>OY755235.1:96481763-97866200 GCA_963576725.1 Azorinus chamasolen | reverse complement strand
ATACATATACACATACATGTACACATACATGTACACATACATATATACATACATATACATATACACATACATATACACATACATATACACATACATATACACATACATATACATATACACATACATATACACATACATATACACATACATATACACATACATATACATATACACATACATATACACATACATATACACATACATATACACATACATGTACATACAAAAGTCCGCTGTATATCTTTATGTATTTTGTAACACACATCTAACAAGAATGCTATCCCTCACCAGTATCGTGTCAAATATAATGATGTAAATAACAGCTCTATTTAGTGTCATATAGGATAACCCTTTCCCTCATATAAACGTGTGTTCACGCATCTGTCGTCTGATCAGAGTCTGCTCTGTTTGCTAATGGAATTTGAAAGATCTGTTTCTTTACTTTCAAACATGGGTACAATTTTCCACCTTCACATATTTTGTCCATGAATATTCAGTAGGTATCGAACTTTGGAATAAACAAAGAACAAGGAAGGGGTTAAAAGACATGTAGACGGGATGGGTTTCAGATACATGTATACCCTGTTGATTCACCTAAATCGTGTACTGTGGATTGTAAAGCATTGATACCCGGCAGTTTATTTTAACTAGCTCTGAGGCAATTGTTTCTGGATACCGCACTTACCAGATCATAACAGCGCCTTCAATCAAGGGATCCAGTAGTATGTCTTTAGGATGGTTCAAACGGGGATCACAGCTGGGATTCAATTAAGCCTTTACCGTTGATTTTTTCAGAAACAATTTCGTTAGCAAACAGGTAGATCTTGGTCACATGGTTCCTACAAGAGTCAGTCTTATCTGGGTCTTCTCTGTCTGTAAAGTGCGTAAATGTATCTATGTAGTGGCGGGTTAAGCATTGAAGGCAAAGCATCTTTCTTGGTTTGTCGTGTTTATTATTTAGATGTCCAGTCGAACCAAATGCAAACTAAGGGAGGCCACTGCGTTTTGGCTAATGGGAACTACAATGCAGTAGCCTCTCTCGAACGCATTTTCTCTTGTGATAGCTGCCACACCCAGTCGCCGATACACTCGATAATAGACATACAATGAACTATTCTGAAATAGTTCAAGCTAATTTGCAACGGATCATGGCTATGGTATGTTATCAGTCTGAATTTTCCATTTGTCACATAATCCGCCATGTGGGAGTGCCTAAACAGAGTGCCGTAAATCGTGGAAATGCACTAGTGCATTTTTTTATGCAAATGAGCATTTTGAATTAGATGTACTACGGTGTAAACAATGTCCGAAAAAGCCGTCAGATATAGTCTGTTTCACTTTCCATGACACTTTTAAGGGTTATACGATAAAAAGAATCTTACATTGTTTTCATGAAACTCATTTACTAAAGCTCGTGTCATATTATTATAGTAAACTCGTTTCATAAAAACAATTTGTAATGGGCACTCGTGTAAGATCCTTTATATACCGACTTTACTTCACAGAACATCCCAACGAAGTAACATATGCACATAGACGTTTTCTACTTGTTACCCATGAGGCAAGCACGCACGCTTCACACCAAATATTGCTGCATTATTGCTGAAATGGGTGTTCGTAAGTCTAGTAAATTTGAAGGAAAAAGCTGCTGTAACCCGTTACTCAATGAATATTCGTGTAAGAAACAATCACATGAATAAATAAATGATAAATTTATATTGGAATAAGATCCATGTCAGATTCTGTAGAATCAGGCATACAACTGTATATCATTTCACGAGCAAACAGATCATACCCTGATCAGACGGTTCCTACAGGAGCCGTCTGATCTGGGTCTACTCTGTTTGTAAAGGTGTCAAAATGAGTATGGAGTAATGTGTTAACTATTTACGTGATGAATATACTTGTAAGATATGATGGATTTTATAACACTGGAATATTCGGCCAATAGTTCACCATGTCTTTGCCTGTAGAATTAAATCTGTATTATTTCGTATAGTAAGTAAACAGAGCAGACCCTGATCCAACAGCTCCTACAGAAATGTCTAACCCTGGTCTGCTTGTTTGCAATATGCGTTTGTTCATCATGTAATGAGTTAACTCATTCTCTCCTAGGCTATTTTTAGACCCAACCTCTTTGAATGTATCTACCGAAAAGGGGCATTAACTAGAGGAAAGGAAAAAAGTAAAAGTTTGTAGTTTGAAACCATTGTGATAAATTTTTGTAGTTTGAAACCATTGTGATAAATAATCTATTTATCACAATGGTTTCATAAAATGACTTCTATAGATGCGCAAAAAATGCGTCACTAGGGGATGTGTTAAAGTAACCACTCGGAGCTACTGATATCTGTACGTACTCTAATGCTAAAATCGAGACGATTTTAAAGAGTGGTCACAATATAGGGTTTGATGGAGAAATAAAGAAGTTATTCTTGAAAATGTTCTAATTTACGCATCTTATCTGGACCTTTGAACCACTTCATACAGATTACTATACAGTAATGCAGAAAGCTCATTTAGTTTTTCTTGCATTCATTCGTCTGTCATTAAGATGCAGGAGCTGTCTCATCCGGTTCTTCACTATTTACAGGTAGGTATATTGACATGAATAGCAAGCGAAGGGTTAACTCTTTTGAAGACACTTTGATTACCTATGCAATCAGTTTGGGTCCCAGTAACACGCCGGATAATGCTTGAAAGAAAATGAAATTAAATGTAGCAGACTGCAAATTTAACGTGACAGCGATTGGGGTTTACACTTTCCCTGTTCTATAATTGTTCCAAATCTGAATACCTACGGAATATTCATGGACAAAATAGTCATAATGAAATATGGAAGCTGGAACACTGTAACCATTTTTGAAGCTAAAGAACATATATATCAAATTTCATAAGCAGACAAAGCAGACCCATGTCAGACAGCTCATATAGGATCCATCTGATCTGGGTCTACTCTGTTTGCAAATGCGTGAAAACACGTTTATATGAAGGAAATGGTTAAACAACATTTGGAACTTTCTGTGATCCATGTGTTTGGTACATGTACATGTATTAACCGCTCTTCATTGTAAAGCGTGACTTGAATTTTGAAAACAAACTAGACAACTTTCTAATAAATATATTTTTATTCCAAGTCAGAATATGTTTCCTATTATCACGTGGTCTACAGAAAACGAGGACAATCAGTCTGGGATAGGTCTAATATATTTCTCCGGTCTTATCAGATAAAGAAAATAGACAAAGGATGGTATATTAATGTCATTCAAAGGCAAGTAAATCACTGCTTCTCAATTACGTTATCGCAGAACACGCGAGTATATGATAAAGCTGGAGCAAGTGGCAGACATAATCGCCTAACCTTTATCCCGTCAACAGCATCCTTATTCGCATTTGAAAACAGCTTAGATCCAGATGAGACGCCGAGTGACTCGGCGTCTCATCTGATTCCAGGCTGTTTGACGCCCGGTCAATTAGTTTTCCAAACCTCGATCGAGCATTAAGTAGTTAAAATTGCGCCGGATCCAATTTTGAACTGAAAATCGTTTTACAGCGGAGTAGTGGTTAATACTTATGAATGAAGCGATTCAAATGCCCTCAGCCAATGCTATGGTACAAATTTCCACCCACGTACAAACAAGATCTTCATTCATCGTTTCCTACAAACGCCGGAAGAACATTTCTATGACAACGGCTGGATTATACAATTGTTAACGTGTCCCATTCATTCTTGTATTTCTTGTATGAAATCCTCGGAATAACCAAAACCACACTAGTAGTATATCAACTTTTATCCCTTTCCCTCATATAAACGTGTTTTTACGCATTTGCAAACAGAGTAGACTCAGATCAGACGGCTCCTAGAGGAGCCGTCTGATCAGGGTCTACTCTGTTTGCTATTGGAATTTGAAAGATCTGTTTGTTTGCTTTCTAAAATGTCTACAATGTTCCATCTTCCATATATCATTATAACTATTTTGTCTATGAATATTCAGTAGGTATTGAAATTTGGACTAAACTTAGAACAGGGAAAGTGTTAACCTCATAGAAAAAAAAACTTTTCAAACCTTTGCAAGAAACGTAGATCCGGATCAGACGGCTCCTGAAGAGCCACGTCTTATCTGTTTGCTAATGGAATTACACAGATCTGATTCTACAATTTATGAAATGACCAAACAAATGATCTTGTTCTTGGGCCATTATAACAATTTAGTTAACCCATTCCCTCCTAGAATATTTATAAAAATATTTTACGTGGATAACATATTTGGTAACAAACAATTATCAATTTGGCCCACAAATAGACCCAGCCTCTTTGAATAAATCTACCGAAAAGGTGCATTTAGCCAGAGAAAAGGAACATTGTTTTCAATTGTATAGTTTAGAAACCATTGTGATAAATAGAGCATTTGCTCCATAGGAGCAAATGCTCTAATTATCACAATGATTTCAAAAAGTGACTTTTACAGAGACCTTTAAAGGCGTTAGTCGGAGGGGTTGGATTAATGAATATTCATGAAGTCTTAAATTACAGTATGCATATGCATGAGGTACAGAGCTAATGGATTGCGCGTAAACCTGAATTCGAAATAACATACATTTCGATTATTCGACAATGTAATTTGTCTCCCATGTCTTTCATATAATTAAATAATGATTATATAGTTTTCAACAAATTGTATTGTACAGATGTCATATTTATATCTTAAACCTTTTCTCCGTAAATACGCATTTCTACACCTTCTGTCTAGAGTCTGGTATATGTTTTGCTTATAGTATAATATAGATATGATTCTATAGTTTCTGCCGTGGCCATACCTTTTGTTTCCACGTGCTATTACAACAATTAATCCAATTAGTATCCATGGTGTCATTATTTCTTACATGCATGTTCAGGAAGTGTAGGGCTAAACCTTTATTCCGGGAATAAGCATGTAATCTTTAAATAATGGCATGTATGAATTAGATGAATTCTTATAGTACAGTATAACCTCTCTTAACCGGACTTTTAGTAGATAATAATTTAGATACTTTTAGGCAGGTGGCTGCTTAATGCAGGGCGAAAGTCATGCAGAAAGCTCCTCTAGGAGCTTTCTGCATGACTTTCACCCTGCATTAAGCTGCCACCTGTCTCCAAGACCGATATTCATACCAAATTTAACTGCCGGTTAAGAGAGGTTTTACTGTAATACGTATATGAAAGTCTGGCAATGATACGTATGAAATGTTTATAATGATGTGCATGAACATGAACAATTTGACCATGTCTCAAACTGTAGAATCAGAGCTATGTTATTTCATGATCAAAAACAGCAGATCAGATCCTGATCAGGCGGGTTATACAGGAACCATCTGATCTCAGTACTCTATGTTTACATCTGATCTCGATACTCTATGTTCACATCTGATCTCGGTACTCTATATTTACATCTGATCTCAGTACTCTATGTTTACATCTGATCTCGGTACTCTATGTTTACATCTGATCTCAGTACTCTATGTTTACATCTGATCTCAGTACTCTATGTTTACATCTGATCTCGGTACTCTATGTTTACATCTGATCTCGGTATTCTATGTTTACATCTGATCTCGGTACTCTATGTTTACATCTGATCTCGGTACTCTATGTTTACAAAGGCATTGAGAGACGTTTTTATGGATTAAAATGTTAACCCTTCGCTTGCTGAATTTTAAAATACATTTCTCCTTCTTTGCCCATGCCCTGTTGTATAATTATATATATCCTCACTGTGTACAAGTATTTCGCTGTGCAATCACTGCTGTGGAGTGCACTGGTTGCACAATCAACTTGTAAATAGTGCAGACCCTGATGAGACAGCTCCTGCAGGAGCTGTCTCATCTGGGTCTTCACTATTTACAGGTAGGTATATTGAAGCGATTAGCAAGAGAAGGGTTAAAGAACAAGCGCTTCATTTGCTACAGACGTACTTTAATTCTTTTCATATTGACGTGGATAAAGTCAATTTGCATATCAGTTGTTCTTATATTCCAGGGATAATACGTCATTTTTGTTGAGGTCGAAAGCAATAATGTTCCTTCCGAATTGATGATAAACTATTATAGATGTAGATACGTGTCAGACAGAATAGGACTTGATCAGACAGCGCGCCCGTATGAGGGGGCAGATGGCTTGTGTCAGCACATGCTGTACAGTAGAACTTGTCTTTACCCTTTCCCTGTTCTATGTTTATTCAAAATTTCAGTACCTACTGAATATTCTTGAACAAAACCGTCATAATGAAATATGGAAGGTGGAACATTGCAGCCATTTTAGAAAGTAAAGAGCCAAATCTTTCAAATTTCATTAGCAAACAGAGCAGACCCTGATCAGACGGCTCCTATTGGAGCCGTCTGATCTGGGTCTACTCTGTTTGCAAATGCGTGAAAACACGTTTATATGAGGGAAAGGGTTAATACAGGTCAAAAGTAACACAGAAAGTAACTAACTGTATTACTTTTGCCCTGTATTAAGCAACCACCTGCTTTTCAATACTCCAGTGTCCAATCCATATAAGGTCGATTAAAATATGGTCCTGTGTATTTTCTTGATCCTTAGTTATGACATTGCTCTATGGGAACGGTTCCATTCCTTTGCTCAATGAGTTTTATGTCGGAAGTAATGACATCATAAAGTTCATTTGGCTGACTTAACCCTTCTCTTGCTGAATTTTTAAAAAAACAACAGTTCTTCTTCTTTACCCATGCCCTGTTTTATAATTACATATATCTTCACCGTGTACAAGTATTTCTCTGTGCAATCACTGCTGTGGAGTGCACTGGATGCACAATCAACTTGAAACTTGATAAACGAAAATGAACTGGTAACACCACAAAACTCTTGAGAGGTCACACCGTCCAATCGGTTATGGTTACCCCAATGATAAAGCTGTGGTTACCTCGCGCAGCGAGAGTTGATTTAAAAGGTGATTTTGCATTTTGCTCCTAAAGACTCCTACTTTCAGAAGATCGGCACTTCTTTGTATGCAGCCGTAAAAAGCAGTGTTTGCCGAGCATGTTGGTGTAATATTTTCCCAATAGCATGCAGGATGGTGTATTAAATCAGTGAATCAATGTGGATCAAGATGCCAAAACACCGTTTTTCTTTCTTTGGGACTGAATATCTCCTATATATGACAAACACACGTTAATCCAACGATGTCAAAGGTAAAGCGAAGTATTTTTCTGTCCATCCTTTGACTATCATCTTGCTGTGTTCAAAATCAAGGTAGTTACAGGTGTTTTTGTGTACTGAGTTGATGCTCGAATGACTAAGGTTACCCAATTTTGAAAATTTGGTGGTTAAGGTTCACCCTAAATCTGGGCGCATTTAGGCTAAGGTTACCCGACATCTAACAAATGCAGTATTGCAGCATCTGAAGACACACACGTTGTATTCCCCCCCTTGAACTTGAAACATAAGACCCACAACTGTCATGTATATTCTGTAAATTGTATTTAGCCAAATTGAATTATTTTCACAACAATTATTATTTCTAACGTGTAAATCGAGTTTGTACAAAGACAACATTCAACAACGTAAGTTCAACTATACGAGTTTACAATTAGGTGAGCTATCAACATGTATAAACGTATTTAACTCTGTTGTAAGGACGGTTATTGATTTACTTCAATTATTCTCAATGCAAACACGGTATTAAATTTGTATATATACACAACTCATTTTGAGTATGTTCGGGTGAATTACTTTTAAAGTGCAAATAATCGACCCGAATGTATACGCAAACGGAATTGCTTTTTCTAGAAAAGGGTCCTTTCCGCTACTAGAAAATGCACATATTGAATAATGTTTTGCAAATCTCCTATGTGAAATCATTAATAAACACTTGATTCGTCCTTGCAAATATCTTCATCGTTACTTTTTTCCAAGTAGTTTTGTTATTCAGACAGTATAAATCGAGCTAGATCTAATACGTGACGCATTGGTTTGTTTCTTCGAAGACAAAGTGTTATATCTACATTTCGAAATTGATTTGGCTATGCTTCTCTTTCTGCCGTTACATAGAAACACCACCTCTAAAACCACCCACAGCTGTTTGTAACTTTAGGTGTGTCATGGGAAGATATAGATGTAAAGACCTGTAGATATGAATAGCCATACAGGGTTCACTCCCCTTGTGTACACTTTGACATCATATTTCGCTCTTTAAACCGGCCAAATTCAAGTAAGATCAACTGTGTATAGATCTACTTAATACAAATGGGTAGAATGTCATAATTTCAACGACAAATGGTCTTATTATTGTCTGTTCATTTGTTTTTATAAAAAGAAAAAAGTATGATTCACTCAGAGACCGAAAACTTAATTACCGTATTCGTCCCACTGTCTTGTGATTGTTTGTGTGACATATGCCAGTATATCCAGAGATAGTCGAGAATCGTATAAAAATCAAAAACAAGACACGGAAATGGATTCGGTCCCGACGTTTTCGTACTCAGAGTGACTTGGACCAAATTAAGTCAGTCCTATGCTCCTGTGATTTAGGTCTACGTCTCCATGAAGTGTTGGATATCTAGTATATGATGAAGAAAGAAAGATATGTCCGTGTAGATCTATATCAATTTTCGTTTGATTAATATCCATAATTATCTTAAAGAATTAAGTTTTACACATTTCAGATTTTGTAAATAAATCTTAGAATAATTGTAGTAATTTAATTTAATGTTATCAGTTGCTCCTGAATATTTCAGAATACAGAATGGCCGAAATTATTTTTGATGAGGGATTAGATTGGTCATTTGTTGAAGTTGCCAGTGAGCCTCATATAGATTATCTCCCACATTCTACGCAAGCCAGTCCGAAAAATGAGACATTTCTATGCAAAGACTGTGGCAAACCGTATAAATCTAACTCTGCCTTAAAAGAGCATAGCAGTCTTGAACACTATGACACAAACAAACCATATTCGAAGGTATTAAAGTGTCCTTTCGATGGATGTGACAAAAAGTCACATGATAAATATAGCATCCGACCTGTTTTAACATGTTTTGTGCTTCAATACAAAGAATTGTTTTTTCAAACAATAAACAGGGGAATATTTACTGTGATAAATCGATCAGGTTGTACGTCTTTGTACAAACCCAATTTACACGTTAGAAATAATAATTATTGTGTACATAATTGGCTAAACACAAGCAACAGAATATACATGACAGGTGTGGGTATTATGTTTCAAGTTTAAAGGGAAAACTACGACGTGTGTGTCTTTAGATGCTGTAATACTGCATATGTTAGTTGTCGGGTAACATTAGCCTAAATGCGCCCAGAATTAGGATGAACCTTAACCACCAAATTTTCAAAATTGGGTAACCTTAGCCATTCGAGCATCAACTCAGTACACGAAAACACCTGTAACTACCTTGATTTTGAACAAAGCAATATGATATGCATAGGATGGACAGAAAAGTACTTTGGTTTACCTTCGACATCGTTGGATTAACGTGAGTTTGTCATATATCGGAGATAGTCCGTCCCAAAGAAAGGAAAATGGTGTTTTGGCATACTGATCCACATTGATTCACTGATTTAATACACCATTCTGCATGTTATTGGGAAAATATTACACCAACATGTTCGGCAAACACTGCTTTTTACGGCTGCATACAAAGACGTGCCGATCTTCTGAAAATAGGAGTCTTTAGGAGCAAAATACAAACTCACCGTTTTAATCGACTCTCGCTGTCCGAGGTAACCACAGCTTTATCGATGGGGTAACCATAACCGATTGGACGGTGTGATCTTGAAGGATGAGCAAAGCTATTATATGTGGGGCGTACTCGCTAGGAACAAACATACTGGATTCAGATGAGACGTCGGTGTCTTAGCAGGATCCAAAGTGTTTGACAATGTGATATTGTAGTCACTATGTAGTTACTAGAGACTTATACTCATCTCTTGCAAGTGTCTGACACTGTGATAGTGCAGTCACTATGTAGTTACTAGAGACTTGTACTCATCTCTTGATGTCGAAAGTTTACAGTAATAGACAAATAAAATTATATAAAAAATAGTCATAAAATGAGTCTCGTTAGCTGGCATTTAAAATCTGCATATAACGAATTCTCCAATAAGGGTTTTACTATTGATGCTCTTGTAAAAGGGAGAGATACTGCAAAGGATAACCTTAATCCCAATACCTCAAATCTTATCCCGCTACCTTAACTCTTATCCCGTTACCGTAACCTTTATCCAGCTATCTTAACCCTTATCCCACTACCTTAACCGTTATCCATCTACCTTAACCATGCTCCCGCTATCAGTGGCTTGACTAGCAATTGCAAACAACTTGGACACACGGTTAACCCTTTCACCGCCGCAGTCGCATAAATGCACCACGACAAATAGTGCAGTCCCAGATCAGAAGCCTTCACTATTTGTCTCAATCTCTATTTCTATATATGTGCTTTATTCCTTTGAAATTTGCATTTATTTATCTCATTTCCTTATCTTACTGAATGATTTAACAAACTTAGATTGCAGACGACAATTAGAAATTTGGCGCCAAAAGGGTTAATAGTTTCTCGCTAAACTTGATCGAACTGGCTCAAATTTCCCCATATCCAATTTGAGCAATGAAGAAAATATTCCAAAATAGGGAATTAATATAATACATAATACTTGAACTGCTCTGATGTAATATTTCGACCACTAAGGGCCTTTTTCAAAGATTATCATGTCAAAATACAGGTCACATTTTTGTTACATGCATCATGTCAAAATACACTTCACATTTTTGTTACATGCTATCATGTCAAAATACACGTCACATAATAATCTTTGAAAAAGGCCCTTAGTGGTCGAAATATTAGATCAGAGCTGTTCAAGTATTAAGCAAATGTTGAGCAGACAAGCGGGAATTAGTTCAGATAAAGGAGTCGCTAATCCCTTTCAGTGCGGGACACGAGCCACTGATATGTTTTGTTAACCGTGTGGACCCAGCTTAGAGGGCTACTCATCAATGACTACACTGTTTGTCATCTTAAAGCAATATTCCCAAATATTCACGATAAACTACACCTCATTGAAATTTAGAAAAATAAACAGCAGTACGAGGGTTAATCCTCTCAACGCCTGTATAAAAGTCACTTTTCAAAACCTTTGTGATGAATAAAGCATTTGCTCCTATGGAGCAAATGCTCTATTTATCACAATGGTTTGATAATACTCTTTTTATCACAACGGTTTCATAATGCTCTTTTTATCAGAATGGTTTCATAATGCTATGTTTTTCACATCGGTTTCATAATGCTCTTTTTCATAACAATGGTTTCATAATGCTCTTTTTATCACAATGGTTTAATAATGCTCTTTTTACCACAATGCTCTTTTTATCACAATGGTGTCATAATGCTATTTTTATCACAATGGTTTCTAACGTACAAAATTCTAAAAGTGTCATTTTTATTTCTTTGTTAAAAATTCCTTTTCAGTATATTTATACAAAGAGTCTAGGTCTAAAATAGCCTACGAGAGAATGATCTAAAATAGCCTAACAGGGAATGGGTTAAGAATGACGCAATTCCCGTGTCCTGCCTTTTCTGACGTCTGTGTGTGTGTTTACGTAATACATGTATAAGGCTAAGAATTATGTCCAGTGTAGAACTAAAATCAGTCTTTAAGACAGGTAGTAGCTTAATGCAGGGTCAAAGTCATACAGAAATATCCTTTTGGAGCTTTCTGTATGATTTCTCCCTGTATAAAGCAGTCTACTACTATAAGCCTTCTCAACTCGTCGTTCTGAAAATAAAATTGAACATGGATGGGAGGTATACCAGGATTACGTTGTCTACCAATACTCGCTTACTTTACAACAACAACTATAATGATGATAAAACTGACTGGGATAGGTTTGAAACAAGATTTCAATTCCTATTAGAAACGTGGTATATATCTAGGATGGTATATTACTGTCTTTCAAAGACAACTAAATTACCGATTGTCCAATTATGTTAGCAAGGTTCATAGGAGTAAAATAATGCAGGAAGATATGGCAGATACTAGCGGTTAATATTTATAAATAGAGTTATTCAGATTTTCTGTTTTATTCAAGTTTCTGGCAGTAAATCATCATGGTAGCAATTTCCACCCACGCGAAAAACAACTGTTCGTTCATGCTAAACTGCACGTACTTCTTAAATACAAAAGAACCTGACTATATCGACCACATAATGATTAAACACGAGAGTCTATAAAAAAGATAGGTGCTTAAGGCAGCACGAAAGTAATGCAGAAAGCTCCTAGCTCATAATGTTCGTTCTGCACTAAGCAGGCACCTGTCTTAAACACTCAGAATTAGACTTATTGTGCGTGGCTGGTATAGACATGCTTTACAGTACATTCGAATATTATAACTGAATTTAAACGAGGGTCTTTTCTCTTTTGACAAAATCAGCAAATTATATTCATACACAAAGGTACCATAACCCATTACTCCATAAATACGCCTTCTATACGCCGCCGCAAACAGAGTAGGAGCCGTCTGATCTGGGTCTACTCTGTTTGCAAACGGGTGAAAACACGTTTATATGAAGGAGCGGGTTAACTTAGATTGACATAGGAATAAATAGTGTAGATCCTGATCAACCTTATCCTTCGGAAGCAGTTTGATCTGGATATACAGTAAAACTTCTCTATAACGGCCACTAAATTGTGTTGATAAGTTGGTATTATGGGCAGGTGGCTGCTTAAAGCAATGTGAAAGTAAAACAGAACGCTCCCATAGGAGCGTTCTGTTTTACTTTCACCTTGTTTTAAGCAGCCACCTGCCGTGAACACAAAATACTTGATGTAATTTAGTGGCCGTTATAGAGAGATTTTACTGTACACTTTTTGCCTTAATTTGTTTGTCTGTTTACTTCAATTCGGCACAGTTGTGATAACATTAACCCATCCCCTCATAGGTTATTTTTAGATTTGTATCCTCTTTGAATAAATCAACCGAAAAGGAGCATTAAGTAGAGAAAAGGAAAATTCTAGAATTGTGTAGCTTAAAACCATTGTGATAAACAGAGTATTTGTTCCTATAGGAGCAAATGCTCTATTTATCACAATGGTGTCACAAAGTGACTTCTACAGAGTCGTCAAAAGTCGTCACTATGAGGGAATGTGTTAACTAAGATTGACATAGGAACAAATAGTGTAGATCCTGATCGAACCTCTCCTTCAGGAGTAGTTTGGTCAGCATCTATACTGTTTGCCTTAGTTTGTTTGTGTACTGTGGGTAATTAGGGTAATTCGATTTGGTGCCATTTTGACAACTTTGAAATTGACTGATAGTGTTGAGCTTTATCAAACGGACTCCTCCGTGACCAATTTGAACTGGACCCAGTACTATTTTCCTAAGTTTACATGTGCGAGTACTTAGTGTAATAAGGGTAAAATAAGGATCTGGAAGCACTCAACATTCTGACACGTGAAAAATATTCATCTATTTGTATTAAATCTCTATGACTGTGTATCATGCAATGTTATAATTCAAAGCAGCTTCTTTCATCTGTTCATGCCTTTCTTCAATTAGCCATCCTCGCGAAATTTGACATGAAAACGGCTTCCAACATTTCATTAGGCACAGTTTGCCTGTCATTTCTATGATATTATTTCATACTGATCATAGAGTTAGTGTGATGTCTGCCGAGAATAGATTATATGCTAGACGTATTTACCCTGTGCATCATATAAACGCCTTTTCACGCATTTGCAAACAGAGTAGACCCAGATCAGACAACTCATATAGGAGCCGTCTGATAAGGGTCTGCTCTGTTTGCTAATGGAATTTAATAGTTCTGTTTCTTTACTTTCTAATATGGATACAATGTTCCATCCCTCATATAGCATTATAACTAGTTTGTCCATGAATAATCCAGGAATACAGATTTGCTGCGTAGATTTAAACATTTTCAAGAAGAGACCAGTTATTTCTCCACCAAACCCTATACTGTGACCACTCTTTAGAATCGTCTCTTCGAGACGATTCTAAAGAGTGGTCACATTATAGGGTTTGGTGGAGAAATGACGATTTTAGTATTTGTGTGCCGCCTTTATCTGTAACTCTGGGTATTCAAATTTGGAATTAACACAAAACAGGTAAAGGGTTAAGTCTTATACCGCTATCCACGTCCTGAATCGCATTTACGAATAGTTTCCACGATGTCGAGTAATGTCGACGTCTCAGAAGGATCCAACGTGGTTGGCACCCAGCCAATAGTTTCTCAAAAGGTTTTTCGATCGAAAGTCGTCAAACTTTCAGCACATCTCTATTTGAGTAGACATGCTTGATTTACAGCGTATTAAGGGTTTAAGCATATCAGCTACGAAGAAAAAATACAGTAGAACACCTCTAATGCGACCACTTTATTAATAAACATGGGTATCTTTATAAGCAGTTGGTTGCTTAATGCAGAACAAAAGTAATGCAGAAAGCTCCAAGAGGAGCTTTCTGTATTACTTTTGCCCTACATTAAGCTACCACCTGCATCTAGCACCCAGAAATATACCTCTTTTAGGTGGTCGCATTAGCGGGGTTTTACTGTACATATAAAATACTTATATTCCCGTCATTTAACAAAAAGTACCTAGTTATAGTCTACAGTAGAACCCCTCTAATGCGACCACTTAATGAATAAACATGGGTGTCTTTATAAGCAGGTTGTTGCTTAATACAGGACAAAAGTAATGCAGAAAGCTCCTCTGGGATCTTTCTGCATTACTTTTGTCCTGCATTAAGCTACCACCTGCATCTAGCACCTAGAATTATACCTCTTTTAGGTGGTCGCATTAGCGGGCTTAAACTGTACTTTCAGGCCGAAGGACCGTTCCCCTTGTCAATGAGTCATTCGCCTACAATATTGAGCACTGTTAACATATGGCGGTATCATGCAGCCGCAGTACCGGCTAGTGACCCTCAAAGGTACCCATTTTAACCCCTGGAGGGAGAGAATGTGCGGGTGGGAGACACTGAAAAGCGTCTCTGAAATTTCCGGGAGGAACCAGAATTTGAATCCCGGACCTCCGGATTGATAGTCAAGCGCGTTACCACTTGACCACCGCACACTACAAATGTATCTGCAAATGAAGTATCACTTTCATATTTGAAGAACAGTTTCTTCTGTACGTGCTTGCTCTCAGCAATGCGAAACTATAATAATTTACCCAATTTTATCTTAGAAATAAGTCTAAGTTCACACGACTTGGATGTTTACCAATAGTACGCACGACAGTGGTTTATGTAAACTATACTGCGTGAATTCAGTTCAATCCGTATGTGACTTTCTATTCTGTACTGCTGTCCGAAATATGCATGCCTACCCTGTAAATATCAGTGGAATAAATCACAGTCAACAGTAAACAGTGTTTTATAAAGTGTATGTATCTTGAAGTAATTGTAAAAAGAATTACATACGAAAGTAGCAAACTTTATGTACCATGCAGGTTGACTAAGAAATGAAATATTGGACACGCTTGCTGTTGCTGCATGAACTTTGATCAATTAATTGTACTCTCCTGAATATATATTCATGCTATTATAGATATATATTTCGCATTTTTCCTTTTTTTGTTTTTGCATTATTTGACTAAGGTATTTTGGTAAAAAACCTCTATACATGTATATTTGCCAAGTTGCTAATGCAAAGATGAAACGTGATTCTCATTATTACAGGATTTGATCTGACGAGTATATTAACCCCATATATGGGAAGTAGGCAAACAGTGCAGACTCCGATCAGATGCCTCCTGATGCGGCGTCTTATCAGAGTCTACACTGTTTGCTGATAGGAATTTCACTATAAAACAAAACGAAATTGAAAATATTTAGATAAAATATGGACTAATCCAATATATTAACATGGAAGAATACAATGGGAGCAAATTGATTAAGCCAGTGGTTTTCTGTGTGCAGTAAACCCCTTCTAAACCGAAAATTCGATTTAGAATCAATACTGGTTGTAGCAACGCTAAATGTCGCCAAATGACGTTATATGTCGCAGGGCTGACGCTAAATGCCGGAACCAACGTTAAATGTCGCAAAACCTCCTGACGCTATGTGTCGCATCTGTAAAGCCAAAAGTCGCAACAAATTGTACTGCCGCTCACTGACACTTGATCGAAATAGACTATAGTTTGTAATATAATAGTTATATCATATACATGGTGCGGCAGCCGATTCGTCTATTGTTTCGTACCGGAGTAAATTTCCGATATAAAACGCAGATCAACGCGAAATCTACCCAGCAGCCGGGAAGAAAAGACATTTATCTCTGTAGAAACGGTCAGTTCTTGTCCATTAACAAACCTCTATCGAAGCTATCTGATGATATTTCAGGAAGAAATTGACAGAGTTGATTTGTCAGGACTTTCATTCCGTGTTAACTTCCGGTGACCTCCTCTGACCCCGAGAAAATGTTACGAGCCATTTGATTGGTTGACAATGAACCGGTTATTTCGACTTTCTGCTCGAAGTCAAACTACATGTAAACATAAATACTTGAACAGCTCTGATCTAACATTTCGACCACTAAGGGCCTT
The DNA here is from genome assembly GCA_963576725.1 of Azorinus chamasolen. Classification (NCBI taxonomy): domain Eukaryota; kingdom Metazoa; phylum Mollusca; class Bivalvia; order Cardiida; family Solecurtidae; genus Azorinus; species Azorinus chamasolen. The sequence continues at coordinate 97,849,636 of OY755235.1, read as the reverse complement.
TTTCAAAGATTGTCATGTCAAAATACTCGTCACATTTATGTTACATGTATGCATTCAGCCATAAAATCAAAGAGAACAATGTTGATCCAGCGTCATGGTGACGTTGGATCGTTACTTTAAATACCATGACGTCACCAAATGACGTCATGAGCGCGTCTTTCTTTGATAACATTGAAACTTCATCAAATAACAAAACATCCGTTCGCAAAATATTCTGACGGACATAGCCCAATTGCATCATCATCCCTCACTAGCCTCGTCATAATGACCAGTAACCACAAGGTTGTGGCCTTCTAAGATGGTTTTATTGCCAACATTTGCATTTTAAAGACAAATATTTGACAGACCGCGGGAACAACAACGCTTGACACACCTCTCTGATTTGTCCAATGAAAACGCCCGTTTCAACCGAGACAGTTGAAGGTCGCTCAAACCGGAAGTTGACTAGGAAGGAAAACGGCGATAAAATCAAACACCATTTTCTCCTCCAAATATCATCAACTATTTTCGATAGAGGCTTGTTTATGGACAAGAACTTACCGTTTCTACAGAGATAAATGTCTTTCCTTCCCGACCGATGAGTAGATTTCACGTTGATCTGCGTTTTATATCGGACATTTCCACCGGAACGGAACAGGGGGAGAATCGGCTGCCGCACCATGTAGTGTATTAATGTACTAGTTGCTATAAATAAACTATAGTCTTTTTCGATCAAGTGCCAGTGCTGCCGCTATATGTCGAAACATCAACGCTGAATGTCGCACTCCTTGATAAGCACCCTTTTGCAGGGTTTACCGGGATGAACCGGGGTGAATCGGGATGAACTGGCGTACAACCGTGGTGTTTATCATAGTCCATGTACACCTCCAGGGCCACATGATTTTTCCAAGTTCTGGGGGAGAGGGGTCCGGGCCAATCGTCGGGGGGAAATTGTAGCGCGGACGAGCCAATTTAATTAATATTCATGACGTCATTATTTCTTAATATGGCCAATTTAGCTATACGTAGCACAAATTATACAACCATTTACTTATTCCAGAGTTGATATTAACTAAGTCTATGGAATATTTTTCAAGATTGGGGAAAAACATGCTTTTCAGAGGAGGGAATGTGGACTTATTTCTCCGAATATATCAGTGAAAAAAATGAGGGTCTGTACTGTTTGTTTATGATATAACATAAATATGAAAGTACAAATATGAGTCATGCAGGAAACATCACATACAGAACATACAGTCGCCCGAACAGCAACACAAGAAAACACAGCAAATGTACATAAGTATCAAGAGACGCACAGACAACCAACTAGTGTCCAGACAAGTGACAACCAACCCCTCTAGGACACCATATAAGGGTCGGGTCGTATGCAGAAGAATATGAAGCGAGTTGGTTTTGCTTCAGTTTTATCATTTTTAATAAGTTTAGATAGTTCGATACAGAACGAATTACATGTTTCCAAAGATTTGTGATTTTAATGAATATGTAAACTATGAAAAAGTTCTTTTTTGTGTTTATTACTTCAAATTTTCACTTTTTTTTGGCTTTATGACATCTTTAACCTGCAGTTTTCACACATTTAACTGAAAAAAGTAAACTTATTTTTGCATAATTATAAGTACATGTGGTACAGTGCTCCCTCCCTACAACGGCCCTCTCAATAACGATTCCCTCCTTACAACAACGCATGTCACTGTTTCTGAAAAAACAAGGCTCCAGAAACAACCTTTTTCCATCCTATTTTCTTCATGCCTCCATCAAACCCTATGTTGTGACCACTCTTTAGAATCGTCACTTTGTGACAATTCTAAAGAGTGGTCACAATACAGGGTTTGATTGAGGCATAACGGTTTTAGTTTTCGAAATATACCTTATCTGAGGATGTGCAAACAAGCTAATTGTGTTTGATTTTCCCTCCCTATAACAACTCCCTCTGAACAACACATACAATGTTCGTTTCCCAAAGGGTGTCGTTGTAGAGAGGGAGCACTGTATGTGATAATTCAAATGACACAATGTCGACCCAGACACCTATGTTCAAACTGGTGTCTTTTTACTACAGGCGCCATGCTTATAAAGCTTTTAGTTGAGTCTGAGTTTTGTTCTCAAGCTTTTGATTGGTCAGATGTGAGTTCTCAAGCTTTTGATTGGTCAGATTTTAGCCTTTGGCTCAAATCTGGCCAATCAAAAACTTGAGAACGATCTCAGACTCAACTAAACGTTTTATAAGCATGGACCCTGAAGTCTATTCTATTTTATTCTATGTTCGTGTTTCTCTTCTTCATCTTCACGACAGCTTAATGCAGAAAGTTTCCAAAAGAGCTGTCTGCATAACGTTCAACGTTTATTAAACATCCATCAGGCTTAAATCTAGAATATTCTTTACTGCAGCTACCTTTACCTTCAAATAAATGCATTTTCAAGCAGAGTAGATCCGGATCAGACGGCTCCTTATATGAACCGTCTGATCGGGGTCAGCTCTGTTTGCGTATACAATTATAATGGATATGACTCTATACAGTTTCTTTTAATACAAAAACATCCTGTATACCACTCAACATACTCACGATATCAAAATATTTCTTAAATAATTACTGAACAGGGAGAGATTAACAGGAGTTTTACTGTGTATCCTGACATGTATCATATTATACGCGTTTCATTCCTTGCCGTTGGTATTAACATTATTAGTGTTAAACCTAATGTAATTTACTAGCATTAGATACGTGCCGCATCTAGTTATTTGAAGAATACGCAGATACTTGCTTAACCCTTTTCCTGTTCTATGTTAATTGAAACTTCCGGTACCTATTGAATATTCATGGAAAAAATACAATGTAGTTATAATGAAATATGGAAGGTGGAACATTGTAGCCATTTTCGAAAGTAAAAGAAACAGAGCTATCAAATATCATTAGCAAACAGAACAGACCCTGGTCAGACGGCTGCTATAAGAGCCATCTGATCTGGTCTCTACTCTGCTTGCAAATGCGTGAAAATACGTTTATATGAAGGAAATTGTTTATAGAAAAACAATCAAGATTTAAACCATGTGACACGCCTACTATAGGCATGTCTTACAAATTGAATACTCGTTATTTACTTTTTCTAAATAATACAATATGTGTTTCATACTGATTCAAATCCTGGTTATTGTTTTTTTCTACAAATATACAGCAGTCGTACCGCACACTTTGAATTGGTTATTGTCTTTTTCTACAATAATACAATACGCGTATCGCATTGTTTAAATAACCCATTTGCTCCCACGAGCTCATATATGGGACGTAGGCAAACAGTGTAGACTCTGACCAGACGCCGCGTAATGCGGCGTCTGATCGGAGTCTGCACTGTTTGCTGATAGGAATTCCAGTATAAAACAAAACGAAATTGAACATTTAGGCCAGTCACCCCTTAGATAAAAAAAATGGACTAATCCATTATATAAACATGGAAGAATCCACTGGGAGCAAATGGGTTAAATCTTCGTTGTTGTGTTTTGTTGCAACAATTCTGATTCTACAAGTACATTTTCTTCCATTTTTAAAATATCAAACAATCTGGATTCCGATGAGACTACGAGTTAGTCGGCGTCTCATCTGGATCTAAACTGTTAGAAAATGACATAACGAACCCAACCATGTGTTTTGAAAGATTTTTTTTAAAGATCATTTTCGATTTTTGGTGTTTCACGTCGATGGGATTGCCAACATGCCACAGTATGATAGCAATATTCTCATCGATATGTGCTTATTTCCGTAAAATTTAGTATTTTCAAATACCAGGATTGGTCCAATGACTTAAAAATACGTGTAGGCAGATTTGCCGTTTGCCATCGTTACGATCAAAGGTTGCAATATTTTCAGATTGTATTGTTTAGGGTGATTTGACAACGTTTTATCTTTCCACCATATTTAGCCATTCGAATTCCAGGATTGGTCCCATAGTTTCAGAATGCATGTTGTTATTTCTGCCAATGGTTACATATTTACCATGCTTTTAGCTGGATTAATAGATCTGTTGTATCAGAGTTTATAATAAGACAATGTTTGTCATTAAGTATCAGTGGCATTATCACAAAATAAATATGGATGTCAAGGCACAGGTGCTATGCTTATGGCTTTGTTGCTGAAATCAGTTAAGGACACCGCCAATAATTTATTTGAAAGGTCGGCGGTGGTTGATAACATCTCGCCATGTGCACATCACTATGAATTAAAGAAATATGTTTGGCAATGCTTGCACAGAGTTCCTCCAGCACCAAACAGATACGTGTAAAGTCCCGCAGGTTTTCAATTATTATTTCAAATTCTATAAATAAGACTAATATGTAGAATTACATATAATTAGATGTAGATAAACTATAATTATTTCAACCTGAATACCTTGCATAACATGTATGCTTGGTATCGTACATGATGATACATTTCACTAGTATGCAGAAGAATATCTTTGAAAAACGCAATTAAATATACTTATAAAAATAAATCACATAAACTATAAAATCAGTACTTATATGCAAGCATACTCAGATAACGAGAACAGATATAATCCATTTCGTGTCTTTGCAATCTTGGAAGACTCAAAATCAGAGAACCCGTGCATGTTCCATTAACCCATTCCCTCAAAGACTATTTCAGACTCAATCTCTTTGAATAAATATACTGAAAAGGAGCATGTAATAGAGAAAAGGAAAAATAGAATTGTGTACCTGAAACCATTGTGATAAATAGAGCATTTGCTATTTGAAGCAAATGCTCTATTTATCACAATAGTTTCAAAAAGTAACTTAATTGCCGTCTGCAATCAAAGTTTGTTAAATAATTCAGTAAAATAAGGAAATGAGATAAATAAATGCAAATTTCAAAGGAATAAAGCACAGATATAGATATAGAGATTAAGACAAATAGTGAAAAGGCGGCGTCTGATCTGAACCTGCACTATTTGTCGTGGTGCATTTATGCGACTGCGGCGGTGAAAGGGTTAAAGAGGCGTCAAAACGCGTCAGTAGGAGGGAATGTGTTAGTCAACCGGTTACGAAAAACTCACGCTTCTGAAACTGTGGCAGACATCCACTATCATCATCTATTATTTGTTATCATTGTGAACAAATGTTCTCTGTATATCGTATTGATGATGGTTTCAATATTTACTAAACATTCATACTAAGTGTAAAGTATATCGGGATAGGGGAGGACGATTATCGATAATGAAACATAATGTGTTTTATAGTCTCAGAAATGTAAGTCTTTCTTTACTTTAAAATAAAAAAAACAAACCCAGATTAATCTCTGAATATATTTCTAATCAATCTGGTGTTTGGGATCATAGCTTGCGCAAAGCATCCGATGCTTATCTATGCCAGCGAAACCATATCGTATGGCAATGCAAGATAACAATGTGTCCAGAATGGTTTTCCAAAGTACGACATGTTAACCCTTTCCCTCATATTAACGTGTGTTCACGCATCTGCAAACAGAGCAGATCCAGATCAGACGGCTCCTATAGGAGCCGCCTGATCAGGGTCTGCTCTGTTTGCTTATGGAATTTGATTGAAAAATCTGTTTCTTTACTTTCTAAATTGGCTACAATGTTCCACCTTCCATATTTCATTTATAACTATGTTGGCCATGAATATTCAGTAGGTATTGAAATTTGGACTAATATAGAACAGGGAAAGGGTTAATGAATACACATCTGTAAATCATACTGGTGTTACCATGACAATTTCTAGATTTCAGTTAACAGGCGTCAACAATAATTCTCCATAGATACCCCTTTGCAAACAGAGTAGACCCAGACCAAACCGTAAGATCAGGATGCTATCGGGAACTTCTGAATTGGATCTAAACTGCCTAACATCGAGGTCCCATTTAACCCATAGCCTTCTACTAACGCCTTTAAACGATTCTGTAAAACTCATTTTTTAAAATCAGTGTAATGTTTATCACATTGGTTTCAAAACCATATAATTCTAAACAATTCCTTGTTGTCTAGTAAATGCTTCTTTTCAGTAGATTTAGTCACAGAGGTTGTGTCTAAATACAGTCTAGGACGGAATGGGTTAAGGCACCGGAATGGGTTGACTGTTTCGCTGCCAAATATTTCTTCTACAATTTTTGTTTCTTAAATTGTCTCCCCTTTAGACGTTACCACAGTAACATACAGTTTGGATCCTGTTGAGACGCCAAGTTAACCCTTTCCTCCACAAATACGTCTTTCTACGCCTATGTAATAACCACTTCTTGAAACCATCGTGATAAATAGAGCATTTGCTCCAAGAGGAGCAAATGCTCTATTTATCACAATGGTTTCAAACTACAAAATTCTAAACTTTTACTTTCCTTTAGTAAATGCTCCTTTTGGGTAGATTCATTCAAAGAGATTGGGTCTAAAATAGCATATGGAGGAAAGGGTTAAGCAGCGTCTTATACGGATCCAAATTGTCTACACACAGTAGAACCTGACGTAATCGACCATAAAAATGAGCTCTAATTATGGGTCTGTAGGGAAGGTGGTAGCTTAATCCGCAGGTTAAAAGTAATGCAGACAGCTCCTCTAGGAGCTTTCTGCATTAGTTTTGTCCTGCATTAAGAAACCACGTGCCTTTTAAGACTGGTATGTTCAATAAATGAATGACCACTTTGGAAGGCTCCCCTGTAGGTAATTTAGTAGCGAGAGAGTTAATGCAGTCATACTGATGTATATATGTGTTTTAGAGGTCGGGTATAGAAGCATTCATCAATTGATCATGACACAAAGCTTGATTTAACGCTTTACCCGACTGTGAAATAATAATGCCCGCTTAACTTTGACTCTGGTACAATTTTCATTACTTCCGAATTATCAAGCTTTTGAGAAATTATTGACCGATTGTGAAACAGCTTGTATCCTGACGAGACGCCAAATTTGGTGTCTGATTTGGATATTAGCTGTTTGTAAATGCGAGTCAGATCGAAGTTCGTGCGATGGTACTTAATGTTTATTAGCTATCATACATTTTTCATGTGTCATAAAGACGTTCATTCATAATACTAATTCCTAGATTCTCCCAGACTGTCACAACATATACTAATTCAATATACAGTTGAACTTCGATATTTCGAACTTCAAGGGGCCATACTTCGAGTTAAGAGAGGTTCGAGTTATCCGATTTCTCATCTGAACGATTTCTTAAGTTCAGCAGCTTAATGCAGGTCGAAAGTAATGCTGAAAGCTCCTACAGGAGCTTCCAGCATTACTTTCGACCTGCATTAAGCAGGCGAATGTGTTTTTAGATGTGCACAGTAATGCATTTTAAAACAATTCTGTATTCCAAATTTAGGAAGGACCGAACTTTTACTTCGAGTTATCCTGAAGTTGAAGTTATCCGAGTTTGAGATATCGAAGTTCAACTGTACTAACCACAATACACATTAGCTAAATTCTATATGACAGAAATATATATACAGTAAAATCTCTCTAATGCAACCACCAAAAATGTGTTTATTTTTTGTCTTAGGCAGATAGTAGCTTAATACAGGACGACAATAATGAAGAAAGATCCTATAGGAGCTTTCTGTATTATTTTCGTCCTGCATTAACCCTTCGCTTGCTATTCACGTCAATATACCTACCTGTAAATAGTGAAGACGCAGATGAGACAGCTCCTACAGGAGCTGTCTCATCAGGGTCTGCACTATTTACAAGTATTTGTGCAACCAGTGCACTCCACAGCAGTGATTGCACAGCGAAATACTTGTACACAGTGAAGATATATGTAATTATATTACAGGGCATGGGTAAAGAAGGAGAAATGTATTTTAAAATTCAGCAAGCGAAGGGTTAAGCAGTCACCTGTTTTCAATAACAACTATGCTTATCAACTGAGTGGTCTCTTTAGAGGCATTCCATTGTAACATTTTTTGCTATTTCTGTGTTGAAATGTGATGAAATGTACTTAATTGTGTGTCTGGGTCATGCATGGTGGTTCTTTTATTTGCAAAAAGCAAAGTCACCATTGAAATTCAATGCTGAATATCTATAGTGAACGGGAAACTGTATCATATTGTGACACATTATGCCTGGCGTCCACTACAGCGCCGAAGCCTTGCCGAAGGGTTGCAGTATAAATTTTGCTCGATTCGGGAACCATTCGGGATCAGCTTTGTATTCGGGGTCATTCGGCATGCATTCCGCAAGTATTCGGGAAGTGGCTTACGAAGCGTTGCGAAACAGACGCCGAAGTGATGCAGAATCATGCCGAAACCTTGAGAATTACCTCCCGAATGCTTCCCGAATGGTTTCCGATCGTGCGGAAAGGTTGCGGAACCATTGCAGAACATGCCGAAGGGATGCCGAATCGTTGCAGAAATAAGGCCGAATGGTTGCCGAATTGAGAGTCTGGGTATATAACGATGTCGCATTTTTGTGTTTTGGAATGGAAAAGATGTCTCATTGGAGTGAAAAAGATGCCCCCCCCCTATATCTAGACTAGATTCGTTCGGATGGAGCGAATGGTTACCTCCGGCGCCCAACACCTAATGGGTAGTGGGTCGGAGTACATGGCACCATTATCATGTAATAAATACTGACAGTTCCTTTATGTCCGGATGAACCTTCTTATGCTTGCTTTATATTAATACCCCTTTTTAAACTGTATGTATTACCTTCTCCTCCTCTCCATGCATGATGTCGTAATATTTCAATATAATTATGTGACTGGGGATAGCTTAAAAACCTCTCATACTTAATTCGAAAACGAAATAAAACACACGCGAGAGAAGCATTTATATATAGATGCGCGTGTGTGCGTACGTGTGTGTGCTCTTTCCAAGTACTTGCTAAGAGTGTATTTGAGCCCCACCCAAAACAGGGTCTGCAGAGTTTGTATTAATATTAATATATAGATGTGTGTGTGTATCCTTTACAAGTAGTATACTTGCAAAGTGTGTACTTGTCTTTTGCAAACAGTGGAGATTCTGAAAAAGGGGTTCGTGTTTGACCCACCCAAACAGGGTCCATAGAGTTTGTTATTTTGCAACACATCTATAACTATAATAAATATATGTCAATACTTATTTACATTAATTCCCATGTATACACTTACTTATTTTGTAGTATAAGACTGTGTGCATATAATATGGATATGTGTAAGTGGATCTAAACTTGTACTATAGAAGCCTAAGAACTATCTTTAGATGCAAATTAAGATATGAAATGGAAATAAGACATACATGACTAATAGTCATTAAGAACTGATATAGAAAATGAATCTTTCTCAATGAAGTATGAGAGGTTTTTAAGCAATCCCCAGTCACATATATTGAAATATTACGACCTCATGCATGGATAGGAGGATAAGGTAATACACACAGTTTAAAAAGGGGTATTAATATAAAGCAAGCATAAGAAGGTTCATCCGGACATAAAGGAACTGTCAGTATTTATTACATGATAATGGTGCCATTAGGTGTTGGGAGCTGGAGGTAACCCTGCTCCATCCGAATGAATCTAGTCTAGATATAGAGGGAAGCATATTTTCAACTCCAACGAGACATCTTTTCCACTCCAAAACACAAAATGCGACATCGTTATATACCCAGACTCTCAATTCAATTCAATTCAATTCGGTGGCTTGGATCCATATCAGATGTCAAATTATTCGGAGACACTGAAGCTTCCAAATTGTTTTGATCGGTTCTTTCTTTAATTTTATAGAAACTCCTTTCAACATCATTGAACAATGGTGACCAAGATTAAACGGCTTCTGCAGGAACTGTCTGTCAGGATCTGCTATGTGTGCTTATGAAATGATACAGACATTATTCTGCAGTTTCTGCAATAGTAAAATATTCTCTTTTTCATGATGCCATTATAATAAATTAGCGAATTAATATTTACACAACCATTTTTGACTAAATATTCATGATGTGAAAGACTTAGACGAATATAGGAATAATTACTTCAACCATGTACTCTCTTGAATATTCATGTAAAATAATGATATGAATATTCATTAGCTGAAGTTTAATTAAGGCATATGCTATTTTGGCCATGACAGAAAATGTAAAACCAGATCTATATAATTCCATAAGCAAACACAGCAGATCCTGATTAAAACGGCTGCTTCAGGAGCCACCTGGCCTATGTCTCTGTACATTCGTTAACCCATTACCTCATAGGCTATTTATAGACCCAGTCTCTTTTAATAAATAAATCTACTACTGAAAAGGAGCATTTAGAAGAGAAAGGGGGAAATTTGCAATTGTGTAGTATTGAAACCATTGTGATAAATAGAGCATTTGCTCCAATGGAGCAAATACTCTATTTATCACAATGGTTTCAAAAAGTGGCTTTTACAGAGGCGTCAAAAGGCGCCAGTATGAGGGGGGGGGGTTACAGACGATTATATAGAGTAAATAAATGGTACAAAGTACATGCATGTAATAAATTACATCACAAATCACATAAAAGTACTCAAATATTACAATTACCACAAGAAATCCTATTATGATTTGTTTAGTTCTGTAATAATATATCTATCAATGTTTGGCTTTTTATTTGTCTCGGCTATAATTTCAAGCGAAGATACACTTGAAGTTTTTGCCGATACAAATAACAAAGAATTGAATATTGATATTTAGATAATAATAAAGTTTTACATTGGGTAATCAAATTTATCTGGCAATAATAGTAATAATTAGTAACATGGGCCTTTCTTGACAATAGATCTCGGTCTGTTGTGATGGAAAGTGTAACTTCTGACCACATTATTGTAGACTCTCAGTACTTGGTCCCAGCTTATTCTGATATTACATAAACGATATTTATCACATTACTTCCGGTCCGGCAGTGTTATAACTTGGGAACAATATTCGCGATATTGAAGGCTTGTTATACAACTCGTTGTATATTCTGACCTAACTTGTATTCATACGCGCTGTAAAAAATCAAAACAAACATGGCAAACACGGGAAGCAACCCTCGAGATACATATGCGTTGTGAAAACCAAAAATGTGGGTAAACTTGGACAATCCAAACAGGTGCTCAATAGCAGTATACAGAGAGCATGCCAAGAGACGACACCCAGGTTATTCCGAACCCGACTATTTTACATAGCATCAACAATAGTTACAGTAAAAAGATACTGTCCACTCATGATCATCTTCGCCGTACAACGTGTACATAATTATATAGTTCCGTAGAAGTCCTATCGTGTAAACATTGTCTGTAGTTCTGTACCATGATGAAACACATGGTCCAGCGCTCCGGAATCTCTACTAACAAACACTTGTCCTACCGCAGCCCCAGATAATACATGATTCCAAAGATGGGTGACAACGATGTTCCCGCGAACCATGCAGATAATGCAAATATCTGGTCACAGGAACATGGCTTCAATCAACAACTAGAGTCGCATTAATCAGAATCAGCACAAAATGATCTCATCCTCCTCCAGTCAACTGACAGCAATCACAACAACTCCCAAAACCAGGTCACAAGAGTATGTCCAGTGCAGCTGAACTCTAACTCTCTACACGCTGCATCGTCGTCAAATTTCCATGTCACTGGTGGTTTCCAAAGCATTTTCGCCGCCCCAATACATGGGGGAACCTTCAATGTATATCCACCAGAATGACAATCCAGCAAAACCGAACAGTCCAACCAGAAAACGAATCTAGATTGACCGATAGTGACACTTTGAAAAATAGCCATTTATGGTGCTCAAAACATACATGATTGTTAACCAACTTTGGTCGCGAGACGGTTGCCAAGAATGACGTCATCGCACTTGTAGGTGTTGCTTTATACGTTTCTGATGTATAAAAAGATACTTGTTTATTTTCTTGGTTGCCTGATTATATAACTAGGTGTTTTCAACCATGAGACACAAGTATCAATTTGTTTGGGACAAAATAATGAAATTTGTTAGGATCTACTTTTTAGCTGGTTAGACCGAATCGCACACAACTGTGATCAAAGCACCCAAAGTACTACTAGTCAATTGTATTTGGATCTAGTAAATGCGTTGTCTTTGAGATAATGTGATAATTAGAATACAGCATTCGTGGTCACACAATCTACCGCGTGGGAGTACCGAAACTGAGAGCCGTAAATACGGAAATATACAAGTGCCATTTTGTTTGCAAGTGAGTAGTTTGAATCCACCTGTACAACGCCGTCAGATATTGTCCGTTTCACTTACTGTGGCATTTTAACCCTTTCGCTGCCAAACTCTGTCGTCTGCTAACTTTGTCGTCTGCTACAAATGTTCATTTTTTTTATTTTCTTCATTTTTATTTCAAAAACATAGTAACAGTAACAAACAGTTTGGATAGGTAATCACAGAAGTTCAGAACAGAACATAATTTTATTCAGATTTGTACAAAGTACCTCGTCTGATATCACACATATATACATACAAATGTCACGTGACATATACAACTACAACAATAGAGGATGAATACATTTGCTAACGTATATTTAGGGTCTGTCTAATATTCAAAGCAGATTTTATATATTTACTTAAATTACGCATAATTGTTTTATTTGTAGAACCCATCAACTCAACAAATTTCATCATAGAAGGTCTATTTGTGTAATATGTTTTAATATATTGTTTCCGTAAATCATTAAACCGACTACAGACACAAATGAAGTGAAACTCGTCTTCAAGGTCATCAGACTCGCAGAGTAAACACTTTCTCTCATTTCTAGGTAATCTATTATTCTTGTATCTACCAGTATGTACTCTCAAGGAATGTGAAGACAGTCTTATTCTAGATAGGTTACACCTTAAGGTATAAGGCAAAATATCCAAATAAGACTCATATTCAAAATGTGTTTTAAACCATTTAAACGATTCCAATACTGGACTACTTTCAACAGTAACATGCCATCTTTGTATGAAACTGTCAACTACTCTTTGTTTAAAAATAAGAGAAAATGCATTAACATTCAATGCAGCAACGTTATAAAATACATTACTAAACCCATATTCATTTAAAAGTTTCTGGATACATGAAACCCAGTTGTTATAGCCCTTTTCACAGTCTTTCAGACTTTCTTCATACTACGTTTTAATCAATATATTATCACTGTTTGCAACTTTAAACCAGTATTTGATAATTCTCACATATCGAGATACATATAAAGGATAACGGCAAAGTTCCCCATAAACTGCAACTGAACTTGTATTTAATCTAACACCAAGGATTCGCTTACAAAATTTCAAGTGTAATCTTTCAATATCATTAAACTTATTAAAACCCAAATTTCAGAGCTATAACATAAGATTGACCCAACAAATGAGTCAAAAAGTTGGCATAAAACTCTTGGCTTAAGATTTACCTTTTTGCAATTATACAATAAAGCATTTAAGGCTTTAAGTGCTTTACCACATATATGCTCCTGGTTTTTCAAAAAAACTACCCGTATAATTAAAGACAGTTCCCAAATAATTAAAACTGTCGACCACTTCTAACAATTCACCATTATAATACCATAACTCACCATTTTTCAGTCCACCTCTTTTTCTAAAAACAACAATTTTTGTTTTGTCTGTGTTTACCTCCAGACTCCATGAGTTACAGTAAGCATATAAACTATTTAATTTATCCTGCAGTTCGTCAACTGATTTACATACCAGGGCCATGTCATCCGCAAATAACAACAATATAAGTACAATATCATTAAAATTTAACCCACTATCAATGTCATCTTGAAGAGATAATTCTAGGTCTTCAAGAAACAGTGACACTAAAATCGGAGAAACAACCTCTCCCTGACGCAAGCCCACTGCATACTCAAAGTATTCCGAATAACTATTACAATGCTTTACACATGACTTAACTTTACCATACATGTCTCTCAATACTCGTAATAGCTTACCCTGTATTCCTGTTTTATATAGTTTATACCACAGTGCATTTCTATTAATACTATCAAAACATTTTTTTAAGTCAACAAAGCAAACATATAGCCTTTTGTTTTCATTTAAATATTTTTGGATCACTGATAACAAAATAAACATTGGATCAACTGTTGAATTGCCTTTCTTCAACCCAAACTGGGCATCTGATATTCTATCATTTTGTAGACAAAATAATTCAATTCTATTATTTAAGACAGTGGTAAATAGTTTAGACATACAACTGACTAAAGTAATACCTCTATAATTACCAACACAGTTTGGGTCGCCTTTTTTATACAACGGTATTAGTACACCTTCCACCCATGCATCAGGAAAGTGCCCTGAGTTTAAAATACTATTGAATATAAGTGAGATGCAATAATATCAATACTTTCTATGAAATATTCATTTAAAATACAATCCCGACCAGGAGACTTGCCAGCTTTCAATTTCTTTGCGGCTTTGAGTATTTCCTGAAAAGTAGTAGGTACATCCAATTCCTGGAAAGAACCGTCAGTATCGCCAAAATTGTGATTATTACAAAACTGCTCAGCTTCATGGTTTTTTTCCTGAAATATATCATCACTCAAGGTCGAAAAATACTCATGAAATTCTTCTACTGATATAGAATCATTGCATTTAGTATTTTTCGCCTTAAAGTATTTCCAAAATCGTTTCGGTTTACTTTTTCTTAAACTCTCAATTTGATTTGTTTTCTCTATTTCAAATACTCGTTTTTTCTTCCGACAGATATCCTTATATTCTTTTTTTCGTAAACACAATCTCTCTCTGTTGGGAACAGTTTTAAAACAATTAAATATACGAAGGGACTCTATGTATACATTTTTATATTGCTGACATTCATTATCAAACCACTCAGCTCCCTCACTCAGGGATACATCTGAAAACCAATGTTGATTTTTCGGCTTAAAACGTTTAGCAAACAAAGGATCAGTTACCTCCCTTATAATATGGGTAAAATCATTTACAACATTATTTATTGATGAGCGATCACTCACGTCAATGTCAGATGTTAAACTATTGAGATCCGGTAATTTTGTAATTAAGTTCGCACGAAATAAATGTTTCAAATCGTCATTCCACTTAAACCGAATACCATCATTGGTATTTTGTAAATGCGGAATAACATTGCACTGTACTGTAAAATATAGCGGTGTATGATCACTCCATTCATTTAACGAGTCAACACAAAACGACTGAACACTTGAAAAATATTCTTCACTACAAAGCAAATAATCTATCATGGAGCACCCGTGCGGAGACACAAATGTATATGTACCGACATCGTGGTCATCACCTAATCTCCCATTGACAATACGTAGACATGTAGATTTGCATAGCTCAATCAGTTTTAAACCATGGGCATTGCATGTACTATCAAGTGAGGCCCTATATAAGGGTATGTCAGGAACATAATCGTCATCATCTATGAACTCATTTATATAATCAAAGTCAATAAAATCATGTTTATTCCCAACTGTGGCATTAAAATCACCGTTTACATTAACTTGACCCATTGTTTTAAAATAGGTAATATCATTTTCAATAAGTTCAAACAATTTAGTATTAACAACCTCATAAGCCGGAGAATTATCACCCCAAATATAGGCACCACATATATACAAGTCATTTTCTAGACTGAAAAAGTTTTTGTCAAGCTTAACCCAAATAATAGTGTCAAAATGGTTTCTAACTATTGAAATGCCTGGTTTCATAGAGTCTCTATAGTACACGGCCACACCTCCACTGGACCTTTTAGCTTTTCGATGCTGAAATTTTCTGAAGAAATTATGCGCTTCATAGCCAGATAACGATATATCACTGTTCGAGTTGGTCCATGTTTCATATAAAAATATTAAATCATTTTTGGTCAGAGTTCTAACAAAATCCCGGTTACTTCTCTTATCTCGCGTTAATCCATGCACGTTCCACGACAGTATTCGTAATTCACCCCCTTCGTACCCCTAAGTATGCACAGCTTTACCCTCCGCATAAAGGGTGTCATATGATATCCAGGCGCTCTTTTCCTGTTTTCTAGCCTCCTTCAGCAAGGGAATAAGTTTCTTTCTCTTTTCTATAATTTCCGGTGGAAATTGTTCATGTACATTATAATGCTTCCCTTCTAGCGCTTTCCACTGCTTTCTCACAAACTCTCGTTCTTTGAAGTTGCAAAACCTTGCAACTATCTTCCTACACTTTCCGTCCTTTTCTGGCCCAATCCTATGGACTCTATCAAAAGCCAATTTATCTGCTAAGTCTTTGGCGACTTTCATTTTTTCCTGTATGAAAGTTTTCAAGATCAGTTCACAGTTCTCAGACTCACCTTGACGGGCCTCCGGAATGTTGACAAACACAAGATTGTTCCGCATTGACTGCGATCGGAGATAAACAACTTCTTCCTTCAAACTATCTTTCTCTCTCTCCAACTTAACAACCTTATCGTTTACAAGACCCACTGCAAAATCTGAACTCTCAATTTTCTCTTCCACGTTGTTTAACCTTTCGCATGCTTTAATATTGTTATCATGAACTAGGGTCTAGACCACAGATCCGGCATTGGCAGCGAAAGGGTTAAGGGTAATGTGATAAAAAAGAAGCTTACATTCTAGTTCATTACAAACTGTTTTAATGAAACTCGTTTACAATAATAAATATCACGCTCGCTAAAGCTCGTTTCATATTATTATAGTAAACTCGTTTCATAAAAACAATTTGTAATAAACACTCATGTAAGATCCTCTAAATCTAAACAACTACGGCCGACTATCAGACATACTCTTTGCTGATTTACAATAGCATATCTTGCTGTAATAAATACGTTTTCAGACTGCGACAGTCAGAGACAGATCCTGACAAACTTTAAGCTGGGAGAACTTGCATATTACAGTAAACCGCTCTAAACCGGAAAGCTAGTAGAGAGGATACTTTAAGGCAGATGGCTGCTTGATGCAGGGTGAAAAAACATACCGAAAACTCTTTCTGCACGATTTTCACCCTGCATTAAGCTGCCACCTGTCTCCAAGACCGATTTAATACTAAATTGAACGTCCGGTTCACAGGGGATTTACGTTGATATCTGGTCGACCAACTGTGGAATATGCATTTTCAGCTTGGGGCTGAAACGAGAACGGAAATATATAGCGTCTGGCAACGCCGTGGAGCGCACTTTGCAAAAAACAAGTATCACAACATATCCAATGTCACAAATATGGTCACTGACCTCCAGCGGAAGTAGCTCCAGACCAGACACAGAGATGCCCGGACTCCCTATACGGTACAAAATAGCCAACAATGAAGTAGTAATTGATAACGCAAAATATCTGGTCAGAACTTCAGCTCAGTCAAGAAACCCACACTTTCATTCATACACGATTCAACACTGTAAAACCCTGTCTAGACAGCATCCATTCCTCTCCAGGGCCACCAGCAGATAAATGTGCGTACCCAGATACTAAAACGCCATTTCTCCACCAGACCCTATGCTAATAATACTCTTCGACAGAGTGGTGGTCACAACATAGGGTTTCGTTGAGAATAAAGGGGTTATTCTTGAAAAACATTCGTTTACGCATTTTATCTTGACCTTTGAGTGGAAAAGTATCTCACTTGGCATAGTAATTACTACTCCAGTCGAGGATTTCAAGACTCGGTTGTCCAATATCTGCATTTAAATGCCCACCCGTTCTGTACGTAGTATTTTTATTACAGTGTAGGTAGTTTATTCATATACACCCATGAGTGTAAACTACAGTCCGATGAACAGGAAGAAGAAGAAAAGTAGGCTGAGCGAAAACGACACCTGAAAAGCAGGGTTAAAGAAACAGCTTTGGTAAGATTTTTTTTTCAGAGGTGTTCACTTGTGGAATGGCCTTCCTCAGATTTTAAGACAAAGCAAATATTCCAGTCAAATTAGATTTGATGTTAAAAAACTCTTGATGGATGAAGAATAAATTATGCAACAAATTTATTTAAATTGATGGCACTTCTTTATTTATTGCATTTCTTGAATATCAGGGCTTCGTTTTATTAATTTACTTTTTATCTTTATTAATTTGATAGGTTTGTTCACTTTGTTCATTAATATGACTCTTATGAATTGTTCTCATACTCTGCTGTGTTAATCAGTAAACATGGTCATAGACATTCTATAACCGACATATTTTGAGTGTTGATAGGGATATTTCTGTGATACTTATATTTTAAGATAATACCTGAGATGGTTATTTTTAATGATGCCTTGATTCTCTGTGTCTTGCCACTAGAATCAAGGACCACAATGGAAATAAGGGAAATATGTTCCCTTTTGTGTTATCATTGGTTTCTAGTGCGCATTACATGGATTTTTATATGTTGTCTTCATTATGTTTTGCCATGTTATGTACACTTTTTACCGAAATAAATCTAATCTAAATCTGACGTGTGAAAAGCAGGCTTAACTATTAAAACGTCTGAAAAGCAGACTTAACGGAATAGACGGGTGAAAGCAGAATTCAAAATCGTTTCATGCTTAACTGACTGCTCCCTTGAAAATTTACGATATTTGTCTGCGCTTTATGTACACTCGTACGAGCTTTGACAATATAATTGGAGATCTAATGATTTACTTTCTTTGAATAACATCCAATGAGGCACAAGTAGTCTTTATGGCCACATAACCCTTTACATCATATATACGTCTTTTTATGTCTCCCACCCTCTCTCTCTCTCTTGAACTCTCTCTTGAAGTACACGCGTTGGTCATGCTTTTCTCGTTTTCATACATGGTGTTTTATATTTTGTTGTACCTTCTATAAAAAAAAACGTACATTGTATAGGTTAAATTGTTTAAATACATCGTGCAAAATAGTTGACTCTAAATTTGTGCTACCTGAATTCCTGCTCAATTATTTGTTTCATAAGAGCAGCTGTCCGTGTACAAAGCCATTTTTGCGGTATTTGGTATCCTAGCGAAATCGTAATAGGTAAACAGTTCTATTAGATAAAACAACTTAATTTGTTCAATTGTTCACGTAAAGAAAACGGAAAATGTATACGTGCCGCTAGAAATACAAATATTGTTACTTATTTAACCATTTCCATGTTCTGCGTTTATTCCAAATGTCCATGCCTACTGAATATCCATGGACAAAATAGTGATATTGAAATATGGAAAGTGGAACATTGTAGTCATTTTAGAAACTAAAGAAACATATCTATCAAATTTCATTAGAAAACAGAGCAGACTCTGATCAGACGGTCTACCCTGTTTGTGAAAACACGTTTATATGAAGGAAAGGGTAAACAAGTCTATAGAGAGTTCAAAATAATTAAAGCTCAGTTACGCTACTAGAAACCATACTGGTTTCGTCTGAATGAAAACATTTTTTGTCATGGTCTTTTATATGACTTTACACCTGATACTTTCCAATAATACCACTAACCCCTGTGATTAATAGGGTTGCTTCTTTACGATTTATGCATGTTACCAGCAGCCTACGGTGCTTGTGCACTTTTCTAACAAACTAACCGAAACGGTGCGAAAACGATGTTTGCTTAACCCTTTCACCGCCAATGTCGCAAAAATGCACCACGATAAATAGTGCAGTTCCAGATCAAGGACTTCATTTTTTATCTCAAACTCTAGATGTGCTTTTTTCTTTTGAAATTTGCCTTTATTTATCTCATTTCTTTATTTTACCAATTATTTAACAAAATTGGTTTTCAGACGACGATTTGAAAATTGGCGCCGAAATGGTTAAACTCCTATCTATTACAGTTTTGACATTCGAGCTAGTGATCGAGTGTCAAACAGCTTGGATCCTTATGAGCAGAATAAGGGTTGATAGAAATTAGTAAGTTAAAACATTTCGCTGACATGGCAGTATTTAAAAGTCACACGCCCAGAAATAGAAATGGTATTTAAATCGTTTCTATTTTGTTTATGACCGACGTTCAAACCAATTTTCATTCATTATATCACATATGTATTTGCTATAAACTATATACTTGCTTGTGCTTTGGCAACATAATAGGTAAGTAAATTATTTATTTACCTTCAAACAACGTTCCCTAGGAATACAGGGTTTCCATTCGGTCGTAAATATACTGTAGAACCCATCTTAAGCGACCATTATTATGAGGTCTAAGTATGGTCTGTAAGGTAAGTTGTAGCTTAATGCAGGTCAAAAGTAATACAGAAAGGCCCTATAGGAACTTTCTGCATTACTTTTGCCCTGCAATAATCAAACACCTGCTTTTTAAAACTCCTATGCTCGATAAATAAAGGGCCCCATAGGACAGATGCCACTTGATTCTAATTTTCAGCCATATTTCTGATGGCTCTGAGGGTTTCCTCCATTAAATTACTTTGCTTCATTAACTCTTCATTAAATCTTAACTTGAGGACGTGCTTGACCTAGTTTAAACAAGTACTGTGCAATAAATGAATAGATAACTGAATGAATGAATGGATGAATGGATGAATGTATGTATGAATAGATAAATGAATGAATGAAAGGATGAATGAATGAATGAATGAATGAATGAATGAATGAATGAATGAATGAATGAATGAATGAATGAATGAAATGGATGGATGGATGGATGGATGGATGGATGGATGGATGGATGGATGGATGGATGGATAGATGGATGGGTGGATGACGGATGGATGGATGGAAGAAGGGATGGATGGATGGATGGATGGATGGATGGATGGATGGATGGATGGATGGATGGATGGATGGATGGATGGATGGATGGATGGATAGATGGATGGATGGATGGATGGATGGATAAATAAATGAACTAATTAATAAATGAAATAGATAGATAAATAATAAATAAACAAATACATAAATATTTAAAAAATAAATAAAAGTAAATAACATACATACATGCATTCATAAATAGATAGATAGATTAATACAGTAACGTGTCTCGAAAGCGCTGCAAATACATATACTGATCATAAAATTTCAACAGTTTCTGCCACGGCCAAACATTCCTGTTCCCATGTGTTATTAACATAATTAGTCTAATTAAAATTCACGATGTAATTATTTCTTATATGAATATTCATGGAGTAGAGGTTTAACTTTATTTAAATATATGAGTACCTATTGACACAGTCTGGCTCCATATGAAGTGTCAAATAACTCGGCATCTCACCAGTGTCCCGACTGTTTGTTACTGTAATAATGTTTATGAGCAAACAAGCAGGTTATTAAAGTTAAAACGACAAAAGTTGCAGGCGACACTACATGTATGTGAATTTGTGTCTTGTAACAGTGCACCCAATAGAGACATCCTTTCATGCCTTTGAAAACAGGGTAGACCCAGATCTGACGACTCCTGTAGAAGCTGTATAATCAGGTTCTGTCTTTTTGCATTTTTACGCCTCTATGAAATTCACATTATGAAACCATTGTGATAAATAGAGCATTTGCTCCATAGGAGCAAATGCTCTATTTATCACAATGGTTTCAATACTACACAATTCTAAAACTCTCCTTTTCTATAATTAATGCTCCTTTTCGGTAGATTAATTAAAAAAGGTTGAGTCTAAAAATAGCCTAGAAGAGAATGAGTTATTAAAGTATTGTATAGATCTGATTCTACAACTTCTGCCATGGCTGAGCTTCAAGTATTTATATGGCATTTCGTTAATATTCATAAGGCCAGGGGTTAACTGTATATCACCGCCATTGTAATTTGTTTCGTCCTGAAGCTGTTTGTAATAAGCTTTATGAGCCGAAGAAATAAAATTACAATTAATTCGCGTGGCACAAACGACACTGAAAATAGAATTACTCTCAAAAGGTCAGGCAAATGTCAGCAGTGGCTAGGGTTACCTTTGACGGCATGTCTGTACAAAATTACAACAGGAAGACAATTAGACTTCTAGCATACATATACAGCTGAACCTGTCTTAACCCTTTCTTCCATAGGCTATTTTTAGACCCAACCTCTTTGAATAAATCTACCCAAAAGGAGCATTTACTAGGGAAAAGGAAAATATTAGAATTGTGTATTTTTGAAACCAATTGTGATAAATTTATCACAATGGTTTCAGAAAGTGACTTTTAAAGAGGCGTCAAAAGGCGTCAATATCAGGGAATGGGTTAAATGACCATTGATTTATTGATCATAGGAGTTTTATAACCAGTTGGCTGCTTCATGCAGGGAAAAAAATATAGGAGTTGTGTGCATTATTTTTGACCTACTTTAAATGCCACCTGCCTTACAGACCGAGTTTGATGTCCGCTTACGGCAGGATTTACTGTAAGCCTGTTATCTTTTTTTCCCTTCGAAAGGTTAATCCTATTTACCAAATTTACCAAATTGTTATAACCTTGGCAATCAGTTTTCATCCAAATGAGATTAGCGGCATTAAATCTATAGATCCTCTGATTAATTGACTTTAAAAGAAAGGAAACAATGTGTTTGTAGGAGAAGCACTGACACACGACAAGTTCAACAGATACAGCTAAATACACTCCTACAACAAAGTAATTGGATAATCAGTCGTCCGCCCGTCTTTCTGTCTGTCTGTCTGTGTGTCTGTCTGTCCGTCTGCATGTCTACATGTCCGTCTGTCTGTCCATCTATGTATGTATGTATGTATGTATGTATGTATGTATGTATGTATGTATGTATGTATGTATGTATGTATGTATGTATGTATGTATGTATGTATGTATGTATGTATGTATGTATGTATGTATGTATGTATGTATGTATGTATGTATGTATGTATGTATGTATGTATGTATGTATGTATGTATGTATGTATGTATGTATGTATGTATGTATGTATGTATGTATGTATGTATGTATGTATGTATGTATGTATGTATGTATGTATGTATGTATGTATGTATGTATGTATGTATGTATGTATGTATGTATGTATGTATGTATGTATGTATGTATGTATGTATGTATGTATGTATGTATGTATGTATGTATGTATGTATGTATGTATGTATGTATGTATGTATGTATGTATGTATGTATGTATGTATGTATGTATGTATGTATGTATGTATGTATGTATGTATGTATGTATGTATGTATGTATGTATGTATGTATGTATGTATGTATGTATGTATGTATGTATGTATGTATGTATGTATGTATGTATGTATGTATGTATGTATGTATGTATGTATGTATGTAATGTATGTATGTATGTATGTAATGTATGTATGTATGTATGTATGTATGTATGTATGTATGTATGTATGTAGTTAATGTAATGTAATGTAATGTAATGTAATGTAATGTAATGTAATGTAATGTAATGTAATGTAATGTATGTATGTATGTATGTATGTATGTATGTATGTATGTATGTATGTATGTATGTATGTATGTATGTATGTATGTATGTATGTATGTATGTATGTATGTATGTATGTATGTATGTATGTATGTATGTATGTATGTATGTATGTATGTATGTATGTATGTATGTATGTATGTATGTATGTATGTATGTATGTATGTATGTATGTATGTATGTATGTATGTATGTATGTATGTATGTATGTATGTATGTATGTATGTATGTATGTATGTATGTATGTATGTATGTATGTATGTATGTATGTATGTATGTATGTATGTATGTATGTATGTATGTATGTATGTATGTATGTATGTATGTATGTATGTATGTATGTATGTATGTATGTATGTATGTATGTATGTATGTATGTATGTATGTAGTTAATGTAATGTAATGTAATGTAATGTAATGTAATGTAATGTAATTATGTAATTATGTAATTATGTATGTATGTATGTATGTATGTATGTATGTATGTATGTATGTATGTATGTATGTATGTATGTATGTATGTATGTATGTATGTATGTATGTATGTATGTATGTATGTATGTATGTATGTATGTATGTATGTATGTATGTATGTATGTATGTATGTATGTATGTATGTATGTATGTATGTATGTATGTATGTATGTATGTATGTATGTATGTATGTATGTATGTATGTATGTATGTATGTATGTATGTATGTATGTATGTATGTATGTATGTATGTATGTATGTATGTATGTATGTATGTATGTATGTATGTATGTATGTATGTATGTATGTATGTATGTATGTATGTATGTATGTATGTATGTATGTATGTATGTATGTATGTATGTATGTATGTATGTATGTATGTATGTATGTATGTATGTATGTATGTATGTATGTATGTATGTATGTATGTATGTATGTATGTATGTATGTATGTATGTATGTATGTATGTATGTATGTATGTATGTATGTATGTATGTATGTATGTATGTATGTATGTATGTATGTATGTATGTATGTAATGTATGTATGTATGTATGTAATGTATGTATGTATGTATGTATGTATGTATGTATGTATGTATGTATGTAGTTAATGTAATGTAATGTAATGTAATGTAATGTAATGTAATGTAATGTAATGTAATGTATGTATGTATGTATGTATGTATGTATGTATGTATGTATGTATGTATGTATGTATGTATGTATGTATGTATGTATGTATGTATGTATGTATGTATGTATGTATGTATGTATGTATGTATGTATGTATGTATGTATGTATGTATGTATGTATGTATGTATGTATGTATGTATGTATGTATGTATGTATGTATGTATGTATGTATGTATGTATGTATGTATGTATGTATGTATGTATGTATGTATGTATGTATGTATGTATGTATGTATGTATGTATGTATGTATGTATGTATGTATGTATGTATGTATGTATGTATGTATGTATGTATGTATGTATGTATGTATGTATGTATGTATGTATGTATGTATGTATGTATGTATGTATGTATGTAGTTAATGTAATGTAATGTAATGTAATGTAATGTAATGTAATGTAATTATGTAATTATGTATGTATGTATGTATGTATGTATGTATGTATGTATGTATGTATGTATGTATGTATGTATGTATGTATGTATGTATGTATGTATGTATGTATGTATGTATGTATGTATGTATGTATGTATGTATGTTATGTACGTATGCACGTATGTATGTACGACTGGTCGAATCGGAAGTAGTCAAACTTGTACTGGATTCATATTTGAGCAGACATTTTATTTTCACAGCGTGCTTATGACTACTGCGTTCATCCGTAACCGCGCGAGTTTACATTGCTTTCAATATACAGTAAAACCTCTCTATAGCGACCACTAACTTGTGTTAATTAGTTGGTATATTAGGGCAGGTGGTTGCTTAAAGCAAGGTGAAAGTAAAACAGAACGCTCCTATAGGAGCGTTCTGTTTTACGTTCACCTTGCTTTAAGTAACCACTCGCATTTAACACAAACTACTTTGTCTCAATCTATATTTCTATATATGAGCATTATTCCTTTGAAATTTGCATTTATTTATCTCATTTCCTTATTTTACTGAATGATTTAACAAACTTGGATTGCAGACGACAATTAGAAATTTGGCGCCGAAAGGGTTAACCAGGTCATGTTTGAAAAAAAAATGTTTTCGCTATCAGAGTTCAAATGAGTTTTCCATGACTTGTGTTGGTGCAAAATATGCTTCTATTATTAGTTTTATCTTTTCAAATTCAGGTTTACTCGATAGGTTCGACCCGGACTTATTTCAACATTTTGAAAATTATCCCAATGCGCCGTGAATTTTCAATGCCTTTTTTTTATTATTGTTATTGATAAATTTTATTATTGGTATTGGTAGAAACCATAGAGTAAATAGATCTGTATTATCATTTCATAATTTACCCCATAGATGGGATTGGGCTTAAACTTCAATAAAATGACAGCATTTTGAAACGACTGCAAACAATGTCGTCTTCTTTAACCCATTACATGCTAAATAATTTTTTCGTCTGCTTAAATGTCGTCTGCTACATTTTCAAAATTATTGTGACGAAAACCATGCATCACTGCACTCTCAGAGTTTTGATTATTATAGCATACTTTTAGGGTTACTTCCCTTGTTACAAAGTGAAAGTGTCAACTTCCGGAATCATAGCACGTGGGCAAACTTAACATCTATTTGGAATAATCAGGTTAGTAAACCAGTTGATACACGATAACGTGTTTACATGTAATGGTCTATATGCACTTTGTTTCCAAATACACCTATTTGATAAGATCTGTGCATAGTTCGCTGTTTTGCTTGAGAGTGTTGCCAGTTGCCATTGATAACGGAAGTTGTTTATTTCACTCGATAGTTTTCGTTTAAGGTCGGCATATTCCGTCGTCCGCTAGAGGACACTTGCATTAGTAGGCGTAGCTTTACGAACCACGTGACAAGTCCCTATATAAGCAGCAGTTTCGCTCAAATCTGGGAGAATGCTGAATATCTCCGTCAGTGCAACATCGGCTCTACACTGAGTAAAAGGGTTCTCTAATCTGGCATTGACTGTATTGACTAGGAACTTTGGGTACTTAAGACGTGGGTAATTTCCTTATCCTCTCTCGGGAGCCTCGCTTCATTGAGAGGTCGGAATAAAGCCTGCGTCGTGCAGCCCAGGTTGTTGGCAGTATAGTCTCCCGCTAGATAGGTCTCCACTAGATATACCTAGGCTAGATAGGCCTAGGCTAGATATACCTAGACTAGATAGGTCTAGGCTAGATATACCTAGAAGGGTTAGATAGGTCTAGGCTAGATAGGTCTAGGCTAGATATACCTAGAAGGGCTAGATAGGTCTAGGCTAGATAGGCCTAGACTAGATATACCTAGACGAGTTAGAGTCGAGGAAGCCTCGCTTTATTGGCTCTGCTTAAATAGGTAGACTTGTAAAAGTGTATCGCTTCACGCTCACACTACCCCTTTGTATATACTGATTGACAGTTGTGTGTTTTAATCACTAGTTCGTTCATTTAGTTTTAGTTTGTTCGCGTGTATATATTACTACAATATTTTATGTTACTAATCAACCGGACAGGTAGTCCCCAAGGAAAATTTATATATAACTCGGTCATTAGCCCGGCACACGTTACATTATTAATTTTCTTTCTGACTTTTTGTAGAGGTTTAGTCTGAGTGACAAACGTTTTTGGTTTCATATTAGGTCCCACGTGTTGAGGGACCTGATCTGGATCCAAACTGTTTGCATAAGTCATAAATGACGGGAGAATACGCTGCTAGAATGCAAAGGGAAACGTTTTAGATCGGGCATTCCTGCTAGACTAGTGATGTGTCAAACATAGTGAATCGGTTACTCGGGGTCTCTTCTAGATCCAAGCTGTTTATAAAGGTTTTCACATACAGTAGAACCCCTCTAATGCGACCACTAAATGAATACACATGGATGTCTTTATAAACAGGTGGTTGCTTAATGCAGGACAAACGTAATGCAGAAAGCTCCTCTAGGAGCTTTCTGTATTACTTTTGTCCCGCATTAAGCTACAACCTACATCTAGCACCCAGAATTATACCTCTGTTAGGTGGTCTCGTTAGCGGTGTTTTACTGTATTCGCTCATTGCACCAAGACCCGTGAGTCTCTTTATCACTCAATAAAAGAATACATGTAGGTATAGTCTCGAGCTGTGAACATGATGACTGCTTCATCTTCGATCTGTTGCAAGTTTTGCTTGCTTCTGATTCAATCAGTTTTATTCAGAAGCGATTGATTGAATGGCAACCAGTCTGGATCTTGATGAAACGCCGATTTACCCAGCGTCTCATCTGGATCCAAACTGTTTTTGCAAATGCCAGTGGAATCGCTCTGACCAGGAGCTAGGATAGCCTTAGTGGTTAACTCATTTTCTCCTAGGCTAGTTTTAGACCCAATCTTTTCTAATTAATCTAGTACCGAAAAGGAGCATTAACTATAGAAAAGGAGAGTTTTAGAATTTTGTAGTTTTGAAACCATTGTGATATAGGAGCAAATGCTCTATTTATTACAATGGTTTCAACAGGTGACTGTTGCAGAGGCATCAAAAGGCGTCAATATGAGGGAATGGGTACAACTGTTGAAAGTTGTTACATAATTATATTGCTGGGTTGTAACCAACATTACCAGTTGTTACATATGTTGCCGGTTACTACATTTGTTGCCTTCATTGTCGGCGTCTTGTTTGGATTCACGTTGTTAGCAAATGTTTTTCAGGTCGCGATTGGCTGAAGAAGGGTTAACTGTTGTAAGACATTTGTATTTGTCCTCCCGCAGTCCAGTTTTGTCAAAATGAAGAACTGATATACAGGCAGTAAAACCTCTCTATAACGGACACTTAATTGTATTAATTAGTTTGAATTTGGGGCAGGTGGTTGCTTAAAGCAAGGTGAAAGTAAAACAGAACGCTCCTATAGGAGCGTCCAGTTTTACTTTCACCTTGCTTTAAGCAGCCACCTGCCTTTAACAAAAATACCTGATGTAATTTAGTGACCGTTATAGAGAGGTTTTAATGTATATGCAAATTTCAAAATAAAAGAAATAAAAGAAAAAAAAGAATATAGAACTAGAGGTTGAGAAAAACAGTGAAGTCCCTGACCAGACGCCGTCTTTAATCCTTTCGCTGCCAATTTTGTCGTCTCCAAATTTTGTCGTCTGCTACTATTTTCTTTTCTTTTAAGCTAACCTGGGACAAAGTGCCAGGTGAGGTATTGTGAGGGGTCTGTCTCCGGTGTCCGTCGTCGTGCGTACGTGCGTCGTCAACAATTTACAGAAACATCTTCTTCTCTAAAACCACAGAGCCTAGAGCATTGATATTGGTATGTAGCATGATCTAATGGTCCTCTACAAAGATTGTTCAAATTATGACCCCGGATAAAAAATGGCCCCACCCCGGGGCGTATCAGTTTTTTTATAGGATTAAAACTGTAAGGCCTTGATACTGGATGTTTGGTATGTTCCTCTACCAAGACTGTTCAAATTTTAACCTCCAGACCTAAAATTTGGCCCTTGGTTTCATATTGGCCCCAATCTGAAGCTAACTTATTTTTACATAGAAATACAGTGTATGCATAAGTCTATATATAGTAACCAGGTGAGCAAATAAGCGCCATCATGACCCTCTTGTTTTAAAAAAATCTTCATGTTTTGTTTCAAATAACAGTCACAGTCACAAACAGTTTGAATCCTGATGAGACGCCGAGTTAATCGGCGTATCATCTGGATCCAAACTGTTTGCATAGGTAATCACAGATGCGACATTGGCAGCGAAATAATTAAAAGACCACTGATTGTCGTAGTGCATCTTGTTACATTGGTGGTGAAATAGTCAATCCTTCATTTGCTTATCGCAATAAGATAACAGACCGGTTAAATGGACCTCTGTCAGTGTGGAGGCGGACAAGCAATCCAATAGCATTAGACTGGAATAAGCCCAAGGATACTAACAAAAACATCTGCCTTCTGGCAAATCATCAGGGACTCAACTATGTGTACGCTAAAATAATTGTCGTTTGCTAAATAATTGTCCACTGCTATCATTCTATTATATAAGATAAATTGTCTTTCTTTTCAATATTTAATATAAAACCAGAAAAACGTGGCGTCTAAACTGGGACCAGACTGGTTGCATTCTTTATTAGCGTGCAAAGAATTAACTCTGTCGCTACCAATGTCGCATATGTGATTACCCATGCAAACAGTTTGGATCCATACCCCATACCCATTTAACCATTTACTCAAAGAGGTAATGACATCATGAATATTATCCCTTCTCTTGCTGTTCACGTCAATATACGTACCTGTAAATAGTGTAGACCCAGATGAGACAGCTCCTGCAGGAGCTGTCTCATCAGAGTCTGCACTATTTACAAGTTTATTGTGCAACCAGTGCAATCTACAGCAGTGATTGCTCACCGAAATACTTGTACACAGTGAAGATATATGTAATTATACAACAGGGCATGGGTAAAGAAGGAGAAATGTATTTTAGAATTCAGCAAGCGAAGGGTTATATCATAAATAAACAGTGCAGACCCTGATCAGACAGCTCCTACATGAGCTGTCTGATCTGGGACTACCCCTTTTGCAAAGGCGTAGATCTAAAGGCACAGAAAGGCGTATTTATGGAGTAAAGGGTTAATCGCAATTGTTATAGGAGCTCTCTGATCAGGGTCTTCTTTGGTTGTTGATTATATGATACAAATCGGAGTCGCTTCTATAGTTTCTGCAATGGTAAAATCTCTTTTATCCAGTCACCAGGCTTCTCTAGTGACATAATAAAGGGGGTGCAAATAAACTTAGGTTTATTCTGTTACTTCCGGTAGTGGAAGGTTTATTAGGTTAGTAGATAAGCGTAATGATTCTATAACCATGGAACTATTTTAGTTTTCTGTAAACATTCATAAACATGTTGATGGAATAGATCTAACAGATCTATTTGGTCACCAGAAGAATTATTCAAATGAGAAAAAATAAAAATAATTGGCTACAGCTGGATTCGAACCCGCGCCTGATCCTACAAAAACTAATTCTAATCTCTCTAGAGACGTCGCCCTTACCGATTACGCCACTGAGGCCACATACAAAATGATGTTGATTTATCACTTTTATTAATTTAATCCACCGCTGGTAAAACCCGTTTTTGATAAAATCAAACCTGGAAGCAAAGATTGACAGATAAATAGTAAATGTTTTCTTTTCACACTCATGATTATTTGATTGATAAACTCTTACAGGGGCGGTGATAGTCATAAACCTAAATATAGCCTGTTCAGTTCCATCGATTTCTGAGTGACGTTAGGTAGAATCTAAAAATAGAAACCGAGACTACGTAACTCGAATTTGACCAAAGAATATATAGATCATGTCTGTTTTAAATAACTTATCGACCCTCGAATCAAATCATCTTATTTTTCAAATTCAACCACGTTTCCCTTCTAGTAATACAAGTATCGAAACTATATTCCTCTGCGGTAGCTCATTAGATTTATTTACGTCTAAATGGAAGTGAAAAGGGAGGGATCCGTTGATCGAAAACTGCATTTTCAATGTAAATTATTTCAAGAGTGTTATTAGTCTATAAAAAAGACATTTAACTATATTGACTGGATAAATCGAATAATAGGTTAGTGTCGTAGATGGGACGCCTTTATCCGACTCGGAGAGAAAACAGTTGAGGCTCGGCAAGCCTCGCCTCAACGTTTTCTCCCCTCGTCGGATAAAGCGTCCCATCTACGGCACTAACCTATTATTCTCTATATTCATATATTTTTTCTGCAATGGTAAAATCTCTTGTTCATATATTTTTCTGCAATGGTAAACTCTCTTGTTCATATATATTTTTGCAATGGTAAAATCTCTTGTTCATATATTTTTCTGCATTGGTAAACTCTCTTGTTCATATATATTTTTGCAATGGTAAAATCTCTTGTTCATATATTTTTCTGCAATGGTAAAATTTCTTGTTCATATATTTTTCATATATTGTTCTGCAATGGTAAACTCTCTTGTTCATATATTTTTCTGCAATGGTAAAATCGCTTGCCATTATAAAAAAAATAGTCAGGCTATATATAAAAATATATTATTTCTTATATGAATATTCAATGAGTAAAGGTGTAAACAAATAGACGACAGGATAGCAATAATTTAAAACAAAATATTATATAACAATCGATACTATTTTCTGAATTTATGTGCAAATGTTTACCATTTTACTCTTTTGGATATTCATGTAAGAAACAATGACATCGTGTTTATTATATTACGTTATATTTTTATAAGGGCGAGTGAGCACAAAAGAATTTAGCCATGACATCTTATTCCACAAGCAAACGGAGCAGACGCTGATCAGACGGCTCCTACAGGTCTGTTCTGTTTGCAAAGACGTAGAAAGACGTATTGTGGCGTCTGTTTAGAATCCAAACTGTTTGCCCTCATTTGTTTATCTAATCCTTTCGCTGCCAATTCCGGATCTGTGATTACCTATGCAAACAGTTTGGATCCAGATGAGACGCCGAGTAACTCGGCGTCTCATCAGGATCCAAACTGTTTGTTGCTGTTACTATGTATTTGAAACAAAAATGAAGAAAACAAAAAAATGAAAAGTTAGCACACGACAGAATTTGGCAGCGAAAGGGTTAACTGTTTTGACGTCACATTTCCTTTACACTAAATTGTATCTTACTGATGACGCATTTTGTTTACATAACAATCGTGCAGTCAGATCAGTATAGCTCTAAAGGGGTAACTGACCAGAGCTTGGGTCTCCCGTCAATTGTCTTATAAATGATGTCATATAAAATCGTTAATCCTTCTCTTGCTGAATTTTAAAATATATTTCTCCTTCTTTACCCATGTCCTGTTGTATAATTACATATATCTTCACTGTCCACAAGTATTTCGCTGTGCAATCACTGCTATGGAGTGCACTGGTTGCACAATCAACTTGTAAATAGTGCAGACCCTGATGAGACAGCTCCTGCAGGAGTCTTCACTATTTACAGGTAGGTATATTGACGTGAATAGCAAGCGAAGGGTTAACTATGTAGTAATCGTATTGTTCTTTAGAATGTCTTGCTCAATTGGCTACAATTCAATATGCCAGGCCCATGAAGAAATCTGTGTTATGTTGTTTGATAAGGTTTTGCAGTTTATGTATCTAGTAGCTGTTTCTCCTCTAATACAATATTAACCAACATGTTAACTCTTTCAGTGCCAGGTTCGACAACTTTAATATTTGCAAACATATAAGATCCAGATTGGAAGCTACTAACATGGAGTCTGATCAGAATCCAAACTGTTTGTGTTTGTAATCATTTATTAGACTGTTTTGAGTCTTAATGATAAAAGAACATTACATAACAGCAGTGCAGAGTCAGATCAGTATAGTTCTAAAGGGATAACTAACCAGAACTTGCGTTTCTATCTTACATCTTAACTATCTTATACAAAATAAATACAAAGTTTAATATCACGTTTCTTTCATACAGCTGTAAAACCTCCTCCGCGATGTTTTGTAACATTGTTTTTTTGCATTGTTAATAACGTTCTATCATTCTATCAGTGATGTTTACATATATGTTTTATCTTCATAGGCTTTAAAGCTCAATGGAATTAGTTGAATAGAACTTCAAACTTCAAGCTTATCATTTTATTAGCAAACATAAAAGACCATGATGAGACGGTTCCTACAGGATCTGGATCTACTCTGTTTGCGAAGGTTAAGAAAAGCGTATTTACGGAGTAACGTGTTAAGGTAAGCTATGATTTGAAACAAATCCGTTATAAATGTTTCCTATATCTGTGCGTCTCATCAATACATATTATGATTCAAGAAGAAAATTAATGCCCACACTGAAACATAATGTAGACGACATTGTTTGAAACCAAACATTATTTGGCGCCAAAAAGTTGTAATAAAAGGAAAACGTTGCAATTTATAAATATTGGTCTTGGAGACAGATGGCAGCTTAATTCAGGGTGAAAATCATGCAGCATTAAGTAGCCACGTGCTTATAAGTGTCTTAATGCTTCTCTACTAGAATTCCGTTTAGATGAGGTTTTACTGTACTCGTTTTTTGCTAGAACAATATGTTTCTCATCTATAGCTCTCACCGGACAAATACGGAATGATTCGGTTTCTTCCGTGATCTCTTTCATTACCAATGATGATTTTGTGAGCATCGTTGCAAACAGTTTGGATACATATATTAAATAACGCGGAACAAATTCAGTTTATCGGAGACATTATCAACAATGAAAACTGAACCAAACAACGAAGTGTGTGGTAGCGAAGTATTTATACTTTCAAAAGCAATTTATTTTTCTAAGTAATTGTGTAAAGACAGGTCGGTCGTGTCAATTACAGCTGACATTTGGGTGACCTTTACAATAATTCCGTAAATCAGTACCAGAGAAATTCGTTTCTGTGTGAATGTAATTACATTCGTTTTGCTTATGAACGTTGTCTCAGCACGGGTCTTTGACCACTTTACAGATTGTCCAACACGGGCAAAGGCTCTCAATGTCCATTTAAACCCCTTTAAAAGCGACCTCTTACTAGAAACTAATTGGCATCTATATAAGAAGGTGGAGGCTTAATGCAGAGCTACAGATAAAGGTGCGTACGCAAAAAACAAATATCGTAATTTCTCCACCAAACCCTATGCTGTGACCACTCTTTAGAATCGTCTCTTCGAGACGATTCTAAAGAATGGTCATCGTATAGGGTTTGGCGGAGAAATAAAGGAGCTATTCCTGAAAATGTTGAAATTTACGCACCTTATCTGAACCTCGGTTAGTGCATTACGAGAGTAATGCAGAAAGCTCTTATATGAGCTTGTTATATAACGTTCATTCTCCATAGACATTTAGCCTGCTGTGGCCGGACGTATGATTCCCTCTGCAGTATCAAACAGTGTAGATCTAGATGAGACGCCATGTAACTCGGCGTAACTCGGCGTCCCATCAGGATCCAAACTGTTTGATACTCTTACCGTGTTGTAGAAAAGACGATTTTTAGACCCAATCTCTTTGAATAAATCTACCGAAAAGGAACATTTACTAGAAAAAAAGATTTTTTTAGAAATGTGTAGTTTTGAAACCAGTGTGATAAATAGCAATGGTTTCAAAAACATGACTCCTACAGAAGCGTCAAAATGCACCAGTAGGATGGGATGAGTTAACTGTGATAACTGAATTCGATGACGTTTTCTATCAAGAAAGGGTTGAGACAACGTCCATGAGCAAAACGAACGCAATAATCAGGTTTATTATTTTAAATTGACTATTCGTCGGATTCCTGTGTTCTCAAATGATATCCGCTTGGGGACAGGTCGTCATTATCCGAATTTGGATATTCTGCCAGCGGACTCCTTCCCAAAATTCAACTTGCAATGTTGTTGTTTTTTGTGTGTGAGTGCTATACCGTTCCTTGTTTGCTATGTTAGGTTACATTCTCCCATCGAACTATACAAGGCGCCAGATGTCGGTGCAATTTTGTGCACGACTGCAAGTTCTGGGTCCATGCTTATAAAACGTTTAGTTGAGTCTGAGTTCGTTCTCAAGTTTTTGAAAAGCTTGAGAACTCAAATCTGACCAATCAAAAGCTTGAGAACGAAACTCAGACTCTACTAAAAGCTTTATAAGCACGGACCCTGGAGGAGTTTTGATCGGCTTAGTTGCCTTCTACTATTGAATTTTGCTAACCGTTGGTCAAATGGCATCATGTCGTTTTGAAAGATATAACGTTTGAAATGTCTATCATAAGTCAAGATATAAATAAAAATACAATTTGAGTATGGTGTCTTATATTGCGATGTATCCTATTTAAGTGGAATATAGATGGATTTGTAGCTGTCTACATCCAATATTAATATGGCTACTAACTGTTTCCAAAGGAAAAAAGTTTTCTCCGTTGTTTTCCAGTACACACACTTTTCAATTCAGTTGACTTTGTACCAGACGCGTAGATCCGATCCTTTCGATTAAACACCGTGACGTTTTTCGTTTATTGTAGGAGTTATCAATTTATTCCCATATTGTGTAAGGAAAACCCCTCTAATTCTAAGTTGGTACTCGTCCATTATTTATGTTGAGGATGCGCAGCGCTAACAAAATATTTACTGGTATAAGCCATTGACATCGATGGTTTCAGCAAACAGTAGAGACCCTGGTCAGGAGGCTCCTTCAGGAGCCCTCTGATTTCGGTCTACACTGTTTGCATACGTCCATTTTAAGGGGCAATGGGCAATAATGCGTTTAAATATGCGAAACTATATATGCTTATCTAGTTTATTTTAAGCTCCTCAGGAACAGTATCATACAAATATAAGGAAAATAATATGCACAAAAACACATGAGCGGCAATTCTCATACAGAATGATAAGAGACAGCAAAATTTCTTGCTATCACATTATGTATATAGATAGCATCATATATTTAAAAGATAAAAGTTAGATAATCAATTCTAATCGATATACAAAACCTGCCTTAACTCATTCCCTTATATGACGCCTTTTGACGCCTCTGTTAATGTTATTTTATGAGAGCATTGTGATAAATAGAGCATTTGCTCCTATGGAGCAAATGCTCTATTTATCACAATGGTTTAAAAACTACACAATTCTAAAAAAAACATCCATTTCTGTAGTAGGTGCTCCTTTTCGGTTGATTTAATCAAAGCGGTGGGTCTAAAAATAGCCTATGAGGAACGTTAACTCATTCCCTTATATTGACGCCTTTTGACGCCTGTGTAAAATTCACTTAATGAAACCATTGTGATAAATAGAGCATTTGCTACTTTGGAACAAATGCGTCTATTGAACACAATGGTTTCAAAACGACTCCATTCTAAAAGTTACATTTTTGTTAGTAAATTCTTCTTTTCGGTAGATTTATTCAAAGAGATTGGATCTAAAAATAGCCTATGAGAGAAAGGGTTAAATTATGTGTATTCTTAAAGGAACTGGGGAATGTAAATCGGGACCCTAATGCGATTGATAAATAAAAGTCAACGATATTCATCCTTGATCAGATCAGGGGTGGATAACTTTACATACTAAGCGTGAAAGAAGGCTTTGGCAAACTGGACATATTTGTCATATTGTCTTAATAAACTTAATAAACTAGAAATACCTGTATAATTGTTTAACATTAATTTTATTGTACGAAACACCCATCTTAACCCTTTCCCTGATATAAACGTGTTTTCGCACATTTGCAATGAGAGTAGACCCAGATCAGACGGCTCCTTTAGGAGCCGTCTGATCAGGATCTGTTCTATTTATTAGTGGAATTTGAAAGATATGTTTCTGTAGTTTCTAAAATGTCCACATTTTTCTACCTTCCATATTTCATTTTAACTATTTTGTCCATGAATATTCAGTAGGTATTGAAATTTGGAATAAATATAGAACAGGGAATTGGTTAATTATTATCCCACTGTACCTATAATGTCTACGCGAAATTGGATCTTCTGCACTTTTAGCTACTAGCGATTCAACTAAGACTTAGGGACACTATTGACCAGGTGTCAATCAGCTTGGATATTGATGAGAAGACAAGTTATTCGGCGTATCATCTGGATCCAAGCTGTTTGCAAAATGCGAGTCTGATCGTAAATAGCGGAATACGGTTTTAGCATGTTTTTTTACAGCCAGATGCACCGTTTTAATGACAAGCTATGCAACACCTCTTTAGATTTTCATCAAGAGGGAAAAGCTTCCAGTAATGTTCGTTGAAAGCAGCCATTATGTTATACTTTGCGATACATTTACCGTGGTTCACAGATCAAAACTCACATCTTATCATATGTTTGCATCTCGTACATAAATTCATACAGGACATCTCTAAGTGTGTTTAACGCTTATCTTGTAAAAATGCTTTCTGCTTTAACAGCGGTGTGTTTGAAGTTTTGATCAATGCTTATTTTTAGAAACTATTAGAAAACATTGCAGCAGTATAGATCCTGATGAGACGCCGAGTTACTCGGCGTCTCATCTGGATCAAAGCTGTTTGCAAGTGCGAGTCAGTTCAGTATCAATGTTTTTTACACCCCATTAAAGCTATGCCTACGATATTAATATCTCAGACGCTATCTGTTTCTTCATTTAATCGGTTAATGGCTTTAGCGTGACGTCAGTGTCGTGCCGAAATTGCACGTATCCGTAGTCAGTTGTGAAAAAATAATGTTTGCTCAATATTTGCTCTGTTGGATTTTTGTACCTATCTTCAGATTTATTAAAGATTTAGAGAAACGGTTTACCGTGTGTCAAATTGCTTGGGTCTTGATTAGACACCAACTACTTCGACTGAATGCAGCTGCTACAGTAAAACCTCCATATAACGGCCACTAAATTACATCAAGTATTGTGTTAAAGGCAGGTGGGTGTTTAAAGCAAGGTGAAAGTAAAACAGAACGCTTCTATAGGAGCGTTCTGTTTTACTTTCACCTTGCTTTAAGCAACCACCTACCCTTATTAACACAATTTAGTGGCCGTAATAGAGAGGTTTTACTGTATTTGCATCGTAGTAATGGCATGATTCGCGTCTACCATAGGAAAATAAAATAATGCTATGCTGACTGTTGTGTTCTTGAACGAGATCGTTTTGAGGGAATGTGTTCTGTTTTGGCTTGGTCGGTCATTGCTCTTAGTTCACCACCGTCGTCACTAATGGCAATTCGAATGTTCAACGTTACGTTTTTTACTTTGTTCAGTATATAGATAAAGAGTATTTGTCTCCAAAGCAGTAAATAGAAACAACATCTTCGGATTTAAAACCTAGTCGCTCAAATGATAGCCGTCGAAGTGATAAGCATAGAGTCGTGTTTGAGAACCTAGATTTTCGCCGTTTGCAAAAAAACCTACTAGAACCTAGGATTTCAATACAGACCTGTACTGTCATATGAGACCCTAGGTTTCAGATTAAGTGTGAAATTGGCGTGTTGAGAACCTCGGCCTTAAGATGACGGCCTTAAGATGAGAATTTAGGATTTCAGAAGTGAACGCTGAGCTGATGTTTCGAACTTCAACAAGCCTGTCTCTTGGTCGCCAAATTCAGCCATGATTACAGACATTCGTCACTATGTATACCAGACAATAATTAGATAATCCTAGTTACTTTTATTGTATGTAAGATGAGCTGACCTACTTAACCCTTTCACCGCCGCAGTCGCATAAATGCACCACGACCAATAGAATTGTTATGTTAATAAGACAAGAGTAAAATGTTAGTCCTGAAAATGTTTTCAAATCGAGAGAATTTGTAATTGAATATTTTCCAATCAGAAGCCCACTATGTGTGGAATCATCAGTATTGAAGTAAACAGTGTTAAACCTACATTCCAGAGTGTTTGTATTCGTCTTTTACATTTCTAGTGAAATAAATTATATAATAAGCAGATAATATGAAACCCTATATGCTTCACCTGAGCCTTAAGAAGTGTTGGAATTTTGTGTGGTGAGAATGTATTTTTTATTAAAATAACTATACGTTTCTGATGATTTTTTGTTGTATGTCTATGCTAAATATATGACTCCTGTGACAGGGTCAATTTTGACCCACGGATGTACATGTAATTTGAATAATCTTTGTACGGAACCTCTAAATGATGCCATATGCGATATATCAAAACTATTTAAAGTATGTGACCCTTGTAGCCGGTACAATTTTGATCCTTTCATAAAGAATCTGACCTGAAAATACTACGCGACACACCGCCTTCCCACGATGCATCCAAACGAGGACCATTCAATTAATAGTAAGCCTTGCCCTATAAAAAAGAAACAAACAAACCAATCAGCAAACTTTATTTATTCTCTTAAAGTATTCCCCTTTTACACAAATGCACACTTTCAGGTGTGAAATCCATCCCTGGAATGCTTTGTTGGAGTCAGATTTGGGTATACTGTTCATATACTGATAGATGGCAGACTGAATAGCTGTTTTTGTCCGCAATTGGCGCCCCTGGAGAAACTTTTTGATTTTTGGAAACATCCAGATGTCGCACGGGGCCAGGTCTGGACTGTAAGGGGGATGGACAAGCAATTCGATGACTTTCCTTTCCAGAAACGTGGTCATAAGTGTGGACTTGTGTGCACGGGCATTTTCATCTAACAGCTTAATACCAAGTAATCCGAACGTTTTTCCACATTTATTTACAAACCTTTCTTTTTTTCTATACAATGTCTCTATAAATAGTCCCGTTAACAGTTCTACCCCGTGGTACCATGATTTGTATTGTCTCTACTCTTGTATTTAAGAAAATTGCATACATAATCTTCTTTACATTTAGTGTTCTTTTAGCAACTGATGGTCTCCTCATATATCGACGTGCCCATATCTTGTTATTGAGTTTTCTAGTAGGTTCAAAGTAATTTACCCATGTTTCGTGAACTGTATAGAAGTCGGGAACTGTCCGTGGTGTTAAGTGTGGGTATTTCGTCAGTAGTTTACGGGCATTTTTAACACAGGTCTTCTTTTACTTATCAGTTAACTGATGAGGCACCCATCTTCAGTTATATGCCTGACCCCAAATCGTTTCTTTAAAATAGTACAGTGCTCCCTCTCTACAACGACACCCTTTGGGATACGAATATTGTATGTGTTGTTCAGAGGGAGTTGTTATAGGGAGGGAAAATCAAACATAAATAGATTGTTTGCAGATCCCTAGATAAGGCGTATTTCGAGAACTAACACCGTTATGCCTCAATCAAACCCTATGTTGTGACCACTCTTTAGAATCGTCACAAAGTGACGATTCTAAAGAGTGGTCACAACATAGGGTTTGATGGAGGCATAAAGAAAATACCATGGAAAAATGTTGTTTCTGGAGCCTTGTTGTTTCGGAAACAGTGACATGCGTTGTTGTAAGGAGGGAATCGTTA
The DNA here is from genome assembly GCA_963576725.1 of Azorinus chamasolen. Taxonomy (NCBI): domain Eukaryota; kingdom Metazoa; phylum Mollusca; class Bivalvia; order Cardiida; family Solecurtidae; genus Azorinus; species Azorinus chamasolen. The sequence goes on along the minus strand of OY755235.1, from coordinate 97,809,427 downwards.
TTGAGAGGGCCGTTGTAGGGAGGGAGCACTGTAGAGACTGATCCAACAGACATCCCAACTCCATTAGCTATCTGCTGTGTGGTGATCCGGGCATCAGACAGTAATAAGTCTTTGAGCTGCTTAATGGTTTTAGAATTAACGATTTACTGGGCGTGTCTTGTCTTTATGAGTCAGATCTCACCTTTGAAACTCTTCACCCAGCGTTTAACGGTAGCATAAGAAACACTATTACATCCAAATGCTTCACAAACTTCATTTTGTATGTTTTTATTTGAATTCCCAAGTAAGAAACGAGTTTTACTATAACCACGTATTTCAGTTTTAGTTTCATCCAACATTTTTTCACAGAGTGCCTATGAGTAGGTCCACTTTACACGGCTATTATTTCAAAACTACTTAACCGATTTTAGTGAAGTTTATTTTATATGATAGTGGAAAACTTGATCAATGAATTACACGAACTCGCATGTGACAAACGTGCATTTTGACAGAATAATCGATGCAGGCTCAGGATTAATTGAATGACCCTCGTATATCAAGTTTAGCATGTCCAGCTGCAGTGGTATAGGAGATATGATCCGGAGAAACATTTTTTTCCTAAAATATAGGTCAAGGTCAAGGTCAAACAGAGTTAAAATAGTATACAACACAGCGCCTTCCCAAGATACATCAACACACCAATTTCAGTATCCGAGATTAAGTAGTACAGGAGATATGATCGCCGTGCGGACAAAAGGGCGCACAAAGGGACAGTGCGATTACTGTATATGCCTCACCAAAGCCTTACTTTGGTGACATAAAATGTTAAAATACTTACATATGAAAAGCATATACAGGTAAACCTGTCTGAACTAAAATGATAACTAAGACTGAAGTCAAATAAGACAGATAGTGGAGTAATGCTGGAAAAAAGTGTTGCACAAAATTCAGGACTATGTGAGCTTTTTGTTATATTCAACTATACTAGTATAGTTATCAAATGCAGCTGACGGTTAACCCTTTCGCTGCCAATGCCGGATCTATCATTACCTATGCAAACAGTTTGGATCCAGATGAGACACTCGGCGTCTCATCAGGATCCAAACTGTCTGTTACTGTTACTATGTTTTTGAAATAAAAATGAAGAAAATAAAAAAAAATTGAAAATTTGTAGCAGACGACAAAGTTAACAGACGACAGAGTTTGGCAGCGAAAGGGTTAATCAGTTATTCACTTGTTAACTTGTCATTTCATCAGCAGATCAGAGTTTAAGGTGACATTTGTGTAAGTGTGGAGTACACACGGGACGAGGTGTGGATTTAACACTTTCCCTCATATAAATGCATTTTCATGCATTTGCAAACAGAATAGACCCAGATCAGACGGCTCTTATAGGCACCATCTGATCAGGATCTGCTCTGTTGCTAATGGAATTGGATAGATATGTTTCTTTACTTTCTAAAATGGCTACAATGATCCATCTTCCACATTTCAATATTACTATTTTGTACATGAATATTCAGTAGGTACATGTATTGTAATTTGGAATAAATATAGAACAGGCAAAGAGTTAATATATCTGGATGCTAATATAAAATTGATTTAAAACAAAAGCACGTTAAGTTCAAAATAAGAAACAGAAAGAAAAAATGGCATACGAAAATAAAAAAAACAACATTTTGGTCGCTACCAAGGGTCGAACTCGCGGAAAAACGCTTTCAAAGAACGCTTTCATAAACATGTACATATGAAATAAAAAATTCAAAAGCATCATACAGTGTTTAAACAGTAATAAATGGGTACCCGTAATAAGTATTGAATAAGTGTCATGAATTTTAAAATAGACGAGATAACAATCAAGAAATATCTTTAAAAAAGATATTCAGGGCATTCAAATATTGACACAATGTACACAACAATAATGGTATTAAATCTCTGCCATATTAAATTCAATGTTTGGAGATTTTATAGTACTGGGAACTAGATCTATGAAGGTTGGTTATTATTATACTAGCAGATAGGCATGCAATGGAAATGACTTAAACAAACGGTAGATCAACTATTTCATTCAATATACTTTATGGTTGTGTCTTTTTGTTAGTGACTTCGGAGGCGATGCTATTTAAATATACTGCAATGTGTTGGAGCCTTGGTCTGACTGCATATTTTGTTTTTTTAGGCGATTATAATGTTTGAAAATAATAAGTTAACGCGGAGTAAAAGAAACAATTATTGAAAAATATAAAGTAACTTTTATAGGAAATCACAATTAACTTGTACATGAAATGCAAAACAACCATAACAGCACTGCTACGATGTATGTGGATGACCGCCGGAAAATGTCAGAAGCACGTTCGGGGCATAGGTGACCTTCGCAAGCTATGCCTCAACAACAACTCCATCACAAATAGATACATTATTTGTTTAATCACATGTCATAAGTATCTAAAACATACCAAAAGATAGTTTTCTAACCCAACAAAAAATGGGAAAAAAATCGCGAACACCCCTGCTTTATATAATAAGAAAAAGGTATTCAACGACGGTCGAAATCTGTTAAAAACGATGGGTTTATTCACTTTGAACGCTTATTTGACCACTGATTTCCATAAACTGTGTCTCATTTATCAAAGAAATCATCACTCTTAATGAGTCATCTCATTAATAAGTCATCTATGTGTTCTCAGAATATTAACACGCTTTTACAACGATTCGCCAAAGTGACAACCAACCTCCTTATTTTCTAAAACTCTCTACAAGTTTGATATTGATATACGTGAGGCATTACTTTCGGTTTGAAACCGAAAGTAAAGACTTACAAACCGAAAGTAGTGACTTTCGCCGATATCAATATCAAGCTTGTAGAGAGGAAATCTTATTAGAAAATATTATTTGAAGAAATTATGAAATACGATATCCTTTCATGCTATCAGACCTTATAGATCAGTTATATGGTGTTTCGACTTGAATTATAGTGTATTTCTATTTCGAACCTCAGAGTCAACCTGTGTCAACAAGTTGTCTTTTTTTTTTTGTCTTTTTTTTGTCTTTTTTTTTTTTTTTTTTGGGGGGGGGGGGGTCAGAAAACTATCTTTTAGTATGTTTTAGATATTTATGACATGTGATTAAAAAATAATGTATTTTGTGATGGAGTTGCTGTTGTTGTTGTTGTCGTCGTTGAGACATAACATGCGAAGGGCACCTGTGGTTCGGAGTACATGTACTATGAATAAATCATTGCGCGTAAGAATTAATTCATATTTTGAAGCGCGTATATTTATATTGATATGAAGATAAAGCATATAGAATATAGTTTTTTTGTTTTGCAGAGTCTGTAATTACAACACTCAAATGAACGCCATGAGACTGTATATCTTAATATATAGATCTTATTAAAATAAAACGAGAATCAAACTTTTAAATACTGTTGATCTTAATTAGTCGACATATATCAGGCATGTCCAACAAATATATAAGAATGCCTCCCATTTCAAAGAAAGGCCAGATCATTGAATCGTTATTTTTTCAAAGTTCAGCTGGTAATTTATAGGCATTCCTTTAGGCCGATTAATCCAAGCTTCTTGCTGTATTTACCCTTCGAAACTAAAACAAACTTGTCATTATAGTCAAAGGATATAGTAAATGTACAGTAACAAACAATTCCTAACCAACACAGTCATTAAATGATGTGTAGGCTAACTATTGCTTAGCCTATACACAGGGATACATAGGTCGTTACTAGTGTTGTGTCCACCAGTTAACTGCGCGTGCGCAAAATCGATCAGTTTGTTTACAAACGCCGATTCGCCCTATATGTAAGTTGGAACATTGTAGCCATTTTTTCGAAGTATATGGACAGAACTATCTAATTCCATTAACAAACAGAACAGACACTGATCTAATTCCATTATCTCCTATAGGAACCGTCTGATATGGGTCTACTCTGTTTGTAGATGCGTGAAAACAAGTATATAATTATGAGGGAAAGGGTTGAATATGCCAAACTGTTTCGGATACCTCGGTTATTATCGTCGTATACGTCTATTTTTATTTACTGGGGACTTTCCCATTAGCATCTATTTTAAGAACGAAACATTCGACAGACTTTCTCTAAATTTTACTATCGAAATCTCTCGCTTATTGGCAAGTACCAATGTAATCTCAAGGCGCTTCTGCGACACGGTATTTCACATCCTGAATTTTATGGTGATGTGATTTACAAACTTCGTAAAATTATTGGACATACCCATTTTCTCACTTTGTTCATCAAATATGTTAAACAATCATGAAAAAGGGATATGATCCTGTAGTACTACAACATACTGCATGTTTGGTTGTGAATCCTTTTACAGTTGGCAATCACGCTGGCCTCTTTGCATGTACGCCGACAAGAAAGGTTTAGTACTCTATGAAGGCGACCTCTTAAATCCAGAAATGGAAGGAGAACGTCGGATATCTGTACTATTTCATTTTTGTCGTGCCCTTTATTACTTTTCTACAGTTACTATGTTTGCAGCTCAATCATTGAGTACACTAGCGATAGGTGGATACAGTATGTTCACTTAAATGTTTTCGTTATACATGCACTTTACCACTGTATTTGCCGTCGCGGTTGTTGTAGATTAGTCGGAGAGGGGATACGTTTATTTACACTGTTTGTCTTTTAGGGTGGGGATGGAATAAGTGTGAGGTTGGGCGCCCATAAACCGGTTTAACCCCCTAGTGACTTTTGTCACTGACCGTTCCAAGGCGGTACTTCTATCTTCCTCCTATTGTATGTTTGTGTTGTCTTTGTGCGTCTCTTGTTGTTTTTATATTTATGTACATTTGCTGTTTCCTTATGTTGCTGTTCGGGCGACTGTTTGTTCTGTATGTGGTGTTTCCTGCATGACTCATTTTTGTACTTTTTGTATGGCTTTATGACACATTTAACCTGCAGTTCACACCTTTAACTGCCTAAAGTAAAATTATTTTTGTATATAAAGTACCTGTGGTAAGTGGGATTTCCAATGACATACAATAAATCCAGACGCCTTTGTTCTAGCTGGTGTCTTTTTACAACAGAAGTCCGATATAAGGTCGTCGGATTCTGAAAGTCCCATACCCTTCCTATGGTATTTACAGAAGTCCGATATATGGTCGTCGGATTCTGAGTTAACTGCCCTTTTTGCCTAGTCACTAATATCCTTTGCAAACAGAGAAGACTCAGTTAAGAAGGCTATTAGAGGAGCCCTCTCAGCAGGATCTGCACTGTTTGTCATATTACACTTTTGTTTGGAAAAGTCCCTAATTATTCACCATAAGCTCATTTTAGCTTGTCAATGACTTGTTTGAATTTTGGATTAGTCCATTTGAAAATTCAGCGTTGTAATGGTTAGGTAGACCAAAATAACATGTTAGATTTGTTCATGTGTACCATTGCAGAACATGATAGAATTGTTGGAGGTACATGAAATAGCCACATAACCGAAAATAAATATTTGATTATAATAGCCACTGTTGATATTTCGATACACTTTCAGCAATTTGTGAACTACAATGAAAAATCGAACATCAATAGCCGGTACTATTTCTGGGGTAGAACGAAATTTCAAATGCAGAAATTCGATTCAATTGCGACATTATAATATTTTTTCCTGATGTATTGTACGAGGTATCAATGGTCGTGCGACGTTCTCGATCTGGTTTGAAAGAAATAGAATGTACGGTAAAACCCCTCTAAACCAGACGTTAACTTCAGTATAAATATGAGTCTTGGAGACAGGTGGCAGCTTAATGCAGGGTGAAAATCATGCAGAAAGTCCCCCCGCAGCTTTCTGCATGACGTTTATCCTGCATTAAGCAGCCACCTGCCTAAAAGGTATCTAAATTCTTATCTACTAGAATTCGGGTTATGATGGGTTTTACTGTATTGTAAAAGAGGACAAATCTATACTTTTGAATGTATTTCAGAGATTTACCAGTGATACCCTAACACCCCTAGGTATTTTGACAAACACACTTATGCAAATAGTGCAGATCCAGAACAAACACCTCCTTGATGGTCCCGTTTGAAGGGTTTTCACTATTTGTCTGTTTAATCTAAAGTTGCAAGAATGTTTCGAAACTGAATTATTCAGCTGTACAATCTGGTAGAGAGGAGAGACTGGGTGCTAGAATATTTAACCCTTTCCTTCATATAAATGTTTTCATGCGTTTGTAAACAGAGTACACCCAGACCAGATGGCTCCTATAAGAGTCGTCTGATCAGGGTCTGCTCTGTTTGCTAATGGAATTTGAAAGAGTTATTTCTTTACTTTCTTAAATGGCTACTAATTTCCACTTTTCATAATGAAATATTTTGTCCATGAAAATTCAGTAGTTATTGAAATTTGGAATAAACATAGAACAGGTTAAGGAAATTAGGGTTTTCATAAATCAGAAATTTCTTGCATATATTTGGTACTGACCAAATAATGGTCAGAATCATCCGGCGTCCAATCTGGACATACAGTGTTCTCATTCAACGATACTGGTGAAATCTTTAATCCTATTATGCTAAGCACGACTTGGCTGCATCTGACCGAGTGTCAAACAGCTGGATCCAGATGATATGCTGAGTAACTCGGCGTCTCATCTGGATCCAAACTGTTTGACAATTAGTCAATAGAGTTTCTACCACGCTGGAACGAATCGGAAGTAGGTACAAATACAATAGATCAGACTTATTTTGACAGAGTGGTAAGGCTTAACCCATTCCCTCATATTGACGCATTTTGGCGCCTCTGTAATAGTCACTTCTTGAAACCATTGTGATAAATAGAACACATGCCCCTAATGGGCAAATGCTCTATTTATCACAATGGTTTCAAAACAACACGTTTCTAAAACATTCTTTTCTCTAATAAATGCTCCTTTATTCTAACGATAGTTTAGATTGATATGATCTAGATCTATTCTAAAATACTTTTACTAGATCTGCCACGGTACTGTACAGTAGCCAGGCAGACATTTAACACACCCAAATGAGCGCCATGAGACTGTATATCTTAATATCTAGATCTTATTAACATAAAACGAGAATCAAAATTTTAAATTCTGTTGATCTTAATTATTCGACATATCAGGCATGTCCAACAAATGAATAAGAATGTCTCCCATTTCAAAGAAAGGCCAGATCAATGGATTTTTTTTTCAAAGTTCAGCTTGCAATTTATAGGGCATTCCTTTAGGCCGATTAATTCAAGCTTCTTGCTGTACCCTTCGAAACTAAAATAAATTTGTCATTATAGTCAAAGGATATAGTAAGTGTACAGAAACAAACAATTCCTAACCAACACAGTCATTAAATGATGTGTAGGCTAACTATTGCTTAGCCTATACATAGGAATACACAGGTTGTTCCATGTATAGGTGTTTTTGCCAACCAGTTAACTGCGCGTGCGCAAAATCGATAGGTTTGTTTACAAACGCCGATTCGCCCTATATGTAAGTTGGAACATTGTAGCCATTTAACGAAGTATATGAACAAATCTATCTTATTCTATTAGCCAATAGAGCAGACCCTGATCAGACGGCTCCTATAGGAGCCGTCTGATCTGTGTCTACCCTGTTTTCAGATGCGGGAAAACACGTACAAAATGTATATAATTATGAGGGAAAGGGTTAAATATGCCAACCTAATTTGGAGACCTCGGTTATTATCGTCGTATACGCCTATTTTTATTTACTGGGGAATTTCCCATGAGCATCTATTTTAAGAACGGAACTTTCGACAGATTTCCATGCTAAATATAAGCGTAAAGATGACTTTCTTTATTATATGGCGTTTTGACTGAACTCTGAAAAGTTTATAGAAAAGGTCTGTATAACAGAATGCATTACATTTAGTGTGGTTAGGTTAATATGGATCGATTGCATGGATTTTGGCTTACGAAGTAGTTAATTATCATAAGCATGGTGTTTTGAAATAAATACTAGGTCGTAAGATTTTCATCACATTAGCTGACTGTATCTGGATTTTGTGCTTCGAGTTTGGCCATGTGTAGGAGCATTGCAAAAAGGCTGTATGCCAGTCTAGGCATTAACTAATGAAAACACAGTTTACTACAAAATACTAGTAGGTCATATGCAAATTACAATGTAATATAGTTCCTGATTGGTGGAAAACTAGAACAAGAATGAAAATAGACAGCTAGCCGCTGAAAACGATCTGAGCAGTCAGCAGCTATAGAAACACAGGACCGCAGTCAATCGTGCACAGATTTCAAAGCTGCCTTTCAGGCAGCTCAATAAACCACATTGGTAGACATGATAGTATATAGTTAGGTTGCCCTCCGAATGCAAATATAGTTATATATCACTAATACAGTAAAGTCTCGCTAAAGAGACTACATGTTTTATTAACACGGGAGTGTTTAACCCCATTACCCCATAGGCTATTTTAGATACAATCTCTTTGAAATAAATCTACCGAAAGGAGCATTAACTAGAGAAAAGGAAACGTTTAGAATTGTGTAGTTTGAAACCACTGTGATAAATAGAGCATTTGCTCCTACAGGAGCAAATGCTCTATTTATCACAATGGTTTCACAAAGTGACTTTTACAGAGTCGTCCTAAGTCGTCAATATGAGGGAATGGGTTAAACCAGACGATTGCTTAATGCAGGTCAAAGGTAACACAGAAAGCCCATATAAGAGTTTTCTGCATAACTTTTTCTTGCATTAAGCTATCACTCCTGAATTATATTTATTTTGGTGTATAGACTAGATTTTACTGTGGGTATGCTGTGACCCTTTATTGTGTAAAGCACTGATACATCGGATCTTGGTTTATAAAGTCTCATCGGAAGGACTTGGTCCGGCGGGGGATCGAACCCTGGACCCCTTGTATTGTAGCCGTGCTCTAATTTGTAATCAAAGCGAAAGCGTGCCACGTTGCACATACTATCAGAGATTTAGAATATTCCATTACCTATCCTTCAGCACTCTACTAGTGATTTGTGATAACCTTTTTATCAAAACAGTTTGGATCTAGATTTAACTCGGCGTCTCATCGGCACCCAAACTGTTTGATACTCTGACAATGCACGTTTATAATGGAAGCAGACGACAATATTTGCAGACGACAATTGTCTGCAGCTATGTAAGTGATCGTTGTGTGGTGAAACTGGAGCCTCATATTGAAGGACATGGGTCCCAAAGAACTCATATTTGTATCATGCCACAATAATTGACATGTTAACCCATTCATATTATCGCCTTTTGATGCCTCTGTAAAAGTCAATTTTCGAAACCAGTGTCATAAAAAGAACATTTGTCCCATAGGAGCAAATGCTGTATGTATACAGTGGTTTCAAAACTACACAATTCTGGGTGTTTCCTTTTTTCTAGTAAATGTTCTGTTTCAGTAGATGTATTCAAATAGGCTGGGTTAAAAATAGCGTATGAGGGAATAAACATGGGTTAAACATATTGCACCAAAGAATCACCATCAGCAATAGTCCTTGATTAACCCATTTACGCCCATATTCTTCACGATAAACCCACTGAAAGTTACTTTTGGACCAATCTATTTTCATTTCTAGGGGAACAGCGAGCAAACTATTTACTGGTATAAACCACTAACATCATCAACTGGTTCAAGCAAACAATGAAGGTCCTTACCAGAGGGTTCCATCAGGTGCCCTTTGAACTTGGTCGACAATGAGTGTTTATGTCCTATTAATGTGACAGCGGGATACAATACTGCCCCTTGACGTTTTGAATAATGTCTCTAATAAAACTAAAGCTATGCGTACTCAAAACTAAGTCAAACTATTTGGTGACATTCCATTATCACATGTTAATCCTTTTCCGCCTTTTTACGTATCTGTAAAAGTCATTTTTAAACCATTGTGATAACTAGATTAACACTTCTTCGAAACTACACCCTTCCAAAATATCCTTAGTTTCCTCTAGTAAATGCTCCTTTTCGGTAGATTTATTCAAAGAGGTTGGGTCTAAAGATAGCCTCGGAGAGAATGGGTTAACGTCTGATAAAGATGTGCACATTTTATGTTGGATAAATACTACAAATGATGATAAGAAGTGTGCTTTATTCCATAGATACGCCATTATATGCCTTTGCAAACAGATCAGACCAAAATCAAACGGCTCCTGTAGGATCCGTTTGACTAAGATCATGTCTGTTTACTTATGATGCCATTTACATGTACATTTATGAATGTACGGTTTTTGTCAGGGCCAAATATACCCATGTCTATGCGATATTATAACAATTAATCAATTAAGTACGTATTGTAGATTTAAAAACAGTTTTTGCTTCGAAGAATATCTAAATATAATTACGAATGATGAGCTGCGCAAATTATTGTTTCTTTTAGATTAAGCTCTCATACTCTTGAGATTGAATCTGGACGTTTTAGTGGAACATTAAGAGAAAACAGATTCTGTAAACTTTGTAATCATAATCTTGTTGAAAGTGAGTATCATTTCCTACTGTGTTGCCCCAAATACACAGAAATTCGTAAAAAATAGTTTGGTTAATGTTCATTGGCATTCTGTTTACACATTTAACGCTTTTATGTCAATGACATACAGGAAATAAATAATAAATACAGGTAAATATATCAAGGAGTGTATACATTTCCGTAAAACTACCGTTGATACTCTGCTGCTTTGTAATTCTTTGTTATTTTGTTAATAATGTTTGTATATGCCATATTTCGAATGTATTGTTGTAAATGGTCAAAGGCAATATGTATTGCTGATTTGCCAATAAAACTGAATCTAATTGATGTTCATCATGTCATTATTTCTTGCATGAACATTCTTGTGGTTAAGGGTTAAACAAATTGTGGGGAAGATCTAGTACTCGCAAGTTTGACACACAATTCTAATTCAGTATAAAACATACCACACCTCACAATAGCGACCAGATATGATCGACTTATTGTGTAAGTCTTTTTCTTTGAATATTCGCGTAAGAAATGATTATTGTATGAATATTTATTACCTGAATATAAACACATGAATTATTAGCAATGGCAGAATTTGTAGAATCATATCCATTTTGTTCCATAAGCATCCAGAGCAGATCCTAATCAGACGACTCCTACAGGAGCCGTCTGAATTGTGTCTACCCTACTTTGTTTGTATTAAAAATCTTTTCCGTGGAATAAAGGACTAAGACTTGCTGCAAAATAATTTAAGACGAAAGTAATGCAGATGGAGTACGTATCTGCTTTATTCAATCCAGTGGTCCCATTAAACATTACCCAGAACACCGGATAAAGGTTCATACTCAAATACTAAAATCGTCCTTTTCCCACCAAACCCCATGTTGTGACCACTCTTTAGAATCGTCTCGAAGAGACTATTCTAAAGAGTGGTCCCAACATAGGATTTGGTTGAGAAATAAAGAAGTTATTCTTGAAATTGTTTCCATTTACGCATGTTGTGTGGACCTCTGATATATATTGTATTCCCTTCAAACCTTCCAGCGATTATGGTCGATGTAGAAATAACATTTATCACCAGTAAATCCGTTAGACCTGACAACTTAATACGCACATTAATAATAATAGTTCTTTAATTGGCATTAACGGCGATATGGCGTATGTTATACGGTCGTAAATCTCTATTTACCGGAATATGGACAAGTAGTTATACTCATGTAACCCTTTCCTTTATATAAGCTCCTTTTCAAGCCTTTACAACTTTGTAAACAGAGCAGACTTATACAGGAGCCGTCTGATCTGGATCTGCTAGTATTTCCTTATGGAATTATATGTATATCTGACTATACAGTTTCCTTTTTGAATATTTACCTCATACAATTAAGTTAATGAATATGCATGAAGTGATCCATGCACATATGCTCATTAGGGAAAGGGATCTGTTTCTACTTTGTCCGCAAATGGTGTCAAAAGGTATCGGGTGTTGAATTCCAGTCTCCTGCTTATTACATGTTTATTCGGTTTTCTTAGTACGTTGTATCACTCTAGTTGCCGAGTGGCGATATAATTATCGCCATCAATGTTCGGATCACAGCTGTGTGCAAATGAGAATCGGGTCACAATTAACAGAATTATTTTACAGCACACTCTTTGAGATCAGCGAGTTGGCGTTAGTATTCGATCTTGACCGTTTCCCACAACTAACCGTGACCTGTCGGGCAAAAAGCAAACAGCTTTAATCCTTCGCTTGCTATTCACGTCAATATACCTACCTGTAAATAATGAAGACCCAGATGAGACAGCTCCTGCAGGAGCTGTCTCATCAGGGTCTGCATTATTTACAAGTTGACTGTGCAACCAGTGCACTCCACAGCAGTGATTGCACAGCGAAATACTTGTACACAGTGAAGATATATGTAATTATACAACAGAGCATGGGTAAAGAAGGAGAAATGTACTTTAAAATCCAGACGTCTGACGCTCGGTCATTAGTTTTTTCTCAGATCAGAGTTTGAGCATACATAAAGGATTTTTCAGCAGGATAAAGGATGAAATGAACTTCCTTCCATCCTTTTTGTATGAACAAAGGTTCACGACATGAGACGAGGCAAAATATAATGTCGCAGACCGGGTTTTTACTTAAAAACTCTTTGGTCTGAGCCACAACTAACTCAGTCGTTCTGTTCAATCGTTTTATTCCCTTGACCACAAATGGTCTATAATAGGATTCCTGCAAATACATAGGACATATTCAAGATATGTGTTTCCTAACATATGGATAGCATGTATAATTGCAGTGAATATCTACAGTTACTTATATAACAATTAACATAGTTTAATATATATATGTCGTTAGAAACGAAATACGATTACTTATGATATGAATAGAATAAATGAAATGCTGCTGTGCTTAACACTATTCTCTTTTGACTTCTCTTCCAAAACTATTATTTACACACCTTTAACATCTTACCAGGTTGTGGACCCGAAATCCCCTCTCTCTCCGTAACGGTCTCTCGTGCGGTGCTCTGGTTAGTAGCTGCAAGAAATACCAATGCCATAAAAATACATGCACTCTATTAGATGGAAACAATAGACAGTCTTGCGAAGGGCGTAAATTCAATGGCGAACGTGAAACGAACGGACAGTAACGGTACGGTACGGTACGAAGCGACTACCGTGAAATAAATCTAGCTGTAGCGAAATGAATTCAAATGCAACCAATGGAAATACTAACCAGTATAACTTTGCAAAAACAGAAGCATGGCCTTCAAGCAATACCATTCGTAGTAAGCAATATTCTGAGAGTCCTCTCGCTTGACAAGTGACTTGGAAAGTGACCAGCCTACGTTAACCGTGCAACCCATGTCAACGTTCGGAAATACCATGTGATCCCCAAAATACACAAAGCAGCCAATAGAAACCATTCGACAAAACTCCGAAGACAACCGAAGATTTCACATATCCATATACCAGGGCTATATCTGGTATTTCTGTATCTAAGCGCTTTTCACGTGCAAAGAGAGATAATTTGAATAGTGCTAACTATACATGGATAATGAATATGCATGACGTTGAAAACTAGTAAAATCTACATCTGCTACATGCTCCCTCTGCCTGGAAAATGATGTCTCATCATTTAACCGTCTTCACTGCATAAAAAACAATACAATGCAATTAGTCTTTATACAAAAAATGTATTATACTGCAATTAAACTAAGTTTAGTAAGGTAATAACAACGTCTCTGGCTTCATCCTAGGACAAAACAAAACACTGTTAGTCAAATCTTAACTTAACAAGCATCCATCTGATTGGCCTGAAAAGAACAATCAACTAAGTTCACCTGCAAACATATAGCAGAATTTATAAAACAGTTTCCTCTCTGCTCCTCCTGTCCCCAAATTGTGACCACACAATTCCAAGCTTAATACTTATATTAAACTAGGGGAAAGTAGAGAGAACGAAATGGTACAATTACCATATTAACTATACCCAATTCAAGTATTTAGCATTAAAAAAATACACAATTAAAAATAAAACTGTTCACTATATAATCACTGCATGACAGATTGCCAAAGTTTATTAGCTATGTCCACACTGACTTTATTTAAAACACCAGACGAAAGTAATTGGTCTAGAGCATCTGCTCGTCTATCGACTGGCCTCTCAGTAACTCCTCCACAATAAAAATCCTTCAAATATTCTGGTGGTTTTCTTGGTCGAGTAGATCTACGAGGTGGTGGTTTTGGTGGCAACTCCTGGTATGGTTCCTCTGTTCTGATCTCAACTTCTCTTAGTTCTGCTGTATTCTCAACCTGCTCTGGCACCTCTTGCTCTTCATTGTTTCCTGCATCTACTAATTCCACATTGATGTCAGTGTGACAATTAACCTCGACTTCAGTATTGTCTTCAACAACTACTGTCTCCACTCCTTGCACCTCCTGTGGTTCCATATGAGTAGCTGACTCTGAATGGTGGGCGTCCCCACTAAGATATGCTATTGCGGCATACTCATCATCAGATCCTTCTGACTCATCAGTGACGTCACTACTGTTCTCCTTAGTTACATCTGATTTCTGTATGGATGGGGAAGGGTTATTATTCCTTGGTCTAGGAACTGGTGTTTTCTTTCCCACATCAGTTGATTCTCGTATCAAGAGCAAATGATTCCTATGTAGGGTTCTGGTCCTACCATCTGGTGCCTGTACCTTGAAAACTGGTATGTTTTCAATGGGTTGTTCCACTACTTTGTACTCGCCACTCTCAAACTTATCCTGTATCTTGTGCTTACCTTCGTGAGCCAATATCTTAACAAGGACAATATCACCTAAACTGATCTTGCTAGACCTAACTTTCCTATCATAATAACTCTTCTGTTTCTCTCTGGCCTTCTCTGCATAACTACTGACTGTATTTCTGGCAAATGTAAGTCTTTTCTTTAGTTGACATATGAAACTTTCCTCAGAGACTATTTGTTCGTCGTCGGAAGTGGCAGATTCAAACAGTGCATCAATCGGTAATCTTGCTTTCCTACCAAACATCAATTCGAACGGTGAATATTTGGTGGTTTCGTGTCTGATACCGTTGTAGGCGTACACCAATGGGGCAATATATTTCTTCCAGTCACTCTTCTTATCTGCATCTAGGGTACCAAGCATATTCAATAAAGTGCGGTTGAATCTTTCGCAAGTTCCATTGCCACTGGGATGAAACGGAGTTGTTCTAGACTTTTCAATATTGAAGATCTCACAAAGTTCCTTTATAACTTGGGACTCAAAATTTCGTCCTTGGTCAGAATGTATCCTGGTTGGAACTCCATAATGTAAAATAAAGTGTTCATAGAATATCTCTGCAGTTGTCTTTGCTGTTTGGTTTTTGGTTGGAATAGCTAAGGCCAATTTTGTAAAGTGGTCTGTGATCACAAGTATATTTCCAAACCCTTTGCTTGGTTCCAAAGTAAGAAAATCCATGCAGACCAACTCTAGAGGATGTGTGGTAACTATGTTGACCAATGGAGCTCTTGTATTAGTATCCGACTTCCTTCTTACACAGTTTTTGCATTTTTTGATCCAATGCTCACAATGCGATGACATTCCTGGCCAAAAGAAACGCTCTCGTAAAAGTGACATGGTCCTATCCCTACCAGGGTGACCAATTTCATCATGTAGACCTTCCAATGCTCTTTTCCTATAGACCTCAGGTAAAACTAGTTGCATAACTTTTTCATCGTGGTCAACTACTTCTCTATATAGAACTCCTCTGACGACTTTAAGTCGATGAAAGTTATTTTTCATTGCATGATCTTCACTGGTGTAATATCCCCCTGGTAATTGCTTATCTATTGCTCCTCTAAGCCACTTCCCTATAACTATATCCTCTCTTTGGTTCTTTCTGATTTCCCTCAATTCTATCTGTGAAAGATGGGATCCAGATGTTTCTGTGGCTTCTATGATATTGATTGAAGCTGTTGGCAATGTTTCTATATATGAAACCAGTTGAATACCACTGCAGATGGCTCTAACGGTCTCATTGTCCAATTTAACCATTTCACCCATTTCACTATCTGTCACCCTTTCATGGTGATATCTGGACAGTGCATCTGCATCTGTATTGCGCAAGCCTGCTCTATATAATATATCAAAGTTGTATCCTGCTAAAGCTGAAACCCACCGTTGCCCTGTTGCATCCAGTTTGGCAGAAGTAAGAATATGTGTCAATGGGTTATTGTCTGTGTATACAACGAAATGATTGCCTGTAAGGTAGTCACTAAATTTATCAGTTACAGCCCATTTTAAGCAAAGGAATTCCAACTTGAAAGCTGGGTAGTTTTTCTCTGATCTTGACAAACTTCTACTTGCATATGCTATTACTTTCTTATGCACACCGTGCGTTTGATACAGTACTGCTCCAAGTCCAATGTTACTAGCATCCACATGTATTTCAAAGGGAAGGGTAAAATCTGGATATGCCAGTATAGGTGGCCTTACCAAAATATCTTTCAGCTTTTCAAAAGTTTCTTGCTCTGTACTTGTCCATTTCCATGTTTTCTGTTGAGGTTTGCTATTCTTTTTTCCAACTGTTGGCGGAAGAAGTTCATTAAGTGGTCTGGTAAGTTTAGAAAAATCTTTTATGAAACGTCGATAATATCCAGCAAAGGCTAAGAACGAGCGTAATTCGTCTGCATTTGTTGGAGTTGGCCAATTTCTGACTTTCTCAATTTTGTCGGGATCTGTTTCTACACCCTGCTCACTGACTATATGTCCAAGGAATTTAACTCTCTTCTGTAGAAAGAAACACTTCTCAGCAGCCAATTTCAACTTGCACTCGTGCAATCTGGTCAAAACAATATCAAGTCTCTCCAGATGTTGCTCAAAGCTTTCAGCAAATATTATCAAGTCATCCAGATAGATAACACAGATTTTCATGTTTAATTCTCCTAGACATTCCTCCATTAAACGTTGATATGTAGCTGGGCTGTTCGATAAACCAAAAGGCATCCGAATATATTCAAAGAATCCTAGAGGTCCTACTGTGAAAGCTGTTCTCTCCCTATGCTCTTCCTCCATGGTTACCTGATGATAGCCACTCTTCATGTCTATGACGCTAAAATATTTCGAGCCATTCAAACAATCAAAAACTTCCTCAATGCGTGGCAATGCGTAAGCATCCTTAACTGTTCTATTATTCAGCATTCTGTAGTCCACACACATGCGTAATTTACCGTTCTTCTTCCTAACTAATACTATGTTGGAAGCCCAAGGTGATTTCGACTTTTGGATAACTCCAGCTGCAAGCAGTTGTTCCAGGTGTTGCCTAACTTCGTCTATCATTGCTGGCGGAATTCTGCGATGACGTTGTTTAAAAGGTGTATCATTCACAAGGTCAATTCTGTGTTTGATCATTTGGCAATCCCCAATGTCATCATCTCCATTTGAAAATATATGCTCATGTTTCTTTAAAAGTTCCTTCAACTGTGCAGTTTCCTTTTCATTCAACCTGGACTCAATATGAATTTCTTCGAAGATCTTTTGATGAAAACTCTGTCTTTCCATTTTATCAAAAACTGAATGGTCAACAGTGACTGGCTGAACTTCACAAAGGACAGCTTTAGGCGATATGGAAATAGCCTGGGCTGTTACATTGGATATATTCACCAAAACTTCTCCGTTTTTCCTGTACATTGTATTTATATTGTATGACAGCTGGAGTAATATCAATAAATTCTGGCAAGTTTGACTCCTCACTTTCCTGTAGAATAGCTGTAGTATCATAAAAATTCAATTCCTTATCCGTATATCCCTTAATATCAACTGATTGATTTGGTCCTATGACAACTTTTGCTGGTTCAGCTGACCTTACAATGGCTATTCTGTCCTTGTTTCTTCTAAGCTCCCTCTGTCTAATAGCAATGCACCTGAAGGCAAGCTTCCATGGTGTGTGAAGTTTCGCCTTCTGTAAATAAGTGTTCCCAAAATTATCTTTACAATCTAAAAGAAGTTCATTTAATATATTGGTTCCCAGAAGAATTGGAATGTGAGAACTATACGTCGTTTCTGGAGTTACAAGAAATAAACACTCCTGCTCCTTGGAGTTTTCAATACCATCTGTACAAAGAGACGCTGAAACATAACCTAAATATGGCAGTTGACTTCCATCGGCGCACTCTACATTTATAATATCTTTAAGTGGCTGAATGTCCAAATGCTTCAAATTACTATCATAAAATGTTTTGCTGATTGTAGAGATGCAGCTACCGCTATCTATCAATGCTGTCGTTGCTATACCATTGATACTAACATCTGCTTCTGTAGCATGTCCAACTAATTCGGGATCTTGTGTCTCACGTGTGCCTTGGTTTGATCCCCCAACTGAGGCACTAACTAGTTTGGGCAATCACGAATCATGTGTTCTTCACTTTCACATTTAAAGCATCTAGGCCTCATGGTTGTTCCAGCTGTCGGCCTCCTGTATCTTCCGGCTCCACGACTCCTTCCCTGATCCCTTCGATAACCTCTCGAAAATCCACGGTCACCCCTATATGACCCTCTGTAGTTATGATTCCCGTTTCCTTGATAGCTATAACGTCCATAGCCAGCGTCAGACACATTTGCATGTCTTGATTCTTCTTTCTCCCTTTCTAACCTATTAATCCTAGCATTTAATTGCTCTAACAAACTCTTTACTTTTCCCAATTCACTTTTGTCTTCAGTTCTTGTGACAGAATGGCACTTCGTCGTGTGTGCTGTTGCAGCTTTCTGAGCATTACTCTCTATTTTCTTTAATTCAACTTTGAATGTTCCATAATCTGCCACAGTCTCATATTTATAAGTTGCTAATTGCATCAATTCAGGTCTTAAACCTTCAAATAAAACCGTTTTGAGTGCAGCTTCATTGGTACGAGCTATTTCATTCATCTGTACCGCTTGAGCAAAAATATCCTCCACTCTGGAAGCAAACAATGAAACACTTTCATCTTCATTCTGAGTGCAAGCATAAAAACGCCTAAGCACAGTTGCTCCAGATTCAATAGTACCATAATCTGTTTGAAATTTCTTCAGTACCATCCGTAAGGTGGCATCTGAACCGAGGTTTCTCAACTTATCCGCTGCATCGCCTTTGCAAGAATTGCGAATAGCTGTTAATATCTGATCTTCTGAATGCTTACCCGCCTTAATAAGACATTCAACTTGGTACAACCAAGTCAGATAGCTAACCTCACCCTTATTAGCTTCCCCAAAGAACTGAGATATCTTAGGTGTATTTATTGTATGAGGTATAACTGGATCTTCCTTCTTAAGTTGAGAGACATAATACTTCATGTATTGCTCCAAATCCTCTGGATTTTCAAACTTTGGTGGCTTTATTTTTAAGTGTTGCATAAGCTCTACCATTTTTAACTCATCATCCGTTACTGTGTCTCTAGTAACAGCTGCTGTTGGCTCCATGATTAGCCCTCAGTAATAAATAGGTTATACTACTATACAGTTTCTCCAACTTATCACAAGTTTCAGATCTCACTGGTTTGCAATAACTCACAATTCAACCA
Organism: Azorinus chamasolen; assembly: GCA_963576725.1. Lineage (NCBI taxonomy): Eukaryota > Metazoa > Mollusca > Bivalvia > Cardiida > Solecurtidae > Azorinus > Azorinus chamasolen. The sequence continues at coordinate 97,789,962 of OY755235.1, read as the reverse complement.
ACACTACTTGTAAAATACAAGGACTTTAAATAAAATATTTTACAACTTACATTCATTTCAATGCATTCAATCAATAGGGGAAAATGCTATATTCACACTATAAGCAAGCACTTAACTATATCTGCATGCACTATATACCCTTTCTGTCATATATGATTGGATGATCTGGATCTACTTTGACACTTGATTACATATGTATATTACCTCACTACGCACTAACACTTTAAGTCTGAGAACAAACTCAATTCCCTAAATAAGTCAATGTAATAGTATAATGAATAAGGCAGAGTCACATTATACTAATCAAAGGTCAAGGTTAAACTAATTGACAAGTTGACGCGACAATGCACTATTTCTGCGAAGTAATTCAAACTACTGTATATATTTCTATGTGTTTGTGTACACAGCGAAGAACTATGTAGAACAAAGTAATGTTCTCTCTGACGAGTGGCACAAAGTGTTTTTATCCAAACAAATCCTGAAATTTAATCATTTAAAATCAATCCCGACAAAGACAAGTTCTAAAATTATATGTATTTATGTGAAGTTATTATCTATAGGGACACCTGAAAACAAAATCGTAAAATAGTCCATCGTTATTTCTAACGTGATAGTATGAAGTATATTTATCTATTGGGCACCTGAAAACAAAGTCAGCATGGGAAACCTGAAAATAAAATCATATAGCATGGAGCATAATTCTGAAGTACTGGTCTAAGTCACCAAACCTAAGTAACAAGAGAAAATTAAATCTAAATTAGAATTACTGAACTTATTTCTTATTGCAAACAGCGATTAATGTATCCACTTAATGATTAAAGTTTATTTTCAAGTAATAGTCCGTTGCTTTCAAGAACCAGCAAACCGCTTACAACAAAAACAAGAATGCCTAAGCCGCTTATCACAAATACAAATGAATAATATAACCAATGAACGCCGGGAATACCGGACAGCCAAATCTATGACGTCACGAAACTAGGTTGAATGTCAGCGATAAACCAATGAAAATGGTCAGTTCTACAATCCAGCCAATGAAAAGCTACAACCGTTTCCTGAATGGAATTCCACAGTAAGTAATGTCAACTAGTGCGAAGACACTAGCGTAGGTAAGATTTTCAGGGTCTATAGGGTCTAAATGAAATAACAGGGCCTAAATTGATATGCAAGACTGTCTACATGCAATAATGGTATTAATTGAACAAATTAGGTGCAAAACATGCAAAAGAATGTGACCGATTACCAGGTTATAATTAATAAATGTGAATGACTTGCTCTCTTTACAATATACGCTCACTGTTGATAAATACAGTTATAACTCTGGCCACTTTAGACTGGGGAGATATTTAAGCACAAAATCTGCTTATGAAAATACAATATTGATAACTGTCTGCTGCACAAAGAGCTGAATTAATCAAATCTCTAAAAATATGATTACTGCAAACAATTAGAGTAGACTATAGTACCAGAATAAACAATTTACAATTGATCCAAATCAACAGTTAACTGAAATTGTGCAGATCAACGTAGATCAACAAAATTTCTGGCAAATATCAATCATAAACGTTTTCACTTGTGCAATAAACTGTAATCAACTATATTACTGGGTCTGATTATGCGACCTGTTTTAGAATGACAGACTTGGCAACTTATTTAACTGGGACAACAGTAATATGGTATACAATATGTGGCCAAAGTGTAAAAATTTAAATGACTCACCCTCTGTTGACTGAATAGGCACAGCACAGCAAACACTACACAGAAATTGTCCTAAATTGTCCTAAATCGTCCTAATTAGTCCTAAGCATTAAAATTACACTGTCACTGTCACATCAAAAGAAAACATATATACACAGTCACTAGTCCTTCTCCCTGGCAAAATAAAAGATCCTCAATCTCCTCCCTCCTATCAATTTACAGTCTCTCCTCCAAACTGTCCTTATACACTCATCGTCTTTCCTCGTCGGTCCTCCAGGCCGAGTAACCCCACTCAGACTGACCTGTCCTCCTCTCAGGCTGACATATCCTCCTCTCAGTCTGACCTATCCTCTCCGTCTGACCTCTCCTTTCTTGGGTCCTCAATTTACGTTGGGCGCCAGTGTCGCAGACCGGGTTTTTACTTAAAAACTCTTTGGTCTGAGCCACAACTAACTCAGTCGTTCTGTTCAATCGTTTTATTCCCTTGACCACAAATGGTCTATAATAGGATTCCTGCAAATACATAGGACATATTCAAGATATGTGTTTCCTAACATATGGATAGCATGTATAATTGCAGTGAATATCTACAGTTACTTATATAACAATTAACATAGTTTAATATATATATGTCGTTAGAAACGAAATACGATTACTTATGATATGAATAGAATAAATGAAATGCTGCTGTGCTTAACACTATTCTCTTTTGACTTCTCTTCCAAAACTATTATTTACACACCTTTAACATCTTACCAGGTTGTGGACCCGAAATCCCCTCTCTCTCCGTAACGGTCTCTCGTGCGGTGCTCTGGTTAGTAGCTGCAAGAAATACCAATGCCATAAAAATACATGCACTCTATTAGATGGAAACAATAGACAGTCTTGCGAAGGGCGTAAATTCAATGGCGAACGTGAAACGAACGGACAGTAACGGTACGGTACGGTACGAAGCGACTACCGTGAAATAAATCTAGCTGTAGCGAAATGAATTCAAATGCAACCAATGGAAATACTAACCAGTATAACTTTGCAAAAACAGAAGCATGGCCTTCAAGCAATACCATTCGTAGTAAGCAATATTCTGAGAGTCCTCTCGCTTGACAAGTGACTTGGAAAGTGACCAGCCTACGTTAACCGTGCAACCCATGTCAACGTTCGGAAATACCATGTGATCCCCAAAATACACAAAGCAGCCAATAGAAACCATTCGACAAAACTCCGAAGACAACCGAAGATTTCACATATCCATATACCAGGGCTATATCTGGTATTTCTGTATCTAAGCGCTTTTCACGTGCAAAGAGAGATAATTTGAATAGTGCTAACTATACATGGATAATGAATATGCATGACGTTGAAAACTAGTAAAATCTACATCTGCTACAATAAATAAAGATAAATGTACTGAGTGGGATTTTACACTTTCGCTGCCATTGGTTAATATGTGATTACATGTACATATGCAAACAGGTTGGATCCAGATGAGACGCCGAGTAACTCGGCGTTTCATCAGGATCCAAACTATTAGATATTTGATTATGTATTTTGAAAGAAAATTGAAGAAAATGTAAAAAATAAAATGAAAATTGTAGCCGACGAACATTATTACCGGGGGCATTACGTACTAGCGAAAGGGTTAATTGCTATAATGAGTCTATATTTACTTCATAATTGATCATGCAGTAGGGTATTGCACTGTTGATCTGCGATTGGTTCGTGCCAGAAGCGTATGTGTCGTGCAATGAGATACAATAGATGCCAATGCAGCCTTACATAAAACGTAGACCCTAATCGCCGGTCATATCCCAATGTTTGACATTAGTTTAATGTTAATCACCCCCCTAATAGCGAATATGCGATAGCCTGTTGAAACAGTTTGGATCTAGATGGGACGCCTTCTAATTTTGAGCATTATCAGTATTCATTTGTTTTAAAGAGAAATGGAAGAAGTATTAACTTGTCGAGAATTGTAGTAGAGTAAAACCCCGCTAATGCGACCACCTAAAAGAGTTATAATTATGGGAGCTATATGCAGGTGGTAGCTTAATGCAGGACAAAGGCAATGCAGAAAGCTCCTAGAGGAGCTTTCTGTATTATTTTTACCATGCACCCATAAGACACCCATGTTGATTCATTAAGTGGTCGCATTTCAGGAATTCTACTGTAGATGATATTTTATAGAAGACTATTACTTAGCGTGCAGATTTAAAATTAGCAAACAAAACTAGTTGCACAGTGACTGGTTCAAATTGGCAAACAAGACTAGTGGCACAGTGACTGGTTAAAATTGGCAAACAAGACTAGTGGCACAGTGACTGGTTAAAATTGGAATACAAGACTAGTGGCACAATAACTGGTTAAATTTGGCAAACAAGACTAGTTGCACAGTGATTGGTTAAAATTGGAATACAAGACTAGTTGCACAGTGACTGGTTAAAATTGCCAAACAATACTAGTGGAACAGTGACTGGTTAAAATTGACAAACAAGACTTGTGGCACAGGGACTGGTTAAAATTGGAATACACGATTAGTTGCACAGTGACTGGTTAAAATTTGCAAAGAAGATTTGTTGCGCAGTGACTGGTTAAAATTGGAATACAAGACTAGCGGCACCTAGACTGGTTAAAATTGGCAAACCAGACTAGTTGCACAGTGACTGGTTAAAATTGGAATACTGCACAGTGACTGGTTGAAATTGGAATACAATACTAGTTGCACAATGACTGGTTCAATTGGCAAACAAGACTAGTTGCACAGTGACTGGTTAACATTGGAATACAGGACTAGCGACACAGTGACTGGTTAAAATTGACAAACAAGACTAGTTGCACAGTAACGTGGCTGGTTAAAGATGGCATACAAGACTGGTGGCACAGTGACTGGTTAAAATTGGCAAACAAGACTAGTGGCACAGGGACTAGTTAAAATTGGTAAACAAGACTAGTTGCGCAGTGATTGGTTAAAATTGACAATCAAAATTAGTGGCACAGTGACTGGTTAAAATTGGAATACAAGACTATTTGCTCAGTGACTGGTTAAATTTGGAAATTGGCAAACAAGACTAGTGGCACAGTGACTGGTTAAAATTGCCAAACAAGACTAGTGGCACAGTGACTGGTTAAAATTGCCAAACAAGACTAGTGGCACAGTGACTGGTTAAAATTGCCAAACAAGACTAGTGGCACCGTGACTGGTTAAAATTGGCAAACAAGACTAGTGGCCCATGGAATGGTTAAAATTGGAATACACGACTAGTTGCACAGTGACTGGTTAAAATTGGCAAAGAAGATTAATTGTACAGTGACTGGTTAAAATTGGCAAACCAGACTACAATGTAGTTTCACAGTGACTGGTTAAAATTGGAATACAATACTATTTGCACAGTGACTGGTTAAATTAGCAAACAAGACTAGTGGCACAGTGACTGGTTAAAATTGGCAAACAAGACTAGTGGCACAGTGACTGGTTAAAATTGGCAAACAAGACTAGTTGCACAGTGACTGGTTAAAATTGCCAAACAAGACTAGTGGCACAGTGACTGGTTAAAATTGGCAAACAAGACTAGTGGCACAGTGACTGGTTAAAATTGGCAAACAAGACTAGTGGCACAGTGACTGGTTAAAATTGGTAATCAAGACTATTGGCACAGGGACTGATTAACATTTGCAACCAAGACTCGTTGCGCAGTGATTGGTTAAAATTGACAAACAAGACTAGTGGCACAGGGACTGCAAACAAGACTAGTGACATAGTGACTGGTTAAATTGGCAAACAAGACTAGTTGCACAGTAACAAAGACCCAGAAATATAGCTTAGTGGTCGCTTTAGACGGGTTTTACCGTACTTGAATCTTCTACATCAATAGACGTTTCGAACAGTTCTACAGTTTTCATCTCTTTTCATCAGTTATGACCTAAACTGGTGACAAATGGATTTTGGTTGCACCTAGATATAATTATATGATTACCTTATTTGATTATTTTTCTTAGTTGTTTTTAACACTGTATACAATCAACTATGAGTATTTATACATTTTTCGCAAATGTGTTTTTATTTTATTTATTTATGAAGAACGATAACAATGTGGCCTCCCATATATTTTTATTTTATGACTACTAAATTTACGTATCTGTCATCAAGACCCCACTCCATAAAATTATTTTGCATCTGAAAATGCTTAAAACTTATATTTTCATGCATGTACATTCTTTCAATTCCATGATAACGAATCATCTGGATATTTCTTGTCCAAACCACGCGCCTGTATCGATGAGGAATACACATTTTATGATAATTAAGTTCCAAATGACCATACCCTTTACCGTTGCCTGATAAATATTCATGTATAAAACAATGACGTCATAAATACTAATTAGATGGTGTTTTATAATTGGCTGTCAATATAGCCAATTCTATGGTAGAAACTTTAGAATCGGGTCTGTATTTATTTATGTAAGTGAAAAGAACATACCTTGATCAGAGAGTTCCTACAGGGGCTGTCTGATCTAGGTCTACCCTGTTTGCAAATGCATCAAAATACGCCTCTATCAAGTAAACGTTCACCCTTCCTCTGTTCTATGGTGGAACATTGTAGCCATTTCAAATTATATTAGCCAACAAAGCAGACACTGATAAGACGGCTCCTATAGGAGCCGTTTGATCTGGGTCTTCTCTGTTTGTAAATGCGTGAAACGAGTTTATATGGCGGAAAGGGTTAACAAGATAAGGGATCCTTTGGTAGAATAACAGTAATGATGACAGCTATTCATCATGATTTATGTAATAATTGTAATTCGAGTACAGTGTCCATGCTTATAAAACTTTTAGTAGAGTCTGAGAACGTTCTCAAGCATTTGATTGGTCAGATTTGAGCCTCTGGCTCAAATCTGACCAATCAAAAGCTTGAGAACTCAAATCTGACCAATCAAAAGCTTGAGAACTCAAATCTGACCAATCAAAAGCTTGAGAACGAAACTCAGACTCAACTTAAAGCTTTATAAGCATGGACCCAGGACACAAGAAACATGTGAAAGGTTTGAGATTATAATACTACTTAGCCCTTTCACCGCCAATGTCGCAAAATGCACCACGACAAATAGTGCAGTCCCATATCAGACGCCGCTTTTTTAAGGCGGCGTCTGATCTGAAACTTTTTGTCTTAATCTCTATTTCTATATCTGTGCTTTATTCCATTGAAATTTGCATTTATTCATTTCCTTATTTCACCGAATTATTTAACAAAATTGGATTGCAGACGACAATTAGAAATTTGGCGCCGAAAGGGTTTTAAAGACCAATATTCACATATTGATTGTTCTTCCCCGGTTGTTTTTTAACATTTCTTGGATTAATGATAATGCTGATTTCTCCTGATCAACTAATATTTTAGATAAATAAAGGAGTTGATTCACTTTAGAAATAACTGCATGGAAGTAAAGCGACCTATTTAGTAGATTCTTCCCTTTATTTAAAACAAACTCATAGATTATCGTCTAAAATCACTATGAGTGAAAAGGAACTATCTGACAGAAATTTCCTTTACTGCAAACTTCCATTCAGTTACAATATTTAACCATTAACCATATCTAATACCTGCAAACTTCCATTCAGTTACAATATTTAACCATTAACCATATCTAATACCTGCATAACCAGTAGAACCTGCCTTAACCCATTCCCTCATATTGACGATTTTTGACGACTCTGTAAAAACTCACTTTGTGAAACCATTGTGGTAAATAGAGCATTTGCTCCCTTTCTCTAGTTAATGCTCCTTTTTGGTAAATTTATTTAAAGAGTTTGTATCTAAAATAGGCTATGATGTAATAGGTTAAGAGGAGATCAAGAAAATGTCTAATCATGGGTCTGTAAGGTAGGCGGTAGTTTAATGCAGATCAAAATTAATGCAGAAAGCTCCTATAGGAGCTTTCAGCATTACTTTTACCCTGCATTAAGCGACCAACTGCTTTTCGGGACTTCTTTGTTCAATAAATGAATGGCCGCTTAGGACCGGTTCTACTGTATATACAGTATCATTATTTGGAATATAACTTAGAGCTATTAAAGGTGCGTTCTGTTAATTCCTTCCTTCTCATTTTTTTGTAAACTGGAAGCTGTTAATTCCAATGATTGTGTTTTGTGAAATAAACCAGCCAAACGAAGGACGAGCATAAAGATTTATTTATTTCATATAACAAAAAGAAGTACCTGTAATAAGATCAACATATGCTACAAATAGCAACTCGGTCAATCTAAGACTAAGACTGCTTGCGGCTATAACTCTCTCGCTTGCAATGTCAAATAATGAATGCAAACAGTTTGTATCCAAATGAGACGCCGAGTAACCCGGCGTCTCATTAAGACCCAAACTATTTATCCATCAGATTATATTTGTGAAACAAAAAAGGATTGAAATGTAAATATGAAATTTGAGGCAGATGATACATTTTGTAGACGACTGTAATTATGTGACAGCGAAAGAAATAATCTGCTTCCAAGAGTATCATAGTGGTATCAGTTTTTTCGTGAAGACTTAACGCTTAACATTCCCTCATACGAAACGTGTTTTCACGCATTTGCAAACAGAGTAGACCCAGATCAGACGGCTCCTAGAGGAGCCGTCTGATCAGGGTCTACTCTGTTGACTAATATAATTTGATAGATCTGATTATTTGCTTTCTAAAATGTCTACAATGTTCTACCTTCCATATTTCTTTATTAGTATTTTGTTAATGAATATTCAGCAGGTGTTGAAATTTGGCCTAAATACAGAACAGGGGAGGGGTTAAGTAAGTGTCGTCTGCAGAATCAGTCGTCTGCTTCATATTCCAAAAGTCTATAGATCTTCTATGTCTGTTCCTAAATGTAGCCAGAGCGTCATACAGTGCTGATGCTGAGGCAATAACTGTTTGTCTAGATAATCCTTTCCCTGTACTGTGTTTATTCCAAATTTCAATACATATTGAATATTCATGGACAAAATAGTTATAATGAAATAATTTATGGAAGGTGGAACATTGTAGCCACCTTAGAGAGTAAAAAACCAGATATTTCAAATTATATTTGCAAACAGAGTAGACCCTGATCAGACAGCTCCTACAGGAGCCGTTTGATCTGGGTCTACTCTGTTTGCAAATGCGTGTAAACACGTTTATATGAGGATAAGGGTTGATAATAAACCCTTATCAAACCATTCAATAACCTGACTCGCAAACAGGTTATGCTGAACTTTATAGGACCAGACGAGACGGATCTTGTGTTCTGTTGCACAAAGAAAACATTCACCTGTTCAGGTTATACCAAATTTTATAGACTAGATGAGATGGACTATGTGTTATATTGCACAAAGAAATCACTCGTTTGTTCTGGTTATGCTGAACTTTATAGGACCAGACGAGACGGCTCTTGTGTTCTGTTGCACAAAGAAAACATTCATTTGTTCAGGTTATGCCAATTTTTATAGACTGGATGAGATGGACCATGCGTTCTGTTGCACAAAGAGATCACTCGCGTGTTCAGGTTATGCTTAACTTTATAGGACCAGATGAGACGGTTCTTGTGTTCTGTTAGACAAAGAAAACATTCACTTGTTCAGGTTATGCTAAACTTTGTAGACTAATTGAGATGGACTATGTGTTCTGTTGCACAAAGAAATCACCCGTTTGTTCATGTTATGCCAAACTTCTCGGGACCAGATGAGATGGGGCATATGTTCTGTTACACAAAGAATACATTCGTTTGTTCAGTTTATGCTAAACTTTATAGGACCAGATGAGATGGATCAGGTGTTCTGTTGTACAAAGGACATCAGTAGCTTTTTTCAGTTTATTCTTAACTTTTACCCCTTCTCTGTTCAATATGAATGTAAAAATAATGACATCGTGAATATTCATTAGCTGCATTTTTATAATGTAAACTTTTCAAGGGGACGTTAAGCTTCGACTTAAAACTGTAGAATCATATCTATATCATGTCAAAAGAAAACAGAGCATACCTTGATCAATTGACTCCTATATGAGCCGTCTGATCTTGGTCCACTCTGTTTGCAAATGCGTGAAAAAAAGAAATAATTCGATCGTTCAAGTTATATATAACTTTATTCAAATCCATAAGGCCATCGACCCATGAGGAAGTGTATACATAGTATACACATTAAACATATATTCAAAACTATAACTGACAAAACTACAACTGACATAACAATACATAAAAACATCAGTAATGTAATTTTTTCTGGAGAAGGTTGCTAAAACCTAGGGTACATTAATAGGGCTTCTAAAAATTTGAGATAAGATAAGTGCATTTTTACAATGTGCTTGTCATCATATTGTGACTAGAGTTACACTACAAGAAAAGCATTGATGTAAACATCAAAGGGCGCCATTCTAAAGAACAGCCATGCTGGTTTTGTTAAAATCTAAGTTGAAACAAAAATGCTTAGAATATGAGTGATCATGATACTTATAAGTTGCACTAACCCTTTCAATGAAGATATATAAACGCAGACAAATGAAAGATTTTTACATGAAAATATACACTGATGGGCATTATTTTAATAAAATCATGCAATCATTCAAAGGTTTAGTTCAGCATATTGCTCTTGGAATTACTACAGACATAAGTATGATTTCAGACACCTTATCAAACAATGAAATAATTATACTTAAAACAACTAAATAATGAGTTTTTCCAAAGCTTTTCAATACTGGGAATTTAAGAAATGAATCAACTACCGAAATAGTTTAAATTGTAGTTTGATAGATAATTAGCACGTTTTTATAAAGTATTTGCGTTGATTATTGACGGATCAGTCATTCTTAAATCTTAGAAAAGAATAGTATCATTTTCATTGTAAAATCTCATTCATATACAGTAGAACCCCGCTAATGCGACCACTTAATGCGACCACTTAAACAAACATGGCTGTTTTCATAAGCAGGTAGTTGCTTAATGCAGGACGAAAGTTATGCAGAAAGCTCCTATAGGAGCTTTCTGCATAACTTTCGTCCTGCATTAAGCAACCACCTGCCCTTGCCACTGTGAATTATGCCCCTTTTTGGTGGTCGCATTAGTGGGGTTTTACTGTATTAATAAACTCTGATAAGATAAGCTTAATGTAGCACACCTATTTGCAACAAATCTGGAGTTTAACTGTATAGAGGATCTTAAATGAGTGCTGATTACAAACTGCTTCCACGAAACGAGCGTAATAATATGACACGAGCTTTAGCGAGTGTCACATTCATAACAGCAAACGAGCTCCACGAAAACAACATGTAATGAACACTAATGTAAGATTCTTTTTATCACAAAAGCCTTAAAAGTGCAATAGAAAATGAAACCGGCTATAGCTGACGGCTGTTTCGGCCATTCCTTACAAACCGTAGGCTAACGATTGCTAATTTACATAAAAAAACCGCACTAGTGCATTTGCGCGATTTACGGCATTCCGTTACGGCACTCCCCCAGGGCAGATTATGTGATAAATGCAAGTATATCATGCCATATATACAGTTGTTCATGTATCAAAGGCGTAATTCTAATGCAACATTTTTGTAACACGCATTCTGATTGGTCCACGTGACAAAATTTGAAGCATATAAACCACCGATATACTGTCGGAAAAATGAATATACTGTCGGAAACCGAATCACTAGAAAATTTACTACGAAATATTCATTCGCGCATTAATAGTAAAATTGAATGAATGGGTCTGAATGAACGAAGACACTGGCTGAATGAAATGTCAAATGTTTTCAATTTGCTTGTTTTTTTTCAACACATTTTATGGTTGTAGTCAATGTGAGTCTGGCGATTCTACTCAAATATCTATCGCAAAGTCCCACAAGTTGATCATGAGTCCATTTATTTCACATGTTGATCTAATTCACTGTCCTTGAACAAACGTTTCTCTTCCTCTATTCTGTTTTGAGGTGTATGTGGCACCTGCACCCTGTAAATATAAGATTTAAGGTATATAACCATGTAGCTGTGAGATTTATATCCATGCTGAAACTATTTAAGAAGGACCTGGCAACACTTAAACATTACCAACCGATCAAAGACAATGATCTGAAAACACTAAAAAAACTCAGGTTTCCTCTCTGCCATAAATCACAAATCTTTCCAAAGAAAAGTGGTTTGACATAACCTTGAATTTCGCTCTTCGTGGTATACATAGAAAACCTAAGATCTGACAAAAGTACAATTTATGAGTCATGCAGGAAACATGTCCTGTAAATCTCTGAAAACATACCTGATAAAACTGCTCCCGTGATCGAACCATTTCATTCAGTTACCCAAACGTTCAGTCGATTATGAAGAATCATATACACATCCAGGCCTGTTGGTGAGCGTGTGCTGAACGAAATGATGAAAACAATTTCTGCTGAGGCTTGTTTCGTCAAACATCACTGTGTCCGAGAGACCGCAATCATGCACTAGCTGTTGGCCTATGCTGGTGTCAAAACCAGGGAAATAATGAATAAGTCCGGTCATCAGAATGAAGCCAGTGTCCGAAGCTATAATGCCGACTCGTCCGACAATCAGAAGCGGCAGTATTCTTCAACTCTTCAAGGACAGTCCCATAATGAGAATTCGCCCCACCCACTCAAGACCACTCGAGGGCTCTTTGCAAATACCAAACATGCCTGTAGATTGTCGCTCCTGATAATTTCCATTTGCACGTCCACGTGGCCTATCATCATTCTCATCAAATACACCAATCAGCCAAAGTATCTTGAATATGCAACCAATTCCACATTGCAAACAATTTAAAAATAAATAATTCCGTTGTCAATGTGCACAATTATTGTGGAATTTCGAGCAATGTCGAGGTCAAATTTGATTCATCTTCAGTAGTTTTGAAAGGGACCTACCGTCAGAAATTCAAAGGACCATGACTTAACGGTTTTCATTTGTGAAAATCAAAGTATCAAGTGATAACACCAGTTCTTGGTATATTAAATATAAGCATAATTGCTAGGTTCCGGGAGAACTATTTTCTATATGCGTAATGCGGAGATATGCGGTGTTTCAAGACGTCATGTTATGACGACAGAGAGAAAATATCAAAGGACTTAAAGTATTGTTTGTTTTTTACCATCTGGATCTATGGTTGCATTAGAATAGGGATAACCGTTGCGTATTTGAAGATTTGCAGCAGTATATCGGTGGTTTATATGTCGCAAATAATAGTTTTACATGCTCCGCTAACGCGTCGCATGTAAAACTAAATTTGCGACATATAAACCACCGATATACTGCTGCAAATCTTCAAATACGCAACGGTTATCCCCTAATTATGACAATATTAATCATATAATGGAAGAACAGTTGCTTGAACAGTCAGTCTAAACGTAATGTGCAATATTGGCCTCTTTAATCATAACTTATGTATACGAATATTCGTATTAAATTGCAGACATATTATTTGAGCTAAGTGCATGTTCAGCAAAGAACCTCTCTTACTACTTCACATGCATTTAACAAACTTTCTCAGTAGCTCTGAATATACATATTCATACATATCAACAGATAATGTGTAATGTTATTTGCATATCCATGAACCAATAAAATATTTTATCTGGCGTCCAAAACCTATGGTTTCCAATTGAAATCCGAGTCTCTGATGTCGCATATCAAACGACATTTGAAATTTAGAATATCTCAATCATATATAAAATAGAAATATGTGTGCTTATGATTCTTTGGATTTCAATTGGCGCAGTATTTCCTTACCAGTAGTGTTAAATAACGATTGCATATGCAGCTGATTTGATAGCAAACGCCTTTTCAATAAACATAGCTAACCTTTCCACTTCTTGATTATTTGTAGAGTTTATCAACAGCACAAACTTTTGCATATTTGGCCTATGCCAAAAGAATTTCTTGAGATACAGTTTTCTTAACTCTTTGTACAGTTCGCTTTCCATAACAAAATGATATTCATCTTCAAGAGTTTTACAATTATTACATATCCGCTCATTTCTAGGTATTGTGTTGGGTCTATGCCACCGACACATCTCAATTTCGAGCCTGTGTGATGATACTCTAAGTTTAGAAAGAGCAATTCTAAACTTAGTAATATTACATATAGACAGATACGGTTGGAATTCAAACTTACGGCAACTATTATAAAAACATGCTCTACTTGAATCATTCAAATTATTTTCCCAGTCTTGAATAAAAATATCATGAATTCTTTCCTTAACTATTGCTAAAAATACTGTCAACCACTATAGGACCAATAGATAAACCCTTGTTCTGCTTGCTGTAATATGATGAGCTGGGCGAAACCAAACAGTTCTACCGTAAACATGTCTGAAGCGGTCATCAAAAAGAGGTCTAAGTATTGGTCTGTATAGCATCTGGTAGCTTAATGCAGGTCAACACTAATGCAGGAAGTGCCTATATAGAGAATATTTGGTTCCTAGCTTTGAATGAGAAATGTTATCTGGCAAGGCGGATGAATATATCAGGTGAGCCGAAGGCGAACCTGATATATTCAGAAGCCGAGCCAGATAACATTTCTCATTCAAAGCTAGGAACCAAATATTCTAGTTATCCTTGTCACGACAGCAAAACATAATTATTATTATTTGGTACCGAATGTACCACAAAATGCACCGCCTCTACTGGCTCTAGACTGTTGATGACGTCACTATAAAGGCGTTATTACGTCACTGGAATTCCAAAAAGTCACATTGCTTTAAAAAATGCTCAAAACAAAACCGTTGCCCCGGTTGGTTATGTGAGAAAAAGAACCTGTCACTTGACGATATCTAGACGATTTATGATTCTTGATGTGGATTTATCTAAACACGGTAATTTCGCGACAAACAACTATATCTAGTCTAGATCTAGATCTACTAGATCTAGTCTAGGCCTAAGAATATAAGTTTTGGAGAATGAAGTGAAAGAATTAGATCTATTTAGTTTAATGGGTATCGATTGAAATCAACAAATTCGCTTTGTTAAACTTTTTTTATTCAGTACTCGGTAGACGTAAATTTGTGTATAATATTCAGGAAATAAGCGTCTCGGTAAAAAAGTAGTTTCGGCTACAGGTCATGTGACCAACTGACATAATAACATCGGTCATGTGACCAACTGACATAATAACAAAAAGTTTATCAGGCACCTTGTTATCCGTCAGGAAAATAGGCACGTGACAGGATAAAGGAGCTTTCTGCATTACTTTTGTCCTGCATTAAGCAACCGCTTGATTTTTAAGACTCCTATGTTCAATAAATGAATGGTCACTTAGGACAGGTTCCACTGCACCTGTACAAATTGAGTCGATTTATGAGACAAAAAGGGAATCATAACCTTTGCAAACATCAAAGTAAAGATAAAGATATGACTATCACTGTAAACTCTCGCTTATCCTTGTAAAGCTGTCTGATTTGGGTCTACCCTGTTTATCATGTAAAGGGTGAAGCAGAAAGTTCCTCGTGGCACAGTGAACACAAACGATAATCATGTCACATGTTGTGTACTCTCTGAGAACAGTGGCTGTCTCATGCAGTTTTGTTCACATTCATCATTTTTTACAGTGTCATAATTCATTCAATTAACCCTTAGCCCGCTAAGCACGGCATGACTGACATTTGAATATACGTGCAAACAGTTTGGATCCAGATGAGACGCCGAGTAACTCGGCGTCTCATCAGGATCCAAGCTGTTTGAGACTCGGTCAATAGTTTGAACGAGCCAGAAGTAAGCGACAACGATAACAGATCGGAAATTAACCTTTAGCCTGCTGAGCAAATTAATTTTGCGTAATTATTTAACTACAAACATTTTAAAATTCAACCTATAATCAGTTTGTCTACCAGAATGAAATCAGTGTGACAAACAGTTTGGATCCTGATGAGACGCCGAGTTACTCGGCGTCTCAACTGGATCCAAACTGTCTGCATATGTATTCACTCATCCGCCCATAGCAGGCTAAAGGTTAAGCAGACCTCATTGTCATTGCAGGCTAAGGATTACGAAAATGTATCAACGCTCTTTTAGTTAAATATGGGTTCAGTTGGTAACATAAGAACTTATTTTCTGGATTTTGAGAGAAGACAAATCACAATCGACTGAGCGACTTGGCATTTGCTGCAAATGAATCTCAGCAAAATCTCTGTAGCATTGGTTTCATGTCGCACGGGTTCATGTAGGGTTTAGGTGCTAAAATCAGAATTTAATTTTGTATGTTGGAAAGCAAACGCATCACCATCGTTAGAACGACATGGCGTTGGTCATGCAGGAATCACAGCAGTATCTCTGGAGCCTTGGTTTCATGTCGCACGGGTTCATGTACGGGGATGCATTGATGACACTGCGACAGTAGGCTGTGTTTATGTCACCTCGAGAGCAGCTGGCTGTTAGAAACAAACAAAATCATTTGACATGGAATGACGACAGAAACCCTCTAAAACCACCACTTAATCAATAGACATGGGTGTTTTAAAAGCAGGTAGTTTGATTAACCCATTACCTCATAGGCTATTTTTTTTATACAACCTCTTTGAATAAATCTACCTAAAAGAAGCATTAACTAGAGAAAAGGAAAATTTTAGAATTTTGTAGTTTGAAACCATTGTGATAAATAGAGCATTTGCTCCTATAGGAGCAAATGCTCTATTTATCACAATGGTTTCAAACAAAATTCTAAAATTTTCCTTTTCCCTTTGACGTACAACGTTGCATCTCCCAGATTCCTGCAATTTAATTATGAATTTACAGGACTCCTTGGACATTTGTCTGATTCTTTTAACTTTCAAATATTGAAACGTGTTCACTCAGACCAGCAGTCATCTTCAAAATGAAAACGACCTGATCTGACTACAGTATATGTGGACTACATGTATTAACAAAAATAAGCACAGCAACACTTGTCATATCAATAGATATTTATCCACATCCAAATGCCTGTAGACATACTGCGAGCGGTCTCCTGTGGGGGACAATGGATTGCTTGACAATACTTGCTTGTTATACAAGGTACAAATGTACATGGCAGCTTACTAGTGTAAAAATACAGCGGGACGTAAATCACTCCTAACCTAATTAATATTGACGTCAGAAATATAATAACACCATAAATACCAAAAAATGCCACATGGATAAGGGAACAGTTGAACAAGACAGAAACTGTTGGATCAGATCTATATTATCCCATTGGTACACAGAGCACAGAACTACTTAGTATGGGTCTACATTGTATGCAAATGCGTTAAACGTATAAGGTTTTCAAGCGTGACTCTGGTAAGTGGCGGCTGCTCCAAGTGCTCTATCGCTCTATCTCTTTGCAAGGCTCAGTTATAAATTCATAATAGTACACGTTTCAATTCCCAAACCTACTATTACATCTAATGCAAACCCTCATAAACTCTACTGTACAATTATTGTCAGATTTCCCGAGAGTTGTTAACTAGATATGACATTTTCATTCAGTTTCCATGTTTTATGCTTATACAATAAAGCTGAGCTAGAAAGCTCGATGTACGAGCGCATATTTACCCAATACGTAAATTTAATATATCTAAAAACGGTATCCGCAGTATTCCTCGACAACGGTATAATTGTGTATTTTTACCTGTAATGTACCCACGTGCAGTAAATTGTCGCAGTGACAGGAGACACCGGGGAATAAAATAAGATATAACAACTAGTTGTGTCAGTTCGGCACCAAAACTGAAAGCGCCTTTACAGCTGCAAATTTAAAGTCGATGGAAAGGGATTTGTATCTTCATAATATCGTCATGTGTATATTGAGTAGAAATGTTTCCAAATACCGTATAATTTATGCTTCTTTTTCGCCACTGATCATAGTTTCGTAGCATTCCCTTTAATTCTTCCTACCCGAGAGATACATGCAGTCATCTGTACACAGTGTACACTTCATAAACGCATTTTCACGCATTTGCAAACAGAGTAGACTCAGATCACACGGCCCCTGTAGGAGCCCTCTGATAAGGGTCTGCTCTGTTTGCTAATAGAATTTGATAGATCTGTTTCTTAAGTTTCTAAAATGTCTACAATGTTCAACCTTCCATATTTCATTATAACTATTTTGACCATGAATATTCAGTAGGTATTGCAATTTGGAATAAATATAGAACAAGGAAATGGTTAATGATACAGGGTGATCGCTTGAGAGATGTTCTACTGCATGTATACTTATATCAAAGTTATCAATCCATGCAGAAATAAGTAAGTTGGGTCGATCAGTACGTATCTTACCATAATTACACTATATATTCGAAAACACAGTCTCTCATCCTAATTGCACAACATATTCGGACACACAGGCTCTCACTCTCATTACACTACATATTCGGACACACAGTCTATCACCCTCATTACACTACATATTCGGACACACAGTCTATCACCCTACATGTAATTGCACAACATATTCGGACATACAGTCTCTCACCCTCATTACACTACATATTCAGACACACAGTCTATCACCCTACATGTAATTGCACAACATATTCGGACATACAGTCTCTCACCCTCATTACACTACATATTCAGAGACACAGTCTATCACCCTACATGTAATTGCACAACATATTCGGACATACAGTCTCTCACCCTCATTACACTACATAATTTGGACACACAGTCTATCACCCTAATTACACTACATATTCGGACACCAAGTATACCCTTTCCATCAGTTTGTAAAGTTGAATAACTTACTTTATCATCATTTGATAACTTTAACTTATACTGACAGAGTAAAAATGAGTGAAGACTTTGATCAAATGTCTGCTTCACTAGCAGTTTGATATGGGTATGCACTATTTTTTAAAGTTTGTTTGCCCGAATACTTAGCGCAATTGACCTTGGCTGTAATCAGTAACTTACATGTTCTTGTGCCAATTCTGTAGGAGAATATCTTGTTATAGAAAGGCGACATAAATCTGTTTGAGTAAACGCACTGCCCCAGGTGACAAAACTGAAAAACAAACACGAAATATTACTGACAAGAATAATCAGTTATCAGAAGCCCGTCCTACTGAAGACTATACCACTGAACTGATCGTACGTTCTAACAAAAGACGGTCGCAATTGAAAGTTGTGATTGTCATATGATGTTACAGTAAAACCTCTCTATAACGGTCACTAAATTACATCAAGTAGGCTATTTTGTGTTAACGGCAGGTGGCTGCTTAAAGCAAGGTGAAAGTAAAACAGAATGCTCCCATAGGAGCGTTCTGTTTTACTTTCACCTTGTTTTAAGCAGCCACCTGCCCTAAATACCAACTAAATAACACAATTTAGTTGCCGTCATAGAGAGGTTTTACTGTAGTACTTACGACAATTTGCGTTGTGCGAAGTTGATCTTTGCCCATTCTCTCCTACTGACACCTTTATGTGCCTCTTTAACCCATTACCTCATAGGCTATTTTTAGATACAACTTATTTGAATAAATCTACCGAAAAGGAGCATTAACTAGAGAAAAGGAAAATTTTAGAATTGTGTAATTTGAAACTATTGTGATTATTAATCACAATGGTTTCAACGTGTGACTTTTACAGAGTCGTCAATATGAGGGAAAGGGTTAAAATTAATTTTTGGAACCGTTGTAACAAATAGAGCATTTGCTCCATAATAGGAGCAAATGCTCTATTTATCACAATGGCTTCAAAACTACTACTAAATTCTAAAGTTCTTCTTTTCTACACTAAATTATCCTTTTCGGTAAGATTCGTTCAAAGAGGTTGGGTCTTAAAACAGTCTAGGAAGGAATGAGTACATTGATACACACAAGAATGTGCGATGATTTCGGCTATCCGATTAGTAGCGATTACCGTGAAAATTGATCGTACGTATTTTATTAATAGTCATGCTCCAGTTGTCTGGCCTTATCATTACAATATCATTCAAACTTTGACAGTAATGAATTTTTGCAATAAGTACAAAATACATGCACTGTCAGTAGCAAACCTTATAGCCGGGAGAACAGACTGTATCCATACACGCGGGATCTATGAGCAGAGCTTAAGACATTGGAGTCCATTCCTTGTAATGACAACGTACAGCATAATTATGTACCTATCAACTTAACTTCACTCACCATGCGATGACCACAAGGCGTGCCCGGAAGCGCCATAAGCCGGCTGTGCCGCCTACAGGACATGTTTGGCTCATCTGGGCTCGTACACCACATGCGACTGCACATTGTAGACCTCACAGAAGGATCCTGCAACTGCAAAAATACTGATTGGAATAAGTGAGAAACGTTTCTTTTTACAAAATCCTACTACATTTGCATTTAGTACTTTGAAGATCTCAGACGCAATCAATATCGCTGTTAATAAATTATCTATCTATCTACATGCACAGATACAGATAAAGGTGCGTGCACAAATATTAAACTAGTCATTTCTCAACCAAACCCTATACTGTGACCACTCTTTAGAATTGTCTCTTTGAGTGGTCTATGTATTCTTGAAAGTCTTTGAATTTACGCATCTTATCTGGACCTCTGTACTTGGTTATTTAGAAGTTGGCCCTTTCTTCAAAGTATGTGTCTTACGGAATACGATTTGACAATTTTGTCGTAAGCAATACGGTCAGTGATTGTTATACAGTGCTCCCTCTCTACAACGACACCCTTTGGGATACGAAGATTGTATGTGTTGTTCAGAGGGAGTTGTTATAGGGAGGGAAAATCAAACATAATTAGCTTGTTTGCAGATACCCAGATAAGGTGTATTTCGAGAACTAAAACCGTTATGCCTCTATCAAATCCTATGTTGTGACCACTCTTTAGAATCGTCACAAAGTGACGATTCTAAAGAGTGGTCACAACATAGGATTTGATGGAGTCATAAAGAAAATACGATGGTAAAAAGTTGTTTCTGGAGCCTTGTTGTTTCGGAAACAGTGACTTGCGTTGTTTTAAGGAGGGAATCGTTATTTAGAGGGCCGTTGTAGGGAGGGAGCACTGTATGATTATGTTTATATGGGTTTGACATTCAATTAGTAAGTACGCGGTAGATATGGCATAGCTTTTGGCGCAATGTTCAATAAATCCGGTGGACGTGGTCGTGTGGCTAACAATACCGGCGGGTTCGATACCCCCACTTGACTAAGTCCTTCGGACGAGACTATAAACTGAGGTCCGCTGTTTCAGTGCTTTACTCTGAAGTACAAAACAACCAGCATCATAACTTACATCACAGAAGCTGGAAGAAGAGCCAAAGGCTTTTCGGCACTGCTGATTTACATCAAAGATGACACCCGGCGGTTCTCTATTCATGTCATGGGTTTGGGTAACAGTTGGGGTGTTGAAGAGACAAGCTGCCTGAGACGACCTGTGGAAAATTACAAAATGATTGATAATAAACTATGAATTAAAAATGAACATCCGTTATTAATCGATTTATAAATACAGTCAAACCATCGTTTAACTATAGTCAAAAATGATAGAATACGAATTAAACATTTCGTTAATACGCGCGTTTTTTTCAGGTCTTTGCATACAGAGCAGACCCAGATCAGGCGGCTATGTTGGCTTATTAAGAATAATAGATATGTTTCTACATAATGGTTTCTACCAATATTTAACATGTATGTGTACATATGCCATAATAAAAATTCAGCCAATAAACGTTCATGATGTCTCTATTTCTAAAGAAAGCATCAACTTAAAGCAGAGTCAAATACAGAAGAATCCCATTTAACCCTTTAAATGTTGAAATGGAATTGTCCATCAATAATTTTTGAAGGGAGTTTGAATGACAACAGTGCATACTCTGATCAGAGATAAAACTGTAACGTATTAGGCTATAACACGGAAACGGTTTTTAAAAAGCTGCATTTGAACACCGGCATCAAAACAAAACTCACTCAAAAGAGAAACATAAAAACTATAATTCTATTTGAAATTTAAATAAAACACAATGAAATTTACCGACCTACTTGCAACACAGATAAGAAATAATAGTATTATAGGTTGTGTACTATGCATTAATGATTTCCGCGAATAAGATACGTCGCCCCTTTATCTAAGAAAACAGACATAATATGTCACTTACAACTGTTGTTTAGAAGATGACGCCTATCAGCAAACAGTGTAGACTCTGATCAGACGCCGCATAATGCGGCGTCTGATCAGAGTCTGCACTGTTTGCCTATATCCCATATATGGGATCGTGGGCACAAAAGGGTCAACTCTAGATGCCTTGGAGGAATATGTGACAACCATTTCAAATCGTTTAGTAAAGAAATTATGGAATACTGAAGACGTCGATAATCCTAGTAGACGAACTTAATTTGGCGGCGAAAATGTTGAACTCATTTATGTTGATGTCGCCAGAAAGCCCCTCACACGGCTTGCTTCAATTGGCGAATTGTGTTTTAACTTTACAAACAGTCTTGATCCGGATGAGAGGCCGAGTAACTCGGCATCTCATCAGGATACACATGTTTACGTTTGAGACAAGAAATTGAAGGAAGTCTACTCTAAGACATAACGTAGACTACATTGTTTGCAGATGAAAATTATATGGCGCCAACAGAGTAAACTGACACTCACTGTAAGAATTTCTTCATCTGTCTAATGGAACACGTGGAGAAGTAGAACGTGTTGACGGCCATCGTAGCATCCTGGGAAAACATTGGCGCCATTACGTAGTTGTTGACCGCTGGACAGTCAAAATTCTCAGAATCGCCATCGTGGTCAACACCAAGACTATGGAAACGAAATATTAAACCTTTTACTCCATGAATACTCGTGGCAGACTCCACATCTTATGAGCGTCAGTTAACAAATCATTCTATACTGCTATATAAAACACATACATACATAGCTAAGCCAAAGAGTACAGACTTCTAATAAAGCAGATCCTGGTCAACCAGCCTTATCAACCAGGAGCTTTCAGCATTACGTTACACAAGCATTAAGCTGTCAACTCTAGAAATTGTCCAAATTAGAAATCCGATATCTCGAACTTCTGTTATCTCGAAATAATTTGTATTGTCCCTCGGAGTTCAAGATATCGAAGTTAAATCCATCTGGTATGGTTCCTCACTGGTTGCAAAGAAGTGAAAACGTGTATTTATAAGGTAATAGTTAAACATCACTTTCACATTAGTGCTTACTCCTTTAACCCATTCCCTCATATTGACGTCTTTTGGCGACTCTGTAAAAGTCACTTTGTGAAGCCATTGTGATAAATAGAGCATTTGCTATATTTATCACAATGGTTTCAAACTAAAAAATTCTAAAACTTTCCTTTTCTCCAGTTAGTGCTCCTTTTCGGTAGATTTATTCAAAGAGGTTGTATCTAAAAACAAGAGGGCCAGAATGGCCCTGACATCGCTCACCAGCCAATCAGAGGAGAAGATGTTCAAAGTTTTCACTATATGTTTCTAGAGAAAACTGGCACCCCTGGGGCGGGGTCAATTTTGACCCCAGGGGCATAATGTATATAACTTTTGTAGAGGACCTGAACATGATGCTATGTGCCAGATATGAAAGCTGAGAACCGTTCAGTTTCAGAGAAGAATATATTCAAAGTTTTACCATATATTTCTATTAAAAACTGGCTACCCCTGGGGCGGGGCCAATTTTGACCCCAGGGGCATAATTTATACAAATTTTGTAGAGGACCCGAACATGATGCTATGTGCCAAATATGAAAGCTTAGAACCTTCCAGTTTCAGAGGAGAAGATTTTCAAAGTTTCACTATATGTTTCTATTGAAAACTGACCACCCCTGGGGCGGGGCCAATTTTGACCCCAGGGGCATAATTTATACAAATTTTGTAGAGGACCTGAACATGATGCTATGTGCCAAATATGAAAGCTGAGAACCCTGTAGATTCAGAAGAATTTTTTTTCAAAGTTGTCACTATGTGTTTCTATTCAAAATTGGCTACCCCTGGGGCGGGGCCAATTTTGACCCCAGGGGCATAATTTATATAACTTTTGTAGAGGACCTGAACATGATGATTTGTGCCAAATATGAAAGCTGAGAACCCTGTAGATTCAGAGGAGAAGATTTTCGAAGTTGTCACTATATGTTTCTAATGAAATCTGGCTACCCCTGGGGCGGGGCCAATTTTGACCCCAGGGCCATAATTTATATAACTTTTGTAGAGGACCTGAACATGATGCAATGTGCCAAATATGAAAGCTGAGAACCCTGTAGATTCAGAGGAGAAGATTTTCAAAGTTGTCACTATATGTTTCTATTCAAAACTGGCTACCCCTGGGGCGGGGCCAATTTTGACCCCAGGGGCATAATTTATATAACTTTTGTAGAGGACCTGAACATTATGCTATGTGCCAAATATGAAAGCTGAGAACCCTGTAGATTCAGAGGAGAAGATTTTCGAAGTTGTCACTATATGTTTCTATTCAAAACTGGCCACCCCTGGGGCGGGGCCAATTTTGACCCCAGGGGCATAATTTATATAACGTTTGTAGAGGACCTGAACATGATGCTTTGTGCCAAATATGAAAGCTGAGAACCCTGTAGATTCAGAGGAGAAGATTTTCAAAGTTTTACTATATATTTCAATAGAAAACAAGGCACCCCTGGGGCGGGGCCAATTTTGACCCCAGGGGCAAAATTTATATAACTTTTGTAGAGGACCTAAAGATGATGCTATGTACCAAAGATGAAAGCTGAGAACCCTGTAGATTCAGAGGAGAAGATTCTTAAAGGTTCAAATTGTTGACGCCCGACGACGGACGACGCACGACGCACGACGCACGACGGACGACGCACGACGGACATCAAGTGATCACAAAAGCTCACCCTGAGCACAAAAGTGCTCTGGTGAGCTAAAAAGCCTATGAGGTAATGGGTTAATGGAGCATTAATATTTTAACATTTTCATTCATACAGACTCCTTTTCACACATTTGCAAACATATTCTGCTCCGTTTACTCATAAACTTATAACAGATCTGACTCTACCAATAAAAACCTTGCATGTGTACATATACGATTATAAAAATTCAGTTAATAAGTATCCATGGTGTAATTGTTTCTCACATGAATATCCAACAGGGAAAGAGTTAACCATTGCAACACTGTGAACAAACTTATTATGACATTTTCTGGGTCCAGATGAGGCGCCATGTTAACCGGTCCCATGTTCATTGGCTTCTTAAAGCCATTACCTCATAGGCTATTTTTAGATACAACCTCTTTGAATAAATATACCGAAACGGAGCATTAACTAGAGCATTGTTTTTTTAATTTTGTAGTTTGAAACCATTGTGATAAATAGAGCATTTGCTCCTATAGGAGCAAATGCTCTATTTATCACAATGGTTTCACAAAGTGACTTTTACAGAGTCGTCAAAAGTTGTCAATATGAGGGAATGGGTTAAACATTAAAGTATTTCTCACATTGGTGTTCATGGGGTAACGGGTTAAATACTTATAGTTATACCTCGATTTAGTTGTTGTTTATTTCTGCATCATTCTCCAGAATGAGCGGTCGCCTTTATATTTAAGAAATAACAAATTCGTAGCTGTGATCTAATGCGCGATAGTACACAGCTACGAATTTGTTATTTCGATTCTAACGCGACTTTTATTTTACTAAAAAATACTTTTCCCGGAGAATACGACAAAGCTGTAAGCGTTGTCAGTGGTTACGCCATTTTTGCTGTTACATTTACCCTACACGACTTTCATCCGTGATGTTGTACGAGAAAAGGGCCAAATCTTAACAGAAAACAACAATTCCAAGTAAACAATATTTCATCTTTCACATTGGAGCGAACAACTATACCATTTACATCATGTCTGCACACCTCTATGCCAGAGCCATCGTGTTTACGGATTTAGAAATGTGAAATTACATTTGACTTTGTGTGGTTTGAACATGGAACATAAATTTCGCGTGTTAGGAAATGGAACAACCGATCGAAATGCCGCGCGTGCAGTTCATTATCACGGATTAAAGCACGTTTCTCAATATTCTTTGTTTATATACTGTATGTAGTCGTGTTACAATCCTGAAGAGATGCCGAGTAACTAGACGTCTAAAACAAGATCCAAGCTGCTTTACTTTTAGTTAATAAATACTCAAATACTCGAATTCATTGGAAACAAGTAAGACATACACTTTATCAGAGTTGGAATAGGCATGAGTTTTATCAGCATGCTAACCCTTTACTCCATGAATATTCATGTAAGAAATAATGATACAATGAAAATATTCTTTCATTATTATTATTATTATACCACATTTATATAGCGCTCCTTTCACACAGGATATGTGCGTTCAAAACCGCTTCACATGGATGAAATCACCGGAACGAACCGCATGATTATCTATCCGGACAATAAAAGATATACAATAGATATACAATATAAATAAAATCGCTAGCCGGAGGGAACCACATGATTCCCTCTATGGCAATGGGCGGCAAAATGAACCAACCCAAATACCACTCGAGCCATTATATACACAGGGTCCCACTTTAACATGAAAACATGTTGCTCTCAATAGTCGAGAATAGGGAATTAAATTCTCCCTCACCAATATGAGACATGTTGCTCTCATGGATTGCAAGCCCCAACCCTGGATTGGATTGAATCGGGTACACTTATCACAACAATAATCATCAATACAGAGTGCCGTCACCCGCGACTTGTACTGAAGACGTGACTTAGATATACAGTAGATATGAAATCACTAACCGGGATGAATCGCATGAGTGTCTATCTGGTCCATGAAAGATATGCAACATATCGTTTACTAAACTGTCCTAGTAATAAATGTTGAAAAAATGCCTTTTCAGACACCTTTTGAAACATGCCAGTGATCCTGCCTCTCTAATGCCTGACGGTAGAGCATTCCAAAGTTTTGGAGCTGTATGCATGAAACTTCTCTCACCGTATTTTATAATGACACATGAACAAGGCAATTTTGACCATAGCAGAAACTGTAGAATCAGATTCATATTACGTCATAAACAAGCAGAGCAGACCCTTCTCAGATGGATAGAAGCGTCTGATCTGGGTCTACACTGTTTGCAAAGGATTATATATAGTAAAACCGCGATTATTCGATTTTTTGTATAGAAGAATTTAGACACTTTCAGGCAGGTGGCTGCTTAATGCATGGTGAAAGTCATGCAGAAAGCTCCTAGAGGAGATTTCTGCATGAATTTCACCCTGCATTAAGCTGTCACCTGTCTTAAAGATCGATAATGATACGTATTTTAGTGTTCGAATAATCGAGATTTTATTGTATAGAGTAAAGGGCAAATAGTTAAATCACCTGTGACCAATTTCATGCGAGATAACTCCTGCCGCTTGAAAATCACCCATATCATGGACGATGGAAACGGACTTCCCCGCTCTTACTTTGCACATTTTACCAGTGTATGCCAAACCTGAAAATAAAAACAAAAAAATACAATCCAGGAATTACAAAATGCGGTTACCTTCCGTTTCGTTTTCAAATTAGAGCAAATGCGTTGAGTCTTATCTTGGACGGGGTCTACATGAAACATTAGATTTAAAAACAGATATAAAGTAGAACTTGTTCCGAACGGCCATTCATTTATTGAACATATGAGTCTAAAAAGCAGGTGGTTACTTAATCTACCACCTGCATTTACAGTCCCGTACATAGACCTCTGTGTTATGGCCGCTTCAGACAGATTCTACTGTACATAAGAGACCGTTCTACTGTACATAAGAGACCGTTCCTGTTACCCTTACTCCGATGTAAAAATGACAGCTCAAATTTAGAGATCACAGAAATCTTAAAAAGCAGGCGGTTTCTTAATGCAATATAGGACCTTACTACATTACTTTTGACCTGCATTAAGCTGCCAACTGCCTAACAGACCCATGATTAAACCTGTTTTAGATTGCTGCTTAAGACAGGTTATACATATTATTATCATTACTATTTGCTTTTTTATTGTTGTTATTAATAAATTATTATTATTTTGTCTTCTATCTGATGTAATAACATGTTTCAAACGCTGTACCTTTTGATCTTCACAGTTTAAAACGTTCAATGTTTGTATTCTCTATGAATGCTGAATTTTAAAAGTGGAAATGCCTATCATCGTTTAAAATATTTACAGTTGAACTTCGATAACTCGAACTTGAAGGGACCATACAAATTAGTTCGAGAAAACAGAAGTACGAGTCATCCGATTTCTAATCTGAACAATTTCTCAATACCACAGATTAATACAGGTCTAAAGTAATGTTGAAAGCTCCTATAGGAGCTTTCAGCATTACTTTAGACCTGTATTAAGCTGTGACATGTGTTTCCAGATATCTGTAGCGATACATTTTAGAGCAATTATGTAGTGTAAATTTTGGAAGGACTGAATTTTTTTGTTCGAGTTATCCCGAAGTTCGAGTTATCCGAGCTCGAGATATCGAAGTTCAACTGTAATCTATTTAGTAAAAGGCTATACGCAATTTACTTTCCGAGAGGAATTTGAATAACAAACAGTAGTGAGTCTACACTGTTTGCAAGGGATTAAACTCATTTCTGTTGTTCAGCTTTATCGTTTATCAACTCCGTAATTGGTGCACGAGGGCCTGGGAACAACCCCTCTCTTCACCTCACAACCACATATTAATATAACTGTTATAGCACATTTATATAAAAATCGATGACTTATAAATGTTTGCCCAAAGAGCAAATATGAAGGGGAATTACAAACAAAACTAGCAAAACAAAAACGACGAAAATAAATCTGAAAAAAAGTATTCGGTAAAAAGAAGAACATGAAATAATCAGGCATAGTATGTTTAAGTGTTTACGATGATTAAGTTTTAATTACATGTATTGGTACACTTTCTGTAAGTTATATGATCATTTATTAATTTATTCCAGGTGTTTTTGAATTCAGTATTTTGGTTTTTGCTATAGTACGTTTCTGTGCAAAACAATATTTACAAGCGATGTATGTGTAATGTTCGCATGTTATCTTCACTACTACTACATTAGAAAAAGGTGCATTTTTATGAAAATATTAATTATATCTTTTTGTATTATGTCTATATCTGTCAAATAACCGAAAATTATAACATTCACATCAGTCGGGCCACATGAGTTGTCTTTAAAAGTCAAACAGTCTCTTATGATGGACTGACTAATTGGACGGAACTATTCGGTGGTTTCTGGTTCTTGTCTAAAAATGGTGCAATACATTTTATCCAACAATTTTATTTCATATAGGAAGCAGTCTGTTCTTAGAATATGATGTAAAACTCTCACTTGAAACCATTGAATATATGAATCATATAAAACTGGAAAAGACAAACTGAAAATCTTCTCAAATCAATTTAATAAACCGTTTGCATGAATATATTTTGGTACACCAGGCTGTGTTAAATACTGGCTGCTCAAGTTGTTTCGTATTTAAGCATTTATAGATTTGTTTCGAGCCTTTCTCCTCTCTTGTAAGGGAAAATTAAAGGTCGTTGTGCATCAGTTAATTACGATTGTTTAAACCTTTTTATGGCTAACTTTATGCCACGATGTATTAAATGGTTAGTTTGTAAGCCATAATTTTGGTTCAGTTCATCAGCGCAAATGAAACTTTCTCGAGAATTTAAAATATCTCCTATACCATTTACTTCTGGTTGCATCTTGCTTTTTGAATGCACTCCTCTGTCTTCTTAGAATATGTTCATTGTAAAGCAAAGGCTATTCTTTAATTTTATCTTTCTCAATTTACTGACATTTTATCCGCTTTAAAAGTAGTGACCAAAATATATTTTTTGAGAAAGACCTTTAAACAAGTACATGTATACGCTTATCTCACCTTCATCTAAGTAAAAAAAAGGTTAAGTAAATATCCCACTCCAGACGTCTTGCTATAAAACAAACCTCTTGACAATCGCATTTCCCTTTAAGTGTAGGTGTTCGCCTTTTCCAATATTTTACTGTATTCTCGATTTCCATTAATTTTGTGATGAAATTTAAGCCTAACAGTTTTGACAAGTCTATGTGGAAATGTATCCTTAACATATGGACTTGCTGTTGATTCCTTACTAGTGTATATTTCGTTTTTATAGTGTCTGAACTGTACTTGTTCTTACCAATCCATACACTTTTTGTTTTGTCAAACTTTACATTATGTCCATAGAAAAAAGTATACACCATGATAAAAGATCGCACTGTCTGCAGCCACGCTCAATCCTCAAAAAAGCCTGAGAGGAATCCACACAGTGTTACACTTGATTTTGCATCCGCATAAGACACACGAACACATTATTGTATTGAAATCACAAAATTGAAATATCTTAAAGTTATATGATAATGAATCAAAACATTTCAAAATCAATAAGAAGTAATATACCCGGACGCTCAAACTCTCCAGTGTGGCGCAAGTCGTGTAACGCCCTTTAATCCTTTCCCT
The DNA here is from genome assembly GCA_963576725.1 of Azorinus chamasolen. Classification (NCBI taxonomy): domain Eukaryota; kingdom Metazoa; phylum Mollusca; class Bivalvia; order Cardiida; family Solecurtidae; genus Azorinus; species Azorinus chamasolen. Next base: position 97,759,876 of record OY755235.1, on the reverse strand, counting down.
GTTCTATGTATATTCCAAATTATTTCAATACCTACTGAGAATTCTTCATGGAAAAAATAGATTGAATTTTGTACCATTTTTAGAATGTAAAGAAAAAGAACTATCAAATTCAACAAGCAAACACAGCAGGTCCTGATCAGACGGCTTCTATAGGAGCCGTCTTATCTAGGCCTACTCTGTTTGCTTATGCGTCATATAGAGGGAAAGGATTAATAAACCCGGTTTGATTTGTGTGAATTAATTTTGGTAGGAAGGACTTTATTCTTTTTGAATTAATTTTTGAAGAAAGGATTTTATTCGTTTTGCTATACATCCAGTGCCAAATGTATGCACGATGTTCAAATCAGTGATTGGAATCCAGTTTGTTATGTATTTTCTATTTGTCTACTTTTGGAATACATGTAATAAGACATTGTGTTTGCGTACATGTCAATTTGTTTAAAACGTATGCTTCGTTTAAGATCATTAGAACAAAAAATAACAATTATATTCCAAAAGTCGTTGGAATAGGCAGCTATTAAGCCCAAAGTGTTTGACTTAGAATCTGTTAATGTTGATATACTGGTATCACTAAATAATTGTTCAAAGTCTTCATCAGTTACATTTGAACATTTATTCGTATATAAAGCTTCATAAAATGATTTAACTGTTTTCAAAATGTGTTGCTGATTTGTTATTTGGTTCAGTTGACTAGACAGGCTGTTGTATTTGGTTCAGTTGACTAGACAGGCTGTTGTATTTGGTTCAGTTGACCAGACAGGCTGTTGTATTTGATTCAGTTGACCAGACAGGCTGTTGTATTCGATTTCTTCTCAGTCAAATTCAGGACTATTGCTTTGAGTTACGGTTTTGCTGTCTAAAATATATTGCATAAATACTTGCTCTGATCTAATATTTCAACCACTAAGGGCCTTTTGTCAAAATACACGTCACATTTTTGTTACATGCATTCAGCCATAAAATCAAAGAGAATAATGTTGATCCAGCGTCATGGTGACATTGGATGTGACAAACTGGTGCATTCAAAACTAACCGGGTTGTTAGACCAATCAATACAGTTCGTTCACAGGGTTGTGCTACTTGCAGTATTCTTGAATTGTCAAGTATTAGTGACACAAATAGGCAATCAGTTTACAATGTGTCTACCAATATTAACTGTAGAGAAAGAAATGTAGTATATGCAATTAAATGCAGTAAATCCTATTTAATGGTGTATGTCGGCGAGACTGAGAGAGACATTCGGGAGAGAATGAAAGAACATTTGAGTGATGTGAGGCATGAGAGAGAGAAGCCAATAAACAGACATTTTGGAATCGGTGGTCAAAGCAGTGTTGATGTGAGATTTGTAGTTTTGCAACGGATGTTCCATGCATGTAGAATTGAAAGATAGATCCATGAAACTGATTGGATATGGAGGCTGAGAACGTACAGACCATTTGGCTGAACATCAAGGAGGATAATGCGCTAATGCATGCATGACGTCGTTGCACCCATGATGTCATTTGATGACGTCATTTTGATGACGTCATGGCATTTTTAAATAACAACCCAATGTCACCATGACGCTGGATCAACATTATTCTCTTTGATTGTATGACTGAATGCATGTAACAAAAATGTGACGTGTATTTTGACATGATAATCTTTGAAAAAGACCCTTAGTGGTCGAAATATTAGATCAGAGCAATTCAAGTATTTATGTATCATATTAATTCCCTATTTTGGAATATTTTCTTCATTGTAAAATATATTGTATCTGTTTTTTCTTTACATGTTATCTATTTCTTCCTTAAAGAACCATGTTTCCTCTGATTTCCATCATCAAAATCTCAAGAAAAAGCTGATCACTAAATATAAATTGTATGTCATCGATTGGTGTAGTTTTTATGCTCCCCAACAACGATGTTTGGGGAGCATATAGTCACCGCTTTGTCCGTCCGTTCGTCCGTCCGTCCAAACTTTGTCCGGAGCATACCACAAAAACTGTAATAGATATTAACATGAAACTTCATAGGTAGATTGGTCTCGATGAGGAGAAGTGCAGTGCACAAGAACAATCATTGTCTTTTGCACAATTCAGGAGTTATTGCCCTTTGTTATTTTTCATACTTAAATTTGTCCGGAGCATACAACAAAAACTATAATAGGAATCAACATGAAACTTCATAGGTAGATTGATCTTGATGAGGAGAAGTGCAGTGCACAATAATCATCACTCTCTTTTGCATAATTTAGGAGTTATCGCCCGTTGTTATTTGCATACTTAAACTTTGTCTGCAGTTGGGGACCATCCATCGGTTCTACCGATTCTCTTGTATTGTTTTGCATATTATAAATAGGCACCCTATATTTAAAACAAATTATTCAAGTGGCTTGTTAATGGTATCACTTATGCATTCCTTATGCGTTAGGAGTGCATTATTGTATCTCCACAAGCCAGATCCGTGATAAAAAATATTGAACTGAATTGTGGCTTGATAAATTGAATGATTGGAATAGTTTGAATGACTAAAACCTATGTTTTATTGACGAAACAGTATACTACAAATGTCGTTATAATAGGATGGAGTGGCTGTATTTGGACCATAAAGGGAGTACAAGTGCTAAACGTTGATCTCCTACTGTCAAATCAATATCCACGTAATTGCCATCGGTATCTGCCACGTCACTGTGCATATTATAATCCAATTTGTAAAACGTAAGTGCTACACTTCTACTTGTTGCATTCCGAGTAAGAAATGTTTGAACATATTCAGGGAAAACGAGTGTCTTGGAGACAATAAATATTTAAGATACTGTAAGCTCTTTAATATTTTTGATTTGGTGTGGATTTCTCTGCAATTCAGTAACGCAACTCTTAAGTCAATTTTCATTCAGTTTGACCAAAAAAATATTTTATGGATATATTTTCAAGTTATATAAATAAAAAACACACTTGCTCATTTCTTAGTAAATTAATGTGCAAGATTATTCACATACCATCAACTTGTGATCTTCTTTTACTGAGCAAGCAACTGAAAAAGAAATAATTTACATTGAATGACTGAGGAAAATGATCTTCCTAATATGACCTATTTATAATATAACCTTAATACGCTTAGCAAAGAAGAAATAAAATATACATAAAGCTTCTATCTTACTTTCTAGTTGATCTTCCTTAAAGATTACTTACGGATTGCAATTGAACTGAAATTAAAATTTCCTTAAAATTTCGGATTAATGCATTAATCCATTCCCTCATATTGACGCCTTTTGACGCCTCTGTAAAAGTCACTTGTTGAAACCATTGTGATGTATACAGCATTTGCTCTTATAGCAAATGCTCTATTTATCACAATGGTTTCAAACTACAAAATTCTAAAATTGTCCTTTTCTCTAGTTAATGCTCATTTTCGGTAGATTTATTCAAACTGATTGGATCTAAAAATAGCATATGAGGTAATGGGTTAAAACAGCTTCAACAATTCCCGGCCGAGCATTTATCCCTTCTCCCGCTGGCTTGGCTCGCATTTGTAAACATCTTGAATTCTTGTATGATGCCGCATTTATCGGCGTCTTACCAGGATCCAAACTGTTTCACACCCAGTCAAATGTTTCTCAAATGCTTGTTCGAATCGGAAGTAGTCAAACTTGCACCAGATCCAAATTTGAGAAGACATTATTTTACACCGCGGCCAGGATTAATAAGTAGCTGCAGAGGAAATGCGATAAAACATTCTGAAGCTACCACCAACTGGGTATACAAGTAAAACCTCTCTTTAACGGCCACTAAATTACATCAAGTATTTTTTGTTAAAGGCATAGGAGCATTCTGTATTACTTTCACCTTGCAGCCACCTGCCCTACATACCAACTAATTAACACAATTTAGTGGCCGTTATAGAGAGGGTTTACTGTAATGCCGGGCCATAGAGGTAGATGGTAGCTTAATGGTGGACGATAAAAGGTGCAGAAAGCCCCCATGGGAGCTTTCTGCATTATTTTCATACAGCATTAAACGACACTTGTGTTAAAAACTCCAATGTTTCTACATCAAGTGGTCGCTTTAGAGATGATGTATTATATACAATTAAACACAATAATAATTGAATCAAGGTTATCGGGCGATACCTAGTAACGAGAACAGCGTGGTCATACTGTGGGAGGGCTTTGTTATTCCTTAGCAACCGCTGAAACCGCCTTAAGGCTCGGCTTGCATTGATAACACAGTTTTTTCCGGACTCGGACCAAATAGATAGGTACTCAATCCAGGCAGCTTCTCGACGTGTCTGTAAATAAAATATAAATTCTGAAGAGAGGTGATCCCCGGAAAGCAAAAATTGCAACAGAAAAGGAGAAAATTGCAGACTCGGTTTTATTGAGTCTGTTCATGAGCAGTAATTGAAAGTGCAACGCCGCTCACGCCCCCTAGCACCGGCTTAAGTACAAACCAATATACCATATTCTGCCAAGTCAATTTTTACCCGTGTTTCTTAATGAAATCGTCCAAATACGTACTTTTGACGAAACTAATTTGCTTACTCCCCGTCTAAATCAAGCTCTTTGCAGATGTTAAATCGAAGATAGCGGGTTAACCCTTTTCTCGTGCAATCGCATGTTCACGACTTGGCGAACAGAATATACCTTTTTATCAGAGGACTCTAATAGGATCACCAGGGTCTACTCTGTTTGCTCATCTTGATCTACGCTGTTTACAGTGTTATTACACACATTTGAGTTCACGCTGATGGTTAAATACAGTTAAATTTGTATTAATTTGCTAATGGTACATCAGTGATTACATAAGCAAACAGTTTGGGATACATATCAGACGCCGTGTAACTCGTCGCCGCATCAGAATCCAAAATATTTGTTACTTTCATTGGTAAAAATGAAGACATATAGAAAATGAAAAATGCAAAATAAGGCAGCGAAAGTGTTAAGCTGCGGCTAAATGATAAGACATACGCGTCTTAAACCATGGTGGCTTTAAACGGTTCAGGTTATTTTGTCACGTATTAAGCCAACACGTGCTTTAATGATTCAATCGTAGACTAAGAAACGTTTTATTGTTTTCATTTTTTTTCTATTCATTGAGGTTTCCGGAAAAAGTGAAAGTGACCTGCAAATCTGATGATGAAGTTGTAATGTTATTTTGCATCAGTCTGTCCTGTTATAAATATTCGTGTTACATATTTTTTACAATTACATAAAAATGTTAATTTAATAGCAATGAAATGTTTTACATGTATATAGAACGTTCATAATGCCTAAAATAGTTACCGCTTATACATAAAATACAATTTTTTTAACCAGATTAACTAAAAACATAACTTTGGAGTCACGTGAAAAGACGAGTGACCTTCACCGAATAACCTTGACCGAGTAACCTTGGCCGTTGTTCTAATAAAGTAAATTCTAAATTTTCAGCTCATAAATATTCATGATGTCATAAATTCCCAAATGAATATTGAACAGGGAAAGAATTAAGATAAAACGAGGTTTTATAACGAGGTGTGCATTCTTGTACTTACCTCCGCCATAATGATATCACAGATATGCACTCGCACAGATATAACTCTGTCGGCTATGGTTTCAAACCTTTGATTAACCTGAAATTGACACATATAAAACAGTTTAACCCTTTCGGTGCCAAATTTCTAATTGTCGTCTGCAAACCATTTTGTGTTAAACCATTCGGTACAATAAGAGAAAGAGCTAATTAAATGCAAATTTCAAAGGAGATTGAGACAAAAGGTGAAGTACCTGATCAGACACCGCCTTGAAAAGGCGGCGTCATATCTAGGACTGCACTTTTTGTCTTGGTGCATTTATGCGACATTGGCGGTGAAATGGTTAAAGCATTAATTCATACGTTCACATTTTAACTCATATCAAATGACTCCAGTAGGATTCGTCTGCTCATTGTATGCTCTGTTTGCTTATTAGATGTTCATATACTATAATAAAAATCATATAATGAAAATATTCATTGTGCCATTTTTATTTATAAATCAATGGTCAAAAGGAAATAAAATGCCAAGTTTACAAATAAGTTGCACTAGACCCAGGTACGTTTATTCCTGTTAAATCATACAGACATGCATGTAATACAGGGTATTGTTTACTTTAACACTTTACGTCATATAAACGCTTTTTCACGCAATTGCAAACAGAATAGACACAGATCATCCGGCTCCTATAGGAGCCTTCCGATCAGGGTCTGCTCTGTTTGCTTTGTTTGCTAATTGAATTTCAAAGACCTGTTTCTTTACTTTCTAAACTGGCTACAGTATTCAATCTTCCATATTTCATTATAACTATTTTTTCCATGAATATTCAGTATGTACTAAACTTTTGAATAAACATAGAACAGCAAAAGGGTTAAGTGGCTGGTTGATACTGCTGGTGAAATGACAAAAAAGATGAGTATCTTATACTAGAAACAAGAGCTGTCACAGTCACGTGACAAATGCCCCCAAAAATTGTACCCTGTGTCCTTGACCTTTGACCCATGGACCAGGGAGTTCAACGCGACACATCGTCTTTGTGTGGTTAACATTTGTGCCAGGTTATTTTGAAATCCATTTACAGATAAAAAAAATATAGAAGGGACACGAAATTTAGGACGGACGGATGGAAGGACAGACGGACGGACGGACGGACAGACGGAAGGACAGACAATGCGATTACTACATTCCCGCCGTTGGGGGCATAAAAATAAGAAAGATACTAGGGCATACAAAACTTGCACATATGAACGATATAGTTTTCAATAGTTTACTTTCTAAACAATGGTTATTGCTGATTTTAACCCTCTCCGTGTTTCCACACCTATGCAAACAGAGTAGACCCAGATCAGACGGCTCGTATACGAGCCGTCTGATCAGAGTCTGCTCTGTTTGCTAATGGAATTTGATAGATCTGTGTCAATACTTTTTTTTAAAATGACATCAGCCTAAGCAGTATTCATTTTTCATAGCAAAAAGCATCGAAACTGGTCATCCCGAAGGGCCAGAAAATACGGGGCGACTAAAAGCAAATAAACAAGAAATATGGTTGCACTGGTTTTAAAGGTATAGAATCAAATCTATATATAATAAATTGCATAAGCAAACAGAGCCGACCCTGGGTATATATAGGTATCTATGAAGTACAGGGTTAAATATAGACGATATCAGCTTTCAAATTTATGGTCAGTATCTCTGAATATAACTACTTACCATTGCAAAAAGTATTTTGTAATACTGTTTGATTTTTTCTTTTGTCGTCTCTGTATCAAAGTTATTTTCTCGACGATATTTTCTGAAGACCGAGTTGTCTACCACCAGTAGTACTTCAACCGTGGCTTTAACTGGATAATCGTCGTGTCGCTTTAACATCGGCCTGTTGTTGAATATCTGGTGTTCTACAAAATTAATTCAAGATTAATCCTTTACCTCATGAATATTCATGTAAGAAATAAATCACATCATGAATATTTACCAGTCGACGAGTTTTTAAAATGGTATACGACTTCAGGATTTTTGGTCGTGGCAGAAACTGTAGATTCATATCACTATATAGTAGAACCTCTCTATAACGGCCACTAAATTGTGTTAATTAGTTGGTATTTAGGGCAGGAGGCTGCTTAAAGCAAGGTGAAAGTAAAACAGAACGCTCCTATAGGAGCGTTCTGTTTTACTTTCACCTTGATTTAAGCAGCCACCTGTCTTAAACACAAAATAATTGATGTAATTTAATTGCCGTTATAGAGAGGTTTTACTGTAATTCTATAAGCAAACAGAGCAGACTCTGCTGAAACCATCTGCTATAGGTGTACTCAGTTTTCAAAGGCATAAACATGCGTTTCTATGAGGTAAAAGGTTAAATATTCCAAGTGGATTAGTTTACTGTTTAACCCTTTACTCCATTAAACGTCTTTCTATGCATCGACAAACAGAGTAGACTCAGATCAGACGGCTCCTATAGGAGTTTAAATGTTTAAATATTCCAAGTGGATTTTTTATTAGAGCTTAACCCTTCACTCCATAAATACGCCTTTCTACGCCTCTACAAACAGAGTAGACTCAGACCAGACGGCTCCTATAGGAGCCGTCTGATCCGAGTCTACTCTGTTTCCTTATGATATAATATCAGGGTCTGCTCTGTTTGTTTATGATATAATATCAGGGTCTGCTCTGTTTGCTTATGATATAATATAGCTATGATTATACAGTTTCTGCCATGACCAAAACTTTCTGTGTCCATGTGTTATTATAACACTTAAATCTAATTAATATTCATGACGTCATTATTTTTTACATAAATATTCATTGAGGAAAGGGTTAACTATAAAGCCAATTCAATGTGAAAGGATTAAATATACCAGAGAGGTTGTGATGATAAACAGTGGATATCCTGATCAAAGAGTTACTTTAGGAGCCCCGGGGCTGGGTCTACACTTGCCAAAAGCTAGTACAGTAAAGCCCCTCTAAACTGGACGTTCAATTAAGTATAAATATCGGCTTAATGCAGGGTGAAAGTCGTGCAGAAAAGAGCTTTGTGCATGACTTTCAATCTGCATTAAGCAGCCACCTGCCGAACATAGTCTAAATTCTTCTTTACTATAATTCCGGTTTAGATGGATTTTACTGTTTATTCGTGTCCAGCAGTGGTACATAGTACCCCTGATATTGGGCTAAAGCTCGTGTCATATCATTATACATGTAGTAAACTCGTTTCATAAAAACAATATGTAATGAGCATATTAATCATATCTATATTATATTTTAAGCAAACAGAGCAGACCCTGATCAGACGGCTCCTACAGGATATTTGCAAATGCGTAGCAAGGTGTATTTATGGCATAAAAGGGTAAAAGCAGGTGGTGGTTGAATGTAGAACAAAATACATGTAGTGTACATTCTCTTAAGCAGTTTGCCGAACAAATATTTCTGTCTGTGGTTTCATATAAACTGTCGAGACTTTAGGGCAAATATTCAAACTATTTTGAAGTATACTCGTAGTAAATGATACACCAAACGTTTGCTCGTGATACGAAATACGTGATAAAAGATTTATGTTACTTTCAGTAATATATGGACAAAAATGGACCGTATTAGTACAGATTATAGAACTACGGCCATGTACGGAGCTGTCCAACGATAGCTGTGCACCAATGACACTCCTACACAGATAAGCCTTTAGTATTGGTAAATACCCGGTAATGCAATATCTATCGTAAAAAAATGTAGAATATGGTAAAAACTGTAGAATCAGATCTTGATAATTCCATGAAATTTCCTGATCAGACAGCTCCTATAGGAGTCGTCTGATCTGAGTCTACTCTGTTTGCAAATGCGTTAAAATGCGTATGTATGGAGTAAATGATTAAATGACCCCGAATCAACAACAGGACTTAACCCATACACACGCATGTAACGCCTTTACAAATAAAGTAGACTCAGCTCTAACGGTTCCTGTAGATCAGGGTCCATGCTTATAAAGCTTTTTAGTTGAGTCCGAGTTCGTTCTCAAGCTTTTGATTGGTCAGCTTTGAGCCAAAGCTCAAATCTGACCAATCAAAAGATTGAGAACGAACCCAGACTCAACTAAAACGTTTTATAAGCATGGATCCAGGTTCGTTTCTTATTATTTATGGAATTATATCGATCGGGTTCTACAACTTCTGTCATGCCTAACAATTCCTGTTTTAGTATGCCATTTTACATATTCATGCATATATATTTTTACATAAACGTTCATGAAGTTAAAGACCCAATATTATACATCTTTTGGGTGGTTTTATTTCTATAGAAAACCTTTGCTGTAATTATCATCCAAAACTGTACAAAATAAATCATGGAAACGTATGAAAGCAATGCTGTAGAAATCAAACAGGTTTATGAAATCACTAATTGGTATAAAAAAAATGCATGACACACACTATAATTATGTATATACGGACAATGGATATTACTGGAATGGAAAGCAATACAATATATTCTTTTTTTCTTTTTTATAACTATGTCTATCTAGCTATAAACCATCAGCTGTAAGTTTTTTATCTTCATATTTGTCCATAAAACAAAACACAGGAGTATGAATTAAATTCATAATTAGATCTATTACAGGATTCCTAAAACGACAATGTAAATGAATAAAACAACACATGCGTCTAGAAAATGTACGGTCGTTGTTTTGCAAACAAAGTACAGTAAACCTCTTTAAAGCGACTACATAAAGCGGCATAATTCTGAGACTTAATATTAGTTGGTAGCTTAACTCTTTCGGCGCCAAATTTCTAATTGTCGTCTACAATCCAATTTGTTAAATCATATGCTAAAATAAGGAAAGGGGATAAATATATACAAATTTTCAAAGGAATAAAGCACAGATGTAGAAATAGAGTGTGAGACAAAAAGTGAAGTCCCTGATCAGACGCCGCCTTCTGATCTGGGACTGCACTATTTGTCGTGGGGTGCATTTTTGCAACATTGGTGGTGAAGGGATTACTGCGCGCGACGAAAGTTATGCAGACAGCTTATACAGATAACAGGAGCACTGACACCCTGTCTTTAGTGTTTGGCACTCTGTATTTAGTGTTTGTCTGTAGTGCAAATGTCGTTTTGTCTATAGTGTTTGCTAATCTGTATTTAGAGTGTGTCTGTAGTGCAAATGTCGCTTTGTCTATAGTGTTTGGCACTCTGTATTTAGTGTATGTCTGTAGTGCAAATGTCGCTTTGTCTATAGTGTTTGGCACTCTGTATTTAGTGTTTGTCTGTAGTGCAAATGTCGCCTTGTCTATAGTGTTTGGTACCCTGTATTTAGTGTTTGTCTGTAGCGCAAATGTCGCTTTGTCTATAGTGTTTGACACTCTGTATTTAGTGTTTGTCTGTAGCGCAAATGTCGCATTGTCTATAGTGTTTGTCTGTAGTGCAAATGTCGCTTTGTCTATAGTATTTGGTACCCTGTATTTAGTGTGTGTCTGTAGTGCAAATGTCGCTTTGTCTATAGTGTTTGGTACCCTGTATTTAGTGTTTGTCTGTAGTGCAAATGTCGCTTTGTCTATAGTGTTTGTCTGTAGTGCAAATGTCGCTTTGTCTATAGTGATTGGCACTCTGTATTTAGTGTTTGTCTGTAGTGCAAATGTAGCCTTGTCTATAGTGTTTGGTACCCTGTATTTAGCGTTTGTCTGTAATGCAAATGTCGCTTTGTCTATAGTGTTTGGCACTCTGTAGTTAGTGTTTTCTGTAGTGCAAATGTCGCTTTGTCTATAGTGTATGGTACCCTGTATTTAGTGTGTGTCTGTAGTGCAAATGTCGCTTTGTCTATAGTGTTTGGCACTCTGTATTCAGTGTGTGTCTGTAGTGCAAATGTCGCTTTGTCTATAGTGTTTGGTACCCTGTATTTAGTGTGTGTCTGTAGTGCAAATGTCGCTTTGTCTATAGTGTTTGGTACTCTGTATTTAGTGTTTGTCTGTAGTGCAAATGTCGCTTTGTCTATAGTGTTTGTCTGTAGTGCAAATGTCGCCTTGTCTATAGTGTTTGGTACCCTGTATTTAGTGTTTGTCTGTAATGCAAATGTCGCTTTGTCTATAGTGTTTGGCACTCTGTAGTTAGTGTTTTCTGTAGTGCAAATGTCGCCTTGTCTATAGTGTATGGTACCCTGTATTTAGTGTGTGTCTGTAGTGCAAATGTCGCTTTGTTTATAGTGTTTGGTACCCTGTATTTAGTGTTTGTCTGTAATGCAAATGTCGCTTTGTCTATAGTGTTTGGCACTCTGTAGTTAGTGTTTTCTGTAGTGCAAATGTCGCTTTGTCTATAGTGGTTGGTACCCTGTATTTAGTGTGTGTCTGTAGTGCAAATGCGCTTTGTCTTTAGTGTTTGGCACCCTGTATTTAGTTTGTGTCTGTAGTGCAAATGTCGCTTTGTCTATAGTGTTTGGTACCCTGTATTTAATGTGTGTCTGTAGTGAAAATGTCGCTTTGTCTATAGTATTTGGTACCCTGTATTTAGTTTGTGTCTGTAGTGCAAATGTCGCTTTGTCTATAGTGCTTGACACTCTGTATTTAGTGTTTGTCTGTAGTGCAAATGCCACTTTGTCTATAGTGTTTGTCTGTAGTGCAAACGTCGCTTTGTCTATAGTGTTTGGTACTCTGTATTTAGTACCTGACATTATGTATGTAGTGACTGACACTCTGTATACATGTATAGTCTTTGCCACTCTTTCTATAGTTTGTGTCACTGTTTATAGTATCTGACACTGTTTATAGTGTCTGCCACTGTTTATAGTATCTGGCACTGTTTATTGTTTCTGACACTGTTTATAGTGTCCGGCACTGCTTATAGTATCTGGCACTGTTTGTAGTGTCTGCCACTGTTTATAGTATCTGACACTGTTTATAGTGTCTGCCACTGTTTATACTATCTGGCACTGTTTATAGTGTCTGCCACTGTTTATAGTATCTGATACTGTTTATAGTGTGTGCCACTGTTTATAGTATCTGACACTGTTTATAGTGTGTGCCACTGTTTATCGTATCTGACACTCTGTTTAATAGTGTCCGCCACTGTTTATAGTATCTGAAACTCTGTCTATAGTGCACGATACTCTGTGCATGGTGTCTGACAGTATGTTGGTAGTGTATGGCACTCTGTATTTAGTGTGTGATACTCAGTCTGTTGTAGCTGGCACTTTGTCTATATGGTATATGGAACTCTGTCTATATTGTCTGGCAATTTGTCTATAATGCATAGCACTCTGTCTATATTGTCTTGCACTTTATATATTTTGTCTGCCAATTTGTCTATATAGTGCCTGGCACCCTGTCTATAGTGCCTGGTACACTGTCTATATTGTCTGGCTATTTATCTATAGTGTCTGTATATAGTGTATGTCAGTTTGTCTAGAGTATCTGACAGTATGTCTAAAGTGTCTGGCACTCAGTACATAGTGTCTGACACTCTGTCTATAGTGTCTGACACTCACAATAGTAATCTGTAGTAATGGCAGAAAATGCCAATATTGATATATCTGAGGTGGCAGCTGATCTGAGTCTACACTGTTTGCAAAAGGTAGAAAGTAGCCTTTGATTCTGGCATAGCATCATGTGGTTGTTTTACTACTCTACAATACTATTATGTAGTTGTTTTACCCTGCCAGACCATGATATTATGTAGTTGTTGTACTGTCCTACCATGACATTATGTGGTTATTTAACTGCCCGACCAAGATATTTTGTGCTTATTTTACTGCCATACTACGACATTCTGTGGTTGTTTTACTGCCCTACCATGGCATTAGGTGGTTGTTTTACTGCCCTTCCATGACATTAAGTGGTTGTTTTGCTGCCTAGTATTAGCAGCCTATCGCTGTATTATGAGGTCGTTTACTGCCATACCTTGTGTTCGGCGTGTGGAGGTAGAGGACATGTTCGGCGGCGGTCGGTATATCACAGGTGATGAAGTATTCATAAAATCTTGCTCTCGTTCAACAAACTTTGAAAACTGAAATACATAAATAGAGGTATTAAGATGATATGCCGTAGGCTCACCACAAATATATAATTATTTCTCTTATCAAGCTTTTAACTATTTCAAAATGTCGTTTATTCTAACAGTTTCGTACTTGAGGTTCTTCATCCTTTTAGGCTAAATGGCCGCAGACGGCATGCCATATAAAACCCAAGAACATGCTAAATATATACATGTACATGTACTTGAACAAAGAGGATGATTGAAAACTGGGTGCAGCCAAAGTTATGGTTCGTTTGCGAGACACACTGTCTACTCTCGATTGATGCAAGTGTCAAGTTGCATTGTCTACTCTCGATTGATGCAAGTGTCAAGTTGCATTGAAATACATTAATGCACAAGCAAGTTATAGACCAGACAGATAATAGACAAGAAAACATCAGATAAGTCAAGCCCGGTGGTTCTAAAAGTGCAATTCTTGTACGCGAAACACCGTTTACTCATGATAAAGTTGTGAACCCAATAAGATTGAATGATGTACATGTAAAAAGAGTTACAGTAAAACCTCTTTATAACGGCCACTAAATTGCGTTCATTAGCTGATATTTAGGGAAGGTGGCTGCTTAAAGCAAAGTGAAAGCTCCTGTTTTACTTTCACCTTGCTTTAAGCAGTCACCTGCCTTTAACACAAAATACTTGATGTAATTTAGTGGTCGTTATAGAGAGGTTTTACTTTTATTACCTGGACAAAATAGATGGGAAGCATACACACACGCGCACAAGCACGTGCTAACATACAAACACAATACCATGTCGAACTAGAACTGTATTATCCTACCAATTTGACCTGAGACTCATGCATATTCCGTGTATTATCGTCGGTAATCTTCGAATACATTTCCAAAGGTATAGGAATGCGCCATAAGAATACAGTAAACCCCCTCTAGTGTGACCAGCAAAAAGGGGCATAATTCACAGTGGCAAAGGCAGGTGGTAGCTTAATACAGGACGATAGTTATGCAGAAAGTTCCTGTAGGAGCATTCTGCATAACTGTTGTCCTGCATTAAGCAACCACCTTCTTATAAAGACAACCATGTTTATTCATTCAGTGTTCGCATTAGATGGGGTTTTACTGTACACTCCTCGTGGAACATGATTATTACCGGCTTTTGGTTTGCTATTTTTTGTCACAGAGTATTACGAACAATCCCGATAAACACGCCGAAATTTAATCGAGTCTCAGGTCAAATTGGGAGGATAATAACTCCGTGTCTTATCTCAATCATAACTGTTTAGCATAAGCATTGCGAGATTGTCTACGAGTACAGTTCGATTTCGAGTGCTGAGCCGTGACTGCACTTTTCTATTTATAGAAGTTGCAACAATTCTAATTTATGGGTAAGTGGACAATGGTTGTCACAAGAAGCTCGTAGTAATCGTGCAGTATTAGTATATGCAGTGAAACCTCTCTATAACGGCCACAAAATTAAATCAAGTATTTTGTGTTAAAGGCAGGTGGCTGCTTAAAGCAAGATGAAAGTAAAAAGAACGCTCCTATAGGAGCGTTTTGTTTTACTTTCACATTGTTTTAAGCAGCCACCTGGCATAAATACCAACTAATTAACACAATTTAGTGGCCGTTATAGATAGGTTTTACTGTATATGCTTATTACTTGTCTGTATAACATCAGGTAACTCCGGAACAAATAATGGCTTGTGACACGTTTACCTCTACGGGTGGACTGGTCCGAAAGGTCAAAGCTCATTGGTCAAAATCGAACTATATATTGTATTGATACAGTACAACATCCAACATTCAAATAAGTATCATTCTCTGTCTTTAACCCTTTCCCTGTTCTATATTCAGTCCAGATTTTATTACCTACTGAATATTCATGGACAGAGAGATGACAGGAAATGGGGGACCATGTGTGCTTCTTCGAAGATAGCTACCCGAAAGGCTTAAAGCAAGGTGAAAGTAGAACAGAACGCTCATAGGAGCGTTGTTTTATTTTCACCTTGCTTTAAGCAGCCACCTTCTTTTAACCCAAAATACTTGATGTAATTTAGTGGCCATTATAGAGAGGTTTTACTGCATATAAACATTAAATTTTATAAATCACCCATCTTTCCAATAATTACGACCATCAAAATGAGAATTAATGCTTTTAACCCATAGATATTCATGTGAGATATAATGGTATAAGACATAGAAATTGGCTGAAATCTTATAATGACACATGCTCAAAGAAATACAGTGCTCCCTCCCTACAACGGCCCTCTAAATAACGATTCCCTCCTTAAAACAACGCATGTCACTGTTTCCGAAACAACAAGGCTCCAGAAACAACTTTTTTCCATCGTATTTTCTTTATGACTCCATCAAATCCTATGTTGTGACCACTCTTTAGAATCGTCACTTTGTGACGATTCTAAAGAGTGGTCACAACATAGGATTTGATAGAGGCATAACGGTTTTAGTTCTCGAAATACACCTTATCTGGGTATCTGCAAACGAGTTAATTATGTTTGATTTTCCCTCCCTATAACAACTCCTTCTGAACAACACATACAATCTTCGTATCCCAAAGGGTGTCGTTGAAGAGAGGGAGCACTGTATTGGTAAACCCTTTCCCTTATGTAAGCGCATTTGCACGCATCTGCAAACAGAGTAGACCGTCTGATCAGGGTCTGCTCTGTTTGCTTATGGTGTAATATAGATCTGATTCTACAGCTTCTTCCTGAGCCAAAATGGCATGTGTTCATAAGCCATTTTAAAAAATAATCTTATTAATATTTATGACGTCATTATTTCCTATATGGATATTCATCAGGGAAAGTCCAGAATCAGATAATAAACGAATCTATATATTATTTCATAAGCAAAATAGATGAGACCAGAATCAGACGGCTCCTATGGGAGCCGTGTTCTGATTAAGGTATACTTTGTTTGCGAAAACGGTAAAGGTGTATTTATGGAGTAAAATATTATTTTAATTCAGTTCTAAGTGAAAGAGATAGAGAGGTAGCGTGGGCTGTTTACAAGCTCTCACAGTTATTCAGAACACGTGAACTAAACTGTCACCACGTTGTAAAGACTAATGCATGCTCTTTGGATCTAATGCTATATTGACTATTTCCGATTCTAACAAGTTTTGAGAAAATATTAACCAAGTTATAAACAACTTGAATCCTAGTTAGACGACATATCTATTAAATTCTATTAGCAAACAGAGCAAACCCTGATCAGACGGCTCCTATAGGAGCCGTCTGATCTGGGTCTACTCTGTTTGCAGATGCGTGAAACGGCGTTTACATGAGGGAAAGGGTTAAACAGTTTGGATCCTAATGAGAGGACGAGTTACTCGGAGTCTTACCTGGGTCCATTATGTTTGCTAATGTGGGTCAGGTCATCATTGCTGGACTACGGTTAAGACCCAGCATGGCCAATAAACTGCGTTTTAAGAATACCAAAGGGAGTTAACTCATTTTTCATGTTTATTCGTGTTATTGTGCTTTATATGTGGCATCATCTTATAAATGTTATAAATTTAAGTTTTGGAATAAACTGTTCGCTCTGACGTAGTAGGTGGCGGTGGTCTAGTGGTAACGCGCTTGACTATCAGTCCGGAGGTCAGGGGTTCAAATCCCGGTCCCTCCCGGAAATTTCAGAGACGCTTTTCCGTGTCTCCCACCCGTGACTAACCAGGAGTTAAAATGGATACCTGTGAGGGTCACTCACCGGTACTGCGGCTGCATGATTGCGCCATATGTTAGCAGTGCTCAATATTGTAGTCCAATGACCCAATGACCAGGGGAGTAAATGAACAGTCGGCTGAGCGGTCATTCGGACTAGGTACTTTTTTTGTTTTACGTGCAATATGTAAAATCCGACTTCGAAAAATTCTAGACTGTCTCATACGTTCTTAATACATGTAGTATGATATGCATGTCAAAATCGAATTCTATGCGAATTATTCACTGAAACAAATCGATTTTTTCATGATAAATATTTTCTTTTAACCCTTCCCTTCGTATAAATGCTTTTTCACGCCTTTGCAAATAAAGACGACCAAGATCAGACAGCTCCTGTAGGAACCATCTGATCAGAGTCTGCTCTGTTTGCTTATGAAATAGCAGATCTACCATTACCAAACATTCCTGTGTAAATATGATAGCCATTGTAAAGATTCGACTAATAAATATTCATGATATCATTACATCCTTATGAATATTCATAGAGTTAAGGGTTAATCCGCCATCGTGTCAACACGAGACATAGAAACAGGATCTTATAAATCTGCAATAAACATTCTAATTGTATAATGATTTTAGGTTGAAAAGTAAATTTCATTTGGATATTGGGTGAAACCTTGGTACTTCGAACACTCAAATGTGTAGTATTAGTATTAGTCTTTAAAATAGGTGGCAGCTTAATGCAGTGTGAAAGTCATGCAAAACATCTCCTCTGGAAGCTTTCTGTGTGGCTTTCAACCCGAATTAAGCAATAACCCGCCTTATACATCTCTATTCGTCTTTACAAAAAGTTCGAATTAACGAGTGTTTGAATTATTGTACCTTTTTAGGATACACTGTGTTTAGTGCGGTATTGCCTCTTGGTGTGGTCATCCAGTGGTCAGTGTGTGGCATTGTGATCCCATAAAGCCACGGACTGTGAGGAAGCCTGGTATTACGATAACGCAGCAAGTCCAACAAACGGTGTTGAAGTAAGAAGAACTCTGAAACAAAGTACGACAATAACCATATTCGACATTTTAAAAAACAATTGAGCAAACATACAGTAAAACCTCTCTATAACGGCCAATACATTTTGCTAATTAGTTGGCATTTAGGGCACGTGGCTGCTTAAAGCAAGGTGAAAGTAAAACAGAACGCTCCTATAGGAGCGTTCTGTTTTACGTTCACCTTGTTTTAAGCAGCCAAGTGCCTTTAACACATAATGTTTGATGTAATTTAGTGGCCGTTATAGAGAGGTTTTACTGTATGTATTTTAGTAAATAAAACATTGAAATGTTTAACCTCGGCTAGGAATCGAACGTACAACCCCCACATTGCTGGCTGGCGGTATACCACAAAGCTATCGAAGCCCATAGGTATGTATATACGTCATGTAAAGTACCAGTCTTAGACTAACTAAAGTGGTCTTGTTGATTTTATAGACGCCACAAAGCATTATAAAGTAGTTTGACCCTGATTATACGCAATAAGACCAACACACGGTGTTGAAGTAAAAACACTGAACTATCATACGAAAGTGATAAGTTTTGATGTTATATGTTCGTTATATTAAGCAATTGTACTGTTGTTTTCATAGGTCCAAACACACTATAAAATAGCGATATAATAAATCAACAGTCCAATTGTGGCCATAGGCCCAAACGCACTATAAAATAGTGATATTTCATATCAACAGTGCTGTTGTTTTCATAGGCCCAAAAGCAGTGTGATGATATTTCAATTCAATATCCCTATTGTTTTCATAGACTCAAATAGTGATATCACAAATCAACAGTGCTGTTGTTTTCATAGACTAAAAACCACTATAAAATTGTGATATACAGTAAAACCTCTCTATAACGGCCACTCAATTGTGTTAATTAGTTGATAGTTAGGACAGGTGGCTGCTTAAAGCAATGTGAAAATAAAACAGAACGCTCCTATAGGAGCGTTCTGTTTTACTTTCACCTTGCTTTTAGCAGTCACCTGATTTTAAAACACAATAATTGGTGTAATTTAGTGGCCGTTATAGTGAGGTTTTACTGTACCAACTTGACTACCAACTATAAAAGTGTGATATACCAACTTGACTACCAATCCGGAGGTCCTGTGTTCAAATCCCGGTCCCTCCCGGAAATTTCAGGGACGCTTTTCAGTGTCTCCAACCCACACCTCCTCTCCACCCAGGGGTTAAAATAGGTACCTATGAGGGTCACGAGCTAGTACTGCGGCTGCATAATTGCGCCATATGTAAGCAGTGCTCAATATTGTTGGCGAATGGCTCAATGACTAGGGGAGAAAATGTACAGTCGGTTGAGCGGTCCTTCGGACTGAAAGTAGACTATAACTAGGTACTTTTTAATACACGGTTTTCACAATCATTATAGTGTAGTTATATCACACTTCTACATCAGACAGTGACAATACAAATTAACAGACCTGGTGGGGTTTTTATATTATAGACTCAAACGCACTATGAAAATCGTAATAGTACAAATAAACATGCCTGATGTTTTCATAAGCCCAAACGCACTACAAAATAATGACATTACAAGTCAACATTCTATCGTTTTAGAGTTAAAAACACTATAATAGCGACAATACAAATCAACAGTCCTGTTGTTTACATACACCCAAAAGCATCATTAAATAGTATTACAAATAGACGGGTCTGTATGTTTCAGAATGTACTTTTTTATTTTTATTATTTATATATTTCTAACATTAATATTCATGGAGGAATAGTGTTGACATAGTGATGCAGCGATAGTGCTGTAAAACATTCAATAACGACAAACGATGCCTTTGATGTTTACTCAATACTGCCGTTTCTCCGGTATTCCATGCATCTCACGACGCCCAGTTCATTGAGGCTGGTAATGTTTGTCTGTATATGAAACAGTCTGAAATGTTTAGTAGGCAAAGAAAAGCATACGGGTGAAACCACCGACCTACTGGCAATAAGATAGCCGATGTGCCCGACCGGGATTGGAACCCATAACGGCGAAGTGATCTCAAGTCAACGTCTAAAATCCCCGACCACGTAGATCCCCGTAACGATAGGAAAGTAAAACGCTTTAAAATAAACAGACTACTAAAACGTTGGAAGTGCTCTGGTGAATGATCCAAATGCTTTTTCCTTAACCATTTCTCTCATACAAGTACAAACGCGTTTTACGCATTTGCAAACAAGGTAGACCCAGATCAGACGGCTCCTAGAGGAGCCGTCTGATCAGAGTCTGCTCTGTTTGCTAATATAATTTGATAGATCTGGTTCTTTAGTTTCTAAAATGGCTACAGTATCCAATCTTCCTTATTTCATTATAACAATTTTGTCCATGAATGTTCAGTAGGTATTGAAAATTGAAAAAAAAACATAGAACAGGGAAAGGATTAAGCCTTTACTTATTGATACGCTTTTCACGCATTTTCAAATAGAGTAGACCCAGATCAGACGGCTCTTATAGGTTCTACTTGCCTATGAAGTACAGTAGAACCCCTCTAATGCGACCACTTCATGAATAAACATGGGTGTCTTTATAAGCAGGTGGTTTCTTAATGCAGGACAAGAATAATGCATTACTTTTGTCCTGCATTTAGCTATATATCTGATTCTATAGTTTGTACCATTGTTAAGATTGCTGCGTTCATATGTCATTATAAAAATGTATCTAATTAATATGCATTATGTCATTATTTCTTACATGAATATTCATGGAGTAAGGTTTTTAATAGCATAGGAAATATTTAGTTCATTATAATATAACGTCGCTGAAAAGTTACGCGAGTATGTTATTCAGGCAATCTAGACTTTCATTCACCATCAGTCCTGCTACATCGACTTTCAGGGACGCACTACAATAGCTACCGGTGTTTTATTGGTTGATGCATACGTCTATATCACAGTGGTCTTTGAAAGCCGATAACATAAAGAACCATTCACTTGCCACATTGAATGACTGCTTTCCACAATAACTGAATACATTCATGCTGCGTCAACAGAGCCAGTCTATGTCATTGCGTGTCTGTATATCTCTTTTGGCGCCAAATAATTTTGTCTGCCCGCAATGTCGTCTGCTTTAAAGTTCAGAGTAGTCTTTCTTTCAATTTCCTCTCTAAAAAGTAAGTGCTGTGAGTGGTGTGTCAAACAGTTTGGATCCTGATGAGACGCCGAGTTACTCGGCGTCTCATCTGGATCCAAACTGTTTGCAAAACCTAACCCCAGATTCACCCATCGCAGCAAACCCCATGAGTCGCTGTCCGGCGACTTCGACGGTAAAAGAGATATATCGATCATATTCTGACATTCTAGATTTGATTCTTTCCCTGCAAGCATTATCGTCAGCAACATTTGATGTCTACTTCAAATTTCCATTTTCCTGTAAGAGTCTACCTTTTTGTTTCAAAAAGACATACTCACAGCAGCAAACGGTTTAGATCCATATGGAATGCCGAGATACTCTGTGTTTCATATGGATCCATACTGTGTGCAAAAATGATTAGAAATTCGCGATTGGTAGTCAAAGAGTTAAGCATGTGGTTAAATACCTTCAAAGGGTAACACTTGTAATTACTTAATAGAAAACAACATTTGTCATTTTCAACTGATCAATAGTTGATTCTATTTTCGAAGTTTAATTTACCAGTGTCGTTATTAATTCTTTGAATGCGGGAAAAGTATGTCTTGTCATTTGCAAACAATGTAGACCAAGATCAGATTCTAAGAAGAGCACTCTGATCAGGATCTTCACTGTCTGTCATTCCAACTCCTGTCTTAAAGTATACCTTTTCATACTAAATGGACTATACAAAAACACTGACTGACTATGACTATGACTTTTCAGCATTCTAATGGTTAATGATATTTCCGTACCGTTTTTGTAATTACTCCTTCGATTGATTACATTTCGACAATGTCAACGGCAGCGACAGTTCGTTAAGCGTTCAGTAAAAATTAATAAGGTGCAATAGAAACTCTTTAACCAGTTTCCCCTCGTATTGAAGCCTATTGACACCCCTGTAAAAGTCAGTTTTGAAACCACTTGATAAATAGAGTAATGTTCCACAGGAACAAATTCTCACAGTGGTTTCAATACTACACAATTCTAAATGTTCCTTTTCCCCAATAATTGCTCCTTTTCAGTAGAGGTTGGGTCTTAAAGTAGCCTATGAGGTAATGGGTTAAAGCGACCACTTGATGAATAAACAAACGGGTCATTAACCCATTCGCGCCTAGTGGAGTATTCCATATTTATATATTGGATTAGTCCATTTTTTACTTAAGGGTGTCTGGCCTAATTTTTTAAATTTCGTTTTGTTTCATATTGAAATTCCTATCAGCAAGCAGTGTAGACTCTGATCAGACGCCGCTTTTTGCGGCGTCTGATCAGAGTCTACACTGTTTGTCTACGTCCCATATATGGGACCGTGGGAGCAAATGGATTAACATCTTAACCCTTCACTGATTATCTATTTTTGGAACCAACCTCTTTTAATAAATCTCAAAAGGAGAATTTACTAGAAAAGAGGAACTTTTTAGAATTCTGCAGTTTTTAAACCATTGTAATAAAAAAGCATTTGCTCCTATTTATCAGAATGGTTTCAAAAAGTGCCTTTTACAGATGTGCCACAAGGCGGCAATATGAGGGAATGTGTTCACCCTTAACCTTTTCCCTCATATTGACGACTTTTGACGAGTCTGTAAAAGCCACTTTGTGAAACCATCGTGATAAATAGATCATTTGCTCCTATAGGAGCAAATGCTCTATTTATCACAATGGTTTAAAACTTTAAAAAAATCTAAAAATTTCCCTTTCTCTAAATAATGCTCCTTTTCGGTAGATTAAGTCAAAGAGGTTGTATCTAAAATACCCTATGAGGTAATGGGTTAACTGATATAGACACATCTTCACGTCTTTGCAAACATAGAAGACACAGATCAGATAGTTCCAGTAGCAGTTCCTAATCAGAGTCTTATAAATTAATATAGAATTGAGCCTGCAGCTTCTGTCATGGGCAAAACACAATAATCATATGCCATAATTAAAGAAAAAATATATAGAACAAAATAATTGCAAAACAAAATGACTTCAATATCTTAATATATGTAACATGGAACTAAAATAGCGTGGTAAGGAAAGAGATGTTTATATCGAACATATAGAACACTTGATGCGGAAATCAGTGGACACGTGTCCTATTCACCGGGGGGAATTTGTGCACGTACTCATTTCGAGGTAAATGTAGGTAAACTATTGCACAGTTGACGTCCTCTTTTGGCGTTTTGTTTTAAATTTCGACTGACCTGTAGTGTCAGTTTTTTAACACATAGGAAAACTTCTAAGCGTTGTTCCGGAATAAATTCAGAACGTTACCGAACAAGTCCGTTGATTTTTGAAGTTATCCGTCTCTTAACTAAGGAGTTAACGGCATTCAGATATCTGAAATATTCAGCTGAAAACATATCGAGGGATTGGTGCAAAACTATTCTAACTCCTTCATTTAGAATAGTTTTGCACCAAGCCCTCGATATATATTCCGTAGAAAAATGTATCGTTAGCAATATTTAAACCCTTTTCTCCATAAATACGCCTTTCTACGCCTCTGTAATAGTTACTTCTTGAAACCATCACAATGGTTTCAATACTACATTTCTATTATTGTCTTTTTCTCTAGTAACTACTCCTTTTCGGTAGATTTATTCAATGAGTTTGGGTCTAAAAATAGCTTATGAGGGAATTGGTTAATGATATATATTAATACATGTACAACTTTTGGTGTTATTTGATTTATAAGAAAATGGGCAGAATGTAACTATAAGTTCAGCTTATTAATACACACGACGCCATTTCTTTCTAACAGGAATATTTTCAAGTGTTGCATTCAGTTAACCCTTTCGGCGCCAAATTTCTAATTGTCGTCTGCAATTGAATTTTGTTACATCATTCGGTAAAATAAGGAAATGAGATAAATAAATGCAAATTTCAAAGGAATAAAGCACGAATTTAGAAATAGAGATTGAGACAAAAAGTGAAGTCCCTGATCAGACGCCGCCTTGAAAAGGCAGCGTCTGACCTGTGACTGCACTATTTGTCGTGGTGCATTTTTGCGACATTGGCGGCGAATGGTTTAACAATAACCGTAACAGTTTTTGACAACAATTGTAGAATCATTTCTATATCATTCCTTAGATACGCCTGTGCAAACATGACATATCATAGGAGCTATAGTTGAACTTCGATATCTCGAAATTCAAGGGACTGTACAAATTAGTTCGAGATAATAGAAGTCGAGCTATCCGATTTCTAATCTGGAGAATTTCTCAAATGTATAGCTTAATGCGGCTCTAAAGTAAAGCATTACTTTAGACCTGATAAAGCTGCTAGACAAGCGTAGTAATACAATTTAGAATAATTCTGTATTGTAAGCTCTGGAAGGACTGAACTTTTAGTTCGAGTTATCCTGAAGTTCGAGTTATCCGAGTTCGAGCTATCATATCGAAGTTTAACTGTATTTTGAAGCGTTACATATAGTGTGTTTAGTCAACAGTAATCGTTACAGGTTTATGCAACTGCTTGCAAATGTTAAGACCGAGCTGTTGCGATTACTCCTGAAATTTCAGAATTTCGCAGAGCA
This sequence comes from Azorinus chamasolen, assembly GCA_963576725.1. Classification (NCBI taxonomy): domain Eukaryota; kingdom Metazoa; phylum Mollusca; class Bivalvia; order Cardiida; family Solecurtidae; genus Azorinus; species Azorinus chamasolen. Next base: position 97,735,066 of record OY755235.1, on the reverse strand, counting down.
ACAGATAAACGTGCATACTCCAATACTAAAATCATCCTTACGCCACAGGTGGCAGCTTAATGCATGGTGAAAGTCATGCAGAAAGCTCCTCTAGGAGCTTTCTGCATGACTTTCACCATGCATTAAGCAGCCACACCTTCGAGACGATTCTAAATTGTGGTGGAGAAATAAAGAAGTTATTCTTGAAAATCTTTAAATGTACGCATCTTATCTAGACCTCTGATTTCGATTTAAAAAATTGCCAACAGTTGCATAAATCTGTAGCAGTATCCAGACCATACGTACACTATTACAAATAACATACCAATGTATTTACTCGTGACCATCCGTACACTATTACTACTAACATACTATTGCTACTAACATACTATTGTCTTTTCTAATGACCATACGTACAATATTACTAACACATACCAACGCCTTTACTCATGACCATACGTACACTATTACTAATAACATTACCAATTTACCATCCGTGCAATTTTGCTAATATACAAAACAAGTTCGTATGACCATCCGTGAACTATTACATGTACCAAACAGCATGTCACTATCTTCTCATTTGACCATCCTTACAATATCACTAATAACAAAGTTATATTTTTTCATATAATCATCGGTACATTATTTCTAATAGCATATTGATATCGTCTCATATGACCGACCATCCGTGCAATATTGCCATTAACATACCAATCTCTATTCATATCACTACCTTTGCAATATTATTAATAACATACTTATCCTTTTTCATATTAATACCACACTATGATATGAAATATGTATTCAAGTCATTACATACTTGTGTATTCTTACAAGCATATCTTGGTCCATGCTTATAAAACTTTTAGTTGAGTCTGAGTACGTTCTCAAGCTTTTGATTGGTCAGAGTTGAGCCTCTGGCTCAAATCTGACCAATCAAAAGCTTGAGAACTCAAATCTGACCAATCAAAAGCTTGTAAAAGACATGGAACAGAAAATGCTTACATTTGTTAAACCTTATCATGTTTACCCTTTCCCCGATGAATAATTCATATACAAAATAATGATGTCATAAATATTAATAAGATTATTTTTTATAATGGCTTATGAACACATGACATTTTGGCTCAAGAAGAAGCTGTATTATCAGATCTATATTACACCATAAGCACACAGAGCAGACCCTGAATCAGACGGCTCCTATAAGAGCCGTCTGATCTGGGTCTACTCTGTTTGCAGATGCGTGCAAATGCGCTTACATAAGGGAAAGGGTTAACAAATTTGCAAACCAGATTGGATCCAGATGAGTAATTTGATCTATAATCGCTAATCAGAATCCAATCTGTTAATAAAACAAGCAATATTTTCTAAAAAAGCTTGATCGATTCGGAAACAGTCAAAGTTGCACCATATCCCAATTTGGGCATTCATCATACTTTTGTCACAGCTGGGTAAGCTGTTATTCTGTGTAAATTGACTCGGTTAAGACCAAGCAAACTTCTTATGAATGGAGTCCTCGTTATTGATTCTTACTTAGCGATTAGACAACAAGCTTCTATAAATAAATCAAGTAGTTATTTATCGGCTCGTAAATCATGGAAGCTTCCCCAAGTATGATCAAAATGTGATTTATTTGCTCCGATACGAAGGCTGCAAGATTCAACACAATTTGCCTCAATATACATGTATATTTACACAAAATTAACCCTTCAAATGAGGTAGCACCGATTGTTACTCCATTTCCAAAGTGAGTATGTCCGGATTAGAAGATTCCTTGAGGACCCCTCTGATTACTGTATGCACTTTTTGCAATTCATAACAGGAACGTAGATGAATCCAAATGTAATGCACACACTGTGTCTGTAGGGGTCCGAGGGCATGCTCTTCCGAGAAAATTTAGAATTCTATAGTTTTGAAACCATTGTGATAAATAGAACATTTGCTCCTATAGGAGCAAATGTTCTATTTATCACAATGATTTCAAAGGGTAACTTTTACAAAGTCATTGGATGCGTCAGTATGAGGGAATGGGTCAAAGCTTACATGACAAGACAGAACGTTTATCAAAGTCTACCTAACCTATTCTTCGGTTTTTTGTTCCATTTTGGCCAAAGTAATGTTTTCACCTTTTAGATTAATGTTATGCACGTTAATTTTAATTAATGTTATGCGTATCGCTAGCAACACCCTCGTTACTTAATGGAGTCTACCGTTAACCCATTACCTCATAGGCAATTTTTTAGATCCTACCTCTTTAAATAAATCTATTGAAAAGGAGCATTAACTAGAGAAAAGGAAAATTTTAGAATTTTGTAGTTTGAAACCATTGTGATAAATAGAGCATTTGCTCCTATAGGAGCACAATGGTTTCACTGAGTGACTTTTACAGAGTCGTCAAAAGTCGTCATTATGAGGTAATGGGTTAAACAATGATTTACTTTCTCCCCCTTTCACCTATCGATGATAGCGGTTTTGCGCAAAGAAGATACACGTAGCTTACATGCCACGTGACGTTTATAGTTCATCATCCATGTCGCGCGACGTGACATGATATCACATGCTACATAAAGTCATTTATTGTATGTTCAAGTTACAAAAAAACAACATTTTTTGTCACTGTTAATCTTTATTTGTTTTTAGTTTTCACTCAGATATGATAAAAATGAGGGTTTTTTGCTATGAATAAGATGAAAGTGCTGGAAGAGTACTGTATTTCATTTCGTTTTATCGCATAACCTCTCTGGTATTCAAGTTGATATAGCCATCACATATTTCTCTATATTACAAACGTTTAATCCTTTCGCTGCCAATGCCGGATCTGTGATTACCTATGAAAACAGTTTGGATACAGATGAGACGCCGAGTAACTCGGCGTCTCATCAGGATCCAAACTGTTTGTTACTGTTACTATGTTTTTGACGACAGAGTTTGGCAGCGAAAGGGTTGATATAAGCTGTAATGCCATGTAGAAACATTGATAACATCATGTAGAAATATTAATAGATAAATATTTAGGAGCTGTCAATAACGGCATGTTTAGTCGAAATAATATTATGTGATAAAAATAATATGATGCTCGAAGTCATCTTGTACAAACTGGTATTAAAATCGTCTTGAACAATGTTATTTAATTTGCCAGAGGCTCGCTTGATAATAGTTTGCAAGACTCATTTAATATCAATTTGTACAAAATGTCTACTCGCAACATATCATATATATATATTTGTTTGTCAAAGTGTAGCAACATACACTTAAAATGATTGTTAAAAATATTACGCAACGTCAAGACTGGACCGTGCTGAGAATGAATGAATGAATAACTGGATGACTTTATTTTATGAGGGTAGCTTGGTAAGTCAAAAGACTAATTTGAAGTATTTTCCCCCGAGGCCCTCAAATTAAATATATTTCATACAATATAACATAAACACATTTAAACAAATACATGTAAAATAGCAAATTAACCCTTCGCTTGCTATTCACGTCAATATACGTACCTGTAAATAGTGAAGACCCAGATGAGACAGCTCCTGCAGGAGCTGTCTCATCAGGGTCTGCACTATTTACAAGTTTATTATGCAACCAGTGCACTCCACAGCAGTGATTGCACAACGAAATACGTGTACACCGTGAAGATATATGTAATTATACAACAGGGCATGGGTAAAGAAGGAGAAATGTATTTTAAAATTCAGCAAGAGAAGGGTTAAACAAGTGTATCAATTATATTCGTACAATACCCTTTATTAAAATATTACTTATAAATACAGTTAGCCGTCTATTTCATGAGATAGGATTTCCAAGGCAATGTATAATTTTGTTTATCGACACAGTAAACCCCCTCTAAACCGGAATTCTTGTAGAGAAGAATTTAGATACTTTAAAATGCACGTGACTGCTTAATGCAGGGTGAAAGTCATACAGAAAGCTCCTCTAGGAGCTTTCTGTATGACTTTTACTCTGCAACTCTGCACCTGTCTTCAGTGCCAATATCTATACTAAATTTAACGTCCGGTTTAGAAGGGTTTTTCTGTATGTGAACTTTTACAATGACGAGTTCATTGAATTTATTAACTTTTCATTTGGACAAGCAGCCAGATAACTGAGACGAAAAGCAATTCGAATCTGTCTTAAGCGACCTTATATTGGTTGGAAACAATGCCTCATGCCTAGGTGGTGTTCTAACCCTCGTGTGAGATATTCATACCTTTGCACATGCATACCCATCGAGGATTCTTATATTCCACGTTGATATTTCTGTATTACAAGCATTTGAAAAATACTAGTCAGTGATGGTAGGTATTTGTTTTGGAGATGTAAGACCCCATGTACGAGTATGTGTGGTGGAAATGCAAGACTCCTGGTATTTGTGGTGTAGATGTTAGACCCCGGAAAAGTGTGTTGTTGATGTTAGACCCCAGGTATGTGTGTTGGGGATGTTAGACCCCGGATATGTGTGTACCTGTATTTCCTATCCTGAATGTTATCTATTAACCCCTTCCTCCATAAATACGCCTTTCTACGCCTCTGTAATAACCACTCCTTGAAACCATTTTGATAAATAGAGCATTTGCTCCTATAGGGTCAAATCTCAGGGGAGCGTAATTTCTCTGCATTACACCGGCTAGCCCTTCTCTTGCTGTTCAATATATCTACCTGTAAATACTACTAAAAAGTGAAGATCCTGATGAGACAGTTCCTGTAGGAGCTGTCTCATCAGGGTCTCCACTATTTACAAGTTGATTGTACAACCAGTACACCCCACAGCAGTGCACAGACAAATATTTGTAGAAAGTGAAAATATATGTAATTATACAACATGGCATGGGTAAGGAAGGAGAAATGTATCTTAAAATTCAGCAAAAGAAGAGTTAAATTTGTGCTGACTTTGCGTGCAGAGTCCTCATTGACATTTGAAGAAATAGTTGACATTGACAGAGCAAAAACGTCGTGTTTCAGCGAGACAACCGATAAAACATTTTCATGAAATGCAAGAGATTTACAAACATTTAGCTTTTTAGAATATGTTTTTATTCAGAGGAAGTTGTCACTTAATATTTCGAATGCAGAACACGCGTGTGCCGTCATTTGCAAACAGTGTAGATAGCCCTCTGATCTGGGTCTACATTGTTTAGCATTCAAACTCATCTTTCAAAGCATATACCTTGATATTGAAAACTCTGTATCGTTTTAACCCTTTTACCGCCGAAGTCGCAAAAATACACCACGACAAAAAGTGCAGTCCCAGATCAGACGCCGCCTTTTCAATGCGGCGTCTGATCAGGGACTTCACTTTTTGTCTCAGGCACTATTTCCATATCTGTGCTTTATTCCTTTGAAATTTGCATTTATTTATCTCATTTCTTTATTTTACCATATGATTTCACAAAATTCGATTACAGACGACAATTAGAAATTTGTCGTCGAAAGGGTTAAACAATAATGGGCCATTAATCTTTGAAAACGCAACATTTAAAGGGTTAAAAGATACTGTTTGCTAAATCTGCATTTGAGGATTTGTAAATATGTATAATCACCAGTAAGTAATCCCCCCAACCCCTGGCTTACATCGTATTTATCACTATATCCGGGAAAATAAATATATAAGCCATTTGCAAACAGTGCAGATCCAGTTCAGAGTACTGTTGTAAAAGCCCTCTGATCAGGATCTGCAATGTTCGTCATTCAAAATCCTCTTGCACATGTACTGTACAGTTGGTCTTGACCGATAAACAATGATGGACTATACTACAGTCCACTCTAAACATTCTTCGTTGTAAGGGTTCAACCCTTTCGGCACCAATTTTCTAATTGCGTCTGCAAAATCAGTCGGTAAAATAAGGAAACGAGATGAATAAATGCAAATTTCAAAGTAACAAAGCATAGATATAGAAATAGAATTTGAGACAAAAAGTGAAGTCCCTGATCAGTTGTCGCCTTAAAAAGACAGCGTCTGATCTGGGACTGCACTATTTGCCGTTGTGCATTTATGCGACATCGGCGGTGAAAGGGTTTAAGTTTGTTCGGATGTGTACGTAGGCGTTCTAATTCTCAACATTATTATCTGTCAGTCCAAACCAATATGTGATCATCTGTGCAAACAATTTGAATCCAACTGGGACTCAAACTCTTGGATACTATTTTTTTAACCCTTTCCCTGTTCTAAATGTATTCCAAATTTCAAAACCTACTGAATATTTATAGACAAAACGGTTGTAAAGAAATATAGAGGGTGGAACATTGTAGCCGTTTCAGAAAGTAAAGAAACAGATATATTACATCCCATTAGCAAACAGAGCAGACCCTGATCAGACAGCTTCTATAGGAGCCGTCAGATCTGGGTCCTCTCTGTTTGCAAATTCGTGAAAAGGCGTTTATACGAAGGAAAGGGTTAAGGACGGAATTTTAACAAAAATGAAAACTGAAGCAGACGACAAATTTTACAGACGACAATACGTGACTTCAAATTTTAACTATATGGTACCCAAGAACATGATCCAGACCTGTCGTTCATCGAGGTTAGTCTTCCGCAATAATGTTCCTGTCAGTCTTACAGGTTTGAAAACAAGGACAAATTACAACTTTCAAGTCGCAGACACATTATTTTTAATAAAGCCAATTCCATCAATGGAGGTTGCGTTAAATTCAGACTATAAATTCTAGACTGGATGAAGCAACTGGGAATTTTCAAAATGTCCTAACATGGATATCAGGTATAGCTTAATTCATATACATGTTTTCCCTTTTCTTTTCTTTCTTGGAAATTTAAGAAATATTGCTTTATGACTTACAGGAACTACCCGGTTTATTTTTTCAAACAGTAAAACCTCTCTATAATGGCCACTAAATTGTATTAATTATTTGGTATTTAGGGCAGGTGGCCGCTTAAAGCAAGGTGAAAGTAAAACAGAACGCTCCTATAGGAGCGTTCTGTTTCACTTTCACGTTGCTTTAAGCAGTCACCTGCCTTTAACACAAAATACATGATGCAATTTAATGGCCGTTATAGAGAGGTTTTACTGTATTCAGTTTCAAGCACTGTACACATAACTCTTTTCCCCAATCTTTATTTATTCCAATTTTAAATACCCACTGAATATTCATTGACACAATAGTTGTAATGAAATATGGAAGGTGGAACATTGTAGCCATTTTAGAAACTAAAGAACCTTGTCTATCAAATTCAATTATCAAACAGAGCAGACGCTGATCAGACGTTTCCTACGGGAGCCGTCTGATCTGGCTCTGCCTGTTTGCCGATGCATGAAAAGACTTTTATGTGAAGGAAATGATTGAACACTTTTCCTGACTGTCTAACTGACATGCGCAAACATGTTTGATTCTTATATCTCCTCGTCTAGTCAGGAGTAAAGCCACTTGTCACCAAGCCACCCGTTTCTAAAAACTTGAAGGATGTTTTCAACTGCATGGCCGTTCTCTTCCAAAAAGAGGACCATACGAACCAACGAAAGCTTTTGTTCGCCGGAATAACTTCAGGCCGATAGAATATAAGAAGTGTATTAAAAGTAGTACGATAAATATTTCGGAACATAATTGTAATCATTTACAGTTGAAACATCTCTCGAACTATTTCACAAGTAATGCCACAATGGTCGCCATGGAGGGGGTGCCATATTGTTTAACCCTTACCTAATAGAGATACCATTTCAATGAGTTGTTGTCATTGCAAACAGGGTATGCCCGGATCAGATAGGTCCTGTAGGAGCCGTCTGATCGGGATCTGCTCTATTTGCTTACGGGATTGTACAGAACTGATCCCATAGATTTTGCCATGACAAAGTAATCCTATTTTGATATCCCATTATACGAATGCATCTAATTAATAGCTGTGAGGTTACTTTTCCATACATACAGGGTGATTTATAATATCTGTCCCACTTTCATATCACGATAAAGATTTGCTCCTCCACAAGACAGGAAATCACCTTACCCTTTTACACACATATATGTCTTTTAACCCATTCCCTCATATTGACGCCTTTTGGCGCCTCTGTAAAAAGACTTTCTGAAACCACTGTGATAAAAAGAGCATTATGCTCCATAGGAGCAAATGCTCTATTTATCACAATGGTTTCAAAACTAAACAATTAAAAAGGTCATTTTACATATGCTCAAGGCAAATGGTAAATGGCGAGAGGCGGGTATGGCATTTACCGACGTCAACGATGGTTTCCTGTCGCTATATTTTGCGTCGGATACATTGCCGATATATTCCGATGTGCAAGTATTGTATTATACATTGGCTATCTGAAGTAGAAATGCGATTCTGACCCCAGATAAGACATAGAGTAACTCATCATCTCATCACATATCGAAACTATTTGCTAGAAATAAAATTGAGGTAAAAGACATTTTTCTATCGATATAACATTTGTTCAGCATATTAATCCCTTTTCTTCATGAATATTCACGTACGAATTAACGACTTTATACATATTGATTAGTTTAATTTTAAAAGTCATTAGAATACAGTTTGGCTATGACAGATATTTGTACAGTAAAACCCCGCTAATGCGACCACCTAAAAGAGGTATAATTATGGGTGCTAGATTCAAGTGGTAGCTTAATGCAGGACAAAAGTAACGCAGAAAGCTCCTAGAGGAGCTTTCTGCATTACTTTTGTCCTGCATTAAGCAACCACCTGTTTATAAATGCAGCTATGGTTATACTTTAAGTGGTCTACTGGTATAAATAATTTTATAAACAAACAGAGCAGACTCAGATCAGGCGTCTACAGAAGCTGTCTTATCCGTGCGACCTCTGTTTGCAAAATGCTTAAACCCATTCCCTCAAAGGCTATTTTTGGATCCTATCTCTTAGAATAAATCTTCTGAAAATTAGTGTGTACTAGAAAAAGGGAACATTTTAGAATTATGTAGTTTTGAAACCATTGAGATAAATAGAGCATTTGCTCCTTTAGAGCAAATGCTCTACTTATTGCAATTGCTTCAAAAATGATTTTTACAGAGGCATCAAAGGCATCAATAGGAGGGAATGTGTTAAGAATTATCTGTGGAGTAAAGATGTACGGTGATTTTCAGATGTTATACTTCAAAGGTGCTTTTGCGTATATTGGTGTTTTAGTGAGGGAATGAAGGCATTATAACATATCAAACTCGTGAAAGTTGTGTCTCCTTAGGTGTTTATTCTACTGGTTTTCTTGCGATATACTGCTTTTCAGCATATAAACACATTATTAATGTAATTGTTAACCCTTTCGGCGCCAACGTTCTAATAATCGTCTGTAAACCAATTTTGTCAAATCATTCGGTAAAATGAAGAAATAAGATAAATAAATTCAAATTTCAAAGAAATAAAGCACAGATATAGAGTTTGAGACAAAAAGTGAAGTCCCTGATCAGACGCCGCCTTGGAAAGGCGACGTCTGATCTGGGACAGCACTATTTGCCGTGGTGCATTTATGCGACATCGGCGGTGAAAGGGTTAAGCATTTTTAAAACAAGAAGCAAGTAGAGACTATCACTTTTAATGTAGAGCAAGTGTAATACAGCTCGTATGGTTGCTTCTACAAAACTGTTGTCCTGCATTAAGCTACCACATGTATCAAAATTCAGAATTAGACATTTGTTCAACGGTCGTATAAGAGGGAATTTAATGTGTTTTCATGTGTTCACGTACATTTCGAAATGTATTTATTTGAATGAACTTCCATGTTTTGCCACAAAACGAAACGAACAATGAATGATAAAACGGTAAGTCGTTTAGTCCAACTGTATCCGATCGCATACACACTTCTTTTGCTTCCATTTTCAATTTAATGACAAAAGTATTTGTACAACTGTGGTCTTATAGAAAGCAAAGGAACTAAAGAAAACAGTTACTTAATATTTAACACATTACGCCCTAATGACGCATTTTGCGCCTCTATAAAATTCACATTGTGAAACCATTGTGATAAGTAGAGCATTTGCTCCTATAGGATAAATGCTCTATTTATCACAATGATTTCAAACTACAAAATTCTAAAATTGTACTTTTCTCTAGTTAATGCTCCTTTTCGGTAGATTAATTAAAAAAAAGGTTGGGTCTAAAAATAGCCTAGGAGAGAATGGGTTAAGTGGAGCACAGTTGGGTTCGTTAACCCTAAATCGGATGAATAATAAAACTGGCTCCTACCATTCTGATGAAAATGATTCTTGTGACAAATAGCGAGTGCAGATCCTGATCAAAGGGCTTCTAGACGAGCAGTTTGATCTGGGTCTACACTGTTTTCAAATGTCTTATATATTCGGTTTCTGCACATTAAGGATTAACAAAATGATAAAATACAAATACGGATAATCAAATGCTGATTTTGTGTTTTTCCCGTTTAACATGACACGAAAATACCCTATTATCATTTTGTTTAAGAAATAATGACATTGTGGATTTTAATTAGATACTTTTTTATATACGGTAAAACCTCAATTCTTCGAAATTTTAGTAATGAAGATTTGATGCCTTTTTAGGCAGGTGGCTGCTTAACCCATTCTCTCATATTGACGACTTTTGACGACTCTGTAAAAGTCACTTTGTAAAACCATTGTGATAAACAGAGCATTTGCTCCTATAGGAGCAAATGCTCTATTTATCACAATGGTTTCAAACTACAAAATTCTAAAAAGTTTCATTTTCTCTAGTTAATGCTACTTTTCGGTAGATTTATTCAAAGAGGTTGTATCTAAAAATAGCCTATGATGTAATGGGTTAATGCAGGATGAAGGGTATGCAGAAAGATCCTTAAGGAGTGTTCCGCTTGACTTTCACCCTGTATTAAACTGCCACCTGTCCTAAAGATCGATACTGATATGTATGTTGGTGGTCGAGTTTTACTATACAATATAACCCCTCTAATGCGACAACCAAAATAAGGGTATAACTCTGGGTGCCGGGGACAGGTGGTAGCTTAATGCAGGACGAAAGTTATGCAGAAAGCTCCTCTAGGAGTTTTCTGCATAACTTTCGTCCTGCATTAAGCATCCACCTGCTTATAAATACAGCCATGTTTATTCATTAAGTATTCGAATAATCGAGGTTTTACTATACATATTGTATATGCATACAGGAATGTTTGGCAATGGCGAAATAACATAGATTTAAATCTGTATTATACTATAAGCAAACAGAACACATCCTGTTAATACAGTATTCTACATGAACTGGCTGTTCTTGGTATACTTTGTTCGCATTTATGTAAAACAACAACGTATATAAGACGTAAAAGGCGCACCTTATTGACTGGAATACAAGACCCGGAAACTCTCGTTAAAAGCAGTTTATTCAGTTATTCCTGTAGAACAAAATCGTACCATGCTCTGCATAATTCATTTTCCAAGAACAATATGTTTCGCCCGAATATATTCTGTATAATAATCCCTTTCCCTTATGTAAGCACATTTTGACGCATCTGCAAACATAGTAGACCAAGATCAGACGGCTCCAATAGGAGCCGTCTGATCAGGGTCTGCTCTGTTTGCTTATGGTGCAATATAGATCTGATTCTACAGCTTCTGCCTGAGCCAAAATGCCATGTGTTCATATGCCATTATGAAAAATAATCTTATTAATATTCATGACGTTATCATTTCCTACGTGAATATTTATCCGGGAAAGGGATTATAGTTACTTGAAGTCTTTCCCTCATGTAGACGGCTTTTTGACACATCTGAAAACAGAGTAGGCCCAGATGATGCAACCGATGCCTGAACAGGGTCTGCTCTGTTTGCATATGGAATAGTATTATATAGATCTTATTCTGGTGTTTCTGTCACAGTTCCTTGTTAACCCATTCCCTCATATTGACGACTTTTGACGTCTCTGTAAAAGTCACTTTGTGAAACCAATGTGATAAATAGAGCATTTGCTCCTATAGGAGCAAATGCTCAATTAATCACAATGGTTTCAAATTACAAAATTCTAAAAATTTCCTTTTCTCTAGTTGATGCTCCTTTTCGGTAGACTTATTCAAAGAGGTTGTATCTAAATAAAGCCTATGAGGTAATTGGTTAATGTGTAATTATAAATGTTCAGTCCATGAATATCCATGCAGTATTTTTTTTACCATACGATTAATGGAGGAACAGGTTAAACAGATATTATTATAGCAAATGGACACAGGATCTTTTGGCCATGGCTGAAACTGTACAATCGTAATTATCATAATGGGAAAGGGCTAAAACATAATTAAAGCATCAAACCAGTTGGATCCAATGAGAGGCCGAGTTACTCGGCGTTTCATATGGGTCCAAACCTTTTGCATACAGTAAAACCCCTCTAATGCGACCACTTAATGAATAAACATGGCTGTTTTTATAAAGCAGGTGGTTGCTTAATGTAGGACGAAAGTAATGCAGAAAGCTCCTATAGGAGCTTTCTGCATAACTTTCGTCCTGCATTAAGCTATCACCTGCCTTTGCCACTGTGAATTTTGCCCCCTTTTCCTGGTCGCATTAGAGCGGTTTTACTGTACTTACTGGCAGATTCACCGTTGGCGGATGGATGTTTTATTTAATATAGGACGGAAATCTTGCAGAAAAGTCCTTCGAGACATTTCAGTACCTTACTATCACCCTACATTAATCATTTACTCCATAAATACGACCTTTTTACGCCTTTACAAAATAAAAAAGACCCAGTTCAGACGGCCTCTGTTCGAGCCGCCTGATCAGGGTTTGCTCTGTTTACTTATGGAATACTATATCTGATTCTACATTTACTGTCATGACCTCAACACACTTCCGTGTTCTTTATAAACGTTAACGCAATATGTATACACGATGTCATTAATTCGTGCGTTAATATTTATGACGTTACGGGTTGAGATATTATCATGTTCAAGACCTTCTATTAAGACTTGTTTCAAGTAGCTGCCTTGGAGGTGTTTTATCTTAATCAAAACATTTTACCATTATCCCATCGAAAAACAATGTCTGCAATAGATTCTATAAAATCTGCTTACTACCTTCGATTAGTTCGGGATTTAGACAAACTATTTTCAGAGTGTCAAATAAATTGGAGTCTAATAAGTCACAGAGTTACACGGCGTCGCATCTAGATCGAAACAGCTTGCAAGTACAGCAAAACTCCTCTAATGCGACCACCTAAAAGAGGTATAATTCAGGATGCTAGAGGCAGGTGGTAGCTTAATGCAGGGCAAAAGTAATGCAGAAAGCTCCTAGATGAGCATTCTGCAATACTTTTGTCCTGCATTAAGCAACCACCTGCTTATAAAGACGCCATGTTTATTCATTAAGTGGTCGCATTAGAGGGGTTCTACTGTAGATGTTAGGCCGCGACTGACAGGATAAGCGTCCAGCCTTACCGGAAGCCAATACACGATTTGATTATTGTTTAGCAAAGCAAAATGCTTCCGATAAGATGCCATTTGTCACAGACAACAATTTTATGAATGAAATGTTGCACATCGATTTCTTCTTAGCCTTAAGATCACGCGCTTCTAAAAATAGATCGAGTGTTGGCTTACTGGATTTGAAAGTGTGTTAGTGGTTTTAACCCTTTACACCATAAACACGTTTTTCTACGCTTTTGCAAACAGTGTATACCAAGATCAGACGGCTCCCATTCTATTAATACATTTGATTCCTCTTACATAGTTTACGCAAACCGGAACAAATGCACTCTTCCTCCAGCTCAGAAACCTATGGTTGCCTTTCCTTAACCCTTTCATCGCCAATGTCACATAAATGCACTACGACAAATAGTGCAGTCCCAGACTAGACGACGCCTTGAAAAGGCGGCGTCTGATCAGGAACTTCACTTTTTGTCTCTATCTTTATTTTATATCTGTGCTTTATTCCTTTGAAATCTGCATTTATTTATCTCATTTTCTTAGTTTACCGAATTATTCAGCAAACTTGGATTGCAGACGACAATTTGGCGCCGAGAGGGTTAAACCTGTCTATACTTTGGATCGATTCATATTGACCTTTGCAATTAGTTTGGGTCCACATGAGAGGCAAAGTAAGTCCAAGTCTCATCTGGATCCAAACTCTTTGACTTTTAGAAATAGAATTGAGGTGTATTGTTATGAATATGGCAGTCATAAAATGTTGTAGATGATTGTTGAAAGGGTTACGACATACTACTTGCATATTGTCACTGACTGACCTATTTGAGCAAGGTTAAAAAAGGCATCTATTGATAAAACTTTAGTATAAATCCATTTCTAGAACATTTGCTCAAGGTTCTTGGGGATTACATTTCCAGCGTATGAATAATTTCACGTTTATGCTATAGGGTCCTAAAGGTTGTGAGATGAAATATATCACCTTCCTGAAACCAAAGAACCGTTCGGTGTCCGATCATATTGAGACAATTAAGAGACGTTTAGTTCCTGGAATAGTTTAACCCTTTGAATGAAGATTTGCCAGGGGACTATTTTTAAAATTCATTCGGGTCATATTACCCGTGAATATTCATGATTTAGACTAAAGTGTAACATGACAAACAGTACAGGCCTTGATGAGAGAGCTCCTCAATAAGCCCTCTCATCTTGGCCTAACTGTTTGCAAAGGACAATGGTGATTTGTCTCCTGCATTCAAAGGGTTAACCCTTCGCTTGCTGAATTTTAAAACACAGTTCTCCTTCTTGACCCATGTCCAGTTGTATAATTACATACATTTTCATTGTGTACACGTATATCGCTGCGCAATCACTGCTGTTGAGTGCATTGGTTGCATAATCAACTTGTAAATAGTGCAGACCCTGATGAGACAACTCCTGCAGGAGCTGTCTCATCTGGGTCTTCACTATTTACAGGTAGGTATATTGACGTGAATAGCAAGCGAAGGGTTAAGAGACTTCCTTAACCCATTTGCGCCCAGTGGATTATTCCATATTTATATATTGGATTAGTCCATTTTTATCTAAGGGATGCCCGGCCTTAATTTCCAATTTCGTTTTTTGTTTTATATTGAAATTCCTATCAGCGAATGATCAGAGTCTACACTGTTTGCCTATGTCCCATATATGGGATCGTGGGCACAAATGGGATACTTTCTTGAATATGTCTTGATCTCATAACATCAATGCAAGTAAATTAAAGCTTAGTATAATATATTATTGCACTGGACACATTATATAGTGAACATTTCACTCAATGGTTTTTTGAAATATCCCTTAAGAGCTGTATTAATATGGCTGATAATAACAGACTTGTAGTTATTCGTAATGGAGGCTTTAATCACAAGGCAAATGATAAAAATAGAATAGATATGGGGGAGGAAGAGAGGATAATAGACGGGTTGAAATAAATGACAGATGCCTTCCATGTTAGTATTTAATGAAAGACTGGCAAGGAAAGCATTTTTTCACCTGGTGCATGCCAACTTTCTGATTGAAATCCCCCTTTCTCCCCTCTTGGGTTGCAATAAAACTATAACTTCAGCCGCGACAATTAATTTTATAAATATAAATCATTTCCTTTTTCAAAATGAAAACTTATTATGGCTGACTTAAAATTTCAACTACGTTCAAACTTTTTAAGAAACTGCTGACCGACTTAGCCTTTGAAATGTGCATTTTTATTTATCTCATTTCCTAAATTTACCGAATGATTAAACAAAATTGTCTTGCAGACGATAATTAGAAATTTGACGCCGAAAGGGTCAAGTCGCATTTAGCGGTTTACGGATTAATTTTCATATGACGTAAGTGTGCCGAGTTTCGACGAAATTGGCATTTAGTTAAACTCGCTAATAGAACCACTCGAATACGTCTCATTATTGGTCTTTAACACATTGCCTCATAGGCTATTTTTAGAAACAACCTCTTTGAATAAATCTACCGAAAAGGAGCATTAACTAGAGAAAAGGAAACTTTTAGAATTTGTAGTTTGAAACAATTGTGATGAATAGAGCATTTGCTCCTATAGGAGCAAATGCTCTATTTATCACATTGGTTTCACAAAGTGACTTTTACAGAGTCGTCAAAAGTCGTCAATATGGGGGAAAAGGTTAAATACATGTTTTAGTGTTCAGGTCTTCAATGTTCGAAATGTCCCAAAACGTATTTATTCTAAGGACCCGACTAACATGTACAGTACGAAGACCACTCCAAACAAGTTTAATCCTTGGTATGTAACACTTTTCCTCATATATTCATGTTAGAAATAATGATATCATGCATATTTATAAGCTTATTTCTTATATTGGCATATGAACCCAGTATTTATTTGGCAATGACAGTAACTACAGGAGCCGTCTGATCTAGATCTGCTCGGTTTGCAAAGGTGTGAAAAGCGTTTATATGATGTGAAGGGTTAAGGCCGGTAGCGCAATATCATTTTACTTAATGAATATTCATGACGAAAGCATAACAGAATTAACTCTTTCGGCGCAAATACCGCCACTTGGCACCTTTGAGAACAGTGCAGTCCCAGGTCAAATGCCGCCAAAAATTGCATCTGACCTGGGACTTCACTGTTTTCTGTATTATTTTAGCCCAAGCATACAGGTTTTTAAAAACAAATGTTTTACTAATATACCTTTATTATTTAGTTTATTTATTGCAGACGACACTTTTAAAATTGGCACCAAAAGAGTTAATATTAATTAGCGTAAGTTTCATAATAGCACGGTACATTTGTACCATGCCAGAAACGGTTGAACATACAATAGAAACTCTCCAATACGACCACTTAATGAATAAACATGGTTGTCTTTATAAGCAGGTGGTTGCTTAATGCAAGGCAAAAGTAATACAGAAAGCTCATAGAGGAGCTTTCTGTATTACTTTTGTCCTGCATTAAGCTACCGCTTGCATCTAGCACCCATAAATATACCTCTTTTAGGTGGTCGCATTAACGGTGGTTTCCTGTAGTTTTAATACACCATAAGCAAACAGAGCAGACCCTGATTAGAAAGTGTGTACAACGACCATCTGATATGAGTCTACTCTGCAAATGTGTAAAGAATAAATGTAGAACGAAAGCCGTGAAAAAAACATAATTAGGTATAGGAGCTTTCTGCATACATGTAGTTTTATTTTAAGAATTGAAACAGACGAAAATCGTTGCAGACTAAAATGACTTAGCGTGCGAAGAATTAAATAGGTTGCACTTTACTTTTTAATACCATACATGGTAATAATTATCTTGCTGGTAGGAATTTCGTGACATTAAGCAACTTTTGTTACTCATTTTGGAGATCTATAAAAGGAGACGATATCTCAATATATACATTTAAATCTAGTAACAGGCAACTTCCAATGTCGCATCTGTGATTACCTATGCAAACAGTTTGAATCCAGATGAGACGCCGCGTAACTCGTCGTTTCATCAGGATCCAAACTGTTTGTTACTGTGACTTTTTTTTTTTTTTAAAAATTAAATTGAAATGTAAAAAATGAAAATTGCAACAGACGGCAAAGGTTGTAGACGACAAAATTTGACAGCGAAAGAGTTAAATCGGTTTTTTTCCGATATCCTTGTCAATGACGACAATTTTCTAATGTTATTGTCTTATTCCAGAGGCAATTCAGTTCAATCATAAGAATGAAATTCATATTAATACGCCTATTAAATCCCTAAACACATATTAATTTTCAGATTTCGGGAATATTCATTACCTATATCCAAGAAAAAGAAGTATAGGTCAGAGAGTACTAAATCAGACAGATTCTGATTGCTCACACAGAAAGTATAAGAAACCGGTGTCAAAAATGGAGATAAAAGAGGAAATAAAAAACACAATTGCATCATAATTTAATATTATGCTTTGACCCGCTATCATTAGACTGAACCCAATGTGAGATAATGGTATTTTCAGAGAACAAATGAGCGATTTTATGTAAAAAATGGCTAAGTTGTTCGACAAACTGTATGAGCCTTGTATTGCAGTTGAGTTTCAGTGTATAAGCCTTGTATTGCAATTGAGTTTCAGTGTACAAGCCTTGTATTGCAGATGAGTTTCAGTGTATAAGCTTTGTACTGCAGCTGAGTTTCAGTGTATAAGCCTTGTATTGCAGATGAGTTTCAGTGTATGCGCCTTGTATTGCGGCTGATTTTAAGTGTATAAACTTTGTATTGCAGTTGAGTTTCAGTATATGAGCCTTGCATTGCAGTTGAGTTTCAGTGTATAAGAATTGTAATTTCGTTTTTATCTAGGGATTGACGGATGTCGTTTTGAACTTTCAGGAGAGCAGTCTCTGTTGAATAATGTTTTCGGATTGCCGACTGATGATGCCCATGTAGTTCGTTTGAGGTCAAGTGGGACTCAATGCGTTTGTCGACCACTTTTTATAACACTTTGGAGACAAATGGCAAATTCGATACAGACCTATGATTCTTAAGTTCATTTGAATCGAGATTCGTTTTCTTCAAAAGAGGTCTGACCTTTGACATATTGAAGCTTTTTGGAACGTAGGCAGAGTCTAAAGAGGAGTTTACACTTTTTGTCAGAATCGGTAGAAGTTCATCAAGGCATGACCTTAACAGCCATGCAGGTATTGGATCCAGTTCACAGGACTTGCAAGGGGATGCCTTAATGAGCTGTTCCACTTCTTCTTCTCTAGCTGTAACAAACTATCTAAAGCGTTCGTTGCACGCTGCATTTCAGTGATAACTGGCCCACTCGATACAGTGCCTAATGCAGCTGAGTTTCAGTGTATAAGCCTTGTATTGCAGCTGAGTTTCAGTCTATAAGCCTTGTACTGCAGCTGAGTTTCAGTGTATGAGCCTTGTATTGCAGTTGAGTTTCAGTGTATAAGCCTTGTACTGCAGTTGAATTTCAGTGTATAAGCCTTGTATTGCAGCTGAGGTTTAGTGTATAAGCCTTGTATTGCAGTTGAGTTTCAGAAAGCGTTTGGATGAATTTTACAATTGACGGGCATCTCGCCAGTTAACCATTTACTCGATAAATACGCCTTTATACGCGTTTGCAAACAGAGTAGATCAAGATCAGACGGCTCCTATATCAATGGGCTCCTTTAGGAGCCGTCTGATCAGGGTCTGTTCTGTTTGCTTATGGTATATTAAAGATATGATTCCACAATATATGCCATGGCCAAATATTCATGTGTCCATTTGCTATTTTAACAATTAATCTAAATAACATTCATTATAGCTTACATAAAGTAAAGGGTTAACCCTTTCACTGCCGATGTGGCATGAATGCACCACGACAAATAGTGCAGTCCCAGATCAGACGCCGCCTTTTCAAGGCGGCGTCTGATCAGGGGCTTCACTATTTGTCTCAAACTATATTTCTGTATCTGTGCTTTATTCCTTTGAAGTTTGCATTTATTTATCTTGTTTCCTTATTTTACCAAAAATATGATTTAACAAAAATGGACTGCAGACGACAATTAGAAATTTGGTGCCGAAAGGGTTAAGTTGGTATAAATAAAACTTTACGATGGGGAGGACTGTGGGAAACATGTTACTAGTCTCTTGCCTGAAGATCGTTATTCCGATTGGGCGGAATGTGAAATTTGGTTTTGGAAAACGAGACGACATACGGCTTGGCTGCTCTTGAGTAAGGACAAACTCTGTCGCATATTTGGGTAAACATGTTCAATCAAACCAAAATTAGAGAGATGTAAAAGAGTAAGGGTTAAACATTGTTTCGTTTTGCTTATTTTTGTTGTTAGTGACCCAATTAGTGACTAGTCAGTGACCTAGTTGAAATCAACTTGAATCCTGATGTGATGTTTTTAATTATGAAATATTTTCAATTG
Source organism: Azorinus chamasolen (assembly GCA_963576725.1). Classification (NCBI taxonomy): domain Eukaryota; kingdom Metazoa; phylum Mollusca; class Bivalvia; order Cardiida; family Solecurtidae; genus Azorinus; species Azorinus chamasolen. The sequence continues at coordinate 97,715,367 of OY755235.1, read as the reverse complement.
TGCTAATCGTATGATTAAAGTCCAACACCATTTATGTGTACAACTTCATGGAACTGCAACACTGAAGACGTCACGTGGTCGATTAGCCAATGAATGATGAGGCAATTATGATGGTAAAGAATGATTACAAGAAGATAAGTTTGGCTGATTCTACACGCTGCAAATCTGCGCATGGGATCAGAATAACCTTTCAGCTCTTGCAAGACGTACAAGTTATACTCATATAAAATACTATACACATCGCTGACCTTTTACTCCAAGAGTATTCATGTAAGAAATAGTGACACCATGAATATTATTTAACCTAATACATTATTGCCCAAAATGTCAATTTAGTATAAATATCGGTCTGGGAGAAATGTGGCAGCTGAATGCATGGTCAAAGTCATGCAGTCATGACCCATCAGATTCTTGAGAATGACTAGGGAATTTAACCAAGGGACCAGGTTTCTAGAGGATCAGATCCGTACATTCTGCCCGTGAAGGGGCAGGCAACTATGACACTCACTAAAATCATAGGAGTCACGGTCCTTAAGAAATCATACCATTAGGTCAAGTAACTTGGCCATTAGGTAAAGTAACATAATTACAGTTCATAAGGAAGTCCAGTGTGAGGTCGGGTAAATACGTGTTTAAAGTGTATTGTCTCACAAAATATAATAATAAATAGATATATAATAAGGGCGTGTATACCAATGCCTTCGCTTGATCCATAAACTATCTGAACAAAATTAATTTAAATCACATACTTTACCCCGCTAATGCGACCACATAAAAGATGTTTAATTCTGGGTGCTAGATGCAGGTGGTAGCTTAATGCAGGATAAAAGTAATGCAGAAAACTCCTAGAGGATCTTTCTGCATTACTTTTGGCCTGCATTAAGCAACAACCTGCTTATACAGAAACCCATGTTTATTCATTAAGTGGTCGCATTGGAGGGGTTCTACTGTATTATAAATTGAAAGGAATACTATAAACCCCTATAAACCGGAATTCTAATAGGAAAGAATTTAGATATTTTTACATTTTGTATGCAGATGACTGCTTAATGCAGGATGAAAGTAATGCAGAAAGCTTTCTGCATGACTTTCATCCTGCATTAATATGTCTTCCAGACCGATATTTATTCTAAATTTAACGTCCAGTTTAGAGGGATTTTGCAGTATAGAGATTGGCGATGCCACCAAACTACATAAGTACCACTGGAATGACATTCTTACATAAAAAAAATCCGTAACGAGCTGGTACTTACGTAGCTAACAATAGGATATTTATTAGATGCTGTGTTAAAACAGATATAATAATCACATTAAATAGTCATTCAAATTCACACAGTTAATTGGTTCCTGACTTTATTGGCGAAGAAACCCAGCCATTTGTTCAGAAATATCTTTGCTACAGAGACGTATAACTATAATTGTATTTTTAGATATAAATTATTGCATAGGAGATCATTCAGAATAGTTTTCTTCTGATATGATCAATGTCAATGTCAGTGAATAGATGAAGCTAATGAATGTTTATGATATGATACCACTGTTTCTTATGATTAATGAAGCAGTATCGATGTTAAACGATAAATGCCAATGTTCTTTAACCCTTCGCTTGCTATTCACGTCAATATACCTACCTGTAAATAGTGAAGACCCAGATGAGACAGCTCCTGCAGGAGCTGTCTCATCAGGGTCTGCACTATTTACAAGTCGATTGTACAACCAGTGCACTTCACAGCAGTGAGTTCACAGCGAAGTACTTGTACACACTGAAGATATATGTAATTATACAACAGGGCATGGGTAAATGTATTTTAAAATTCAGCAAGAGAAGGGTTAATTAGAATAGCAGAGAAAAATATGAAAACATTCATAATCTAGTCTAGTTCGTATATCTGTAACGACATTTTACCTGTCAAACATATCAACTCTTTACTCTATAAATACGACTTTCTACGCCTTTGCAAACAGAGTAGACACATATCAGGGTCTTCTCTGTTTATTTATCAAATACTATAGATATATGGTTCTACTGTTCCTGCTGTGCCAAGCATTTCCAAGCCTATGTGCCATTATAAATACAGTAAAATCCCTCTAATGCGACCACCAAAAAGGGACATAATTCTGGTTAGAAGAGGCATGTAGTAGCTTAATGAAGGACGAAAGTTATTCAGAAAGCTCCTAGGAGCTTTCTGCATAACTTTCGTCCTGCATTGAGCAACCATCTGCTTATAAAGACAGCTATGGTTATTTTTTAAGTGGTCGCATTAGTGGGGTTCTACTGTACTGTATTAAATTTATTTAATTGATATTCATGGCGTAATTATTTCATGAATATTCATGGAGTAAAGAATTAATCCTTACTTCGCGCGACCTGACTCGTAATTAGAAACACTTTCTATCCAAGTGAGACGGTGAGAAAAGCGGTGTCTGATCAGGATCCAAACTGTTTGAAACTCTACTTTCACCCTTTACTACACGAATATTAATGAAAGAAATAACGGCGCCATTACTATCAATAGGATAAGGTTATTATCCTATTATTGTTAATATATACATTTGTGAGATAAAATAGTTGATCAGTTTAATTTGAAACCAAAAATATTTTTAAATATCACAACAGTAAACACCCCTCTAAACCGTTATTCTAGAAGAGAAGAATTTATATGCAGATGGCGGCTTTATGCAGATGGCTGCTTAATGCAGGATGAAAGTCATGTAGAAAGCTCCTCTAGGAGCTTTCTACGTGACTTTCACCCTTCATTAAGCTACCACCTGTCTGATATCATAGTGAACGTCCGGTTTAGAAGGGCTTTAATGTACTCACATTCTTACATTCGACACACACCCTCCCCCCCCCCCCCCCCCCCCTCACATGAACAATGAATGGGCTCCAAATTTCCGATTGGACGAGTTTGGTTTGTAGAATATGAGAGTGGTGAATGCCGGATATGGAAAGGTTTATCTCGTGGTGCGTAGGAAAACAGTTTAGTCGAGCTTTAACAAGAACAAACGTTTACCGAAGCCGAATCAGTAAAACTTTTCTCCATACAGTATAACCTGTCTCCCACGATCCCATATATGGGACGTAGGCAAACAGTGTAGACTCTGATCAGATGCCGCATGATGCGGTGTCTGATCATCAGAGTCTACACTGTTTGCTGATAGGAAATTCAATATAAAACCAAAAAATAAACTTTAGACCAGACATCCCTTAGATAAAAGATAGACTAATCCAATATATAAGCATGGAAGAATCCAATGGGTGCAAATGGGTTAATCGGCAATCCAAACGAAGTCTAGTTATTGGTCTTTTAGACATGTGGTAGCTTCATAAAGGTCAATACAGGTCAAACGTAATGTAGAAAACTCCCACAGGAGCTTTCAGCATCACTTCTGCCCTGCATTAACCGTTTCACCGCCAATGCCGCATAAATGCACCACGACAAATAGTGTGGTCCCAGATCAGACACCACCTTTTCAAGGCGGCGTCTAATCAGGGACATCAGTTTTTGTCTCAGTCTCTATTTCTATATATGTGCTTTATTCCTTTCAAATTTGTATTTATTTATCTCATTTCCTTATTCTACCAAATAAGTTAACAAAATTGGCTTGCAGACGACAATTAGAAATTTGGCGCCGAAGGGTTAAGCAGCCACCTGATTTTTAAGACTCCTATGTTCAATAAATGAATGGCCGCGTAGACAGATAAACTGCCTTGTTTTGTTTGTCCTGTCACCACAGAACATCTTTTTCTTTCATAAAAATATGCTTAGATGCTTTCATTACGTGACTATTTGCATTGATTTCCAATACAAGACCAACGAATTACCGGTAATCAAACGGAATTGCCTCCAAATAGTGTTGCATCTGATTATTTAGCCATTCGATAAATGCATACCAGAGGTCATGTCAAATTAGCTCACTGGATACGTCCTACTTTTGATCACACTCGGTCAGTCAAAACTTAAACTGAACGATATACTACTGATATGAAACATGTTTTACCTCACTTGCTGACTGATATCAAACATGTTTTACCCCACTTGCTAATGTCGATGCATTTTATTTTAACCATGCCGGGCTTCTTTTAAGAACATTAACCCGTCGCTTGCTGAATTTTAAAGCACATTTCCCCCTTCTTTACCCATGCCCTGTTGTATAATTACATGTATCTTCACTGTGTACAAGTGTATCGCTGTGCAATCACTGCTGTGGAGTGCACTGGTGGCACAATCATCTTGTAAATAGTGCAGACCCTGATGAGACAGCTCCTGCAGGAGCTGTCTCATCTGGGTCTTCACTATTTACAGGTAGGTATATTGACGTGAATAGCAAGCTAAGGGTTAAGCGCCATCCAAAGGCAATGCATATTCAACTCGTATGTAAAACAAGTAACAAAGCACAAATAAGGAAGCTTCAACTTTATTTGCTGACATTAATTCAATCCGACATTCGAATGCATTCTGCTTTCAAACTTCCATGCATTCTCTAACTCGGTTATATGGTGCCATGTAAATAAACATCAGTAAGTGTTCTCACGGTCTGCGATACTATTAGTGGGGCCGGGCAGAATAATTCAATGCATTTTTCAGGCATTGAAATGATGTACATTATGTATATAGCAATACCATCATAGAAAATAGCTCGTCAGGATCATTCGGTGCACTAACTGATATAAACCTTACACGTGTTCTACTGGCTTGAAATATAAAAAAGGTTTAAAAAGTGAGTAGTTTTGAACTTTTAATAACTGCTCATGAACAGGTTTAATAAAACTGAGTATGCAGAACCTATGTACTTCACAACAGCAGGTGTTAAGTGCATGTGTTTTGGCCGTAAAAAATTGTCCCGTACTTCATTCTCAGTGTTGTTATATGTTCTTGTCCTTCGGGATCATTAGTTTCGATGTAATTAGTTTTGAAAAATGAATACCGCTTAAGCCGGTGCTAGGGGCGTGAGTAGTGTTGCACTTTAAATAACTGCTCATGAACAAACTCAATAAATCCGAGTTTGAAATTGTCCCTTTTTACGTTGCTGCTTTTGCTTTCGAGGGATCTCTTACTTTCAGAATTTTTACCAGGCACCCTGTTAGTACGTCACTAAACAAAATGATGACAGGCGACAAGGGTCTAAAAGTAAAGTTGTACAACTGAATATATTGAAGGCGACTATACATAGATGTCATTTAAAGTAGGCGACTTCCTAAGCCCCACTTCTAATTACACCATTTATACACGAAGAGGTGTTTCTACAAAGATTATTTTAGAAAACAATTTGTCACCCAAACAGTGAAGAATTCCCCCAGAATCTTCTGACTTAGATCTATATTGTTTGACTATGTCCCTTCTTAAGAGACACTAGGTCCATTGGTTATTGTTGATCGAAGGTTCATTAACCAATTACCTCAAATACTATTTTAGACACCGCCTCCTTGGGTAAATCTAGTGAAAAGGAGCATTTACTAGAGAAAAGGAAACTTTTAGAATTGTGTAGTTTTTAAACCATTGTGATAAATAAAGCATTTGCTCCTACGGAGCAAATGCTCTATTTATCACAAAGGTTTCAGAAAGAGACTTTTAAAGAGGCGTCAAAAGGCGCCACTATGAGGGAATGGGTTCAGAGTTCTCGGAATTACTTTCGTCCTTTGGCGGTTGCTTTAAAGAGGACTTGCAGCATGTTCTAAATTTGACGGGTTTGACAGTTCTTCCCGGCTGGACTGCTGATTGACGCCCTCGTATATGATTAACCCTTAATGAGCCGAAACAGGCAACATAAGACCTTTGCAAATAGTGTAGACACAAATTAAAGGGTTCCTTATGGAACCCTTTAATCAGGGTATGCATTGTTTTGTCATATAAATTGTTTTATTCAGTGATACATTTAATATATACAACTTTTTTGTTTAATAATCAGAAAAGGAGGGACTAGTTTAAATTATTCTAAGGGTTAGTGCGTGGGAGTTGGATATATCGCACCATTGACAATATTGTGCTGCATGACGTATGTATCAATACAATCTATAGATTATGAATCTCCTCCTCTCCTCACAATAGCGCGTCCATAAAATGGCGGTGTTAAGCATCTAATATATCAGCAAAATGAAAATGAACCCTTACAACGCTGAATTTTCAAATAGATTACAGTAAAACATCTCTATAACGGCCACTAAATTGTGTTAATTAGTTGGTATTCAGGACAGGCGACTGCTTAAAGCAATGTGAATGTAAAACAGAACACTCCTATAGACGCTAAAGACATGCCTTTAACACAAAATACTTGATGTAATTTAGTGTCCGTTATAGAGAGGTTTTACTGTATTCCAAAATTCGAACTGGTCAAGCTTATGGTGAGTATTTACTAAAGAAAAGTGTAACATGACAAACAGTGCAGTTTTTAAAAGGAAAACATGTAACGTGACAAACAGTACAGACCCTGATGAGAGGGCTCCACTATATAGGAGCCCTCTCATCTGGGCCTAAACTGTTTGCAAAGGACATTAGTGACCCGAGTCCGCACTGTAAGGGTTAAATCAAATGTAATATTACTGTAATTTGGAAATGGGTTTAACCAGTTATTGGAATATGATTCATGAATAAACAAACCACAGGGTGCACGAGGTGTGTGTATGTGTGCTGGGGAGGGGGTAGTTTGCTGTTGTAGTTGCCAGTCAGGTTGGAATATATGTGATAATTCAATACAATCATCGATAAAAAATAAATTGTATATTATGTTCATATGTTCGTTGAAGCCTTTTCTTCTGGTGATGATGACTTATTCTCAGTGTTGTTATATTTTCTGGTCCTTCGGGATCATTAGTTTTGATGTAGGTTTTGAAAATTGAATACTGCTTAAGCCGGTGCTAGGGGGCGTGATTAATATTGTACTTTTAATTACTACTCATGAACAGAATCAATAAAACCGGGTCTGCAATTTTCTCTATTTGCATTTCTACTTTTGCTTTCGAGGGATCACCCATTTTCAGAATATTGACACATTCAGTACCATTTCAGGCCTGAAAGGTAAAACATGTTTGCTTTGCTTCAGAATTTTACCAACGTGGTAGAACAATGGCAACAAAGCAAATATGTTTTTACAAACCTACTAGTTAGTTAGTTAGTTAAATTCACGAAACACGTGTAAGCTTTACCATTTCCTTCATATAAACGCATTTTCACACATGTGCAATTAGAGTAGACCCAGATCAGGTGGCTCCTATAGGAGCTGTATGACCAGGGTCTACTCTGTTTGCTAATGGACTTTGATAAATCTGTTTCTTTAGTTTCTAATGTGGCTACCATGTTCCACCTTGCATATCATATCATTATTATTCTGTCCATGAATATTCAGTTATTGAACTTTGGAATAAACATAGAACAGGAAAGGGGCTAATATTACTTTTGCCACACCAATTTCGATATTTCTGACCTTGATTTTTTTCACGAAAGAAAGACTCAAATATTGATATGTACGATAAGTATAGAGTTTCACAGTTTGCAATTCCAATTCTTGCAATAAAATAGTATTATTTGTTAATGAGGAACTTTGCAACACCGCAGCCCCTTTTCTGCCTTTAACATTTCCTTCATAAACACGCCTTTCTACTCATCTGTAATAGTCACGTATTGAAACCAGTGTGATAAATAGAGCATTTGCTTTATTTATCACAATGGTTGCAATACTACATAATTCCAACAATTTCCTTTTCTCTAGAAACATTTTATGCTCCTTTTCGGTAGATTCATTCAAAGAGGTTGGATCTAAAAATAGCCTATCGAGGAATGGATTAATCAATAAAGTAAAACTCTTATTGGCGACCGTTCTAAAGCATTAAGAGATTGGATCTCTTAGCCATTTCTGCATTAAGGTTTTACTCAATATAAATAACCTTAACATCTTACCCAAACAGAGAATACCCAGATCAGGGTCTGCTCTGTTTGCTGATGGAATTATACAGATAAAGTATACATGTTCTTCCATAGCCAAATATTGATGTGTTCATATTCTACTCACAGAAATTCATCTAATTAATATACATGTTTCTTACACGAATATGCATGGGGTAAACGGGGTGTATGATTAAGCTCGCCCTCTATTAACACTTTCCTCCATAAATACGCCTTTCTCGCCTCTGTAAAAATCACCTATTGAAACCATTGTGATAAATAGAAGCAAAAATTAATGCTCTATCTACCACAATGGTTTCAAACTACAAAATTCTAAAAACAAATCCTTTTCTCTAGTTAATGCTCCTTTTATTCAAAGTGGTTGGATATAGCCTATGAGGGAATGGGTTAAGCAATAATCTGCTCTTGCAAACACTTGTCATTTCCACGAACGGGTGACCTTAACCCTTCGAATGCTACGTAAAGTTTGACGACGTAAATAGTCATCTGTTCCAAAAACTAGTTTATTTTTAAACGTTTGCCCAGGATATCAGGCTACTTTGTCTCATTTGGCTCGAAATTAATTTGCATAGAATATCAAACTATCGCCGATAGTGACGGAAACATAAATATTTCTCCATAATTATTAATAAGATGAAATGTCATCAAAACATTTAACACAGGAAGTGTTGGTCATGTCAGAAACTATTGATTTAGATGTATATTATTTCGTAAGCACCCAGATCAGACTCTGATCAGCCGATTCCTATAGAGTCTGGGTTTGCTCTGTTTGCAAAGACGTCAAAAGGCATACACACCGTATATGTCATTTAACCCATTCCCTCATATTGACGACTTTAGACGACTCTGTAAAAGTCACTTTGTGAAACCATTTTGATAAATAGAGCATTTGCTCCTATAGAAGCAAATGCTCTATTTATCACAATGGTTTCAAACTACAAAATTCTTAAAGTTTCCGTTTCTCTAGATAGTTAATGCTCCTTTTCGGCAGATTTATTCAAAGAGGTTGTATCTAAAATGTGCCTAGGAGGTAATGGGCTATTTTTTATCGGCACCATTGGCAACCTACATGTTCATTGTCTTCTGGGTTTCAGCTGTCCTGTCATTTACACACATGGCATTGGATGAATAACTTGTTCTGTTAAAAACATCTACATCTGTTACGAGAATAAATGTCTTCGGGAAAGTGCAAAAGTGGAAGTTCAAGTTAACCTAGACGTATTTAAACCTTTATTCAATAAAGACGTATTTTGACGTATTTTGTAAACAGAAGAGACTCAGATCAGATGGGCGGGTTTCCGTATCGTATTGAGACCTAAATTTTGGGGAAACAACAAAGAACGTTTATAAATATAAGTGGGACATGCCTTTCAGCGCTTTCATACATGGTTTAAATGAACTAAGATAAATCATAGCATCATAAATTCCTGATTAACAATTTTGCATTGAAAACAAACGAGAAATTTATTGTAATTTGTGATGATAACAATAATTGCCATCATTGCCGTTTGTAATGATTACAATTATTGCCATTAGTGACGATAACAATTGTTGCCATAAGTGATGAGAACAATTATTGCTACATTGTATTTTGATCATAACAATAATATCCATTAGTGATGGTAACTTTGTGATAATAACAAGAATTTCCATTTGTGATATAACAATTGTGGCCACATAGTGATGATGACTCTGTGATAATAATAGCAATTGCCATTATTGATGATAACAAGTATTGCCATTGTGATAACAACAATTATTGTTATTTGTGATAATAAAAATTATTGCCATTTGTGATAATAAAAATTATTGCCATTTGTGATAATAACAATTATTGTCATTTGTGATGATAACAATTATTGCCATAAGTAATGATTTCGGAAAGGGCACTGGTTTCGGAAAGAGCGCTCTAGTGTGGACGTTATATATGTTTTAATGTCTCTAATACAGACATATTTGAATTTGTTTGTAGATATGCTGAAATGCTTCGATTCTATTTATAGAAATGGTTTATGGTTGAAAACGTATAGACTTGGTATTCAAGGTAAAATTTTGAGAATAATAAGAGATATGTTCCAGAAAGTAAAATCATGTGTTAAATTATGTACTAGCTATTCAGACTATTTTACATATGCTGTGGGCTTGAGACAGGGGAGGTAACTTCACCGATATTATTTTCTCTCTTTGTAAAGGATTTAGAATTATACTTGCAAGACAAAGTTGATTCAGGTCTTATATTAGATGATATAGTGTTAATAATACTTCTGTTCGAAGATTACATGGCTATTATAGGTAAATCACCTTCAGAATTACAAAATAATTTTGATCTCTTACACACTTATTGTAGTACTTGGGGTCTTAAGGTTAACACCGCTAAAACAAAAGTTGTAGTATTCCGTAAGCGTGGCCGTTTGTTAGAAAGTGAACATTGAACGTTTGGCGGCCTAAATATAGATGTTGTTCGCGATTTTAATTATTTAGGCACTGTTTTTAATTATACAGGTAATTTTACGTTAAATAAAGAACATTTAATAGGTAAAGCACTAAAAGTTTTACACATTTTATTATATAATTGTGGGAAATTTGACTTAAATCCAGAGACACTATGCCAGTTATTTGATGTTTTCGTTGGTTCTATTTTAGGCTATGCTTCGGAAATCTGGGGTTATACTAAATCAAAGGAGATAGAGAGAGTACATCTTAAATTTTGTAAAAGAGTGTTGAGAGTAAAAATAAATACATGCACTGCAGGAGTATATGGTGAGCTTGGGCGCTACCCATTATATGTTTCGCGTTATTATATGTTTCGCGTTATATTAGAATTATTAAATATTGGTGCAAACTTAAAAGAAATCTGATAATATAACATTAAAATCTGCATGTGAACAAGGTCTGCTTGACTGCAGGAAGGGTTACAAGAATTGGGTATCGAATGTTAAGAAACTTCTCAATGAATTTGGGTTTGCTTATTAGGTATTTGATAATAGCTATACTGATAATATTCTGAAAATGGATGATCCTTCGAAAGCAAAAGTAGAAATGCCAAAAGAGAAAAATAACCCTAATTTGTTTGTTAACGAGTTTAAAACTAGGCTAATTGATAACTTTAAAAAAAACAAGAGTGGACCGGTGTACTGCATCGTAGCTCGCTGTGCTTAGTAGTTATAACTTTTATAAGACACAGTTTGGTTATGACACAGATTGGTTATGAGGAATATTTAGAAATATTACCTAGAAAATATAGGTTTTATTTTTGTAGATTAAGGCTGTCTGTACATCCATTTCATATGCAAACTGGCCGTTATAGTAGAAATAGCGTGCCACGTGACGAAATATATTGCCAGTGTTGTAATTATTTTGATTTAGAAGACGAATACCACATTGTATGTATATGTCCTTGTTTTGGTGATAAACGCTGTAAATATATCAGTAAATATTACTATACTAGACCATCTATATATAAATATTTAGAACTACTTAATACACATAATAAATCTAATCTGATAAAAGTATCACTCTTTGTAAAAGAAGTTATGTACAAAATGTTATTTTAAATTCCCGTTGAATTTCTAGATAAAATATGTTCATCCTCGATATCTGAATTCCAACTTTAAATACCGTCGTAAAACCAAACTGAAACTTTTATTTTGTATATTTTCTACTACCTTGTAAATATTCACGTGTTATTAATATGATGTACAATGTAAACTAGACGATATACATTATGTATAAACCTTGAATAAAATATCTGCTCTGTTCTGTTCTGTTCTGATAACAATTATTGCCATTATTGACGATAACTTTGTGATAATATCAGTTATTGCCATTAGTGACGGTAACTTTTGCCATCTGTGATAATAACGATTATTGTCATTTCCGATGATAACAATTATTTTCATTAGTGATTATATTATATTAGCGATTATTGTCATTTCCGATTATAAAAATTATTTTCATTAGTGATTATATTAATTATTGCCATTAATGAACATTTTAATTATTGCTATTCGTGATGAAAACCATTATCACCATTAGTTGTGATTACAATTATTGCCATTGAATTGAATTGATGATATCAATTATTGATATTATTGATGGCATCAATTATTGCCATTAGTGACACTCATCATTGCCCTTAGTGGGGTATCAATTATTGCCATTAGTGATGATATCAATCATTGTCATTAGTGATGATATTAATTATTACCATAAGTGAGGATAACAATTATTGCCATTAGCGATGATATCAATTATTGATATTAGTGATGATAACAATTATTGGCATTAGTGATGATAACAATTACAATGTACATGTCATTAGTGGTGATATCAATTATTGCCATTAGTGATAGTAACAATTACTATAGCCATTAGTGATGATAACAAGTATTGCCATTAGTGATGATAACAATTATTGCCATTAGTGATGATAACTATTATTGCCATTAGTGATGATAACAATTACTATAGCCATTAGTGATGATAACAATTATTGCCATTAGTGATGATAACTATTATTGCCATTATTGGTGATATCAATAATTGCCATAAGTGATGATATCAATTATTGATATTAGTGTTGATATCAAGTATTGTCATTAGTAATGATATCAATTATTGCCATTAGTGATGATATAAATTATTGCCATTAGTGATCACAACTTAAATCGTCCTTCCATTCGTTCTTAACCCTTTTTATGTTGAAAAAGTACTGTCTGTTCTAATTTGCAGACAAATGTCTGATATACAGCTTGACTCCTGATAAGAAGCCGGAATACTCGATGTCTCATTTGGATCCAAGCTGTTTGCAAATGCAAGTCAATAGGCACCAATTAAAGACGGTTTAATCAAATTGCAATTCGAAATTCAGTTCTATATGCTAAAACCGCATAGGGTTAAACAAACGGAATAGGTCGACAGTGTGAGAATTTCAGAAATGCGAGACCCTGCTGTTCGTCGTGAAATCAGAAAGAACACGACCAACAAGACACTAACATATACGACACAATAAAGCTCTCCACAAGAACTACTCAAAACATATCTCATTCTGAAGTTTGCAGAAATGTGTACGATGGTAAAGACATTTTGTAGGAACGCTCTGTATTACTTTTGTTCTGCACTAAGCAACTGCTTGTTCCTGTAGATTCCTATATTCATTATGCTCCCCAACGACGGTGGTGGGGGCATATAGTCACCGCTTTGTCCGTCCGTACGTCCGTTTGTCCACCCGTCCGTCCGTTTGTCCGTCCGTCCAAACTTTGTCCGGAACATACAACAAAAAATGTAATAGATATCAACATGAAACTTCATAGGTAGATTTATCTCGATGAGGAGAAGTACAGTGCACAACAACCATCACTCTCTTTTGTTTAATTCGGGAGTTATTGCCCTTTGTTATTTTTCATACTTAAAATTTGTCCGGAGCATAACACAATAACTATAATAGGTATCAACATGAAACTTCATAGGTAGATTGATTTTGATGAGGAGAAGTGCAATGCACAAGAATCATCACTCTCTTTTTAATAAGTTAGGAGTTATTGCCCTTTGTTAGTTTTCATGCTTAAATTTTGTCTGCAGTTGGGTAGCATCCATCGGTTCTGTCGATTCTTTTGTTCATTTAGTGTTGGTTATAGGGAGATTTTACTGTATAAAACAGGTGTACCTTTCCTGCTACCACTTTTCATTTAAGACCACAGCAGTATTTATACAAGAATATATTTTATGATACAGATTAACCCTTCTCTTGCCTTCTTTACCCATGCCCTGTTGTATAATTACATATATCTTCACTGTATACACGTATTTCGCTGTGCAATCACTGCTGTAGAGTGCACTGGTTGCACAATCAACTTGTAAATAGTGCAGACCCAGATGAGACAGCTCCTGCAGGAGCTGTCTCATCTGGGTCTTCAATATTTACAGGTAGGTATATTGACGTGAATAGCAAGCGAAGGGTTAAACGTTGAAGGTAACAATCAACTGAACACATCTTAGATTATATGTCCCTATCTTTTTTTCACAAAATAATGTAACATGCAAGCATTTGGGGACATTTATCACACTATTATTGTTACTTTAATCGTAATTTTAAATAATAGTTTCTTGTACAAATTATTTCCTTATCCTTATTCCGCTAACCGCGACATGAGTCACAGTTTTAAACAGCTTAATCTAGATGAGAGTAACTTGACGTCTTATCAGGATCCAAACTGTTTGACACTCGGTCAATCAATCGCAAAAGCTTGATCATATCGAAAATAGTCGAATTTACACCAGCTCCAAAGTTGAGCAGATATTTTAACGGAAGGGTATATGGTAACTCTTTCGGCGCCAATGTCGCCTGTTGGCACCATTGAAAACAGTGCAGTCCCAGGTCAGATGCCGCCTTTTAAAGGCGGCATCTGACCTGGGACTTCACTGTTTTCTGTATTATTTTAGCCCAAGCATACAGGTTTTTAAAAACAAATGTTTTACTAATATATCTTTATTATTTAGTTTAGAATTATATTTAATATGAATTTATTATTACAGACGACACTTTAAAATTTGGCGCCAAATGAGTTAATACTGTACGGTATGTATATTGACCTCAGCAGCAAATTAATTGTTGCCAAGTCTAATTGATTTCATATAGGGTACCATGTGTCTAGTGGCTGATCTATAACAGACAACCACAGTACGACTCCATATTAAACATTAATTATAGCAATTCAAACCAAATACAAATGCACAATGAAGATAACATTCCACAAAGAGAATCAATATAATACAAAAATATATTATTTTCTTTGATTTTACGGCTGAATGCATGTAACAAAAATGTGACGTGTATTTGGACATGATTATCTTTGACAAATGTCCTTAGTGGTCGAAATATTAGATCAGAGCTATTCAAGTATTTATGTACATATGCAAATATTTTTGTCAAAAGCTTCGATTTTATTGTCTACATTGTATATGTATTTCATATAATTTTATACTGACTTTAGTCTCCTGTTTAATTGAAGGCATCGCACACTGTTTTCTTAAAACGATGCCGGACCAAAAAGAACGAATTCATAATTAGTGACCTCCGCTGAAAATTGAGTTAACCCTATCGCACCAAATAAATGTCGTCTCCTAACGATTTTGTTTGATTCGGGTTTTAATGTGAAATGTTGTCTAATTTATTTTCAAAATTTTATATTTCATGTGTTAAGCTTAAAACTAGTCAGTATTTATTCCTCTTTTTAGTTCACGTGTTCAGGATAAGCCATAGTAACTACACACAATCTGAAGTCCATACGTTCATATCCTTTCAAATTATATTTCCTTTGAAACCGCTGCATAGGTGTTAGACCCTATTCTTCTCTAGTGATTATCTACCAAAGTTTTGTTAAGATTTCTTCAATTGAGGACAGTGGTTGTCGTGGCAACGAAGTCGAAAGTTGAACTACTAGTCAAGAAATAAGATTTGGTCAAGAATTATAACCGACAGAGCGTGATACTGGGAGGTTTTGCCTCATTCTGGTTAAGTTGAAGAAGAATAACTTCTGCTGAAACTATTCGCCTAATTCTAATATCCCTTTGATGGTACTATATCATGATTGTTCAAGCCATTACGATTTGTTAATCCCACCAGAGGGTATGCATGCCTTTATTTATGACTCTATAAATGAAATCTTCCCCTGAATTTAAGGTTTGGAATGTCAATATAATCATTCTTAACCCTTTCCTTCATACAAACGCAATTTTCACGCATTTGCAAAAAGATCAGAACAGACGGCTCCTATATGAGCCGTCTGATCAGGGTCTGGTTTTTTGTTTGCTAATGAAAATTGCTAGATCTGTTTCTTTAGTTTCTTAAATGGCTACAATGTTCCAATTTCATATTCTATTATAACTATTTTGTCCAAGAATATTCAGTAGGTATTGAAATTTGGAATAAATACAGAGCAGGGAAAGGGTTAAATGTTTCTATGGGCTTCATTATTCATCTGTGTGAAGCTGATCATAATTTGCCAAGGGACATCGTCCTATTGGTGTCTATACTATACCATGAGCAAAAGGTCGAACATATGCAAGTACAGTAAAATCCCTCTAAACCGGATGCTAAATTTAGTATACATATCGCTCTTGGAGATAGGTGGCATCTTAATGCAGGTAGAATGGAGCTTTCTGCATGACTTTCATCCTGCATTAATCAGCCACATGTCTAAAAGTATCTAAGATTGTCTCTGCAATACAGGGAATTTACTGTACTGCTGCCTTAGATACTAATATTAGCATAAGAGATAATTGATGTATTAAAGCATAAGTGATAATTGATGTATTTCAACCAAACGTACTTAAGCTGTCGTAATTTCCGGAATGCATTGCTTCTTTGGGACAACGCAGATTTCCTCATATACGGCTGCATATTCAAATGATCTCTGAACCATTTACTTCATAAATATTTATGTAACAAATAGTGGTATTATGAATATTTATAAGATAATGATTTAAAGTGGCATTTTAACCAATTCCCGCATAGGCTATTTTTAGACCGAAAAGGAGCGTTTACTAGAGAAAAGGTAAATTTCGGATGTGTGTAGGGTTGAAACCATTGTGATAAATATAACATTTTCTCCTATGGAACAAACGCTCTATTTATCACAATGGTTTCAAATAGTGACTTTTATAGAGGTGTCAAAAGTCGTCAATATGCGGGAATGGGTTAACACATGAAACTTTAAGCTATGGCAGAAATCAAACATCAGATCTATATTACACCATATATAACTAAATTGTTAGGTCAAGGCATGTAGTTACTTCAAGAGTTGAAATACATGTACACAAAAGAACATACATTAAACTACCATTAATTTATTGAACATATGAGACTTAAAGGCAGGTTATTGCTTAATGCAGGACAGGAGTTTTCTGCAATTTGTCGACCAGCATTAAGCTACCACGCGTCTTAAAGACCCAGATATAGATTTCTACTGTGCTATTTTGAAATAATTGTAACGAACAATTAGTGTATTATTGTAAAACAAGATACATGGACACTAATGCTTTTCTGTATCACTTTTGTTCTGCATTAAGCTACCAAGTTAAGCTAAAAACCTGATTGTTTTAAAATTCCAAAATTAGACTTCTTTTGAACGGCCGTATTAGAGAGAGGTTACTGTGTAAACCCTTTACTCCATAACTACGCCTCTCTAAGCCTTTACAAATAGAGTATACCCAGATCAGACGGCTCCTAGAGGGGCCGTCTGATCAGGGTCTGCTCTGTTTGCTTATTGCACATTTTATGTCTTGGCCAAACTACCCTATGTGCATATGCCATTATTAAAATAAATCTAAATCAAGAGTGCATGTTCATGTCATGCTCCAGAAAAACTTTTTCGCATCTGTGTTTACCTATGCAAACAGTTTGGATCCAGATGAGACGTTGCGTAGATCGGTGTCTAATCAGGAACCAAACTGTTTGGTGTTATAATAAAGTTTCTGAAACAAAAAAAGAAGAAAAAATGAGCAGACGACGAATTTTTCAGACGACAATATTCCGCAGCGAAAGATTTAATCATATCGAATTTACCTGGAGACAACTTTCTTAACCCTTACCTTATATATATAAGTGATTCATTATAAGCTGAAACTTTATAATAAAATATGAGCACATGTGCATTTAGCCTTGGCGTACATGTAGAATCAGATCTATGTAATTCCATAGACAAGCAGAGTAGACCTTGATCAATCGACTCCTGCGAGAACCGTCTTAACGCAGTCTACTTTGTTTGCAAGGGAGCCAAAGGTCGATTTTGTTAGGTAAAAGTTAACCAAATGTATAGAATCTCCGAGACTGCAAAGGTACCGAAAGTCGATTTTTGAGGTAAAGGATTTGAAAAAAAGGCAGAATGAGCTTAACCTCTTCACTGCCATCAGGCGCGGATTTAGAGGGGCGGAGCCGGCGTACACCCCACCCCACTAAAATTGCCAAAACAATATTTTAGTAATATTTTAGATCTATATACAGTAAAACATCTCTATAACGACCACTAAAGTGTGTTAGTTAGTTGGTATTTAGAGCAGGTGGCTGCTTAAAGCAAGGTGAAAGTGAAACAGAACGCTCCCATAGGAGCGTTCTGTTTTACTTTCACCTTGCTTTAAGCAGCCACCTGCCTTTAACACAGCTTTTTTTCAACATGTATTACAAACACACTATTTATTTATGTCATCAAACATGAAAAAATCTAGCCCCCCCCCCTCCCCCCTCCAAAAAACTTCTAACCCCCCCCAACACACACACACACACACACACACACACACACACACACACACACACACACACACACACACACACACACACACACACACACACACACACACACACACTATTCTGAAATCCCGGATCCGCACCTGGCCATGAGCATATGTCTGTGATATCATATGCAAACAGTTTGGATACAAACTGGTTCACGCACTTAGTTTATCATTCTATAAAGCAACTGATGAAACGCCATCTCTAAAACTATGAAACAGATGAAAATGTGTCCAGCAGACGTCAATTCTGGCACTGAGAGCGTTAAGGCGTCATCATCGCTATTTATAAGGAATTTCGGATTTCTGTGTCTAATATGGGCATATAGGGAATTGCTAAAGTACCTCTAACCCAATTTCATAGACGGATTCAAAATAGAGACAGGATTGTAAATCTAATTAGATCGCCCGTGCTAGACTAATGACTCTTACGCATACATTGCAGTTCCTTTGTACTGAATGACAAGCAAGACTTTTCCATTGCTGAAACAATCCAACGATTACGTTACACTTTTCTTTGCGGAATTATAGCTGTCGTACGTTAACACTTTTGCTGCCAACTTTTGTACTCTGCTATTTTTTCCCTCATTTTTGTTACAAATAACATTGCCACAGTTACAAACAGTTTGGATCCTGATGAGACGCCGAGTGTGGTTTCCTTTAACCCTTTCGGCGCCAAATTTCTAATTGTCGTCTGCAATCTAAGTTTGTTAAATCATTCAGTAAAATAAGGAAATGAGATAAATAAATGCAACTTTCAAAGGAATAAAGCACATATATAGAAATAGAGATTGAGACAAATAGTGAAGACCCTGTTCCTTATTTGTGTGATCTGGGACTGCACTATTTGTTGTGGTGCATTTATGCGACTGCGGCGGTGAAAGGGTTAAAAGATCGGTCATTTGAAGCATTCTGTTAGCATTCTGTCGAGAGTTAGCATAATTATATAACTGAATTTCGATTACAAATTGAGTAATAACAATAGAACAGAAGTCAAGTAAGGGGTGCCACACGAAGTGTGCAACCCAAGAAGCACAAAAGTTCACCCCGTCCACCTATACATACACATCCTCAACAGAACTGTTTCTTGTCCGGTCGCCATTGACACCGGTGCTATATGACAATAATGCGTAGCAGCGCCGGCCTTTCAACCAAATCAAACAATAGAATCTTTGGTAACACAAGCCAAGGTATGACGCTATAACTTAAACAAGAATAAGATAACACATAATGTCACAAAATGCCTTCCTTGATTTATTTAAAGATGTATGCTGCGCACGTTTCCGCAATTTTGCATTTCAAACTAACTTCCGAATCGGAATTTATGTACCTTAACACTTATTTAACACTAAACACAGGTTGTTTGTGTCGAAACAATAGAAAAATGGATTGCTACGGAAACCAACGGAACAGCGTTCGCCATTGGCCGGAATTTGTCCTAAGATTCAATTTTACATACCGGAAAAAAAACATTCGATGTATAGGTCAACAATCAGTGTCAGCCATTGTACATGTAATAACAACCTAATTAATATTCAAAGCTTTGTTCCGAAATAGAATCGGAGTCATTCAGATCTTGGCCGAAGATGTCCGCTGATTTCCGTACAAATCCCCGTTTCTAAAAAGGAGGCCCCTTTTTAATTATTTAGCAGTATTCGGATAGCGGTAATATTTAGCTGAACAAATATATCATG
Source organism: Azorinus chamasolen (assembly GCA_963576725.1). Taxonomy (NCBI): domain Eukaryota; kingdom Metazoa; phylum Mollusca; class Bivalvia; order Cardiida; family Solecurtidae; genus Azorinus; species Azorinus chamasolen. Next base: position 97,695,485 of record OY755235.1, on the reverse strand, counting down.
TCGGAAAATGAGTTGTAAGCATTAGTTTCATTATGTGTATACGTGTATAGCTTCATTGATTAATACGAAAAATGCGCATAATACATCTTTAAACGTATCGTAGCGGGGCACTGCGGCACTAAAGTTTAGCGCACTGCGACACTTAATAGGTCACACGGCGCCAAAGGAGTGGTAATTTGTATCATATCATGCTGAAATACAGAGATGGATAATTACGTTAATGTTTATAATTTCAGACAGTTTAACCCAAGTGTGATTCCCTGATATTTAATACGTCTGCCTACTTAATAACAAGTTTTTAATATTGCCTTGTTAGAGAGTTGGTAGAAATCTGATGGACATTGTTTGAGGCTTTAAGTGCTACTAACAGCAAATTCGTTATAAATGCACCATACGCATATAAAACGCACTCTTATCAGGATTAAAGTGTGCACCACTGTTTCTGTAGATAAACAGAGAAAGAGAAGAAAGTATAACTTCGAGAATCGCAAGAGATGGTAATAGTTTTCTGACGACAACCCATTAACATGGAAATACATTTAAAATGGTTTACACCATGTATGATGTTTCGTTACATGAAAATATTTTAGGCCATATTTAATTCACGATTTACTGAATTTGTTACATTCGACCAAAGAAACAATATGAGTGCAGTTTTTTCGATTTTATTCTCGTTTTCAATTTATTCAATCAATCAAAAATAGGAATACCAGTTTTATATTAAAAGTTTGTATGACAAATTCAGATGCACTATGCATTATCGTTCCAATTTCTTTTATAGACATATCTAAATTTAGAACACTTCTACATATATTGTATTATTTGAATTTTCAGAACATGATTAGATTCATTGAATTACCTATATCTGGTTATCAGATGTGTCTATATGTTCAGATTTCTACCAAATAGACTACTGTCTACATATACAGTAAAACTGCGTTAATGCGACCACCTAAAACAGGTATTATTATGGGTGCTAGATGCAGGTGGTAGCTTAATGCGGCGTAATAAGGCGTATTTATGGAGGAAAGGGTTAAAAACAGATGGTTGCTTAATACTGTTTTTATGGTCGTTAACCCTTTCCCTGGTCTATGTTTATTAGATATGTATTACTTAGTTGTGTCTATATGTTCAGATTTCTACAAAATAGACTACTGTCTACATACACAGTAAAACTCAGCTAATGCGACCACCTAAAACAAGTATAATTATGGGTGCTAGATGCAGGTGGTAGCTTAATGCAGGATAAAAGTAAAGCATTACTTTTGTCCTGCATTAAGCAACCACTTGCTTATAAAGACACCCATGTTTATTTATCATTATTTAGAAACGCCTTTCTACGCCTTTGTAATAATCACCTGATTATTACAGAGGCGTAGAAAAGCGTATTTATGGAGGAATGGGTTAAAAAACAGATGATTGTTTAATACTGCTTTTTATGGTCGTTAACCCTTTCCCAGTTCTATGTTTATTTCAATTTCAATACCTACTGTATATTCATGGACTAAATAGTTATAATCAAAACATGGAAGGTGAAAAATTTGCAGTCATTTAAGAAAGTAAAGAAAACAGATCTTTCCTCTAGGAGCCGTCTGGTCTGGGTCTACTCTGTTTGCAAATGCGCGAAAACATGTTAATATGAAGGAAAGCGCGACCTGGTTCGCATTTACAAACAGTTTGGATACAGGTGAGATGGCGAGTAACTCCATACGTATGTAGAGCAGATCCTGCTCATACAGTTTCTGTATGGACTATCTGGTCTTGCTCATACAGTTTCTATATGGACTGTCTGGTCTTGCTCATACAGTTTCTGTATGGACTGCCTGGTCTTGCTCATACAGTTTCTGTATGGACTGTCTAGTCTTGCTTATACAGTTTCTGTATGGATTGTCTGGTATTGCTCATACAGTTTCTGTATGGACTGTCTGGTCTTGCTCATACAGTTTCTGTATGGATTGTCTGGTATTGCTCATAGTTTATGTATGGACTGTCTGGTCTTGCTCATACAGTTTCTGTATAGACTGTCTGGTCTTGCTCATACAGTTTATGTATGGACTGTCTGGTCTTGCTCATAGTTTCTGTATGGACTGCCTGGTATTGCTCATACAGTTTCTGTATGGATTGTCTGGTCTTGCTCATGCAGTTTCTGTATGGACTGTCTGGTCTTGCTCATACAGTTTCTGTATGGACTGACTGGTCTTGCTCATACAATTTCTGTTTAGACTGTCTGGTCATGCTCATACAGTTTCTGTATAGACTGTCTGGGCTTGTTCGGCTTGGTTTGCGGAGGCGCAACATGTGTTTGAATGACGTAAAGGGTTAATTGCCCTCAGCCGACTTTAATTAATCTGCAAAGTGTGTCCTTTAGTTCTTAGAATCGCTAATAAAGCTTTACCACAAAGGAAAAACACTAGAACAATAACAAAATGCTTTCATACATGTATATTTTCAAAATAAACATTTGTTATATTTTATCATAAATCATAAACCTCCTCCACGCCTGTTCATTAATCTCCACGACTAAATGTGGTTTTTTTGCTATTGTTTCTTTGTTACTGAATATCCGATGAACGCATATCAATTACATTGGTTTAATGATGTGGTTATTTTCTTGAACGAGTTTTCTTACAAGAAACAATGTCTAAATGAGATGTCTTTAGATACTAAATCAAATGCTTGCTGTTCTTTATATTAAAATCAGACAAGAAAACATGAGAAAACTGTGGTACGATATGTATTTTAGATATATTTATTTCGGTCAATGATTGTTAGGAAAATATTGTGGCTTAGATTGCTCGAGACAAAACAAACGACACAAACTTAATACAACGATTAACCCTTTCCCTCATATAAACGTGTTTTCACGCATCTGCAAACAGAGTAGACCCAGATCAGACGGCTCCTAGAGGAGCCGTCTGAACAGGGTCTGCTCTGTTTGCTAATAGAATGTGATAGATCTGTTTCTTTGCTTTCTAAAATGTCCACAATGTTCCATTTTCCATATTTCTTTATAACCATTTTGTTAATGAATATTCAGTAGTTATTGAAATTTGGCCTAACTACAGAACAGGGAAAGAGTTAACTATTTCGCTGCCAATGTCGCATCTATGATTACCTATTCAAACAGTTTGGATCCAGATGAGACGCCGAGTAACTTGGCGCCTCGTCAGAACCCAAACGATTTGTTACTGTGACTATGTTCTTGAAACAAAAATGAAGAAAATAAAAAAAAATAAAAATATAGAAGACGACAAAGCAGACGACGGAATTTGCCAGCGAAAGAGTTAAACAACATTAGCTAAGCGACAAACGATAGAAATATATTTGTAACAATAGCGGCAATAATATGTTGTAATCACACAGCATAAAAATGATCTTAAATCATTTGCAAACGGAAATACCCAGACCAGACAGCTCTTATGTGCGCCATCTTGCCAGAGTCTGCTCTGGAATGATAAAAAGTCAGCTCTACAGTTTCTGCAACAGTCAACAAGTATTTTAGCTCAAAGTCAACTAGATCAGCGGCCAATCACCTGAGAAGGCGTCGTTGTTTATTACTTATCGCATAATATCGCCAATTTCAAGGGTGTTGGATCATGAGTCATGAATTGACCGTCAACTGGATTCAAATGGCACGAATTGGCGCTAAACACTGAATTTGACCCGCTCAAAGTGTTACAACAAATTGTAGCGCGTCAATTTCAGCGCCTATCATAGAAGGTATTGGACCAACTGGGGCCAAAAGTGTAATCTTTCATAAACGTCGCGAAATGAGAAAAAAATTATCGCCAAGTAACCGATCTTTAGATTGTTTTGTCGCTTTTTTGTCGCCAGATGCTTGCGAAGATTAGCACCGTATGGTGCTAGTAAGCGCAATGTTATAACGGGCCAATTGGGGTTTCAATGACGCCAAGCGGACTCTAGACGTTAGGAAAGAATTAAAATTTGCACAAAAACATTTACTAAGAAATACTTTTTTTATTAGATTAAAATGCAAATACTGATCATATATCGAACTTGGGAATTGGGTTCAGCAATAACGTTTGATTATAAAGAAATTTGTGTTACATTCTGAAGGTAGGAGTTCTTCGAAAGCAAAATTAGCAATGTGAAAAGAGAAAATTGCAGACACGGTTTTATTAAGTCTGTTCATGAGCAGTTATTAAAAGTGCAAAACAACTTATGCCCCCTAGCACCGATTTATACCCTATTCATTTTTCATAACTAAAAGCCTTGAAACTGATGATCCCGAAGGACCAGAAAATATAACAACACAGAGAATGAAGTGCGGGGCAATTGTATACAGCCGCTACACGGGCACTGGGTATCTGATGTTGTGAAGTTAATGAATTCTGCAAATAGGAGATCCTGCGAAAACAAAAGTAGTAATGTAAAAAGAGTAAAGTGCAGTCTCTGTTTTATTGATTCTGTTCATGAGTAGTTATTAACCCATTTGCTCCCATGATCCCATTTGTGGGACATAGGCAAACATTGTAGACTCTGAGCAGACGCCGCATCATGCGGCATCTGATCAGAGTCTAAACTGTTTGCTGATAGGAATTCCAATATAAAACAAAACGAAATAGAAAATTTTGACCAGGCACCCGTTAGATAAAAAATCGAAGAGACGTCAAACGGTATTAAGGTCATATGCAAATTTTACTTCTATTCAACTGCGTATGAATATCAATTATCAATTATATATAAAATCTTTAACAACAAACGCAATATCCTTCAAGAGTGTGTATCCAAGCCATGCAGAATATCGGGCAATTATACTAAAAGCCAAGAATTTACATACTTACAAGCTATGTTATTTTTAATTGCCAGGAGAGTTGAAAACTATATTACAACGCGAGAGAATAATAATTATACCAAAAAACCGTGGTGTGTTAAACCGGCATTAGAGCTCCAGGAGTGTGGTAACTAAAGGTGGCGATCGCCACCTAAAAATGGACTAATCCAATACATAAGCATGGAAGAATCCACTGGGAGCAAATGGGTTAAAGTGCCAAACTACTCACGCCCCTAGTACCGACTTATACGATATTAATTTCATAACTAAAAGCATTGAAACTGATTATCCAAAAGAACCAGAAAATATATCAACCCTTAGAATATAGTACGGGGCGTTTTGCTTTTGACGGCCGCCAACCGAGCACTTATCGTCTGCTGTTTTGAAGTACATCAATTCTGAAAGTAGGAGATCCTTCGAAAGAAAAGTAGCAATGTGAAAAGAAACAAATATATGTATGAAATCATTAAATGTACAAAATTGAACCAGAACAGAATTTTAGGCCTGTTTGACTTTGGAAGAGTTCACTATTATAAAGTTTCGATGAAATATTGCAGCTTGATACAAAGAAACATTAACCCCTCACGGTGCCAAATTTCTAATTGTCGTCTGCAATCCAAGTTTGTTAAATCATTCAGTAAAATAAGAGAATGAGATAAATAAATGCAAATTTCAAAGGAATAAAGCACATATAAAGAAATAGAGATTGGGACAAATAGAGAAGTCCCTGATCAGACGCCGCCTTGAAAAGGCGGCGTCTGATCTTGGACTGCACTATTTGTCGTGGTGCATTTATGCGACTGCGGTGGTGAAAGGGTTAAATTTAAAATGAGCAGGAATTGTGACTTTATTCAAGTGTCGATTATTAAGCTCTTCGGTTAAACGCGTTTTATAGTACCAATCCCTTGTATAGCTTCAGTTCACGAGCTTATGCCGAAGATCCCAACTTTTGATTGGGGTTTAATAGCTCTAAGGAAGCGATGTTTGGTAATTATTGCTTGAATTGTTGCAATATTTAACATGTTTGACAGCTTAACACTTTACCTTGTGAATAGTAATGTAATATATAATGATAGCATTAATATCTATTAGCTGAATAATGTTCATGAGTTTTAAGCGATGACAGAAACTGTAGAATCAGATTTACATGATTCCATATCCAAACAGAGAAAACCCTGGTCAGACGGCATATACAGGATGTATTCTTCGTGTGGGTAAAGCAGTCTGTTGGAAACGCGGCAAAAAGTCTCCCGGTCGGATAAAGGGTACATTTCTTATATACAGTAAAACCCCTCTAAACCGGACGTTAAATTTAGTATAAATATTAGTTTTGAAAATTGAATACTGCTTAAGCCGGTGCTAGGGGCGTGAGTAGTGTTGCACTTTTAATTACTACTCATGAACAGACTCAATAAAACCGAGTCTGCAATTTTCTCTTTTTGCATTTCTACTTTTGATTTCGAAGGATCACTCATTTCCTCTAGGAGCTTTCTGCATGCCTTTCAACCTGCATTAAGCAGGCACTTGCCTAAAAGTATCTAAATTCTTCCTTATTAGAATTTCGGTTTAGAGAGAGTTTAATGTAAAGTAAAGTCTCGCTTATACGACCACTCAAAAACAAATCTAATTCTGGAGTTTTGAAATACATGTAGGTGGTAGTTTAATACAGGACAAAGGTGATACAAAAACATCCTATAAGAGCATTTTGTATCATGTTTGCCCTGCTTTAAGGAACCATCTATTTTTGCAGTCTTCTATGTTATTAAAACATGTGGTCGTTTTTGTGAATGGAAAAGTAGTAAAGGCAAGCAGGCAAAGCCACATACAAGACGCAACCACCACCAAAACACCGATAGACAGTATGACACACATACACACACACACAACCAAACACCCAAACGCACACTCACACACGAGATGAACACAGAAAACACCCAACATACACACAAGAACCAGAGACAAACACTCCATACATGAACAAAACCACAAGCACAAAGACACAAGGCAAACAAAAGGAAGGGTGACAAAGAGAGTACCGCCTTGACACGGTCAGTAGCAAAAACACCACTGGGGGTTTAAACCGGTTTACGGACGTCCTAACCTCACGCTTCTCTCAAAGTCACCCTAGCTTTACAAATAGTGTAAATAAAGGTATTCCCGCCGGACTTACCCACAGCATAGACGACGGTGAACACAGGACAACATGTAAAACATAGCATAATAACTATGACAATCCGTCCAATATGTACTCAATGGCTTTGAAATCAGAGCACCTGCAGTTAAGCCGTTAAGGGCACGACAGGGAAAAAGTAATACATGAGTCTGGTAAGCTCATCCCGTATCTGAGTTTAAGTGTATACCATCATAGAGTACTACCTTCGGCCTGCCATCGCGCAAGCAAAGAGGGAAGCGTAGCTACCGACTGTAAAAGGGTCGATAACCAAACATGCAGCGCGTTGCAATATAATGGGATCATAACCTTTCTTCTTAAATGTTTTAATGCGTTTTATAAATAAATTATGAAAATGGACATGACCCCGAATTTTCCTAAGTGTGTAGATAACATCCCCATAAAAGTATGGTTGAGAAATGCCTTGTTGCAGTAACGTCCGTAGATTGCAATTATATTTACTAATGAGTGGTAAATTTCGATAATAAAATTTAGAAACTTTACTATACTAGACGGTGATTTTAACCCCTAGAAATGCTGACTGTACCAAGGTTGATGGTACATCAATGTTTAACACTTTCCTTCATATAAACGTGTTTTCACACATTTGCAAACCGAGTAGACCCAGATCAGACGGCTCCTATAGGAGCCGTCTGATCAGGGTCTGTTGCAACGCAAAATATAATAATGACACAAATGTAATCATTATTACAAAATGCGGGGATTTATTACATTATGCTGAAAAACATGTTAACGCAAGTTGTAATAACGACGCAAAATGTAATAAACTTTGAAACGGGTATGATTCATTCCATACTCAACTATATTAGCGACTTTCAAAGAGAAATGGATATACAAGTAAAATATACCGCTTCTGGCAACAGGGGACTGCGGAATATGGAGTGGGGTCGAGTGAAAAAATCATTTTATAGACAAGCAAATATCAAAATACACCAGATGAAGAGTAGATGTTGCTAGAGTTAACATTTTACCTAGTCTAAATAGGTTCGATATCATGAAGTAAATTGTTATAATTTGCATTATCACATATTCCGTTGATAGGCTTAGACTTACGAACGCAAAATGTAATAACGACGCAAAATGTAATAAACTATGAGATAGGCTTGATTCATACCGTACACCTTTATGTCCGTTGTAGCAACGTTAAATGTCGCACCGTCGCACTTGACGTAATCTGTCGCAAGCCTGACGCTAAATGTCGGATGTAATGGTACTGTGCTATATGTCGCAGCATCAACCCTAAATGTCGCATTCCTTTTTAAGCACTCTTTTTAGTCTTATATAGTATTACTTCCTAGTTCCAGCGCCCGACGTATCCCGGAAGAGTGACTCAGGGCTTAACTGGAAAATATGGAGCTGCATAGACAGGGAGCGTTCGTTCAGTCTTTCGATTCCAACTGTAACTGTCTGATTTTGATTCAAAGACGCAAGGCAAACAAAAGGAAGGGTGACAAAGCTATTAATCACTAAATGCGATCTACATCTAAACACGTGTATATTTGAGAGGCTTCATGGTGCTTGTCATAGGTTCACAGCTCAGGACAGGAGCTGTACAGACAGAGAACGTTCCTTCTTTCGATTTCGACTCTTGTTTTAATTTCAGTCTGATTTTGACCCGAATTAAAAGTTTTATTAATCAACAAATATGATCCACATCTCAACACATCTGAACCGTGATACTTCGGCATCTCAAACCGACACAGTGAGACTGGGCCGTTACGGTCGTACCCGGTTCAACCCGGTAAGCCCTGGATCATTATTCCGGGATACACCGGGAGCTTAAACTAGGAAGTAATACTATATAAGAGTGCTTATAAAGGAATGCCATATTTAGCGTTGATGCTGCGACATATAGCAGAGTACCATTACATCCGACATTTAGCGTCAACCTTGTGACAGATTACGTCAAGTGCGACGTTTAGCGACGGTGTGACATTTAACGGTGCTACAACGGACATAAAGTTGTACGGTATGAATCAAGCCTATCTCATAGTTTATTACATTTTGCGTCATTATTACATTTTACGTTCGTAAGCCTAAGCCTATCAACGTAAAATGTAATAATGCAAATCGTAATAATTTACTTCATGATATCGAACCTATTTTGGTCATGACCATCCAGTAGGTATCGACATTTGAAATAAACATAGAACAGGGAAATGGTTAATGGTATAATCTATTCATTATGAAAGGGTATTTCTCACATACCTTCCTTTATCTCCGAGTAAGAACAACGTGTTAAGATTCCCTGATCTGTAACACGTGTAAGATCACTTTAGCACATATATGACGTCATACGTTATATATATGACGTCAAGCCATGGAAATCGATGTTTACATGTCATTTAAACGGCGAAAATACACTTTTTTGTTATGTGAGAAAAAGAATCTGATGCTCGTTGTCTTTTAAGATCACATGTTCCTAAACGAGCCTTAGACAATGTCATTAAGCGAGCCTTGACGTCATATATACGTTCTAAAGTGATCGTACACGTGTTACAGATAAGGGAATTTTAACCCGTTGTTCTAACTCGGAGATAAGGGAAGGTATGTGAGAAAAACAATGTAGACCCTGAAAGAAAGATGGCTCCTCGACGAAACCTTGAATATGGGATTGCACTGTTTGCAAATGACAAAACAATAGAAACTGCCTTTAGCGGCCATCAAAAAGATGTCTAATTATGGGTCTGTAAGGCAGCTGGTAGCTCAGCAGTAATGCAAAAAGCTCATATAGGAGTTTTTTGCATGATTTTGCTCTGCATTAAGCAACCACCTGTTTTAAAACTCCTATGATAAATAAATGAATGACAGCTTAAGACAGGTTCTACTGTACACTAGTTTCCTGCGTTAAAATGGTCCACGTGCCACTTGAATAGCTCCGTGTAAAATTAAAGATCAGATGTAGTGCGCTCTGTGCCCGCTAAGTAATTGTCGTCGGCAGATATTGTCGTCTGCTGCAATTCTGCTAAATATCAATTTGTTTGCATTCATTTTCCTTACACCAAGTTTCAATCAGAATGTCAGGATATCAAACAGCCTGAAAACTGACAAGACGCCGAGTTACTCGGCGTCTCATACGGACATAGACTGGTTGTATATGTAATCACAAATTGGCCAGTAGTGTGCAACGAATTAAGACACATGTCCTTGTCGCGCGCGTTTATGTCCACGCTATTAGTGGTGCTAACAAATCGAAAGCTGCTCCGTAACCGGGTTACAGCATTACAGCATCACGTCAATAAGTACAACCTGGGTGAAATTGCAATGCGCCTGTTAAGGCCTGTGCAAGGTGAGAAGACCCAGAGCATACAGCTGGTAGGTGGCAGCTTAATGCTGCATGGAGCTCTTTGCATTCGTTCACCATTCACTAAGCAGCCACCTGTCTAAAAAGTATCTAAGCTAGGAATCCGGTTTAGAGAGGTTATGCTGTACTTATTCATTTAGTTATTGCTTAGGGATGGATTTAGTTCCATAAATAATAACATGTTAACACGGTTTAATTCTTACTGTCGCATTTTGACGCCTCTGTAAAAGTCACATTTTGAAACGATTGTGATAAATAGAACATTTGCTGCATAGAAACAAATGCTCTATTTATTACAATCGTTTAAAAAAACTACACAATTCTAAAATTCTCCTTTACTCTAGTAAATGTTCCTTTTCGGTATCTTTATTCATAGGGGATTGGTCTAAAAAATAACGTAGGAGGGAATGGGTTCAATCAGCTGTGGTCTATTGTTTGAGGACATGTAGCTGTATCATAGTGATGATGTAATGTTAAAACATGTTGAACCCTATATTGAACCCTGGTAACCCCTAACGTTTTAACCCTTTCGGTGCCAAATTCCTAATTGTCGTCTGCAATCCAAGTTTGTTAAATCATTCAGTAAAATAAGGAAACGAGATAAATAAATGCAAATTTTAAAGGAATAAAGCACATATATAGAAATAGAGATTGAGACAAATAGTGAAGTCCCTGATCTTGGACTGCACTATTTGTCGTGGTGCATTGATGCGACTGCGGCGGTGAAAGGGTTAAAACTCTATAGTTTTTAATTTTCAGCATGATTTACTATATCCAGTTGGACTTCAATACCTCGAACTTCAAGGGACCATACACATTACTTCGAGATCACAGAAATTCGAGTTATCTAATTTCTAATCTGGACAATCCCTCAAGTTCACAGCTTAATGCAGGTCTAAAGTATTGTTGAACGCTCACGAGGGAGCTTTCAGCATTACTGTCGAACCGCATTAATCTGTCACATGCTTCCAGCTATGTGTAGTGATACATTTTAGAACAATTCTGTATTGTATTTTTTTGGAAGAACCGAACGCGTGCTTCGAGTTATCACAAAGTTCAGGTTATCTGAGTCCGAGATATTGAAGTTCAATTGTACATGTGTAAATTTAATTGACCAGGTTTACCTCTTAAATGTCTGCCGATACTTTGAACGTCTACAACTTGGCAAGACTTTAAAGAATCTGCACGAAGTAGACATTTCAGTAATAAATATAATTCGAAACAAATTTATATCAAGAAGGATACGAATTCGGTCTTGAAAAATCATTTTACATATTCACATGTGAACTGTGTTCTTTGCAAATAGACTAGACTCAGATCAAACGATAGGAACAGTCTGATAAGCGTCTACTTTCTTTATTTATTGAATGATATGGATATGTGTTCATTTGGCATGATAGAAAATAATTTAAATAAAATGTGTGATCTCATTATTTTTACATGAATATTCATGAAGTAAATTGCTACAAAATTGGTCATTCCTGGTTCAGATAGACTTTCTGACATTCTCTCCTAGTGACGCATTTTGGCGTCTCTGTAACAGTCACATTTAGAAACCATTGTGATAAATATTTATCACAATGGTTTCAAAACTACACAATTCTATTTTTCCGTTTCTCTAGTTAATGCTCATTTTGGGTAGATTAATTCAATGAGGTTGGTATAAAAATAGTCTAGGAGGGAATGAGTTAAGGAAATGGACATACATGTAGATAACTATTTTCAAACATTTAATGTTACCTACTTGTTATTTGCTAAGTTTATTTTATTTTCGTCATACTCGAAGCAATCATATACTGCTAGAGGAGCGCATTTTGTATTCTCCGAGGTAAATAAAAAGAAAAACAAGAAGCGAGAAAGGTGTATGTAATGAAAATTTATCACATAAGGAGCTGCATGTTTTACATGAAACGAAATCACAACTAGCTATACAGCTATCAGTGTAAAATGTTCATCCAGCGAAAATACGTCACCGGGTTCATTTAAACTTTTTACATGAAAAGAGGTACTTTGCAAACAAAGTAGACTCAGATCAGACGGGTCCTGCTCTGTTGCTTATGGACTTATATAGATCTGTATCCATGCTTATAAAACTTTTTAGTTGAGTCTGAGTTCGTTCTCAAGTTTTTGATTGGTCATATTTGAGCCTTTGGCTCAAATCTGACCAATCAAAAGCTTGAGAACAAACTCAGACTCAACTAAAAGGTTTTATAAGCATGGACCCTTTTTCTACAGTTTCTGCCATGGTCAACGCGTCGTTTGTTCATATATCATTATAACATTCAGTTGAAACGTATTCATGATGCTTTCATGTCTTCCAAAGAAGAAATCTGCAATCTAATTTTGTTAAATCATTCGGTAAAATAAGGAATCAAGTTTCAAAGGAAAAAAGCACAGATATATATATATAAAAAAAGGGTTTGAGACAAAAAGTGAAGTGCCTGATCAGACGCCGCTTTGAAAAGGCGGCGTCAAATCTGGGACTGCAATATTTGTCGTGGTGCAATTTTGCGACATTGGCGGTGAAAGGGTTAAATGACGCTGACTACATATGACAGAGCCTCTTGAAGATAATTCTTCCCTTGAAATTCAAACCTTATAAAACCATGTTCATGAAGTGATCTACCGTCAATTCATGCGTAAATGTTCATTATAGAAATTGTTTCAATTTCTCATTTGCAATGCGGTTGGTCGAGAAGGGTCATACAGTAAAAATCCCTCTAAATCGGAATTCTAGTAGAGTTTAGATTATTTTAGGGAGGTGAATGCTTCATGCGGGTGACAGTAATACAATAAGAGGAACTTTCAACATGATGTTCACCATGCATTAAGCTGCTGCCTTTCTCCAAGACCGATTTTTATACTAAATTGTATGTCTGGTTTAGAGGGGTTTACTGTATTAACACTGTCTCGCATATACACTTAAAATACTGGTCAATTGCAAAGCTCGGTGTAGAAAATGTAGCCGAACTGGAAAATTATTTCATGGAAAAGACGGGTTAGGAAAATTACTCGCCAATGTTTAAAACGTATGCACGTGTCAAACTGTTGAACTACAGTTCAACTCGACTCGTATCATGTCTGAAGTCTGAGAATCTATTAGAATACTGTTAACCCTTCGCTTGCTGAATTTTAAAATACATTTCTCCTTCTTTACCCATGTCTTGTTGTATAATTACATATATCTTCACTGTGTACAAGTATTTCGCTGTGTAATCACTGCTGTGGAGTGCACTGGTTGCATAATAAACTTGTAAATAGTGCAGACCCTGATGAGACAGCTCCTGCAGGAGCTGTCTCATCTGGGTCTTCACTATTTACAGGCACGTATATTGACGTGAATAGCAAGCGAAGGGTTAATTAGCCATTGGCTTTATGCATTAGTTTTGCCCAACATAAAGCAACCACCTGCTTTTAGACTCCTATGTGCAATAAATGAATGGCCGCTTAAGACAGATTCTAATGTAATTCCACAAAATATCACAATATACATCAACTGCATGATGTAACAGAAATACCGAGTTAACACTTTCTGCCATGAATATTCATGTAAGAATTAAATATATTATTATTATTGTTATTATTATTATTTTATTATTATTATTATACCACATTTATATAGCGATATTTTCACACGGGATATGTGCGTTCTAAGGCGCTCGATATTGTATTAATAGATATGTTTGTTTTTTTCATATTTACACAAGAACGTTTTACCATGGCTGAAATTATAGAATCAGATCTACATTTTTCCATGAGCAATCAGAGCAGATCCTGATCAGATGGTTCCTATAGAAGTCATCTGAACTAGGCCTACTCTGTTTGCAAAGCGGTTACAGCGCGTAGTTAACCCATTCCCTCATATTGACGACTTATGTCCCATTCCCTCATATTGACGACTTTTGACGCCTCTGTAAAAGTCACTTTTTGAAACCATTGTGATAAACAATGGTTTCAAACTACAAAATTCTATTTTTTTCCTTTTCTATAGTTAATGTTCCTTTTCTGTAGATTTTTTTCTAAGAGGTTGTATCTAAAAATACCCTATGAGGTATATGGTTAAAGGTTTAATCGGTAATTGAACGGACCAAATATTTTCTTCCCTCTCATCCAGAGAGGAACCTAAATAACTACCATTATAATCTGATTAATAAAATCCTTTTTAGAAATATCGCTTGCACTTGTTACCGAAACTGGAGACTCTTTTACCGCTGAGAAAAGCGACTCGCAAAGCTTGCTGTGATTGGTGAATCTGTGAATACATTTGCAACCAGGTTAGATCCAGATGAGACGACCAGTAACTCGGTATCTTTTCATGATCTAGACTGGTTACCACACCGTCTACGTTCTAGAGAAAAAATGAAAGACAGTCCACTTTGAAACTTAAAGCAGACAATATTATTCGCAGAGGAAACTTATTTGGCGCCAAAAGATTTATCAAGTAATGCAGCTGACAATATTGCATTGTTATAAATTGAAATAAATGTGCTGTGAACATTATCGGCTTGAACATACATGTACATGTATAGGGACTCTCAAAATACTAATTCGATTAAATACTAAACTATAATACTAATACTAATTCGATTAGAAAGAATATTTGACATTTAAGTCCAATCTTCAGAAAGCATCAAACGAATTTGAAATTCCTTTCAGGGGTCCAGATAAGATGCCTATTTTTCCACCAAACCCTACGAAGAGATCATTCTAAAGAGTGGTCACGACATAGAGTTTGATGGAGAAATACCGATTTTAATATTTGAGTATACACCTTTATCTGTTGCTCTGTTCTTTGCAAACAATTTGAAAAACTATGCATCTTATCAGGGTCCAAACGTTCCCTGTCGAAAAATAATGTAAGCAATAATTAACCATTCGCTTGCTGAATTTTAAAATACATTTCTCCTGCTTTACCCATGCCCTGTTGTATAATTACATATATCTTCACTGTGTACAAGTATTTCGCTGTGCAATCGCTGCTGTGGAGTGCACTGGTTGCACAATCAACTTGTAAATAGTGCAGACCCTGATGAGACAGCTCCTGCAGGAGCTGTCTCATCTGGGTCTTCACTATTTACAGGAACGTATATTGACGTGAATAGCAAGCGAAGGGTTAAAGCATAGATATGTATTAGCTGCATTTTATAATGTTTAGTATTGGTAGAAACTATAAAGTAAGATTTATTATAATTCCATGTGAGGACTCGTTTGATCTGAGTCTACTCTATTTGCAAGATGTTCGTTTATGAAGGAATTTTTTAAGACATAACTGGAGAAACACCTATTTCATGATGGATGTTGATCGCATTTTATGTCGACCATTATTTGCTCTCGAAGCTAATGGATAAATATTGTACTTTAAACCTTTACTTCATGCAAGAAATAATTTATGTGTGAATATTAACACATTATCCCCTAGTGACGCACTTTTGCGCATCTATTGAAGTTACTTTATGAAACCATTGTGATAAATAGATCATTTGCTCCTGTAGGAGCAAATGCTCTATTTATCACAATGGTTTCAAACTACAAAAATCTATTTTTTTTCCTTTCCTCTAGTTAATGCTCCTTTTCGGTAGATACATTCAAAGAGGTTGGGTCTAAAAATAGCCTAGGAGAGAATGAGTTAATTAGCTATATACAGTGCTCCCTCCCTACAACGGCCCTCTCAATAACGATTCCCTCCTTACAACAACGCTTGTCACTGTTTCCGAAACAACAAGTCTCCAGAAACAACATTTTCCCATCGTATTTTCTTTATGCCTCCATCAAACCCTATGTTGTGACCACTCTTTAGAATCGTCACTTTGTGACGATTCTAAAGAGTGGTCACAACATAGGGTTTGATTGAGGCATAGCGGTTTTAGTTCTCAAAATACACCTTATCTGGGGATCTGCAAACAAGCTAATTATGTTTGATTTTCCCTCCCTATAACAACTCCCTCTGAACAACACATACAATATTCGTATCCCAAAGGGTGTCGTTGTAGAGAGGGAGCACTGTGTTTATAATAGCAAATGAACAAGATAAGTTTTGACCATGTAAAACTGTAGAATTAGATCTATGTAATTTCATTAGCAAACAGAGCACATCCTGATCAGAGGCTCCGGAATTCGTCAGGTCTGGGTCTACTCTGTTTGCAAAAGCGTAAAATGCGTATTTACGGAGTAAAACCCTTTCCTTTACAAAAATGTGTTTTCACATATTTTCAAACAGAGTATACCCAGATCAGACGGCTCCTAGAGGAGCCGTCTAATCAGGGTCTGCTCTGTTTGCTAATGGAATTTGTTTACTTTCTAAAATGGCTAGAATGTTCCACCTTCCATATTTCATTAGAACTATTTAGTCCATGAATGTTCAGTAGGTAGTGAAATTTGATATAAACACAGAACAGGGAAGGGGTTAAGAGAGATATTATGGTAGCAAATTCATATTCCTCAAGAGGGCAATGGTGTAATAATAGGCATTTTAGTTAGCAGACAGGTGGTGTTTATTTTAAGATGATGAGTGGTTGCATGCTTGTCGTGAACAGTAAAGTATCAGTGCATTAGATGAAAACACTTATCAAACACGCATTGTTTCACAGACTTTTAGGACACTACATAATTTCATTGAAGCAATGACGCAAATACCTGTTATTTACAATATAATGCTTAATTGATGGCCAACGGGAAAAGGTGCATAAATGCGTTTGTTTCTATAGTGACGTGAAAATATTAACTTTGATTTGAAAAGAAAAACACACACACTTCCTTGGAACAGACATTTTTAGACATTTTGTCCTATTAAGATGTTTAAGATTGTTTTAAATTATTGCACAAGTCATGTCACAAGGTAATACTATTTTGCTATAGTAAATTATTTTCTTGCTAAGTACTGAAACACATATTTAACATTTACATCATACATTCGTCTTTCTACGCCTTATAGGAGCCGTCTGATCAAGTCTGCTCTGATTTCTCATGAAACAATATAGTAGCTTATAAAACTTTTTAGTTGAGTCTGGGTTCGTTCTCAAGTTTTTGATTGGTCAGATTTGAGCCTTTGGCTCAAATCTGACCAATCAAAAGCTTGAGAACTCAAATCTGACCAATCAATAGCTTGAGAACGAAACTCAGACTCAACTAAAAGCTTTATAAGCATGGAGCCTGATTTGACAATTTCTGCCACGGCAAACATATTCAATGTTCATATGCCATTATAAAAATTAATCTAATTAATATTCACTGTGTGATTATTTCTTATATGAACAGTCAATGAGTAAAGGGTTACAAGAGTTTAAGACGTAGCTTTAACATCTACATCGTTTTACTAAAATATATTACAAAACAATGAGTTTAGATAAATAATAGAGCCATGATAGAAACATCAAACTCCTAGTATTGGAGTCTGATAGATGATAATTCGAGTTGAACTTTTGCTTTCAATGATTAAATCCAAATATCTCATTCAATAATGTAATTGCGGTAATTCAGAGATAGAATTACGTGTTTGTACATATGTACCAAAGCATTAATTATTGTTTATCTAGGCATAAGAACAAAGGGATTACCTGTTAGTTTCCCGCAGTATATTGCTGGCATGAGTATACAGACAATGATTAAAAAATTGTCATTTAATCCCATAGTTATTCCACAGAACCAATTTTATATCACTGAATATTGTTATGTCTCTCAAATTCATAATTCCTTTGATTTACTGGTTTAAATGAGTTTGACTGTGTCACACATACATGATGAATTCGCCGACCGGGATCAATAAACGTCGGGAAGCTACGCCACTGCATTGGATAACGGGAATTTGCGGGGGTGGCCATGCTTACACTTACCTTCCCTTAGCGTGCTCGGATACATTAACAAATTCCTGAAAATACTTATACTGAAGTCGTTTTCTGATAAACTATATCCACTACTTAGTCGTGCTTCAAACTTGGTTTCTATCCAAAATTCCTACCCGAAAATGAAGGTAGGAGAAAACATTTTTATCACCTTTGCAATATTAAATATAGTTTGAGTCGCTCGGTCATACAGCGTAAAGAAAGTGGATAATGGTTATTGTTTATTGGACGGCACAGCAGGAGAAGGGCCTGTTATAAGTGTGTGATAAATGATAAAACAATACAGCCGTGGTGATTATAGAAAATCACAGATACGCTTATCGATACAAGCATTCGGTGGATAATTAAAGAGAGACACGGTTCGACATGGAAACGAAAACGTATAGTCAACAAAAATGACAACTCTCAGATATATTACATCTCAGATATATTATATGTCATTATGTTAAAAACATTTTTTCTAATCCTGGCAAACAGAGTAGACCCATGTCTAACGTCTCCTGTTGGAGCCGTCTGATCAGGGTCTATCCTGTTTGTTTATGAAATTATAATAAATCAAATTTTACAGTTTGTACCAATACCAAACTGTATGCCATTATAACAATTTAGATAAGAAATATTCATAATATCATTACAGTAGAACCCCTCTAATGCGACCACTTAATGAACAAACGTGGCTCTCTTCATAAGCAGGTGGTTGCTTAACCCTTTCCCTGTTCTATCTTTATTACAAAGTCCAATACCTAATGAATATTCATGAACAAAAAGGTTATTATAAAATATGGAAGGTGGAGCATTGTAGCCATTTTAGAAAGTAAAGACACATATCTTTGAAATTCTACTAGCAAAAAGAGTAGACCCTGATCAGACGGCTCCTCTAGGAGCCGTCTGATCTGGGTCTACTCAGTTTGCAGATACGTGAAAACACGTTTATATGAGGGAAAGGGTTAATGCAGGACGAAAGTTATGCAGAAAGCTCCTATAAAGCTCCTTTCGTCCTGCATTAATCTACCACCTGCCTTTGCCACTGTGAATTATGTCCCTTTTTGGTGGTCGCATTAGAGGGGTTTTACTGTATTTCTTACAGTAAATTAAACAGGGAAATGGTTAACACTTTCCTTCGTAAAATTCCACAAACAAACCTATACACACATTTGCAAACAACATAGACCTGTTGGACCATAATAGATCTGTTCTGTTTGTTTGTGGAATTATATAGATATGATTCTACCGTTTCTACCCGATGAAACATCATAATTTATGTTCATGTACCATTTAAAAAACTCAGCTGATAAATATTCATGATGTCATTATTTATAACATAATTATTTAACCCTTTACTCCATGTAAATTCAATCTGGATATTCATGTAAGAAATAAAGACATATTGAATATCAATTAGATTAATTGTTATAATAGCATATGGACACAGGAACTTTTGGTCATGGCAGAAACTGTAGAATCATATCTATAAAAGTATTGCATAAGCAAACAGAGCAGACCCAGATCAGACGGCTCCTATAGGAGCCGTCTGATCTGGATCTGCTCTGTTAGCAAAGGCGTAGAAAGGCGTATTTATGGAGTAACGGGTTAACTCATTTACTGAACATAAGAGACTTAACCCTTCGCTTGCTGTTCGCGTCAATATACCTACCTGTAAATAGTGAAGACCCAGATGAGACAGCTCCTGCAGGAGCTGTCTCATCAGGGTCTGCACTATTTACAAGTTGATTATGCAACCAGTGCACTCCACAGCAGTGATTGCACAGCGAAATACTTGTACACAGTGAAGATATATGTAATTATACAACAGAGCATGGGTAAAGAAGGAGACATGCACTTTAAAATTTAGCAAGCGAAGGGTTAAAAACAGGCGGTCGCTTAATGCAGGGGAATAGTGATGCAGACATATCCTATAGGAGCTTTCTCCATTACGGTTGGCCTGTATTAAGCTACCACCGGCCTTACAGACACATAATTAAACCTTTTGGGTTACATATTTAAACAGATTCTACTATATATTATGTTTTTGAAACAATTACCAATAAATTGTACATCATAGATTGAACACAGTCTGAGACTTGAGACTAATAAGTACTCTTAAACACCCCATTATGTTTTCGTTTTGGTTCCCAGTATGTGTATGAACTAGCAGACTGTTGGAACCAGGCCAACTTACTCGAGAGTGTTTTGAGTTTAGAGTCTTGGAATTCAAAACACGGTTGACTCTAAAGGGCACACAGCCATGGTCATCTCAAAATTCCAGAAGCGTGTGAGATACACAGACACATTAGCCTGTAAATACATTTGAATAACCCTTTACTTCATGATTATTCATTTAACTCATTCCTCCATGAATACGCCATTCTACACCTTTGCAAACAGAGTAGACACAGATCAGGCGGCTCCTATAGGAGCCGTCTGATCAGGGTCTGCTCTGTTTGCTTATAATATACTATAGATATGATTTTACAGTTTCTGCCATTGCCAAAAGATCCCGTGTCAGTTTGCTTTTATAACACTTAATGTAATTAATACCGGTATTCATGATGTCATTTCTCACATGAATATTCGTGGAGGAAATGGTTAACCCTTTCCTTCATATAAACCCGTTTTCACGGATTTGCAAACAGAGCCAAACAGAGATCAGGATCTACTCTGTTTGCTAGTGGAATTTGAAAGATCTGTTTCTTTACTTTCTAAAATGGCTACAATACTCCACCTTCCATATTTCATTATAACTATTTGGTCCATGAATATTGAGTATGTATTGGGATTTGGAATGAATATAGAACAGGGAGCATGAGACCATGAAACATAATTAAATGATTGTTTATTTTGGCACATATATTTGTGTATGAGCACATGACTTTTGGCCATAGCAGAAACTGTCACAGTAGTATCAACTCTACACCATTCCATAAGAAAGCAAGCAGAGCAGACCTTGATCAGACGGCTCATACAGAAACTTCTATAAATCTATAACAAATTGAAATTTGTCGAATTAAATACCTTAATACTTTAGACAGGGTCAGATTTTGTGAACGAGCCCAAGGTATGCACAGTAAAACCCCTCTAATGCGACCACCAAAAAGGGGCATATTTCTGGGTGGCAGAGACAGGTGGTAGCTTAATACAGGACGAAAGTTATACAGAAAGCTCCTATATAACTTTCTTCCTGCATTAAGCAACCACCTGCTTATTATAGCTATGGATATTTTTAAGTGGTCGCATTAGAGGGGTTCTGCTGTATCTTCAAATGATTCTGATTGGTTGATGTAAACTAATCAAAATGTGCTTTATAAATGCATTCGTTTGAAATGTGTGCAACACCTGAAAAAAAGTTAACACGATGATAAATAGATCTTAATCGATAAATTGTAAATTATGTCATCAATTAAGGAAAATTCTATGATGAGCTTGTATAAAGATATTTAGGCAAATACCTATGATAACACATTTTTAGGTCTTTGATTTAGGTAAATAGAATGCATCGAATCTAAACTTTTATCAGTTACAGGAGTCAAAGGGCCTGTGTAACTCTCCATGTCCAGATAGTTACCCATGCAATAATAAACAGAAAATTTGTGTATGTTTCTTTTGCAAATATATAACTTCAAAAAGAATTAGTTCCATTCAATTTATATTGAATTTCACTCATATTTACAGTATACATATGCAATTTGTAATGTTTCCAAAATGATTTTCTCAGGGTTCCTTCTGTCAGCTTCATCAATAGATTCAACTGGAATGCCTTTCACGATGAAATGCGAAAGAACGCATATACAAAGAAACATGGCATGTGTGTAACCATAGTGACAGTACGACACAGGATCCACGGTTTGGCCCACATGTAACTATAGTGACAGCACGATACAGGATCCGCGGTTTGACCTATGTAAGCATTTTGACAGCACGATATATGATCTTGTGGTTGACCTATGTAACCATAGTGACAATATGATACAGTATCAACGCTCTGATGTACGTATTGACCTGTACGATACATGATCTAGTTGACATATGTAACCATAGTGACAATACGATAGGGGTCCACGGTTTGATCTACGTAACCATATTGACTGTGCGATGTAGGCTTTAGTGGTTACCTGTGCAACCATAGTGGCTGTACGATACAGGGTCCACGGTTTGTCCCATATGTAACCATATTGACAGTACGATACACGTTCCACGGTTTCCCATATTGACAGTGCGATACAGCATCCACAGTTTGTCATATTGACAGTGCGATACAGTATCCAAGGTTTGTCATATTGACAATGCAATACAGTATCCACGGTTTGCCATATTGACAGTGCGATATTATCCACGGTTTGCCATATTGACAGTGCGATACAGTATCCACGGTTTGCCATATTGACAGTGCGATATTATCCACGGTTTGCCATATTGACAGTGCGATACAGTATCCACGGTTTGCCATATTGACAGTGCGATACAGTATCCACGGTTTGCAATATTGAGTCAACTGATATGGGCCTACTCTGTTTGCAAAGGTATTTAAATGCGTAGTTATGGAGTAAAGGGTTAAGAAGCAAACACGGCAGATCCTAAAGTAGCCGTCTGATCTGGGTCTTTTGTTTGCAAAGTGCACGGATATGGAGTAAGTGGATAATTACATCTCAGGGAGTCGATATCAACAAATACAGGACACGCCGAAACAAATAACTATTAACCCTTCGCTTGCTGAATTTTAAAATACACTTCTCCTTCTTTACCCATGCCCTGTTGTATAATTACATATATCTCCACTGTGTACAAGTATATCGCTGTGCAATCACTGCTGTGGAGTGCACTGGTTGCGCAATCAACTTGTAACTAGTGCAGACCCTGATGAGACAGTTCCTGCAGGAACTGTCTCATCTGGGTCTTCACTATTTACAGGTAGGTATATTGACGTGAATAGCAAGCGAAGGGTTAAATCATATGAAAGATACCAGATTTATAGCGAAAAATAGCTGCAATTATCACAGAACATCCCCCGAATGACGTAGGTGTCACTAATAAATCATTAAATGAAGGACATTAAACCAAATGTCATACAAATCTTGGCATTTCGGACGATTCGGACGGTGTGTTTTTTGCATCATCGCTTATGTACGTACACAACGTATACCTTTAACCTTTTTCCTAATGCATATCCATTAAGAAATAATGAATATACTCGTATCGATATAAATTAGTCGATTTTGTATAATGGCACCATGACCAAGGCATGTTTTACCAAAGCAGAAACTTTAGAATCAGATCTGCATCATTCCATAAACAGAGTAGAACCTGATTAGGTGGCTCCTTCAATATACAGTAGAACTTCGATAACTCGAACTTCAAGGGACCATACAAATTACTTCGAGTTAACAGAAGTTCGAGTCATCCGATTTCTAATCTGAACAATTTCTCAAGGCCACAGCTTTATACAGATCTAAAGTAATGCTGAAAGCTCCTACAGGAGCTTTCAGCATTACTTTAGACCTGTATTACGCTGTCACATGTGTTTCAAGTTATCTGTAGAGATTCATTATTAGAGTAATTCTGTATTGTTAGTTTTAGAAGGACTAAACTTTTTGTTCGAGATATCCCGAAGTTCGAGTTAACAGAGTTCGAGATATCGAAGTCCAGCTGTACATCTAACCTTGATGTACTCTGTTTGCAACGGCGTGAAAAATGTATTTCTGTCATGCCAACGCCATCTACTTCTGATTTCAAAGCAGACTTTCTGTCATGTAAGCAGAGGATTAAACAGTCTGGGCCATAATGAGGTGCTGCGTTACGGAGCGTCTCATCTAGTTACTGTTACTTTAACAAAATAGGGAGATAATTAAGCAATACAATTTGTTTCAACAAAAAGTCTTGGCAGTGATAGAGTTATGGGTAAAAGAGTATGTATTTAGTATTAAATAAAATTGTGGCAAGTCAAGGCCACTATGTTTGGTTTGTTTTCTTAATCCGTTATATTAATGTAAAATATAATAAGATCATGAACATTAATTAAACGATTTTAATTAATTTTAATATAATTGCGTATGACACATACATTTTTGGTTATGGCAGAAACTGTAAAATCATATCCATAAGCAGACACAGCAGAGGCTAACTTTAAAAAATATCAAAACAAAATCACGAAACTCGCTGTCAATAATAACTTTACTGTGTCACGTTTAAAGCACTGTGCATTCGGCGTTTTCATTAACTCACTCAATGCTGAATCATCAGTACATGTTGTCAATCGCTATTTAAAGGCAGAGCTCATTCAGTATGAAAGGGTATACAGTGTTCCCTCTCTACAACGACACCCTTTGGGATACGAATATTGTATGCGTTGTTCAGAGGGAGTTGTTATAGGGAGGGAAAATGAAACATAATTAGCTTGTTTGCAGATCACCAGATATGGTGTATTTCGAGAACTGAAACCGTTATACCTCAATCAAACCGTATGTTGTGACCACTCTTTAGAATCGTCACAAAGTGACGATTCTAAAGAGTGGTCACAACATAGGGTTTGATGGAGGCATAAAGAAAGTACAATGGAAAAAGGGTTGTTTCTGGAGCCTTGTTGTTTCGGAAACAGTGACATGCGTTGTTGTAAGGAGGGAATCGTTATTGAGAGGGTCGTTGTAGGGAGGGAGCACTGTATATTATAATAGGGTTTTGAATAAAAAAAACAAAGCAGACACTGATTAGAGGACTCCTAGAGGAGCCATATGTCCTAGGTCTACACTGTTTGCAACTACCAGCTAACTCGTACCCCGCATTCAAAGAGTTAAACTCCACATCATTGTGAATCTACAGTAATAACCTCTCTATAACGGCCACTAAATTATATCAAGTATTTTGTGTTAAAGACAGGTGGCTGCTTAAAGCAAAGTGAAAGTAAATCAGAACGCTCCTATAGGAAGGTTCTGTTTTACTTTCACATTGCTTTAAGAGGCCACCTGCCCTAAATGCCAAATGATTAACACAATTCAGTGGCCGTTATAGAGAGATTGTACTGTATCAACACACAAATTATATGAATACTAGTTAACTAATTTTGATACCCATTTACTCCATACATACGGCTTTGCAACATTTGCAAACAGAGCAGACCCAGATCAGAGACTCCTGAAGGAGCTCTGCTCGAGTTGCTTATGGAATGATACATATTCAATTCTACAGTTTCTGCCTGAGCCAAATTTCCCAGTGTTCAATAATCTTACTAATATTCATGATGTCATTATTTCTTACATGAATATTCACGAGGTAAAAATGGATAAGCAATTAAAAGTAAAAACCCGCAAACAAGTTATGTTTAACCATGCTTCGGTTAAGCCCTTCCTTCCTTTTCGCGCATTTGCAAACAGAATAGACCCAGGCCAGACGGTTCCTATAGGAGCCGTCTGATTTGGGTCAGCTCCGTTTGCTATGGAATCTGATAGATCTGTTTCTAAAATGGCTACAATATTCCACTTTCCATATTTCATTATAACTGTTTTGTCCATGAATAGTCAGTAGGTATTGAAATATGGAAAACATATAGAACATGGAAAGGTTAAGGCATGGCGATGTTGGTCATGTTTGACGTTAAAAAATATTTGAGATATTGTAAAAAAAAAAAAGGTCTATGTTCGTGCCTGATGAAAGTAGTATAATTTATGCCATTCATGATTCTACCTTAAAGTGCACGTTTAAATATGTTTATTTTTACATGTGTGTTTATGTTACAGTGACGTAATGGAATGCTCCTTTGGACATCGTTTATATGTCACGTCTTTATGTTTCTAGAGTGGCTAAAACAGAAGACTCAGACCTTAACGAATTTGTGAAAGTGATTTCAAACGGCTTTTGCTTTTAACCCTTTCACCGCCAATGACGCATAAATGCACCACGACAAATAGTGCAATCCCTAGTGCAGGGACTTCACTTTTTATCTCAATCTCTATTTCTATATGTGTGCTTTATTCATTTGAAATTTGCATTTATTTATCTCATCTCATTTTACCGAATGGTTTAACAAAAAATTGATCGCAGACGACAATTAGAAATTTGGCGCCGAAAGGGTTAGTAAAACATACTTTAACAATTATCATGCTAAGCACAACTTGATTGGCATTTGAAAACAGCTTGGATCCACACAAAACGCCGATTAACTCGACGTCTCATCAGTATCCAATCTGTTTGACACTCAGTCAATAATTTCTTATAATTTATGTCTTGAAAGAAATAAGTAAAATTGCCTGAGACCAGGTTTTGAGCAGACTTTACAGAGATAAGATAAAATTAAATTAAAATAAAATTAAAATATTTTCAAGGATAACTTTAGAATAGTCTTTGGTTTGGTTTGGTAGAGATATGACGATTTTAGTATCTGGGTACACACCTTTATCTGTAGCTCTGTTAAATCTAATTTTCACAACGCGATAGTTCTATAAGCATGGTACTGCTGTCTATGTAAGCTATGATATTGCTGGCTTGCCGCATTTGTGTAGAATGTCAAGGATAATATCCATACTTCAATTCACATAGTCTTTTATTTCATTTCTAAAGAATAACTTCCAGCAGTAAAAGCCATGTGAATCAGCGAAGGGAAGTCCCTTGACGATCATTTACCGACTCTGTCACTCAAGTTAATTATGGTAATGGCTGGAGCAAGAGAACCTTAACTGTGTGCCATAGTGTCTCTAATGCATTTTGTTCGACAAGAACGTTTAAAAACTACACTGACAACATATATGCACGTAAAAGATGAATTATTATGGCAAAGCCTGATATTATACAAACTATAGCTAAATACATCGACATATTGTGTATATTAATGGTGCAAATTTACACGTACAGTGAAACCTCTCTAAACCGGAATTCTTGTAGAGAATATTTTAGATACTTTTAGGCAGGTGGCTGCTTAATGCAGGATGAAAGTCATGCAGAAAGCTCCCCTAGGAGCTTTCTGCATGACTTTCATCCTGCATTAAGCTACCACCTGTCTCCAAGACCGATATTTATACCAATTTTAACGTCCGGTTTAGAGGGGTTTTACTGTAATGCAATGAATGCTGAGTTATGCAAGTGTGTTCGTGTACTTATCAAAACAGATGTCTAACCATGAATAGAATCGCTAGATACGAAAATACAATAACACCCATTTCTTTGACAGCCACCAGAAGCAAAACGTTTTGAGTCTTTAACCCTTTACTCCATACATACGCCATTCTCTCGACCCGGATAAGACGGCTTCTATTATGATTGCAATTTCGTGAAAACACGTTTATATGAAGGAAAGGGTTAACCCTTTCCCAGTTTAATATTCATGTCAAACTAATGACATCATCAATATTAATTTGTTTAATTGTTATAATAGTACATTGACTCAGGAAAGTTTGTCCATGGCAGAAACTATGGCATTATGTTTATAATATTTCATAAGCAAACAGAGCAGACCCTGATCAGACAGCCCCTACATGCGTATAAAAGGCGTATTGCAAACGCCAAAAGACATATCATAATGGGGATTTGGATATCCTAATGAAACTCATGTTTGGATTATTGTACATGGAATTATGGTCCCTTGCATGATTATTTATCTATTGATACAGTCGGGTTTTGTTGTTGTTGTTGTTGTTGTTTTTCTCAGCAATTGCTGAATGTCCATTTTCTTGTGTGTGCTATTTCTCAGCGTCGGATAGGATTTCAACATTTAAAGTTCTACGCATTTGAGTTTTACTACAACTACATTGCCATCTGATTGCTTGTTTTGGGGTACTTTTTCCTCGTTCTGACACATATTAAATTACTTTGAAAACTGCTTGCTTAGGAGTGAAATCCCTACTCCTGACAAAAATGTTTGTTTAGGAGTGATTTTCATCATCCTGACACATAATAAATACAGTAAAACTCCTCTAATGCGACCACCAAAATGGGCATAATTCTTGGTGAGAGAGGCAGGTGGTAGCTTAATGCAGGATGAAAGTTATGCAGAAAGCTCCTACATGAGCTTTCTGCATATAACTTTTGTCTTGCATTAAGCAACCACCTGTTTATAAAGGTAGAAATATTTATTCATTCAGTGGTTGCATTAGAGGCGTTCTACTGTACGTTGAAAAATGCTTTCTTAGGAGCGACCCCCTTTGACAAATATTACAAAGGTTGACAACTGCTTCTTGTTCTAGTAACAGTTCATGATAGTTCTAGTTATACAAGTAACTATGGTAATTACACTGATGTATTTTGAAAAGATGTTTAATTCTTCTTTAATGACATTTCCTAACACGCTTTATTTTTGTCACTAACAATGTCAGAAGTTAACCCTTTACATCTTGAATATAATATAATCTTGAAATAATGACACCATGAACAGTTATCAACTGAGTATAATGGCAAACGAACAATGGACATATTACCATGGTAGTAAGTTAGTAACTGTAGAATCGAATCTATCTTGTTTTATAACCAAACCTGGAATACCCTGATCAGAAGCCCGATTTCTCCCCCAAACCCTATGCTGTGCTCACTCTTCAGAATCGTCTCTTCGAGACGATTCTAAAGAGTGGTCACAACATAAGGTTTAGTGAAGACATAAAGGAAATATTCTTGAAAATAGTTTAATGTAAGCATCTTATTTGGACCTATATAAGGTTAGCACGATTTTACTAAAGTGGATAAAATTGAAGAATATCTATGATTAATTACAGTAGTAAAATTATGGCACGTGCATTTCAAGCAAAGTTAAATATTGGTAAACTATTTGCAAATATTTATCTAATATATGTAATTTATCCCGAATCAAGCATGAATCAGTTGGATGGGATCATATGCTATTGCGGATCAAAATGTACAGTAAAACCCCTCTAAACCGGAATTCTAGTAGAAAGATTTTAGGCAGGGGCTGCTCAATGCAGGGTGTAAGTCACGCAGAAAGCGCATAAAAATTGAACATCCAGCTATAAAGAGGTTTTACTGTACAAATGCGGCTACGTCGTTACACTGACTCTCCACAGATGACGTTTTGCTTACACGTGTAATTCTTTGAATATTCAGTAGTCCATCCATGAGTTCTCTGTTCTGGATCTGTACTGTTTGCAAATATTAGTACATTCGTTTCCCACATTCAAAGAGCTAACATGCTTAATTGTTTTAATATTAACCCTTTCCATGTTCTATGTTTATTCCAAATTTCAATACCTACTGAATATTCTTGGGCAAAATAGTTACAATGACATATGGAAGGTGGAACATTGTAGCTATTTTAGAAAGTAAAGAAACAGAACTATCAAATTCCATTAGCACACCGAGTAGATCCTGATCAGACGGCTCCTATAGGAGCCGTCTGATCTGGGTCTACTCTGTTTGCAAATGCGTGAAAACACGTTTGCATGAGGGAAAGGTTTAATAACAGTATAAACACTCACGCGTAAATCTGTCGTATAATTCACATGTTCGTGTCACATTGTAACAAACGTGGCTCCTACGATATGTGCAAATGACCTTCAACCTTTGTTAAGCGCAACCCAACTGACGTTTGCAAACAACTTGGATCCAAATGAGACGTCGAGTAACTCGGCGTCTCATCAGGATTCAAGCTGTTTGACACTCGAGGAAATATTTTCTCAAAAGCTTCAACGAATCGGACGTAAGCGAAAAATTATCAGATCGAATATTAAGCATACATCAATAATATCATTATTAGTAGTAGACCAAGGGTTTCGATTTAGTACATTTGTATAACCTTCATGATATGACACCCTGTCTTTTATGGTCTCGTATCGTGCTAAGTACAGATATGATCTGTAGGCATATTCATACATCAATGTATATAGAGCAACGCCCCTCTGAGACGGCCTTCCAAAAGAAATTATATTCTGTGCATTTAACCCATTCCTCCATAAATACGTCTTTCTACGCCTTTGCAAACAGAGTAGACCCAGATTAGACGGCTCCTATCTGTTTGCTTCTGATGTACTATAGATACGCTTCTACAGGTTATGTTATGGCCAAACATTCCTGTGTCCTTATGCTATTATGACACTTAATCTAATTAATATTCATGATATCATTATTTCTTACATGAATATCCATGGAGTAAAGGGTACTAGGAAACCATGTATGTATGAATATTAATTGGCTTTATATTCATACTGCCATATGAACAAGAACAGTTTGGACATGGACCCAAGGTTATAAAACTTCTGAGTCTGATATCATTCTCAAGAGTAGTACAGTAAAACCCCTCTAAACCGGACGTTAAAATTGGTATAAATATCGGTCTTGGAGACAGGTGGTAGCTTATTGGAGGATGAAAGTCATGCAGAAAGCTCCTAGGGGAGCTTTCTGCATGACTTTCATCCTGCATTAAGCAGCCACCTGCCTAAAAGTATCTAAAATATTCTCTACAAGAATTCCGGTTTAGAGAGGTTTCACTGTATAGTGTACTGGCAGTCAACTATACTACTCCCAATTATATGATTGGTCAGACTCTGAGAAAGCTCAGAATCTGACCAATGAGGTGCTTGAGAATGATCTCAGACTCAAGCAAACAGTTTTATTACCTCGGGGCTATGTTAAACCTGTAAAATCAGAACTACGGTATATAATTTCATCAGCAAACAGAGCATATCCTGACTAGACATAGCTCATGCAGGAACGAACTGTTTAGGTTCTACTCTGTTTGCCAGACGTTGAAAGGCGAGTCCAAGGAGTAAAGGGTTTAGGAAATGGTAGCTTAATGCAGAATACACTTATTGGAGAAAGTTCTTATTTGAGAGAGCTTTCTGTATTACTTCTGTTCTGTATTAAGCAGTCGTCTTGGTATTAAAAACGATCATGTTTATTTATGACGACGTCGTTACAGAACAGTTCTACTCTATATCATTTTATAAAAAGTTATCAGCTCAAAGCCTCAAATCGACATTGACCGTTCCATTCACACATCTTACCACAAATAATTGCCACTTTTTTATAATATCTTGCTGCATTGTAAATTACGAGGATGGACAGTTGGGCTGCGTAAGCACCTTTCTGCACTTTTCTACAGTGAAATGGATTCATTGTGTTGAAAATAACACGAAATAATTATTTACTGCACCTGAATCAAGCCATGAAATCATTGAACTGTTTGCATATTGAACATTAAACCCCTGTAAATCGGATTTCTTTAGAAAGTTAGATACTTTTATACAGGTGGCTGCTTAATGCAGGGTGAAAGTCATGCAGAAAGATGAGCTTTCTGTATGACTTTCACCATGCATTAAGTTGCCATCTGACCGATATTTATACTTAATTAATGCTTTCGATGCCAAACTCTGTCGTCTGCTAACTTTGTCGTCTGCTACAAAAATTCATTCTTTTGATTTTCTTCATTTTTATTTCAAAAATATAGTAACAGTAACAAAAAGTTTTGATCCTAATGAGACGCCGAGTTACTCGGCGTCTCATCTGGATCCAAACTGTTTGCATAGGTAATCACAGATCCGGCATTGCCAGCGAAAGGGTTAAGTTGCCACCTGACCGATATTTATACTAAATTAAACGCCCGCTTTATAGGGGGTTTATTTATAGCATCTGACCAGCTGCAACGTCAGATATACTTTTTCTTGGGGGGTGGGGGGGGGGGGTTGTTCAGGTAAGTTCATAGATGACGAAACTGTAGATATTACTGGTGTGTTTCAGAAAATATAGACCTACTTGCGTCTCATCTTTTGCTAAAAATGTTACCTTAGGTCGCAAACAATCGAAAGCATGGATGCCAAATAAAGCAAATAAAACCTTGGATCAAAGCAATTAGCCTGATATGACAAAATAAGACGAACAAATGACTATCAAACTACTGACTACTAAAATAGCAACACTAATTGAAATGACAATAACAGACAGAAAGAACTGATTGCATCTAGACGCATATCGACATTATACACAATGATCGCCAGTTAACCCTTTGTTCCAATTATTCGCCCTTCAATTCCTTTTGCAAACAGAGTAGATACAGACCAGACGCATCCTGTAGAAATCGTCTGATCAGGGTCTTTTCTGTTTGCTTATGAACATATATAGGTCTAATTCTAGTTTTCCCAAGGACCAACATTTTTCATATGCATATGCAATCATAATTATTCGACTAAATAATATTCATATACAGTAGAACCCCTCTAATGCGACCACTTAATGAATAAACATATATGTCTTTATAAGCATGTAGGAGTTTTCTGTATTACTTTTGTCCTGCATTAAGCTACCACCTGTCTCTACAACCCAGAATTATACCTCTTTTATGTGGCCGCATTAGAGGGGTTTACTGTACATATAAAGCGGCCTTTAAGCTGCCACCTGTTTCCAAGACCGATATTTATGCTAAGTTTATTTAAACATATTTTATTTGAAAAATTATACATTATACATGATAACCAAAGAGCATCACTATAGGATTAGAACGAAAGCTAAAAACCTATTGAGTTCTTCTCCCCGATATGCTAAATTCAGCGCCCGGTCTAAAGGGGTTTTACTGTATAAATATATTCTGTCCACAAATACCATGTAAGGATAAATACGTCTGGGTGGTTATTAGCAGTCTCGTTAGTACGAATGTCATTCCGCCAAACATTCTACACAGCCGTGATTACAGTAAAAACCCTCTAAACCGGAATTCTAGTAGAGAAGAATTTAGATACTTTTAGACAGGTGGCTGCTTAATGCAGGGTGAAAGTCATACAGAAAGCTCATATAGGAGCTTTCTGCATGACTTTCACCCTGCATTAAGCTGCCACCTGTCTCCAAGACCGATATTTATGCCAAATTTAGCGTCCGGTTTAGAGAGGTTTCTCTGTATATTACAGCGACCGCTCAACCATTACCTAACGAATATTCATATAAGAATTAATAACTGTATGGATATTAATATTCAGCCTGCTATGGGCGGATGAGTGAATACCTATGCAAACAGTTTGGATCCAGATAAGACGCCGAGTAACTCGGCGTCTTATCAGGATTCAAACTGTTTGACAGCCTGATTGCAATTTGGTAGACAAATTGATTATAGTAGCTTGAATTTTGAAAATGTAGTAGGTGAAAAAGTGTAAAATCACTTGTTCAGCAGGCTAAAGGTTCATTGGATGTGTTCTTAAAAGGCATATGAACGAAACACCTTTGACCAAGGCAGAAACCGAAGATTCGGGATATATACAACTCCATAAGCTTGCCTAAAGCGGCTATTAACCCTTTCGGTGCCAAATTTCTAATTGTCGTCTGCAATCCAAGTTTGTTAAATCATTCAGTAAAATAAGGAAATGAGATAAATACATGCAAATTTCAAAGGAATAAAGCACATATGTAGAAATAGAGACTGAGACAAATAGTGAAGTTCCTGATCAGACGCCGCCTTGAAAAGGCGGCGGCTGATCTGGGACTGCACTATTTGTCGTGGTGCATTTATGCGACTGCGACGGTGAAAGGGTTAAGGTACCACCTATTGCCAAGACTGATATTTATGCTAAATTTATTTTAATTTATTTGAAAAAGTATACATTATACATGATAACTACAGAGTATCGATATAGGATGAGAACGAAAGCTGAAAACTCTGTTGAGTTATTCGATATGTTAAATTGAACGCCCGGTTTAGAGGGATTGTACTGTATTAATATCTTCTGGCCACAAACTACTATGTAAGAAAGAAATATAATTATATTGATGGTATCTCAAATCTTAACACTTGCGACTTCATTAGACAAGTCTATGGGTTATAAGTGGGATATAAGTACATGTATTATAATAACATGGTTAGAATGACACCACTTTACAGTTTCGAGGTCTCATCAGCACTAGGTCGTAAATACCTTAATGAAAACCTTATAAATGTGAACCAATAGCTGCCAAGCATTTGCCTTACGTGACAGTCCAATACAGATCTGTACTGTACAGCCGTGGCTAGATGAGGAGAAAAACGATTAGATACATGATCTTGCATTAATGTTCATAATTGATCTGATTAATTAATTAAAACGGTTAGAAACGAGTTCTGCAGTTATAAAACGTTTTGCTTGAGTCTGCATTTATTCTCAGGCACCTGATAGGTCAGATAATTGGGACTGAGTTCAGGCTAAACGGGGCTTTTTCAGGTACATTATACAATGAGTGAAATATGTTATTCAGTTGTAAAATACACATGTAGGATAGTTCCAGCTTCCCAACCTTTCATAACCCTTACTCCGGCGTGGAAAAAATAATGTCAGCTCAAATGTGAATCTGTAACGTCAAATATTTGAAAGGGATATTTATGTGGACTATTTAATTTATTAATAACATACAATATAACCAGAAAACTATCATAAACATTCTGCAAGTAGATGATCCTTCGAAAGCAACAGCAGCAATGCAAAAAGAGAAAATTGCAGACTCGGTTTTATTGAAGTTATATATCAGATTAATCAACAGAAAATATGTATTTTATTATAAATAAATCATTAATTACTTGACTAACGCATTTCAAACTGAAACTGCTTTAAAGTTGTGTACATTGTAAAATCAAGCGTCCTTTTATAACTGGGGACATTTAATGGGACCAAAACAATCTATTGTTTAACCCTTTCCCTGTTCTATGTTTATTACAAATTTCAATACCTACTGAATATTCATGGAGAACATAGTTATAATGAAACAAGGAAGGTCGAACATTGTAGCCATTTAGAAAGTAAAGACACATATCTTTGAAATTCTATTAGCAAACAGAGCAGACCCTGATCAGGCGGCTCCTCTAGGAGCCGTTTGGTCTGGGTCTACTCTGTTTGCAAATGCGTGAAAACACGTTTATATGAGGGAAAGGGTTAAACGCGTGTAACAATTGTACACAAATAATATTTCAGAATATAAATCTTAAATAAAAAGATACTTTGCAAAACAATGTTTCACTGATCAGCGAATAGATTAAAATACTTCGGTTGAAGTTGCACCCACAGTTTTCACCAAGTCTCGGACATTTCTCCTTGTTTTGGGTTTTCGCTAGATCACAATTTGCTAATCTTGAATTCTGTGAAAAGACATTTAACATTCGGAAATGACGTTACGTCTGCGCTACAGACGATTCAAGTGAAAGATCCCGCGTTTTACGACAAAATCAAGTAAAATAAGGTTATGTTGGATGAAAATGTAACGTGTGACATCCGTATTTTAGCTGTTCTTGATTTATTTTAAGAAAATAACAACAATAACAGCATTAAGAAACACATTGTATAAGCTTTCTTTTGATATACAACAAAACTAGAATATAATAACAGATGCTATGCACTATTTAGATGAATGCGCTGGGTTAACATATTTTTAAAAGTGGCACTGGTGTCTGACGTTAAGATAACAAATATTGTTTATGCAACCCATCCTCTCAAAGAACGGGCATGGGTTATATTGTTTTGAATACGTCGGTCCGTCGGTAGACGAAATGGTTTCCGATCAATATCCAATCAACCTTTTTACCTAGATTTGTAGGGATCTTGGTCATTACAAAAAGATGATTCTCATATAGGTAGCTAGGACCCGTTCAATAACTAATCAACCTGTTGACATGGAGAACTTTTAATTAATATGGAAGTTCGTCTTCATGAGCTGGGTCCATGCTTGTAAACTTTTTAGTTGAGTCTGAGTTCGTTCTCAAGCTTTTGATTGGTCAGATTTGAGCCAAAGGCTCAAATCTGACCAATCAAAAATTTGAGTACGAACTCAGACTCAACTAAAAGTGTTATAAGCATGGATACAGATGGTCTATTGATGTTTTAGAAAGCAAACCTCTTGTTTAACATGTATTATGCTCAGCAAATGAGTTTTGCATAAATCTTTTACAATCATATTTCTTTTTCAAAGTACACAGTATACATTTCATTTCTATACAAAAATGCAATCACAATTAGTTTGGACCCTGCTGGGTTATCTGGCGTCTCATCTGGATCCACACTGTCTGCATTTGGTAATAACCAATAACCGAATTGCATGTTAAATGTTTCCTGCTTCTTGAAAAGGCGATTGGCATGAAAGTGGAGCTGTCCATGTTTGCAGCACGATGTAATACAGTAGTGTCTCGCTAAAGTGATATCATGCCTTATTAACCCATTTGCTCCCAGTGGATTCTTCCATGCTTATATATTGGATTAGTCTATCTTTTATCTAAAGTATGTCTGGTCTAAATTTTCATTACACTGTTTGCCTACGTCCAATATATGGGATCGTGGGAGTAAATGGGTTAACATAGAAGCAGGAGGTTGCATAATTCAGAACAAAATGGATACATAATGCTCCTGTATGAGAATATTTGCTCACTTTTATCCTGCATTTAGCTAGCACCTGTTTTAAAATCCAGAGTTAGACTTCTTTCGAGTGGTCGTACTAGCGAGACTTCACTACATCACAGTACAGACACAAACCATCCCCAGGAAGTTATGAACAACAAAAACAACCGTGACTAATAATCAATCACTGTTGTTATTTGCAGCATACTGAATAAGATGTTTTGTATCTGGTTCTATTCACATCATTTCCTTTCATTTCTGGTGAAAACAAGCTGGCTTCATACCAATTATTACTGTGTTTCCTCGTTTCTTTTCCAGACCCACATCAAACGTTTTCGCAATGTCATTATCGTTTAAAACATGGGCGTATGTCATTTGCACACAATTATATCCCATATATAGTACTATTTAACCGTTATTACACTAAAAGAAACCATGCAAGGTTACCTAAAATGTTCCGCACCTATCGAGTAATTATATGTAATTTATAAAAAGGTTTCTGCTGCCAGAAGTCAATTAAGACTGGAATGGACTGAACTAACATGTGCGAGTCACAGTGGGCATTGGTTGATATTTAGTGAACAAACAATATTTAATCGTCGTTTACAATATCACTGGGGGCAAACTACGTATTACTATCAAAATGTTTTGCTACGACAATTTATATGAATATTTTAATAGATTTGTTTCCCTACGAAAGCAAATGTTTTCGTTATACATGCACTTTACCACTGTATTTGCCGTCGCGGTTGTTGTAAATTAGTCGGAGAGGGGATACGTTTATTAACACTGTTTGTCTTTTAGGGTGGGGATGGAATAAGTGTGAGGTTGGGCGCCCATAAACCGGTTTAACCCCCCGGTGACTTTTGTCACTGACCGTTCCAAGGCGGTGCTTCCATCTTCCGCCTATTGTGTGTTTGTTTTGTCTTTGTGCGTCTCTTGTTGTTTTTATAGTTATGTACATTTGCTGTTTCCTTGTGTTGCTGTTCGGGCGACTGTTTGTTCTGTATGTGGTGTTTCCTGCATGACTCATTTTTGTACTTTTGTTATCGTAGGACAACATTTCCCAATTGGTACATTGGCTTCGTAGGAAAACAAATCTATTAAAATACCCATATAAATTGTCGTAGCAAAACATTTGATAATACTACGTAGTTGGCCACCAGTGAATATAACAAAATGAAAGTAGCGATTTCTTACGAATATGTTAACCTTTTACATCGTAAATACTCCTTTAACCCTTTCATCGCCAATGTCGCATAAATGCACCGCGACAAATAGTGCAGCCCAGATCAGATACCGCCTTCTCAAAGCGGCGTCTGATCAGAGACTTCACTTTTTGTCCCAAACTCTGTTTCTATATATGTGCTTTATTCCTTTGAAATTTGCATTTATATATCTCATTTCCTTATTTTACAGAATGATTTAACTAAATTGGTTTGCAGACGACAATTAGAAATTTGGATTTGGCGCCGAAAGGGATAAACGCATTATGCAAACAGTATGGACCAAGATCAAACGGTTCTTGCAAGATTCATATGATCAGTATCCGCTCTGATACTTATGGGATTATATAGACGTTTTTCTTCGGAAAGACTTTCTTGTTCACATGTCATTTAAATAGTAAGCTGATTGATATTGATGGTGTCATTATTTGTTACATAAATATTCATGCAGTAGAAGGGTTAAATACATACATTAATTTCCATCGGCAATAAAGGTTTACCATGCTGTTGCTAGGGTATGATTTGCAAAACGTGTGTAAACTAAAGGTTAAACAGTAAATATTCTCTACAGCGACAGCAATCTACAGCGATAACACTCTATAGTGGCAAATAATACAGCAGCCTGCTTATGCGAAAACAATATACAGCAACAACAATCTACAGCGGCAACACTCTACAGGGACAGCAATATACAACGACAACAATCTACAACAACAACACTCTACAGCGACGGCAATATACAACAACAACAATCTACAGCGACAGCACTCTACAGGGACAGCAATATACAGCAACAACAATCTACAGCGACAGCACTCTACAGGGACAGCAATATACAGCAACAACAATCTGCAGCGACAACAGTCTACAATGACAGAACTCTATAGCGACAACAATAAACAGTAGTCTACTTATGCGACAACAATACACAACAACAACAATCTACGACGACTAAAATCTACAGTGACAGCACTCTCTTGCGACAACAATCTACAGTATTCTGCTTATGCGACAACAATATATAGCAACAACATCTACAGCGACAACAATTTACAGCGACAACAATCTACAGTTGTATACTTATGCGACAACAGTATACAGCGACAACAATCTACGGCGACAACAATCTATTGCGACAACAATATAGCGGCGACAATCTACAGCGACAATTATCTACATTGACAAAAAATTATAGTGATAACAGCTTTCTATTTATGTTACAACAATATACAACAACAGCAATATACTGCAACAACAATCTGTTGGGGCAACAATCTCTACAGCGAGAATACTCAGGTCACGAATAGCGCTAAAAGGGCAAGACTTTATATTTATCAGATAGCATCCATGAAGGGTTTCCTATCAGACAAAGGGTTAACTTTACCATTTCTTTCCTATAATACTTTTTCACGCATTTGCAAACAGAGTAGACCCAAATCCGACGGCTCCTACAGGAGCCGTCTGATCAGAGTCTGCTCTGTTTCTTTTGACATGATGATATAGATCTGATTCTACAGTGTTTGTCAAATCCAAAAGTTTCCTTGAACAGATCACGTTATAAAATTGCAGCTAATAAATATTCATAACTTGGCAATTGTTTACCTGAATATTGAATAGAGAAAAGGTTAATGCGAACTACAATAGAGGGTGTGTGCAATAACCGTCCAAAGATATACGTATTTGGTACTTTTTAACTGACAACAATGCATAATTGTTACAGTAAAACCTCTCTAAAGCAACCAACAAAAAGAGGCATAATTATGGGTGTTAAAGGCAGGTGGTAGCTAAATACAGGACGAATGTTATGCGAACAGCTCCCGTAGAAGCGTTCTGTATTACTTCTGTCCTATATTAAGCAACCACCTGCTTTTAAAGATACTCAGTTATAATCATTAAGTAGTAGATTTATAGGGGATTCTGCTATACGTCTATTCATAAATCCGCCGGAAGAGTTTATGAAACAGCTTTAATTGCAGCTATTTAACCCTTATAGAAAGGAAGATCGCTATTAACATTTAGCCTGCTGAGTAAATTATTTTTACACAATTTTTCACCCACTTCATTTTCAGAATTCAAGCTATAATCAGTTTTTCTACTTAAATGCAACCAATAATTTGGATCCTGATAATACGACGAGTTACTTGGCATCTCATCTGGATCCAATATTTTTACAAAGGTAATCAATGATGTGCCATCAGTAGGCTAAACTTTAACCCTTTCGGCGCCAAATTTCTAATTGTCGTCTGCAATCCAAGTTTGTTAAATCTTTCAGTAAAATAAGGAAATGAGATAAATAAATGCAAATTTCAAAGGAATAAAGCACATATATAGAAAAAGAGATTGAGACAAATAGTGAAGTCCCTGATCAGACGCCGCCTTGAAAAGGTGGCGTCTGATCTGGGACTGCACTATTTGTCGTGGTGCATTTATGCGACTGCGGCGGTGAAAGGGTTAACATGACACTGTCTCTGTTCTCAAGCTATCATTTACAGGCCAATGTCATATTTCTCCCGATATAAACAAATTCAGGGAAATCTCAACACTTAACTGACAAATTATTTCATGCAACAATTAGACTATTTTCGTCGTATTTTCATAAACACAGTAGATCTATCATATTGTACATGTCGATATTGGTCATATTATGAAAGTCACGCATGGTTAATTTTCTTTCGTTCACTTCTAGATCAACATCAAACACCCCATAATTCCATTACCGTCAAAAACATAGGCGTATATCATTTCCACATTTAGATAACAGAAATAGCTGTTATTATGGCGTGATTTTATTCATTATCGTAATAAAGGTTAAACTGTTCTATACTTAGACATAATTACCTGCACATTTCAACATATCCGTCAAACGACGGAAATCTGCAAAACAAAATCGTTCGATTTGAGTTACAAACATAAAAAGCATACACGCACCACACGTATATTGCCTGTATATATGGTTCCTTTTATTTATCCATTGCATAACCCTTTCACCGCCGCAGTCGCATAAATGCACCACGACAAATAGTACAGTCCCAGATCAGACGCCGCCTTTTCAAGGCCGCGTCTGATCAGGGACTTCACTATTTGTCTCAATCTCTATTTCTATATATGTGCTTTATTCCTTTGAAATTTGCATTTATTTATCTCATTTCCTTATTTTACTGAAATATTTAACAAACTTGGATTGCAGACGACAATTAGAAATTTTGCGCCGAAATGGTTAATGTTTTCTAAAACCTATTTCATTGTAGCTGGTATATAACTGTAGAATGGAGCCTGTCCTAAGCGACCATTCAGTTATTGAACATAGGGTCTTAAAAGGGTGGTTGCTTAATACAGGGAAAACATAATACAGAAAGGACCCTTGATAAGAGCTCTTTTTATGTCGCTTAAGACAGGTTCTACTGTATACTGTACACGTATTATATACAGTCAGTTCAAAAGCTCATGTTGTGTGTTGATTGTTTTACCGACTTTCAATAAAAAATATTTTTTCTCGCGATTTAAAATTAAACTCTGTATAATAGACGTATATTTTCAACAGCAAAACTAAAACATTGTATTGGTTATGTTCACTTATTCTTATGGTGATTATTAATAACGTATATCAAACAATGCTCCTGTGATACAAATAAACCGTGACTGCCGAAGTCTTTCAAAAGTTATAACGTCTTGATAATTCTTATGTAAATCTATTTCATGTCTTTAACCCTTTCCCTGTTCTGTATTTAGGCCAAATTTCAATATTTACTGAATATTCATTAACAAACTAGTTAGAACGAAATATGGAGGGTGGAATATTGTAGACATTTTAGAAAGTAAAGGAACATATATATCAAAATATTTCAGCAAACAGAGCAGATCCTGATCAGACGGCTCCTAGAGGAGCCGTCTGATCTGGGTCTACTCTGTTTGCAAATGCGCGAAAACACGTTTATATGAGGGAAAGGGTTAACTCATTCCCTCCTACTGACGCATGTTGATGCCCTTGTAAAAGTCATTTTTGAAACCATTGTGATAATCACAATGCCCCTTTTTGGTAGATTTGTTCGAATAGGTTGAATCTAAAATAGCCTCTGAAGGAATTGGTTAACCCTTCGCTTGCTGAATTTTAAATTACATTTCTCCTTCATTACCCATGCCATGTTGTATAATTACATATATCATCACTGTGTACAAGTTTATCGCTGTGCAATCACTGCTGTGGAGTGCACTGGTTGCACAATCAACTTGTAAATAGTGCAGACCCTGATGAGACAGCTCCTGCAGGAGCTGTCTCATCTGGGTCTTCACTATTTACAGGTAGGTATATTGACGTGAATAGCAAGCGAAGGGTTAACTGATATGTCATCTAAGTTCTCTTAAAGGGCTGTTGTTGTGTATGCAACTTATCCAAGGCGGCTTTCCTTTGAAAGAATGTAGTTGGCATGTTATCAAAAACATTTGCTGTATAATGTAAAAAATATATCAATATATATGTGAATTCATTAGCAATGTCTATGAAAACCAATTCATAATATTATTTCGTGACTTTCTCTGTCGTGCCACTAGTATCAAGGATCACACTAGAAATAAGGAAACCCTTTGGGTTTTTCCTTTTTCGTGTTATCCTTTGTATTAGTGCGCATTTCATGGCGTTTTTTGGTGCTCTTTATTGTTATTGTCATGTAATAATGTATAGTTCTTTTCTAATTATAGAAGTTGCAACCATTCTAATTTATGGGTAAGTGATTGTCACAAGAAGCTCGTAGTAATCGTGCAGTATAAGTATATATAAGTTTATTACAGGTCTGTATAACAACCGGTAACTCCGGAACAAATACATGGTTTGTGACCTGTTTTACCTCTACGGATGGACTCGTCCTAAAGGTCACAGCTCACGGGTAAAAATCGACAAACATATACACTTTTTACGAAATAAATCTATATATCTATATAACCGTTTTCGTCGATACTTATCTCTTTTTTTGCACAATAAAATAGCACCCGCGTATCTCGAACGGTTACAAAACCATACGCAAACCTTAATAGATATTCTTGCATAAAACGTGCTGATGTAGTCCCGCTAGACCATGTATTAACAAGGCGATTCTCGTGCTCAAGCGCTGTTGTTGACCGGTTTTAATTATACCTATTCAGGGCCGAATGTAAACAATGGACGCGAATGCTATCTGGCGTTTTGACATAAGCTATGTGAGCGGTGCGAATATTTCAGTGGCCCTGACAATGAGCTGTTTTAGTGATAGACATTTTGAATGAAATTCCGTGTAAACGGTATTTGATACAATCATGAAATGACGTCAGAAATAAAACAGTGGCCTGGAATCAGCATAAATCGAACTAAGTGTCAAAGAAGTGTATAATTTTGCTTGTATTTGGAAGAATTAAATTGATGCAGGAAAGCAGAAAATGATTTTATGCAAGAATAGCGTTAATACACGTTTGTTTCCGGGCAATAACATCTGCAGTGTCCCTCGGGAATGTTGTTGCCCTCGCCCTTTGGGCTCGGGCCAACAACAGTCCCCCGGGACACTGCAGATGGTATTCCCCGAAAAAACGTGTATTAACCCTCTACTAAGACATCGGCAAACACCATCATACTCTTCGATATCAAACGTCTTCGGTGCCAAGTACTAAAACGAAGGCAGATCGGTGGTTTTGATTCCATGCCCTGCTTTTCAGCGAATGAGATTAGCCGAACTCATCTTCCTGATATCATCCCTCGTCATCATGTCATCTCATCATTCATCGGCGTTATATGATCTATTCAGTGTCGCAGTGCCGTAAAACCCAACTCACTCACTTACTATTCGGTGTTTGTTTAAAAGGTTTTCTTGTGCTATACTTCTTTTCAGCATATAAGCTGAGTTATGTAATTTAACCCTTTCCCTGTTCTATGTTTGGTCCAAATTTTAATACTCAATGATTATTCATGAATAAAACAGTTCTAATCAAATATCGAAGGTGGTGCATTGCATCCATTTTAGAAAGTGAAGAAACAGAACTATCAAATTCCATAAGCAAATAGAACAGACCCTGATCAGACGGCTCCTCTAGGAGCCGTCTGATCCGGGTCTACCCTGTTTGCAAATGCGTGAAAACACGTTACTATAAGGGAAAGGGTTAAGACATTTTAGAATGCAATGACAGTAGAGACTGTCACTTTAAATGTTGGGACGACCTAGCAAATAGTATCTGCGGTGGCCTATTCTAGGTTCACAACATATTACATAACACCCTGATATTTCGTCAAAAGCCTTAAGTAACAGGTTTTAACTTCAGGTAAAGAATAAACACAGAATCTGTCAAAAAAAAGATTTTTCTCGTCAAATGCTTTTAAACTGTTGTCTGTTAAGCGTAGTCAAAATGAGACGCCGAGTTTCACGGCGTCTCATTAGGATCCAAACTGTTTGACCACGAAAGCGTTAAACTTACAAGAGCATATTCGCGATTGTCGACTAAACTTTCTCGATAAACATTAGAAACTTTTCATTTTCAACATATTAGTATTGATTTAATAAGAAAACATTGCATTTAATCGATATAACACTTCTTCAGATGACAGAAGTTTCAGGCATTCGAGAAGATGTAAATTGCCAAAGGAATGACATTCTTTGTTTTCGACAAACTGATTCATGTTTTTTCGCATAAATATCTCCACAATAGAAGTATGTTTTCGATAATCGAGAAATTTATCTTGAAAGTCAAAATAATGATTCGTTATTCGCAAAGATTTTGCAAGTTGTACGTTCTGAAGAAGTTAACTTAATCCAACCAAAAGTAGCCTACATGACAACGTTGCTTTAACGAACATTTGTTATTTCAAGCTATCATGCATTGCCTATTGGTTTTGGCTATTCATGTACAGTAAAACCTCTTTATAACAGCCACTATATTGTGTTAATTAGTTGTATTTAGGG
Source organism: Azorinus chamasolen (assembly GCA_963576725.1). Lineage (NCBI taxonomy): Eukaryota > Metazoa > Mollusca > Bivalvia > Cardiida > Solecurtidae > Azorinus > Azorinus chamasolen. Next base: position 97,650,957 of record OY755235.1, on the reverse strand, counting down.
CAGGTGACTGCTTAAAGCAAGGTGAAAGTAAAACAGGAGCATGACTGCTTAAAGCAAGGTGAAAGTAAAACAGAACGCTCCTATAGGAGCATTCTGTTTTACTTTCACCTTGCTTTAAGCAGCCACCTGACTTAACATAAAATACTTGATGTAATTCAGTTGCCGTTAGAGAGGTTTTACTGTATTGCCGATTTTTTCTTTCTTGAATCGACGGTCCGAGGAGGTCTCGTTCCAGAGAGCACGATCATACAAACAGCATCCAATCATAAGACCCAAACTGTGGTACTATTCAATGGCGATCGGCAAGACTTCGTTCATTCTGTACGGATTTGGTTTGGTCGATTCACCGAATTTGCATGCCGACTTTACTGTCTTGTTCGTCGCAGTCATTCCTAGAGATCTTCCAGCGATAGTAAACGGTCACGTGATAATGGCGTAGTTTGTCGTGTTTTATCGCCGATAGAAAATCTTATTTTGGACGTTGATTTATGAATATTTGGATTAAATGTGTTACATCAGAAGGATATTCTGTAAGTGGGGCAACTACTATGTGTGATATGTTTAGAACTAATGGGAAAGAAGTATAAACGGAAGAATAGGAGCAGTGGAAGTGGTTGTGAAAGCGGTCAGTGTAAGAAAGCAGTGAAAACAGGAGGCCCGGCTTCTGGGGACTTATCAGTAAGCAAACTATTACAGCAAACAAGCAGTGTTTTATATGATCAGAATGATGACAATAATAGCAATGTATTTAGCATTCATGATGACAGTGTCTTCTGTTCATCTTCTGTGTCAGGCATAACAGAGGTACATAAAATGACGGCTACAGGTACCGCTCAAGTGCAATCAAGTCAAACAGTTGAGCCAACACATAGTGACATTATGGCGTTTCTTAAAGGCATAGAGGGAAGATTAAGTGCTATGGGCACAAGGCGTGATGCTCTTGAAGAAGTTAAAAGTAAAGTTGTAGGGTTTGAGAAAGAAATTAAGAAACTATGGTTAACTATGAAAGATATAAATAAGAAGATGGATGAGAGGGTACTCACGGTGGAAGAAAAAGCTGAAACAAGTGACTTTGCGCGTGTTAAATGACAAAGTCGTGTCTTTGGAAAAGGAAAAAGAGAACTTAAAAAAAGAAGTTGTTTATCTGCAGAGCCAGTCCATGTGGAACAATTTACCTTTCTCTAATATACCAGAGGTCCAGTCAGAGAGTAATGAGGAAGCGGAGGAGAAAGTGAGAGATTTTATAGTACAGAAGATGAATCTGGCTAAAGAAATTGTTGACAGAATGATAATGGAAAGAGTACACAGAATAAGTCAGAAACAGGAGGACGAGTGCAGACTAATAGTTGCCAAATTCCACGAATTCAAAGAGAAGGAGCTTGTCCGTAAACAGTGGAAATCGTAACAAGGGACGCAATATTATGTTACTGAACAATTTCCGAAGTCAATTATTGAGAAGAGAAAAAGGTTACTGCCAAAGGCAGCAAAAGAGGCGAAGCAGCAAGCGCGGATTACGTACGACACGCTCTACATAGATGGGAAAGCAGTGAAGGAGTATGTATACGCGGGGAGTGAATTGAACATTTTGTCATGGAATGCCCATGGTCTGACAAAGGACAAAATGGAAAGTTTCGACTTGGTAAATAAATTAGTTCCTTATGACGTTATATTTTTATACTTTCTTGGTCATCTGCAAACAGTAATATCGATCTATCAGGATATGTTTCCCACAACTTTTATAGGCATTTTCAGCACAGACAAGCTAAAAGATGCAGCGGTGATATTGTATTTATATTACAAAGAATCTCTGTCTGATGGCATTGAAATTATTAAAACTCATCACAACTCTATGATATAGTTAAAGCTTGATCGTAACTTTTGTTAAACAGAAAGGGGTATTTACCTGTGTGGCGTATATCTATGGGGAGAGGTCTCGCCAGCTTATAACACAATAAATGTAGACCTTTTTGATTTACTCGAAATTGATATTGATTTTTATGGTGATTTAGGAGATATTTATATATGTGGAGATTTTAAGAGTAGAGTTGGGCAGAAAAGTGATACTGACTATGATGAATATGTTCCCGATGAATACCTTTACCGGGCCTCGATGGACAAAAAATACATTTGGTACTAAATTATTAGATCTGTGTAAAGCAACGTGCATGAGAATTGTTAACGGCAGAATTGCCGAGGACAATTGTAAAGGTTTGTATACATGTGTATCCAATCAAGGAGCCTCAGTTGTAGACTATTTGTTAACAAAATAATGTACTTTCTCGTGCTTAACTAGTTTTACCGCTGAACTTGTAAATGAATGGAGTGACCATAGCCCGATCCATTTCTTACTCCGGTGTAATAAACAACTTGTTGAATCAGACTACTCTACTGAAACCAAAATCAGATGGGTAGCTTCGTGCAAATCGGTATTCCGATCTGGCATTATAGGTAAATTGCCAATTTTCAATGACATAGTAGAGGACATTGAATTGTCTCGAAAAGAATCGATGAATAAACTTGTTTCGGATTTTACAAAGGTTTTTGGGGAAGTCGCAGATCCTTTATGTTTAAAAAAACACCTCTTCGAAACACCGGCCCAAATCTAATAGCACGCCTTTGTTGAATGACGCTGATTGGTTTGATAGTGATTGTGTAAGTGCAAAAAAGTGCTATATGGACGCCCTACGCGTTTTCAATAAGTCGCATTCATCTATGTGAGTTTAAAAAGGAGTATAAAACTACGATTAGAAAGAAGAAACGTATGTTTGAAGCAAATAAGTTAGAGGAGCTAGAAAATTTAAGCTATAGTAAACCTAGAGAATTTCGGAAACATTTTAAAAGAACAAATTCTAAAACAGAAACTTCTATCAAACTTGCAGATTGATTTCTTTCAGTACTTCTCAAATCTCGAAAATGATATTTTCACATGTACAAATGCTGAAGCAGAAGACTTCTGTAACACACACGATTTTAATTCATTTTTTGCAAGCGACGAGTTGGATTTTCCATTTAATACAGAGGAAATTTTACAAGCGATTAAAAAGTTGAAGACAAATAAAGCATATGGTAATGATGGTCTGCTAAATGAGTATTTTATTGAATTTAGTGATATCTTGGCTTCGCACATATGTGATATTTTTAATGCTATTTTAGATTCTGGTATTTTCCCGGACCAATGGAGACAGGGAATTATTATACTAGTGTTCAAAAACGGAGATAAAAAGATGTTAATAATTATAGGGGAATCACGCTATTAAGTTGTCTGTCTAAACTGTTTACAACTGTTTTAAACCAGAGAATTGTGGGGGTTTGTGATAAATACAGTAGCATCTCAGATGCACAGTTCGGTTTCAGAAAAGGTAGCTCAACAATAGATGCTATCTTTGCTTTAAATACACTAGTTGAACATTACTTGAATAACAATAAGAGATCATATGTTGCTTTTATAGATTTAAAAAAATGTTTTGATAGTATTTATAGAAACGCGTTATGGTTTAAAGTTTATAAATCGGGTATACAAGGTAAGGTACTAAGAGTAATGAAAAATATGTATGAAGAAGTGAAATCTTGTTGTAAACACTACAATGGCTATTCTGATTTTATTGAATATTCAGTTGGATTGCGGCAAGGGGAGGTAATTTCGCCGCTTTTAGTATCGCTGTTCTTGGAGGATCTGGAGTTATTTTTACATAATGAACTCAGGTTTGTTGATAGATGATATTGTTTTGATGTTATTACTTACATTCACTGTGCGCAGTGCAGTGACTAACATGGTTTGAGTTGAATTTGTATTTGTTAAGGTAGTATTAGAAAAAAGTAACAGACAGAAGGTTTTGGCACTGTGATGATGTGTCAATCTATTGATGTGATCAATTAATTGATCGAAGTGATTTTATTGATTGGTCGTGCTCTTTTGCTATGTGTTATGTTTGTATAGTTAAAGGTGAAACAAGGCGTGTTTACCATGGTATGTGGATTCTTAGGAACATAATTATATACTTATATTGTCCGACAAACATGTTTGATTCAGGGCGGGGGCTTTGCTAGGCTCCTCTCATCTGAACCAGAACTGGATGCATATTTTCCTGTGACGTTTGTTCACAGTGATTGTCGTTCGCAAGGCCATGGTATATACATGTATCACAATATGTGAATCTGAGATGCAGATTTCCTTTCCTCAATCCATTTCGAATAGCGTTGCAAGCAATGTAGATCCGGACCGGTGATAACTCACTGTTTCTGAGTATACCTGCACTGTTTGACTATGCATGGTTTATAAATGTTAATACCCAATCTGTGTGTCTTTTACTCTCCGTTACTTGCAAAATATGATATAATAAGTATTTAAAATTCCAGTAACTCATAATACTTGTCAAACTATTTGTTTTGAGTCGAAAAGAAATGCATTATTTACCAAAAATCACGTGAACAATAATAATATCTGTATATAGTTATGTAAAAACGATGTATTATGTACAAGTCTAAATAAAATATTGTTCTGTTCTGTTCATTGCGGACCTTACTTGCAGGAATTTGTAAGGTGAACAAGAAACACGGATGTGACGAAAGATACACAGGAAGCAATCCACTGATTAACAGTTCTTGGTCAACACGTCTGCCCCACCACAAACCTGTCGAGTGGTTCCCAACTAGATCACACAAACTTCTGCAAATAAACTTCGGATATCTCGAACCTCCGTTATCTCGAACTAATTTATATAGTTCCTTTAAGTTCGAGATATCGAAGTTAAACTATATATCGTTTTCTTTCTTTTTTAAACAAAATGCAACCATGGTGTCAAATAGTTTGTAACCTCGTGTGACGCCGAGTTGTTATCCATTGAATGGTCTGGGACCAAACTGTTTTCAAATGTCATCACAGATACGTTGTTCTCGTATTATGGCAGTTCGTAAATTAACCCTTTCGCTGCCAATGCCGGATCTGTGATTACCTACGCAAACAGTTTGGATCCAGATGAGACGCAGAGTAAATCGGCGTCTCATTAGGATCCAAACTGTGTGTTACTATGTTTTTGAAACAAAAATGAAGAAAATAAAAAAAATGAAAATGTATAGCAGACGACAAAGTTAGCAGACGACAGAGTTTGGCAGCGAAAGGGTTAAATCAGATTTGTTTCAATCTTTAGGATAAGCGTGTTTTATAATATTGTAATCTCGAAATATTCAAGTATTGTTTCAATGTTTGGTAGATAACGGCTAAAACAAAACATTGGCTTCAACAAAACACTGAATGTCTAAACACACAGTGCATTGAACGAAGCGAAAAATGGAAATATAGATTTTAACCCTTTCCTCCATAAATACGCTTTTCTACGCCTCTGTAAAACCACTTGTTGAAACCATTGTGATAAATAGAGCATTTGTTCCTATATATACAAACAAATGCTCTATTTATCACAATGGTTTCAAACTACAAAATTCTAAAACTTTCATTTTGTCTAGTTAATGCTCCTTTTCGGTAGATTTATTCGAAGTGGTTGGATCTGAAAAATAACCTATGGGGGGAATGGGTTAACCCTATCTGCCTAAGGAATAGAGCTGGTTCCCCCTTTTTTGGATATTAATGGAACAAGAGGTTGTATCAAAAATTACCATTGACTAAAATGATTACTATGACAAACCGTGTAGATGTTTTAAAATATTGTACACGTAGTTTGAAACCATTGTGATAAATAGAGCATTTGCTGCAATAGGAGCAAATGCTCTATTTATCTCAATGGTTTCACAAAGTCACCTTTACAGGGTCGTTAAAAGTCGTCAATATAAGGGAATGGGTTAAGGTAACCCAATTTTGAAAGTTGAAGCCGCTAAAAAGGCAATCTTAGCAGACGAAATCTATATGACAGCAAAAGGGTTTAAAACCTATATTAGTAAACTTGAGTAGATGTGGGTAATTATTTTAGAAAAACTTTCTTTAAGATCAGTAATTATACCGATTTCTATTTTTTGCAGCGAAAACAAATGCCTTATCAATGTGTCTGTTATTATTTCTTGCATTTCTCAGTAATCCTTTAATGTGGCAACGACATACCGGTAGTTATACTGCGTGGCTATTACTGTATAATGGGAGACAGAAAAAAATGAGACGGAAGTACATTGCGCTTGCACCATTTAGAAGTACATAAGCACCGTGTCTGGTTATACAACTGAACAATGAACTTTATATGTAGTAGAAATTATCTCCTATCCTACAGATAAAAATACATCAACACAGTCTAATGCTGTCTTTTTAAATAAACACAGTAGTGATCAAGGCGTTGTAGACGCTGCAGTATTCTTTGCACCATGGTATCAATCTGATATCGAATAATGTCGCTTTTGCATGGAATTGCGTATCTATGAGGGAAGGGATTAACACTCTATCCAGTTGATGATACAGTTGCAGCTGACACTTCAGCCGTTTCTCATTATGCTTATTATCACACTGGCCACTCACAGTTATGGGCATGATTGTCTAATCGATTGCATAAGATCATCCGACTCGCGTTTCTTTATTCATTGAGTATTTTCATTTATGTTATGATCACGTGATTTCTTCATGTGACTGATATTTGTATATCCATGCGCCCTTCTTACATATTGCTATATGTTATCGGTTTTGTTGATACTAAAAGTACAAAAATGAGTCATGCAGGAAACAACACATACAGAACAAACAATTGCCCGAACAGCAACACAAGGAAACAGCAAATGTACATAACTAGAAAAAACAACAAGAGACGCACAAAGACAAAACAAACATACAATAGGAGGAAGATAGAAGTACCGCCTTGGAACGGTCAGTGACAAAAGTCACTGGGGGTTAAACCGGTTTATGGGGCGCCCAACCTCACTCTTATTCCATCCCACCCTAAAAGACAAACAGTGTAAATAAACGTATCCCCTCTCCGACTAATCTACAACAACCGCAACGGCAAACACAATGGTAAAGTGCATGTATAACGAAAAAACATTTAATTGAACATACTGTATCCACCTATCGCTAGTGTACTCAACGATTGAGCTGCAAACAGAGTAACTGTAGAAAAGTAATAAAGGGAACGACAAAAATGAAATAGTACAGATATCCGACGTTCTCCTTCCATTTCTGGATTTAAAAGGTCGCCTTCATAGAGTACTAAACCTTTCTTGTCGGCGTGCATGCAAAGAGGCCAGCGTGATTGCCAACTGTAAAAGGTTTCACAACCAAACATGCAGTATGTTGTAGTACCCGCTTATGTTACGAAGCATTTCCATGGCAGATATAGTATACCACGATTGGTTCCGGATGCCACGTTATCAAACACCCTTTGTATCCATCGAATGCAGGTCATTGAATTGCACTATTTTGTCAGGCCGGCGAGGATACCATGGGTTAGGCTGTGGAACGCCATCTTTGTATTCTATTGCTTCGCAAAGAATACAATAAAAATGTGAATCAACTCGTTCCCGACTTCACGAGACTTATGAACAATGCACCTTTGTGTAACTCTCTCTCTCCTAGTGACGCCTTCTTGCGCCTAAAACTCATATATTGAAGCATTGTGATAAATAGAGCATTTGCTTCATTGGAGCAAATGCTCTATTTATCACAATGGTTTAAAAACAAACACATTTCTATAGGCCTTTAGATCTGACATGTTGTTTTTATTTATAGATGACCCACAGATCGGGAATATACCACTGTTGTATTAGGTGAGCTCAGCATTTTAACAACTGATTCAACTTATACTATTTAACATTTCGTTTGCTATTCACGTTAATATACCTACCTGTAAATAGTGAAGACCCAGATGAGACAGCTCCTGCAGGAGCTGTCTCATCTGGGTCAGCACTATTTACAAGTAAATTGCGCAACCAGTGCACTCCACAAAAGTGATAGCACTGCGAGATACTTGTACACGGTGAAGATATATGTAATTATACAACAGGACATGGGTAACGAATGCGAAATGTATTTTAAAATTCAGCAAGAGAAGGGTTAATTTAATCACTATAGACAATCGGACTTCAGTCTTACCAGCTGCAAGAGCTTCGCGAGAAATTCTCTCGTCAATTTCAGCAAAACCCTTTTGTATAGAATGGAATGGTCTGGAAATACCAAATCTATAAATAAAAACGACAGGTCACGCCTAATTGCTAGTATAATTCTCCTTTCTATAGTTAATGCTCCTTTTCGGTAGATTAATTCAAAAAGGTTGTTTATAAAAATAGTCTAGGAGGGAATTGGCTAAGCCACAAATAAGGGCTACAAGAAACGCGAAACCAGCCTTTTTCGCAAAATATTAGATGTTTAACCTTTCGCTTCAATATACTTACCTTCACGTCAATATACTTACCTGTAAATAGTGAAGACCAAGATGAACAGCTGTCTCATCAGGATCTGCACTATTTACAAATTGATTGTGCAACCAGTGCACTCCACAGCAGTGATTGCACAGAGAACTAATTGTAGACAGTGAAGATGTATGTATTTATGCAACAGATCATGGGTAAAGGAGAATAAATGTGTTGTTTTTTTAAAATTCAGCAAGAGAATGGTAAAAAACGCGAAATGGTTCGACTAAAAATTGTTTGATAAACGACATCGGTATCTGAATGCTCGTGTCATTTTAATGCACTTCAGTCAACGGAAAACAAGAGAAAATGTACCATCGACAAAACGTCAGTACAAGAAACAGAAAGGAATTAAAACACAAATTCAACAAATCTAAATAGATAGAAAATTAGACAAAAAAACCACATGATTTCTGAAGGTTCTTCTCAAAGGATAAAGAAAAGCAAGGATACTCTTTGTTTACAAATTATTTGTTCAAGTGTTTTAATGTACGTCATGATCAGATGTCTTTAAATCGGAGGAACCGATACTCTCTGAGCTAGACGTTGAAGTAACCGTGACAGAATTACAGGTGACATTAAAACCATCAGGCTCCGCTAATTTCATCAAAGAACAGTAGAGATATTAATAAGACATTCGACTGCCTTGTTTTTCAAATCGGGACATTTTCCAGTAATGTGGTCCGAAAGCATAACATCTTTTTTTAAATATGAGGGGGTCTGACGTTAATAACTACCGCCAGATAATTGTTTGAGCGAAACGATTGACTACCATTCTTAAAAGCGCCTGACAGCATGGAATGCGAAATATTAACATTATATCAGAAGCCTAGTTCAAGAAACGACATTAGTTGATACCATATTCGGCTTATATGGGTTAATCGAAAACATGTTTAATTGCTGCAAACGATTGTACGCAGCCTTAGTCGATATGAGTAAGTGCTTTGACAGCGCGAGCAGAAATGCTCTGTGGTACAAAATGCATAAGTTAGATTTTCTGGCAAATTATTGCGCACAGTTAAGTCAATGTATGAACATATGAAATGCCAGGTGTGGCAATGCAGTACATATTCGGATTTCTTCGAAGTGGCAGTATGTCTTAAACAGGGAGATATTTGCTCGCCGCTATTGTTTAACAGAGCAACAGATAAAGGTGCGTACTCAAATATTAACCATTGTTTAGAAGTCCTAAATTCAATAAACTACTGCTCTGTTCTATTCCCAGATTATGATCTTGTGATCTTGAACAAGTAGTACTTATTTCCTTTTCTTCGTTCAAGCTACTATTGAAAAACCTGAACGGACCAAGTGTCAAAGAGTTTGGATCCTGATCAGACAGAATTGTTTGGATACAGACTGCTTCAAACACGAGTCATGTCGCGCTAAGAATGATAAGAGGAACCCTTTCAACGCTGAATTTTCAAACGGACTATTCCAAATTCTAACGCAATCTGTCAATTTTCTGCAATCTGATTGGCTCATGTGACTAAATTTGCGGCATATAAAAAGTGTTTTATATGTCGCAAATTCAACCAATCGAAAACGGCCGTATAACAGCATTAGCCTGTAGATATATTAATGCGCTTTGTTTATCTAACACTTAGATCTACTGATAAGTTCGTATGCATACACTGACATATATTCAAGTTCAGTCCGGTATATTGAAAGTTGTAAATTTCCATTCTTTGTCACGACTTGACCGGTCTTTTATATGTCGTGTGGAGAATTATCGAGATACTCAAAGCGTTGTGATTCAGATTCAACCTTATTTATCATACTATTCAAACATAACGTAATAACGTGACGTCATTGTTACAGACGACGTTTTCGCGTACGGCGCCAAAGACTAAGATAACGTTACTTTTCCTGACATGTGTATTGAAAGTGTATTGGACATGTAAAATAGCTGTCGCATAATTATTCATGAAAAATGTAACTGTGAACTGGTCCGGTGTTTTGACTTTGTGTAAACCAGGGTGAAAAAAAAATCCAGCTATTTTAAGAAATCTGAGAGAAACTGGGCACTATTTCTCGCCTCATCACTCATTCAATCACCTGCGCGCATAGGATATTACACCAATTTGGCATTTCGTGTTAAGATTGCGTTAGAATAGGGTTAATCCCCATTATATGAGGTTTTTAACGGTCGCAAATTATTTTAATGGCGACGCCGAAGGCGGAGTCATTAAAATAATTTAAGACCGTTAAAAACCTCATATACCGTCGCAAATTTCAAATTACAGTAGGATTAACCCTATAATAGCCAAACATCATCAACAGAAAACCCATAGGGAGCGCCACATACAAAAGTGCTTGGCTACCAAACATCATCAACAGGAAACCCATTGGGAGCGCCACATACAAACGTGCGTGGCAACCAAACATCATCAACAGGAAACCCATAGGGAGCGCCACATACAAACGTGCGTGGCAACCAAGCAACGCCAAACAGGAAACAGCATCTTATAACGGGCAATAGCCAAATAAGACTATACCGCTTATTAAAACGGTCAACCAAATACACAAATAACGTAAAACTGTAAAACAAGTGACGTCATAAAAACTCAATGACGTAGTATCAACCGTTGCTACTCAGATATCATATAAAAGCTGGATTCAAATGCTAAAAGTTTTTTTTTTAAGATATAACTGTTTATATGGGAAAGAAAACAAAAAAGAAATCGATAACATAGAGGCCAGATCATTTGTGTGGAGTCATTTGGAGCACCACGGAAATGGCAAAAACAAAGATTCCTCCCTCCTCCGTATGTGGGTTTAAGAGGACGCCATCACATAGTACGTGTTTATCTCGCAGTCGAGGAAGCAATGACGGAAGCATATATCTCGAACTAATTCATTTAGTGCCTTGAAGTTCGAGTTATCGAAGTTCAACTGTATAAAAATGTACGTGTCCAACAATTTTGCGAAGCTTTTTGTAAATGACATCATTACAATTATCGTAAAACTCCGGAAGTGAAATACCTAAATATAATACTACGTAATATTACAGTTGTATGAGCTAGTGGCAGAACATTACGGTGATAAAGTTCGAATTTAGGTCATATCTGCAGTCCTGTTCCACCATTTTTCAAGTGATAATAAGGTTGAATCAGAAGAAGAAGCCCAAGCAAACCGAATCAGTTGAGAAAGGTAAACCCCACAAGATGAAGCACGGAAACATCCCCATCCAAATGGGGATAGTTTACTGTTAAAATTAAAGTCATCTCTATTGTCATAAACTCTGGAAGAAATATTTCCATTGCTTATGCTAAAATTAAAGTAAAAAGGCCGCATATATGTTAAAATTATTTGCTTTTTTTAACTTGAGTTCTTTAGGGTAGATTAAAGTTCATAGAATCGAAGAATGTGCTATCAATATTAAATATATCGTCTAAATAACGCAATGTATTATCAAAAGCACTAATGGCATATGCCTGTGAATCGGTTTTAAGGTTAAGCATAAAATTCCGCTAATATCAATGCAAAAAGAAGTCTGCAATTAAAGGTACACAGCCGGTTCCCATGGGAAAACCATATATAGAATTTCCAAAGCGTACAAATATATAGTGTCGAACAGAAAGGTGACTGAAACACAAAGATCTGAACAGGTTCACAGGGTATTATTATCTACACTGTGCATGTCTAGAATTACAGGCAATAACTGATACTTTTTTCTAGAAAATGCTCTAGGTATAAGATTTATAAGTTTGACCTTTATTAGATTGTGCAGGGGCGTAGTATAAATTTAAAAAAAAATCATAAGTGCTTATAGTTTTAGCTTAGTGTTGCTTGTTTTGTGTTCTTATAGACCAACAAAAGACACATCTATGGGTTTAGTTAAAAAGCCCTTGTTCTAAATTGGTTAGAATATACCCTGTCAATTTGTAAGTAAAATATGTGTTTCCGTTTAAAAATGGACAACGACAAAACGGCAAGGCAACAAACATCATCAAAGAGGAAACAGTAAAGCTTCCAGCTAAAACGTGACGAAACACACACAAAGGCATAAAACACTTACAGTAAAACCCCTCTAAACCGGGCGTTAGAATTAGCATAAATGTCGATTTTTGAGACAGGTGGCAGCTTAATGCAGGGTGAAAGTCATGCAGAAAGCTCCTCTAGGAGCTTTCTACATGCCTTTCACCCTGCATTAAGCAGCCACCTGCTTAAAAGTATCTAATTTTTAGTCTTCTAAAATTCCGGTTTAGAGGGGGTTTACTGTACCATATAAAAACAAAGTAGAATATAGAATGAAAGGATGAGTACCGCTCTGAAACGATCAGTCGCCAAAACGGTCACTTTGGGATTCAAACCAAGTGTGCATGTACCCAACATCACACTTATCCAACTTTCATCCATTTCAAAATGTGTGTTTATTTGTTTTTGTTGATTAACGTCCGTTTCTGCTCACTATGAGCTAAAATGTGAAGTAAACGTCCCTCTCCACAGGCAACTCCGCGACTTGAGTAACGTCAACAAGACAAAATAATAATCAAATAAGCCGTAATACTGTGAAACTGAAACAAGTAGCATCATAAAGTTAGGTGGCGTACTATGCACCAACTATTTCAACAACCAACTATAAAGAGATGGAAATAAATACTAAATGGGAACTGTTTATCATGGAAAGAAAACAAAACAAAGCATCGATAAGAGTCAGAAACAGGATTGTGAAGAACACAAGAGTGCAAGTAGTGTAGTTGATGACGGTGATAATGACGACATTTGATTCGAGCCGGATTGTTAACTGATGGGAGAGGAAAGGCGTCAGGAAGACATGGTGAATGTCCTTGCTGAGGGACGAATGTTAAACAAGAAAACTACACCAGCTCATGTATTGGCTTCAATCAAAAGGAAAGCCTGTGAAGTTTCAGCAAGTAAATCAGGTCCCAATACTTCTGGAAAGCAAGCAGAAGCTAGTATGAGTGCAGCAAAATGAGTGAAAGAGGTAACAATGAAATACGGCAACTCAGCGGAGGGTACCCAGAACAGGAGATAAGTAGTTGTAGAGGATGAAGATGAGGGAGAAATATACTCATCATGACCTTGAATAAACAAAAACAAAGCATCGATAAAAGTCAGGGACCAGATCAATTGTGGAGAAGTTATTTGTGCTTCTTCCCACCATATAAGGATTTAAAAGGACGCTATCATAGATTATTAGGCCTTTCCCATCGTCGGGCAAGTAAAGGGGGGACATGCTCAACTGTAAAGGGGTCGATCACTAAAAATGGCACAATGATCAAGACAAATCGTACAATAATTTCTATATTATTTCATAAGCAAACAGAGCAAACTCTGAGCAGATGGCTCATCTGTTTCCAAAGGCATTAAATGGTATGATGACGCCAGCCATATCGGTAGAAAAAAGCACAGGAGACAACACCAGATGAATTGCAGTAGAACCTATCTTAAGCGGCCAGCAAAAAGAGGTCTGATTGTGGGTTTGTGGGGCATGCGGTAGTTTAATGCAGGTAAATGTAATGCAGAAAGTTCCTGTAGGAGCTTTCTGCCATACTTTCTGCAATACTTTAGTAGAACTAGAGTTATGTGCCATACCAGTTTGAGTATGTTTATACCTTGACACTTTCATCAAACCTTTAGCCTTCTGAGTGTGGATGAGTGATTATCTTGTCCAAGTATATTTGCGTCTCATCAGAATCCAAACTGTTTGGTATTCGGACTGTGTTGTTGAAAAGAATGCAAGATAAATCAAATGTGATAACTGAAGTCGATGGCGACAAAAGTTTGATTTACTAAGCATAAAACATTTAGACAGATTCTCAAACAAGTTTGGTTATGAGTCAAATACATTACAATAATCTAGAGTTATATGCTTTGATTTGTATAAACATCTAATCCCGTTCAACAGCTTCAATACCTTTGACGCCTTTTCAAATATAGTATTAGCTCACAGGGTGTCTTTGCTCATAATATAATACAGATCTGATTCTAGAGTTTCTGCAAAGGTAAAACACACACACACACACACAAACACACACACACACACACACACACACACACACACACACACACACACACACACACACACACACACACACACACACACACACACACACACACACACACACACACACACACACACACACACACACACACACACACACACGCTGCAATCCAAGTTTGTTAAATAATTCAGTAAAATAAGGAAATGGGATAAACAAATGCAAATTAAAAGGAATAAAGCACATATATAGAACTAGAGGTTGAGACAAATAGTGAAGTCCCTGATCTGGGACTGCACTATTTGTCGTGGTGCATTTATGCGACTGCGGCGGTGGAATGGTTACTAGTAACCATTGTGATAAATAGAGTATTTATTACACTGGTTTCAAAACTACATAATTCTTAATGTTTCCTTTTGTCTAGTAAATGGTCTAGCAAATGTTCCTTTCCGGTAGATTTATTCAAAGAGGTTGAGTCTAAAAATAGGGAACACGATATTCTTACCTTTATTAAAATTTATAAAAAATACATGTATTTTATACTAGAATAGTCACCAGGTAAAAGGTTACAATCAATCACATTTGCAGAGAGCAGACTATAAAGGTGAGCTATCTAATACCAAAACCGTCCTTCCTCCATCAAACCCTATGTTGTTACCACTCTTTAGAATCGTCTCGTAGAGACGATTCTAAAGAATAGTAACAAGTTACTACTAACAACATAGGGTTTGGTGCAGAAATCGAGAAGTTTTTATTGAAGTTGTTTTAATTTACGCATCTTAGACCCCTGTGTCGTTTACTCAAAGTCTATCATAACCACCTGGTATTGATTAAGTACCTCATTTGAAAGAAATATTTTGTTAATACAAACACCATTTCAATTAATGGAGCCTTAGTATAATGTAATATAATAATGATACCTTGTATACCGTTATGATACATTTAATAATACAGGACATATCACAGAACAGGAGGGGTATAATTATACATCTTTCATCTTTCAATATGTTTATTTCACCGATGTTGAACTACCCAAATACGGAATCTCGGGTGGGCGTATTTAATCCTTTCATTGCTGAATGTTAAAGGTGAAATGACCAGTCCATGTTTTACTATAGATTCCTATCAGTACTTATGGGAATGGGCCGTTGTCAAAACAAATGACCGAACAATTTGTTTACCCATACACAGTCATACAATGTTGATCTAACTTATTCTCTCCTAGACTATATTTAGACCTAACATTTTTGAATAAATCTACCGAAAAGGAGCATAAACTATAGAACAAGGGGAATTTTAGAATTGTGTAGTTTTGAAACCATTGTGACTTATCACAATGTTTTCAAAATGTGACTTTTACAGAGGCGCCAAAATGCGTCTCTGGGAAGGAATGGGTTAACCCTTACAATCATTAATATTCAAATGAACTATTCCAAAGTTCAAGGCCGAGTGGTTATGGTCTTCGACTGACAATCGCTTAGCCCCTCACCATTGTGGGTTCGAATCCTTGTCTGGGCATTGGAGTTTTCATGCGAGAAAGCCTTCCAGCTGGCTTGCGGTAGGTCGGTGGTTCTACCTGGATGTTCTTCTGTGCGCAAAACAATATAATTTGTACCGTGCACAGAAGAACCTCTGAGGTCTTCCTCCACCTGTAATTAGCTGGACTGAAACACTGTTAAAACGACGTAAATCCGACAAAAGCCAAATTAGCTTGTGGAGAATATTTTGGGGATTTTTCTGAGAGGTGTAACATCTTTATTTCACCGATGTTGAACTTTTCAAATACGGAAACTCGGTGGGCGTATGTAACCTTTAGCCTGTTATGGGCAGATGATTGAATATCTATGCAAACAATTTGGATCCAGATGGGACTCCGAGTAACTCAGCGTCTCATCAGGATCCAAACTGTTTGATATCCTGAAACTTCAAAGTGGAACGGTCCGTCCGTGTTTTACTATAGATTCCGTTCAATAATTAATTCTCCATAAGATTTTTGAAGGACAAACAATGCAGACTAATACACTGCTTATAAATACTATCTGTCTGTCTTTCAATACTGCCAATCCCGCTTTGTCAGAGTGTTATAGGCAATAATACATACTTATACATCTACATTCGATTCCACATTGACACCATTGCCGTCTTATGCAACATTTCATTGTTAAGTGTCACGCCATCTTGTATTTTTATTTCATTTTGATGTGAGAACAATCGATTAATAAGAACATTGATAGTTATTTCTCAGGTGCGGATCCAGGATTTCAGATTGGGAGTGGGGTAGAACTTTTTTGGAGGGGGCGTAGATTTTTATGTTTGATGACATAAATGAATGGTGTGTTTGTAATACATGTTGCAAAAGAGCTTACTTGGGTGAGGGAAATAAAACACTCCTATTGAATCATTTTTTTATTAATGTTTAGTAGATACAGTAAAACCTCTCTATAACGACCACTAAATTACATCAATTATATTGTGTTAAAGGCATGTGGCTGCTTAAAGCGAGGTGAAAGTAAAACAGAACGCTCGCATAGGAGCGTTCTGTTTTACTTTCACCTTGCTTTAAGCAGCCACCTGCTCTAAATACCAACTAATTAACAAAATTTAGTGGTCGGTTTACTGTATATAGATCTAAAATATTACTAAAAATTGTTTTGGCAATTTTAGGGGGTGTACGCCGGCTCCGCACCCTCCAAATCCGCGCCTGTTTCTATCACGTGATTATGTATAATAAAATAACCAAATGCTCAGCAGGGAATGGACCGTTGTCAGAATTTTTTTAACATTTTTTTTATCCATGTACAATGATACAATGTTGGTTTAACCCTTACCATTCTCAGTATTCAAATGAAATATTCCAACGTTCAAACAGGTCACAGCTTATTGTGAATATTTAGGGATTTTTCTAAAGGAATGTGTCACATGACAAACAGTGCAGACCCTGATGAGAGGGCTCCTCTAGGGGCCCTCTCATCTGGGTCTACACTGTTTGCAAAGGATATTGTGACTCGTGTAGAGTACTTGAAGGGTTAGCCCTTTTAGTGCGGGATTTAAGGCATTAGTGTCCTTTGCGATAGTGCAGACCCAGATGAGAGAACTCCTAGAAGAACCTCTCATCAGGATCTGCACTGTTTGTCGTCCTACACTTTTCTTAAAAACTACCCTCGAATATTCACGATAAGCTCGACCTTTATGAATTCGGAATATCCGGTTTAAAAACTCAGCGTTGAACGGGCTAACCCTTCGCTTGCTGAATTTTAAAATGTATTTCTCCTTCTTTAACTATGCCCTGTTGTATAATTACATATATCTTCACTGTGTACAAGTAGTTCGCTGTGAAATCACTGCTGAGGAGTGCACTGATTGCACAATCAACTTGTAAATAGTGCAGACCCTGATGAGACAGCTACTGCAGGAGCTGTCTCATCTGGGTCTTCACTATTTACAGGTAGGTATATTGACGTGAATAGCAAGCGAATGGTTAAACTATGTACATCGCCTACGCTCACACAGAAGATATCTAGAATTATTCATAATTATGTAATATGTCTTCTGAGATCATGTTTACCCCTTAGCCTGGTGTTAAAACTAATGCTTGCTTGACCTTTAGCCTGCTATGGGCGGATGAGTGAATACCTATATGCAAACGGTTTGGATCCAGATGAAACGTCGAGTAACTTGGCGTCTCTTCGGGGTACAATCCGTTTGCTATCCTGGTAGACAAATTGATTATAGTTTGAGTTTTGAAAATGTATTAGGTGAAATATTCTGTAAAAATAATTTTCTCAGCAGGCTAAAGGTTAAGCTCTGATCTGTTACATGTTTTACCGACTTCCGGTTCCAAACTTTTGGGAAACAACTGACCGAGTGCCGAGCAGATAGGATCTTGATGAGACGCCGAGTTACTAGGGGTCTCATCTGGATCCGAGTTGTCCTGCAAATGCCAGTCAGGTCGCGCTTAGCTTGATAATAGTTTAGGAAATGTCAGACACGCAATATGGGTCATGTTTGGGATATTCCTTATTTATTGTTTGTACTGGAAGATACAATACATATATTAACCTTCAGATCGCTAAGGGTGAACACGTGATTTATAACAGCGGTCCAGATACGATGCGTAAATTAAATCAATTTCAAGAATAACTTCTTTATTTCTCCATCAAACCCTATGTTGTGACCACTCTTTAAAATCGTCTCGAAGAGCAAGAGTAGTCACAACATTTGGTTTGGTGGAGAAATGACGAGTTTAGTATTTGAGTCCATTCTGTAATTACATGTACAGTAAAACCCCTCTAATGAGACCATCAAAAATAAGTCTTGTTCCGTATCATAGAGGCAGGTGGTTGCTTAATGGAGGACGAAAGTTATGCAGAAAGCTCACATAGCTCCCACTTTCTGCATTACTTTCGTCCCATAGGAGCTTTCTACATTATTTTTGTCCTTCATTAAGCAACCACCTGCTTTTAAAGACATCCATGTTTATTCATTAAGTGGTCGCTTTAGACGGGATCTACAGTAAATAAGCCTTCAGAATGCAAATTACCATTACAAACAGTTTGGATTCAGATGAGACGTTGAGGTTTGGTTAATTCTCCACAGAGATAGTATGCTTCAAAATCTGAATTGTGCATATTATGGAATGCGGATCGGGCCATGCCTATTACTGAATGCCAATTGCTAATTTGCCAGTTGCTAATTGCCATTAATTCTAGTTTCTTTTCTCTGAAGAGAGTTTGGCGGATCCAAGGATTAGACAGATCGACGGGCTTTATTCTGCAATACATTGTATGTCTTTTATCCTTATCAAAACAATAATATACCCAATGTCTGTACATCTGTACGCGAGAAGAAGACGTCCGTATTTTTTTCATTTGGCAAATGGCAGTTAAGCAAATATCAATTGGCATATCCCCCCCCCCCTCATTCCATATTTCTCTGGAATTAGACTACATTTTCTCACATCAACAGTTTGCTCCGCAAGCTCTCTGTTAACCTTTATCTCGCTGTGAACAAACTAGTGTCTGCTCAAATGGGAATCTGGTGTTATTATGGGTCCATGCTTATAAAGCTTTTTAGTTGAGTCTGAGTTTGTTCTCAAGCTTTTGATTGGTCAGATTTGAGTCAAAGGCTCAAATCTGACCAATCAAAAACTTTAGAAAAGTTTTTATAAGCATGGATTCTGGTTACTTTCCTGGGTTTGAGGATTGGTGTCGCCGACTGTGTCACTGATTGGTGTCGCTGACGGGTGTCGCTAACGGATGTTGCTGACCTGTTCGCTGACTGGTGTCGCTGACGGATATCCCTGATGGGTGTCGCTGAATAGTGTCGCTGACCATAGTATGTCGTGACAAACGTTGCAATATTCAATTTCACATTTTTCATTTGATAATTTTTTTATCCAATATTTTCTTTTTCTCATCCGATGTTTGAATATTTTTCATTTGATAATTTTGTCTATCCAATATATTCTTTTTCTCATTCGATGTTTAAACATTTTCTTTTTTTTTCTCATTTGATGTTGCGAAAATATTTTTCATTCGATAACTTGCCTCATGGGATAGGCTACTAGATTGAGTTGAAATTATGTTCTTTTGTCAATAAGTGTCCGTGTTAAAGATCTAACCATGCCATTTTGAAGCTGAGTGATTTGTTCGTACAATGAAATCCGAGCTTACAACTCAATCTAGTAGCCTATCCCATAAGACAAATTATCGGATGAAAAATATTTTCGCAACATTCGAAAAATGTTCAAACATCGAATGAGAAAAAGAAAATATTGGATAAACAAAATTATCAAATGAACAAGAGGGCCAGAATGGCCCTGAAGCGCTCACCAGACAATCAGAGGAGAAGATTTTCAAAGTTTTCACTATATGTTTCTATAGAAAACTAGCCGGCCCTGTGGCAGGCCAATTTTGACCCCAGGGGCATAATTTATTTAAATTTTGTAGAGGACTTGAACATGATGCTATGAGACAAATATGAAAGCTAAGAACCTTTCAGTTTCAGAGAAGAAGATTTTCAAAGTTTTCACTAAATGTTTCTACTGAAAACTACCCACCCCTGGGGCGGAGCCAATTTTGACCCCAGGGCCATAATTCATATCACTTTTGTAGAGGACCTATACATGATGCTATGCACCAAATATGAAAGCTGAGAAATTTCCAGATTCAGAGAAGAAGATTTTCAAAGTTTTCACTATTTGTTTCTATTGAAAACTGCCCATCCCTCGGGCGGGGACAATTTTGACCCCAGGGCAATAATTAATATAACTTTTGTAGAGGACCTCAACATGATGCTCTGTGCCAAATATGAAAGCTGAGCGCCTTCCAGTTTCAGAGGAGAAGATTTTCAAAGATTTCACTATTTGTTTCTATTGAAAACTGCCCATCCCTGGGACGGGGACAATTTTAACCCCAGGGCCATACTTTATATAACTTTTGTAGAGGACCTAAACATGATGCTATGTGCCAAATATGAAGCTGAGAACCTTCTAGTTTCAAAGGAGAAGATTTTCAAAGTTTTCACTATATGGTTCTATTGAAAACTGCCCACCCCTGAGGCGGGGCAAATGTTGACCCTAGGGGTATAATTTATATAACATTTGTAGAGGACCTGAACATAATGCTCTGTGCCAAAGATAAAAGCTGAGAGCCTTAGGAGATTTTCAAAGATTTCACTATTTGTTTCTATTGAAAACTGCCCACCCCTGGGGCGGGGCCAATTTTGACCCCGGGGCATAATTTATATAACTTTTGTAGAGGACCTGAACATAATGCTCTGTGCCAAATATGAAAGCTGAGCGCCTTCCAGTTTCAGAGGATAAGATTTTCAAAGATTTCACTATTTGTTTCCATGGAAAACTGCCCACCACTGGGGCGGGGACAATTTTAACCCCAGGGCCATAATTTATATAACTTTTGTAGAGGACCTAAACATGTTGCTATGTGCCAAATATGAAAGCTGAGAACCTTCTAGTTTCAGAGGAGAAGATGTTCAAAGTTTTCACTATATATTTCTAGTGAAAACTGCCCACCCCTTGGGCAGGGCCAATTTTGACCCCAGGGGTATAATTTATATAACTTTTATAGAGGACCTGAACATGATGCTATGTGCCAAATATGAAAGCTAATAACCTTCTGGTTTCAGAGGAGAAGATTTTCAAAGTTTTACTATATGTTTCTTTTGAAAACTTCCCATCCCTGGGGCGGGGCCAATTTTGACCACAGGGGCATAATTTATATAACTTTTGTAGAGGACCTATAGGTGATGCTATGTACCAAAGATGAAAGCTGAGATCCCTGTAGATTCAGAGGAGAATATTTTTAAAGGTTCAAATTGTAGACGCGGGACGACGGACGACGCACGACGACGGACATCAGGCGATCACAAAAGCTCACACTGAGCACTTTGTGCTCTGGTGAGCTAAAAATGTGAAATTGAATATTGCAACGTTTGTCACACCATACTGGTGTCACTGATGTGTGTCGCTGATGGATGTCGCCGCTCCTTGTGCTAGTTTTACACTCTCAGACCACAGTTTCAAGAATATTCATTAGTAATTACTAATTACATAATAGTAAGTTTAATTTATCAGGGATATTAAACTTGCATTTAGAGAAGATAAATGAAATGCATGTACTTATATCTAAAACGAATGCTTAGAGACTGTATTTTATAGCACATGATAGGGCGGTCTTTTGTGTGTTTGTTGTCGTTCTTGTTTGTTGGGCATGGAACATCTAATTAAACTAAAATGAATTTGATAAAATTCTGAAGTCCGTAATAGATCACTATTTCAGTTATTATCAAATACAGTATTTGTACTCAAAATGATAATTGAGAAAACGTCTTACTGTTGTTGTTGTGTTGTTTTTTTATCAAAATAAACACTAAGTCTAACTTATGAAAAGTGCATTGTTTAAATAGCATGCTTAGATGCGTGATTACTTTAGAATGTTCATGAAACTTGAGCCTGGAGCCCGGTTACGAAATATAGGAAGATGAAACGTATCGTAAGTTCGTACCTATGGTGAATACAGTTGTGTTAAAACTTACCAACCTCCAACGCAGTTATCTCCCCTAACCGCTACGCTGTGACAAGGGAGATTACTGTGAGTGAGTTTGAAAACTTACATGCTTTAACCCTTAACTCCATGAATGCAGGAAATAATAACACCATGAATATAAATTAGTTTTATTATTATAATGGCACACGGACACGGGAAATGTTGAGCAGATATTGTAGAAATATATAGGTTATATCACAAGCAAACAGAGCAGACCCAAATCAGACGGCTCCTATAGGTCTACTCTGTTTGCAAAGACGTAGAAAGACGCATTTATTGAGTAAATGGTTAATATGTGATAATATTGTCTATAGTTGACCCTGTCTTCAACGGCTATAAAAATATATAATTATGGGTGTGTAAGGCAGGTGATAGCTTAATGCATGTTAAAAGTAACGTAGAAAGCTCTTATGGGAGATTTTTGTTGTTACTATTGCCCTACATTGAGCAACAACCTGCTTTTTTAAGACTTCTATGTTCAATAAATGACTGGCCGCCTAGGACGGGTTATACTGTATACGAATGGCAGCGATCATTGTACATTAGGGCTGACAATCGGGTTCCTGCATGTTAACCCTTTCCTCCATAAATACGCCTTTCTATACCTCTGTAAAAGTCACCAGTTGAAACCATTGTGATAAATACAGCATTTGCTCCTATGGGAGCAAATGCTCTATTTATCACAATGGTTTCAAATTACAAAATTCTAAATATTTCCTTTTCTCTAGTTACTGCTCCTTTTCGGTAGATGCATCCAAAGAATTTGGGTCTAAAAACAGCCTATGAGGGAAAGGGTTAATTAACTCGCCAAAGAGTAAATATGAAAATTGTATTTCCGGGAGTGTTTAATCAAAATGACACTCTAGGTCTAAAGGTCATGTAGTAGCTTCACTCAATCCCTCCTAGTGACGCCTTTTGACACCTCTGTAAAGGTAATTGTGTGAAACCATTGTGATAAATAGAGCATTTGCTCCATAGGAGCAAATGCTCTATTTATCACAATGGTTTCAAAACTACATATTTTCCTTTACTCTAGTAAATCCTCCTTTTCGGTAGAAGAAGTTGGGTCTAATATAGTCTAGGAGGAAATGGGTTAATACATGAAGACATTTATGCAGATATGCCATACAAGAGTTTTCTACTTTACTTTTGTCCTGCATTAAGCAATCACCTGCTGTTAACGACACCAATGTTTTATACATTAAGTGCTTGCTTTAGAGGGGTTCAATTGTACAGAGGGGTCGTTCAAAATGACAAAACCTAACATGGAGGTTATATGTAGTTGCCAATATTGAGGAAGACAGTCAGACTGACCTTGAGAAAGGTTACACAATCTGTAAAGCGTTTTGTCAGATCGATGATAGTTATTCCGCCTACATTCGTATTTATGTTTTCAAAACTACTTGTAGTTGATGTGCTATTTATGCAATAGTTTATAAAGTAATCTACGGCACGAAAGAAATGTCATGTTTTAGATGTTTCATCGTGTTTCTTCTAGAGGTCATGATATTAGGATAATATTAGGATAAATCTCGTGAATTTAAAACACACATCCTAATCAGGAGCGTAGCTAGCGATATTCACTTACGCAAATGCATAACATAAATCTGAAAGGTGAAAACAATATTATGGCAAACAAATGGAACAAAAATCGAAGGCTAGGTGGGGTAAACTTTGATAAACATTCCGTCTTGCCATGTTAGTCTTTCCCTCATATTGACGCCTTTTGATAGCTCTTTAAAAATCACCTTTTGAAACCATTGTGATAAATAAAGCATTTGCTCCTATAGGAGCAAATGCTCTATTTATCACAATGGTTTCAAAACCACACAAATCTAAATTTTCCCTGGGGAGCATGCCCCGGAACCCTATAGCCACGGTGCGTACATTGAAATTTAGATTCATCTACGCTCCTGATAACACATTATCAATCGGAACACCTCGGAGATATCTACGTAAATCCATTTGGAAGCAAGACGGAGACCGCCATTTTGTCAGATTACTTTCAACACGACGTCGCAGAATCAGGAAAAGCAATTTACTGTTTTACTTTGAATAACCGCCCCGGATGTAAAGCATCTTCTAGCATTTTGTACACAAGCGGTATATTAATTCAGAATGAAAGCAATGCAGAAAGCTCCTACAGGAATTTTCTTCATTGATTTAAGTCTGCATTAAGCTACCACCTGACTTTTGATACCTGTATTTCTTTACAATGTAGATAAAATTCCAAAGAGGGAATTAATATATTACATAAATACTTGAATAGCTCTGATCTATTATATCTCGACCACTATGGCCGGGCCTTTTTCAAAAATTATCATGTCAAAATACACGTCACATTCTTGTTACATGCATTCAGCCATTCTCTTTGATTTTATGGCTGAATGCATATAACATCTTCATTTCTTTAGTTAATGGTTAATATATAGGATTTTAGGTGTTTCGTTCATCTATAACCCCCCCCCCACACACACACACACACACACACACACACACACACACACACACACACACCGCCCCTACAATCTACCCGCCCGAGTGTAGCGACCACGGTAAATGAATAAGTCATTTTTCAAATGTTAAATTACGTTATTAGAAATTGGCTCAGCTTCATTGTTGGGATACGGTTATAGAGATATATTCAGATCCTACATGTGCACAAAAGACAATGTGAACTTCGCCGGAACAAGGTAGTGTTCCGAGCTTGTCGGAAATTGCCGAGTAGTTATGACTCTCCAAACGGATGAATAGAAAACACCGGGTAGTTAAAAAGTACCCGGCTGTTGTTAAATGTTTGCACGCTAAGCAATCGCCATGTTTTAACCCATTCCTTCATATTGACGTCTTTTGACGCCTATGTTAACGTCACTTTCTGAAACAATTGTGATAAATAGAGCATTTGCTCCTATGGAGCAAATACTCTATTTATAACAATGCTTTCAACACTACAAAAATCAAAAAATGTCCTTTCCTCTAGATAACGTTCCTTTTCGGTAGATATATTCAAAGATGTAGGATCTAAAAATAGCCTATAAGAGAATCGGTTAAAGTGTCTCATCTAGATTCAGACTGTTTGCATAGGTAATAGAACCAGTGTGTACTGGCATTTGCAAACAGTGTAGCTCCAGATCAGAGGGCTCAGAGAGTAGGATATGTACCGTTTGCCATTCATTGTCCTCTCATACATTATTCTTTTTCACACTGAATGGACTCTATCGTTAAACAATGATGGGTCATTCAACTTTGACAAATCATCATTCAAAGGCTACACAAAAGGAGTGTCTGAAACACGACAAAGCTTTGGTTAAACCCGTTCCTTCATAGTGACGCCTTTTCATGGGAGCAAATGCATTTAATTACATTGGTTTCAAAACTACACAATTCTAAAAACAAATCCGCGGTTATTGTAAATGCTTGGATAGCATAAAAGTGGCTGGGTCTAAATAGTCTATGGGGGAATTGGTTAGAGTGTATAATTGGCATGTAATGACTAAAATAAAAACAGATCAAATGAAGTATAGGAGCCGTCTGAGCAGGGTCTGCTCTGTTTGCTTATGGTGCAATATAGATCTTAATCTACAGCTTCTTCCTGAGCCAAAATGTCATGTGTTCATAAGCCATTATAAAAAATAACCTTATTAATATGCATGACGTCATTATTTCCTACATGAATATTCATCAGGGAAGGGTTAACTGTTTCCCTAATAGTTACAAACGAAGTAACACTAGATCAGACAGCTCCTGTAGGAGCCGTGTCTGAAAAGTGTCTGCTCTGCTTTATATAGATATGATTTTATAGTGTCTGTCATGGCCGAATGTTTTTTGTGTCCTTATACGACTGTATAAATTCACATTGTTTCTTATATAAATATCCATGAGGGAACTTCTTAACAGACTCCTTCCTGTCTCTGTCGGCATATCATACCTTCTCTTGAATGAGCTAACATGAAGGCCCAACTGTATTTTATATTTGCAGCGCTTATCCCGCTATTTTCAACTTGAATCACATCTGAATCCAAATTGTTTGACAAAGTTCATTAAAATTTGTTTGATTCGGAAATAGTCAAAATTGCACCTTATCAAAATTTGAGAACAGAGTTGAAACGACCGTGCGACCATGTATGCTTCGTAAGAGGCGATTAATAGGCTTTGAAGTTTTCAGTATTTCCGTCTTGAAAACTTCTTGTACTCGCCATCGTCATCATCATAATTACTGTCGTCGTTATCGTCACCTAGTCGTCGCCATCATCATAAACATCATCAGCACAATTAAATCGTCATTGTCGACATCATCGTCACCATCGTCGTCGAAGCGGCCATCAAAAAAGAGGTCTAAGTAGGTGGTAGCTTAATACAGGTTAAAAGAAATACAAAAAGTTCCTATAGTAGCTTTTTGCATTACTTTTGCCCTACATTAAGCTGCCATCTGCTTTCTAAGATTCCTATTTTCAATAAACGAATGGTCGCTTAGGACAGGATCTACTGTACTCGTGCATTCACCATAAAATTATGTTACTTTGGTTTTTCCTAATTCACTCTTAGAGCTTGAGTTTTGTAATTCAACATATATCTTACAAATATACAATACAAACTTGATGGCAGACATTAAATGACATCAACTGTTTGTATAATTGTCACAGGCGTGCTTCTATAAAACTCGGCGACCACCTTGAATAGATTGGCCTTTTATTAAGAAGCTGTCTTTTAAACATGCACACATGTAGCTTTCAAGTTTACGTTTGGTAATTTTGTAAGACGGGTCCCTGGTGCAACTTGTCGTCATAGCAATGCCATTAATGGGACAGAGGCTAAACAGATACAAAAATTGCGGTGAAGCACATTTGCCACCGAATTATATTAGTATCTGTTTGACCAACCCAGAAACATCATCTTTGAGTAAGGTATTCTTAAGTCTAAACCTGCTGAATAGTTAGAACTGTCTTCTCATTTTCTGAATATTAATTAAACAAAAAGTTGTATAAAGATTTATCATTGAAGAAAATTATTTGTATGATAAACAGTGTAGACCCTGCTCCCTCGGAAACCCTTTGATCTTGGTCTGCACTGTTTGCGAATGTCGAATATACTCAATTCCCGCATATTCAGGGTTAAATAAACTGTATATCACATTGATCAGTCGAGACAGACAAACCAGGCACGCAACAGATGCCAACTTTAATATCTTGCCACCAATTTTCTCTCAAATTACGCAATGCTGTGAGCAATTCCTGAATAACAGTAGTATCTGTCTTAAGCGACCGTCAAAAAAGTCTTATTAGGGGTATGTAAGGCAGGTGGTCGCTCTATACTGGTAAAAGTTATGCAGAAAGCTCGCACAAGAGTTTTCTGTATAAAATTTCTCATTGTATTAAGCAGCCACCTGCTTTTTAAGATTCCAGTTTCCAATCAATATAAGGTAGCTTAAGAAAGGTTCTACTGTATATAAAGGCATAGGATGATCATATTAACCTTTAGCCTGCTGTGGGCGGATGAGTAATTGCCTTTGCAAACAGTTTGGATCCAGATGAGACGCCGAGTAACTCGGCGTCTCATCAGGATCCAAACTGTGTGATACTTAGACCGTGCTGTTGAAAAGAAACACAAGATAAATGAACCGTGCCAACTGAAATCGGCATTTTCTACAAACGAAATTTTGCTCAGCAGGCTAAAGGTTAAACTGTGTTTTTAGCTTAACCCTTAATCTGCTAATAATTTAAAACAGACTCTATACTGTCTGAATATGAAATAAAAAATTTATCAAAATATATCACTGAAGAAAATGATGTTTATACATACATATAGTGCATACCCTGATCAAATGACACCACCAGAAACATTTTGATCTAGGTCTACACTACTTGCACAGGTCTTACACACTCAGTTCCTGCTCATTAAGGGTTAACTGAATCGGTATCGATTTTCAAAAATGTGTGTTTTTGTTGAAATATCCCATTAATTAAACGCCAAGGCAATCCTATTTTTCATTATTTTTTATTCAGTATTACGAGATTCAACTCATTCCCTCCTAGACTATTTTTAGACCCAACCTCTTTGAATTAATCTACCAAAAAAGGAACATTAACTATAGAAAAGGAGAATTTTAGAATTGCGTAGTTTTGAAATCATTGTGATAAATAGAGCATTTGCTCCTATGGAGCAAATGCTCTATTTACCACAATGATTTTAAATAATGAGTTTTACAGTGGCGCAAAAAAAACGTCAGTAGGAGAGACTTGGTTTAATGCGCGGTAAAATTGTCATTCGTATGCCAACAAATTAATGTATACATGCAACGTTTTATTTATATGTAAAACCATAGTATGTAAATGACAAAAAAGGCCGACATTTTCTTGATAAAAACCCAGTTTCAGGCCTATTAGCAAATAGTAGACCAAAAAGCAAACAGCTGTATGAGCGCTGTCTAGTCAGGTTCGGTTACTTGTTACAGTTAGTTCTGATTCTATATATTATATATATATTGTAATGCAAAAAAACGTTCATAATTGGCGGTGGAATATTCATCAATTTAAGTATGAAATTCTAAAATCAAAACAATAAAAGGCAATTAAAATTCAACAATGAAATTCATTTAACTTCTTTAAATCGTCGTTCACTATTTATTAAGCGATTGCAATAAAATACTATTTATAGCAGTAAATAATGTAATACATCTATTTTATATTCATAGTTAAATTCCTGCGACAGTATTGCATATAGTTTGTCAGTAAATGTCTTTTGGTCACGAGGTCTAGGTGTGATAATTAGGCCACCACTCCAAGTCAGGACGTGGTTTGCATTTTGTATTTCGTAGATTCAAAGAGTATCTATTAATGGAGATTGCTCGACAAATCGGCAGTCAGGTTTGTATTTAACCCTTTCCCTGTTCTATATTTAATACGAAAATTGATACATACTGAACATTCCTGGACAAAATAGGTATAATGAAATATGTAAGGTGGGACATTGTAGCCATTGTAGAATCTAAAGAAATAGACCTATCACATTCCATTAGCAAACAGAGCAGACCCTGATCAGACGGCACCTACAGTAGCCGTCTGATCTGGGTCTTGTCTGTTTGCAAATGCATGAAAATGCGTTTATATGAGGAAAATGGTTAATTATACGTTCGCATTAACAAAACTGAAACGCTTAATTCAAAATTGTAGAGGACTGGATAACAAAACAAGTGACGATAGCCTTTTACCAGTACACAACTGTTAATGTTTTGTATACTTTACGTTGATTAAAGATGTACTCATCTCATAAAATTATTTTCTCCAATTTTGCGTAACACAGAATCTGAATATGTGTAACTTGAAACTAACATAGTGCTAAAACACACAGCAAGTATCGAAAACTATGGAACGCCATTCTGCCATGCTATTTGCTAAATGCAAAATGCTTTTTGCCAATTGTGTAAATTGCTAGGGAAAGAACCAGAATGTTCCAAATGATGGAATGTAAATGATAAATGCTTATTACTAAATGCATGTTTGCACTACTAGCATTGGACAGCGCTATTTTTGATTTAGTAGTGTATGGAAGGCCGGTGCGCCATGCTAAATGCGATATGCGAAATACGAAATGCTTAATGACAAATGCTTAATGCCAAATGCCAATTGCTATTTGGGGACTTCTAAATACTAGTTGCTAATCACATTGTACTGAATGGCTGAACCGGATAAGTCAATAATATGGAAGGCGAGATCTGCATCTTTTTCCAATATACATACAGCACTGTATATTTTTCTTCTTTGTGCGTCGAAATAACATAAACTGATATCATAATATCTGCGAACATCGCGCCATGCTAAATGCAAAATGCTAAATGCAATTTGCTTAATGTCAAATGATTGAAACCACCAAAATATCACGTTTCACACGAGACCGTGCTTTGATCTACATAAAGTGGGATAAAGATAGGTATACTTGGAGACAAACTTTTATTTGCATTTTAAAGATGTGCTTTTAATTAGATTTTATATTAAGCATTTCGAATTTAGCATGGCGCACCGGCCTTCCATAATGGAACGCCATTCTGCCATGCTAAATGCTTTTTGCAATTGTGTAAATTGCCAGGGAATGTTCCAAATGACGGATATAAATGACAAATGCGAAGTGAGAAATGCTTATTGCTAAATGCGTGTTTGCACTACACGCATTGAATAGCGCCATTTTTAAAGTGACTGTACATTTGCTAAATGCACGATTATTTACATTAAAGCAATAAGCTGTACACGGGATCTGTTGTACAAATTCGACGCATATATAGGTAAAGTACATGTACAATACTTTTCGAGTACTTACTCTTTCAAATGGCACATAGCTATTGTTGTGAAACCCCAATTAATATTCATAGCGATGTTCCCAAAACCGGAGATTGACCGAATGTGTCCGTTGATTTCCGTATAATCAACGAAGTTTCCCGTTTCTTAGAAAGTAAGGATTTTCTAATGAGTTAGCAAAATTCAGATACTGTTAAATTTGATTGTATATAAACTGTTCATCGTGCTATCCCACCGCCCCATTTCAACCCGCATTGTCACGAGATCAGCTGATCTAAAATACCCTTAAAGTAAGGTTTAGCCCCAAACTGTAATTGTCAAATATACACTGCATTTTATTCTGACATTGTCTGCATGCATTCACGTCATCAAATTGTTACTAGCCTGTACTATCTATATTTTACGTGTATACGATAATTAAAGTTCAGTAAAATGCAGTATGTTGGATGCTGAGAACAAAACCCTTTGCATTTAACCCATTCCCTCAGAGGCTATTTTTAGATCCACTTCCAGCCTCTGTGAATAAATCTACCGAAAAGGGGCATTAACTAGAGAAAATGAAATTTTTATAATTTGAAACCATTGTGATAAATAGAGCATTTGCTCCTATATGACAATGGTTTCAACAGGTGACTTTTACAGAGGCGTAGAAAGGCGTATTTATGGAAGAAAGGGTTAACTTTGTAACCCTGCATTAAACTGCCAGCTGTCTTAACCCCTGTCCTTGTCCAGTATTCATGTACAAAATGACATCATGAACATTTATTAGCTTAGGTTTTATAATGTTAACTCTTCAATGAAATTCTTTGCTTTGACAAAACCTATAGAATCGGATCTATATTATGTCAAAAGCAAACTGAGTAGACCCAGATCAGACGGCTCCTCTAATAGGAGCCGTCTGATCTGGGTCTACTCTGTTTGCCAATGCGTGAAAATATATTTATATGAAGGAAAGTGTTACAGATCGGCATTGATACAATTTTGAAAGTCTGCTCATGCAATAATACATCAGATTCTACAATTTTTGCCAAAGCCAAAAATGTCCTTGCTTATGTATCATATAAATTCAGCCAATACATATTCATTATTTCCTCCATGATTATTCATAGAGTAAAGGGTTAACCCATTCCATCATAAGCTATTTTTAGATCCGACAACTTTGAATAAATCTACCGAAAAGGAGCATTAACTAGAGAAAAGGATTTTTTTTTAGAAGTTTGTAATTTGAAACCATTGTGATAAATAGAGCATTTGCTCCTATAGGAGCAAATGCTCTATTTATCACAATGGTTTCAACATGTGATTTTTTACAGAGGCGTAGAAAGGCGTATTTATAGCGTAAAGGGTTAAGTCACTTTTATCCTGACAATCACTCATCCTGTCCTAATACATGGTTACTCATCCTGTACTCCATGAATATTCATGTAAGAAATGACATTACAGTAAAACCTCTCTATAACGGCCACTAAATTGTGTCAAGTAGTTGGTCTTTAGGGCAGGTGGCTATTAAAGCAAGGTGAAAGTAAAACAGAACGCTTCTATAGGAGCGTTCTGTTTTACTTTCACCTTGCTTTAAGCAGCAACCTGCCTTTAACACAAAATACCTGATGTAAGTTAGCGGCCGTTATAGAGAGGTTTTACTTTATCACCTGTAAATTGATGATTTTTACAATGACATATGAACACAGAAAATGTAGTACATTATTTCAAATGCATAAGCAAACAGAGCAATCCTGATCATGTAGGAGCCATCTGATCTGGGTCTACTCTGTTCCAAAGGCCGTTAAAAGATTTATGTATATGTGTTATATGCAGCAAACGGTTAATGATCCCTACTTTGTCCAGTATCTACAATAAATACTATCTACAAAGAAAACTATAGATATGTTGAAAATGTAGACAAATTAAGATTTTACAAGTTTATTTCAGTTAGGTATTTCATTTTAGTCATTTTCACCGGTTACAAACATATGGACAGATTTGCCAGAGTTGATCATCTGGCCTGCTCTTTCTGTTCCAACAATCTCGGCAAGCTTCTGTGCCTCGTATTTGGTGTAGAGGACAGCACAGGTCTGGTTATCTGCCTGAAGCCCGGTCTTAACGTCTTGTAGCATGTTACACAGCTCACTATACAGGTGTGCATACTGGGGAAGGCCATAGAAGACAAGATGCCGAATGCCCCGTAAACGAACCCTGAAAATATATCAACACTTTACATTATGAATATTCATGAAATAAATAATGACATCATGAATGTTAATGAGTTGAATTTTTATAATGGCATACATGTATTAACACAGAGTGTTTGCCCAACCGATTGTAGAATCAAATCTATATAATCACATAAGAAAACAGAAAAGACCCTGATCAGATGACGCCAATAGGAGCTGTTTAATTTAGGTCGACTAAAGGCATTAAAAAGATGTACAGAACTATCATAAAGCATATAATAAATACTGATAGTTGTACCAACTTTTTTTCATTTTTCAGAGCTGTAGACTCTGCCAAATCCTGTCTTCTGGTACTTATTTAAATCTCCTCTCAAAGATCATCCTAATAAATACCGGAAATATAGGGTAAGGTTCAGAAATACAAGATTTTAAATCAGTACGTCTCTTATCACGATAGGGGTTGGCTGAGAAATACATTTTAGATCAGTACTTCTCTAATCTAAAACTCTAGACTTGTGGTGTAAATATACATTTTTTATTTTTTTTAATTGACAGATTCGACCTGCATTTTTTTAATATATGCAACATACTGTAAACCCTCTACAAAGAAGTAGCTCGTAAGATGTCTGTCTTTAAAATAGGTGCAGCTTAACCCTTCGCTTGCTGTTCACGTCAATATACCTACCTGTAAATAGTGAAGACCCAGATGAGACAGCTCCTGCAGGAGCTGTCTCATCAGGGTCTGCACTATTTACAAGTTGATTGTGCAACCAGAGCACTCCACAGCAGTGATTGCACAGCGAAATACTTGTACACAGTGAAGCTATATGTAACTATACAACAGGGCATGGGTAAAGAAGGAGAAATGTATTTTAAAATTCAGCAAGAGAAGGGTTAAATATGATCAGGGTCTAATGACACATGCATAGAGGAAATATTGGCCATGGCAGAAAAATTATTTCTATAAAAGCCATCTGATCTGGGTCTACTCTGCAATTGCATAGAAAGGCATATTTTGGAGAACAGGGTTATGCTTTTAACCCATTCCCCCATAGGCTATTTTTAGACCCAACCACTTTGAATAAATCTACCGAAAAGGAGCATTAACTAGAGAAAAGGATTTTTTTTTTAGAATTTTGCAGTTTGAAACCATTGTGATAAATAGAGCATTTTGCTCCTATAGGAGCAAATGCTCTATTCATCACAATGGTTTCAACAGGTGATTTTTACAGAGGTGTAGAAAGGCGTATTTATGGAGGAAAGGGTTAAAGACTTACAGTAGTCTAATTCTTTAACCCTTTCCCTGTTCAGTATTTATGTAAGAAGTAATGACAACATAAACATTCATAAGCTCACTTTTAAAGGGATTTTTTTGCTTTGATAAAAACTGAAAAATCAGATTTATACCATATCAAAAGCAAACAGAGCAGACCCTGATCAGACAGCGTGAAAAAGTGTACTATAGACTGTACTCAAGTTCTACTTTATATAAATCCTAACAGAATTTCAACTGCAGTAGTTGATCTGTAGTGTTTGTAGCTGGCCAGTTCATTTATAAATACATTAAAACCTCTCTATAACGGCCACTAAATTGTATTAATTAATTGGTAATTAGGACAGGTGGCTGCTTAAAGCAAGGTGAAAGTAAAACAGAACTCTCCTACAGGAGCGTTCTGTTTTACTTTCACCTTTTTTTAAGCAGCCACCTGCATTTAACAAAAAATATTTTATGTAATTTAGTGGTCATTATAGGGATGTTTTACTGTATGACATTGCAGGCCACATACCGTCTAAAGAAGTGGTATCTCTCTGTGTACAGCATGAATGGAATCTTCCTGTGAAAGAATTTACTTCTTGCCTTGCTTACTATCAAATCCTTTGTATACCTGCAACATAAAACCGGTAAGTTCATAAATATTACAAATACATTTTATGGACGTTCACCTTGCATTAACCCTTTCCCTGTTCTATATTTATTCCAAGTTTCAACACCTACTGAATATTCATAGACATAATACATGTAGTTATAATGAAATATGGATGATGGAACATTGTAGCCATTTCTCTGTTCTATGTTTATTCCAAAGTTCAATACATATTGAATATTCATGGAGATATTCCAAAGTTCAATACATATTGAATATTCATGGAGAAAAATAGTTATACATGTAATTAAATATGTCAGTTGAGATACTGTAGCCAATTTAGAATCTAAAGAAACAGATCTATCAAATTCCATTAGCAAACAGAGCAGACCCTGATCAGAGGGCTCCTATAAGAACCATCTGATCTGGGTCTACTCTGTTTGCAAATGTATGAATACACGTTTATATGAGGGAAAGGGTTAATTAAACCGTTCATAAAACAAGAGATTTCATAGCAGAAAAGGTCAAAAGTTCTACATACAAGAAACCTTGTAACATACTTAGCTCTCAATGCCTGTAATTAAAACAGAATAGCCATAAAACTGGTATTAGGTTTCCAATTTTGCTATTCAATAATTCAAAGCTGATTAAACGAGTAAACAACACCCACTCCTCAACCTTTGGCATGCTGTAGAAAAAACCCCAGAGTTCTACAAAACTCATGTCTGCTTTATATTTAAAACTTTACATCAATTCATTCAGTTTTACTATTTACTAAGTAATGAATAGTTTAGATTCTGATAAGACAACCAATCCGGGTTCAGGTTGATTTTAGATGATATTGATATCATGACTAGCACTTTAACTCTTTGCACGCTAAGTAATTTTTCGTCTGTAACAACTGTCGTCTGCTTCAATTCTTAAAATAAACTTTCTCTCATTTCTTTGCAAAAATATGGTCAAGATGACAAATAGTTTGGATCCTGATGAGATGCCGCAATATGCGGCGTCTCATCTGGATCCAAACTGTTTGCATAGGTAATCACAGTTTTTGCCGCAAGCGTGCAAAGAGTTAAGACATAACCCTTTGAATCATGAATACTCAAAGTGGAGTGGTCCATCACTATTTAATCCTAGAGTCAAGTCAGTTTAAAAGGTGTAAAATTGCAAGAAAAGTTTGGATGACAAACAGTGCAGACCCTGATCAGAGGGCTCCTCTAGGAGCCCTCTGATCTGGGTCTGCACTGTTTGCAAATGCCCGTACACTTGATTCATGCAATAACAGGGTTAAGACCTTGTTTAAATTAGTTGTGTAAGCTTTATTACAACAGCAGCCATTGGCTTTATTACTATCAACACCATGATTTAGGGGAATACAATGGCATTATACATCCCGTAAAGTAAAGATTCAAAACATAGGAAAGTTCACAAATTCCAATTATATTGCGGTGGACCAAAATGTTAGTTGATATTTCTGCCATATTATATTGAAATCTGGCAACAAGGGATTGTAATCACCAAGAGGTGAAGAACATTTATGATACCCCTGGTGGTAGCCAACCGTTGACCTTGAAACAGACAGAAACACTCTCCAGCCCTGGAAACCAATGCCTCTTAGTGAGAAGTCAACAAGCAAACTCACTGAATTGAAATCCCATGTCAAACAAGTTCTGACTTCAGTATTTAACTGAGTTATTGACCTGGCAGAAAAAAACAAGGGGCCATAACTCTAGTGTTCAAAGGTCAGCGTGAGTGATTCTTGCAGGGATGCATTTCATTAGGAATTAAACATTTACACAAAGTTTCATTGAAAACTCAAAATTGTTTCCGAGATATGACTTCGAACAGACAAAAAGGTAACTTTTTTGGGGCAAATAAACGGCCATAACTGCAGGGCCCTATTTCCTTATATGGTGATAAACATTTACACAAGGTTTCATTGACAAATGTCAAATTCATTTCTGAGATATGACTATGGACAGACTGAAAGGTACTAAGCACATAGAAAAATTCTAAAATGTTTCCGAGATATTCTCCAGGATACACGGACTGAAAAGGCCAAAACTATACCCCTCCGACTTCAGATGGAGTTTTAACCCTTTCCTCCATAGGCAATTTTTAGACCCAACCGCTTTGGATGCATCTTCCGAAAAGGAGCATTAACTAGAGAAAAAGAAATTTATAGAATTTTGTAATTTGAAACCATTGTGATAAATAGAGCATTTGCTCCTATAGGAGCAAATGCCCTATTTATCACAATGGTTTCATAAAGTGACTTTTACAGAGGCGTAGGAAGGCGTATTTATGGAGGAAAGGGTTAAAACAACATTTCCATAAAATCTATTCAAATGCTGAAATCTAGTCTGACTGATGTTTCTGACAAGAATATCTTAATAATCATCTTTCAATAGCACTAAATTCTTTTTGATAAGAACTAAAGTTGATGAACATGCCAAAGTTCAATCAACTCCAACCCTGTAGTTGTTTGACAGATGCAAAGACACTATGTACAGTGTGCAGTGAAAACAGGACTGTGATGGCCCCACATCACTCATCTGAATAAATAGGCAATTGTGCTATTATAAACCCAGTCGTCCATATAAATGCTTTTTTACACATTTGCAAACAGAGTAGACCCAGATCAGATCGCTCCTACAGGGCTGTTACTCTAGGTGTTCATATTCACATAAGGATAAACCACTCTACAAGTTTTATCACTCAGGTTTTTCAGTAATGTAATCACCTTCTTTTAAAGACACCAATTTCTATTGATTCAGTCGTTGCATTAGAAGGGTTTTACTGTAGTTAAATAATATGCCCCATTCTATTTCTTCATTCCATAAATGTAGTTTCTATGTCATGAGAGTTAGCTTCAATATGTGGTAGACTTAGCAACACTATTTCAAACAGTTTGGATGAAGACAAAATGCCAAGAAAGTTAACATCTCATCTGGACCCTGTTTTACACTATAACCCTGTTCCTGAATAGAACTGGAAGACCAATGACTTTGATAATGGAAGCAGATGACAACTAAAGATAAAAATCTTTCCTGACATGCTGCAGTTAATCTTTTAAGCAAAACTATAAAAATTCAACATCTGCTCTGTTAGCATGAACATATGGCTTCTCATCTTAAAATAAATATTCTAGGTTTGCGAATACGTAACGAGTCATGGTGTTTCAATGAATCCCATTTAATTCCCAAAGAATTTCAACTTAAGTTTTTTTATTGCATCCTAATCTTTCCCTAAAAAATATTCATGTAAGAAATAATCATATCTATATTGATCACCTATTTTTACATGGAAATTGAACACTGTGGCAATCTAATCTGAGTCTACTCTGCTTTCAAAGGGCATTAACCCTTTCCTACATAAATACGCCTTTCTATGCCACTGTAATAACCACTTCTTGAAACCATTGTGATAAATAGAGCATTTGCTGCTCCTTTTGGGTAGATTCATTCAAAGAGATTGGGTCTAAAAATAGCCTATGGAGGAAAGGGTTAAAAGAGATCTCTATCAGGTAAAAGGTTGGCCTTTACCCTTTACTCCATAAACATGCCTTTCTATACCTTTGCAAAGAGAGTAGACCCAGATTAGATGGCTCGTATAGGAGCCGTGTGATCAGGGTCTGCTGTGTTTGCTTTATATGAACTAATACAGATAAGATTTTATAGTTTCCAAATTTTCCTGTATACATATGCCATTATAAAATATAATTTAATCAATATTCATAATGTTATTAATTCTTACATAAATATTCATGGAGTAAAGGGTTAGCAGTTCCTGTGATAACTGTCGTAGAGATCAAAGATCAGTTTGAAACCAGATGAAATGCAGAATGTCTTGGCATCTCATAAAATACAAGAATTTTCGAAGGAATGTGTGTCACCTGCTAAAGTGAAAGGGTGACAAAACAAGAGCCGCATGCAATGCCAACGTTCATCTGATTTGGTGCTTGTCCAGAAAATTTGGAATCAAGAGTTATGGGTCTCAATGAGATCTACTAACCTATGAAGTATACCTCTTGTACTTTTCGAGTAATGAGCTACATTAAAGTTTTT
Organism: Azorinus chamasolen; assembly: GCA_963576725.1. NCBI lineage: Eukaryota > Metazoa > Mollusca > Bivalvia > Cardiida > Solecurtidae > Azorinus > Azorinus chamasolen. The sequence goes on along the minus strand of OY755235.1, from coordinate 97,612,197 downwards.
GCATGCCGACGACAACTACGACCCATTGATCACAATAGCTCGACTTTTCTTCGAAACAGACGAGCTAAAAATTGATAGACAGACATACAAATGGATGGACAAATGGACAGAAATGATCCTTAACTGCCATCCTGCTTACAGCAGGTAACACAATAAACTGTTTGACAATCTGATTGCGTTTCTGAAAAGTAATGGAAAACAAAATTACTTTAAAAAATGCACTATTTATCACTGGTTTCAAACAGTGACTTTTACAGAGGCGTCATTATGAGGAAATGGGATAACCAACAGCCATTTCACAATTAACTTAACCCATTCCCTCATATATACGCGTTTTCACTCATTTGCAAACAGAGTAGACCCAGATCAGACGGCTCCTAGAGGAGCCGTCTGCTCAGGGTCTGCTCTGTTTGCTAATAGAATTTGATAGATGTCTTGTTTTGCTTTCTAAAATCATTAATGTCTACAATATTCCACCTCCCATATTTCTTTATAAATCCTTTGTTAATTAATATTCAGTAGGTATTGAAATTTGGCCTAAATACAGAACAGGAAAAGAGTTAATAGCACCTAATCAGTATTGAAACTGTATACATGTACATGTAAACCTTTACCTGATAGAGACACACTTTTCCATGCCTTTTGAAACAGAGTAGACTCAGATCAGGAGCAGCAGCCATCTGATCAGGGTCTGCTCTAATTGCTTATGACATATATATCTGATTCCGCAGTTTCTACTATAGCAAAAATTTAGATAATGAATATTTATGATGTCATATTCTATAAATATTAACCTTGACTCCTTTGCAACCAGATTAGACCCTGTGGGAGCAGTCTAATGAGGGTCTGCTCTGAGTGTTTATGGAATAACCCTTTCCCGACATGAATATTCATAGCACAATTTTCATAATATATACTTTTCAAGGGAACTTTTTGCTTTGACAAAAACTGTAAAATCAGATCTATATAATGTCAAAAGCAAACACAGCAGACCCACGCATTTGCAAACAGTTAAGACCCAGATCAGACGGCTCCTATAGGAGCCGTCTGATCTGGGTCTTCTCTGTTTGCAAATGCGTGAAAATACGTTTATATGAGGGAAAGGGATAATAGGTCTGATTCTTCAGTTTCCGCCAATATAAAAAAAATCCAGTGTTCATGTGCCATTATAACAAGAGATGTCACAGTCAGGTGACAAATGCCCCCAAAAATTGTAACCTGTGGCCTTGACCTTTGACCCATGGACCAGGGAGTTGACACATCGTCTTTGTGTGGTGAACATTTGTGCCAGGTTCCTTTGAAATCCATTCACAGATAAACAAGTAATTGTACCCTGTGACCTTGACCTTTGACATATGGACCAGGGAGCTGAACGCGACACATCGTCTTTGTCTGGTGAGCATCTGTGCCAAGTTATATTGAAATCCATTGATAGATAAAGATGTTACAGACCGGACACGAAATTTGTGACAAAGTAATTGTACCCTGTGACCTTGACCTTTGACCCATGGACCAGGGAGTTGAAAGCGACACATCATCTTTGTCTGGTGAACATTTGTGCCAAATCATATTGAAATCCATTGATATATAAAGAAGTTACAGACCAGATATGAAATTTGTGTCAAAGTAATTGTACCCTGTGACCTTGACCTTTGACCTATGGACCTGGGAGTTGAAAGCGACACATCATCTTTGTGTGGTGAACATTTGCCGCAAGTTATATTGAAATCCATTGATAGATGAAGAAGTCACAGACCGGACACGAAATTTGTGACAAAGTAATTGTACCCTGTGACCTTGACCTTTGACCCATGGACCTGGGAGTTGAACGCGACACATCGTCTTTGTGTGGTGAACATTTGTGGCAAGTTATATTGAAATCCATTGATAGATGAAGAAGTTACAGACCGGACACGAAATTTGTGACAAAGTAATTGTACCCTGTGACCTTGACCTTTGACCCATGGACCTGGGAGTTGAACGCGACACATCGTCTTTGTGTGGTGAACATTTGTTGCAAGTTATATTGAAATCCATTGATAGATGAAGAAGTTACAGACCGGACACGAAATTTGTGACAAAGTAATTGTACCCTGTGACCTTGACCTTTGACCCATGGACCTGGGAGTTGAACGCGACACATCGTCTTTGTGTGGTGAACATTTGTGGCAAGTTATATTGAAATCCATTGATAGATGAAGAAGTTACAGACCGGACACCAAATTTGTGACAAAGTAATTGTACCCTGTGACCTTGACCTTTGACCCATGGACCTGGGAGTTGAACGCGACACATCGTCTTTGTGTGGTGAACATTTGTTGCAAGTTATATTGAAATCCATTGATAGATGAAGAAGTTACAGACCGGACACGAAATTTGTGACAAAGTAATTGTACCCTGTGACCTTGACCTTTGACCCATGGACCTGGGAGTTGAACGCGACACATCGTCTCTGTCTGGTGAACATTTGTGGCAAGTTATATTGAAATCCATTCATAGATGAAGAAGTTACAGACCGGACACGAATTTGGGACGGAAGGACAGACGGACGGACAGACGGACATCCTAACAAATGGGTAGTTGTGTGACTTTTTCCTTTGATCTTTTCTTGTGGGACTAGAATAGAATGATCTGGAAGCTAACCCTAACCCTAACCCTATGTCCCACAACTGGCCAGGTTAATGTCACAAGAAATGGCCAGGTTAATGTCACAAGAGATGGCCAGGTTAATGATTTTACTTGTGCGACTAGTTAGAAAAAGTCACACAACTACCCTTTGGTGAGTGCGGACGGACGGACATGCTAACGGATGGGTAGTTGTGTGACTTTTTCCTTTGATCTTTTCTTGTGTGACTAGTCCCACAAGAAAAACTATTTTTGGCTCTAACTTTGGAAAAGAATGATCTGGAAGCTAACCCTAACCCTAACCCTATGTCCTACAACTGGCCAGGTTAATGTCACAAGAAATGGCCAGGTTAATGTCACAAGAGATGGCCAGGTTAATGATTTTACCTGTGGGACTAGTTAGAAAAAGTCACACAACTACCCTTTGGTGAGTGCGGACGGACGGACGGACGGACAGACGGAAGGACGGACAATGCGATTACTATATGCCCGCCTTTGGGGGCATAAAAAACAATCTAATTAAATATCCATAATGTCAATAATTCTTACATGAACATTCGTGAAGTAATTGGTTAACCCATTCCCTCATAGGCTATTTTTGATCCGACCTCTTTGAATAATCTACCAAAAAAGAGCATTAACTAGAAATAAGAGCACCGCAAGCGGTGTGAACACTCGTCTGTCGGCATTGTCAAGATGAACATGCATACCAAAAATGAAGGTTGTAAATGAAAAATTGAAGTTATGGTCAATGTTAAGATTTCGGACGATGACGACAACGAAGACGACAACGCGGACGCCGGAGTTACGACAATAGCTTGTGATTTCTTCGAAAAAGACGAGCTAAACGGATTTTTTCTTAAAAAATGTGTAGCTTGAAACCATTGTGATAAATAGTGCATTTGCTCCTATAGGAGCAAATGCTCCATTTATCACAATGGTTTCAAAAGATGACTTTTGCAGAGGCGTCAATATGAGGGAATGGGTTAAAAGAAATAGCTTTGCAATCTACCCTTCTACTACAGTTTGGTTCTTACTGCCATGACACTTACTCGCTCACAAAGACCGCCACTATGCCTTCTCTTTTCAAGTAGTTACGAAGTCGCACAAAGTCAAAATACGACGGGATGAATATAAGGGTGTTGGACATCAGCGACTCTGAGTGGTGTGGTAAAATCTGGGGAGAAGAAGCAGAAGAAATACATGTACAGACTGCCAGCTTTAACTTTTATTCCATAAATACACCCTTGCAAACAGAGTAGACCCTGCAGGAGCCATCTGATCAGGATCTACTCTGTTTGCTTATGGAATGACATAGATATGATTCTACAGGTTCTGACCTTGCCATAAATTCCTGTGTTTATACATAATTATAGACATTCTTGCATAAAACGTGCTGTTGTTGTCCCGCTAGACTATGTATTAACAAGGCGATTCTCGTGCTCACGCGCTGTTGTTGACCGGTTTTAATTATACCTATTCGGGGCCTAATGTAAACAATGGACGCCAACGCTATAGCGTTTGGCCTAAGCTAGATGAACGGTGTGAGTTTTTCAGGGGCACCGACAATGAACTGCTTTTAGTGATAGACATATTGAATGAAATCCCATGTAAACGGTATTTGATACAATCGTGGAATGACGTCAGAAAGAAAACAAAAGAGTGGCCCGGAAACTGCATAAATCGAACGAACGGAAGAGTCAAAGAAGTGTATAGTTTTGCTTGTATTTGGAAGAAATAAATTGATGCAGGAAAGCAGAAAATGGGTTTATGCAAGAATAGCGTTAATACACGTTTGTTTTCGGGCAATAACATCTGCAGTGTCCCTTGGGAATGTTGTTGCCCTCGCCCTTCGGGCTCGGGCCAACAACAGTCCCTCGGCACACTGCAGATGTTATTGCCCGAAAAAACGTGTATTAACCCTCTATTGTGCTTATCAATATTCAGTCATTAATTCTTACTAAAATATTTATGTGGTAAGAGTTAAATATCACACAAGAGGTGTTTGGCAGGTGACACAACAAAGGGGAATAACTCAAAAACATTGCATGTACAGTGAAGAACATTAGTTACATCAATGATCCTCATTGAGAGAAAGGAGCATTAACTAGAGAAAAGGAATTTTTTTAGAATTGTGTAGTTTTGAAACCATTGTGATAAAAAGAGCATTTGCTCCTTAGGAGCAAATGCTTTATTTATCACAATGGTTTCAACCAGAAATGGTGTCAAAGCCACCTGATGCTCGCCTGTTTAAAAGTTAAGTCTAAAACGTGTTATATTGAACACAAAAAAATCATTCAATTTTCAATTTAAACTTAACTGCATCAATATCACAACCAAAAGGCAACCAAATACCAATTTTCATCAATTTAAAAAGATTATCAAACAAAAAAGATACATACCAGATATGTATGCCCTAATACCAAATATGGAAGCCCTAGGTCTATTGGTTCAAATGTAATAGGCAGTTAAAGATTTTTGCAAAAGTAGGTCAAAGGTGAAGGTCAGAAGGGTAAAATTGTTGGCATGGTCATACCAAGTATAGAAGTCCTATGCCCATCGCATCAAATATTGTAGGAATTTAAAGATTTTTGCAAACGAAGGTGAAAGGTCAAAGTCAAGGTCACATGGTAAAAACATTGGTATGGTTGAGTCTTAAGACAGGAAATATACATACAAAGTATGGAAGCCCTACGTCTATTGGTTCCAATGTTATATGCATTTAAAGGCTTTTGCAAAAGTAGGTAAAATGCGAAGGTCAAGGTCAGAAGGGCAAATATGTTTGCATGGTCATACCAAGTATAAAAGTCCTGGGTATATTGGTTCCAAGTTATAGGCACTTACAGAAATTTGCAAAAATAGGTGAAATGTCAAGGTCATGTGGTAAAAAACATTGGTGTGTTTGAAAAAGACAGAAAAGATACAAACCAAGTATGGAAGTATATGCATTTAAAAACTTGCAAAAGTAGGTCAAAGGTCAAGGTCAGAAAGGCAAACATGTTGGCATGGTCATACTAGGTATGGAAGCCCAAATGTTATAGGCATTTAAAGATTTTTGCAAAAGTAGGTCAAAGGTCAAGGTCAAGGTGAGAAGGGCAAAAAAGTTGGCATGATCATACCAAGTATGGAAGTCCTAGGCCTATTGGTTCCAATAATATAGGCATTTAAAGATTTTTTCAAAAGTAGGTCGAAAGTCAAGGTCAGAAGGGCAAACAATGATATTGTTGGAAAAGTCTTCACACAAGAAAGTTGCATACCAAGTATGGAAGCCCTAGGTCTATTGGTTCAAATACTATAGGCATTTAAAGATTTTTGCAAAAGTAGGTCAAAGGTCAAGGTCAATGTCAGAAGGGCAAACATATTGGCATGGTCATACCAAGTATGGAAGGCCTAGGCCAAATGGTTCCAATAATATAGGTATTTAAAGATTTTTGCAAAAGTAGGTCAAAAGTCAAGGTCAAGGTCAGCAGGGCAAACATTTTGGCATGGTCGGAAGGGTCTCGGCAATATGAACCTTCTCACCAAATTTCAGCATCATAGCACAAATATTAAGCTTTATACCAACCCGTCCTAAAAACTTTAACCTGGTGATTTTTGGCCCCCCATAATACTAAGTCCAAAACATGTAAAAAATTGAATAAAATTTTAACACATTTTTAATGTTTAACTCCATAACAGTAATATTTGACCCCAAATGAGCCCCCATACAAAATTTCAACATCCTAGCACAATTATTAAGTTTTAAAACAACCTGTCCAAAAAACTTTAACCTGGTGATTTGAACTTTAACCTGGTGATTTGTGGCCAAAAGGACTAAGTCCAAAACATGCCAAAAATTGATAAAATTGAAAAATATTTTGAATGTTTAACTTCATTACAGCAATATCTGACCTCAAATGAACCTCCATACAAATTTCAGCATCCTAGTACAAATATTAAGCTTTAAAACAACCTGTCCAAAAAACTTTAACCTGGTGACATGTGGCCAAAAGGACTAAGTCCAAAACATGTCAAAAATTGATAAAATTGAAAAGTATTTTTAATGTTTAACTTCATAACAGCAATATTTGACCTCAAATGAACTTCCATACACAATTTCAGCATCCTAGTACAAATATTAAGCTTTAAAACAACCCGTCAAAAAAACTTTTAACCTTGGCCACGCTCACGCTCACACTCACGCTGGGGGTATAGCATAAGATCTACTGTTCTACGAACAGGCGAGCTAAAAAGAGACTTTTACAGAGGCGTAGAATGGCATATTTATGGAGGAAAGGGTTAAAGACTGACTGGCAAGACACAAAATAAAAATTCTATTTTGGTTTTGGAAAGCCATTCAGGACCTTCAACCCTTTCCATACTAGCGAAAAATTTGAGTGTCTCATCAGGATCCAAATTGTCATACACTGTGACTGTATAAAGTAAAGCATGGAAATGGGGGAAAAAAAAGATATCAGAATTTGCAACAGATGACAATCATTTAAAGTCAAAAGAGAGTTAAAGAATTATATAACCCTTTCCATCATATAAACACTTTTTCAGGCCTTTGCAAAGACAGTACACCCAGATCAGATGACTCCTGTATAAGCCGTATGATCAGGATCTGTTCTGTTTGCTTAATATGAAATTATAATAGATCTGACTAAAGTTTTTACCAATGCAAACTATCCATGTATACATATGACATAATAAAAAGTTCAGCAAATAAATATTCATGATGCCATTATTTCTTACATGAATATTCAACAGGGAAAGGTTTAACCTGATGGACCATGGTTCTAGCTGTGTTCCAAAATCTCTTTTTTTGTTGTCTACAACACAGTTTATCAATATATAAGAGAACACAAAAATAAACTTAACCCTTTCCTTCATGTACCGTATTTTCACGCATTTGCAGAGTAGACCCAGATCAGACGGCTCCTATAGAAGCCCTCTGATCAGGGTCTGCTCTGTTTGCTTATGAAATTATAATATATCTGACTCTTCAGTTACTACCGATACCAAAAATTATCTGTATAAACATTCAGCAAATTAATATTGATGATGTCATTATTTCTTACATGAATATTGAACAGGGAAACGGTTAAGCGCTTTTATTCTGTGAGGAAGGAGGACTATATAAATTTGGAATAATAATAACAGTACTGCAAATAAGTGTCAAGCCTTATCGTCAGTAAAATGTACAAGTGTTCAACATAAAAAGTACAACTGTCACAATGAATGACAGGGTTATGACCCTTGATCAGAATATGGCCAATGTTATGGTGAAGAAGAGTGAGAAATTTAATTTAAATTTAATAACAATTTATGTGTTCTTTAACTTTATGAAAATAGCCTCATCAGACCGACAAACAAATCGGTGGTAGCGTGCATAACAAGAATGTTCTTAACCTTTTTCCCTGTTGAATATTCATGCAAGAAATAATGACAGAATGAATATCAGCTGAAGTTTTATAATGGCATATGAACATACCAGTATGATTTTTTGGAATTGGTACTGATGCAGGAGACACAAAAACTAGACAGCAAATTTTCACCCCTCACCTTTTTCACAAAGAAGTCGAATCTGTCATCTGCCACCTTGGCATAGCTTGAGCTCTCAATCTTGTGAAACACCTACAAAAAACCCATGGTTTCTTTATATTTCCACATAAAAATTGAATTGTATAATTCTGCTATTCAATGAGGACAGGTACCATTTGCAAACAGTGTAAACCAAGACAAGCTGCTTTGTCTGAAAATGGAACAGATCTATTAATAAGAAGCATATTTGGGAAATCTATGAAACTGAAATTATCACCAAATGTGATTAATACCCCCATACAAATCTTAATGCTTGTCAGCGTTATGTTATATTCTGAATAATCAAGGGACCATACTTTCTGAAAAATCATCATTGTAACAATATGTGCATCTCCTCTTGATAATTGAAACTTCTAATAAATTTTCATTCTAACGCAATCTGTCAATTTTCTGCAATCTGATTGGCTCATGTGACCAAATTTGCGGCATATAAAAAGTGTTTTATATGTCGCAAATTCAACCAATCGAAAACGGCCTAATAACAGCATTAGCCTGTAAATATATTAATGTGCTTTGTTTATCTAACACTTAGATCTACTGATAAATTTGTATGCATACACTGACATATATATTCAAGTTCAGTCCGGTATTTTTAAAGTTCTTCATTTCCATTCTTTGTCATGACTTGACCGGTCTTTTATATGTCATGTGGAGAATTATTGAGATACTCGAAGGCGGAGTCATTCGGCGTCGCCATTAAAATAATTTGCGACCATTAAAAACCTCATATACCGTCGCAAATTTCAAATTACAGTAGGATTAACCCTATATTGAAATCTGGTCAGTGGTTGCTCAGAAATAGTGCAGACAAGAAAACCAACGGACCAATCAACCAATGGATCAACATGATTCCTATATACCCATCATCTAAACTTCTTTAGCTGGGGTATAATCTCCATCGACAGATAAACGTGCGTACTCATACATGTACTAAATTCATCATTTCTCATAATTTCTCCACCAAACCATATGTTGTGACCACTCCTTAGAATTGTCTCATTGAGATGATTCTAAAGAGTGGTCACAACATAGGGTTTGAGGGAGAATCAAAGATGTTATTCCTGCAAATGTTTTATTTATGCATCTTATATGGACCTCTGATCAAACCCCATCTTGCTAGTACTCATTTGAATCACCTGAGGCGATAGAAATGAGTACCTTTGCTGAGTGATAAGAGACTTGAATAGAAGAATAAACCTTGTATACACTCATACTCGTATTTTATGTATGCTGTACAGTAAAATCCCTCTAAACCAGACATTGAAATTAGTATCTATTAGTATTAGTCTATAAGACATGTGGCAGCGTAATGCAGGGTGAAAGCCATGCAGAAAGCTCCCATAGGAGCTTTCTGCATGGCTTTCAACCTGCATTAAAGAGCCACCTGCCTATAAGTATCTATTAAAGTCTTATCTAATAAAACTCAAGTTTAGAGGGGTTTTACTGTATATGTGTTTGGGCCGGAGGTCAAATCTATCTTTTGGGCCAGAGGCCTTTATCACAATAAAATCTATCTATATACAGATTGGATGGCAGCTGAATGTGTTAGTGAAGCTGGTGGTGCACAAGCCCTTTCAGCATTCATGGGTTAATCTTGTAGTAAAGAACTTTCATGAAACTGTATAGAACTCCAAATAATATGGTATCATGTAGTGAACCGAGCAACCACTCAAACTAATCACAACATATTTGAGCCATGACATGATAAACAATGCCTTAGAGGCTTCCCAAAATTAGAGTCTGAAGTTTACTGGTATGAGTACGGAATAATAGTAACATTTTTACCCAATGAGTATTCATGCAACATATAATGAGATCATGAATATCAATTAAACTTAATATCTATAATGGCATATGAACACATGAGTATCTAGCCATGGCAGACACTGTAGAGTAAGAGCTATATTGTTTCATAAGCAAACACAATAGACTCTGATCAGACGTCTCCTACTGTCAAAAAGCCATCAATATCAGGAAAAGGGTTTAGATGGCATATCTAGGCACTCTGGCCCCATTCCTCCTCTATTAACCCTTTACTCCATAAATACGCCTTTCTACACCTTTGCAAACAGAGTAGACCCAGATCAGACGGCTCCTATAGGATTTGTCTGATCAAGGTCTGCTCTGTTTGCTTATGATATAATAAAGACACGATTCTGCAGTTCCTGCCATGGCCAAAGGTTACTGTGTCCATGTGCCATATAAAAAATTAATCTGAATAATATTAATGATGTCATTATTTCTTACATGGATATTCATGGAGTATAGGGTTAAGAGACTGCCAAGTAAACCATGTGATTTAATGTTGACCAGTTAGTGCCTTTGTTACATTACTCACCTGTGGAAGCTGAGTGGCTACCTGACAAATGGTGCCAGCAGTTGTCTCCCTGTTCACATGGAATTTTCCTGCATAGTCTGCAGCAAGTGTCAAGGAACTGTATCAATACTGCTGCTATCTTATCATTCTCCTCAACATATTTACATAGCTCTACATACTACAGTATATTGGCAATATTTCGAGAACCGACGGGGATCAACAAAAATCTTGGATTATTGCAATGCTTGAAAGATCCAAGAGCATTTGGTGATTTGGGGCGATTTGATCGAGTTTCTGAAATGGAACGGATAATCGGAACACTTGAATGTGTTCGTCCGAACCACTTTAAAAAGTTCACTCTCGTAGCAGAAGTCAGGTTGAACAAGACAAAATGTCACAAAACTCACACAAATATGACATGAAGAAACTGCATAAGTCAGAACAATTCAGATGAAATATCATGACCAAGTCTGAATTCAAGTTTTTCACAATTTCTGCATTACCGAATGAGCAATTTGATTAGAGTCTGCACTATTTGCTTCTCCATTAGTGTCATTGAAAGTTATTAACCCTTTACTCCATGAATATTCATTGAAGAAAGAATGAGACCATGAATATTCATCAGACTATTTCATATACCAATACATAAACACAGGGAATTTTAGTATTGGTAGAAACTGTAGAATCAGATCCATTATAATTTCATAAGCAAACAGAGCAGACCCCGATCAGACGGCTCCTAAAGGAGCCATCTGATCTGGGTTTACTCTGTTTGCACAGGCATAGAAAGGCATATTTATGGAGTAACGGGTTAACTCAGTGCCGGATATATTCAGCTTTACAAGCCAGTGTCACTGGGTGTATGATATTTAGAGTAACTATGGTATATAGAACTGGAAAGGATACTGCGGCAGTGTTTGTTGTAGAGAGCATTCACCTCTGGAACAGGCACAGAGCTGAACACCAGAGTCTGTCGGTAAAACTGCGACCTGAAAAATCAAAACCGATGTATAAATTACCTTCGTCTGAAATATTGCCATCTACTACCATTCTGTCAATCTTGCATACATTTTTCTTGCAGTTATTTTAATCCTTTACTCCATGAATATTTATTTAAGAAACAATGACATGAATATTAATTAGATTAATTGTTATAATAGTGCATGGACAAAGGAGTTGGAAGAATCGTACCTATATTATATCATGAGCAAACAGAGCATTTGGGTCTACTCTGTTTGCAAAGGCATAGAAAGGCGTGTTTAAGGAATAAAGGGTTAAAAGACAGTGTCTAGGTATAAACAAACATTTTGATTCCTGATGAGATGTCAAGTTGCTCAACATCTCATCTAGAACCAATCTGGTTGCAAATATCATCACAAATTGGTCCACAGATTCTAAAGAGTTAACCCTTTCCTCCATAAATACGCCTTTCTACGCCTCCATTTAAGTCACTTTATGAAACCTATAGGAGCAAATGCTCTATTTATCACAATGGTTTCAATTACAAAATTCTAAAAAAATCCTTTTGTCTAGTTAGTGCTCCTTTTCGGTAGATTTATTCAAAGAAGTTTGGTCTAAAAATAGACTATGGAGTTAAGGCTAATAGATACTTGTGCCCCTGATGAATGACTTTGTCCTTCCAGCTAAGAGCCTGAGATTTGTGCATGACAAAACTAAAATGCTATAACATTTGATTTAAATCTCACATACAGTAAAACATCTATATAACGACACCACCCAAAATACAAGGACCAGAAATTGGTCTGCATTATTTTCATTCTGCATTTATCTGTTTGCAAAGGCGTAGAAAGTCGTACTTATGGAGTAACAGGTTAAAGGAGACACTCAGGTATTTCTGCAGCTATGAAAGAGTTACTATCGAACCTACCAGCCATTGATGGTCCACATTCTGACACGGGAGAAATCAGCACCGTGAGACTCTTGCGGCTGCAGGTGAAGATGCTTCATTAGGTGCTGAAACATATAAACAGTTGAACCTCCTTTAACCCATTCCTTCATAGGCTATTTTTAGATCCGACCTCTTTGAATAAATCTACCGAAAAGGAGCATTAACTAGAGAAAAGGAATTTTTTTTAGGATTTTGTAGTTTGAAACCATTGTGATAAATAGAGCATTTACTCCTATAGGAGCAAATGCTCTATTTAACACAATGGTTTCAACAGGTGATTTTTACAGAGGTGTAGAAAGGCGTATTTATGGAGGAAAGGGTTAAACATCATATAAACAGTTGAACCTCCTTAAAACAACAAATTGGTGAAATAATCATGGGAGACTTTAACCCTTTCCTTCATATTAACGTTTTTTTCACTCCTTTGCAAACAAAGTAGATCCAGATCAAACAGCTCATGTAGAAGCTGTCTGATCAAGTTCTGTGCTGTATGCTTGCGAAATTATAACAGGTTTGACTTTACAGTTTCTACTAATACCAAAAACTCCTGTGTACATATACCTTTATAAAAATTCAGCTAATAAATATTATTATTATTATTTCTTACATGAATATTGAACAGGTAAAGGGTTAAGAACTGAAGAAGACAACAGTTAAAACTGTATTGCCAGAGGTTAAGACCAGATAGCTTTGGGATAGGTTAACCCATTACCCTGTATATAATTTCATACTGGCATATTAACACCGGAATGTTTAGCCATGGTAGAAACTATAGAATCTGATCTATATTATTCCATAAAGTAAACCCTTATCTGGGTCTACTCTGTTTGCAAAGGCATTAACCCATTACCTCATAGGCTATTTTTACATCCAACCTCTTTGGATTAATCTACTGAAAAGGAGCGTTAACTAGAGAAAAGGATTTTTTTTTAGAATTTTATTGTTTTGAAACCATTGTGATAAATAGAGCATTTGCTCCCATGGAGCAAATGCTCTATTTATCACAGTGGTTTCAAGAAGTGACTATTACAGAGACGTAGAAAGGCGTGTTTATGGAGTAAAGGCATTAAAAGGCGTACATATGGAGTATAGGTGTAAGCAACCATTCAAAACATAGTGAAACTTCTCTTTGGTTACCATTTAATGAATAAACATGACAGTCTATAACAGAAGGTGATTGATTAAAGCAGAACTTAAGTAATTCAGAAAGCTCTAAAGGTAGCTTTTTATATGAGTTTTAAAGGTGGCTTTTTGTATGAGTTTTGTACTGCATTAAGCTACCACCAGTATGAAGTGGTCATTTCAGAGCAGATTTACTGCAGTCTGTATTTGACCCTTCATCTGATGAATATACATGTCAAGAATAATGACTGTATAAATATTAATTAGCTGAATTTTCATACAGTAATACCTCTCTAAACCAGATGTTCCAATTTAGTATAAATATCAATCTTGGAGATAGGTGGCAGGTTAACCCTTTCCTCCATAGGCTATTTTTAGACCCAACCTCTTTGAATGAATATACTTACATTTTAAATACTAGGGAAAAGTAAAATATTTATCATAACGGTTTCAAGAAGTGATTATTACAGAGGCGTAGAAAGGCATATTTATGGAGGAAATGGTTAATGCAGGGTTCAAGTCATGCAGAAAATCCTCTAGGAGCTTTTTGCATGACTTTCACCCTAGGCTGCCACCTGCCTGAAAGTATCTAAATTCTTCTGTACTAGACCAAGACACCCATGATAATGCACGAAGTACAGTGAAACCTGTCTTAAGTGACCTTATATTGATAGGACACAGGAATCTTAAATGGCAATAGTAATGCAGAAACCTTTTTATTGGAGCTTTTTATAGGAGCTTCCTACATTACTATTGACCTGCATTAAGTTATGCATTAAGCTACCATCTGCATTATGGACCCATAATTAGATCTCTTTTTGTTTGAAGGTCGTTTAAGACAGCTTTCACTGTAGTCCATCTGAAGAGATACAAGCACATAAAAAAAGATTGAACCTGAAAAATATCTATCCAATCCTTAAAAAAAAAATTCAGAACAAAAAGTACTGTTGTTCACCACGTACCAGCACGTGATCCCAGTTCTGCATCATGAAGGTGTCCGTCTGGTCTAGTATCAGCACCTCGATAGAGTTCAGGAAGTCATAGTCCCGTTCCTTCTCACTGTAAAATCATACACAGTGTTATATTACAAATGCCTTTTTGATAAATATGCAAACAGAGTAGACCAAGATCAGACAGCTCTTTTTAATGTGCTACCCGTTACTATGTGATGATCTTTGCAAACAGTTTTGGTCCAGATGAGACACTGAGTAACTCTTCGACTCATCAGGATCCAAACAAATTGACACCTTGACGGTGTCTTAAAACAGAAATACAAAATAAATTGGATACGATAATCTGAAGTAGACAAAATATTCTGTTGATGAAAGAATGCTCAACAAGCTAAAGATTAACCCTTTAACTCATCAATATGAATGTAAGAGAAAATGACATAATGAATGTTCATTTCATCAATTTTTGTGACAGCTTTAGAACACAGGAATTTTGGCCATGGCAGAAACTGGAGAATCAGATCTATATTATTCCATAAACTAACACAGCTGACTGTTTGATGTGTCTTGTTCACAAAAGGTGTCGCTGAGGGAGTTTAACCTTTTACTCAATGAATATTCAGGTAAGAAATAATGACATCATGAATATGAACTAGAGGTTTTTGTCAAAAAAACGGATGTCTCCCCTCTAAGAAAAACAATATGTAAAGGGAAATCACTAAAAATGTTATGGTCTTGATGAATGATACTTCCCCTCATTATGCGTTTTCCACACTACATTTTTCAAGAAGAAAATGATAACAGCTAATAACTCCAAAAATACTGATACCAGATTTATGGCCCTTGTGCATGACACTTACTTTCATCATGCTCTTTCCAAAAATAAAATGTCATTCCAATAGCATCAGTCGAACAGGAGTTATTGATCGGCCAAGAAATGTAACAAAGGGCAATAACTCCAAAATTATTGAAGCCAGAATTATGGCCCTTGTTCATGACACTTTCTCTCATCATGCTCTTTCCATGTATGAAGTTTCAATACGATGGCAAGAGCCATGTAGGAGTTATCGTCCGGACAAGAAGAATTAAACAAATGTACAAGGGGCAATAACTCTAAAATTTATTGAAGCTCGAGTTAAGGATCTTATGCATGACACTTTCTCTTATCATGATCGTTACAAGTATGAAGTTTCACTCCAATGACATGTGTCACATAGGAGTAATCATCCGGACAAAAAATTGTGATTTTTTTTACAAAGGGCAATAACTCCAATATTAGTGAAGCCAGAGTTATGGACCTTGTGCATGACACTTCCTCTCGTTATGATCTTTCCATATATGAAGTTTCAATTCAATGGCATGAGCCATATAGAAGTTATCGTCCGGACAAAAAAGCGTGATTTTTTTTACAAAGGGCAATAACTCCTATATTAGTGAAGCCAGAGTTATGTACCTTCTGCATGACACTTCCTCTCATTATGCTCTTTCCATATATGAAGTTTCAATCAACTGGCATCAGGCATATTGAAGTTATTGTCCGGACAAAAAATTATGATATTTTTTACAAAGGGCAATAACTCCAATATTAGTGAAGCCAGAGTTATGGACCTTGTGCATGACACTTCCTCTCGTCATGATCTTTCCATATATGAAGTTTCAATCCAATGGCATGAGCCATATAGGAGTTATCGTCCGGACAAAAAAGTGTGATTTTTTTTTACAAAGGGCAATAACTCCAATATTAGTGAAGCCAGAGTTATGGACCTTGTGCATGACACTTCCTCTCATTATGCTCTTTCCATATATGAAGTTTCAATCAACTGGCATCAGGCATATTGAAGTTATCGTCCGGACAAAAAGTGTGACAGACAGACGGACAGACGGACGGACAGACGGACAGACAGACAACTCTCACGAAAACAATATGTCTCCCCCATATAAATATGGGGGGAGACATAATTAGATTATTTGTTATGATAGCACATGGACACAGAAATCTTTGGTCATGACAGGTACTGAAGAATCATATCTACATTCTATCATAAGCAAACAGAGCAGACCCTGATCAGAAGGCTCCTATAGGAGCCATCTGATATGGGTCTACTCTGTTTATGGAGGTAAGAGTTCAAGGTTGTTAATCACAGTACATACTCTTCTGTGCCTATAAGTGTTCGCAGCCCAAGAGGTGATGCCACAATTATGTCTGCTGCGTAAAACTTGGTGTATAGTTTGAGAGTCTTCTTTGCCACACCAACCCCAATCCTGAAGTGGTCATCAATATTGCCCTCAAATGTAGCTTCGAAGTCCTCTGGAATAAAACAAAGTGTGTTTGTGAAGCACTACACTTTGACCCCCACAGGTCACCACTCAATATATGCAACTCCATGAGATACATAGGCATGCCAAAAATTGAAGTCTCAATGTGAAATTGATTTGACCTATATATGAGCTTTGACCCTCAAGGATGACCTTGACCTTGACATGTCATGTCAGCACGCAATACATGCAGCTCAATGAGATACACATGCATGCAAAATATCAAGTCTCTATCTGTACTAAATCAAACAGTATAGCGAATGTAAACTTTGACCTAAACATTTGTCCTTTGACCTTGAAGGATGACCTTGACATTGACATGTCACCACTCAAAATGTGAGAATTCATGAGATACACATGCCTGCCAAATATCAAGTCTGATTTTACCTATATATCTGACCTTTGACCTTGAATGATGACCTGGACATGTCAGTCCTGAAAATGTGCAGCTTCAAGAAATATGCATGAATGCCAAATATCAAGTCTCTACCTCCACCGATTTAAAAGTTATGGCAAATGTTAAAAATGCTGACAAACAAACATCTGACCTTTGACCCAGATACTAAAATCGTCATTTCTCCATCAAATCCTCTATTGTGACCACCCTTTAGAATCATCTCTTTGAGACGGTTCTAAAGGGTGGTCACAATATAGGGTTTGGTGGAGAAATGAAGGAGTTATTCTTGAAAATGTTTAAATTTACACTTCTTATCTGGATCTCTGTATTGTGTTTTGTTACTAGCTAACTGTTACACAAATACGCTACATCTGTGTACCTAGACCTACCTGGTTTATGCCCCTTGAATGGCTCTTCTTCAGGAGGAAGTCCATACTCCTGATAGAACCTTTTCTTGTTGGCCACAAAACTCTGAAACATATTTAGCATATGAGTAAACATGAAGAGCAAGGCCAATAATATGCCTTGTCTAACCAATGTGTTAAATCCTTTACTCTATGAATATTTATGGAAGAAATAACAACATCATGATTATTAAGTAAATTACTTTTTATAACGGCACATGAACAGAGGAAATTTTGGCCAAGGAAGAAACTGTAGAATCAGATCTATATAATTCCATAAGCAAACAGTGCAGCCCTTGATCAGACGGGTTGTCTGATCTGGGTCTACTCTGTTTGCAAAGGCATTAAACAGTGTAATTGTGGAGTAAAGGATTAAAACAGGTTTTGCACTCCAAGGTTATAATGCTTACTAAATATTCAAACAATCACTGAAAAATTTAAGAATATGTTTCTCCTTTTTCTCTCCCTTTTTGTCATACATGTATAATGTCAAAAGCAGCTAGTTTTATAACCCTTTCCTTCATACAAATACCTTTTCAGGCCATTGCGCAAGGAGTAGACCTAGGTCAGGCAGCTCCTATTGGAACTGTCTGATCAGAGTCTACTCAGTTTGCTTATTGAATTATAATAGATCTGAATCAGAGTTTCTACCAATACCAAAAACTTCCTGTGTACATATGCCATAATAAATATTCAGCCAATAAGTATTCATGATTGATATGATCATGAATATTCAGCAAGGAAAGGGCTAAACAAGGGGACTTGCTTGACACAGACCTTTGGCATCAAATCTCACCCATAACTTTGACCTTGAGTATATTGACCAAGGTTGTGTGCTTGAAATAAACTCAAGTTAGGGATGAAGGTATTAATTTGGTGTCTGCCTCTGCCTTGTCAACTTATGTCAAAGGTAAAACACATCATCAGGTTATGGTTAAAATTTGTATAAAATTGTATGAAAATTGGACAAAAGCATAGTACAGTTCTGGAGCTGAAACAAAATTGTCAACAAATGGACAACAGATGGAAACCATTCATGCCCCTGGCATACAAAACGAACTTTTGCAAACAGATTAGACCCAGATGAGATGCTGAGTAACTCCAATTGGCTTTTTGTGAAGAAATTTAATATACAGTCGACTCTCGTTATGTCGAATTCGTAGGGACCCGTTAAAAACTTCGACTCATCGAGAGTTCGACTTAAAAATCACATGCCATTTTTTTTTTAAAAATCCAGTTTCTTTCATTACGTTCACCTTAAACAAGCTGCCATATTACAAGCATACTAATGTGCGTGTACAGTTTAGTCTTCACACTGTGTAAAAGAATCTCACTCTGTATATAAAATTGTACATGTGCGTGTTGATCCATTACTGCGAGAACAAACTTCTGTCTTTCCTACCCTCCATTAATGACACCATGCCCTAATTTACAAGGCCTGTCCAATTTTCAGACCCCTTTTGCCTTTATCATTGAATTAATCGCTGTTTGTTTGACGATTTTTAAAGCGCATCGTTTGTTTACGCCATTTCTATGAGGAAATCCCTTTTCCTCAACGGGCACCGGAAATACGCAATCACACATGAACTAGCTGGTTGCTGATTCGCGTACTTCCGGTACATGTAAGAGAACAGCCTTATTCGGGAAACCAGACGTTTAAAAATGTAGTCACCATTTTACATCTTTCGCCGTGAGCTGTTTTCGTTATTACTCAAGTGACAAATTAAATTCAATGTTGAACTGCATGTATTGGTAATAAAATAAGGAACAGGCCTTACTTTTTATCCAATCTCTACAAAATCGTCCGGAAGCGAGGACGCTTGAGAGTTATCTTTCTTACTAAAGTAGTCATGATTGACACTTAGGACGAATGAACGGTAATGTGTCATTTTACTAAATAACGTTCACTCAATGTGACATTGTTCCGCAGTTTGAATAATTATCTGACATCGGTGATTGTTTACCCACAAAACACTGTAATTACGTGTGTCGCGATCACCTGGCGTACTTTGCCAGGGTCGGATCAAAAGGCCCAATTCACACCTCGAACTCAATCAGACTGAGAGGTGTGACTTCGATACAAACACCGATACTTACATGCAAACAAACGCTTTGGGGACGGAAAATGACTTTGACTTAACGAAAACGTGATCAGTTCGAACTCGTCTTAAAAACTTAAATTTATATAGAATATATAGGAAGAAAAGTTGGGACTTTACAAAAACTTCGTGTCAACGAGAAATTCGTGTCAAGCGAGTTCGCCATAACGAGAGTTGACTGTACCTTGTATTTATGAAATGAAGTGGTCAAAACATTGTACAGCAGAGATGCTGCCAGGATTTCAATTTGGTGGGGGAAATCCCCCATTAAATAAAAAAGAAGTGGGGGACCTACTGGGGAGGGGGGGGGGGGGGGGGGCAGTTAACGGGCAGTAGTTATTACTAGTTAATGCATCCATTTTTACATTTGTAAGTAAACATATTAGATCTAGTTTTCTTACTTTCAACACAGAAAGACACATGTCTATTAATTCTCAAATATCCCTTATACATAATGGGCATTTTCTCCAACTTTGATCCAAGCCATTGAATTTTCGATTATCTAAAAGATTTGAATAGAGCTAGATTCTTTTGCTGTGGGAATATTTTCAATTGCAATATAGGAAGCTGTTCTCATAGCACTTATCAATGTCTCGGTCCTTTCATCTAATTCTGACACCAAGTTTGAAACTTTTAACAACTTACTTTCAAAGACAATGTTATGTGATCGGCATACTCAGTCTGTCTTATTAGAGTTGATGTGCGGTAGTTAACGCATCCATTTGCACAAGTGAACGTGTTGGTTTTCTTTCTTTCAACACACAAAGTAAAAGTATATTTCAAAACTTTGTTCGCCGATGATATGAGACAAGATAGCTGATATTTTGTGGTCCTTCCATTTTTTTCGGATTGGACGTTTTTTTAGGATCATCATCGTGTTCGTTTTTCGAATCCGAAATAGCTGGAGGCTTTTTAATTTTCTGGTCGCATCTCCAAGGTTTCTATAGATGAACTCACCATCGGGCGAAAGAACTCACTTATTTCTCTTTTATTGCTAGACATTTTTTCTGTCGTCTGCAGCATGCACAAAATGTCAGGAAAGTAAACCGGAAATGGTGTACATAGGCGTTTCCCCGCATCATTCTTTATTTAAATATAGATTTTTCAAAATGCGGGAACCAGTGTCAATTGTCAATTACAGGTATCCCTCTAGGGAGTTATAGATCGAATGCGAGAGCGCTAAAAATAGGATATGGGGTATTCCAACTTCAGTGCTATTTGCGATGCCGATACAGACCTTTCTGTTTGGATTTATTTTGCACGCACTGCATAATATTTTTTGCGGGACAATCATTTTGACTGCGGGATAATGCCCTCACCATTTTGAGAAAAGTGGGGGACCGAGGCAAAGATAAGCGGGATCCCGCACATCCCGCGCCCTGACAGCATCTCTGTGTACAGTCAAATCTCGATAATTCGAAATTCTAATGAAGAAGAATTTAGCAATTTATAGGTAGGTGGCTGCTTAATGCAGGGTGGAAGTCATGAAGATTGATAATGATACGTATTTGAGTGTTTGAATAATCACGATTTTACTGTACAATAAAAAATTTCCTGAATAAACATTTGCAGTCAGTCATTTAACCGACTCTGTACCTTAACCCAATACCTCATAGGCTATTTTTAGATACAACCTCTTTGAATAAATCTACCGAAAAGGAGCATTACCTAGAGAAAAGGAAAATTTAAGAATTTTGTAGTTTGAAACCATTGTGATAAATAGAGCATTTGCTCCTATTTATCACAAATGGTTTCACAAAGTGACTTTTCCAGTCGTCAATATGAGGGAATGGATTAATCAAACATTAACTAGGACAATTTACCTGGTCTGTTGGATTTAACAGATGTATAAATGTGTGTACAATCCTCTTGGCAGACTCCCTGAAGGGGCAAACAATCAGCACCTTAGGTCGGGTTAGTCCCTGGTCCCTGTATTCTCTGTAAATGAGCATGTTACAGTTTAACATTTTGTATGCTAATCAATTATCATCGGCAAATATTGCTGTCTGCTGCAATTCTGAAAGTTATATTTTACATTTCTTTTAAATAAAAGCCATCAGAATGTCAAGCAGTTTGGGTTCTAATCAGCTCCCTGTATGAAAAACATTTGCAAATGCATAACTTTATTAATTTAGACCAAGCTTTCATATATGGTCAATTTAAGTTTATAATAAAAGCAAAAGTGTGAAAAAAAAAGTGTCATGTCGAAACACAGGCCTAGTTAGAAGTGATCTCATTTCATTCTACTACAGCAGGTAACACAAAAACTGCTCGAAGGGGATCTATTTTCAGTAACAATGAAAATTACAAGTCATATGACCAAACAAGAGCACCACAAGCGGGTGCCAACGCTCGTCTGTTATCATTTGGTATGTGTGGATAGGCCTTGTCAAGATGAACATGCATACCAAAAATGAAGGTTGTAAATGAAAAATTGAAGAAGTTATGGTCAATGTTAAGATTTTGGACGACGACGTGGATGCCGGAGTTAAGACAATAGCTCGTGATTTCTTCGAAACAAACAAGCTAAAAACTGAAATAATCTTGCTTCAGGAAATGTTTTTTTCGTTTGTATTTGGTATCAACCAACTTGGTGGTTGATAAGACGGAGTTATTCAGCGTCTGAACTGGATCCAAGCTAACCCATTTGCAAATGGCAGACTGGCCAAGCTTAGCTGGATAAGGGTTTAACACATAACCTCATAGGCTATTTTTTAATAGATACAACCGCTTTGAATAAATCTACCAAAAAGGAGCATTCACTAGAGAAAAGGATTTTTTTTTAGAATTTTGTAGTTTGAAACCTTTTCTTGCAGATATTTATGTAATATAAATATAGGTCTCTGGCCTATTATACCAACAAATAACCATCTGCATAAATCTCCCTCTTTGACACCCAATCTCCCTCATTTGAAAAGCTAATCTCCCTCTTTGCCTCGAAAAAATTATCACATGTATGTTTACCACAATGGTTTCCCAAAGTGACTTTTACAGAGTCGTCAATATGAGGGAATGGGTTAAATGTTTCACGTAGTGAACTTACTCATCTGTAGACGTCCCTGCCTTGACCTTAAGTTTAGAGTTATGACTGATAATCCTCTTCCTAGTCCTGTAAAATAATAGGCAAGATATACAAAACTGGCAAAATTGAATCGATTTGCATCAGCACAAACTATACCCTTTCTATGCTGATTTTTCAAAGGGACTATTCCCAAATTTAACAAGAAACCGCCAATACCTAGTGAATATTCATGGACAAAAAAATGGGACAGTGTAGCCATTTTAGAAAGTAAAGAAACATATTTCAAATTCCATTGACAAACAGATCAGACTCTGATCAGACAGCTGCTATAGTAGCCGTCTGATTTGGGTCTGTTCTGTTTGCAAATGCATGAAAAGGCATTTATATGAGGGAAAGGCTTAATTAAGTAAACATATTATAAGTACATGTATATTGTACACAAAATGAAAATAATTTAATGCAATTTGCACTATATTTTATCATAAGCAAATAGAGCAGATTGATCAGATGGCTACTACATGAGCAATCTGAGCTGGGTCTACTCTGTTTGCAAAGGTGTAGAATGCATATTTATGGAGTAAAGGGTTAATTGTTCTATTTACAGGTCAGATCTAATTTGCAACTGCCATTATCCAGAAGGGAGGCATTCAGGTTGTAATCAAAAAGTGGGAAAGGGAGATAACCTACCTTTTATGTATGCTAAAAATAGCCAGCTAAAAATAGACACTGCTCTCCAAGATACAGTAGAACACTTGAATCTGTATTAAGCTGAACTTCAAAACAGATACAATGATAGAATCTATTTTGATAGCTGGCAGCTTAATGCAGGGCATAGATATGGGAAAAAAGCTTTTAAGATCTTTCTGCATTTTGAGAATTATCCACATAGTTTTCTCAATCTAAAATGAGTGTGTGTAATTTGTCTAAACACAATTTCTACTCTACTGATCAGGCTAAGGGTGATTACCAATAGTAGTCCTATCAGAGCACTGGCTTATCTCTGATTAAGGGGGAACTTTTAAACTGTTGTTTCTGATGTGAAGAAGTCTATATACACAGGGCAAGGCCAATTTTAACCTCAGAACTATGATATTAACAAAACTCATAAAGGTATGCTAAGTAAATCTATACAACAAATATCTAAGCTCTGGGACATGTAGTTTTGACAAGAAGAGTTTCAAAGTTTTTCCTATGCATATATAGTAATCCCATGGGTTGTTTAAGCAGTCAGCTACAAAAAGCTGGCAATCCTTGGGGTGGGGCCAATTTTGACCATAGGAGCATAATTTATATAACTTTTGTAGAAGACCTGAAGTTGAAGCTATGTGCCAAATATGAAAGCTGAGAACCTTCTAGTTTGGGAGGAGAAGAATTTCAAAGTTTTCACTATATGTTTCTATTGAAATCTGAACACCCCTGGGGCAGGGTCAATTTTGACCCCAGGGGCATAATTTATATAAGTTTTGTAGAGGCCCTACAGATGATGCTATATACCAAAGATGAAAGCTGAGAACCCTGTAGATTCAGAGGAGAAGATTTTTAAAGGTTGAAATTGTTGACGCCCGACGACGGACATCAGGCGATCACAAAGCTCACCCTGAGCACAAAAGTGCTCTGGTGAGCTAAAAAGGGTTAATATACTTTGAAGCTGGATAATAAGTTTATATGAGGGAAAGTGTTAAATCAATGAATGCCAATGACACATTGTCGTTTATCTGCTCTACAGTCAATAGTATCAACAAGACTGTTCAAAGGAACACACCTATTACCTTCCTAGAGAAGTGTTAGAATAGAGGAATAACTCTAAATGTAGTAACACACAACATAACCCTATCTTGTACACTTGTTGCTATCTGCATGTTTTCCAAATTTGAAGTAAGATGACAAGAACCATGACAGACAGACAAGCAACAGACAATTGACAGAAGATCTCTACATGTCATCCTGCTGGAGCAGATGACACAAAAAAGGCTGCTGTCATTAGCCCTTTACTCAATGAATATTTATGTAAGAAATGGTGGCATCATAAGAGGTTAAAATATGGCCTAGGTGTGCCTTCTGGCCATAATGGCACACCTGGTGCCATAATAGCCCGAGGGCTATTGTGACACCAGGTGTGCCATTATGGCCAGAAGGCACACACAGGCCATATTTTGACCTTTTTATTGAATACCTTAAACATTTTACTAGATAGATCTATATGCCACCTATTCATTTCAACACAATCTACAGTAGATGTAACATCCCAACAAACCACAGACATAGATCTAGAGATCTATAATTTTGCAAAAATAAGGAAGGAATAGTCATACTTTCATGGGGATTCGAATCCCCGTCGAAAAATATGTAGTCCGACGTAATAACCACTAAGGGTGAAACGATTAATCGCGATGTGAATTGAACCGCGATCTTTAGCCCTCGATTCGGTTCGGTTCAATTCGGTTCAGCAGATCTCATTTTCGATTCGATTTTTATCATAAAAGGCTAGCTTCTGAATGATTGGTAGCGAAATGAAACTAACCTATGAAAATTCACCGTGAAAAGTCGAAATACTTGTTTTCCCGCATAAGAGCTGTCAAAACAAACATACTCATCGAATTCTGATAGACTCAAATCGATTGGCTGAAGGCCAACTATTTTAGCCAATCAAATAACACGTTGCAATCGTTGCACTTAATCTGATCGTCTGGGCGCTTTATTCAAGCGTCTTTGTGTTCTCTCAAAATGTCGGATGCTGAAGCTGTCAATCTACGTGCTACCCCGAAAAACTATCGCTCCAAATGTGGAGATTTCAGATTTCGCGAGAGCAACAACACAAATAAACCAACATGTAAGATTATTTTACAAATATTCTCTGCAACACAGGAAATACGACGAATCTGTCATATCGTATGAACGGAAACACAGTATTGCATTTACGTTTCGTCTTCTTCCAGTAAACTTGGTTGCAAATTTGTGCATGCTTAAAATTTATGAAGCTGTGCATTGATAACTGGCTAAAACTATACTCGCAGCAATGTCTAGTGCTTTTTGCCCAGAGACAGGGAGATGTCATATCTCTCTTCAACTGATAGCTATCTGTATCAGTTGAAGAGAGACATGACATCTCCTCCAAGTGCTCAAATTCTTTTTTCAGAAAAACCTACATGTTCTACAGAGTGAGGCTGTTTAGTCAATTAGACAATTAGCCAGAATTAGCCAAGACTGATTATGTTAGTGTTACCATTTTACTTGGTTTTAGTGACCAGTTATAAAAAAGAACTTCCAAAAACAAACTGCAGAAAGGTTTGACTGTTAAAGTCAGATATATCTGTGACTAGGCTATTATGATTTTTCCACCTGTATATGTCCAATCATTCTGTTTTCAGAGCTGTTAATACACAGTATTTATTCTACATAGTGCATTCTTTTTATTACAATCTTAAATCGAATCGAATCGAAAATAATCGAATCGTGTTGTAAAAAATCGAAATCGAATCAAATCGAATTTTTTTTAATCGTTTCACCCCTAATAACCACTAACACTAACGATGACTTTACTTTTGACTACACTGTTTTAACTTATAAGTTTGTTTGAGAACTTCCGATGGATGACGTAAAATTATGACGTCACAACTGTCATTTTTGAATAACATAAACAAAGTTAGGTAGTAGATCTACTGATCGATACAAATAAAGAAATTGATTTTTAATAGAATTTTATGATTGTATAAACTTTACAGATTTCCAGTTCTAGAATACGATTTGACAACGACGTCAAACCCCTTTCTCCGGCCATGTTTGAATAGATCTAGATCTAGAGCTATGTTGCTAACGTCAACGCATTGCACGTGAAAAAGATCGAGGGCCGATTATGGATAATCGGCCCGCCGGGACATTATGGCTTTGGTCACATGACTCCGTAATGACAGTTTTCTACGGCTATTTTGTTACTATTTATAGTAACGGTATTCAATAATAAATATTAATTAATAGATATTTTGTTGCATAGGCAATGACCACAGGAATATTTGGCCATGGCATAAACTATAGAATCATATATGTATTATGTTAAAAGTAAACAGAGCAGACCCTGATCAGACAGCTCTTCTGTTTGCAAAGGTGTAGAAAGCTGTATTTATGGAGTAATGGGTTAATCTTGGAAAAGTGAAGCTTTGAATTTTTTTACCCTTTACTCCATAGATATATCTTAATGCCTTTGCCAACTGAGTAGAACCAAAATCAGTTGGTTCTTGTAGGAGACATCTAATCAGGGTCTGCTCTGTTTGCTTATGAAATAATACAGATCTGATTCTACAGTGTGTGCCATGTCCAAACATGTCTGTGTTCATGTGTCATTATAATAATTAATATTCATAATGTCATCATTTCTTACATGAATATTCATGGTGTAATGCATTAATCTAAATCAATTATTCATAATATGTATCTGGAATAATAGTGTGCTTGTAATTATTGCATTAATAATGGCATCAACTCTTTACTCCATGAAAACTCATGTAAGAAATAATGACATCAGGAATATTAATTAGAATATTTTTATAATGGCACATCAACATGGGAATTTTTTGTCATAGTAGAAACTGTAGAATCATATCTATATTATTACATAAGTTAACAAAGCAGACTCTAATCAGACAGCTCCTACTATGTTTGCAAAGGCATATTTATGGAGTAAAGGGTTAAACTTTCCCTCCTGAATATTCATGTAAGAAATCATTGCCATCATGAATATTTATTAGCTGATTTTTTATAATGGTGTGTGCCATTCGGGGAGTAAAAGGTTATAATATGTTTTACTATAGTGTGGCCTAACACATTCTGCACCGCAGTGCCATATACAAACATCTTACTTCAGCACATGATTCAGAGCATGTAAGCAGTACACAAGCCGTATCTGTTCCCCATTGTCTGCAGTCCGACCAGAATATAGAAGATCCTGAAACATAACATCAATTATTAACCCTTTCCCTCATGTAAACGTGTTTTCATGCATTTGCAAACAGAGTAGACCCAGATCAGACAGCTCCTAGAGGAGCAGTCTGATCAGGGTCTACTCTGTTTGCTAATAGAATTCGACAGATCTGTTTATTTGCTTTCTAAAATCTCTACAATGTTCTACCTTCCATATTTCTTTATAACTATTTTGTTAATAAATATTCTGACAGCAGATACTGAAATTTGGCCTAAATACAGAACAGGGAGAGGGTTAAATATCATTGTGCAAATTTATATTTCATTATCTGTTTCTTTGCTTTCTGAAATGGCTACAATGTTCCACCTTCCATATAAATTCGTTATAACTATTTTATCCATCAGTATTCAGTAGGTATTGAAATTTGGACAAAATATAGAAAAGGGAAAACCTTATCATGCTAAGTGTCACATGACTGGCATTTGCAAGCAGCTTGGATCCAGATGAGATTCTGAGTTACATGGCATCTGATCAGGATCTAAGCTATTTGACACTCAGTCTGTAGTTTCTCAAGAGTTAGAAAGTAGTAGATCAGAGGTTGAGTAGAAAAGATATACTATTATACAGTATGAAAAGAGTTTCTGTGCCTTAATCTTGAGTTTTTCAACGCTTTCCTTGTTCTAAACTTATTCCAAATTTCAATACCTACTGAATATTCATGGACAAAATAGATTTATCAAATTCCATTAGCAAACAGAGCAAACCCTGATCAGATGGTTCTTACAGGAGTCATCTGATCTGGGTCTTATCTGTTTGCAAATGCGTGAAAAGGCGTTTATATGAAGGAAAGAGTTAACCCTACCTTCCTTACATAACAGTATGACAATTTCAAGTACAAATGCTGTGATTGAAATACAACATGCATCCAAGAGACGCATTCTTTTAAGATTTCAATATAACAAAATTGTACATTTTCTGTTTAAAGAATTTATTTCTGAAAAGTTTGCCCCAAAACCCTAAAATTTGATGGTTTTGGAAAACAATGAAACATATTCTGTTGTGCTCATCTAGGTTCAAAAGCATGCAAAATTTAATGAATTAAGCTGCAGTACATAATCTAGAACTTAGTCCCTGGGGTCAAGGTGACTTAATTAACCCTTTCCCTCATATAAACGTGTTTTCACACTTTTGCAAACAGAGTAGACCCAGATCAGACGGCTCCTAGAGGAGCCGTCTGATCAGGGTCTACTCTGTTTGCTAATAGACTTCGACAGATCTGTTTATTTGCTTTCTAAAATCTCTACAATGTTCTACCTTCCATATTTCTTTATAACTATTTTGTTAATAAATATTCAGCAGATATTGAAATTTGGCCTAAATACAGAACAGGGAGAGGGTTAAATATCATTGTGCAAATTTATATTTCATTATCATATTCTTGTCAAGAACTGAGCCAAAAGAGCCACGGTGCTATTACTAAGGCTATTTAATTCTTTACTCAATAAATACATGCCTTTCTACGCCTTTGCAAACAGAGTAGACCCAGATCAGACGGCTCCTTCTGCCTTGGCCAAAAATTCATGAGTCCATGTGCTATTATAACAATTTCATCTAATTGATATTCATGAAGTCATTATTTCTTACATGAATATTCATGGAGGAAATGGTTAATAGTAAAACTACCACCATTTGACACAGGGAAGAGACAATGTGCTCTAACTCTATCAACATTTAACAGTCATATACAAAAAGGTCGGGTGGATAGGTTCAAATGTCATTATGATGATAAGTTTAACCGTTTACTTCATGTAAGAAATAATGACACCATGAAGATTTAATAGCTGAATTTTATAATAGCATATGAGCTCAGAATTGTTTTGTATTGATAGAAATTGTAGAATCAGATCAATTTAATTTCATAAGCAAACGGAGCAGACCCTGATCAGACGGCTCTTGTAGGAGCCGTCTGATCTGGGTCTACTCTGTTTGCATAGGCGTAGAAAGGCATATTTATGGAGTAAAGGGTTAAAACAGGTGAAACACAGAAAGATAAAGAGACTTTATATTATTTACCTGATACCTATTGATAACAGAAAACAGCCCATTCTGAAAGGGTGTCAAACCATCTGAAAAAGAGTAAACAGCAGCATGTCTTTAACCCATTCCCTCAAAGGCTATTTTTAGATCCAGCCTCTGAATAAATCTACTGAAAAGGAGCATTTACTAGTGAAAAGGAAAATTTGAGAATTTTTTAGTTTTGAAACCGTTGTGATAAATAGAGCATTTGCTCCTTTATAGGAGCAAATGCTATTTATCACAATGGTTTCAAAAAGTGACTTTTACAGGGGTGTTAGAAGGCGTCAATATGAGGGAACGGGTTAACCCTTCCCATAAAAAACATTTATGCATGAATTGATCACTGCATGAATATTCAATTCATAATAGGTAAACTTTTCAAGGGAATTTTAGGCTTAGACAAAAACTGTAGAATCAGATCTATACAATTTCATTATGAAAAACAGAGCAGACCCTAATCAGACTGTTCCTACAGGATGCCTCTGACCTGGGTCTACTCTGTGTGCAAAGGCAAGAAAGCATTTATATGAGGGAAAGGATGTGACTCTTGGCACACCAAGTGAATTGTCTTCTAAAAATCTCACAGTAAATGTTAAAACAAATGTTTCTTTAACCCTTCCCTCCACAAATACGCCTTTCTATGTCTCTGTAAAAACCACTTTTTGAAACCATTTTGGCAAATGGGAACATCTGCTCCTATGGAGCAAAAGCTCTATTTTCCACAATGGTTTCAAAGCTACAAAATTCTAAAAAAAATCTTTTCTCTAGTAAATGCTTCTTTTGGGTAAATTCATTCAAAGAGGTTGGGTCTAAAAACAGTCTATGGAGGAAAGGGTTAATATTTGGGTACCCACCTTTATTAGTAGCTCCATCTATTTTTAATATAAATATTAAATCAACTGATACGTAATGGGCAGTCTTGCATTCAATTTCATCAAGTAAAGGACTGCATAGTGTGTTTCAATACTGCTGTCTACATACTATTATCGTTTTGTTTTCGCATGACAAAACTGTCAAAAAAATTCTGCTTAGGAAACTGGCTTTATCTAGATCAAACTGATTACAAACTTCATGCAATTTAGCTCTGCCGTTTGGGATTTTATATCCATGCACTTGAAGTCTTACCTTGTTCTAGCGTCTTAACATGACACAACTTCTTGTTGAGTTTGGACAGGTTTGTGAGTAGTGATGTCCGTACCTGAAAATATATTTTAGCAACAAATTCATACCAATGAAAGATATGTAAATTACAATTTTATCTATGTCAGGTGTTGAGATATTGAGTATATTAACCCTTTCCCTCATATAAATGTGTTTTCACGCATGTGCAAACAGAGAAGACCCAGATCAGACGGCTCCTATAGGAGCCGTCTGATCAGGGTCTGCTCTGTTTGCTTATGGAATTTGTAAAATCATTTTCTTTACTTTCTAAAATGACTACAATGTTGCGCCTTCCATATTTCATTAGAACTATTTTTCCCTTGAATATTCATTAGGCATTGAAATTTAGATTTTCAGGGAATGGGTTAATGCATTTCCTAAAGTAGTCTGGAAACTTTAGTTTCACTTCTGTTTACCTGTCACTTGAAATGCATTGTAGTAACACAATTTATGCTGGAATATCTGGAAGAACTTTTCCGATTGACATTTCCCCACCATTCAATTAATTCAATATTTTCATTCCTTTCATAAACATTGGATTCTAGGGGGATTTCAATCAGCACCAACAAATGAGAATCTGGTCGACAAACAAGCTATTTGCAGGGCTCTACCATGAGATACTGAGTAGTTTGGTTGAATTCTCGGAGAATTCCTTCAATTTGGATCTGCCTATATATTGTATTCATTTAAACTTCTTCCAAAATATTGTAGCACACCCAGATGATAGAGCTCTTGTAGTCCTGAGCTGTCTAATCAGGGTGTGCTCTTTTTGCTCTAATGGCATCATGTAGATTTGATTCTACAGTTTTTGCCAGCGCCAAAGTTCCCTTATTCAAATGTCATTATAAAAAGTGATTTAATTAATATTCATGTTGTCATCATTTCTTACATGTATGAATGTTTATGGAAAAAAAGGTTAAGATTCACTAGCGATACAGTAATACCTGTCTTAAGCGACCGTCAAAAAGGTCTAATTATGGGTCTGTAAGGCAGTTGGTTGTTTAATACAGGTCAAAAGTAATGCAGAAAGCTCATGCAGGAGCTTTCTGCATTACTTTTGCCCTGTACTTAAGCAACCACCTGCTCTTAAAGATTCCCTGTCCAAGTATAATAAGGTCGCTTACGGCAGGTTCTACTGCATAAAAGCCATCTTGATATACACACCTAGACTGTATCCAGTCCTTTTCAACACCAAGTACAAGGGAGATAAATTACATGGGTTAAATCTTTCCTTCATACAATTTTTTTTCACACCTTAGCAAACAGAGTGGAGCAGTCTGACCAGGGTCTCCTCTGCTTGCTTATGAAATCATAATAGATCTGACTACAGTTTCTACCAATACCAAATATGTATATGCAAATATGCCAATATAAAAATTCAGCTATCGTTAATAATTAGTAATAAATATTCATGATGTTAGTATTCCCAATATGAATATTCAACTAGGAACAGGGTTAAAGCTTTATAAAAGGTATTTACAGTTCTTACAAAACCATTACTCATAATGACAACATGTTTAACACAAGCGCACTGCATGCAGGCACCAATGCTCGTCTGTTAAACTGAGAACAAATGTGTGAACTTTCAAAAAAGAAGTAATAGCCAACATTAAAGTTTCCATATGACAACGCTGACACTGGAGTTATTGAGTTTTCTTTGAAAAACAGACAAACTAAAAATTGCACACATGGACGAGACTCACTGTTTTAAATATGTAATTTTTGTCTTACATGTGATTTTGCGAGGTTTTTCTCCTTCCTGTGAGTGTTTTTCTGTTTGAGATGGTCATGAGGCCACTGGTACACAGCTGTTCCAACACCGGGTATCTGTTGAATAGTCAAGGCATGTCAACAATTTAACTACTAGTATTTTTACCCTTTCCTTCATGCAAACCCTTTTTCATCCCTTTGCAACCAAGAGTAGACTCAGACCAACTGGCTCCTGTAACAGATCAGGGCTGATTCTGTTCGCTTATGGAATTATGTAAATCAGATTCTATATTTTCTGCCATTATCTATATTTCATAAACAAGAGGGCCATGATGGCCCTTAATCACTCACCTGTTCGTAACAGATTAATGATTTCAATGACAGATTGCATAATTTGAAAAATCTTGGTAGAAAACCATTAGATGATGCTACATACTAAATATAAAGAGTCTAGACCTTACAGATTTGGAGGAGAAGATATTTTAAAGATTTTCCTATGAAAAACTGTTAAGCCCCAGGGCGGGGCCATTTTTGATCCGGGGTTCATAATTTGAAAATCTTGGTAGAGGACTATTAGATAATGCAACAAACCAAATATCTAAGGTCTATGCCTTACAAGTTCAGAGAAGACTTTTAAAGATTTTTCAGAGAAGAAGATTTTTAAAAACTTTCCTATGAAAAACTGATATGCCCCTGGGCGGGGCCGTTTTCAACCCAGGGGACATAATTTGAACAATCTTGGTAGAAAACTATTAGATAGCGCTACATACCAAATATTAAAGGTCTCTGCCTTACAGTTTTGGAGAAGAAGATTCTTAAAGCTTTTCATATGAAAAACTGATAAGCCCCAGGGCGGGGCCATTTTTGACCAAGGGGTAATAATTTGAATAATCTTGGTAGAAAACCATTAGATGATGCTACATACCAAATATCAAGGGCCTAGACCTTACAGTTCTGGAGGAGAAGATTTTTAAAGATTTTCCTATGAAAAACTGATAAGCCCTTGGGCGGGGCCATTTTTGGTCCGGGTCATATTTTGATTAATCTTGGTAGAGAACGATTAAATAATGCTACATACCAAATATCAAAGGTCTATACCTTATAATTTTAGAGAAGAATATATTTAAAGATTTTCCTATGAAAAACTGATAAGCCCCGGGGCGGGGCCATTTTTGTCCTGGGGGGTCATAATTTGAACAATCTTAGTAGAGGACCATTAGATGATGCTACGTAACAAATACTAAAGGTCTATTCCTTACATTTTCAGAGAAGAAGATTCTTAAAGATTTTCCTATGAAAAACTGATAAGCCCCGGGGTGGTGCCATTTTTGGCCCAGGGGTCATAATTTGAACAATCTTAGTAAAGGACCATTAGATGATGCTACATACAAAATATCAAAGGTCTATGCCTTACAGTTTCAGAGAAGAAGATTTTTAAAGATTTTCCTATGAAAAACTGATAAGCCCTGGGGCGGGGCCATTTTTGTCCTGGGGGTCATAATTTGAACAGTCTTAGAAGAGGACCATTAGATGATGCTACATACCAAATACCAAAGGTCTATGCCTTACATTTTCAGAGAAGAAGATTTTTAAAGATTTTCCTATGAAAACTGATAAGCCCCGGGGCGGGGCCATTTTTGGCCCAGGGGTCATAATTTGAACAGTCTTAGTAGAGGACCATTAGATGATGCTACATACCAAATATCAAAGGTCTATGCCTTACAGTTTCAGAGAAGATGATTTTTAAAGATTTTCCTATGAAAAACTGATAAGCCCTGGGGCGGGGCCATTTTTGTCCTGGGGGTCATAATTTGAACAATCTTAGTAGAGGACCATTAGATGATGCTACATACCAAATACCAAAGGTCTATGCCTGACAGTTTCAGAGAAGAAGATTTTTAAAGATTTTCCTATGAAAAACTGATAAGCCCTGGGGCGGGGCCATATTTGGCCCAGGGGTCATAATTTGAACAATCTTAGTAAAGGACCATTAGCTGATGCTACATACCAAATATCAAAGGTCTATGCCTTACAGTTTCAGAGAAGAAGATTTTTAAAGATTTTCCTATGAAAAACTGATAAGCCCTGGGGCGGGGCCATTTTTGGCCAGGGGGACATAATTTGAACAATCTTTGTAGAGGACCATTACATTATACTACATACCAAATATCAAAGCTCTTGGCTTTGTAGTTCCAGAGAAGAAGATGTTTAAGTAAATTGTTGACGCCCGCACGTACGCACGACGCACATACGCACGACGCACGACGATGGACGCCGGACATAGGATCATCCCAAAAGCTCACCTTGGCACTTTGTGCCAGGTGAGCTAAAAAATCTAAACTTCAACCAATCAAAGACAACCATTCGGTTACCACGGCAACCAATACTTTAGATACACCTACTAATCAATTCAGAGTGCTAAAATATCAGCAAAATTTAACAATATCTAACTTCGTCAAACAATATCTAATAGATCAGAGCCCACCATTTGGCTACTATGGCAATTTTTCAAAAATCAAAAGTGGGCTGCACATAACCAGCAATGTTCATGTGAAGTTTCATTAGGTTAGGACTATCACCTACCGAGATTTAACAGGGTTCCCACAAAACAGAAAAAACAAAATTCCCTGACTTTTCACTGACTTTTCCCTGTCCGAATTTCAATTTTCCCTGACCCCATGTTAACAGATTAAGTTTAATTGGTCATCTATGAGCATGATCAATAAATGTTGGCCTCCGTCCTCCCCATCAGCCAATCCTTACCACCTCTCTCTTTATGACAACTATATATACAGCAGTAGTGTTTTGATCATTTTAAAAAAAATGTTTTTGACTTTTTCATTTTTAATTGCTCAATATTGAATGTTACATGCAGGATGCCAAATATGTCCTAATATGCACCCAAAGTATAAAGTATCTTGAATATTTTCTACCTCTCTTAACCCTTTCCTCCATGATTTTTTATTAGAGACTCCATCTACTATAAATATATAATTAAGTAAAATTTTATTTTTTTAAAGCAAAGTTAAGAAATATTTTGGCAGTAGACTACAGTAAAAACTCAGATTTATGATATTTTTCTAAGCAAACAGAGTAGACCCTGATCAGGCAGCTCCTACAGGAGCTGCCTGATATGGGTCTATTCTGTTTGCAAAGGTGATAAAATGTGTATCTATGGTAGAAATGGTTAATCTTTCAGTTTTTCTGTGTAAGCTGAATTTTAAAATAGTACGTCATACAGTCTGTAAGACACTGATACAGCATGCTATTAAAATGGGGTCAAAATTGGCCCCGCCCCAGGGCTGGCTAGTTTTCTATAGAAACACATGGTGAAAACTTTGAAAATATTCTCCTCTGATTTTCTGGTGAGCGATATCAGGGCCTTTTAGGCCCTCTTGTTTTGCAATTTAATCAAAATTTTGCATCACTTGGGATGTTTTTCCCAAATTGGGAAAAATAGGTCCTTTTAATGGGTCTATGTAGATGCCAGAAAAGGGTCTACATTTTCACTGTTTTCATAATAGCAGACCAAATATTGCTGTCCTTACAAGTGAAGACAGTACAGTAGAATGTCGAATATCTAGCACCGCTGCCCAGACTGTCCTAACAAGTGAAGACACTACAGTAGAATGTCCAATATCTAGCATTGCTGCCCTATTCTAGCACTGCTGTCAAATTGGATGCTGGAGTCTTGCAGAGGTGCCAGAATTCTCCAATGATTTTGTTTTAACAGACTTCATAATCATGACAGATATACTATAAAATTTGGATGCGAAATATACAAAGCTAATCAAAGATGTATAAAGATGTTCTCTTTGATTTTATGGCTGAATGCATGTAACAAAAATGTGACGTGTATTTTGACATGATAATCTTTGAAAAAGGCCCTTAATGGTCAAAATATAGATCAGAGCAATTCAAGTATTTATGTATAAAGATGTTTGGTTTAGTCAAAATTGAAGAAACTGCCTTAGCCTTTTATTTTCATTCTTTCTCCTTTTTGACATATTTCCTCAGCCCTCATCCTTTGGTTCCAAAATTCCCTGACTTTTCCCTGACTTTTGCCAAATTTCAAATTTCCCTGACCAATTAAAAAATTCCCTGACTTTTCCCTGACCTTGAAAAAAAAAACTTTTTTCCCTGACTTTTCCCTGTCCGTGGGAACCCTGGAGAAATGTGTCGAACAAGTTCACAATGGACGAAGAAGAATCGGAAGAAAGAATAATAATAATAATAAGAAGAAGAAACGGAGTAAACACAATATGTTTCCCCACTCCATTTGGGGGGACATAAATATTCATCTGGTCAAGGGCTAAGTAGACTGGTTTTAGTGTAGTTATAAGCATTTCATAAATCCCTGGATACAAATTAAATTTCAGAAATCTTACCTTGGCTTCCTCTCGGCTACAAGCCTTACATGAGCCAAGTTCCTCAGCTATACTGTCGTCTAAATCTCTCTCAAAGTGCTGAATGAAAGGGTCTGAAACAATACATGTAGTTTAAGGTGATGTCAATCATGAATTATTATAACAAAAGTGCATAATTACAATAGCTACTTTATCCCTTTTCATCATGAATACTTATGTAAAAATTTATGAATGTTCATTATGAGACAAGGACATTTTTGCCAAAACAAACATTGTAGAATGAGATATAAACCAGATCCTGATCAGACAGCTCTTACAGCAGCTATTTGATCTGGGTCCACTCTGTTTTTTGTAAACCATTTATATCCCCACCACAACCCCAAATTATGGTAGTTAACCTATAATATTGCACTTTGACCTTAATAACAAGTAACCTTGGTTATCTGATCTAAAAAATCTGCAGAGGTCAACTACTCATCGATATCGCAACCAACCAAAATAAACTAATAAACTACAGTAAAACCTCTCTTAACCGGCAGTTAAATTTAGTATGAATATTGGTCTTGGAGACAGGTGGCAGCTTAATGCAGGGTGAAAGTCATGCAGAAAGCTCCTAGAGGAGCTTTCTGCATGACTTTCACCCTGCATTAAGCAGCCACCTGCCTAAAAGTATCTAAATTATTATCTACTAGAATTCCGGTTAAGAGAGGTTATACTGTAATTGAATTTTTATAATGGCAATATAAACATGGGAATTTTTATACCGACAGAAACTGTACAATTAGATCTGTATCATTTCATAATCAAACATGAGCTGTTTGATCTGTGTCTACAAAGGCATAAAAATGTGTATTTATGGAGTAAAAGGTTAACATAGCCTTTTATTCATGGTAAGACTTGTACCGAATTGTTACAAACCAACCTGAGCCTTGAAGTTGATCCTCTTCCTCCTCCTCCTCCTTTTCATCATCCTCTTCCTCATCTACATCTTCAATGTCATCTTCCTCTCCAACATTTTCATCTACATCTTCATCCGACTCTTCTTGGTCCTCATCTTCTGACTTTGATATAAATAAACCAATATTTAACCCTTTACCTCATGACTATTAATATAAGAATTCATGACTTTGTGAATATTCAGCAACTGCATAAAATTATTTATAATAGCCCATGAGCACAGGAAATTTTCGCTATGGTAGAAACTGTAAAATCAGATCTAAATGTTTTGAAATTAATCAAACAGAGCAGATACTGATCAGACAGCTCCTATTGCAGCCATCTTATCTGGGTCTTCTTTGTTTGCAGAGGTGACAAAAATGGTTAACCTTTAATTTGAAGAATGTAACTGACTTTTTACACACTGTAAATACATACGTCATAGTAAACAGTTTATCACAGTAATATATACATATAAAAAAAACACTGTAATCAACATTTTCTCTGTTCCTCATATGGACAGAAATTGCTTGAAAGGTTTACCATGAATTTGCCCCTCAATTGTAGTTACATTTGTTCTGCACTACAGCTTTGATATTCAGTTGTTCAAATATACAGTATAACAGTGTTATTTCGAGTGGTTTTTCCGAGACATGGCTATTCCGAGGAAATTTTCAAGTCCTGTCTCAAATTAATGGTCATTGAAAATAGGGGCAGTAATCTAATTACCTATAATTCAAAAGTTCGAGCTAAGTGCCAATCTTATTGATCATTATGGTTCTTTCTATCATTATTCACTCTCATCATGATGTTTGTGCACCTTCGAGATTGATATTCACAACTTATCATTCCCATTTGTTACCCTTTAGGAGCTCAACTGGTGCAGCCTTAGATCTATTAAAACATGCAAAAAACATAGATATGCATCTAACATAACAAAAACATCACAATCAAAATGTACATGCATTTACAACCATTATATGTGCGCTATACAGATTATGATAATGTTTAACAAGTGCCGAATGCGTCTGATTTAGTGCTTGTCCAGCTATTAAATTAAAACTTTTTGGGAAAAAAAGGGCCATAACTCCAAAATTTTGAATTAAAGAGTTATGGTTTTCATGTAGGGGCCTTCTCAATGAGATCTACCCACCTATTAAGTTTTATGTTGATACCTCTTATACTTTTTGAGTAATGAGCTACCGTATATTAAAGTTTTTGCACACCAACGACGACTACAACTACGCCTACGACCCAGACTGCCAGTGATCACAATAGCTCGACGTTTTTCGAAACAGACAAGCTAAAAATGCCAGATCGGCTGTGAATAATCGGCTTTTCAACGCACATATCCTTGTGAAAAGAGCGTTTTTGTTGATCTCCCCTGGTCATCCAAATAACGCCAATATACTGTATATTCAAGCTTTAAAATTACCCCACTGAGTTCTCCATGATCATTTTCCAAGGTCTCTTGGTGGTGTCCAGCACCTTCAACATAACCAACATCAGCATCAGTGTTATCTTTCTCATCCTCCTCTTCTTCTTCAGTTTCACTCTCTTCTTCATCTGAATCTGGCACAGAAATGGACACATACCGTATTTGGTTAAATATTCTGCACTCAAAGTCAATCTTATCTGTTATTTACATCTAAAAACAAAGACCCTAAGTGGATGTAAATACAAAATAAACCATAATCATAAGCTTCAACAGTCAGAGCTGTAGATGAAAAGAATATTTCTTTAGTCCCCAAATAATTTTTATCCGCAAACAATGTCCTCTGCTTCAAGTTCAGGTTGTGGAAATTCCTCCAGTTTCTTCTCTAAAATATATAAGTGGTGTGACAAACAGTAAAGGTAATCACATATTTGCCCAATCATTGCATTAAGCCATGCGAGTCGAATGATCAGGGTCTGTTGCTTGCTTATGATATAATATAGAGCTGAAATATAGACTTTCTGTCTGAGTCAAAATGTCCTGTGTAAAATATGCCATTATAAAAATTAATCTCATTAACCCTTTCCCTCATATAAACGTGTTTTCACGCATCTGCAAACAGAGTAGACCCAGATCAGACGGCTCCTAGAGGAGCCGTCTGATCAGGGTCTACTCTGTTTGCTAATAGAATTTCAAAGATATGTTTTTCTAAAATGGCCACAATGCTCCACCTTCCATATTTCATAGTAACCTTTTTGTCCATGAGTATTCAGTAGGTATTGAAATTTGTAATAAACACAGAACAGGGAAAGGGTTGATACTAATGAAGTCATTATTTATTACATGTACATTCAAGGAGGAAAGGGTTAATGATAGGCTAAGACTATTCAATATGAAAGGGTATAATTTTAAACAACAAACAATGCTGACCCTGATCAGATGTTTGCAATTTTATGTCAACTCACTCATCTCCCATTTTTAAAGGGTTACAATATATACAGTACAGAATGGCACAGCCCAGCAATTAACCAAACACAGGTTCTTTTAGCGCAAGATGTGAATTAACTAGCATTTTAACCCTTTCCCTGTTCCATATGTTTACTCCAAATTTCAATACCTACTGAATATTCATGGACAAAATTGTTACAATGAAATATGGAAGATGGAACAATGCAGCCATTTTAGAAAGTACAGAAACAGATCTTTCAAATTCCAAGAGCAAACAGAGCAGACCCTGATCAGACGGCTCCTATAGGAGCCCTCTGATCTGGGTCTACTCTATTTGCAAATGCGTGAAAATGCGTTTACATGAAGGAAGAGTTAAAACAGATAGACAAAGATCCAAGAGGAACCCTCTGATCAATCAGACTCTTCATGGTTTGTAATTCAGTCCTCTTGCAAATTTGATCATACTAAGACAAGTGAACTCTAACTTTAAACAATGATAGACCATTTCAAATTAGTAAATTCAGCATTGAAAGGTTAACCAGTAAATACCTTTATGAGATTTAGATCCTGCTACACCTAGTGTAGATACCAGTTGTTTATATACATTCCCATCATCACTAGCATCACTAGCATCATCGTCGGAGGAAGATGATTCTGTTAGCTGAAGTCATATAGACAGATAGATAGTTTATTAATGTGTCATATGTTAATCATTCAATCATATATATCAATCATTCAATAACAATAGTCCTCCTTAACCCTTCACTTCATCTAAGAAATACTGACATTTTTTGTCAACAATTGTTGTCTGCTTAGCCCTTTCGCTGCCAAAC
Organism: Azorinus chamasolen; assembly: GCA_963576725.1. NCBI lineage: Eukaryota > Metazoa > Mollusca > Bivalvia > Cardiida > Solecurtidae > Azorinus > Azorinus chamasolen. The sequence goes on along the minus strand of OY755235.1, from coordinate 97,571,072 downwards.
TCTGTCGTCTGCTAACTTTGTCGTCTGCTACAAATTTGCATTTTTTGATTTTCTTCATTTTTGTTTCAAAAACATATTAACAGTAACAAACAGTTTGGATCCTGATGAGACGCTGAGTTACTCGACGTCTCATCTGGATCCAAACTGTTTGCATAGGTAATCACATATCCGGCGTTGGCAGCGAAAGGGTTGAATTCTTAAAGTAAAATTTCTCTCATTTCTTTGCAAAAAAATATTGTCAGTGTCAAACAGTTTGGATCCTGATGAGCTGATGCAATATGCAGTCTAATCTGGATCAAAACTGTCTCACCCTGCAATTAGTTGTCACTTGCCTTAACCCTTTCCTCCATAGGCTATTTTTAGACCCAACCTCTTTGAATGAATCTACCGAAAAGGAGCATTTACTAGAGAAAAGGAAAATGTTATAATTGTATAATATTGAAACCATTGTGATAAATAGAGCATTTGCTCCTGAGGAGCAAATGCTCTATTTATCACAATGGTTTCAAGAAGTGACTTTTACAGAGGCGTAGAAAGGCGTATTTACGGAGGAAAGGGTTAAAACCCTAAAATGATACTTATTTGAGTGCTCGATTCAGCAAGTTTTATTATTTCTTTCCATGGGTTAGGTTTGCTAAATCTGCTCAGTATTCAGACAGATCTGGCAAAAAGTGCAGATCCAGGTCAAACTGCTTCTTAACCCTTTACTCCATGAATATTTATGTAACTAAGAAACAATGACATCCTAAATATTATATTAGATTTGTTATAACAGAAGATGGACAAAATAAATTTTGGCCATGGCAGAAACTTCAGAATCATATATATATTATATCATAAGCAAACAAAGTAGACTACAGGAGCTGTCGGATCTTGGTCTACTCTGTTTGCAAAGGCGTAGAAAGGTGTATTTATGGAGTAAATAATTAAAGAGCAGTTAAATAAATTTCTACACTATTTGGTACAATGTGAGTCTTTTTTGTCATTCTAAGTTTTATAGTTACAGCAGCAAAGAGAACAGACTCTGACCATGATCAGATCATAAGGATTGGTGAGCAAGTTTGAGGAAAACATTGATGCATGTTCTAAAGTCCTGCATGTAATTATATATTTATAGTACAGTAGAACCTGTCTAAAGAAGTCATAACAAGAGTACCGCATACGGTACATAATACGCCCACTTGCAAATTCTCCGATTCAACATGCCTTATAAGTGTTGACATTTTCTAATCTGTGCTTCAGATCTAGATTTCCATATTAAGGTGATACTATTTTTTTAAAAAATGAAGTGAATATCTTATTAAATAAAAAAGTTACAGCTAATCCTCATTTTTGCAGATTTTTGTAAAGTGCAACGGCCATAACTCTGTAAAGACAAACTGAATGAACCTCAAAATATACTCAGCTTCAAATTTTGTTGCTTAAAGCATTTGTGTTAAGTTTCATTTATATCATTTTAATAGTTTTCCCTGAAAACAAAACACAAACTAAAAGTTGACCGACTAACAAAGCAACGAACACACGAAGTTCAAGGACCATAACTTTAGAATAAAATGACATATCAAACCCCCCAATATATCTGTGAAAATTCACATTAAGGTTTAACCATATAAAAAAATTGAAGTAAATATCATTTCAAATGAAAAAGTTATGGACATCCTCATATTTGCATAGATTTGCATTATGTTTTAAGTTCAAGGGCCATAACTCCGAAACAACAAATCAAATGATCCTCAGAATCAAGTTAGCTTCAGGTCTTGATGCATTAAACATGTGTATGAAGTTTCATTAATTTCTGTCAAACAGTTTTGCCAGAAAACAGCGGACAAACTATTTGCATATATTTGCATTTTTTTAAGTAAAAGGGCCATAACTCTGAAACGAAAAAAAAAAACAAACTCAGAATCGAATCAGCATCAGATCTTGATGCATTAAACATTTTTGTGAAGTTTCATTAATATCTCTCAAATAGTTTTCCCAGAAAACAGCTGACAAACTATTTGCATTATTTTTTAAGGACAAGGGCCATAACTCTAAAACAAAAAATCAAATGATCCTCAGAATCAATTCAGTTTCAGATCTTGATGCATTAAACATTTGTGTGAAGTTTCATTAATATCTCTCAAATAGTTTTCCTAGAAAACAGCGGACAAACTATTTGCATATTTTTTAAGGACAAGGGCCATAACTTTGAAATGAAAAATCAAATGAACCTCAGAATCGACTCAGCTTCAGATCTTGATGCATTAAACATTTGTGTGAAGTTTCATTAATATCTGTCAAATAGTTTTCCAGAAAACAGCGGACAAACTATTTGCATGTATTTGCATTATTTTTTAAGTGAAAGGGCCATAACTCCAAAACGACAAATCAAATGAACCTCAGAATCGACTCAGCTTCAGATCTTGATGCATTTAACATTTGTGTGATGTTTCATAAATATCTGTCAAACAGTTTTCCCAGAAAACAGCGGACAAACTATTTGCATATTTTTTAAGGACAAGGGCCATAACTCTGAAATGAAAAATCAAATTAACCTCAGAATCAGTTCAGCTTCAGATCTTGATGCATTAAACATTTGTGTATAGTTCCATTAATATCTGTCAAATAGTTTTCCCAGAAAACAGTGGACAAACTATTTGCATGTATTTGCATTATTTTTTAAGTAAAAGGGCCATAACTCCAAAACGACAAATCAAATGAACCTCAGAATCGACTCAGCTTCAGATCTTGATGCATTCAACATTTGTGTGAAGTTTCATTAATATCTGTCAAATAGTTTTCCCAGAAAACAGCGGACAAACTATTTGCATGTATTTGCATTATTTTTTAAGTAAAAGGGCCATAACTCCGAAACGACAAATCAAATGAACCTCAGAATCGACTCAGCTTCAGACCTTGATGCATTAAACATTTGTGTGAAGTTTCATTAATATCTTTCAAATAGTTTTCCCAGAAAACAGCGGACAAACTATTTATATATTTTTTAAGGACAAGGGCCATAACTCTGAAATGAAAAATCAAATTAACCTCAGAATCAACTCAGCTTCAGATCTTGATGCATTTAACATTTGTGTGAAGTTTCATTAATATCTGTCTAATAGTTTTCCCAGAAAACAGCGGACAAGCAAAATGTTGACGGACGAACGAACGAACGAACGGACGGACGGACGGACAGGGCCACGACAATATACGACCACCTTTATTAGGTGGGCGTATAAAAATTGCAGGTCTAAGTCGATCTATAACCCTTTTCTCCATAAATACGCCTTTCTACGCCTCTGTAAGTCACATTATTTCTTACATGAATATTCATGGAGGAAATGGTTACAGTCTGGTGGAGAAATGAAATGTTTAGCTTACTATGAGTTACATGTATACCTCTTATCTAGAGCCCATAGAAACTTGAGTTTCTTGTCTAAACTAACTCATTACTCCAAACATACATACACACTTTTTAACCCTTTACTTCATGTAAGAAATAAATATAATGGCATCATGAATGTAAATAATTAGATTGTTAATAACACTTTATTCCATAAATTCACTTTTCTAAGCCTTTGCAAACAGAGTAGACCCAGATCAGATGGCTCCTAGAGGAGCTGTCTAATCAGGGTCTGCTCTGTTTGCTTAAGATATAATATAGATATGATTCTAGTTTCTGCTATGGCCAAATTTTATTTTGTTTGTGTCTGTGTGAGCTATGATAACGATAAATCTAATTAATATTCATGACATCATTTCTTACATAAATATTCATATAGACATGGAGTTTATGGACATGGACAATAGCACATGGAGTTTTTGGACATCACAGAAACTGTAGAATCACATCTATATTACATCATTAAAAGCAAACAGAGAAAACCCTGAAGGCTGATTAGATGGCTCCTATAGGAGCTGTCTGATCTGGGTTTACTCTGTTTGCAAAGGCATAGAAAGGTGTATTTATGGAATAAAGGAACACCTTTGCAAACAGACAACTCAAATAGGAGTCATCTGGCCAGGGTCTGCTCTGTTTGTTTATGGAATTATATAGACCTGATTCTACAGAACTTTTCTGAAATTTTATTACAAACATTCCTTTATTCATGAACCAAAGAGTGCTATGAAAAATTTATAAATTAATGTCATAAAGTCATTATTTTTTGCAAGTATATTCATGGTTAAAATTTAAATCTGCTGCAAATACATGTAGTCAGTTGCTACAATTTTCAAAGTATTTTTTTCTTCTATTTCTCTTCAGATATATACATTTACAGTTTGAGTATCCAAAAGTTTGGATCCTGGTGAGACTCATAATTACTCAAAACTGTTTACATAGGATATGAATGTGCTACGAATTAAAAAGGAATTGATAAGTTGTTCTACCTGTTGCTGACTCTCATTCACTTCCTCTGGAGTTTCTGAAGCTTCGTCGTCTTCATCTTTTCTGAAAATCAATATTTTTCCCTTTGAGTGCTGAGAATAAGTTTGTACTTAAATGAACTCAAATACTAACCCTCTTATTCAGGAAAACAAAAATGACATTGCAAATAGTGTGCAGCCCTCTGATCAGGGTCAGCATTGCCTGTCACTTGGAATCCTTTCACAAATCATACCTTTTCATTTTAAAATGGCTAGAGCTATCTTTACAACGATGGACCATTCCACTTTGAGAAATTCTGCATTCAAAGGTTAAAACAAGGATGAAAATTTTAGCATTCAAAGGATTAATCATTTACTCCATAAATATGTCTTTGCAAACAGCAGACCCAGATCAGATGGCTCCTATATAGCAGTCTGGTCATGGTCTGCTCTGTTTGCTTTCGATATGATTATAGTTTCTGACATTTCCATTTTCTGTTTCAGAAGGTACAACTTTATTACATGTAGTTTCTTTTCCCGGCCCTTTTTCCAAAGGCCAGTAATGATTGCTTGCTTCTTTGCTGCCATGTTGTAACCTTAGTAAACAGACGAAAGGAAACAAGTCATTCGATACTCTCGGCAAGTATCATTACAATGCCATATGTCTGAGAATGTGTGATTGACACAGGGAAATTGCGAAATCTCGGAAGTTACTGTCTGGCCATATACAGTCACCGGGTGGCTAGTTTCACTTTTTTTTTATTTATGCAAGTGAAGATACGTTTCAGGAATTTAATTGTTTTACTTTTTCAGATTGTTTTCTCTATGTGCATGTGAGGTAAAGTTTATGCATTCTTTCAAAATGCATATGTTATTTCAGTATTCTGAACGTGAAATACATACATATATATATATATATATATATATGTGAATGGGAACACTGGACATCATTATAATTTACATGAATATTCATAGAGTAAAGGGTTAATCAGGTGCAATACTAACTATCTGACGATCTGTCTTGGACATTATCTGACTTATAGATATTTATGTGTTATAAGTGTACGGTGGTCTAGTGGTAACGCGCTTGACTATCAATCCGGAGGTCCGGGGTTCAAATCCCGGTCCCTCTCAGAAATTTCAGAAACGCTTTTCCGTGTCTCCCACCCGCACCTCCTCTCCACCCAGGGGTTAAAATGGGTACCTGTGAGGGTCACTCACCGGTACTGCAGCTGCATGATTGCGCAAAATGTTAGTGGTGCTCAATATTGTAGGCCATTGACTCAATGACCTGGGGAGTAAATGTACAGTCGGCTGAGGGGTCATTCGGACTGAAAGTAGACTATAACTAGGTACTTTAATTTGTGGTGTGCGGTGGTCTAGTGGTAGTTGAAACGCACTTGCCTATCAGTTCGGAGGTCCGGGGTTCAAATCCCGGTCTCTCCCGGAAATTTCAGAGACGCTTTTCTGTGTCTCCCACCCTCACCTCCTCTCCACCCAGGGGTTAAAATGGGTACCTGTGAGGTTCACTCTCCGGTACTGCAGCTGCATGATTGCGCCATATGTTAGCAGTGCTCAATATTGTAGGCCAATGACTCAATGACCTGGGGAGTAAATGTACAGTCGGCTGAGCGGTCATTCGGACTGTAAGTAGACTATATTAAACTAGGTAATTTACTTTTTTTCTTTTATAAGTGTAATTTGTTCATCCTCAAAGTTAAACTGTAAGTCATTCAGAGAAAGGGAATCTACATTTTCTCGAGGACTGAAATTATGTAAGTGTGAATTGTGAAATTATACATAGATCTTGCATTTTCAAGATTATAATGCTGTTATATAATATTATTTAGTATGTTTGCAGCTATAGTAATTAATATCCATTTGAAAATGATCGTATTATAGCTTGAAAACACCCAGTTAATGTTACCCGGTGACATGGTAATGGCCGACCTACGTCGGATAGCGTCTGCTCAAGTATTAGAAGCCCTATTAGTATAAGAATACCCTGAATTTTATCAGAAAACATTCTACATATATCAATATAAAGCGATTTCATCATAAATAAAAAAACCAGTATATATGCATTTGATATGCCTTTTATGACAGATTGTTGTTTCGCCTTTTTCAGACTGCAGTCTGGCGAAAAGTCGAAGGGTAGTGCAGGGTCTGGAGATGGAAACTGAAGTTTTAGGCCAACATTTGCATGAAATGGCAAACTTATGTATTAATAACGATTTAGGAATGTATATGGAAACATATTTTACATAAACTTCCCTAGCATTTTGTTTAAAAATCGACTCAAAATATAATATAGAAAGGAAAATATACGGTCAGTTACACGTAATATTAACACGTTGTAAAAATCACTCAAGAGTCTGGTAAACCAAACCAGCAAATTTTATTTAGTCTTGTTGTGTGCATATGCGAAAATCTTACACATACAGTGTTTAAATAACAGTTTGTGTAGCCCGAAAAGGGCTTTCAAAGACGGAGTGACACGGAGTATAGTTTAGTATCACAGGTGTTGATGCAGATATCCATAAAGATAACACTGCCTTGTATACAAATATATTAAAAAGAAATATTGTCGCAGTCCTTGTGATAAACTCATTATATACACGTTGTCATTTCATAAGTACGAAACAAAATGGGCCGAAACGTTTTCTACCATGTGGGTCACACGTTGTTTTTTTTACTTTATGTTAACACCAGAACGTTTGTAAAGATAAACTGCCATCCGGTCATACCTTCGCTTTTTAAACTTTTCATGCTTTTGTTGTCTGTATACTTTTCTATCTTTCTTAGACAGCGCATTCAGATCTATCGAAACTTTACTTTTTCGTTTCCCAAGTCGTTGTTTTCGATTAACCATTTTGACAGATGGAGCGTCTGTATATGTAACAAACGATTTGATTCGTCAATGCAAATCAAGGGACCAATCAAAGTGGTTTTAAGTTACACTATTAATGTCGTCACTTCCGATAAATCGTTGCCGCCATTTTGAAGCACGCTACGAGAATTTCTACTGCAAAAACTATCTATGAATAGAAAGTAAAACATTAAAAGGTATTAGAGGAAGATGTATCATGATCTATAAATATCCTGGAATTACTTTGTGCGTCGACCGGCTTTATGCGAGTCTATAACTTTTGTAAATAATAAAAAATGCATGGTCCACATGACCTCGTGATTTTCATTCACATTTTTTCGGTATTGCACACGTTTATAATCATCTTGGCTTGTTTATGAGTGTTTGTGTGAGTGTTCGTCCCACTTGCATATGTTTTCTTCTAATGGCAAGTTACCATGAATGCCAAGAAACCAGTAGCTAGGTAGAATGAGCTTCAGTTTGTGAAAAAAGAGCTTGTAAAATTTGTCTATACCAGTTCAGAAACCCGATTTATGACGATACTTTTCTTTATGTAAATAAGTCAACATTAGCTATGAATAGCCAGTGCAGCGCCTAAAATTCTGAATGGGTTAAAATAAATAGTGGTGGTTATTGTCACTAGTTTTAGTAAAATGTTTTAGTGTATTGCAATATTTTGCTTTATATTTTTCTCCATTGATAAAGCAAACCACTAGAAATTTGCAAACTGAAAACTTCAATGGCTTCAATATAATCAGGCAGCCCATCACTGTTATCTTACAAATAGCCACAAAAGCGTCGTTCACTTTTTCCAAACTGCTCATATTTATTTGGTGCCTTGTGTCTGGCACCATTTCTTTCCATGCATAGCTTGTACCAAATCTCTTTACAAACCCTTTCCTGCTTCCATTGTTCTCTTGAACCATCTGCCTCAATATGCTATCAGTCAGTCAACGCTTGAGAGCTTCAAAGTTGTTGTTGATCTACCCTTCACACTAAAGTACAGACTTTGTTTTTTTAGATTTCTTACTTTCATCCCTCCCTTTCAGTAGCGCATGCTGTAAACTCCTCCAAATCAAGAGTATACTCTACTACTCTAGTAAAAGTGAAACGTTTACTTTTAATAGATGATGTTAATGCCGAAAATTAGAAATCTATACTAAAATATTGAAGGCACTGACCTTATATGCTCTATTCCTGGTGGTTCATGTTCCTTAAAGTTTAAATCATCTTATGTGTATGACAGTTTTTTGGTATAGTAATATTTTGAAACATTTATTCATCTTTAAAATAATAAATTTTCAGAAGAAAAACAACATAAGTATAAATTTTACTTGCTAAATAGATTGAGTCGGCTGTTACGAAATCTTGACCACCTTCCTATTGATTTGTGCTCTCTAATTGGGCAGTATCAGAATAGCATTTCCGGGCAAGAAAATGCTTGTGGCAGGATTTTTTGCGGGATTAAAATCGTTCCGATAAAGTTGGTAGCAATTATTATTTTGAAATAAATGATCATAATTTATACAACGTAATTGAAGAAAACTAAATATAACCATTGCTGTCGTAATCATGCCAAACTAGATTCAGTTGTATTTCAATTGGTTTTGAATAAACGTTTTAACTTGAACCAGTGAAAAGATAGAATTAGTTTAGACTAATACAGGAAGAAACTTTGGAAGCATCGATTTCTGATATATGTTTTGATTTTAGACTTTTAGTACAGGGCTAAGTCCAATAAGGTGAACAACTAAGGAGTGAACTGGGTTTGTTTTCTTTATTAACCCTTTCCTCCATAAATACGCCTTTCTACGCCTCTGTAATAGTCACTTCTTGAAATGCTCTATTTATCACAATGGTTTCAATACTACACAATTCTAACATCTTCATTTTCTCTAGTTAATGCTCCTTTTCGGTAGATTCATTCAAAGAGGTTGGGTCTAAAAATAGCCTATGGAGGAAAGGGTTAACTTTAAAATAATTATTGTGTACTGTAAAATTAAGCATTTAGCAACTACCAGTACATGTTATTCCTAATTATGTAAAGGACATACTTATTTGACTGCGATTTCATGAAAAGCCTGTGGCCTGAATTTTGTACTAAAGCTCTCATGAACTTCAGTGACCATTATAATGATGCCAACATTGCTTTAGGTTTTCGCAGATGTGATGCATTTATATATGTTGCTATGCTAACAAATATCTGTTTTCTATTCTTTTTTCAGTGCACTGCAAGGGCAATAATGCCTGTTAAGATATTTGTAGGAAATCTAACGTCTGACACAACAGCAGATGATATACGTCCTCTCTTTGAAGCTTATGGAGAGGTTTCAGAATGTGATGTCCTGAGAAATTTTGGGTTTGTGGTGAGTTCTTTTATCATAACTTCTGGAGAGAAGTACTTTACACAAGAATTCCCTCATCTATTCATTTATCAGTCTGTTTAGTCAATATTTGCAGATCACTTCTCAGTCATCTAGTGTGTACTGATGATTGATTATAATAAAGATATCTAATTATGGTGTTATCTATCATTGATCTTTGAAATTATCTTTCATTGATTAACACTGTGTCTTATTTCTATTCTCTTCCTTCCAGTAAGCTGTTGTGTATTCGCTGAATACAAAAGTTTTAAGACAGGGTTTTGAAGCAACCGTTTTTGCTTCCCTATACAGTACATTAAAAAGCATACAGCAGTTGTTCTTAATTCTATAAATGCTAAATATTCAAAATGAAAAAGTCCATCATTGACAAAAAATCAAAAGCTAGAGAGAGTTGTTAAGAAACAGACAGCACTTGTAGATTGTTTTGGTTGTAAATCAGAGCAAAACTTGGAAGAATTTAGTTATTAAAATGGTATGATGTGATAAATACATAGGTAGAATGTACATTAAATGGTATGATGTGGTGAATACATAGGTAGAATGTACATTTTCTTGTAGTAAGTTTTTAATTAGTACAGACATATTTCATACAAACATAATTTATCTGTTTTTTTTTTTTATAAAGCTGGTCATTTTTTGCCCTGATGTCCTCAGCCATTTCTCAATTGTCTTGCTTGATTTCTTCTTCCAGCATATGCCCAGGGAATCAGATGCCAATCAAGCAATAAATGAGTTAGCTGGAACTGTTATCAAAGGCCAGCGGATAAATGTAGAGGTAAAACTTTTATGTTGTAGTTGAACTCTAGATATAATTATGAGAAAGAGGTACCTTTGGTATTTTGCACGCACTGTAGACGCTCACTAACTGCAGTGTCATAATTTTAAACAGATTTAACCCTTTCCTCCATAGGCTATTTTTTAAACCAACCCCTTTGAATGAATTTACCCAAAAGGAGCATTTACTAGAGAAAAGTAAAATTTTAGAATTTTGTAGTTTGAAACCATTGTGATAAATAGAGCATTGCTCCTATTGGAGCAAATGCTCTATTTATCACAATGATTTCAAGAAGTGGTTATTACAGAGGCGTAGAAAGCCTTTTAAGGCATATTTATGGAGGAAAGGGTTAACACTGTTTAACCCATTCCTTCAGCTCAACTTAGAACGCCTTTAGAGTTGCAAAAGTAAATTTTTGAAACCATTGTGATAAATAGAGCATTTGTTTCTATGGTGCAAATGCTCTATTTATCACTGGTTTCAAAACTACACGTCTAAAAGAAATCCCTTTTCTCTGGTAAATATTCCTTATCGGTAGATTTATTCATAGAGGCAGAGTCTAAAAATAGTCTAGGAAGGAAGAGGTTAACTCTTTTGGCAGCAAGTTTCTAATTGTTGTCTATGCCGTGTATGGCCTAATGCTAAAACATATCTGTAAAAGGAATTTAGGTGAATAAATGCAAATTTCAAAGGAATAAACAGCAGGCAGAGAACTAGAGGTTCAGTTGAGAGTTGAGACAGTGTCTGATCTAGGACAACACTGTTTGCCATGGTGCATTTTGGCGACATTGCGGTGTGAGAGTTAATTCTTACATCAGACAGTTATGTAATCTCCATTTTAATAAATCTTGTAGACCATTAACATATGCCATCAGGGCTTTCCCCAGGATTTCAGGAAGGCATGTCGTTTTTTAGTCCGAGGGGGTGGGTGCGGGAGGGGTTTCCCCTCCTGCCTAGCGCCGCGGCGAAAATTTTGAAAAAATGAGGTTATCATGGTGAATATTTTGCATGTTCTGATATAAAGTAAAAGCTATAGTAGGGCTCTTGAAAGTTTTTTATTGCACATGTTTGTTAAAAAAACCAACAGAATATACATTAAACATATCTACAACCACAGCACCACCTTCCTTGCACGAGGAAATTTTCGCAAATTCACAAAGATAAAAAAAAATTGCAAGTAGATCAGACACTGTATACTTAAGTCTAATAATTGCTTAAACTTTTGTTCTGAACTACATGTAGTTTCAATATTTGGAAAATTCACTCATCGCACTGAAAGGCCTGTGCTTGGTTGCTGTCCACATTGTCACAGCCTCATGGTATGGAAATTCCAATGTTAGAGGACCTTGTGTGAAAGTCGTCAGAAGGGATTGGAGGTTGATGTATGTGACACTGGTCCTTTTAACGTTTCACTTCAGAGAATCATCTCTCAAAGTCTGAAAAAAAGTGAAGCTTGTGAAAAGAGTCTGACTATGTACCATGGAAGTAACATGTATGATGAGACTGCCATCAAAACCGATATTAGATGAAGATCTATGAACACCCCCCCCCCCCCCCCCCCCAAATTTTGCAAAATATATGGCCAGAAGCTATAAACCAGGATCTAAACTACTGTTTGGTAGAACGAGTGTAGATCCTTATCAGTCAGTTCCTATAGAATTCGTCTAATCTGGGTCTACTCTGTTTGCAAAGATGTATTTATGGAGATTTATACTGAATAGTCAATATTCACTCAGTATGCGCATTACATCGTGTATTTATGGAGATTTATACTGAATAGTCAATATTCACTAAGTATGCTCATTACATCGTGTAACAAATTTAACTGACATTGAAATCGGCCGGGACGACGTGTCCCTGGGACGCTCGCATCGAACTTCAGTTCCAACAGTCATTATTAAATATTCAAGTATTTTTTATCAATATTATTTGACAAATTAAACAGATGGTGAAATGTTTTCTAAATATTGATGAATCTTGTCAAATTATCGGTAGTTTTGCCAGTCCAGGACATAGTTGTTTCAAACATCATGTTATGTACATTCGGCCTTTACAAATCAAGAAGAAACTTGATTTAATCATACATGTACATGTACAAGGAATGGAAGTTCTTTGTTCCGATATAAATCGAGTATGCAGAACAAATTCAAGTGGAGTCCACGTGAATAGTCCAATTACAGTTATTAAAATCGGTAGCCTATATAACACAAACTTACTCTTTGAACTTTCGGTGAGTCTGCGAATGTTTTTTCCCGATTTCGTTGTTTTTGTTGGTTTGACTTCTGGAACCTTCTTCTCAATGGGCTGAATTGTTTGTTCGTTTAACCGTATCGCACCTCTGAACTGCTTCAGCGGTTAATTGTTTACACGCGACATGCAATCATCCATGCGTACGGCACGCGCTGCGGGTGTTGGCTGATAGCTTGAGACACTGCAACCCCAGGGGAAGTCTGTGTGTATACTTGTCACTTAAAATGACATATAAACAAACACGTTTGAAAAGGCGTCGGCTCGAGAATTTTTACATGTCAGAGAAATTAAGGGGTGTCGGACTTTCGCCACCGACAAGGATCGAATGTCGGGCCCGTCATGCGAAAAGGGCCTGGGGAAAGCCCTGGCCATTTTCTATTATTCACGGTCTACAGTGTGCTGAAAGGTGTTACTCGGGTTAAAGAGGATGTCCATACAATGAACACATATTTTCAATAGTATCAATTCATTAAGCTTGGTAGTTGTTATACATGTTCAATCTTTATTATGAAGATTTTCAATTAAGAAATGATAAATTCATACCAGTGTTTTATCGTGAAATCGAACACTGGTAGGAGTTGAGATGCGTATTAATTAAATCACGAGGCAGATAGGCCGAGGGATTTAATTATAAGCATCTCAACGACTAGTGTTCGATTGCACGATAAAACACTGGTATAAATTTATTATTTCGATTCTAACACTTCAATTGAACTATAATTTGCACCGCCACAACGGCACTACGTTTCTTGTCGTACGAATTTTCGAAGCCATATTACGTCACGTTAAGCTGTTACAGCGCGTGCGGTGTTTTATTGAGAATTCAAACATAGATACGTCCCTTCTTTGTTTATGTAGATGTGTGCGCGAGGTGTGTTAGAATTTGAATTTACATCGAAATATGCTGCTGTGATACAAAATAAACCATTTTCTTCTATATATACATGTAACATGTATATATTTTTTGTTCTACTACAAAGTATTATCGGCCTTGGTAGAACAGTTAACAAAGCTAAAACACAAGTCAAATAAATTGGGTCTTTGATTTCAAACACATGAAAGTTGTGTCTTCTGCAGCATTTATTCGACTGGTTTTCTTTTGATATACTTATATTTTCACTTTCAGCATATAAGCAACATATATATGTAACTGTTAGGCATTTTTAAAACGCGTTGCAATTAAAGACTATCACTTTAAACTGTTCAGTTACAGAACTGTGGTTGATTTATAAACATAGCTAAAGTTTGTTTACAAGTATTAGTGTTAATGTTGAGAAAGTAAGTTGCACTGCATCTCATTTGGTTTAAAACTTGCATGCAACATGTGCAAAATGCCCATAACCCTTTGAATGCTGAATGCTCAAAGTGAAATGGCCCCGTTTAACCCTTTCCCTGTTCAGTGTTCATGTAAGAAAAAATGACATGAATATTTATGTCTCCCCCATTTATAATGGGAGACATTGTTTTTGGTCTGTCTGTCTGTCCGTCTGTCTGTCACACTTGTGTCCACTCCATATCTCTCACAAACATGGAAGGATTTCAAAACGCTTTGGTTCAGACACATGGGTCAAAGGTCAAGGTCAAATTCTTTTAGCCACACCCTTCGTGTCCGCTCCATATAATCCCTTAAACCCTTGGAAGGATTTCAAAATGCTGTGGCACAAATGTTCTCCATAACAAGGTGATATGCAGTCAGCAGGATTCAGGCACATTCTTCAAAGGTCAATGTCACAATACAAATTCATGGGCACAATTCAAGGTCAATTATTCACACTTTCTTGTCCGGAAGATTACTCCTACTTGGCTAATGCCATTTGATTGAAACTTCATACATTGACAGCATGATGAGAGGAGGTGTCGGGTATAAAGGTCATACTTTTGGAGTTATTGCCCTTTGTAACATTTAAAAAAAATTGTCCGATCAATAACTCCTGCTCTACTGATGCTATTGGAATGACATTTCATGTATGGAAAGAGCATGATGGAAGGAAGTGTTATGTGCAAGTATCATAACTCTGGCTTCAATAAAACTGGAGTTATTGCCTCCCATTTTCGGCAGAGTTATGGGACTGACATTTTTACATGGAAATTTTGTCTGCAGGGTTTCTCTAAAACCTTTAAATGGATATTCATTAAATGTCATAGGATTGATTAGCATCATGCCTAGTTGTGCATATCTTATTCCTGTTCCCATTTGATAGATTTTCTGCAGAGTTATTGAATTTTGAAATGTTTACATGGAAAAGTTTGTCCGCGGGGTTTCCCCAAAAATCTTTCAGATTTTCATGAAAGTTCATAGAATTGATTAGCAGCATGCCTAGTTGTGCACAGCTTATTCCTTTTCCAGTTCGATGATATTCTGCATAAAGGTTGTCCACATGCTGGGGGAGACCTCAGTTTTTGTATCAAAAACAATTCTAGTTATTAGCTGAATTTGATTAGCAGACCTTGGTCTTCTCTGTTTGCAAATGTGTGAAAAGGCTTTAACATGCGGGAAAGGTTAACTATATAAAGTCCATTCAATGTAAAAAGCTTAAATTTGCTAGGTGATTTGGAATGAAAAGCTGTACTGTATATCCTGATCATAGGGTTTCTTAACCCTTTCCTCCATAGGTTATTTTTAGACCCAGCCTCTTTGAATGAATCTACCCAACAGGAGCATTTACTAGAGAAAAGTAAAATTTTAGAAATTTGTAGTTTTAAACCATTGTGATAAATAGAGCATTTGCTCCTATAGGAACAAATGCTCTATTTATCACAATGGTTTCAAGAAGTGGTTATTACAGAGGCATAGGAAGGCGTATTTATGGAGGAAAGGGTTAAGGATCCCTCTGGTCTGGGTATACAATATCTGCAAATACCAGTGCACTGGGTTCTTGCATTTAAAGAGTTAATTATTCCTGACCATGAAAGTGCATCAACTTATTAAAGTGTTATCCTTGTGTGATACTGACACTAGTCAAATTGATTTATCCCATTCCCTCATGTTATTCCCTCCAGTCGCTTCGAATAAATCTACCGAAAGGGGGCATTTTCTAGAAAAAAGGGAATTTTTAGAATTTTGTAGTTTAGAAACCATTGTGATAAACAGAGCATTTGCTCCTATGGAGCATATGCTCTATTTATCACAATGGTTTCAAAACGTGACTTACAGAGGCGTCAAAAGGCGTCAGTATGAGGGAATGGCTTTAAACACTCTAAGTTATGAAATATTGTTACATTAACCCTTGGCCTCAATGGCTCATGGATGTTTAGTAATAACCCTTTATCTCATGAATGGTTTAGTAATAAATAATGAATTATGTGTGAATTTGAATTACATGAAATATTTATAATGGCTTTATGAACAAGGGAATATTTTAGCATGGCCAGAATTGTAGAATCATAGACCTTTATTATTTTATAAGCAAACAAAGCAGACCTTGAACAGATGGCTCCTTCACATTTTTTTTCAACTTTGCAAACAAAATAAATCCAGATCAGGCAGCTTCTATAGGAGCTGTCTGATCAGGGTCTGCTTTGTTTGCATATGAAATTATAAAAGACCTGGCTACAGTTTTTACCAATACCAAAAAGTATGTACATATGCCATAATAAACATTCAGCTAATGAATATTCTCAATGTCATTATTTCTTACATTAATATACAAATGGCAAAGGATTTGATAAAAATTTGAATACTTGAACTGCTCTGATCTAATATTTCGACCACTAGGGGCCTTTTTCAAAGATTATCATGTCAAAATACACGTCACATTTTTGTTACATGCATTCAGCGTAATTTCAAAGAGAATATATAATTCTCTTTGAAATTATGGCTGAATGCATGTAACAAAAATGTGACGTGTATTTTGACATGATAATCTTTGAAAAAGGCCTTTAGTGGTCGAAATATTAGATCAGAGCAGTTCAAGTATTTATGTATTATATTAATTCCCTATTTTGGAATATTTTCTTCATTTTGTAAAAATTTGAAGTTTTCTTTGACCAGTGAAGCTGGCTGTTTGACATCTTTTTCTTCATTATTTCACAGAAGTCCACTGGTAACAGTCGAGGGGGAGGCAGAGGAGGGAGAGGAGGTCCTGGTGGAGGAAAAATGGGGTGAGTTGACAAATGCAGTCTCAATCTGGAATCTGGACGTGAAAACGTCTTGCCACATCTTTATGACCAAACATAAATATGCCTTTCTACACCTTTGCAAACAGGGTAGACCTAGAACAGATGGCTCCTATAGGAGTCGTCTGATCAGTGTCTGCTCTGTTTGCTCATGAAATAATATAGATATGATTCTACAGTTTCTGCCATTGCCAATATTTCCTGTGTTCATAAGTTCTGAACAAAGTTTATTATACACAGAGAGTTTTGTGAGTTTGCCATGTTCAATAACTACAGACTTAATTTCACTAAAACTCCCTACATTTCGGGTGGATGATATTTATATGCCGGTCTTTGGACAGATCGTATTATGGGTGCACCTGTGTTGGGTGCTGCACAAAAGTTTTGACTGCTGTCTAAATCATCTAGATTTTATCCGGTCTCCAAACTTAATGTTACTGTATGTGTCCATGTCTGGGCCAAGTTTGATAACCAGTCAAATATGTTCAAAAGCTCAAAACAGGGAGAAGTCAGCAGGCTTATGTAGACTTTCTTTCCCAAATCACCCTCTAGCTTGGTCATGGATCTCCGAAACGTCATGAAATTGTATGTGGCCATATTATCTGCAACAAGTTTGATTACCAGTCAAATGGCCCTAGGAACATATAGGGTTTTGATCTTTGAATATATTAGCGAAAATTGCATATAATTTGCTTTGTCGGCTCTCTAAGTCACCAGTTTTTGTCCAATCTTCGCCAATCATTATGAAAATGTGTATTGCCATAATGTCTGGGTCAATATTGATTATGACCAGCCAAATGGTGTACAGCACTTTCTAGTTGAATTAGTAAAAATTTGCCATTATAGCCTTGGTCCGATGCCTACATCAAAAAATAAATCTTACATTGATCTCTGACAGGCAGGTTTTGTATGTTGCATCAGTTTGGCATTCTTGTTCAGAGTGAATAACTCCTTTATTTTCTTGTTCAGAGTTAATGACTTTATAGTACCAAATATTTTGACTTTATAGTAGCAAATTTATGTTAACCTCAATTCATGTTGAACAAACTTAAGTCCACTTAATTACATAACCCTTTGACATAAAGCTTTGAAACTTGGAACACGTGTTCACCATCACAAGCTTCACCTGTAGGCAAGAGTACACACATCTGTCAAGCATTTTGACAGAATTATGACTATTTTTAACTTAGAATTTTTTGGTTAAGGTTTTTGTTGAAGTGCACTTATTTACATAACACTTTGAGATAAAGCTTTGAAACTTGGAACACTTGTCTACCATCACAAGCTTCATCTGTTTGAAAAAACTAGACATACATATATTATAGAATGGTGCTGTCTGTAACATCTCTGACTCAGATTCTGCTTTGTGGATCCTTCTCAAATTGCACCACAATGTTCATGTGGACATGCTACAGTAGCATGGGTGTGTCCCGGTATATATATATCCAAGGTCACGGTCGCACAATTGGACTTAGAATTTGCGTTTAGTTTATGTTGAACAAGACTTTGACGGGCGTATATTGTGCCCACTGGCACTCGTTTCAAAATATCACATACATGTACTCTGACAAGTGCTTGTGTAGGAGTATAAATTTCATTTAGTCACAATTCTAGTGGTTTAAATTTTTCTGTTTATGAATGAAGCTCATTATTTTGATTGTTGACAGTTTTAGAGGCAGAGGAGGTGGTAGAGGTGGGTATGGTGGGGGACCCCCATCAAGAGACTTTGACTCCTATCCCCCACCCAGACCTCATCCATACAGCAGAGACCCGTATTATGATGCCTATGAACGGCGGTATGCAGAACGAATCCCACCTCGATTGCCACCACGTCCTGATGATCCAAGATCTCCATATGAAAGGGACGAGAGATTGTTACCTCCACGACCTCGTGACCCCTATGATCCATATGACCCCTATCCACCACCGAGGTATGCGTCAGAAAGATACTCAAGATATGAAAGATACCCTCCAGCAGATCCATATGAAAGACCTCCACCAGATTATTACAGATACAGGTGAGATACTGGTAGATTGAATTAGTTCAGTATTAAGGCAATCCTTAAAAAATATATGTTTGAAGTGACCTGACTTACTCCTACAAATATCGGCCCTACACAAGTATTTTTAACGACTTTTCTCAAAAAGTGTTAGTCCAAATTTACCAATTTTTCATTTGTGGTCACTTTTAACTTGTTACTTCATAAATATGCCTTTCTACACCTTTGCAAACAGAGTAGACCCAGATCAGACTGCGCGTATAGGAGCTCCAATAAGAGCCGTCTGATAAGGGTCTGCTGTGTTTGCTTATGATGTAATATAGATAAGATCTACAATTTATTCTATGACCAAAAATTCCTTTGTCCATGTGCTATTAACAACAATTAATGTCAATGATATTCATAATGCCATTATTTTCTTACATGCAAATTCATGGAGTAAATGGTTAACTTACCAATGTCTGGCTGTCAGAGTTAGATTATTATATTCTTCACAGTTTGTGTATACATATCAAACTAAATGACTAATCATGTGATGGTGTTATGCACTGACAGGTTGAACAGGTCAACAGTAGGGGTGCAAGGTATTACTGGTGTAGTATACAATATATTATGATAAGCATCAAAATATTAGGGTGTATTTGTGTCACCGAGGAATACCAATACACTTGGGAGAGAAATCATATCAAATTCTTCTTATTCCACCATACCTCAATATCTGAGCGAACGATGTTGGAAATTCCAACTAATCTTGTTTAAATTTCTGCATATTAGTATTCAAGCTATGCTCGACTTTATTCCCCCAATCATTCAGCTGCCCTCAGAATGATAGAGAAGTTCAAGAGAGCACTGCATGTTTTGATAATGTTTTCAGTTGGCTATTACAGTACAGGGGTGAGAATTTTCTGCGGATCCGCGGAATTCCGCGGATTTCGTTTCACTCAGGGCCGTTTTTGAGATCGATGTAAATCCGACGAGAAATTTGTAGGGGGGGGGGGGTGTTATGGCGATTAATTCAGAAAATTATTATTTGCCGATATATACTTTCACTATTCCAAGTAAATCCGCGTTAACAACGTTTATATCACGTTAACAGCGAGATTTCGGTTCAGCTAATCGAATAACGAGACTCTTGTCCTACAGCCAATCAAAACGCTCGTATTATGCAGTGTTCGTTCAACATTTCCAAGATGGCGTCCGTGATATGAAATTCTGTATTTGTACTGTCAATCTGAATTTAAGACAAAAATGAGAAGCATAGGCAGAGATTACGATAACAGTGTGGAAAACAAGTTCTACCCAAGATGACTAGAGAAAGAAATTACGTTGACATTCGGTAAAGAAACAAGAAAAGTGATAATTGGCGACGATTTCGTGAAACTGAAAGTAAACTAGTAAACTTCGGACGAGGGAACCTTGTGTAAACTTTGTTCCAAACAAATGAATTACGGAAAACCTTCTGAAAAGCATTAAACATGTCCAGTTGTTGAAACAGCGGATTTCCAGTCACAGGTTAAAACCTGTAATGTCAAGTATTCACCAGAAAGTTGTCTGTCAATAGCTATTCATAGGTAATGTTAAAGGAACTGGTCAAGATGTATCGATTCAGAAAAGTTATATTTTGTTTTTAATAAACCAGTTTAATGAATAAGAAGATGGTTTATTGACATAAAAAAGTAATGAGAATCAGAGTTTGAATGTGAACTTTGACTAGAAATTTGTGAACTTTGACTAGAAATTGTGACTGTAATGTGAACTTTGGTGAATCTTGTGTAGAAAGTTAACTGTTACAACACCATGCCAACTTTAAAAATCAAATTTTGTATCTTTATCTGTGATCACAAAGTTCCATTTGATTTCATTTTTAAAACGTGTGAGTTTTAATTGCGTGTTTGACAAGAAATTAATCTGGCAATGTTGAATGGATCCAATAATAAACTGAATGTAAATTGTATGGACATGTAAACACAGCTCATCATGTATGACATGCAACTCAAGTATAATTGTAAAAAAAACACATGAATGACAGACCCAAGTGAAAATGCAGGAGAAGGTTCCTGAAGTGCTCAGGAAAGCTATATTTCATTTTGCGTCAGGGGGCTTCGCCCCCCTGAACCCCCCACATGGGCACTGCCCATGTCCCGCAAGGGGCCTAGGCGGCCCCCTTGACCCCTGCCAATTTTCCTCTTTTTTCACCAACGGCCATTCTCACCCCTGACAGTAAAACCCCTCTAATGCGACCACCAAAAAGGGGCATAAACTCTGGGTGTCAGGGGCAGGTGGTAGCTTAATGCAGGGCGAAAGTTAGGCAGAAAGCTCCTCTAGGAACTTTCTGCATAACTTTCGTCCTGCATTAAGTAACCGCTTGCTTATAAAGACAGCCATGGTTATTCATTAAGTGGTCGCATTAAGGGGTTTTACTGTATTTTATCCTCCCAGAGATGTTGCTGAGAGAAAGCATTTTCATTGATACAAAGAAAGTAGGAGGTAGGAGTAACAGCCAGATCAAAGATAGTGCATGCACATTTATTTTGAATTCAAACACAGTTTGGCTTTTTCGGTTTTTCCTGGTTTATAATTTAGGAAACTTTAAAACCAACATATGCTATGATCTAAAATATAACTGCAAGGGAAAGGCAAAAAAATTGCTCTTCCTTGACCATAGCACCACAAAGTTGCAGACCCGCAATACAAAATTAGTTAGAAATCTCTGTTTCATTTAATTCCATATGTATGTAATAAAGGCTGCTTGACGTTTAAATGTGATCAGATGTAAACTTTTTCAATTGGGGATGGCGAAACCTCAAAAATAGTTGTTGTCCACTGACAAGTAATTTTGAATATCTACTCTCCTGTATCCAAAATGTACATGACTTAAGTTTTTTCTCGTGTAAAGTTAAAGGATGTTAAATTCAAACAAAGTATTTATTTCTAAATTTAATTATGGTAACAACAGGTCTTTGTTCAAACTTTTAAAAAAAAGGGTATTGAAATGTGACCATTTGACAACCACAGCTACCACACTTCTTGCCGGTTTAATGCTCAACTTTAGCCCTTTACCTCTTATAAGACTTACAGACAATTAGTTTATGTGTTTGGCAAAAAGTGCAGGCCCAGATCAAAAAGCTCCATCAGGAGAAGTCTGATTAGATTCTGCACTGATGGAATATGATAGAAAAAGTCCTTGCCCTGACTGAGAAATGGTTGATTACAACCCCGACAGTTGATTTTACCACCCTCTGTCAATTATATGCACACTTCATATATTAATTTGTTGCTATCAAAGTCTACCTTAATTTTTGAAATGTGTACAACAGTTGTTTTTTTTTTGTTTTTTTTTTTTTAGCCTTTGCCCTGTTTGTATCCTGCAAGTGGGCATGTGTGTTTGTTTTAATCCCTTGAATGCCGAGTTGTCAAGGTCGAATGGTCCTTTATTGTTTAACAATAGCATAGATCTATTCAATAAGAAAGGGTATAATTTGCCAGAGGACTTTGAGTGACAAACAGTGCAGACCCTGATCAGAGGGTCTCCTCTAGGTCTACACTGTTTGCAGATGAGAGCTATCTTGTGTTTGGCATTCAAAGGGTTAACATATAGTTAGATCTGCATTGTTACTTTCAGAGCTTACGATGGATATGATGATCCAAGGTGAGGCATGTGTGATAGTCAGAATTTCCATGTGTCATTTCACACATCAGAGCTTGATCATCCCATCCTACATCAATTTCCTCTTTTATCTTTGTGTTTAAAGAAGTCCCGTATTGTCATAGTGGTACTATTTTTATAAGTCCCCTACCGGCAACGCCGAAGGGGACTATAGGTTTGCCCTCAGTCCGTCCATCTGTCAGTCAGTCACACTTTGGTTTTCCAGACACTTTTTTCCTAAACCAAGTGATATTTGGTATATGGCTTTATTAAAATGAGTTACAGAACAAGTTTGAATTTACTTACTCTGAATTGATTTTTCACGAAACCCCAGCAGTTGGAATTAACCCTTCCCTCCATAAATACGCCTTTCTACGCCTCTTTAATAACCAATTCTTGAAACCATTGTGATATATAGGATATCTCTAGGATATCTATATCTATAGGAGCAAATGTTCTATTTATCACAATGGTTTCTAACTACAAAATTCTAGAGTTTTCCTTTTCTCTAGTTAACGCTCCTTTTCAGTAGATTAATCCAAAGAGGTTGGGTCTAAAAATAGCCTGTGGAGGAAAGGGCTAAATGCAGCGGGTAGGGGACTATGACATTGCTTTCAATGCTCCCATTACCATTACTTGTTGTAGTAGTCATCAGCATTTACATGTCTAAATATGCTTCTTTTCTGCAGCTCTGGTTTTCTAACATTCAGTGGGTTAAAAATGGTGTTTTTAATTATTTACAAACAAAAGGTGTTAACCCTTTACCTGATGAATACATATGCAAGAATCTGATTTTTCATGAATATTCATGGACTGCCCTTATTTATATCGGTACATAAACGAAGGAAATTTTGGCAATACCGGAAACTCTAGAATGGGATCTATAGAGTTCCATAAGCAAATTGCAGACCCTGATCAGACAGCTCTTACATAATACAAGAGTCACCTGATCTGGATCTACTGTTTGCAAAGGTGTCTATGAAGTAAAGTTTTAAAGAAGTGGCATTTTTACTCTGATACCTGTTGTGGTCATTTTACTTCTGAACTGATTTATACTAGCACAAAACTATTAAAACTATCTCTTTGCACCCTTAACGCTTTTCTATGCCTCTGTAAAAGTCAATTTTTGAGGAGCAGATGCTCTCTTTATCACAATGGTTTCAGAACTACAAAATTATAAATTTTTCCTTTTCTCTAGTTAATGCTCCTTTTCGGTAGATCTACTCAAAGAGGTTGGATCTAAAAATAGCCTATGAGGGAATGGGTTAAAGCATTTTCTTTTTTCAGTTTTAAAAGTACATTCTATCTCCACTCTTGTTGTTTGTTTGTTGTACTGATGTATCAAAATCTCTTTATTTCTCCACCAAACCATATCCTACTGCTCCTCGTTAGAATCAGTTCAGAGATAGCAATAATATAAAGGTTTTGGTGGGATGATCAAAAATAGTATATTACTTGTATTAAAACGTATTTCCTAATAAACATATTTCATTAATCACACCCAGGGGTGTTATATTTTCTAAAAGGCATTTTGTACACAGATGGTTGCTTAATTCAGAGTGAGTGAAAGCTAGGGAGCTTTCAGATTTGATTTCAGCCTGCATTAAGCTACCACCTGGATTTTTAAAACAAATCTACTTAGTTTATGGTCATTAATTGGAGCTTTAGTTGTTTTATTGATCATAAGTCTCACCCCACCCCCCTTTCCCCTCTTCAGAAGTCTAATGTAATAGAGTCAGTGGGGCATTTATTTGGGAGAATAGGGTATACCTATTATCTACAGCTCTATAGAATATACAGTAAAATCTGTCTACAGCATCCATCGAAAATAACTAATTCTGGACTTTTTACCTACTGAATATTCATGGACAAAGTAGTTATAATGAAGTATGGAAGGTAGGACATGGTAGGCATTTTAGAAAGTAAAGAAACATATCTATCAAATTCCATTAGCAAACAGTAGATCCTGATCAGACGGCTCCTACAGGAGCTCTCCTACAGGAGCTGTTTGATCTGGGTCTTCTCTGTCTGCAAATATGTGAAAACACCTTTTATATGAGGGAAAGGATTAAGACAGTTGGTAGCATATTTCGTCCTGCATTAAGCAACCACCTGCTTTTATCAACCTCCATATTTAATCAAAGGATCACTGTGGAATTTCCCTGACCCCTGTATTTCTGTTGAAATGACCCATATATTTTTTATACCCATATATATATTTTATAAATGACCCTCAAAAATAAGAGGGTCTTTACTTTATAGTGAGGGAGTTATGGTGACTCTCAAATTAGACTTTTTGAAGGGGTCAAAGGAAAACCCTGGTCACTTTAGGCAGGTTCTTCTGTAATTACTTTAGTCAGAGCTGCAGATAAAGGTGCATTCCCAACTACTAATGTCGTCATTTCTCCACCAAACCCCATACTGTGACCACTCTTTAGAATTGTCTCTTTGAGACGATTCTAAAGAGTAGTCACAGTATAGGGTTTAGTGGAGAAATGAAGGAGCTATAGTTAAATGTTTAAATTTAAGCATCTTATCTGGAGCCCTGATTAATTTTGCACTATGCCTTGGAGCTCTGTCTGGTGTTGTTCGTGGTGGTACATATACTCCTTGGCATTTATGGTATTACTTGGGATCTGGCCTAGCTTCATGGGTAGGTGACACGGAAGCATGATCTGGTGTTGGAATACTGCATTGAAGTTGTTTGAAGTGGTTATTCTATTTATAGATCATCTTTTTAATGCCCCTGCTATGATAATGGCAAGGGCATTTAGTGTTACAGAATTGTATTCTGTTAGTGTTACCGTATTGTAATTCGAGATTTTTGTTGAACCCGTTGGTCTTCTGAATATCGCCAATATACTATAATTTTAATGACCTACTTGTTAAGTTATGGCCTACTTCTTAATACAATCAGTTTTCAGTTTAATTACTTAATACAATGATGACCTACTTAATGATAAAAGAATGATCTACCTGTTAAAGCCTATGATCACATACTTGTTAGTGCAGTGACCTACCTACTTTTTAATACAATAATGACCTACTTGTTAATACAATAACCTACTTGTTAATACAATGATAACCTAATTGTTCATACAATGATAACTACTTGTTAATACAATTATAGCATACTGTATGTTTGGAAGTTACTTGACCAATGCCTGACAGATCTATACTAACATGTAAAAATTGACAGTTTTCTATATATATCAACTTGCCCAAATTTCGGATGTCTTTCACTGTCTTTCATTTTATACTTAACTTCAAATGCTCTTGTTTTAGAATCATGAATACTATGATGGCCGATGATTGCTATTGTTTGGATATGGTTATGATGGTCTAAAACTAGTAGTTTTACTAAGGTCATATAAAACTTTAGCCTTTGTTATAGGTCACGTCACAAATCATTTCATTTCCAGGTAAATTAACCCTTTATTCTATAAATGCGCCTTTCTATCTATGTCTTTGCAAACAGAGTAGACCCAGATTAGGCGGCTCCTATAGGAGTCGTCTGATCAGGGTATTCTGTTTGCTTATGATATAATACAGATACGATTCTACAGTTTCTGCCATAACTGATCTATCTTGTGTGCATATACTATTACAACAAATCAATTTAATTAACCCTTTCCCTCATATAAACATGTTTTCACACATTTGCAAACAGAGTAGACCCAGATCAGAATCAGGGTTTGCTCTGTTTGCTTATAGAATTTGATAGATCTGTTTCTTTAATTTTTAAAATGACTACAATGTTCCACTTTACATAACTATTTTGTCAATGAATAATTAGTAGGTATTGGTATTTGGAAAAACATAGAACAGAAAAAGGGTTATGGTTCATGACATTATTTCTTATGAGATGTAAATATTCATTGGGTAAAGGGTTAAAGATTAGAGTATAAACTTCTATTTTTAGCTCACCAGAGCACAGAGTGCTCAGGGTGAGCTTTTGTGATCGCCTGATGTCCGTTGTCAGTCAAAAATCTTCTCCTCTGAATCTACAGGGTTCTCAGCTTTCCTCTTTGGTACATTGCATCATCTGTAGGTTCTCTACAAAAGTTATATAAATTATGCCCCTGGGGTCAAAATTTGCCCTGCCCCAGGGGTGGCCAGTTTTCTATAGAAACAAACAGCGAAAACGTTTGAAAATGTTCTCCTCTGAAACTGGAAGGTTCTCAGCTTTCATATTTGGCACATAGCATCATGTTCAGGTCCTCTACAAAAGTTATATAAATTATGACCCTTGGGTCAAAATTGGCTCGCCCCAGGGGTGGCCAGTTTTATATAGAAACATAGTTAAAACTTTGAAAATCTTCTTCTCTGAAACTTGAAAGTTCTCAGCTTTCGTATTTAGCACCATGTTCAGGTCCTCTACAAAAGTTAAATTAATTATGCCCCTGGGGTTAAAATTGACCCCACCCCAGGGGTGGCCAGCTTTCAATTGAAATATATATTGAAAACTATGAAAATCTATTCCTGAAACTGGAAGGTTCTCAGCTTTTATATTTTGCACATAGCATCATGTTTAGGTCCTACAAAAGTTATATAAATTATGGCCCTGGAGCCCTGCCCCAGGGGTGGCTTGTTTTCAGTAGAAACATAGAGTGAAAACTTTGAAAATCTTCTCCTGAATATCTGGTGAGCGATATCAGGGCCATTATGGCCCTCTTGTTTGTAATAAATATTTCAGGTCATTAGGTTACATGATATTGGTAGTTTGTGAAATAAGGATATTTAGAAAAGTATTGATAGAAAAATGTAATCTACAAATTTATGCACTAAAGTTGGTAATTTTTCAAAGGATGGCTACTATACTAGTTCAATTTTGACCCCTGAGCTGTGACCTTTTAGGAAGAGTCCACCCGTAGAGGTAAAACATGTCACACACCATGCATTTGTTCGGGAGTTACCTGTGGTTATACAGACCTGTAATAAGCATATATATACTAATACTGCACAATTACTACGAGCTTCTTGTGGCAATCATTGTCCACCTACCCATGAATTAGAATGGTTGCAACTTCTATAAATAGAAAAGTGCAGTCACGGCTCAGTGCTCGAAATCGAACTATAGGACAGCTACTATACTACAGCGCTAGTATTTACCTTTTAAAATTCATAGTGACTCCTTTGCAGACACCAGATGAGATGGTTACAGCCATCTGATCAGGGTCTGCTCTGCTTGTTTATTGAATTACATGTACAGTAAAACCCCTCTAATGGGACCACCTAAAAGAGGTTCTGGGTTGTTGAGGCAGGTGGTAGCTTAATGCAGGGGAGCTTTCTGTATTACTTTTGTCCTGCATTAAGCAACCATCTGCTTATAATGACAATTATGTTTATTCGTTAAGTGGCTGCATTAGAGGGGTTCTACTGTTTGCCTAAAGTAGGCATTAGATAAGTGAAGTGGGGGGGGGGGGGGTTATCAGTATCGATGTTTGGTGTTAACTGACTAAACTCATGCAAGCCATATTGATACTCATATAACTCGTCATAAGTTGTTGCGTTTTGTATAATATATAAATTATATAATTCTTGCCAAAAGTCATTGAAAAATTATATGATTTAGTT
Source organism: Azorinus chamasolen (assembly GCA_963576725.1). Classification (NCBI taxonomy): domain Eukaryota; kingdom Metazoa; phylum Mollusca; class Bivalvia; order Cardiida; family Solecurtidae; genus Azorinus; species Azorinus chamasolen. The sequence goes on along the minus strand of OY755235.1, from coordinate 97,543,108 downwards.
GATATTTATAGTTTATCTGAAATTAAATGGTTGCTTTATTACATGTATTGTGCAAAACTGACATAATTAAGTTTACAAGGCAATCAACTTTTCATGGCTATCTTCCATTACACATTTCTCCATCAAAGACATCTTATGATCCATGCTCTATGCTGATTTACTCTATAAATACACGCTGTCTGTAAATAACTGAAGTACTGTTGGTCGGACGTAAAACCGAACTCACAATAAATAGGCCTTTCTACGCCTTTGCAAACAGTAGACTGATATCAGACGGCTCCTGTAGGAGACGTCTGATCAGGATATACTCTTTTTATGCCCCCAGATCAGATCTGGGGGGCATATTGTTTTTGCCCTGTCTGTTTCAGGACAACTTTAACATTGGTCATAACTTTTCGGCCAGTACAGAGACGTGATATTTGGCATACATATGAATCTGATAAAGCCGTACATTTTGAGAGGTGACAGGTCAAGCTCATCCTTCAAGGTCAGAGGTCAAATATATAGGTCAGATCACCGACTTCAACACTGGCCATAACTTTTGAACCAGTAGAGATAGAGACAATATTTGGCATGCATGTGTATCTCATGAAGCTGCACATTTTGAGGGGTGACATGTCAAGGTCATCCTTTAGGGTCAAAGGTAAAATTGGCAAGTGGGCATAGTGTTTCACAAACACATCTTGTTGCTGATGAAATTATAATAGATATGACTATGTACTTTCCACCAATACCAAAAACAAAGCATGCATATATGCCATTATAAATATTCAGCTAATAACTGTTCTTGAAGTCATTATTTCTTGCACGAAGATTCATTGAGTAAAGGGCTAATCTTCATTATTGTGTATACATAACTCTTGTATGATTTGCAGGAAAGCAGTCAGCTGTGTCATTAATGATTATTGTAGAGTAAATTACAGTTTATGTGATGTAGATGGCCGCATTATGGAATAACTGGGTGGTTGTTGTATCGACCATTGAAATAAAGAGAGAAAAAACTCTGTTCTGTGTTAAATTGCCCATAATAAGGGGTTGGTTGCATTTTTGAGGTGGTCGTTATGAGAAGTTTTACTGTAGTCATGATGTCTTATTCATCATGTGAAGAGTATAGATAACCTATGCTAAGTCTTGTCCAGGGGGTAAGAGATGTAGTGTAAGTCTACAACTCGGTACAGTGAAACCCCTCTAGACTGGACTTTAAGTTAGTATAAATATATGTCTTGAAGACAGGATGCTGCTTAATGCAGGGCGAAAGTCATGCAGAAAGCTCCTAGGAGCTTTCTGCAGGACAGTCACACTGCATTAAGCAGTCGCCTGCCTAAAAGTATCTAAATTCTTCTCTACTAGAGTTCCAGTTTAGAGGGGTTTTACTGTAATACTAACTGTTGGGACTCTTTAGTCAATGCTTCCCCCAACTGTGACATAATAGGTAAACCTGATTGATAATGTTTCTTCCATTTTTGTAGGAGACCATCTCCCCCTCCTGAGGCTGCCCCTCATGGACCACCAGGGATTCGGTCTAGGGATGTAGCAAATGGATTTGAAGAGAGGCGTATGGAGCCGCCCGGTGGTGGTGGTGGTGGTGGTGGAGACAGTTACAGCAGGTCTTACTCAAGCTATTATGAAAGATTCTATAAACCAACAAATGGTACACAGGCCCCATCTCGGCCTCCTCTCAACCGAGCACTACCCATGAAACAGGAAATGGGCGGGGCATCCATGAACCTCCCAAGTTTGGCAGCACCACAGAAAAAAGATCAATCCCTGTTACAGAGTGGACCAATTTACTTCTAGTAGAGACCATATATGACTTAAAGCAAACATTTCTTGGTCATAGAATTTTCAGCAAGTTGAATGGCCATTTGCAAAGGAGCACAGGCTTAGTAAATGTAGGCAATGTTGGCACTGTACGGGGTGCACACATTCTGAATTAAGATCTGACGTGTTGAGTCCAAGTATAAACATTTATAAACATGATGGACACAACCTTCAGTTTTCTTGAATGGAATAGGCCCCTGGTACGTCCCATCACAGTAGCTCAATTGCGATTCTGTAAATGATGCTTTGTACTGAGCTATAAAGCATTGAAACTAACACCATTCATATAGGGTATTTGCCAGTGTCTCATAAAAGATGTATTCAAGAAATGCATGGTACTGTTAGAGACGAAAGGCCATAGTGATGTCTCAACATATTGACAGCCATTTGAAGATCGAGTGCCCTTGCAGAAGATTGAGTGCTGTTCAGCTAATCTGTCAACATGCCGAGTGATGAGAAAAGATCCCACCTATGCTTTGTAAACAGTGTAGATCCAAACCAGCCTTAGCTCAGACTTATCAGGGTCCACATTGTTAAATTTTGAAAACTTAATGTTGCAACTACAGTAGAAGCTATCATTAGACCTTTTTCGTGGCTATTTTAGACTGTTTCTACTGTACTGGCTTGTCTATAGGTATAGCCCCTGATCTGTTGTTGAGGCTGGTATGTGTCCATATTGCTAAAGCATAACACACGAGTCAGAAGCAGAACTAGATAAGAGGAGTATTGTGTATTGATTTCTCCCCCACCAATTAGCCCTTTACTCCATGACTTAACCCATTCCCTCCTAGACTATTTTTAGACCCAAACTCTTTGAATAAATACCAAAAAGGAGCATTTACTAGAGAAAAGGAACATATTTTTAAAATTGTGTATTTTTGATACCATTGTGATAAATAGAGTATTTGCTCCACAGGAGCAAATGCTCTTATTTATCACATGTGTTTCAAAAGCTGACTTTACCAAGACGTCAAAAGGCATTAGTAGAAGGGAACGAGTTAACGCATCTTATCTTGTGTTTTGCATAATGTACTTTTCTCATTCGGCAGCTCAAATATATCTCCATTTTAATAGTAGACATGCCCAACAAATCAGCTGAGTTTTATTTTCTCATTTTCCATTTAGATAACATACTGAAATAAATATCCTGAAAGGGAAACATTTTGATAATTCTTTTTCATACGTTGTCCGTTCCATGAGCATTCGGTATAAATGTATATATATATTGCCATTTAGGCTGATAAAATCATAACTTCACCAAAGCTTTGAGTTAAATGTATGGTCATCATCAGCAGTTACAGTTGTGTAAATAAGATTAAAATTTTAGGCATTGTGTATGTATTTTCCTTTGTGTGTAGGTGTAGCATTGAAATTATAGAGAGAAAGAGTGCAAGAATGCTGATATTGTTTACACGATCAAGATTGAGAGATTTGCAATAGTTTGGTTGTTTGATTCAGTTATGGTTGGTGTCGAGGAAATTAGGAACTCAGTTCAGAGTTGTAGACCAGAGGAATGCACAGTAGAATCTGCCTTAAGCGGCCATCAAAAAGAGGGCTACTTATGTGTCTGTAAGGCAGCTTAATACAGGAGAAAAGTAATGCATAACGGAGTTTACCACAGTACTTTTGCTATGCATTAAACAACCACCTGCTTGATTAGTTTATTCAATCATTAAGTAGTTGCTTTAGACAGGATTTTCTGTAGTTTGATGGCTGATTGGGGTCTTCCCTGAGTGACTCTTGGCCTCCTCACCTTCCATGTTATATACAGTTAAAGACATTAATGAGCGTGGTTTGTTTTGTATTGTCACAAGTGTTGTCTTTTATATATTGCAGTGAAAAAAGCTGAAGCAGTTTACTTAAAGACAACAGTTATGACTTTGTTAGTGATTTATTTAATCAAAGCTGTAGTTAAGATGACTATTTAAGCAAAGTTTCTGACAAACTCTATCTTGTTGGTACAGTAAAACCTCTCTCTAACGGCCACTTAATTACATCAAGTATTTTGTGCTATAGACAGGTGACTGCTTAACCCTTTCCCTCATACGTGTTTTCACCCATCTGCAAACAGAGTAGACCCAGATCAGACTGCTCCTAGAGGAGCTGTCTGATCAGGGTCTGCTCTGTTTGCTAATAGTTTGATAGATCTGTTTCTTTTCTTTCTAAAATGGCTACAGTGTCCCGCCTTCCATATTTCATTTTAGCTATTTTTGCCATGAAGGTATTGAAATTTGGAATAGATCTAGAACAGGGAAAGGGTTAAAGCAAGGGGAAAGTAAAACAGAACGCTCCTATAGGAGAGTTCTGTTATACTTTCACCTTGCTCTAAATACCAACTTAACACAATTTAGTGGCCGTTATAGAGAGGGTTTACTGTACTCTTTAGAATCACATCAGACGGGCAGTTCTAATGAGTAGCAGCAAGAGAGAAGTTGCCATAGAAACGAGACTTTTTTTTATCTACAGTCCTGCTGGTTAACCCCTTTACCGTATTAATATTCATGTAAAAATAATTACATCATGAATATTTATTAGCTGAATTATTATAATGAAACATGAACGCAGAAATGTTTTACCTTGGCAGAAACTAGTGTCAGATCTATGTAACAAACAGGACAGACCCTGATCAGATGGCTCCTATTGGAGCTGTCTAATCTGAGTCTACTCTGTTTGCAAAGGTGTTTAATAATGTTGAATATTAGATTCATGTATCAAAAATATAAAATAAGGAAAGGAAATTTATTGCCACAGCAAATAGAAGAGAATCTGTAAAATAAGTAAACAGCAAGTCTCCACTCAGACGACTCCTACAGGACTGTTTGACATGGGTCTGTTCTGTTTGCAAATGCATCAAAAGGTCTCTGTCAGGTATAGAGTTAATTTATTTAATTATCCCATTACTTTATAGTTACGCCTTTGCAAACAGTAGACCTAGATCAAATGGCTTCTGTAGGAGCTGTCTGATCAGGGTCTGCTGTTTGCTTATGAAATAATTTAGGTATTCTACAGCTTCTGTCATGACCAAAGATTCCTATGTTCATATGCCATTATAAAATATTCATGATGACATCATTTCTTTCATAAATATTCATGGAGTAAAGGGTTATGGTAGTACAGTAAAATCTTTCTATAATGGCCACTTAATTGTGTGTGTTGGTAGTTAAGGCAGGTGGCTGCTTAAAGCAAGGTGAAAGTAAAACAACACTCCATTAGGAGCGTTCTGTTTTACTTTCACCTTGCTTTAAGCAGCCACCTGCATTCAACACAAAATACTTGATGTACTTTAGTGGCCGTTATAGAGAGGTTTGGCTGTAATACAATATGCATCAAGTTCTCAATAAATTGCCCATAGTATCAGGACAGGTATCATCAGGTTGTGTGATAGGTTAGATTGGATGAAATGTATGTGTAGAACGGCTGGTAGTATAGTCCAGGTCACTTTAACCCTTTCCTCCATGAAGATTCACTTAAATATTTATTACTTTATAAATATTCATGGACTGATTTTTATCTCATCTGTTATTCAAAGAAAAAAAATAGGAACTATGTTGTAACCCCGTCGTTGTCGTCCGAAAACTTTAACGTTGGTTATTACTTTACTATTCAAGCCAATCTTGTGAAACTTGTTCACCATCACAAGGGTTACTATCAGGCAGACCAGCGTTGTCACCCGCATGCGGTATTCTTGTTTATAATTAAATGTCAACAGTGATATTTTTGGCCATGATAGAAACTTCTGAATCTGATCTGTATTATTCAATAAGTAAACAGAGCAGGCCATGTTGAGAGAGCTCCAACAGGAGCTGTCTGATCTGGGTCTGCTGTTTGCAAAGGTGCCAAAAGTTGTCTATTAGGGAAAAGGTTAAAACGCTTTACTCCATAAATATGCCTTTGCAAACAGTAGACACAGATCAAGCAGCTCCTTGTAGGCTACAGGTCTGCTGTTTGCTTATGATATAATATAGATATTCTCGAGTTTCTGCCATTTCCAAAATTCCTGTGTTCATGTGACATTATAAAAATTAATATTCATGATGTACCGATTATTATGTCTTACATGAATATTCATGGAGTAAAGGGTGAATATGACATTGTGTAACTTGTGAGATACTGATTTTTGTGCCAAACGTGATCAAGTTCTGGTACAACTGTCTCCCTTAGCCTGCTACAGGTGAATCCATGGTAACTGTTGCAAACAGTTTGCATCCAGATGAGACTCAAAGTAACTCGTCAGGATATAAATTGTAGGACATTCTGATGGTGTTAGATTTTTGAACTGCAACATGGGAATGTGAATTTTGACATGTGAAAGTGGTCAGGTTGCTTGTAAAGCGGCAGGTTGTCAGGATTACACTGTAACTCGACTACTTTTCCCTTACTGATGCAAACTGTAGATCTCGTGTCAGATGAGAGGCTGTGTTGGCGTGTGCAGTTGTTGACCCACATTATCTGTTTACTCAATGAATATTCATGTAAAAATTGACATACATATTAGTTCCATGAAGTTTTATACTGGCAGGGTCTACAGCACTAAATTTTAAAATGCCTATGCAATTGGTTAATTAAAAGACAGAAAGATCACCTGGTATTCTCACTTTCAAATAGTATTGAAATGGATCCTGTATCTTATTGTTGGTGCCACTGTGTTTTTGATCACAATCAAGTCACTTCCTCAGAGCTGATTATCCAGTTAACTATGTACTCCATAGATATGCCTTTTTACGCCTTTACAGAGTAGATCCAGATCAAGGTCCTCTCCGTGTGCTTATTGAATTATATAGAGGTGATTCTACAGTTTCTAACAAGGCCAAAATTTCAGAGAAAGGGATTTTTTTTAGAATTTTGTAGTTTCATTGTGATAAATAGAGCATTTGTTCCTATTGGAGCAAATGCTCTATTTATCACAATGGTTTCAATAGGTGATTTTTACAGAGGCATAGAAAGGCGTATTTATGGAGGAAAGGGTTAAGTCATTATTTCTTAATAAATGAATATTCATGGAGGAAAGGTTAAACTTAATCCTTTGAAAGCTTCAAAAATTTCGTTGGCAAAAAATAATTAATTCTAAAAGTATGTTTTCTTTTAAAAGCCAGTGTCAGAGTGTAAAGCAGGATCCTGATCAGATACCAGGTTACTCTGCATCTCATCTGGATCTGAACTGATTACAAGTGTCATCATACATCGGTCCACAGCGTGGAAAGGGTTAAACCATATAGACCGTATACATCAGGTTGTGTGTTGATTGGTTTATCCCATTATTGCTGTTACCAATCTATGGTTTATCCCATTATTGCTGTTACCAATCTGTGGTTTATCCCATTATTGCTGTTACCAATCTGTGGTTTTCATTTTGATTCTCAGGATATTATTATCATACACTGAACATAAGAAGGAAATAGTGTAGAGCGGCTCGTAAGCATTGTATTTTATTGTTCATCTTGACATTGCAGACCCAGTTTGGTTTTACACTGTATATCATTGAGGATGCATTCTCTTGTGGTATGATTCATATTTTCTTCAGACTAAAATTTAAAGTATTTATAAACTGTTACCAAAGGTCTGGGAGCAAGTTTGACTGGTCTACCATACTATTGTTGATAGATATTAACCCTTTCCTCCATAAATACGCCTTTCTACGCCTCTGTAACAGTCACCTGTTTAAATCATTGTGATAAATAGAGCATTTGCTCCTAAAGGAGCAAATGCTCTATTTATCACAATGGTTTCAAACTACAAAATTCTGAAAGTTTACTTTTCTCTAGTAAATGCTCCTTTTGGGTAGGTTCATTCAAAGAGGTTGGGTCTAAAAATAGCTTATGGAGGAATGGGTTAATATCCTCTTTTGAGCTGCGTTGTTTATGGTGAGGTTCACCCCTTGAATGCCACAAATGAGGTAACTGGCTTTAGTAAAACGGGATTTGAATTCACTTGAAGTTGCCAGACTTGAAACCAGAGCAGTAGATAAATGCGCGTACTCCGATACTAAAATCGCCATTTCTCCACCAAACCCTATGAAGATTCTTAAGAGTGGTCACAACATAGGGTTTACTGGAGAAATGAAGGAGTTGTTTTTGAAAATCTTTTTAATTAACGCATCATATCTGGACCTCTGTGAAATATGGTAGCAACTGGGAACCAAGGAAATAACCAGAAGTTGCATAATAATAATAGAGACTGAAATTCAGCAATCAACAGATGTCAAGGACTCGACATAGAGGTAGATGACTTCTTGAATTTTTGTAATCATAAAGAACTTAATATTGATTTAGATGATGTTTAAATCATGATTCAAAGATCTTTATTGATTTCCCATTATTAGACTTTCTCTCATTACGCTACAGTTTACCTGAGTAGCGTTAAGCCTGTCTTAACCCTTTCCTCCATAAATACGCCTTTCTATGCCTCTGTAAATGTCACCTATTGAAACCATTGTGATAAATAGAGCATTTGCTCCTATAGGAGCAAATGCTCTATTTATCACAATGGTTTCAAACTACAAAATTCTACAATTGTCCTTTTCTCTAGTTTATGTTCCTTTTCGATACATTTATTCAAAAGGGGTTGGATCTAAAAATAGCCTATGAGGGAATGGGTTAATTCATAAATATAGATTACTGAACCCTTAATGCTGGGTATTGAAAATGGAATGGTCCATCAATGTTTAACCCATTCCCTCATACTGACGCATTTTGACGCCTCTGTAAAAGTCACATGTTGAAACCATTGTGATAAATAGAGCATTTGCTCCTATAGGAGCAAATGCTCTATTTATCACAATGGTTTCAAACTACACAATTCTACAATTTTCCATTTCTCTAGTTGATGCTCCTTTTCGGTAGATTTATTCAAAGTGGCTGGATCTAAAAGTAGCCTATGAGGTAATGGGTTAATGATAGAGTTTATTTAGTATTAAAGGTATAATTTGCAAGAGGATCTTAAATTGACAAGCAATGAAGAACCTCATCAGATGGCTCCTCCAGGAGTCCCCTGATCTGGGTCTACACTAGCAACTGCCAGTACACTGGTTCCCTTCATTCAAAGGGTTAAGATGAGAAACACATTGTTAGCCAGCAGAATGTAATCTTTAACCCATTCCCTCATAGGTTATTTTATATCCCTCTTTGATGAATAGATATACTAAAATACTTCTTATTAGAAGAAACAGTGTAATATTGAAACCACTGTGATAAATACGAGTATTAATGTTTCTTCATAGGAGGGAATGCTCTATTCATTACAATGGTTTAAAAAAATGAATATTACAGAGGTGTCAAAAGTATCATTATGAGGGAATGGGTTAATCAGATCATCCTCGTGTAATTTTTCACAATAAATAATCTACACTAGCTATAGATAATTACAGGTATGTCATGAAGAGGCGAACTAGTTAATTAGTTCAGTAAAATGACATTTAAATGTTCGTTATTGTTTTTTAAAGCATGCCTACATGTTTTTATATTAACTTTTGCAAACAGTTTGGATCAAGATGATACATTGAGTGACTCTTGAGTCTCATCTAGATCCAAACTATTTTGACTATAACCATGATACATTGAGGCAACAGTTTCTGCAGATAGCTCAGGTTGGTTTTCGATCATCTACAAAAAAATTATTTGCTTCCATTCATTCTCAGTTGTATCTGAACCATTTACTCCATACATATATGCCTTTTAATGCTTTGGCAAACAGAGTTGACCCAGATCAGACAGCTCAAAAGGAGCATACATGTATCAGATTCTGAAGTTTATTCCATGATATTTATTATTCTTACAGGAATATTCATGGAGTAGAGGGTTAAATGGATGAATGTTGGAATATATTCCAATGATAAATAGTTCTGATGATAGAGACCCATTTAACCCCTTCCCTCATGAATATTTATGTAAGAAATGATGCATGAATATTAATTAGCTTTATTTTTATAATGGCAAATTAACAAGAAATATGGTGACTGGTCAAAACTATTCAGATCGTTATGATTTCCATAAGCAGACCATGATCAGATGGCTCTTTCAGGAGCCATCTGATCATGGTCTACACTGTTTGCAAAGACTTGGAAAAGTGTATTTATAGAGTAAAGCGTTTACCCTTGACCTTGTGAATAAATATGTAAGAAATAATGAATCGTGAATATTATCTGAATTTTGAATTTTATAATGGCATATAGCATGAATTCGACCAAAAGCACTGTAGAAACAGATCTATATAATACAAAGAAAACGGGGCAAACAGTAATTTGACGGCTCCTACAGGATCGAGGTCTACTTTGTGAAGGCATCTATGAGGGAAAGGAATAATGGAGAGTGTGTTTCTTCAAATAATATATTTCTTCATTAGCCCTACCATATCATGCTAGTTCTCATTAAAATAAGTACCAGCAGCATCAAGTGGAGAAATATAGATAACATTTATCATAGATTTGCTACATACATGTATTAAGAAGTTTATTTGAAGAACTTTCATCTTTATGGTTTTGCTTTAGAATTTTGTAGTTTTGAAGTGTCAATATGAGTGAATGGGTTAACATTGAACATTGAGTAGGAAGCCTTTTTTAAAACCATAAACTCATTTTCAGACGTGAGGACATACCTCAAACATTTTCACTTGGTTTCTGGCTTCACCTATTCTGACAGCGGCTTGGAACCAAGCAAACCTTTTTAGATGATTTTTACCCAGAAACCAAGTAAACGTGTTTAAAAATATTGTGCCTGACGCCCTGTATGGGTGAATTATTTTCCAGGCATTGAAGTTTCATGTTTTACATAAGTAACATCCATTTTGCTATCTGGTTCCAAATTGTTTGACTATTTTCTGACAAATATACACTAAAACTTTTGACACTTTACTACATAAATATGTCTTGGCAAACAGAGAGGACCCAGATCAGACAGCTCCTATAGGGTAATATATAACCCTTTCCTCTATAAATACGCCTTTCTACACCTCTGTAAATCATTTTTTGAAACCTTTGTGATAAATAGAGCATTTGCTCCATAGGAGCAAATGCTCTATTTATCACAATGGTTTCTAAACTACACAATTCTAAAATGTTCCTTTTCTCTAATTATTGCTCCTTTTCGGTAGATTTATTCAAAGAGGTTTGATCTAGAAATAGCCTATTAGGGAATGGGATAATGTAGATCTGATTCTACAGTGTCTGTCAGACCAAAATTCTATGTTCACATGTCATTACAGAAATTTGTCTGATTGTTATTATGTCATCATTTCTTGCATGAATATTCATGGAAGTGGTCATGCGACCTAGTCTGATGCTTGGTCTTCAAGGCAGGTAGTAGCTTAATGCAACCACCTGTTTTTTTAAAGAAGCCCGTGTTTATTTTTTCATTGATCGCTGTAGATCAGTTCTACTGCATATGGAACAAACGGTCTTTAAAAGCATTCATTTGTTGTTTTTTTAGCGCACAAAATTGTTTGGTTGAATTTTCATTCATTGAGCTGTTTCTTCACAATTGTATTTTTCACATTTTTACCAGAGGTATAACTATGTATGAGGTATTGTGCATAAAATGAGGAAAACAAAATAAAAATCCTGTCATTAATGTTCATGTCACCATGTTGTAGTAATCATGACGATCAATCATTTTCTCAAATAAATGAACTTAGAAATTCCAAATGCTTTGTGTATTGCTCCCTTGTTACTAACCGTATTCCTTGTAATAACCCTTTCTTTCATATAAATGCATCTCATTTGCAAACAGTAGACCCAGATCAGACGGCTCCTATAGGAGCCGTCTGATCAGGGCCTGCTGTTTGCCAATGGAATTTGATACATCTGTTTCTTTACTTACTAAAATGGCTACAATGTTCCACCTTCCATATTTATTATACCCCCGCAAACTTGTTTGAGGGGGTATATTTGATAATGAATCACCCCGTCCGGCAGATGGTCCGTCCACTTTTCACAAGTTTTGAGCATGAGTAGTTGGGTTCGCGAACTCCTTTCAGTTTTAAACTTACTGAATTTATATTTGGTATAAATTATAACCATGAATGGTAGATGTGAAAGACGCAATTTTTAGCTCACCAGAGCATAACGTGCTCAGGGTGAGGTTTTGTTACCGCCTGCTATCCGTCGTCGCGCGTCATCAATTTCAACATATAAAAATCTCTTGAATCTACAAGTTTCTCAGCTTTCATCTTTGGCACATAGCATCATCTGTAGGTCCTCTACAAAAGTTATATAAATTATGCCCCTGGGGTCAAAATTGGCCCCGTCCCAGGCATAGGGGTCTGTACCGCTTCATGGGAGTATATAATTATACTAACAATGTATAGTGTATATAGACTCCAATGAAGCGGTACATACCCGTATGACTCCAGGGGTGCCTTGCTTTCTATAGAAACAGTAAAACTTTGAAAATCTCTTGAAACTGGAAGGCACACCGCTTTCGTATTTGGCACATAACATCGTGTTCAAGTCCTATACAAACGTAATATAAATTATGCTCCTGGGGTCAAACTTGGCCCTGCCTCAGTCAATAGAAGCATATAGTAAAACTTAGAAAATCTCTGAAACTGAGGGTCGTTATGCATGTTGTGGAGTTGTCTGGAGGGGGAATTTTATTTACATTTTGACTTTGGTGAAAGTGGGATAAGGACGAGGTTAGGTACCCGTAAACCAGGTTTAAGTTCCCCAGTAGCTTATTTTGGTTGCTGGCCGTTCCAAGGCGGCACTCCTGCTTTCAGCCTACGGTCAATTTTGTTGTTTAATATGTTTAATGTGTTTCGTCTTGATATGCGTCCTGTTATGTTTTGTCTTGTGGCTTTACCGTTTCTTGTTTGATGGTGTTTGGTGCGGTGTCATTTCGTGTGTGGCTCTCCCTGTTTGACTATTTTTCCATATTCTCAGCTTTCCTATTTGGCACAGTGCATCATGTTCAGGTCCTCTACAATAGTTATATAAATATTGCCCCTTGGGTCGAAATTCGCACCGGCCCACAGGTGTCCAGTTTTCAATAGAAACATAGAGTGAAAACTGAAAATCTTCTCCTGAAACTGGAAGGTTCTCAGCTTTCATATTTGGCACATAGCATCATGTTCAGGTCCTCTACAAAAGTTATATAAATTATGCCCCTGGGGTCAAAATTGGCCCCGCCTCAGGAGTGGCCAATTTTCAATAGAAACATACATGCATAGTCACTGTATGGTAGCACTGTACGCCGACAATAATCGGAGTTTCCAATATGGCGGACGTGTAATATCGGTGAGGTACGTGTCCTTTGTTTTTGGTCTAAACTTTTTAATACGGCATCTCCTACACTAAATTTTATATGGAATGAAAGAACTGAACACCCAAAATCAACGGCTACTAATCGTTTTTGGTACAATCACAGCGTCTTCCTAAAATATGTTGGCAAACACGGCGTGTTGAGAACTTGAAAAATGAAGCGAGAGAACTGAACAAAACTGACGAATATTCTGCTTAAATGAATGCATCGATAAAAGTATGTGTCCACAAGTACGGAGACTGTCCAGCTTCTCATGCATGTCCAGTATTTGCTCATCAAAACCCGTTTTAGTAGATATTTGAAAGGTTTTAAATTCTACATGATGTACGCCACGGTGCATAACGTAAACAAAGCAATGTACGCCACGGAGAAAGCGATATATGTACGCCACGGTGATACGAATCTAGCAAAACACCTGTACGCCACGATGCAGATATAAAGGAAAAAAATAACCATGTAGCATGCCTTTCTTTTATTGACATTTACTAAATTCTTATTTATCTAATTTTCTTTTTGAAAGTCCCTGAATGTCCTGAGGTAAAAAAATGACACTTTGATTTTTTTGTTTGAATGCAAAGTAAGTTCACTCGCACAATGATCATTACTATCGCCATCCGATAAATGTACATAGTTTTCTTGAAATTCAAGATGAACCGTTTTTTCATCGGTGTACAACTGTGACGTACCATTAATAACTGTGAAAGCATGTCCCAACCCATTCGCCGATTTTAACAAATCATTGCTAATCACACTTATATCGTATTAATCTGTTTGCAATGAACTAATGACATACATAAATTTAGATTTACGCCAATCCGAACCACCATTCTTTTTCAGTTTTTCTAATACAATGTTTTTGTTTACTTTCGTTTTTCGGAGATCTCTCATTCTATTGCTAACGTGAAGAATGGTTTTTTCAAACAAGTTCCTAACTTCGGCTAAATTTTGCTCTCGGGGGATCACCTCCCTTCAGAATTTTATCTATCTCTTGAAACTGGTCTGGTTTTATCCTACCACGACTTTCTAAGTCAATGAGTTTAACATTCAAATTTTGAATTGTCAAAAGTTCTTCATTTAGCCTATCCTTTCTTTCTCTCAGTGTAGGGGATTGTTCAAACCGAAATATGTCAATATCACCACTCTTAACACTACAACCAGCATTTTTTTTTGCCGTCGACACATAGCTTGTAAGTTTTCATTTCATTTGTCTGGTCTGCAAGTTTATCAACAAGGTCATGCAAAATTCCTAGAGTAAACTCTTCATCACCTTTGCTCTTTCCAATAGATTTAAACGGAACAACAAAATCAATTTTGGCATTTTGAGGATTTAGACTCTCACTAGGATTTTCAATTTTATCCCCTGTGTGTTTAGGGCCGCTCATAAAATTCAGCAATTTCCCGTGGAAGAGACAATATCCGATTCTCCTGAACCTTTTAACCAGTGTGTTGCATCGCATAGTGGCAGTTGACCTCAGGCTGTAAAATCTACACACATCCATGAATAGATGGAACGCGAAGTTATCAAGAGGATCCAGTTTTCTAGTTGTCCACACTCTTTAAGACTTGTGACAGCATCCGGAAGACATGCCTGTATTTCTGATATCAACTTATCATCATTTTCTATCGTATTACCGTCGCTGTACCCTATAATCATGTCATCACATTCATTGTACTTCGTGGCAACATAAATTTCATCATCGCTGAAAGGTATTTCTTCATCCACAGCATCAATATGACCTTAGTATACTACAGACGCAATTTTGTGCGGTGTTGATGTGCGCATATTTTTAGCTAATGGACTGTCCAGAGAAATGTCATCAAGGGAAAGGTTGGAAATGCCAAAGTCATTCTCAGCCGCAACGTCGATGATACGCAAAGAAATATGATCGCTTGAAAATTCAGGATGTACAGTTTTATTTGTTTTTGTAAGATATCTGGAATTACTTGATAGTTCAGAGTTCTGAATCCAAGTTTACCACTCTGGCTGTTTAGTTCGAGATTTTTAATTTCAGAACTTGGATGGAATGCGTATGCCAAAAGCAATCATCGTCTTAACCGTCATGATCACAGTAGTAACATCGATAAACGACTCTGAAATACAAAAAGCATAGTTGTTATTTCCCTCCAAAGACTGCACTACTGGGTAAAACAAAATCTGAAGCAGCTTACTACAGAAAATTTATATAACCAAAGCATTTTAAAGGAAATAGCGCCGCTAATGTTGCAAATGCCGGCCTGTTAACAGCTTTTGTAAGTATTTGACTTTAAAATGAGTTACACGCAATTCAAAGCCGTGTTTCGACATAATAATGGAATTGATTAAATGTGAAGTACGTCGAGCTAGAACTAAAACTAATATACGTGACTATGAGACAAATCCATAACATTGGGACAAAATGGCAATATTTATGGTGTTCAACAGTTAAATGACACAATGTCAAGGTTTCTATTCATATATACGCGATAAGGAATCTAGCCATGCCCTTTTGACGAGATGCAATTTGAGTATGATCAATCAAGATAAATCATACTTCAAAAGTTGTAGGCCTTAAATATCTGTTATAGAATAGCCTTGCTGAAAGTGATCGGAGGTAAATGAAAATGAGGTCAAGGTGAACGTGCGGCTGTGGGATGTGAGTGGATTGTGAATGGTCTAAAGTAATGACTGTAAATATCGAAAGTCTCAGACAGGTGATATGGCTGTTAAATGAAAAACTAAGCAACATTGATTGTTTCATCTGCAAATAACGTCAAAGCCACATTCAGGTTTGGCGATATGAGTAGATGACCACTGGTCGATTCTAACGTATATGTAAGTTTTAATATATTAACAAAGCAGTATTGGTGTAATATAAACAAAACATAAAGAGAATAACTGCACTCAAGATGGTATTCTAAGTGCAAATGATGTCAAGAGGTTGGTGATATGTGCGGATGGTCAATGAGGCAAGGTAACAACTGTGTATTTTTTCAGGGTATAAGAAAAGCCTTGTTAGTGAAACCTGTCACTGTGGTTAAAGATACAGTGATGGTGTTACTGCTAACTTAAGCTTTTAAACCCGATTACTCACGCCCAACCAAGTGGTTTTCTAAGTACAAATGATGTCAAGGTCAAAGGTATTTTGTGTGATATGTGCAGATGACCAGTGGTCCAATGTAATAACTGTTTCAAAATCAAAGCTATAGGCAAGCAGTGTTGGTGCAAGATGAGACTCTGAAATTTGGTTAACAAAGTTCAAAATCTATCGGAGACATCAAACAATAACAAAAGATGTAACAAAAAGATATAACAAAATAAATGCTTACGTTTCAGCGTTATCCACTTCTGCCATATTGTCGTCATGTACTATGCAATGTACTGCGCATCAAAATCTGAAACTAGGAAAATTGAAAACAGTACTAACAAAATAGGACATAAAAGAATAAAATTAGCATCTGAACTTTACACAGAAACAACGTGGGCAACAACTGTATTAAAATTTAGGTGAATATATGTAACGTACAAATGTCAGTTACATATTGTATCTACACAAGGGAGAGTGGACACGTGTTCTTAAATGCACCATGGCGTACAGAGTTTTTGCTAGATCCGTACCACCGTGGCGAACATAAATCGCTTTCTCCGTGGCGTACATTGCTTTGTTTACGCTATCCACCGTGGCGTACATCATGTAGAATTTAAAACCTTTCATACATCTACTAAAACGGGTTTTGATGAGCAAATAGTGGACATGCATGAGAAGCTGGACAGTCTCCGTACGTGTGAACACATACTTTTATCGATGCATTCATTTAAGCAGAATAATCGTCAGTTTTGTTCAGTTCTCTCGCTTCATTTTTCAAATTTTCAACACGCCGTGTTTGCCAACAGATTTTAGGAAGACGCGGTGATTGTACCAAAAACGATTAGTAGCCGTTCATTTGGGGTGTTCAGCTCTTTCATTCCATATAAAATTTAGTGTAGGAGATGCCGTATTAAAAATGTTTAGACCAAAAACAAAGGACACTTACCTCGTCGACATTACACGTCCGCCATATTGAAAACTCCGATTATCGTCGGCGTACAGTGCTACCATACAGTGATAGTGAAAACTTTGAAAATCTTCTCCTCTGGGGAGCGATGTCATGGCCACTCTTGTCACGTGTTTACTACTGGCCATTGCGAAGTTATCTCCCCCTGAACTTTGAAGGGGTTAACTTTTTTTCATGAAACCCGGGGAGTTCGTGTCGCAAACTCCTCCTTCAATCTGAAAGTTAATCAGTTTATATTTCGTACACATAATAACCACGAATGGTAGATGTGCAATACACACTTTTCACGTGTTTAGCACAGGGCATTGCAGAATTATCTCCACCTGAACTTTAAGTATTTTTGGTATGAAACATCATTTTTACATGGGGAATTGGTGTGGCGAGCTCCTCCTTCAGTTTTAATTTTGTTTAGTGCTGGGCATGGCAGAATTATCTCCACTTGAGCTTTGAGTATTTTTGTCATTTTGGCATGAAGCATTGGTTGTTGGTGTCACGAACTCCTCCAGTTTTAAAGTTATTGAATTTATATTTGGTAAACATAATAACTACGAATGGTATTGTCGATAAGGTATTCCGCCTTTTTCCGGAGGCTGTTTTTATCCTTCCGAACACACACGTGAAACATGCGTCACTATCACGATTTTTCATCGACGAAAGTCGGCGGAAAGTGATGAGTGCCAGTTCAAACCTTATCGATAATAGGTGTGTGTAAGACGCAATTTTCACGTGTTTAGTGCTTGGCATGGCAGAATTATCTCCATGAACTTTGAGTATTTTTGTGTCATTTTGGCATGAAACATTGGGAGTTGGAATAGTACATGTGCAAGACACAAATTCCTGTGTTTAGCGGCAGGAATTACAGAATTATATCCACTTATACTTTGAGTAGTTTTGTCATTTGATCATGTTTCAAGTTTGGAGAAGGTTTAAGTTTTTAAAGATATCAGAATATATACCCCCCCCCCCACACACACACACACTCAAGATGCATCAACAGTTCAACACACATTTTATTTTACATTTCTAGACGATATAAACTTGTTTTCACGCATTTGCTAACAGAGTAGACCCAGATGAGACGGCTCCTTTAGGAGCCGTCTGATCAGGGTCTGCTGTTTGCTAATAAAATTTGATAGCTCTGTTTCTTTGCTTTCTAAAATGTCTACACTGTTCCGCATGTCTTTATAACTATTTTGTTTATGAATATTCAGTAGGTTTAGAAGTTTGCAATAAACATAGAATAGGGAAAGTGTTAAGAGGCTGTATACCAGACAATTGCTTGCTAAATTGAGGCCAGAGTTAAAGGTCAGTCACAGCGACACCAAACAAATCTCTAACAGTATTTTACACAAGCTTCGTGTATCTATAAACTAAATGTGATAAACATATTAAACGTGTAACTAAAGTTAGATCTGGAAAAGAAAGTTTGACATCGCCAGTCTGCCAAACAACACTCACCATGTTAATTACAAGACGTTTTGTTTAAAAATTGGTTAAAATTAGGATAACTGACACTGTTCATTTATTTTTACAAACAACATATAATCAATAGAAATTATATAAAGACTTGAATAATACTGTAAGTTTAAATAATATGGCCACAATCTCGATTTAAATAGACACTTTTAATTTTACCAATTCTCAGTGTTATTTAATATCAGTTTCATGCTGCTGTTTTACTGACAATTAAATTCCAAATCTATAGACGTTCCTCCAAATTACAACCAAAAACAAATTCTATCAAACCTCAAACATTGACTGATCTGAATTGATTCTTTAAAACCATCTAAGTGGTTAGAACCAGGTTAGTATTCAATAAGTGTTATTATTATTTGAAGTATGATAATATAATAATAATGATCATAGATAATCACTTTGCAATGTAAGATTCCATTGCTTCCCTTAGACCACAACACAGGTAATGGAGTTTTAGTAATATTCATATTATTATAAATCAAGGTTAAGATAGTTTTATTTGAAATAATGATAAAAAATAAAATAATAAACAACACTTTCATTACTAAGCTAAGTTTTATGGTCTAAGGGAAGCAACTCTTACAAGCTTTCCTTATAGTAAAGTACGAATTATCTCCCTTAGACCATAAATATCAATTTATAAAATAAATAACAGCAATAAATAGTATTATCCTCCCTATTTGACGTAAAAAATATTGAATAAAGAACCGCTGAGTAACTCGATGTTTCACCAGGATCCAAACTGTTTGACATGCTGAACGCTGTTTTAGAGAAATGGAGGTAACTCCGTTATTACATTGATATAGCAACACTTTCTGCCCATGAGAAGTTACTCAGTAAGCTATAGCACTGGAATCTATATTTACCTGCCCCTTGTTTCTCCAATATATTCAATCATCATAAATATTTATCCCTTTCCTCCGTAAATACGCCTTTCTACGCCTCAGTAAAAGTCACTTTATGAAACCATTGAAACTATAGGAGCAAATGCTCTATTTATCACAATGGTTTCAAACCTACACAATTCTAAACTTTTCCTTTTCTCTAGTAAATGCTCCTTTTCGGTAGATTGATTCAAAGAGGTTGTGTCTAAAAATAACCTATGGTGGAAATAGGGTTATACAAGAAATCACGGAATCATGAATATTGCTTAACCAATTACTTCATATATAAACGCATTTTCATATATAAACGCATTTTCACGCATTTGCAAACAGAGAAGACTTAACCCATTCCCTCATATTGACGCCTTTTGACGCATCTGCAAAAGTCACCTGTTGAAACTATTGTGATAAATAGAGCATTTGCTCCTATAGGAGCAAATGCTCTATTTATCACGATGGTTTCAAACTACAACATTCTAAAATTGTCCT
This sequence comes from Azorinus chamasolen, assembly GCA_963576725.1. Classification (NCBI taxonomy): domain Eukaryota; kingdom Metazoa; phylum Mollusca; class Bivalvia; order Cardiida; family Solecurtidae; genus Azorinus; species Azorinus chamasolen. The sequence continues at coordinate 97,523,157 of OY755235.1, read as the reverse complement.
TTTCTCTAGTTAACGCTCCTTTTCGGTAGATTTATTTAAAGTGATTGGATCTAAAAATAGCCTATGAGGTAATGGATTAAATCAGGCGGCCCCTGTAGGAGCCGTTTGACCAGGGTCTGCTCTGTTTGCTTAGTACATGATATAGATCTGATTCTAAAGTTTTTGTCAATGCACAAAAATCTCATGAACATTTTATATTATAAAATTTCAGGTAATGAATATTTATGATGTCATTTTTATTCAATATTGAACATGTAATGGATTAAATAAACTTTTATAATGGCATATAAACACAGAATGTTTAGCCATGGCAGAAACTATAGGAGCCGTCTGATCTGGGTCTACTCTGTTTACAAATGTGTTTTTATCAGACAAAGGGTTAAATGGAACACGTGCTGACATTACAATGACAGTGGTAGATTACCTAACGTGAACACACGATGTAAACTATTATCTCCCTTGCTTTTGTTATAAATCACTCATCCGTTGAAACTATTTAACTTCCATTCTATTGTTCTATCGACAAACTTTTTTCGCAGCATTTCGTCTGGCACGAGTAGCTTCCCATTGTTCTTGTTCTAGTTGTCTCGCTTGGTACGAATCTGTGGAAATTATTTTTTTACCGAACTGGACAGCATTAGGAGCAGAGAAAGTTCTACTTTTTGCTGTCCATTTATTTTTGAATGTATTTGTGTTTGATAATATGATTATAACTATTTAGATAACAAAACGAGCATAAGAAAAAATAATTGACGATAATGATAATAATAATGATAATAACAATAATACCAATAGCAGACTCGAGACACACGTCACACGTCTTTGATCAACATAATTTTATCTAATATATTATTAACGCACTAGATCATTTGTATGGAGCGAGGCAACTGTTACAAGAACAAAAAGAGACCACTCCTGCCAGAACATTTAGTGCCAACAATGTTTGACGATAGAACAATAGAATTGAAGGTAAAGTTTTTCTATTATTATTATTATTATTATTATTATATTATTATTATTATTATTATTATTATGTAGTAGTAGTAGTAGTAGTAGTAGTAGTAGTAGTAGTAGTTGTTGTAGTAGTAAGTAGTAGTAGTAGTAGTAGTAGTAGTAGTAGTAGTAGTAGTAGTAGTAGAAGCAGCAGCAGCAGCAGTAGTAGTAGTAGTAGTAGTAGTAGTAGTAGTAGTAGAGTAGTATAAATCAAAGTGCTGAAGGTACTGGCGGTCTGGGGCTGGTTTATTATGAACATCCTGTTTTGTGCTTATTGGTTTTATCACATTAAGGTGGCGAGATAGTTTAGCCCCAGATATCGAAAAATAATATTTAAAACTGCCTTGAGCAATTCTTTTCTGAGCCTAGTTGGTTAGTTATATTAATTTATTTGATTATTTATCAGAAACATCGATAATCCTATCAAAACCGACATTTGAAATCTATATTTAAATGTGCCAATTTGATTTTTTTTTCAAATAGCGATTACAAAGTTATCTTGTGGGCTTAACTTATTGTAATTGGCCAATACTTATGTGAATCATTAGCATGCCCAGGGAACAGTGTCACATATATTTGATAAAACTCCCCGTTTGGGAGTTATGCAATATTTTATTTTGATGGAAATTCATCTGTGTGGTATTGTCCATTATACTGAATGTCTAAAAGTTTTAAAACATTCAGTATAATGCAATATTGTAGTTTTAAGACCCCTAAAATTCTGCCTCCCGTTACGTTTCTTTTGATTTTAGACGATCGAAGCAAGATATAAAAAAAACTGTGACACGGAACCCTGCCTGAGACAATGCTCTTTGATATGCCACAAACCGCGTATAATTCGGACACAAATTACAGAAGTTATGATTGCTTGAAAAAGCCGACTCCTTTAAATTTGCATCTGTCAAAAACATGACAAAGAATAGAAAGGCCCCCTTGTGTTGCCTAATCTTATAATTATCTTTATATATATATACGTTTTATTTCCTCTTTACAGAGATTTGATAACATAGTAACAATTGAAATACAATGTTAACACAAATAACATATGTACATGTACAGTTAGTATGAATTACACGAAATGGTAGGTCAAGACAAAAAGAACAAAGAAGTTGGATTGGATGAGAAAATATAGGGTCATAAGATTGTTGGATAGAAGGTAATAGAGATGGCAAAGGAGAGCATAATGCAGAATGCAACGTGCTTATCACATGATTAAATAGCATAGGACTTACAAGTACCGATGGTTTGAAGTGAAGACGCCCCAACCCCTTTTCAAACTTTAAGGAGTTGTGATATCTTGACCTGGACCATCAACAAATGAATTTGTCTGAGCACACTGTATTTTCGCTTGTATTCCACCTCAAAACGAAACGAAACTAGAGAGGTGGAAAAACGAAAATGAAAAACAGTTAATTATGCCTGTTATTGTTATATATTCACATCAGTGAATAAGCCCGTAACGTCTGTGATACAGTTTTAGGGTTTTAACGACAAATGGGATGAATAAGCGAATTGCATTTTCATAATAGGTGTCATCAGTATAATGTGTATAGACCATACTACCAAGCATTATTTGCAATAGCATTTCAGAGTTGCTCTGGCACGAGGCTCTAATGGTAGGTGAGAAGTGGTAGCTTAGAAAATCAAAAATACATTTCCTGTCACTTTCGAGGGATTGGCACTCTGTAATAACATGTTTGCACAAGTCGCGGGTTTGAGAATTGCATAAAGCGCAGATGAAGTCCTTGTACTCTACATACGTCCAAATTCGCGCAATTAGGCATTTATTGCTCTGACTAATGACGTCTTGCGGAAGTCTCCACACGTCTGCGAGAGTGATACCAAAGTGAAGACTTCGAAATCTGCAGAAATCACTGTCTACCGATGTGCGTTGAAGCCATAGTGTGTTGTGAAATTCGGTAATCGCATTATTAACAATTCTTTTCCAAGAATATTTACTAGGAAAAATGCCATACTCTGCATAATTGTGTAAATGAGATACGATGTTGTACTTACTTAATATGGTAAATACATCTGCAATGAAACCCATCTGCTGTATGTTGTCATTCAAAGCCATTCTTGTTAAAAACAAATTAAGCCTAAAACTAAAAACTCTTTTGCATAGCTAAGATCCTCCCCTTTCTTCCGTCCGATCAATTAAAAAAGCTGATTTAATTGCCATAAATCACCCATCAGAAAGCTTATCTAGTCATGTGGCCTACATAGTTTGAGGCTACCGAGAGGAAAATGCGGATAAATAGCCGCCTATTGCTTTATCACGTATGTGCCCTAATTATCAGTTCATCCCTAGGTGCCCCTGATAAGCCTTCCTCGTAAATGGCTGACTGGCTAAGTCATAGAAAAGCTCGATGGTAATAAAGCAAAAGGGGTTTATACGGCTTTTGGTATTTCGTTAATGTAATGGACAAAAGAGACTAATGTCTTCACTAATGCAAAAAAATACAAAATGATTTTTTTTGTGTAACATGCTGTGGAACCTTAAGGAAATTGATAGCTGTTCAACATCACACGTTCCTTTATTATTAGTTAACAGATGAGGATATAGTGTTTTTAAACAGGTAGTGTTCTTTCTGCTATTTCTGAGTATGAATACAGGAAAATAAACCTATTAATTAACATAATATACTGAAATACATGTATTCATAAAGTCTGCCAACAATTTACATCATATAAAGTGTAAGGCAGATCATTTCACTAGCATTCGTTTCCATTTCAAAGTTGATATTTTAGGCGTTCCTGAAAAGCATCATTACAGTAAAGTCTCCTTCACCACAAAGGCATGGGTCCTTTCGAGAGATGTGTGTTTCCTAGTTATGTCAAGGAAAACATAGGACGTAAAACAAGGAAGCCTTAGAGCGGAAGCCTTAGATGTGAACACTCATGGTAGAGTACCACAATACATAGCTATAAATCAAATATATAAGCGTTTTCCTTTATTGTTTTAGAGAAGAAGATTGAATGTTTTAACCCTTCCCTTGCTGAATTTTAAAATACATTTCTTCTTCTTTACCCATGCCCTGTTGTATATCTTCACTGTGTACAAGTATTTCGCTGTGCAAATCACTGCTGTGGAGTGCACTGGTCGCACACTTGTAAATAGTGCAGACCCTGAAGAGACAGCTCCTGCAGGAGCTGTCTCATCTGGGTCTTCACTATTTACAGGTACGTATATTGACGTGAATAGCAAGCGAAGGGTTAAAAGGTTTTCCTAGACAAAACCTCAGAATATACATCTCCTTTCCAAGAAAAGCAATCATGTATCTAATTCCTTTCATTTCTTTTCAGAAAAGAAGCCACAAAAATATTGCATCGGCAGCGGGGATCGAATTCACGCGAGGCACGAAGAACAAGTGTTGACAGTCTTCCACGCACTCGACTAAGCTATTTCGAACATAATAGTGAATTGAATTTGTATATAAACGTACATAATAACGCAAAAATATGACAGGAATAAATAAATTAATATTAAAAACGTGTTAATTGATAGCATTGTTTATCAATAATTAAATTTCAAATCTATATGCATTCCTCCAACTTCACAGTAAAATTAAAAACCCTCAGCCAAACCCTGAATATGTTCTTTTAAATCAATTAACCTTTAGCCTGCTATGGGCGGATGAGTGAATAGATGCACACAGTTTGGATCCAGATGAGACGCCGAGTAACTCGGCGCTTCACCAGGATCCAAACTGCCTGACACCTTGGTTGCATTTTGGTAGACAAATTCATTATAGCTTGAGTTTTGAAAATGTAGTAGGTCAAAACAATTGCAAAAATAATTTGCTCAGCAGGCTAAAGGTCAATTGATTGGAACCAGATACAAACACCAGTATTAGATTTAACATTTATATATTAATTCCCTTGTAGTGTCAACAACTGCAGTAACCAGACATATTGCTTAGACAATAACTCGAAAGGTAAAATAGACATATTGTTCATATTGATTTTTTATGTTTACATATTCGATTTTTATTCAGTATTCAGTAATAGGCGCCCTTTGATGCTCCGCATCCGTGCTTTTCTTGTATAGTTTCTGAAATGGCAAACATTCCATTTGTCTTTGACCAATATACTAATTCAAGTAATGAATATTCATCAATTCACGAATTTCTGTATGAATATTCAAAAGGGGAGGGATTAAAGGTCGTGGTCGCGCTTTAACCCTTTCCCTCATATTGACGACTTTTGACGACTCCGCAAAAATTACTTTCTGAAACCATTGTGATAAATAGAGCATTTGCTCCTATAGGAGCAAATGCTCTATTTATCACAATGGTTTCAAACTACAAAATTCTGAATTTTTCCTTTTCTCCAGTTCATGCTCCTTTTCGGTAGATTTATTACAAAAGGTTGGATCTAAAAATAGCCTATGAGGGAAAGGGTTAAAGGGCAACCCTAACAGAGTATTTATTTAATGCCAATAATTCTTCTTAACATACTGTAATTCTATAAATATAAAAAATCAAGGACGAGAAAATCTGGCGGGAAAGTAGCTTAATATGAACAATATAATCAATATTCCCTTGAATTTATGACAGAGACACAAATTAAATAGCAAAGCATTGATATGTACGAGTATATTATCATAAAACTTGCAATGTTAACAATGTCTTACCGTATGATATTATCAGGTTTTGCATTGAACGAAAATAATGCATCAAATCTCATATTGTTGCAGGCACTGATCTACATTTCCCTGTGTTATATTTATTCAAAATTTCAATACCTACTGAATATGTATGGACGAAATAGTTATAATGTATTATGGAAAGTGGAACATTGTAGCAATTTTAGAAAGTAAAGAAACAGAACTATCAAATTCCATTAGCAAACAGAGCAGACCCTGATCAGACGGCTCCTGTAGCAATCAGCGCCATCTGATCTGGGTCTTCTCTGTTTACAAATGCGTGAAAACACGTTTATATGGGGGAAATGGTTAAGACCTAGAAACAGGCCTCTTTTGGGTGACAAAGGAGGTTTTAGTGAGCGCCCCATCTAATCCTATACACGTATCTCCATATTTTGCTGCCAGTCTGTTTCCAGATTCACAACACTGATGGGGGATTCCATCAACCAGTAAGTTTCCTCCTGGTAACAGCAGGCCATCTGAAACAAGGAAATAGAAAGTTCAACTTTTGCCATGTAATAAGCAGCCACATGCTTTTACAGACTCATTTGTTAATAAAACGATATGGTCGTTTTAGTGAGTGTTACTTGCTGGGCGACATTAGTACAGTGAACCATCATTACAACGGAGGTATTTGTTTCCAGAGGTTTTGCTAGTTTAACGAGATTGCCGTTATAACGAGCTTAAATATGAAAAAACACAAGACCAGCTTGAAACTAGTACCAGCAGGTGAATGCTTAATGCAGAACACAAGAAGTGCAAAAAGCTCCCGCTTCTCGTGTTCTGCATTAAGCAATCACCTGTCTTATTTACAGCATATTTATTCAGTGATTGTTTCAAAGACTTAACAGTAATTTTGTTTCAATGCATACTGCCGTTATAACGAGGGTGTCATTGTAACGAATGCCGGTATAATGAGGGTTCACTATATTCTATATCAGCCTTTATCGCTCCATACAAATGAACGTTTGTTTCTAATCTGCTACAGTGTTCACTTATGTCCTCTTATTCTAGATTCACTCTTGACAGACTGCCAGTTAGACTTGATCCTGATTGGACCATGAAACTCTCAACGTTTGATCATGATCAAAACTGTACACAAACGTCAGTCTGACGACTAGCACGATAAGGGACACTGTCCTCTCTAAACCGGAATTCTAGTAGAGAATAATTACACTGTCCTCTCTAAACCGGAATTCTAGTAGAGAAGAATTTAGATACGTTTAGGCAGGTGACTGTTTAATACAGTGCGAAAGTCATGCGCTTTCTGCATCACCTTGGCCCTACATTAAACTGCCACCTGTCTCCAAGACCGATATTTATACTAAATTAAATATCCGGTTTAGAGAGGTTTTACTGTTTATGTAGAGTATAACCTTGTTCTAAAGCGGCCATCAAAAAATAGGTCCAATTATGGGTCTTTAACCCTTTCCCTCATATTGACGACTTTTGACGACTCTGTAAAAGTCACTTTGTGAAACCAATGTAGTAAATAGAGCATTTGCTCCTACAGGAGCAAATGCTCTATTTATCACAATGGTTTCAAACTACAAAATTCTAAAACTTTCCTTTTCTCTAGTTAATGCTCCTTTTCGGTAGATTTATTCAAAAAGGTTGTATCTAAACATAACCCATGAGGTAATGGGTTAAGGCAGGTGGTAGATATTGCAGGTAATAGGTAATGCGGAAAAACTCTTACAGGAACTTTCCCGGCATGAAGCAACCACCTCCTATATAAGACGCATATGTTAAGTAAATGAATGGCCGCTCTGGACAGATTCTACTGTAATGCATTTTAACTCTTTCACTGCCAAATTTCGTCTTCTGCAAACTTTGTCGTCTGCTACAATTTTCTTTTTTATCATTATTTTCCTTCATATTTATTTGAAACGATTCGCCCATAGCTCTTAACCCTTTCTCTCATATAAATTCACGCATTTGCAAACAGAGTAGACCCAGATCAGACGGCTCCTAGAGGAGCCGTCTGATCAGGGTCTGCTCTGTTTGCTATTAGAATTTGATAGATATATTTCTTTAGTTTCTAAATTGGCTACAATGTTCCAGCTTCCATATTTAATTATGACTATTTTGTTCATGAATATTCAGTAGGTATTGAAATTTGAAATAAACATAGAACAGGGAAAGGGTTAAGATGTTCACTGTTTGACATTTGTCAACACCTACGCAGTATACTACCGGTATTTACCTATTCCCTCATACAAACGTGTAAACTTTCACGCATCTGCAAACAGAGTAGACCCAGATCAGACGGCTCCTATAGGAACCGTCTGATCAAGGTCTGCTCTGTTTGCTATACTTTCTAAAATGCTACAAATTAAGTAACAATGTTCCATCTTCCATATTTCATTATTACTATTTTGCCCATGAATATTCAGTAGGTATTGATATTTGTTATATAAACATAGAACATGGAACGGGTTAAGTAACCTGCTGAACATGTTCGATGCCAATGACGGATAACCCAACATCTCAACAGGATCTAAACTGTTTGACACTTTTTTCTTTTGTTGTTATGTTTTGAACATTGCTGATCTGGGGTCTACACTTGGGAAAATTACAGAGCAACCGATAAAAGATGTGTACTCAAATACTAAAATATCCATTTCTCCACCAAACCCTATGTTGTGATCACTCTTTAGAATCGTCTCGAAGAGACGTCACAACATAGAGGTTGGTAGAGAAATAAATTTATTCTTGAAAATGTTTTAATTTACGCATTTTATCTGTACATCTGAATAAAGTACATTTTTCTCGTATTATGGCTCAAAATTTAAATTCATGAGTCTCACCTGTTTAACAACATCCCCTCTGTCACGAATGATGAACTGTCTGTGCCTCTCGAGCGCCGTACGAGTACAAGCCGTTATTTGGATATGCCCGGCTACAAACAAATGGAATACACTAGATTCTCATTATAATAGAACCTGTCTTAACCCATTACCTCATAGGCTATTTTTAGATCCTACCTCTTTAAATAAATCTACCGAAAAGGAGCATTAACTAGAGAAATGGAAACTTTTAGAAATTTGTAGTTTGAAACCATTGTGATAAATAGAGCATTTGTTCCTATATGAGCAAATGCTCTATTTATCAAAATGGTTTCACAAAGTGACTGTTACAGAGTCGTCAACAGTCGTCAATATGAGGGAATAGGTTAAGTGCCAATCAAATAGAGGTATAATTATGGGTCTGTAAGGCATGTGGTAGCTTAATGCAGGGCAAAAGTAATACAGAAAGCTCATACAGCAGCTTTCTGCATTGCTTTTGACCTTCATTAAGCAACCACCTGCCTTTTAAGACTCTTATGTTCAATAAATGAATGATTGCTTAGGACAGGTTCCACTGTATATCTACCGCTTACGTCAATGAAACAGGGGTCTTTAACACTTTCCTTGTTAAATATTCATGTAAGAAATAATTACACCATGAATATTTATTAGCTGGATGTGTGTAATGTAAAGACATTTTCAAGGAAAGATTTGGCTGTAACAAAAACTGTGAAAAGCAAAGAGATTCTGATCAGACAGCTCATATAGGAGCAAATGTGTGACATGGCGTTTAGGCTATATATATATATATATACTAAGGGGAGGATTTACCCCTTACTCCATTGATTATTCATGTCAGAAGTAATCACATCATGAATATTTATTAAATTAATAAGTTATACAGTAAAACCGCTCTATAACGGCCACTAAATTGAGTTAATTAGTTGGTATTTAGAGCAGGTGGCTGCTTAAAGCAAGGTGAAAGTAAAACAGAACGCTGCTATAGGAGCGTTCTGTTTTACTTTCACCTTGCTTTAAGCAGCCACCTGCCTTCAACGCAAAAAATACTTGATCTGATTTAGTGACCGTTATAGAGAGGTTTTACTGTAATGTCTCATGAACACTGGAATTTTGGCCATGTCAGAAACTGTAGATTCAGATATATATTATTTCATAAGCTAACAGAGCAGACTCTGATCGGATCTGACCTATGTCTGCTCTGTTTGCAAAGTCATCAAAAGGCGTATACACGTAGAGTAAAAAAACATCTTAACCCATTCCCTTATATTGACGACTTTTGACGACTCTGTAAAAGTCAATTTGTGAAAACATTGGAATAAATAGAGCATTTGCTCCTATTCGGTAGATTTGTTTAAAGAGGTTGGATCTAAAAATAGCCAAAGAGGGAGTGGGTTAACCTGAATTCTAATAGAGAAGAATTTAGATACTTTTAGAAAGCTGGATGCTTAATGCTAGAGGAGCTTTCTGCATGACTTTCACCCTGCATTAATATGCCACCTGTCTACAAGACCAATATTTTTACTAAACTGAACGTCCGGTATAGAGGTTTTCTTTCTGTATACGGAGTTATGGCTTAAAGACATGTAGCTGTTTTATGTAGAACGAGAATAATGCAGAAGATTTATTTTTGGAGTTTCCTGCATTATTTTCTTTCCCCACAGACAATGACTTATCTGCGATAACCTTTGCAGACAGCTTGGATCCCCCAAATGAGACACAAAGTATCTCGGTGTCTCATCAGTATCCGAACTGTCTGGCGGTGTGATGTTTTGAAATAAAAAAAAAAAGGATTTTTAAATAAAAAAAAAAAACTGACGCAGAAGACGAAGTTTGCAGACGACAATACTTGGCTGCTTAACAAGTTAAACAGCCATATGATTTTGCGATCAACGACTTCTCCTTTGTGTACGGTTTAACCCTTTCCCTCATAGGCTATTTTTAGATACAACCTCTTTGAATAAATCTACCGAAAAGGAGCATTAATGTGAGAAAAGGAAAATTTTAGTATTTTGTATATGAAACCAATGTGATAAATAGAGCATTTGCTCCTATAGGAGCAAATGCTCTATTTATCACAATGGTTTCACAAAGTGACTTTTACAGAGTCGTCAAAAGTCGTCAATATCAGGGAAAGGGTTAACTGGCAAATTTTGACTTCAGCAAACTCTGCAATTTGCTCTAAATTTCTTGTTTTCACCTTTGTTTCTTAAAATGTTATCATAGTAACAAACAGCTCAGATTCTGTGATGACCTTTGCACCGAAACTTAAATCAGACGATACCAATTGCAGACGAAAATCATGTAGTACCAAAATAGTCTTCATCCTTTGATGTTTACATCAGTGCCTTTTTGTATGACTAAATCTAGCGCATGATCTATTGAGGCTAATTGCACGAGAGCTCAACTCTTACCATGTCGTCTACATTGTCATAATTACCGTCTATGTTCTTCTTACAGATTGTCTTTTTTTTTATTTCCAAAAATAGAACTAAAGTGTCACTTACTTTTAGTATATCGAATTCCTCGTGCGGATTCAAACTTCTTACGCTATAACTATGCTATCACGATTAATTCGCGAGAGTGCTAAGAGTTAGAACACAAGCCGCTGCCAGTACAAAACTTAAACCCCAATAGTCGCTAATGGAAACTACGGGATATTAAACAACCAATCAACCAAATGAAAACAAAAACAACGGCGTTGCAATTAACCTTTATCCGGCTATCCGCGACTTGAACCGCATTTACAGACAGATTCGATCCAGATTTAATATCAAGCAACTCGGTAGATATATTTTTTTCAATAAAAATCATCGAATCCGAGAAGCCAGATTCAAAATTGAGCAGGTACTATTTTTTCACAGCGGTGTAGAGGTTAAGGCGATGTTTTAACCCTTTCCTTAATATAAACGCTTTTTCAAGGGTCTGCAAACAGAGTAGACCCAGATCAGACGACTCCTATAGGAGCCGTCTGATCAGGGTCTGCTAATGGAACTTGATAAATCTTTTATTTTAGTTTCTAAAATGGCTATAATGTCACGCCTTCCATTTTTTTCATTATAACTATTTTCTCAATGAAAATTCAGTTGTTGAACTTTTGACTAATATATAGAACAGGAAAAGGATTGGGCTATTCATGTGAAAATAATGAACGTTAGAATGCTAAAGATTTTACTTTCATAAAGGTAATTTGCTTTCAGCCTTGAACGACATGTTCATCCATTTTTCTTAATAAAGACACAGTAGGCGTGTTAACCGAGTTCAATTTCTCATCAGTGTCTCATGTGGATCCAAGGAGTGTGAACATGTTAAATTAACCTTTCCATGTTCTAGGTTTATTCCAAATTTAAATACATATTGAATATTCATGTACACAATAGTTATAATAAAATATTGAAAGTGGAACATTGTGGCCAATTTAGAAAGTAAAGAAACAGAACTATCAGATTGCATTAGCAAACGGGTTCAATCTCTCACCAGTGTCTCATATGGATTCAATTAGTACGAACATGTTTAATCAAACCTTTCCATGTTCTAGGTTTATTCCAAATTCCAATACATATTGAATAGTCATGTACAAAATTGTTATAATGAAATATTGAAGGTGGAACATTGTAGTCATTTTAGAAAGTAAAGAAACAGAACTATCAAATTTCAGTAGTAAACAGAGCAGACCCTGGTCAGACGACTCCTATAGGAGACGTCTGATTTAGGTCTACTCTGTTTGCAAATGCGTGAAAACACGTTTATATGAAGGATAGGGTTAACTAACACTTTCACCGCCAATGTCTCCAAAATGCACAACGATAAACAATGTAGTCCCAGATTAGATGAGACATAGAAAAGGCGGCGTCTGATCAAGTATTTCAATATTTATCTCAATCTCTAGTCCTGTTTAGAACTGAAGTTTATTCCTCTGAACTGCATTTATCTCCAATTTTCCATTTACCGAAATGTTGTTTGTTTGTTGTTGTATTATTTGTTTTTAAAAAAAAATGACTCGGAGTAGATGATGTTGCTCTAACGATCACAATGGTTAAAAAACTACACAATTCTATTTTTTTCCTCTAATTTAGTAAATGCCCATTTTCGGTAGATTTATTCAAAAAGGTTGGATCTAAAAATTGCCTATGAGGTAATGGGTGAAAATAAGACTTAATTTTAATAGTTATTGCATCGCGCCTAGATAGAACATGGACAAGGGATTTTTTCAACTTGGCCGAAACTGAAGAATGAGATCTTCACAATGTTTTAAGCAAACAGAGCAGACCCTGTTCAGACGGCTCCTATAGGAGCCGTCTGATCTGGGTCTACTCTGTTTGCAAATGCGTGAAAAAGCGTTTGTATGAATGACAGGGTTAACTGTAGTTCTGAAAAGCTATTGAAGAAAAAAATGTTAGAAATTGAAACAGACGTCTTCTTTGAAGGTGACAATTACTAAAGCGTTCCATGAATTATTTTCAGTTCACCATTTCGGATGATTTCACAAGGAACTTAGAACTACACTATAGTTGTCTACCTAATGAACACGCCACATGCCGCTTTGTGACGTGTCAAAGAGATCTCTATTTAGTGATTGCCCTACTTTTCCATCCAATCAACGAGCCGCATTCTTGATATTTTTCAGTCTCTAATTCTCATAAATGTTATAAAATCAACTTTCGAAGACAAACCTTCAAGTGCGCATGTGCAACAAAGCTCCGCCCACGACTAGAAAAAACAACGAGTTGCTATGTAATGACGTTATCGACACGCGTGTGTAAAACGTGGGGAGGAAGGCTATGTTGAGCCTCAAATTTCTTACGTACGCATTCTTCTCACCGTAAGAAGAACGCGCGCGCATTATTCTCACAAAAGTGAGAAGATTGCGTTCGGACGACATGGTGGGACCTAGCATCGGAATGCAATTTTCTTACTAGATCAAACTCATTTTCTCCTTATAGTGAGAAGAACTTTCGCATGCGCTTGAAAATGAAAAAATCCTCAAATTTATCAAAAGCAGTCTTAAGCACAGGTTTGTAATGAGTTTTCACCTTTATTATTATACCCCACAAACGAAGTTTTTTTGGGTTTTTTTTTTTGGGGGGGGGGGTATACTGGAGTCACCATGTCCGTCCATCCGTTCGACCATCCGTTCGTCCGTCCGTCCGGCTTGCCGGATAATAACTTCCAAAGTATAAAAGCTATTGACTTCAAACTTCAACGTTTGTCCCTGGTTCTTGTGTGTCTTTTGGTGTTTTCTGTGTTCATTTCTTATGTGTGTGTGTGCGTGTGCGTTTGGGTGTGTGGTTGTGTGTGTGTGTGTCATGCTGTCTATCGGTGTTTTGGTGGTGGTTGCGTCTTGCATGTGGCTTTGCCTGCTTGACTTTACTACTTTTCCATTCATATACAGATAGATCACATTGACCGCAAGTGCAGTGCACAAGGATCGTAACTCTATCTTCAGTATTTTTGAGTTATTGCCCTTTGTTATTTTTCTCAAATCTGGCTTGTCCGGATTATAACTTTCAAAGTATAAAAACTATTGACTTTAAACTTCATATACAGATACAACACATTGTAATTTGAACACAAGTGCAGTGCACAATGTCCATAACTATGTCTTGAGTATTTTTGGAGTCATTGCCCTTTGCTATTTTTGTCAAAATCTGGCTTGTTTTAACAAATGATTTTTTTTTCCGGAGCTTTTCTCTGTATACCTCAACAAAACTTTTTTAAATTTTGCAGTATTGTGCATCTGAAGTTCTGCACCTGCGATAAAGGTTTTGAATGAATGATCTCCTTTTTCGTATTTTAACAAAGGAAAATTTAGCGGTCGGGAACTTTATTTCTATAACCCCATCTCTGTGTCAAATGTGCTAGTGGGGGTATTAATCACCTTTAGTGGTAGTTCTAGTTCTAGTTATTATTATTATTGTTGTTGTTGTTGTTGTTGTTGTTGTTGCATATTAGCGCAGAAACTGAAGAAAAATGCCTCGCAAAGTGGGTTGACCTAACATCGCCGTTTTGCAATTACTACTCACTTTGCAATAAAATCTTAGTGAATGTTTTTGTTTTTTGTTTTGCAAAGCGGTTAGTTATTGCAAAGTGGTATCCTTTGTTTATCCCTTGTATATTTAAAATTTAATAACTTGATAACAATAAAACTTGTAGTTTTGTGCCATTTAGTCGCATAGTTGTTGACTTAATGAGAGGAATACAAACGCAAATATACATTCATCGATACACAAATGTTTACCTCTCCTAGATCACACTGTGATATTGTGTTATAACTTATAATGATCGGTCACTATTCCGGTGTGATACAAGTATCTTTTAGCCATTTTTCTTGCAGTAGGTGGATGTAATCTGACATCCTCGACGAAGTCAGTAGTTTGCAAACCGCGTTTAGGTTTGAACTAATAGGGCTTATGAAGCCGAAAATACGTGTAATTGTGTTCAATATCTATGATACCGGTTGGACAATATCAATTATGATATTAAAATGTCATTTTGTGTTACTTAATGGATGTATGGATGAAAGTACAGGAAGTTAGGAGAGAGTGAGAACTGTGTGAATGAGAATAATTAATTAGCTAATAAATATTCTTTGAAACTGTAGAAGCCCATATGGAAGCACGATCTGAGGGGCTGACCAACAGGTATGTGTCGGTCAGTCAGTCAGTGATTTATATCTCTTCTATGTATAAACTTTTTTCTTGGAATGGAATGATCTGGAAACCTGAGAGAATGAAGGAATATGTGTGACCACGAGGGAGTTCTTGTAAGATCTTTGAATGAGCAACATTACAATATTGAACTTAGAAATAAGAATTAACATTTATTAAACGTTATACTTTGAACGGACACTTGTTTTCCCGTGATCACTATTACCTCATTTAAATATCCATTGCGATTTTGCGTCCTACTTTCACAAGAAATTTTTTTCACAGTTTTGGGGATACGTATAGATTGCTGTCGGCCAAAATTATTTGGACTACAGAAAATTATGTAAAACATGTTTTACACACATATCGGGAATATTTGATTACGCGAAACAGCCAAATAATTCAATGTTTACAAGAAAAAGGCACCAAACCATTTTCACTGTGTAGGATTTTCAAAACATAAACACGTGAGAATGTTAACAAAGACGACGTTTGTTTAATTGGTGGGGTTTCTGAGTATTTTGCATAAACGAGTGTGGCTTTTAGGTGGACCATAATCACGTGACTACATACAAGCTTGTCATTGCTCAGTGGGCGGGGCTTATAAACTCAGCCTGTTGAAAAGTAGGGCAATCACTAAATCGGTTAGAGCTTAATATAAACTGCAGTCTTCGAAAATAAGACGGCCTAAAACGCTTCGCTTCGCTCGCGTTATCGGCCGTCTTATTTTCGAAGACGTCAGTTTATAAGCTCTAACCTATACATAATTACCAAATTTCATTAGCAAACAGAGCAGACCCAGATCAGAGCCATATGCTTGCAGAGCCGTACGCCATTATTCTACTTGGCATTTTCAGAACGTTTCATAGAAAACGTTCGATTAGTTTCTGAGAAATGGCTCCGGACAGACAAAACATTTTTTCACAAGTATAGGTTAGAGCTTATAAACTGCAGTCTTCGGAAATAAGACGGCCGATAACGCGAGCGAAGCGAAGCGTTTTAGGCCGACTTATTTTCGAAGACTTCAGTTTATAAGCTCTAACCGATTTAGTGATTGCCCTACTTTTCAACAGGCTCAGTTTATAAGCCCCGCCCACTGAGCAATGACAAACTTGATTATGTCACGTGATTATGGTATATCTAAAACATCATTTGTTTATGCAAAATACCCAGAAAACCCACCAATCAAACAAACGTCGTCTTTGTTAATATTCTCACGTGTTTATGTTTTGAAAATCCTACACAGTGAAACTGATTTCGCGCCTTTTTCTTGTAAACATTGCCATATTTGGCTTTGTCACGTAATCAAATATTCCCCGTCTATGTGTAAAACAGTTTCACACAATTTTCTGGAGGCAAAATAATAACAACAATAATGACAACAATCTCTCGTTGACCTGCTCTCTGGCACCGATCAAGCAGACTTATCTAACGAAGATTTGTAAGCCGAGAAGACCCAGATCAGACAACTCCTATGCTGTCTAATCAGTGTCTACTCGGTTTACACAGATTTAAATCTTCACTGGTACCGAAACCGTAACAGTCATTATATTATTATCAGAATATTGAAATAAGAATAATTACAAAATATTACAGGTTTGATTGTTTATGTTTTGTTGAACGGATTACGGTTTCGAATACAGGTTTGCGCTTATTTCCTGATTTATATGCTTATTTACATTAGTCCTTTTTCAATATAATCCTGCTTCATACAGGTGGGATGTTTCGTGATTTATTTGTCCATTTTCTATTGGGTCTATAATTCTGCCTCTCAGTTTATTTGCCCAATTACTATTGGGTCTATAATTCTGCCTCTCAGTTGTTTGCATTACATAGTCTTCCTCTCCCACGTTTTACACACGTGTACTTGTGTATACTCGTTCACGTGTCGATAGCGTCATAACAGCAACTCGTTCGATTTGTCTAGTAGTGGGCGGAGTTTTGTTGCGCATGCGCACTGGAAGGTTTGTCTTCGAAAGTTAGAGTCAATTTTATAAAATTTATGAGGATTAGAGTCTGAAAGTTTTCAAAAATGCGGCTCGTTGATTGGATGGAAAAGTAGGGCAATCACTAAAGGGCCATAATTATGGTGTTCCAGGGTCAATATAAATGATACTAGAATAGCCACGTGTCATTATGCTATTTAAGCCTTCTCTTGCTGAATTTTAAAACACATTTCTCCTTCTTTACCCATGCTCTGTTGTATAATTACATATATCTTCATTGTGTACAAGTATATTGCTGTGTAATCACTGTTGTGGAGTGCACTGGTTGCACAATCAATTTGTAAATAGTGCAGACCCTGATGAGACAGCTCCTGCAGGAGCTGTCTCATCTGGGTCTTCACTATTTACAGGTATGTATATTGACGCGAATAGCAAGCGAAGTGTTAACATTTACACAAAGTTTCATCGAAAAACTATACAATTTCGGAGAAATTGCTTCGGACACGCAAAATAAGAGAGAAATAATTTTGGTAAACAAAGGGCCATAACTCCGGTGTTCCAATGTGGCTGATACTTGCAGGCGAAGATTCTGTTATAATACGTAACATTTACATAAAGTTTCAATGAAAAAATCCAAACCGTTTCTGCGATATCCCATCGAGACGCATGAACGAACGCACAGAAGAACGGACAACGTCAAAACTATAAACCGTACCTCCGCCTTTGGCGGGGAATAATAAAATTATAGATATATAGCATGCGTTCAAGTAAGCCTATTCTGGCTTCTCTCTTTGGGAGGTACAAATGATGAGTTAAGATGAAAAACGTCTTAATCGCAAATGAGTTTCAAACTAGCTTACAACATTGAATCTTATTATATGATGTGTACCGGATAACCAGGCCTTAGGGAAATTTAGCGAGATGCTGGCCAAGCAACACTCTCTGACGTCATTAACTGACGAGCGTACGTTACGAGATCATATCTTATTGTATAATCTTTTTATGGTACTACAATTCTGTTTTAGTATTTCCCCCCGATTATTCCATGAATTCATTACTGCATGACTTTTCATGGACTGCTCGTATATACATGTATATAATTACACATTAAAAACGGAAAGTTTTGGCTGTGGCAGGCATTTTAGAATCAGATTCATTTTTAAGCAAACAGAACAGACCATGAGGGTCATTTTAAAAGTAAAGGATTCAATAAAAGTTATTAAATCAAACAGAAATAGGAACTTGGGACTTTTTTACGAGAAGAGTAAACAATAATTGACATAAAAAGTCACCAAGGATTATACAAACAGTTCAACACTTTACTACCAAAACACACCTTTCTACACGTTTGCAAACGGAGTAGGCCCAGGCCAGACGGCTTCTGTAGGCTCTCACGGTAGAACCTGCGCTAGGCAACCTTCCGTTTATTGAACACAGAAGTCTTAAAAGCAAATAGTTGCTTAAAGCAGAACAAAAGTAATGCAGAAAGCTCCTATAGGAGCTTTCTGCATTACTTTTGACCTGCATTAAGTTACCACCTGCCACACGGATCCATAATTAGACCTCTTTCTTATGGCGACTGACAGGTTCTATACTATATTCCCAGCAGCAGCGACTTTAAACCTTATCCAACTACCCCCGACCTGACTTGCACATGCAAAAATCTTGGATCCAGATGAGATGCCGAGTTACTCGGCGTCGAATCTGGATCCAAACTGTTTGCATAGGTAAACACAGATGCGATATTGGCAGCTAAATAGTTATGGAAACTCTTACTTATTTGACCTAAGATTATGTCTCTCGTTTTTCGTTTTTCAGGGTAAATGAGTTCAAAAGAATTAATGTATCTGGATTAATTTCTCAAAAGCTTGATCGAAACGGAAAAAAATCAAAATTGCACCAGATCGAATTTATAGTGACATTATTTTTGTCATTGCGGTAAGAGTTAGGTGGTCCACTTTCTACCATTTCAATTAATGGGAAATCTTACTTATTCGACCTAAGATTATGTCTCTCGTGTTTCGTTTTCCAGGGTAAACCAGTTCACAAGAATTAATGTATCTGGCTTATACTGTAATTACAGTCCTATAGTGACTTCAACGATTTGCACTGTAACCTGCAAACTATGATTAAAATAAAAATCATCCAACTCCTTTTCAACAAAACTTATCAAAGAGTTTGGACTGGCCATCCCATGTATGAGTATGAGTATATTGTCAAGCACAATCTAATTTCCGAGTGGGCCATACCCGGACGACCAATTGGAACCAATAGGCGACGTGATGCCATCTGTCTCGGTTGTATGTACCGCAATTAAAAAAATATCAACCGGAAATATTCGTCTTATTCCGGCAAGCCAATTAGACCTCTGTATAAAGAACAGTAAAACATCTCTCTATAGCGACAAGTAGCGCAAATCTCTCTACATCGATCACCAAAATAGGTCTTGGTCTTAAAGCGAGGTGGTGGCTTAATGCAGGACGAAAGTTATGCAGAAAGCAGCTCCTGCATTAAGCAACCATCTGCTTTTCAATAAACAGAAACAATCGTCTTACTGTTAAAAAGAGGTATAGTTATGGGTCTGTTAGGTAGGCGGTAGCTTAATGCAGGTCAAAAATAATAACGAAATATCCTATTGGAACTTTCTGCATTACTTTGCCCTTCGTTAAGTAACCACCTGCTTTTTAATACCCCTATGTTCAATAAATGAATGGCCGCTTAGGACAGATTCTACTTTACTCATTTCTACAGTAAAACCCCTCTAAACCGGACTTTCAATTTAGTATAAATATCGGCCTTGAATACAGGTGGCAGCTTAATGCAGAGTGAAAGTCATGCAGAAAGCTAGGAACTTTCTGCATGACTTTCACCCTGCATTAAGCAGCCACCTGCCTAAAAGTATCTAAATTCTTCTATACTAGAATTCCGGTTAGAGGGTTTTTACTGTATTTATTAATTTATAGAGATTCCACTGTAGCATGACTTGCGGTTAATGTGGCGGCGTTTAACACTTTCGTTACCAAAATTTGGTCGTCTGCAGACTTTGCCGTCTGCTACAGTTTTCCATTTTTATACCGGTATTTCTTCATGTTTGTTTTAAGAAACAGTCAAAGTAACAAACAGTTTAGATCCTGATGAGACGCCGAGTTACTCGGCATCTCATCTGGGTCCAAACTGTTTGCATAGGTAATCACAGATGCGACATTGGCATTTTAAATGCCTAATAATTACATACATACAAGTATATATCGAACAAACGCTATAGAAGACAAAACTTTCGTATGTTTGATAGCGAAGATCCCGATGTTATTCGTTTATGTATAACTATTAGTACTTATATAAGGTTTGCGTTTCAGTTTCGTAACTGTTCGAGATAGACCGATACTATTTTGTTGTACAACAAACAAAATATTTATCGACGAAAACGATTTGGCTTGTATCACAGACACAGGGAGGAGGAGGTGTGTGTGTGTGTGTGTGTGTGGGTGCATTCCGTGGGTCTAGATGGTCCAAAAAGTCAAAAAACTTGATTGGGTCGATTTAGTGTTATATTATATACAAGAGGTCTAACTACCCATTCGCAAATTTCACGACCGATTCGAAATAACGTCCGGTTTTGGGCAGCCAAGATGAAATAACCACTAATGTTTGGTACGAACGTGAAGCTGGGACATTGTACTTTTCAAATAATATAACTTTTGATACATTCCGACTAAGCCATAGCCATTAGCCAGTGCCGACGTGAAATTCCTACAAAATACTCTGATTTTTTTACTCACAAAGAAGTCTAAATATGTAAGGCATGGGGTAGCTTAATGCAGCTCAAATGTAATACAGAAATTTCATTTAGGAGCTATTTGAATTAATTTTGCCCTGCATTAAGCAACCACCTGCATTTTACGACTCATATATTCAAAACACGAATGACCGCTTAGGACAGGTTCTACTGTATCTTTTCATCACATATTTTCGAGATCCGACCGACCTTGACGGAACTAGACGAGAATTTCCGATTACATGACGACCATACCTCCGCTAGATTCTACGAAATTTTAAATGGAAGTACCGGGAAGAAATTCGAGTAGTACGAATGATAATTATGCTTACGTAAGCACGTCATCATCATCAACTGGGCGTTTGTTGGGGTCGTTCCGTATACACAGAATCTGGGAAATGTCCCCTGTACAATTCCAGTGACGACAGGACCTGAAAGAAAACTATGATTCATAATATATCACGTCGTTTCTGCTACTGGTCGTTTGATCTTAGCTCTTTTCAAGCTGGAAAAATAATGTCAGTCTCTGATTGGCTGAACTCTTTGTACTGACATTCGATCAAACTTTTTCAGGAACTATTGACCGAGTGTCAAACAGCTTGGATCCTGATGAGACGGCGGGATACTCGGCGGAGTCGGCGCATCATCCCTGGATCAAAGACTCGATAAATAATAAAGCGAGTGTAATATTCATTATAGTAAACGAGCTTCATGAAAACAATTTGTAGTGAACGCACATGTAAGATTCTTTTTATCACATAACCCATAACGAAGTGCCATAGAAAGAGAAACAAACTATATCTGACGGCTGTTTCGACAATGTTTACAGCGTAGTACAGACAGATTCAAACTGCTCATTTGCATAAAAAATGCACAAGTGTATTTCCGCGAATCGGCACTCCCATGCGACAGATATGGAAACTCCATTCTGTCATTTTCCCTTTTCACATTGCTGCTTTTGCTTTCGAAGGATCTCTTACTTTCAGAATTTTGTGTTCTCTGTTTAGTCAAGTAAATTGTGTGATAAGAAGGGCCACCATTCTTTGGATATACATGACGGAATAATTAACCTATCCAGATAGTGTCTATTGTGAAGACGAACACTTGTTCTAAGTGTATAAGGATAGTTATACTGAGTTGGACAGCGTGCAATACGACACTAGAACCACACCTACTCGAACGACACCAATTTTATGACAATATCTCGATTTTTTTCCTCGAAAAATTGATGAACTAAAACAACGTTTTCGTTTAGAGCAGGATAATTAAATTATTTAACCCTTTACTCTATGAAATAATGCCATCATGAATATTAATAAGATTAATTGGTATAATGGCACATGGACACATGCATTTTGGCTAATGTAAAAAGTGTATATTCATATCTGTTAATTCATAAGCAAACAGAGCAAACCCTGACCAGACGGCTCCTGTAGGAACCGTCTGATCTGGGGATACTCTGTTTGCAAAGGCGTAGAAAGACGTATTTATGGAGAAAATGGTTAAAAAATTCAGCAGCAGTACAGAGATATGATTGGACCAACAGACACACCTGTATTGATGCCGATCCTAAGTCTGATCTTCTCGCCTTCGATATTCGGGACGTCCAACTGCCGTATCCTCTCCACGAAGTCAAGGGCCAGGGTGGCTATATCCACGGCATGTATGTCCGTATGCTTCTGGTGCAGCCCTGATCCAACCATCAACACGTTGCCTGCAATTAAAAAGAAAATAATGCATATGCATAGGCTTAGAAAGGCGTATTTAAGGAGTAAATGGTTAAAACTGGTGTTAGCTTACAGAATGCATTAAGCAGTCAAATGCTCTTTTAGACTCACATGTTGATTTAGTTTATTTTCCGCTATAGGCATGTTCAGCTGTGTACTAACACTACGAACATATCACATTAGGTCTACAATACGCCCTAAACCCGAAACATATTCTATCTTGTTGTGCCTTATAGTCTTTTGTTGCCAGTGGTGAATCTTTGATTACCAAAGCTAACAGTTTGTATCCAGATGAGATGCGGAGTAATGGTAAGATACTGTGTTTTTTGGTTTTATCCTTTCCTCTCATATGAACGCATTTTC
This sequence comes from Azorinus chamasolen, assembly GCA_963576725.1. Classification (NCBI taxonomy): domain Eukaryota; kingdom Metazoa; phylum Mollusca; class Bivalvia; order Cardiida; family Solecurtidae; genus Azorinus; species Azorinus chamasolen. Next base: position 97,500,251 of record OY755235.1, on the reverse strand, counting down.
ACGCATTTGCAAACAGAGTAGACCCAGATCAGACGGCTCCTATTGGAATTTGATAGATCTGTTTCTTTTTTTTGTCCATGGATATTTAGTAGGTATTTGAAATTGGACTAAACATAGAACAGGGAAAGGGTTAATCCTTTCTCTGTTCAATATTCATGTAAATAATATTATCTTAAATATTTATTGGCTAATTGTTATGATGGTATATGTACACATGTTTTGTTATTGGAAGAAACCGTAGAGTCAGATCTATTACAATTCCACAAGCAAGCAAAGCAGACCTACGGGAATCTTCTGATCTTGGTCGGTCTACGCAAAAGGCGTTTAAAGGCGTTTATATGAGGGAAATGATAAAGAAAAGTAAAGAAAGACCACACATTTTGCAGACGACAATGTAAAAGTCTCAAAATACCCTTTATGTCTTAGTTCCCTCTCAGTTAAAAAGTTAAAACCCATTCCCGCATAGGTTATTCTTATATCAAATATACCAAAAAGGAGCATTTACTAGAGAAAATGAAACTTTCGGAATTGTGTAGTTTTGAAACCATTGTGATAAACAGAGCATTTGCTCTCGCGGAGCAAATGCTCTATTTATCGCAATAGTTTCACAAAGTGATTTTGCAGAAGTGTCAAAAGGCGTCATTATGAGGGAATGGATTAAAAGCCTATGTACAGATTAGCACATACCTACCTATAGACCCGACTTTGCTCACGTTGTGGACACCGATTCTTTTATCCAGAATTTCGAAAATATCATTGACAAGTCTTATCATTTCATTCGGATTGCAGCTGCCCATTAAACTCGCAAAGTCGTAGATATCGGAATACATCACTGTCACGTGATCAATGTACTCAGGAAGTACCGAGCTCTTATTCATTCGTTTAGCGATTTTGGCAGGAATCAGTTGACACAGTAATGATTCGGTACGCTTCTGTTCTGTCTCAAGATTGACCGTCTTCTCTTGCAGCTTCTTGCTGATGGCTTCCATTTTCTTCGTTATTTTGTATATAAAGAAGTTTAAAAGTGGAACCATGACAACAGTCAACAAGACTATGACGATATCGGTAACCAGTTCTAGGCGATGTTCCCGAATGTCGTCATCGACTTTCTGTAATGAGACACACACAGAAAGTGCTCTTGTAAAAGTGCTCTTGGCAATTTATTCTGAGAAATTAGTTTTCTATTTTAGCGTTAAAGTGCAGTGAAACCTTAAACAGTCATTCATTTATTGAACATAGGAGTCTTAAAAAGCAGAGCTTTCTGCATTACCTTTGACCTACATTAAGCTACCACCTGCCTTACATACCCATACTTAGATCCCACTTGATGGCCGCTAAAGACATATTAGCCCTATATTTCATATACACCATCCAACTGTCAAATGGATTAGATATTGATGAGATGCGAAGCTATTAAAAAAATCGTTGAAAGATTATCACAAATTCACGTGCATCATAGCAAAAGACGAACATTTTCTTTCTAAAACAATCCAATTTGTCAAAAAACAACAAAAAGTCAAACCTCTATCTCTTAACACATCCCCTCATATTGACGACTTTTGACGACTCAGTAAAATCACTCTGTGAAACCATTGTGATAAATAGAGAATTTGCTCCTACGGGAGCAAATGCTCTATTTATCACAATGGTTTCAAACTACAAAATTCTAAAATTTTCCTTTTCTCTAGTTAATGATCCTTTTCGGTAGATTTATTCAAAGAGGTTGTATCTAAAAATAGCCTATGAGGTAATGGGTTAAACTACCACTTTATGCATACACCCGGTTTGCAAATACACGCCAAATTGCGTATAGCGGGATTAGGGGGTAAGGATATCTCCTTTATTTCTCCATCACACCCTGTTTTGTGACCACTCTTAACAATCGCATTGAAGAGACTACAATAGAACCTGTCTTAATCGGCCATTAAAAAGAGGTCTAATTATGGGTCTGTAAGACAGGTAGGTCAAAGGTAATGCAGAAAGCTCCTATAGGAGTTTTTTGCATAACTTTTGCCCTGTATTAAGCAACCACCTGCTTCTTAAGATTCTTATGTTCAATATATGAATGGCCGCTTAAGACAGGTTCCATTCTATTCTAAAGAGTAGTCTCAACATAAAGTTTGGTGGAGAAATGACAATCTCGGTATCTGAATACAGTAAAACCTCTCTATAACGGCCACTAAATTACAACTTACAAGGCTTAAACTTTCTAGATGGTAATGAATGACAAACAGTGCAGACCTTGATCAGAGGGCTTCTTTAGGAGTTCTCTAATCTGTGTCTACATTGCCAGCAAATATCAGTGAGAGCATGTCCCTCATTCAGTGCGTCAAATATCTAAAATCGTATAACCTTCCTTTAGCGATATTTAATTTTATTGATCGTACGAATCTTTTTAAAGCAGGTGGTTACTTAATGCAAAGTAAAAGCAATGCAGAAAGCTCCAATAGGACATTTCTGCATTACCTTCGACCTGCATTAAACTACCACCTGTCTTAAAGACCCAGAAAGAGACTAAGACAGGTTCTCTTTTATGAGAAAGCTTTTGAGTGACCGGTTGTAGTATTGTGCTGCATTGCAATTGTACTGTAGATCGTCCAAATTTCTGTATAGCCAAGACATTACACACATGTACAATATTATAGACTATATCATTAGGCGTTTTCTAGCACAACATTTTGATAAATGTGCGTACCTATATACTAAAATAGTAATTTCTCCACCAAACCCTATACTGTGACCACTCTTTAGAATTGTCTCTTCAAGACGGTTCTAAAGAGTGGTCACGGTGTAGGATTCGGTGAAGAAATAAAGGAGCTTTTCTTGAAAATGTTTGAATTTACGCATCTTATCTGGAGCTTTGCATAACCGTTGGACCCAAACCATGTGCAAATGAGATCACAGATTTGCATTGACAGAACTGAAGCTGAACGCCAAGTGTATTTAACCGTTCAATATCACCCATTTACCAATGCTGCAAAAATGAAATTGGTAACTGACCTCTGTTAGATATCCTGCCATTGCTCTGAAGACCTCATCCAGGGCATTTATGTAGGCTGTCATATTGTTGATCCAATCCATCCCGGACTGTTCTGAGGAGGCGTGTGTCTCATTCAAGATAATCTGATGGCGCATGTTCTCTGCACTCTCGGCTATAGCCTTGTCGATGTACAGATCTAAGAACCTGGCACCGGCTTGAGAATGAATTCTGAACTGTTCCAAATACGAGTCGGCACGTTCATGGCGGGCCTGGTACCACAGGAGTGTGTCATCACTGAGTTTGCCTGTAAAATGTTTGATCTGTTACACCAGAAACTGAGCAGAAGAAGATTTCTCGGCTATGTTCTTCGAAACACTGACTGAGCTACAGTAAACTACCATAAAACCTCTCTATAACGGCCACTAAATTACATCAAGTATTTTGTGTTAAAGGCAGGTGACTGTTTAAAGCAAGGTAAAAGTAAAACACAACGCTCCTATTGGAGCGTTCTGTTTTACTTTCACCTTGCTTTAAGCAGCCACCTGCCCTACATACCAACTAATTAACACAATTTAATGGCCGTTATAGAGAGGTTTTACAGTACGAACATTTAGTAAAGGAGAATTGAGAATGTTTTAGACAGGTGGCTGCTTAATGCATGCTGAAATTAGTATTAATCTGTCACCTGTCTTAACACGTTCCCTCATATAAACGACTTTTCACGCCTTTGCTAACAGAGTTGACCCAGATCTGACCAAGATCTACTGCATTTGCTTATGGAGAGACTCTCTATAACGACCACTTAATTACATCAAGTGTTTTTGTAAAAGGCAGGTGGCTGCTTAAAGCAAGGTGAAAGTAAAATAGAACGCTCCTATAGGAGCGTTCTGTTTTATTTTCACCTTGCTTTAAGCGGCCACATGCAATAAATATCAAATCATTAACACAATTTAGTGGCCGTTATAGAGAGGATTTACTGTATATATATGATTCTACAGTTTCTACCAATACCAAAACAATCCTGTATACATATGCCAATTCAATTCAGCTAATAGCTATTATATATAATGTCAATATGTCTTACATGGATATGCGAAGGGAATGGAATTTACCCTTTCCCTATTCTGTGTTTATTCCAAATTTCAATACCTACTGAATGTTCATGGACAAAATAGTTATAATGAAATATAGAATGTGGAATATTGTAGCTATTTTAGAAAGTAAAGATACCTATCCATCTAATTCTATTAGCAAACAGAGCAGACCCTTATCAGACAGGGCTCCTATAGGAGCCGTCTGATCTGGGTCTACTCTGTTTGCAAACGCGTGAAAACACGTTTATATGAAGGAAAGGGTTAATTAAAGACCTTTAATGATACTCCACATGTTGTCAGAATTGGCGAAGGTTTACTAGTAATACTTCTGATTGTTCATATGAAGCCCATTTAACCCTTTCCTTGTTGGATATTCATGAATATCTATTAGCTGTAAATTTTTCATGGCAGCGTTTTTTTTTGTTTTTGACACCCTTTTCTCCCGTCCTGTATTACATAGTTAATATATTACTACCTATGCAAACAGATTGGATCCAGATAACACGCCGAGTAATCGGCTGTTATCAGGATGAAGCAGACGGCAAAGTTTGCAGACGACAAACTTTGACAGCGAAAGAGTTAACCCATTACATTATAGGCTATTTTTATATACAACCTCTTTGAATAAAATCTACCGGAAAGGAGCATTAAGTAGAGAAAAGGAAAATTTTAGAATTTTGTAGTTTGAAACCATTGTGATAAATAGAGCATTTGCTCCTATATGAGCAAATGCTCTATTTATCACAATGGTTTCACAAAGTGACTTCTACAGAGTCGTCAATATGAGGGAATGGGTTAAGCTACCACCTTTCCAAAGAGCGTAAGTATTGTATAAATAATGCTATGATGATATAATTAACATGTATATTTTGAAACGTTTTATCATGCTGATGAAAGTTTAGTTCTTAAAAGTATTTTATAAGCATACGCTTTTAACCATACGCTAAGTTGCATGGTTTTAGGTTTGTAGTTAATTGTTACATTTTCAGGTTTGCCCTGTCTCTCATAACTCATATTTGAGTGGTTCTATACATTTTTCTTACTCATATTTGTATAGAAGTGACACATAAATAAAATATCTGTCTGTCTGTCTGAATAACCCAAGTGCCATGACCGGGATTCGAACCCACAGCGGTGATGAGTTAAGAGATTGTCAGTCGAAGACCATAGCCACTCATGCTTAGTATATGTAATTACAAATTCGGCAGCATCGTGTTTACGGTTAACTATTGATACGCATAGTAATTGTCGTCTGACGTTTACGTCTGTCTGCTTTATTCGTTAAAACTGATGTTTTCATCCACTGTCAATCAGTTTGAATTCTAATTATTTGCCAATTTATCCTGTGCACCATCTGGATCCAAACTGCTTGTATAGAATGCTCTTACAACATGCAAATAAAGTTAAACCTCGCCAACTAATACAATTTTAGCATAGGATAATTTAGACCCGTTTTCGCAGGTGGCAGCTTAATGCAGTGTGGAAGTGATGCAGAAAGCTCCCAGAGGAGCTTTCTGCATCACTTCCACACTGCATTAAGCTACACCATGTCTTAAATATCGATAATGATACCTATTTGAGTGTTCGACAAATTAATATTTTACTGTAGATAAAATAACTACCCGTTGTGTAATATATAACCCCGATCGCTCGTTCAATGCCAACACATTCTTTTCCGTTTATTAGCAGATGAAAGGCGACAAACTCCGCCCAAATATCCGTATGTCGCTCAATGACGTCGACCATCCATTCAATAAAGATGGCGTTGTCGTCGGAGTAAAACCCAACCACTTCCTCGACCGTATAGTCCAAAACGTGGTATCGAAATTCGTCCAGATGTAGAATGTAATCGTTTTTTGTCTTGAAATACGCAGGAGTGTCGGTGTAAAGCCACCCGGTGAGATCTTCCAGAGCTTCGCTCGTCTGTCTGTACGCATCCTGAAGCAGATCGTCTATTTCGTTGTCATCGTTCGTTCTATCGGAAGCGACGTATAGTGACGTAAGACCGCGCTCTATTTGTGTTCGATGAAGGACGTCGCTTACCTCCAGCGTGAACATCACGTTCTTCCTTAGACCAAGTTTATCGTTTAAAAGCTGAAAAAAGAATACAAACTTTAGCCAGAATATACTGCGTTTTGGACCATTTTTCATCTATAACGACCCTCCCCTCCAGTAACTATATGTTGAAACCTGTCCAGATGTTATATTTATTTTCAAAATTGTTTTCAGAGGACTTTGTTATATTTATAAAGTTTGCTGCTGCTTTTTGTTGCATTCGTAGCATCAGAAAATGAAGGGACCTTTTTCAAGAAACAAATATAATACATGTAGCACAATGACTATGGCCACAGAATCCTATATTTTGTAAAATGCAGACACACTGATTAACAAGGCGTATGCTAAACTATTGTTTCGGTATGAGCTGTAGTTTCTGGAACTGCCAAAATAAATTTTCTTAAATAGTGATATTACGAAATATTCAAGATGGTTTCCAAGATGGCCGCCATAAAGGAAACTAGAACAAATATACATCATTCTTGAACGTTGGGCATTCATTGTAATATTTTAAAATGTAGTATAAATTCACACACGCATGCACACACATAGACATTTATTCAATCAGGAAAACTATACATTGGGCCCAAATTCCGCCCAAAAGGCCCCAATTAAATAAGTATTATTCGATAAAAAAAATCCAGTTTCCACTATGTTTATCTATTGAATGGCACCATGAGTGCATGACAGATATCAGGAAATGATTACTAGATGTCAAAAAGAAATTCAGATGTGTTATTTTTTATTGCGAAAGTATCGTTCAAATGCTTAAGCCACTTATTATCAGGTAAAACTATTATCATAATTTATTATATGGATACAGAGTTTGGAATATATATTTTGTCTAATTGTAGTGGTGTGCTATGCACATTCAGATGTCCAGATAAGATGCGTAAATTGAAATATTTTCAAAAATAACTCCTTTATTTCTCCACCAAACCCTACACTTTGACCACTCTTTATAATCTTCGAGATGATTCTAAAGAGTGGTCACAGTATAGGGTTTGGTAGAGAAATGACGATTTTAGTATTAGGGTGCGCACCTTTTTCTGTAACTCTGAGTCATTGATAAAACGTAATCTAGGTCAACTCTTATTAACCCATTACATCATAGGCTATTTTTAGATACCTCTTTGAATAAATCTACCGAAAAGGAATATTAACTAGAGAAAAGGACAATTTTAGAATTTTGTAGTTTGAAACCATTGTGATAAATAGAGCATTTGCTCCTATAGGAGCAAATGCTCTATTTATCACAATGGTTTCACAAAGTGACTTTTACAGAGTCGTCAAAAGTCGTCAATATGAGGGAATGGGTTAAAGGGGGTTGTACTTTATTTTTCAAAATTATCGTTAATTGCAATATTCACATTCCATTGAAATAGTGATGTACATTGTACTTATATACATGAGATTATTTCCTTACTAACATTCAATTAACCGTTTGCCTCTTAGAAACGCCTTTTCGTGTACAGACCCTGTCTTCACTGGTCATAAAAAAGAGGTCTAAGGCAGATCAAAGGTAATGCAGAAAGCTCCTATAGCTCATTTTTATTTTCCCCCTGCATTAAGCAAATACCTGCCTTTTAAGACTCCTATGTTCAACCATTAACTGGCCGCTTAAGACAGGTTCTACTATATTTGTAAATAAAGCAGACACAGATTGGACGGTTCTTGTATGATAGGTCTGATCTGGGTCAACTCTGTTTGCATATGATTTAAAATGGGCTTTTATCTGGGAAATGGTTAAATGTTACAAGTGTCGGTGATTTTTTTAGTGAGTGTAATGTATAGTTTTGTTAGTTCTGCTTTCTTTGGCCCTGCTATTAGCTGATTACTTCTTCCGGTCAGAAATTGTGATAAGGTAGTGTATTGCCTGACGATGAGTGGTATAAATAGAAATGATCTCACTATGATTATAGAGGGTTGTAGTTGAAACTATCATAAATAGACAGAGATTATTCTGAATGCGCGAAATAATGGAATGAACCGTTATAAGGGTGTGATAAAACATTTGAATGCGGTAGAATCTGTCTTAAGCGGCCATTAAAAGGAAGTCTAATTGTGAGTTTGTAAGGTAGGTGGTAGCTTAATACAGGTCAAAAGTAATACAATGAGATCCTATAGGAGCTTTCTGTATTACTTTTGCTCTGCAGTAAGCAACCGCCAGTTTTAAGACTCCTATGTTCAATAAATAAAGGTTCTTCCATGAGTTTTAGTTACAAATTGTTTTTATGAAACGAGGTTACTATAATAATATGACACGAGCTTTAGCGAGTGTTATATTCATTATAGTAAACGAGTTTCATGAAATCATTTTGTAATGAACACGAATGTAAGATTCTTTTTATCACATAATCCTTAAAAGGTGCCATAGAAAATGAAACAGACTATATTTGACGGCTGTTTCGTCCATTTTTACAGCGTAGTACAGCTGGACCCAAACTGCTCATTTGCATACAAAATGCAACAGCGCATTTCCGCGATTTATGGAGCTCTGTTTCGGCACTCCCACACGGCAGATTATGTGATAAATGAATGATAAGTTCTACTGTATACAAGTAATATCTTCATTTGAATTCCTCCAAAAATTCGTGCAACAGCAACCATGATAATCCTGTTACTGATTGTCGACTTTAGCAGGTTATGTTTACAAAATGCAGTTATTGCTGCCAGACTACAATAACGCTATACTCGTATATCCAAGTACAAATATGAGTCATGCAGGAAACACCACATACAGAACAAACAGCCACCCGAGCAGCAACACAAGAAAACACAGCAAATGTACATAACTAGCAAAAACATAAAGAGACGCACAAAGACAAAACAAACAAACACTTGGGGACGATTGAAGTACCGCTTTGGAATGGTCAGTGACAAATTTAAATCCACTGGGGGTTTAAACCGGTTTTGAGGCACCTAACCTCACACTTATTCCATCCCCACCCTAAAAGACAAACAGTGTAAATAAACGTATCCCCTCTCCGAGTAATCTACAACAACCGTGATGGCAAATACAGTCGTAAAGTACATGTAAAACGAAAACATTTAAGTGAAACAAACTCTATCCGCCTATCGCTAGTGTACTCAATACAGAAATAACACAACACTACCATTGGACAATACATTTCCCAAATTCTGTAGCCATATCAGATACTAATAATTTCACCTCATAAGTAGACGTGGGTATTTTAACTATTTGCTCCATCATCATTCATGTAAGAAATAATGAAATCATGAATATTAATTAGATTTTTTTGTTACACCATGAAAACGTGGACTTTTTACCACAGCAGAAACTGTAGAATTATATATATATTATATCATAATCATACAGAGTAGATCCTGATCAGACGGCTCCTCTAATCTGTTTGCAAAGGTGTAGAGAGGCGTATTAATGGAGTAAAAGGCTAACAAAACCTACACGATCAATAAATATCGTGCTCGACGGGGATTGCTCGACGGGGATTGCAACCCAAGATCTCTGGCTTACCATACCAGCACTCTAACCACTGAGCTACCGAGTCACATGAACCGGGATTTATTGATTTCCCACCAGCAGGCGCGGATTTATAAGGGGCGGAGTTTTATTCTAGTAATATTTTAGATAGATATACATTAAAACCTCTCTATAACGACCACTAAATTATGTTAATTAGTTGGTATTTAGAGCAGGTGACTGCTTAAAGCAAGGTGAAAGTAAAACAGAACGCTCCCATAGGAGCGTTCTGTTTTACTTTCACCTTGCTTTAAGCAGCCACCTGCCTTTAACACAGCTCTTTTTCAACATGTATTACAAACACACTATTTATTTATGCTGAAATCCTGGATCCGCACCTGACCAGTTACCTGTATCCGACCAACTCAACACCGATACATAGTTATCATTGTTTTTGCCAGTCTGAGAATACTATCCAGAATGTACACTTTGAACATTTCATGCCATCTATACTATTCGGTTTTGTGTCGGGTTTGCCGTCAATAACAGAAAAAAGGCACAGATAAAAAAGTTGTTAGCGCTAACTATACGTATAGACATGAACATTAGTAAGTTTGCATTTCAAATATAATGTCTTTCGAAGAAAGGGAAAATTCGAAAAATCTAAATAGAGCTTGGAAAAGTTCTTAACTAGCAAGGGACCCAATCGGGTAATAATCGGACCCAATTAGTAAATAATCAAAATCGTTATGTCAATATAAAAAGTAAATCAGTTAAATGTTTCCATTGTTTAGCAGTTTAATCAATTTCGTTCCATCAAATGTATTATGTTATTGAATCATTTCACTGTGTACACGAATCGCGTGGTATATTTTCGGAATACTTTATACCCTTTGCCACTAATCATTGGTGTCTGGCGTCTATGGCAACGTCACGTGGCCGAGACAGCATGTCGCAGCATGGTAGAAAATTATCAACGGTATGTTTAATTCCGTTATAACTAGTATTTTCGAATTCCAGGATTGATCCAATGCCTTTGATTTTGCTCAATGTCATTTCAATCAAATATGGCGATTGGTCAGGTTTTCAGATTACATTGTTGGGTTAGCTACATAGCATTTTTTTTATTTTCCCATCATATTTAGCCATTCGAATTTAAGGATTAGTCCTATACCTTCAGAATGCATAATTATATATTTCTACCAAAGGTGGCAATTTAGGCTATGCTTTAAGCTGAGTTAATATGTATGTTGTATCCAGAATTTATAATAAAATAATGTGTGTCGGTGTATATGTTATTGGTAATAACTTATTGCATAGCAGCGACATTATTAAAAAATAAATGTGGATAACAGGGTACAGATAAACAATTTCCTTGCAATAATTCAATAATTTACCCAGCGCTCGAGAAGGTATTTTTTCTAGTGTTATTTAACGAAGCAAACGTATGTCTAAACACATAGTACATGTTGAGCCATTTAAGCATATTTTCATGATAATCGAAAAACAGTGACGTGTTAATATTCGACATTGTGTGTCTTTACTTGAATTTATTCTGTTTTTTTTTTTTTAAATGTTTATTCATGAAATATAAAGCTGCTGAGAGAGAACTCATTGCTGTCAAATTGTGGCGAAAGATTCTATGAAAGATTCTACATTGATACTAATTAAATTTGAGACAACATCCTTAAACCTGTCTGACATCAAATGTAAGCAATCGTTAACATTTGATCTTTAATTTGAGTTTGATCATCACACCATGAAACTAAAGAACAGTAAAATATATTTTAAACAAGTTTTTATAGGAATACTATTAAAATAAATTTGATTGTTAAGTGAACAATAATTATATAGTAGTGACAGATATAGCTATATATAAATTGTTTTAATTGATATCTCCACAAAAATTGAAAATAAATAAATAAATGGTTACTTATTGTGGAAGAATTATGTTATAACAAAGAAAAAATACAAAGTCTGAAGTCCAATTTCTTTAGTATGTTTTGTTTTTTTTTGTTTTCATGAGATACATGTATTTGTGAGTTTACACAGATATGTTTGTGGCCTATAATATATATTGCAACAGATTGACCACTCAGAGCCGATTGTGTCTCGTTGAATGGCCCACTTGTTGTGAAAATTACACCTCGGTAATTGAATGTATTAATAATTTCAATAATGTTACCATCAAAAGTAAAATTAAAGTTTGCAGAGTTTGAAAACCATTTGCGGATATATATATGATAATGACCATAACTCGAAAGGAACATAGGCACAAATGTTCTGTCCTGCACAAACATTAACACTCTTGCTACTGTTTATAGTTTTTTGTATTAGAGATAGATCAATGTAACGGAAATATATTGACATTACATTTTAATAGTAATCACACACATGTATTCTGATATACCAATTACTTTGAGGAAAATATATTGCTTCATCGACCGAGCTAAATTCTTCTTACGGTAAGGATGAGTCCGAGGTCCGAAGTATTTAGACCATGTAAGAACGACGAAAACTCCCTGTCTCAACAGAAATCAAACTACCAGACACTCTCTTGTACTTTTAAAAGGAAATGGAATAATTTACATGTATTTAAGAGTGGTAACAATTTCTCGCAAAGGACAACTTCCTAGCGAACAGAAAATAACATTAAGGTAGCGAGGTAGGTTCGGCATGTGCCATCGGAAAATTGTATTTAATACTACCAAACGTCATTTTTTTTCTAACTAAACCAAGATGATAAGTTACAATGATTTACTTGATTAGTTTTCAAAAACACCAACAATCCTATTGAAACCGACATTTAAAATATATTTAAATGTGCCAGTTTGATCTTTGTTTAAACAGCGATTACAAAGTCATCTTTCGAACTAAAGTTATTGCAATTAATCAATATGTAAAGCATTAGCATGTCTATGGAAACATGTCATATACTTTTGATAAAACCCTCTGTTTAGGAGTTTGCAACAGTTTAGTTTTAAGACCCCTAAAAATCTGCCTCGGTGTGTATCTTTTGGCGCTAGACGATCGAAGCAATATCGTAAATATATATTATAAAAAAACAACTACAACACTGATAACCCATTGAGACAAGGGTTTTTTATATGCCGTAAACCGCATCTAATTCGGACAAATATTAGAGAAGTTATGTTTGTTTGACTTTGCATTTGCAAAATAACCTGTCAAGTACAATAGACGAACGCAAATGTGTTGCGTAATCTGATAATCATCTATAGCTTTCTATCACATTTATATGCAATGAAGAGCTTATAATATGAGTGACGTTTTCCACTTTATTTAAGCCCCCCCCCCTCCCGTACTATGGCCACAGATATGGGACTTTAGAGTGACGAAGTCTAACTGGTACAGTTCATATTTAATCCATTCCAATAAACTAGATATTTAGAAATATCTTCGCGTTGTGTATTTAATTTGACTTTAAACATAAATAAGAAAAGTTCTCATGATTTTGGAATTGCCGGGCCCAACTATTAGGAAACAGAAAAATGCAACCCAGTTACCATAATGAGCGACGTGGACTCTCTACCGAATGGCCGGAGAGAGACCCAGATCACCATATTTGGTGTGTATTTATCTACTGTTTTCTAGCCTAATGACGTAGTTAGTTAATTAACTACTCAAACACATCAGACAGCTGATCAGCAGCGACACTGCCTAATATCTCTGAATCAGATCACGCTTGAGCATTAATTGGCATCATTATCAACAGTATTTCGGTCCAAAGATCATATATGTGTGTATAAACATATTAATTGTCCAGTGACCGGATTAACACCTGGCCAGTAATGTCTCTGTTCAGCACAGCCATATATTTAAGTATACATGTGATCAAGCTAATGAAAATGTTTAAGATTGATGGCTGCTTAAGTATTTATGTCTATGCAAACCACATTATACTACCCCACACTTCTTTCACCCATATACACCGAACCACAAAAGAAACGCAACAGCTGGGGAAACACATATAATTCAAAAATAAACAGTTCAAATGATAAATTACGTTTTTATTTTATTTTATGGGTACCTTACCTACATACTGTATACATTTCATAAACTTATATCAACAAATAACCCCGATTTTATTATGTCAACGTTCATTGCCCACAAGTTAAATTTTCACACAGTGTCCATATCTCGTGTATCCTCCATTGGCCTGGATACAAGCAACGCATCTACGTCTCATAGAGCCAGTTACATCCTTGATATCGTTCTTAGAAATATTGTTCCGTTCTTGGATAAGAGCTTAACGTAGCTGTTGAGAATTGTTCGTTGGTGATTGACGTCCAAACACGCGTCTTTTGAGCTCCGCCCAGATGTTCTCTATCGGTACCAGGTCTGGTGACAAGGAAGGCCAGTCAAGGACATTAACATTATTATTTCCTAGAAAGTTGTTAGGTTCGCCGAGTGAGTCCTTGCGTTATCATGCTGGTATATGCATAGGTTTTGTCGTATATAGTTATACAGGAACATTTCCGGTTGGGGAACGTCATATACGTACCTATGGGCGTTTACGTTGCCGTTGAGAATTACTACATATGTACGTCCAAATTGGGATATACCAACCCGGGTGTACACGGTTCCACCACCCGCCGGTTATACATCTGTACTCACTGATCTGCTACTCGCTCACCACATGCGCGCCATAAATGTATACTTCCATCCAGCCGGTTGACGTTGACCTTGGATTCGTCCAAAAATAGGACTTGACCCAATTTCCTGTGGGTAAATCGTAAATGTCCTATTGCTGTGCCAATCAGGTGTCACGGTACCATTATTTTAAATAAGAATTAGAGAAATGGTCGTAACTAATATTGGTATAATTTGTGTTCCAACCCTTTCCAAACTTCATTGAAATGAAACATGTTTAAACTTCAAATAAGAAATAACTTACAGAACACCACGGCCTTTTTGCATTATATTGACCTACCAGTCAGTCCCTAAATAGTTTATGGTCCAAAGCCAAAGGCTGGGGTCTTAAACGAGTTTTGGACTGACTGGTTGGTCACTATAATGCAATTAGGCCCGAAGTGTGCTGAACTATTTCTTATAGCATACATCACCTCTCTGTTCACGAACGTATTTTAGCAGTTCGGTGTTGCTCCTTGGCACTACCGCAAAATATGGATCGGTACATTTTATATAAGCAACGAAGTAGAATACTTGGATAAGGTATACTGTTACATTTTAGTGGCATAGATAGACATGTATTTTACATTTATAAATAATATTCAAATACGTTTGCGCTAGTAAATTTACAGCGGAAATATTCAAAACAAGAAATGTGTTGCGTTTATTTAGCGAACCTAACAACTAACTTTCTAATAATGTTATTATCCTGGACTGACCGTCCTTGTCACCAGACCTGGCACCGTTATAGAACATCTAGGCGGAGCTCAAAACACGCATGCATGAACGTCAACCACCACCGAACATCGTCGTATACAAGAGTGGAATAATATTCCTCAAAACGGTATTGCGAATGTTGGCTCCCTGAGACGTAGATGCGTCGCTTGTTACCAGGCTAATGGATGATACACGAAATATTGATAATGTGTGAAAATTGAACTCATAGGTTATGAACTTTAACATAATGAAATCGGGGTTATTTGTTGATATATTTTAATGAAAATTACAAGTTATGTAGATAAGGTATCTATGGAATGAAATAAAACAGTTATTTATCATTTGAACTCTTTAGTTTAGAATTATATGTGTTTCTCCAACTGCTGCGTTTCTTTTGCGGTTCGGTGCTCCTTTCTGCATTACTTCTGTCCTGTATTAAGCAACCACCTGCTTATAAAGACACCCATGTTTATTCGTTAAGTGGTCGCATTAGAGGGTTCTACTGTATATTGATAATAAGAGTAGGGTATCACGCCTGGGATGAGCTTTCTGCATTACTTTTGTCCTGCATTAAGCTACCATATGCATCTAGCACACATAATTATACCTCTTTTAGGTGGTCGCATTAGTGGGGTTTTACTGTTGTTTCTCTGGTTCTTTTAGATGCCCAGTGTGAAACACTGACACACCGGCTACACTGACATTTGTAAACAGTGTAGATCCGGACCAGGGAGCTCCTAGATGAGCCCTCTGATCTGGGTCTGCAGTGTTTGTCATGCATAATCCTCTAGCAAGTTTTAAGTTTTTCGTGCTGAGTCTATAGTTAATCACAGACGGACTATTTCTCTCTGAAACTTCAGCGTTGAAATGACCATTTATGCTGTCATGTGTCTCCTATGTGGACTTGACGATTATGTTATATATTTTGTATGTAGAATTGACGAATACAGTAGATCCTTCTTTAGCGACTATTCATTTATTGAACATAGGAGTCTTAAAACAAGTGGTTGATTGATGTAGGGCAAAGACAATTGCAGAAAGTTGTTACTGCATTGAGCTACCGCCTGCTTCATGTGCCCATACTTATACAGTGAACCCTCATTACGACGGAGATGTTTGTTTCCAGACATTGTGCTGGTATAACGAGGCTGCCGTGATAACGAGTTTAAATATGAAAGGAACCATTTGGCCAGTTTTAAACTAGTAACAACAGGTGATCGCTTAATGCAGAACACAAGAAGTGCAAAAGCTCCCTAAGGGAGCTTTTTGCACTTCTTGTGTTATGCATTAAGCAATCACATGTGTTATTGGCATTGCACCTATTTATTCAGTGGCTGTTTCAAAGAGTTAACGGGAATTGTGTTTCAATGTAACCCGTTACCTCATATGCTATTTTTAGATACAACCTCTTTGAATAAATCTACCACAAAGGAGCATTAACTAGAGAAAAGGAACATTTTAGAATTCTGTAGTTTGAAACGATTGTGATAAATAGAGCATTTGCTCCTATAGGAGCTATAGGAGCAAATGCTCTATTTATCACAATGGTTTCACAAAGTGACTTTTACAGAGTCGTCAAAAGTCGTCAATATGAGGGAAAGGGTTAAGACAGGTTCTACTGTGATTCGGTTTAGTATGACTCTCAATTACAGGTTTTCAAATGTACAATTGAAACGTTTATACAAACGATCTGAATTTCCTTTTACACAAAATTGTGATCGAAGTATGTGTCTCTATGAAAACATTGAAGAATTGGCTGGTCTTCTATTTGCTGATAATGTATCGCGCTGTTCGGAGACAGTAACCAGTTGGAAAAGGCGAACTAATCATATCATTCTCATTAACCGTTTACTCCATGAATATTCATGTAATTAATAATAACATCATGAATATTGATAAACGGATTTTTTTTTATAACTGCACTATGAACAAGTTTTTTTTATCTTGACAGAAAGTATAGAATCAGTTCTATATTATGCCATAATTAGGCTATAGGAGCCGTCTGATCTGGGTCTACCCTGTTTGCAAAGACGTAAAACGTATTCATGGAGGGGTAAAGGTTTAATATTGGTACCAACCTTGACATTGAAGATATATACCGCTTCATGTGCGCGGCACACACTGAAGTTATGGCTAACATCCATGTGATATTATGGAATGAAATCTACATTGAAAATGTAGGGATGTACAGTCGGACGAACATTCTATGACAAAGGAAATACGTCACTTTGAGTATATATAGTCAATACAGTAGAACCGCTCTGAATATATCACATAACCCATTCCCTTATGGACTATTATTTGAATAGATCTACTGAAAAGAAGCATGGAACTTTTTTTCTATAATGAATATGACTTTCGCTAAAGCTCGTGTCATATTATTACAGTAAACTCGATTCATAAAAACAATTTGTAATGAACTAGTGTTCATTACAAAATGTAAGGTCCTTCTCGTATATAGTCTAAACCACAAGACAGATAACCGTTACAACGCTGTTCGTTCAATTCTGAGCCAGTGCAGTTTGATTACTTCTGATTGGATCAATCTTTTAAGAAACTATTGAGCAAGTGTCAAACAGCTTAAACTATTGATCAAGTGTCAAACAGCTTGGATCCTGGTTAGACGACGAGTTGCTTATCTTGATCCAAGTTGTTTGCAAATGCTAGTCAGGTCGCGAATAGCGGGATAATCACTGGTTAATTTATACCAGGCAGTAGAGCATCAAAACACCGTATTCCAAGGACGCAAGTAAATAATATCATTTAACCCATTCTCTCATAAGCTATTTCTAGACCCTGTCTCTTTGAATAAATCTACCGAAAAGGAGCTTTAACTAGAGAAAGGGAACATTTTAGAATTGTGTAGTTTTGAAATCATTGTGATAAACAGAGCATTTGCTCCTATAGGAGCAAATGCTCTATTTATCACAATGGTTTCAACAGGTAATTTTTACAGAGGCGTAGAAAGGCGTATTTAAGGAGGAAAGGGTTAATGTCCGTCTACTTCTGTACTCCACATTTTACATAAATAAGCTATGCTAGTCTATGTGTATGTTTATAATAAACTGTATATATCTATTAGGAATATTCTACGGTTTCCATCATCTTCACTAATCAGCAAAAAAAAAAACAACAAAAAACCCGAGGTCGCCCTAAATAATAATTTTGTGTTTATTCTGCAAATGGTTAAAATCACTCGCCGCTTTGTCATTTCGATAGAACTGTACAATTTAGGGGACAACTTATTTTTATTTGACCTTGCTTGTTTCCTTAAACTTTTATTCCATGAACATTTAGATAAGACATGGCGTCATGAATATCAATTAGCTGATTTGTTAATGACATATGAACACTTGAAGTTTTGGCCATGGCAGAAATTTTCGAATCATATAGATATTTTATGTAACCAAACGACCGACCCTGATCAGACGGCTCATACCGGATCCGTCTGATCTGGGCCTAATCTGCCTGCAACAGCTTTAACCCTTTCCTCCATAAATACGCCTTTCTACGCCTCTGTAACAACCAATGACTCTGTAATAAACAATGGTTTCAAACTACAAATTTCTAAAGTTTTACTTTTTTCTAGTAAATGCTCCTTTTGGGTAGATTCATTCAAAGAGGTTGGGTCTAAAAATAGCCTATGGGGTAAAGGGTTAAAACGTGTATCTATGGAGTAAAGGGTTAAAACGTGTATCTATGGAGTAAAGGGTTAAAACGTGTATCTATGGGGTAAAGGGTTAAAACGTGTATCTATGGAGTAAAGGGTTAAAACGTGTTAAAACGTGTATCTGTGGAGTAAAGGGTTAAAACGTGTATCTATGGGGTAAAGGGTTAAAACGTGTATCTATGGAGTAAAGGGTTAAAACGTGTATCTATGGAGTAAAGGGTTAAAACGTGTATATATGGGGTAAAGGGTTTAAACGTGTATCTATGGGGTAAAGGGTTAAAACGTGTATCTATGGAGTAAAGGGTTTAAACGTGTATCTATGGAGTAAAGGGTTAAAACGTGTATCTATGGGGTAAAGGGTTTAAACGTGTATCTATGGGGTAAAGGGTTAAAACGTGTATCTATGGGGTAAAGGGTTAAAACGTGTATCTATGGAGTAAAGGGTTAAAACGTGTATCTATGGAGTAAGGGGTTAAAACGTGTATCTATGGGGTAAAGGGTTAAAACGTGTATCTATGGGGTAAAGGGTTAAAACGTGTATCTATGGAGTAAGGGGTTAAAACGTGAATCTATGAGGTAAAGGGTTAAAACTTGTATCTATGGGGTAAAGGGTTAAAACGTGTATCTATGGAGTAAGGGGTTAAAACGTGAATCTATGAGGTAAAGGGTTAAAACGTGTATCTATGGGGTAAAGGGTTAACACGTGTATCTATGGAGTAAAGGATTAAAACGTGTATCTATGGGGTAAAGGGTTAATCGATTAGCAACAATTGAGAATTTAAAAATTTGGTTTTCAAATTACAATAGAATTGGCTTAAATCCGTTCGAAACTGAAAAAAACATTGACCCGAGACATTTACCTCGGAACTGGTGTTCAGCCATATTCCGTTCTGTATGATTAGAACCAAGCCGGGTAACACGGACAAAATCATAATCCGAAACATGTTAATGTCCGCTTTGTTCCTGTACATCTATATTGAAAAGAACCGTTGTGATCTATGGCTCGTAAAACATGGAAACACCTTGCCGCCTGTCTGTATGTTCGCCTGTCTCTTACAACTATTGGTTTTTATGTGGCTGCGTAGGTCTGTTTGTATGAAGTTACAGAAGAACCTCTTAAGCGGCCATTCATTTATTGAACACAAGAGTCTTAAAAAGCAGGTGACTCCGGTATGTGTTTTCTGCATTACTTTTGGCCTGCATTAAGCAATCATGCCTTACATACCAATGATTAGACCTCTTTTTGATGGCCACTTAAGGCATGTTCTACTATACTGTTAGTTACTCTGTAAAATTGTCACATGAATTAGGTAGTAAGCAAAGCTCCTTAGGAGCAAATGTTCTATTTATCACAATGGTTTTAAAACTATAAAATTCTAAAATTTTCATTTTCTCTAGTTAATGCTCCTTTTCGGTAGATTTATTTATAGAGGTTGGATCTAAAATATATCCTATGAGGGAATTGGTTAAAAGGACCCTTATAGGTACTGTTTGTAAAATGAATCATCAATCCTTTACAAGAAATATGATATGGTATATTTGAATTACATTTACTGTGGTAAAGAATAAACGGTTTATTCAGAATATGGTGATAAACACTTATTACTAAAGACGAATCTGTAAAATATGATATTCTAGTATTTCACAAACATGTCATAAGCTTTTCAATTGAATTGAGCAATGTTGTAAAGATCAGACCGGAACATTTCTATGACATCAGAACCCAAGCTATAAGGGGTAATCAATTAATAAAATACGGAGACCGGTGCCTTATATTCAATTCATGGATCACTTCAAGGATAATATACGTAAACTACATGATGGATGATGATGGAGAAATAAAAGAAACAATTATAAATGGTTATCAGAGCTTTCCAAATTAACCTTTTACTCCATAAATATGCCTTGCTATGCCTTTGCAAACAGAGTAGACCCAGATCAGACGGCTCCTGTAGGAGCAGTCTGATCAGGGTCTGTTCTGTTTGAATATTATATAATATAGATATGCTCCTACAGTTTCTCCCATGGCCAAACATGCCTGTGTCCATGTACTATTATAGGTTTACTTAATGAAAGATGTTAATATCATTATCATATTTTGTCATTTGTGTATGTGCCATGTTATGTTATTTTATAAATATACGGACCTTTAATTGATAGTTTCAATGAAACAACAAAAAAACGTTTGATAGATCGGTTGGTAATTATAATAGTCTTTTATTAAAACGAGTTCTTGGATATTTGATCAAGATCTTCAATGTTCCGACACCAACAGTTTCAGTATTCTGTATGCTATTATTACCATTAGCCTAGACACTATTCAGCTATATTATTACACTGATGATTCGTTAAAAGTCTGCTGATCTTGCAAATATGCAAATGGTTTTATCCCATGGGGCCTATGACCTTGTCGTTGACTGCCTGTGGGACCATTGAAGACGACAGTCGTTAACCCATTTCCTGATAAGACGCATTTTCACGCTTTTTGTAAACAGAGTAGACCTAGATCAGACGGCTCCTGTAGGAGCCGTCTGGTCAGGGTCTGCTCTGTTTGCCAATGAAATAATATAGATCTGATTCTACAGCTTATGTCACAGTTAAAAATCTCATGTTCGTATTACATTATAAGAGTTAAGCTAAATGTAAATTCATATAGGCATTGTTTCTTATTCGAATATTCATGAGGTAAAGGGTTAAACAATTATCAAATACTAAGACTACCATAGTAACTAAAGAGCAAGCCTTTTTGTACTGTCGAACGAACATTATGATCTCTGTACAGTCGAATATCAATTTACAGGTTCTGTCGAATGAATAACGAATACTTTACAAGAAAACTGTATCGATTTAACCTTTTCCGACGCAGATCGATTATATTGTAAACACTCTTTGTGGATTATTATAATTTATACCACTGCCACAGAGTAAATTTTGTGCCGGATTTGTCGGAATTTTGTCGTACGGGGTATGTGGGAGATATAAACGTTTCCGATTCGCCAAGCAAAATGTACAGGGAATACGTGACTAATGTTTACATGTTGCTACTTGCTAGTCCCTGATTGGTTATAAATGAAAATGGACAGAGAAAATAAAACTCACAGTTTTAGCTGGAAGTATTTGCGTCATATCTCAATATTTATTTCTTAGCAGCTGTCATTTGACTGAATTTATAAGCAACAAATGAGATAATAGTATTTTAAGCGAACTGATAGGCGATTTTGCATATACATGCAACCTTTATTAAAACAACAATTATGATAGTGCATAGATGCAAAAATAAAGATGATCTTGAAAAAGACCCACAATGAGGGACTTTTCTTCAAAACCGAAATAACATAACTACGTTGTTTGAAAATACATGTATAGGGAATATCTATCGATATATCGTATTGTTGTATATAGTGGCTTTATCTAAAAGACATGGTACTGGGAAACACCGAACCGAGGAGAGAGCCGAAAACGGAGCACCGATAACAGACTGTTGCATTATACATATGAATACATGTATTCGACCAAGAATGTCGCAAAGTAAACTAGCTTTTGTCGTTTTCGTCTTATACCATACGGCTTAAATTGAACTTACGAAATTAAAGCGTATACCTAGGATCTGTCTATTATCTATAGTTGGCTTATATGCTTTTTAGATACGTATGTGTTTTAAATGTCCAGGATTTGTTTAACCCTTCAGTTCATGAATATTTATACAAAAATCCATGACGTCATGAATACAGAAAACCCTATCTATAACGGCCACTAAATTACATCAAGTATTTGTGTTAAAGGTATGTGGCTGCTTAAAGCAAGGTGAGAGTAAAACAGAACGCTCCTATTGGAGCGTTCTGTTTTATTTTCACCTTGCTTTAAGCAGCCACCTGCCCTAAATACCAACTAATTAACACAATTTAGTGGCCGTTATAGAGAGGTATTACTGTATGCATTATCTGGATTATATGGATTATGGCCAATGAATAAAGTAATTTTAATCCTGGAAGACACTATATTATTGGGATAGTTTCGAACTAAATATCAGTACAGTGAAAAGGAAGTGTGATCCTTTGCGCAGGGTGCTCCATGGGTGCAAGAAGAATGGCAGACACCTAATCGGCATTCTAAAACGTCCTTGCACATCTGTAAATTGTAGTGGGAACATGAAAGAATAACATGACATTGCTACGATTGCACTAGTCTATTACCAGTTCAAATACATGGCCACGAATAAATATGCGCATTTGCAATGTTTCGTTAAACAGAATAAGACCATAGCATATATAAGAAAATTCTGCATGAAATTTAAATCACGGAATAATTAATATGTTTTATAATACAGCTACAATCTTCTTAATATTTGACACAAGCTGTATATTTAACACAAGCTGCAGTGGCCATGGTCCGGATCAAAATTGTTACAAGCTGCAAAAGATATTCTTTCTTGTTGCTTAACAAGACAATAACACAAGTTTCAGTCACACATTCACATATACATTCAGAAACGGGCTTAATATTTCACCCATCAAACCATAATTTGAATAAAGTATAAGCTACTTTGCACTCACTGACAATTATTGCTACTTTTCGCCCTGTCAAATGACTTCTGGCTTATCAACTTTTCAGTCAAGATGTTTGTTGTTCTTTATATGATAGATTACCATTCATCCTATTTTTTTTATTTGATAACATTTTGAAGTGAAGGTCTATACATATGTTGTACTATATACATGAACTGCATCTCTTTTCTTACTGGTTATCATGAGGTTTTCGTTGTGACTATCGTATGAAATGGAGCGCAGCTTCTTAACTTCTTCAGAATGTTTCAGTAAGACCCGCATTCGTCCGTCTGTATTGATCTGATATATATAACAATCTCGCAAGCTGCATGCTAATAATTGACCGTGTTTTATTTCACAAACCCCGCTGGCAAATTTCAGGCCATAGTCTTGAACCAGCCAAATGATCTTCCCATGCTCATTGATAGCAATAAGTCCCTTGCCTTTATCTGCAACAACAAAACCAATGCCGCTTGACAAACATTTGATATGCATTGGAAAGTCGAACAATTTCTCACCGTTGTCGTCGGTCTGAATTTTATGAAGAAGTTCCCCAGTGATACTATAGATTCGAACCTGCCCAGGTCCTTCATCCTTATTAGTTCTCCCACCACAGGTGACATACAATTTTCTGTTGGCATAAGAAATTCCGCGGCATTTTTCTCCCACGGAAAAAGTTCTTGTCAAACGAAGTTTTTTGTTTGCAGTCGCAAATTGCACTGCTTTGATGTTATATAAGGCCAAAGCCACGCCCCCATCTCCATCTTGGCATATTGCAGTCGCAGCACCTGGAGAGACACACGAGTGTAGCAAACGATATGACTGATCAAACAGTTTAACACGTCTATTGTATTCATCAGTCATAACTATATTGCCATTATCGAGTACAAAACAGTCTGTAATCAGGCACTCTTTAGTGTCTTCTTTGATCCTTATGTTCCGAGTTCCATCGGAAGAAGCTTGTAGACAAGGTGTCTTTTTGACAAATGTCTCTAGCTTATTTGCGCATTTCAAAACAGAATCGTCGACGTTAAACTCCAATTGTTCAGTACCAACTGTATTCTCTAATGACGATAACTGTTTCTCCAGACAACCCCTATATGTTTTGCTTTGCTTGACAAAGATAAATAACTCTGACTCGCCGACACATTTGACATCCCTTAATCGTGTGTTGTCCACTTCAAGCTTATGTATGGTATCTTCGAGTGTGTCAATATTCTGTGATATTGTGTCTGTACATACTTTAGCATTATCATCTATAAATGCGATGCATTCTATTTTTAAAGCACCAAGGCGCTGATGAATGGCATCTATCTGGCTATTAACATCATGCAGTACAGCTTTCTTCCCGTCTTGGATTCGTTTCAGGTCTGCTTGTCTCGCTTGTTTCAGTCGTACAGCCTGTTCTAAGAGATGTTTGATAGATTCCTCCACCTGTTTGGACTCTTCTTTGTTCTTTACATCGACTACTGCCTGCTGAATATGTTTGACATCTTCACATTGTCTGCAAACATAAAATATTAACAAACCTTGTTACTACAGTAAAACCTCTCTATAACGGCCACTAAATTACATTAAGTATTTTGTGTTAAATGCAGGTGGCTGTTTAAAGCAAGGTGAAAGTAAAACAGAACGCTCCTATAGGAGCGTTGTTTTACTTTCACCTTGCTTTAAGCAGCCACCTGCCCTAAATACCAACAAATTAAAACAATTCAGTGATCGTTAAAGAGATGTTTTACAGTATACTAATGAGGCAAACGTTGACTGTAGTAATTGATTTAATAGTGCGCATGCTACGAGCGAATCTTTCAGATAATCGTTTCAAACAATTCGGAACATAACTCATGTCATCAAGTTCTATACACTTGATCATTGTTATCTTTTAAAAATGTGGATACAAAATATGTTTAGTATTGACATATACTACAAATTCTACTGGGGAGAATTCGCTCAGCAAGCTAAAAGTTAACAACGGCAAATCTGACCAAGTTTTATGTAAATCTGACCAAGTTTATGTTGTTTAAAACTGACCAAGGTTTATGTTTTTCATGCAGAATAATATGGTTGAAGCACATGTGTTTTGTTTAACCCTTTCGATGCCAATGAAGGATCTGTGATTACCTATGCAAACAGTTTGGATCCAGATGAGACGCCGAGTACCTCGGCGTCTCATCAGGATCCAAACTGTTTGTTACTGTTACTATGTTTTTGAAACAAAAATGAAGAAAATAAAACAAATGAAATTTTGTAGCAGACGACAAAGTTAGCAGAAGACAGAATTTGGCAGCGAAAGGGTTAACCCTTCGCTTGCTGAATTTTAAAATACAGTTCTCCTTCTTTACACATGCCCTGTTGTATATCTTCACTGTGTACACGTATTTCGCTGTGCAATCACTGCTGTGGAGTGCACTGGTTGCACAATCAACTTGTAAATAGTGCAGACCCTGATGAGACAGTTCCTGCAGGAGCTGTCTCATCTGGGTCTTCACTATTTACAGGTAGGTATATTGACGTGAATAGCAAGCGAAAGGGTTAAAACATTACATAGCTACCATACAATATTGCTCCTTAACCATTTACTCCATGAACATTCAGACAACAAATAAAGGCGCGGTAAATATTAATTAAATTAATATTTATGTTGGCACTGTGAACCAAAAAGGTATTTTAGCCCCAGATAAAAACTGTAGAATCAGATCTATATTGCAACATTCAGAGCATACCATATAGAAGACGTCTGCACGAACGCCTATGCACATGACTTATGATTCTTTCAAACAGCTTTGTGTACATATTTATTTGAGAATCGACTTCGTTTCCTGTAGAATGTGCATTATATACACCCACAACAACCATGCTTGACTAATCTTCGTCTGTTGTAGCATGTACATTACATGCTGTCATAACGACCATGCTTGACTAATCTTTGTTTCCCGTAGCATATAAATTTCACACACACAAAACGACCATACTTGACTCCTAGCTAAGAATACGTAAAGTAGAATGAGTTGAGTATAGATTCCATTTAGTATACAGTAAAACCCCGCTAATGCGACCACCAAAACGGGGCATAATTCTGGGTGGCAGAGGCAGGTGGTAGCTTAATGCAGGACGAAAGTTATGCAGAAAGCTCCTATAGGAGCTTTCTGCATAACTTTCGTCCTGCATTAAGCAACCACCTGCTTTAGACGACACCAGTGGTTGTTTATTAAGTGGTCGCATTAGCGGGGTTTTACTGTGGTCGCATTAGCGGGGTTTCACTGTGGTCGCATTAGCGGGGTTTCACCGTGGTCGCATTAGCGGGGTTTCACTGTACATGGCTTACATTTGCTAGATGGTTTTGAATAAAAAAAAAAGAAACGTCCAGAATCGACCCTGATCAGAGAACTCCTTCAAGACGGACTCTGATCAGAGACTATACTGTTTGCAAATGGCGTTGCACCCACTTTCCCGCATTCAATGGACTTATCAACCTTTGACTAGAAGGTGCAACACTGTTTATACATCGTGTATATTACTAGCAGTTCGTAGTATTTATATATTTCGCTGTCAATGTCGCATCTCTCATTACCTATACAAACAGTTCGGATCCAGATGAGACGTCGAGTAACTCGGCGTCTCGTAAAGGATCCAAACTGTGTGTTACTGTAACTATGTTATGAAATAAAAAAATAAAGAAAACATGCAGAACTGAAAATTGAAGCAGACGACAAAGTTTGCAGACGACAAAAGTTTGCAGCGAAAGAGTTAATGGAACTCTCAAATATCTCTATTAGTGTGTAAACACCACAATATTTCACATACATGTAATTTAATTTTCCATTGATCTAGATATTTGCAACTAAGAGCATATTCAATCAGCGTGGGACTTGTTCATCACAACATGTAACTAACATTAATCTTCTACACTCTGAGTAAGTGTCGTCTGCGTATATTGTCGTCTGCTTCAATTCTGAAAGTGAAATCTTCAATTTCTTTTCAAATACAGTGTAAGAGTGACATACAGGTAGGATCAAGATGAGACGCCAAAATACTCGGTGTCGCATCTGGATCCAACGTTTGAAAACGAAAACTTAATGCTTTCCATGTCGTCTTTGATAAACTTTTTAAAAATAGTTAATCAGTCACCATGCTACAGTCGGACTAATTAACTGCTATCGAAATCAACCAGATCGATGTTCATGTATCGTTTTTTGACAATTTATTTCTAAACAGAGGTGTATACGTTTTTTGTAAAGAGAGGTATATATGAGAAAATACGGAGACGCGACTGGGTTGAAAACGTGAACTGGTGTGGGCCTATTTTAACCCATTCCCTGATATTGGCGAGTTTTGACGACTCTGTAAAAGTCATTTTGTGAAACCATTGTGATAAATAGAGCATTTGCTCCTATAGGAGCAAATGCTCTATTTATCACAATGGTTTCATACTACAAAATTCTAAAATGTTCCTTTTCTCTAGCTAATGCTCCTTTTCGGTAGTTTTTTTTCAAATAGGTTGGATCTAAAATAGCCTATGTGGTAATGGGTTAATGCATATAACAAGGGTAAAATTTCAACGAGTACAGTAGAACCTCTTAACAGCAATCCCTTAATTCTATAAGCATGGGTAGTATCGAGTAGATGGCTGCTGTATGCAGTACGGACATATATACAGTTGAACATCGATATCTCGAACTCGGGTAACTCGAACTAAGAGCTCAGTGCTTCAAAAATTCACAATACAAAAATGTTCTGAGATGTATCACTACACATATCTAGAAACACATGTGGCCACTTAATGAAGATTGAAAGTGATGTTGAAAGCTCCTATAGGAGCGTTTAGCTTTTCTCTCCGTATGCATTAAGCTGTGAACTTGAGAAATTGCTCAGATTAGAAATCGGATGACTCGAACCTCTGTTATCTCTAAGCAATTAGTATGATCCCTTGAAATTCGAAATATATAGGTCAAAGGAGAAGTTCAAAATGTTAATCCTACATTAAGCTACCACTTGCTTTATAAGCCTAACGTCCATACTTTTTAAGTGATCAATACAGTAAAACCTCTCTATAACGGCCACTAAATTACATTAAGTATTTTGTGTTAAAGGCAGGTGGTTCCTTAAAGCAAGGTGAAAGTAAAAGAGAACGCTCCTATAGGAGCGTTCTGTTTTACTTTCACCTTGCTTTAAGCAGCCATCTGCCCTTAATATAAACTAATTAACCAATTTAGTGGCCGTCATAGAGAGGTTTTACTGTATAGACAGGTGTTACTGTATTTTACTCAGTTATTCCCTACCTGTGTTCAAGTGCTATACAAGTAGCACACGCAACAACGTCGTGGTCACCACAGTAAAGCTCTATATCCTTTCCAAAGTGGTTTTCACATTTCACCGTGGGTACAAAACACCCTCCTGCCTGACCTACTTTTCCAATGTCGTCCTTGTTAACGAGAATGTGTCCTTGCATAGATTTAAACATGTTGTGATTTGTAAGACACTCATTACACAAATTTTCCCCACAGTCCTGACATCGTTTAACTGCTTCGACGTGGTTTTCTTTTTTCTCGCAGAGAGAACAAGCGAAATCATGAAATACATCCGATCCCTCCACTGATTGTCTTCCCCCAGTCGCCATTTTAATAAATTGCTTTATGCGAACTATATCGTGATATTAGCTATCAAGTTTCAGTTTGAATTCTGCGTAACATTCATCGCAAATATAAAACTGGTTATTTAAAATACAAAAAAAAGATGTCTAATTCAAGCAGTGCAATACCGGAATGCTTTGATTTGAAAAAAGGGAGAAGAATTATTTAGATTATTTCAAATCAGGCTAGCACAGTGTCTGTTTCCGATTTAACTTCAACCAACGCTATAAATAGTTATTTACATTTCCTTCCGTGTCACGAAATACTGTTATCATTTTCTATATGCGGAAAGGCCAAAGTACACCAACATACTTTTTACATTTACGAGTATCTTCATGTAAACGCATTTTTTAGCATTTACAAACAGGGTAGATCCAGATCAGACGGTTCCTGTAGGAGCCGTCTGATCAGGGTCTACTGTGTTTGCTTATGACCTGATATAGATCTGATTCTACAGTTTTTGTCAAAGCAAAAACATCCATTGAAAAATTTACATTATAGAAAATCAGCTAATAAACATTCATGAAATAAGGCCAAAATTCACCAACAGCAAACCTTTAAATATCCGCATCAGTCTGCATCTTGGTGTGTGTTTATAGGACAATAAAAGGAATAGTTTGCCTTTCTTGTTTGATTGTAGGAGTTGTATCAAGGGCACAATGGGCAAATTTAATTTTATTTCATACCATACCATACCATCATACCATAGCATTTTGAAGATCAGCTGGTATAGTTACCGGGGTCGTAATGAATTAAACTTTTAAATTAATACTAGTGATATATGTGCAGTGTATAGCCCCCCCCCCCCCCCTCATATTAACGCATTTTTACCCGTTTACAAACAGAGTAGACCCCGATCAGAGGCCCCTATAGGAGCCGTCTGATCAGGGTCTGCTCTGTTTGCTAATGATATATTACAGATATGATTTTACAATTCTGCCATGGCCAAAAATGCTCGAGCCCATGTGGTATTACAGCAATAAATCTGATAAATAGTCATGGATATTCAGAGAG
The DNA here is from genome assembly GCA_963576725.1 of Azorinus chamasolen. NCBI lineage: Eukaryota > Metazoa > Mollusca > Bivalvia > Cardiida > Solecurtidae > Azorinus > Azorinus chamasolen. The sequence goes on along the minus strand of OY755235.1, from coordinate 97,470,455 downwards.
TAAAGGGTTACACATTATGGACCTCATGTGATGGTGGGTCACTCAGTGTCTCTTCCTTTTCTATAAGTTAATCTGTTTCCAAAAGAAAATGCTATACAAACATTTAAGAGTTTGCAAATCACCTCGTATGTTTCCTGCTTCCAATGTCAGTAATGTGACACAGTCTCTGTATCTTACTAAAACACGTAGTTTGTTATATAGCCAGTGTTAACAATTATCCTACCAAACAATAATGTTTGCTCAAACTTTCGAAACCCACTGGCAGAGGTTCAAACAGCTTGGATCCTGATGAGACGCCGAGTTACTCGGCGTCTCATCTGGATCCAAGCTGTTTGCAAACGACGCGATCGGCATGATAAGTACAAAGGCAAATAGCATAGTAACATACTTGCTAACAATGATAACATTTCTCCTTGTAATACTTCACTTATTAGCGGCAAGTTTGTATTTGTGAGTGCCTATGCAAACTGTTTGGACCCAGATTAAACGCCAAGTAACCCGGTATCTTAGCAGATTCCAAACTGTTCGAAACTCTGGTTTCATTTATAAGATAAATAAATGAAAGAAGACAATTTTCAGAATTTAAGTGAGGGTGAAATTATTGCAAATGAGTCTTAAATCCGTGCTTAGTACGCGTTTGTCAGTCATAAACAGATTTTTTCTTGTTGTAACAAAAAGTGAAGACCCATATCCAAATAACGCATTTTAACCATTTCCTCCATAAATGCGCCTTTGCAAATAGAATAGACCAAGACCGTCTGATCAGGGTCGCCCTGTTTGCTCATGATGTAATATAGATCTAATTCTATAGTTTTCACCAGGCTCCATTTTTTTTTTGCTCTTATACTATAATAAATATTAAGCTAATTGATATTCATACATACATTAACTCTTACATACATATCCATGGAGTAAGCAGATACATTTGATCTTTATTGAAGATGGTTGTTAGAGAGTTTATGCAATAAAACCTCTACAACAGTTACTAAAATACATTTAACTCTTTTGGCGCCAAATTTAAAAGTGTCGTCTGCAATAATAATTTCATATTAAATATAATTCTAAAATAAATAATAAAGGTATATTAGTAAAACATTTGTTTTTTAAAAACCTGTATGCTTGGGCTAAAATAATACAGAAAACAGTGAAGTCCCAGGTCAGATGCCGCCTTGATAAGGCGGCATCTGACCTGGGACTGTACTGTTTTCAATGGTGCCAACAGGAGACATTGGCGCCGAAAGAGTTAACACGATTTTGTTAGTACAGTAGAACCAGTCCTAAGCGGCCTTAACATATGGCATAAGTATGTGTCAGTAAGGCAACTGGTAGCTTAACCATTTCCCTCATAGGCTATTTTTAGATACAACCTCTTTGAATGAATCTACCGAAAAGGAGCATTAACTAGAGGAAAGGAAAATTTTTAGAATTTTGTAGTTTGAAACCATTGTGATAAATAGAGCATTTGTTCCTATAGGAGCAAATGCTCTATTTATCACAATAGTTTCACAAAGTGACTTTTACAGAGTCGTCAAAAGTCGTCAATATGAGGGAATGGGTTAATGCAGGTCAAAAATAATGAAGGAGCTTTCTGCACTATTTTGTCCTGCATTAAGCAACCGCCTGCTTTTTAAGACCCCTGTGCTCAATAAAAGAATGACCGCTTAGGACAGCGTCTACTGTATTGTATTTTAACGTAGTTTTAACAGTTATTCGCTCATATCGTGATGTTCAGCTAATTACAGGTTCAGGAAGACCGAGAGATTTTGTGCACGGAACAAATTGCATCGTTCTATGGATAGAAGAGAACCCGGTAGGGCCACCGACCTACCACAAGCCAGTTAGAATGTTTTCTCTCACATGAAAAATCCAAATGCCCAGGTCGGGATTCGAACCACGGCGGTGAAGCGCTATGTGAATGTCAGTCAAAGGCCAAAAACACTCGCCCACGGAGGCTCTTTTGCTAAAGGTGGTAGCTTGATGCAGGACGAACATTATGCAAATACTTCACACGTGCTTTTTACATTACAGTAGAACCTACAAAATACGAATCATAAAAAGCAAATGTATATTAACTCATTTGCTCCAAGTGGTTTCTTCCATGCTTATATATTGGATTAGTCCATTTTTTTTTTATCTAAGGGGTGCCTTGTCAAAATTTTCAATTTCGTTTTGTTTTATATTGAAATTCCTATCAGCAAACAATGTAGACTCTGATCAGACGCCGCATTATGCGGCGTCTGATTAGAGTCTACACTGTTTGCCTAAGTCCCATATATCGGATCGTGGGAGCAAATGGGTTAATACAGGGCAAAGGTAATACAGAAAGCTCATATTGGAACTTACTGCGTTACTGTATTCCGGCATCAAGCTATCATGTGTCTTACAGACCCAATGTTTGACCTCGTTTTGATGGTCGCTTAAGACAGTTATACTATTCTTTAATTCTACATCAAACCCTTTACTCAATAAATACACATGTCTACGACTTTGCGAACAGAGTAGACCCAGATCAGACGACTCTTATAGGAGTTGTCTGATCAGGATTTGCTGTTTGCTTATGATATAATGTAAGTAAAACCTCTCTATAACGACCACTAAATTACGCCAAGTATTTTGTGTTAAAAGCAGGTGGCTGCATAAAGCAAGGCGAAAGTAAAACAGAACGCTCCTATAGGAGCGTTCTGTTTTACTTTCACCTTGCTTTAAGCAGTCACCCGCCCTAAATACCAAACTAATTAACACAATTTAGTGACCGTTATAGAGAGGTTTACTGTAGATATGATTCTACAGTTTCTACCATAGCCATAACTTCCCGAATCTATGAGCTATTATAACAATTAATCTAATAAATATTTATGATGTCATTATATCTTTAATGAATATTCATGGAGTTACGGGTTAAGCGACCTCCTGTACTTGTAGACCCACATGTTTATTCAGTATAACAATGTAAGTGGTTGATAAAGGGATATATTAATATAGTTCTATGAATGCATTTGCGGTAATCCTTATAAGGAAAGGAAGAAGGAAGTCGACACATTTCCTTTTAGCAATGCTAATGCAGAGATTATTGACCTGCGTTAATCAGTTGTAATGGGTTCTACTCGTTGAGGTTCGTATGAAGTGGCATCGAACACGCGAGGCATGACTATCACAGGCTATATTTTCCATATTTTGTAGATGCAATAACTGTTTTGAACTGAGATAACAGTTTGAAAGACATACTTTGAGAATTGAAGCAGACAGCCATTTCTGCAGACGACAGGTTGATAAACGTGCTGACGCGTCGCGAGGAGGACAGTTAAAGAACAACATTTATTAAGTTTCCTCTCCTTGACATACATCTTATAGTAGTCAAAGAATATAACACTACTTTACCTCTAGCACTCAACTTCCGAATTCGTAATATCTGCAAATAGTTTGGATAGAGATGAGACGTATAATGATTCGACGTCTCATCAGGATCTAAACTACTTGATCGTCTGAGGGGGTTTTTTCTGACAGAAAACATCACGAGTCACGAGTATCGAGGTTCCAGATTTTTACAATCTCGAAACGCACTTCTAATTCTTGAAAAATATAAATTTGACCATGGTCCATGCTTATAAAACATTTAGTTGAGTCTAAGTTCGTTCTCAAGTTTTTGATTGTTCAGATTTGAGCCTAATCTGACCAAAGGCTCAAATCTGACCAATCAAAAGCTTGAGAACTCAAATCTGACCAATCAAAAGCTTGAGAACGAACTCAGACTCAATTAAAAAGCTTTATAGCATGGACCCATGTTATTTTTTCACACAGTGTAGAGCCTGATATGTGGTGACGGGTCTGAGCCTATATTGTTTTCAATACCCAAGTTTGTACATAATATGCATGAGGCAAAGTGTTAGTTAGAAGTACAACTGTTGTCAATAGGCAAAACATAGTTTATATTCAGCTTTTGAAATATTGTGAACCGGAAATGTTTGCCCCTAAATTGGTTTTCAGTTTGACTCCATTCTGTTTTAATAGAACTAAGTCGGGTAACACAGACATAATCATAATCCGAATCACATATATGGATTGTTCCTGTAAAGCTGCAACGACCTGTTCCTGTTATGAATTGTTGTTTGAAGGCCCCGCCATGGCATGTATTTTATATGGCTGTATAGAGAACTTTATGGGCTTAACCGTCGCATCTGTGACTACCTACGCACAGTGTTTGGATCCATATAGGACGCCGAGTAACTCATCAGGATTCAAACTGTTTGTTACTGTGACAATTATTTTTGAAACAAAAATGAAGAAAAAATAGCAGACGACATAATTTGGCAGCGAAAGAGTTAAAGAGGAAGTCCCTACAATGATCGCATATTTTCAATAATAGCATAAAACTTGGTATTTGTTATGCTCTATCATTATTATGAAGGTTCCCAATTTGAACTTATATCGAAAAATGCCCCTGTGATACAAATAAACCGATTTCATCAATACTGATAATTTTTGTTCTACAACACAATATTATCGGCCTTTTCCGTTAAATTCTTCCGCGTTTTGCCGATGATCACCCGATCCCTCCATTGTTTTACGTAATAGCTTTCTCGGAAGAGGTCGGGGAATCGCGAATAGGGCGAACAGTTACGAAACTAAAACCCAACCCGAATAAAACTGAAACATCGGGGATTAAAACCGGGATCGGCGATATCAAACACATGGATGTTTTGTCATTATAAACGGTAATTGGATGGAGCTCTTTGCGATATACTACTTTTCAGCATATAGACAAATGAGTTTTGTATATTTTAAGTGTTTATGAAACTCGTCAAATGTAGGGACATCCCCTTTAATGGGTAGTATTGTTGATGATTCTGTGAAATAAATAGCAAAACGCTGAGTGTATACAGACCAATCAACATTTATTCATTCAGTATTGAATTTAAATACCTTAAACATAAATATACATAGATATTATATAGGCATGACAATTCAATACAATCAAAACTGTTCAAAATAAGTAAGTTCTGACAAAGTTCTAAATTGCTAATATTAATTCATGAAATATAGCAGAGATACTTACCTGACGATGTGTAATGAGCAAATATTATTCAAAATGCAAACAAATAATTATTTTACAAAAATACAATTTAAATCGTTCGTAATGTCATCTGCAACGTTTGTCGTCTGATTGAATGTTTCATTTATTTTTCTAACGTTTAACTCTACCTAGCACAAACCACCCAGGATAAATATGATTTCGATTTGCTGCATAATTAGGTCACAGGAGCTAAACAAAGTTTAACAATATCTTTTAACGACATCTCCTGCTAAATCTCCGACTGAATTCTCACCAACAATCAAAGGAATAATCTGAAGGTGGACATTTATCAGATTTGTATAAATCGTTTTGTTCCCCTGGATAAGTAGGTCATGGGAGCTAAACATAATTGTAACCGACAATTCCATCAACAACATCTCTTAAACCCACCACATTTCACAACATTCATCTGAGGGTCACCCTTTATCAGATTCATATAAATGAGTTTGGTCTACTGTTTATTTAGGTCACAGGAGCTAAACTAGATCTGTAACAATTTCTGTCAAATTTCTCAAGAATTATATTCCGGTGACCTGCTAAACGTACTATGAATAGTTTGGACAATTGCATACGCAGACCACTGGAGCTAAAAGTAGAATTTGAACAGAACTTTCTTCAAACGTGAATGGATTCTTCTACGTGAATGGATTCTCAATAAATTTCACGAGAATGATCAGTAGGTGACCTATTCAGATCTATATAATTCGTTTCAATCCGCTGAATAGGTCGGTCATTGGGGCCAAAATAGATTTTAATTGAAAGTTTCTTTACATACCTACCTGTATGCATGTACTTGAATTAAGAAGAATGCTTGTTAAACGGAAGTGACACGAGAGAATTTTAATTCAGTTAAATACAAATGAAACGCGATAGCGGAAACACGATAGTCGAATCATTTTAACAGAATATACCGGTATTTTGTTTATCATTCATCAGCACGTTAACGACATACATGTATGTGGCAGTTTAGAATATGTTTTCCTTCAAGGCAGGTTGTTTTAATGCGGTTCTTTAATACGTTATAAGAGTATTTGTCAAGTTACATGTATTCAATATGATTAATCGCTTTTTTTCACCGCGGAAATGTATAAAATGATTCATGTTGGTTGAGTGTTTTGTTTCAATCTCAAACCCGATCCCGGGAATGGAGCAATACGTACTAGGTTATGTCTTCTGAATTGCTTTTGTCCTTTAAACTAAATTCTATCTTCACTGCTAGCTTACTTATTCGCTGATGAACAAATTTGTTCTTTTCTTGTCATGGTGCTGTTCGGGCGGCTGTGTGTTTTATTTGTGGTGTTTCCTACAGGACTCATACACGTACTTAAAGTGCGACCATTAACATCGGTCCGAGTCCAATACTTTACTCATATCAACCTCAGAATTGAAGTCTGCAGACGGAAGAACGAACTATTTTATCATTTGACAGTGAAAACATAGTTATACTCTGCCTACAGTCTAGCCTAGGATAGCTATATTCGGAAACACTCATGCCCCCGACCTGTATAATGAACGGGTACCTACAATTTCATTTTATTCGAGGAGAATGTACTTTTATCTATTCAAATGAATGTACGATCATCACATTGCCAATAGTATCAGTCGTATTGTTGTATCGAACGAATGGTATCGGCCATGACGTGCAATTACTGGGGAACTGTACACGCATAATGTTTGGCAGTGGCATGTGTAGTTTAACCTTTAGCATGTTGGGCAAATTTTTGTCGGTAGAAAATGTCAGCTGATTTATCTTACATTTCTATTCAACAACACGGTTAGAATATCAATAAGTGTTGTTCCAGATTAGACACTGAGCTACTCGGCGTCACATCTAGTTTCAAACTGCTTGGATAGGTAATTACGCATCCACTGGCAACAGGCTAAAGATGAATACAGTAAAATCTCTCTATAACGACCACTAAATTATATTAATTAGTTGGTATTTAGGGCAGGTGGCTGCTTAAAGCAAGATGAAAGTAAAACAGAACGATCCTATAGGAGCGTTCTGTTATACTTTCATATTGCTTTAAGCAGTCACCTGCCTTTAACACTAAATACTTGGATGTAATTTAGTGGCCGTTATAGAGAGGTTTTACTGTATATATATTTGTAACTGGTAAAGATTTGCGAAACATTACTGTTACTATACGACAGGTATTACTATATCATCAAATACAAATGTATATATTTGAAGATTTAGTTTATAAAAGTCACTCCATATGGGAAGATCTATACACTTCTCCATTTCATTGAATGACAAAATAACAACCCGAACAAACATATATTTAGCTCTAACTCTAATATTTCGCCCTACTCAACCCTTATCAAACAATAAAATATTTATTTTTATTCGTTGAAAAAAGTCCCACTAGAATCAAATACTAGGAGAGTTAATTATAAATATAATATATAAATTCCCTTTTATGGACTGTTTTATTTTAGAAATAAACAATCACTGGCACAATCAGCTATCCAAATTATCTAATATCTTTCAGAGTATGTACAATAGCTTGTAATTTCTGGCCTGGTCAAAATTTAAAAGGAACACATATTATCTCGTGTTCAATATAAACTTATAAAACGGAAATAAAAAAGACATTGAAATATATACTCAAGAAAAGAAAAAGTAAATCTCATAAATTAAACTTGCATGGTTGCTGTGTTCTCAGACTGTTATTCGTTCTTTCGAGCATACCTGTCAATGGCTGAAGGATTACCAACACGTAGCATTAACCCAGAGAATGATGAGCATGGGCGTCATTAATTGAAATAACACCGTACATCCAGTCATTTTCTAATCATACGAGCGTCTCAGTCATTTTTGTTTACATGGTATACACAAATTTCGTCACTGTCCATGCACGTTATGATGAACGTCTCGTGTTTACTGTCATACGTAATAGAGCGTAGCTTTTTAGCGGGCCCTGCATGATTGACTATGACCCGTATCTGTCCCTTTGAGTTTACCTGATATACCCGACCATCTCTAATGCTACACGCTAATAGTTCACCGTTCTTAGTTTCACAAACCCCGGTTACAAACTGCAGTCCATGGTCATGAACTTTCCACATGACCTTGTTCTGTTCATTGATAGCAATAAGTCCGTTGCCTTTATCTGCAACAACAATGTCTCCGTCATTAGATAATAATTGAATGTGAAATGGTAGAGTAAACAGATTTTTTCCATTGTCATCGATCTGAATTGTATTCATTAAACCCCCATTTATGTCGTAGATTCTAATCTGTCCAAGACTTTCATTTTTCTTAGTAAGCCCGCCACAACTAACATACACCTTTCTGTTGGCGCACGCAATTCCGCGGCATTTTTCTCCAACGGTGAAACATCTGGTCAAGCAAAGATGTCCGTCTGCAGTTGCAAATTGCACTGCTTTGCTGTGAAATAAGGCAATGGCCAATCCGCCATCTCCGTCTTGACATACTGCAGCCGCGACACCGGGAGTACAGCACCTGTCTAACAAACGATACTTTTGGTCGAAAAGCTTCATACATTTATTGTTTTCGTCCGCTATTACTATTTTGTCGTTATCGAGAAAACAACAGTCTGTAATTTTGCATGTTTTAGTATCATCTTTTACCCTAATGTTCACCTTGCCATCGGAAGAAACATGCAGGCAACGAACCTTTCTGACAAATGCTTCTAGTTCATTTACATATTTAAAAACGGATTTATCGACATTAAACTCCAAATATTCCATGCCGACATTACGGTCTATTGACAGCAACTGTTTCTCCAGGTTAACACTAGCGGTTTTGCTTTGTTTTGTATAGATGAACAATTCTGACTCGCTGATTTCTTGGTTATCTGCTAGTCGTTTGTTGTCCTCTTCAAGCTTATGTATGGTATCTTCGAGCGTTTCAACATCCAGTGAGATTGCTTTTGTACATGCTTGGGCATTTTCTTCAACATATTCGATAGCCCTTGTCCGCAACACACCAAGGCGTTGAACAATTGCTTCTATCTGGTTATCAACATCATGCAGCACGGCTTTCGTTTTGTCATTGATTCGTTTTAGGTCAGTGGCTCTGGCTTGTTTCAGGCGCTGAGTCTGCTCTAAAAGAGATTTTATGTATTTTGCAACACGTTTGGACCCTTCTTTGTCATTTACATCGGCTACTGCTTGTTGAATGTGCGTCACATCTTCACATTGTCTGCAAAGATAAAGTTTTGACAAATGATATTAAAGTTTAGGATAGGAATGGCTTTCAGCCAACCTATTAAGCTAACGGTTGACCAAATAGTCATGTACAGTGGCAATTGAGCCTAGGATAGGAATGGCTTTCAGCCAACCTATTAAGCTAACAGTTGACCCAATAGTCATATAAATGGAATGATTTTCAGTCAGCCCATTTATTCTAATTTATGATATTGATGAGCATGGCTTTCAGTCAATTTGTCTGTATCAAGTTTTGTTAATACAGTTTATTCTAATTCATGATATTGATGAGCATGGCTTTCAGTCAATTTGTCTGTATCAAGTTTTGTTAATACAGTTTATGCGGTTCCTTGTAGTTAGTGATTTCATATCTATTGTATATTTTTTGCATAGCTTTCATGACCGGATAGACAATCATGTAGTTCCTTCCGGCTAGTGATATCATATATATAGTATATCCTTCATTGTCTGGATAGATAAGCATGCGGTTCGTTCCAATAAGTGATTTCATCCATGCATGTGAAGCGCTTTTGAACGCTCATATCCAGTATGAAAAGAGCGCTATATAAATGTGGTATAATAATAATATAATATAATATGATAATAAGAGGCACATGATGGCAATTGTAATTGTCTTAACATGGTACATGCTACGAACGAACCCCTGATACTCTTTGCAGACAGTTTGGATCGTATCTCGCCTCTTAAGGTTCTAAACTGACTGACACTCTGGAAATTGTTTAGAAAAGAAATAAGTAGACCCTGCTTTAAGCGGCCATTCATTTATTCAACATAGGAGTCTTAAAACAGGTGATTGCTTCATGCAGGGTAAAAGTAATGCAGAAAGCTCATAAAGGTGCTTTATGCATTATTTTTTGACCAGCATAAAGCTACCACATGTTTCATAGACCCATAAATAGACATCATGCTGATAGCCACTTAGGACAGGTTCTATTGTAGATAACAAATTAGTTCAGTATTGACGTACATGCCAAAGTCTGCTGAACACAATTCGCTCAGCCAGCTATAGTTAACATTGGCAAGTATGACTACGTCTCAATGTGACAAGGTAGACTAATATAGTAAAAGTTATTCTGTAAGTTGATCCTGTGAGTTCAACTTAAGACAATACAGTATCAAACGCGTGACCAGTGACATAATAAGCACACTTAACGGACAATACGAAGGTATCGTGCTATATAATATGTTTGACCTATAGTGACCCAACATTTATTCAAACAACGTGAACCATCGTCCTATTACGATTGTTTTAAAATATGGCATCTGGTGTGTTGATCATGGTTTGGCTATACTTACTTTGCCCAATGCACTAATTGTTTGACCCCATGTAACTGTTACACGTGGCCATCAATTCATTAATGCAAGCACTCAGACAATTTCATAAATATCAGTTTTCCATGAGGTATATATATTGTTTTCTATGAGGTATATTTTACCTCTAATTATACCTATTAAAACTTTCCAATATACTAGAGTTTTCGGTGTGGTTTTAATTATCTCGCCATATGTATACGTAACAGAATAAATACGATTGTAGAAGTGACAGACCTCTATCGTTAGAAAAACGTAGGTAAAATGAACAGATTTGTTTTGAAGTTTTATCTAGGGGATATGTAAGACGACAAATGCATTACACATTTGATGGACTACAGAAGAGCCTCTCTACAGCGACTACGTGACTACCAATCATTGACGTTATTTAAGCCTGTGGCTACTATATACAGACCGGACTTAAACCAATACTGGAACTTTTTGCAAAATGTTCGCCCCATATTAAACTACATGTAACTATAATCCAAAATAGACTTTTGAATGATCGTTATATAGAGATTTACCGTATTTTATTCTGTTATTCCCTACCTGTGTTCAAGTGCTATACAAGTAGCACATCCGACAACGTCGTGGTTGCCACAGTAAAGCTCTATATCCTTTCCAAAGTGGTTTTCACATTTCACCGTGGGTACAAAACACCCTCCTGCCTGACCTACTTTTCCGATGTCGTCCTTGTTAACGAGAATGTGTCCCCGCATAGCTTTAAACATGTTGTGGTTTTTAAGACACTCATCACACAAGTTTTCCTTACAGTCTTGACATCGTTTAACTGCTTCGACATGTTTGTCTTTTTCGTCACATAGCGAACAAGCGAAGTCATAAAATACATCCGATCCCTTCACAGATCGATTTCCCTCATTCGCCATTGTCATATGCGTATTGATTACTTGATAAACTGTGTCGTGTGAGTTTTGAGAAATCTACTTTCATTTTGAAACATCGTTTAACAGTCACCGCAAATACAGAATCAACAATCTCTTCGTAAAAATGTACATGTAACATTTAAATTACTTTAAACAAAACACAGCAGTTTATGTTAGAGTATCATAAAGTTATAAATAGTTTTTATCTTTACTTCCTTGTAACGGAATACACGTGTACATGTATGAGCGAGATTTTGTATATGGGGCATATATTACTGAGACAAATAATGCACAAGTACTTTAGAACTGGCCTAATAGATTTGGAGGTCGATAAGAGCAGGTAGTTGCTTAATGCAGGACTAAAGTAACGCAGAAAGCTCCTGAATGAGCTTTCTGCATAACTTTAATCTTGCAGTAAGCTACCATCTGTCTTAAACTCCCAGAATTAGACCTAATGTTAATGGTCGCTGACTTTCATACAAATCCAGAATTACGTCATTTTGTAGATCAGCGTGGTTCGCTGTTTATTTTGCAAGGCTTCCGTCACAGAAAGAGCGGGTTAATGTTATTCCTTATTAATGAGTTGATGCAATCAAATGTATTGTTGGAGTTTGCTACATATTCTCTAACGCAATCTTTGATATATGATTATAAACTTAAGGTTTTTAAATATGTTCATATATACAGTCGAAATTGTCTTCAGCGATCATAAAAAAAGAGGTCAATAAATGAATGACCGCTTAAGACATGTTCTACTGTACATGACGTATGTATATTACACATCATTGTCCGCTGTGGTTTTATTTTACAAAGACCATTGTATGGTAGCACTGTACGCCCAAAATATCCGGAGTTTTCAATATGGCAGACTTGGAATGTTGACGAGGTAAGTGTCCTTTGTTTTAGTCTAAACTTGTTGAATACGGCATACTCTACACTAAATGTTATATGAAATTAAAGAACTGAACACCGCAAATCAACGGCTACTAATTGTTTTTGGTAAAATCACAGAATCTTCCAAAAATCGGTAGCCAAAACGTAGGACTCTTCTGCATTACGTTTGCCCTGCACTGAGCAACCTCCTGCTTTTTAAGGACTCCTATGTTTAATAAATGAATGGCCGCTTAACTCTTTCCCTCATATAAACGTGTTTTCACGCATTTGCAAACACAGTAGACCCAGATCAGACTGGTCTGCTCTGTTTGCTATTGGAATTTGATAGATCTGTTTCTTTACTTTCTAAAATGGCTACAATGTTCCACCTTCCATATTTTATTATAACCTTTTTGCTCATGAATATTCAGTAGGTATTGAAATGTAACGGGCAAACCGAGAGACCCAGCAACAACAAACCATGTCGGTGCAAAGCTTAAGCTCACATCAAGAGATGTTCGTTGCACTATATATACACCTCCACTTCCCAAGATACAATGATCTGGTTAGCTTCATTTGCATAACCAACGTTCTACGAACGTTACATTACTCTCCCCTCCGAGAAGTCTCGTCCCGAGACTTGGACCCTGGGAGACCCGTGGGTAAGGCAACTCCGGTCTGGCAGTTGTCTTCATCCCACCGCTGCCACCATTTGTAACGTGCAAACCGAGAAACCCAGCAACAACAAACCATGTCGGTGCAAAGCTTAAGCTCACATCAAGAGATGTTCGTTGCACTATATATACACCCCCACTTCCCAAAATACAATGATCTGGTTAGCTTCATTTGCATAACCAACGTTCTACGAACGTTACAGAAAATTTGAAATAAACACAGAACAGGGAAAGGGTTAAGACAGGCTCTAATGTATAGTAGTTCAAAATGGTCGTAGCAGAAGAAAAAGGCGATATTGTTGATTACAGAATGTGTTAGATTTTATAAACCGAGTGACTTTTAACCGACCGTGTAGCGAGTAAATGCATGTTCAGTGCTCTTCAAGCGACGTCATAGACCAGGGCATACACTGTGTGATTTCCAATGTTTTATTATGCAACGTGTCTAATAACGGAGACACAGAACAGGTTTCCACACCAAAGACAAGAGGTCTGGTTCCGAGTCTGAGATCATTCTAAAGTATCTGATTGGTCAGATGCTTGAGAATGATCCTAGATTCAAGCAAAACGTTTTATAACATCGCGTCCTGGTCTGCTTCTACACCGTTTGCAATGTATCGAAGATAGATGATCGTGGTACCGTATGGAGAGTTCCAACCATATACAATTCCAACCATAGGAAATCGTAGACCAGTGTAGACCAATAACAGTTGTCACATTGATCAGGGTCTGCACGGTTTACCGGGCACGTCAGTAAACCACAGTACGCACTGGTGTGTGTTGCAAATGGTACAGAGTCCGATCATCTGATCTGTGTATACTTTAATTGCTATTTCATATGTCTGAAAATCCCATAGCTCCGCTCATAGTTTCTTTCAGAACGGCTCAAAGACATTCGGCATACCTGGTATAACATTCAATGGAAGAAACCGGTCTAGAAAAACGCATGTATTCGTTCACTCAGAGCTCCAGATAAGATGGGTAAGTTTAAACATTTTCAGCAATAGCTCCTTAATTTCTTCACCAAACCCTATACTGCGACCACTCTTTAGAATCGTCTCTTCGAGACGATTGTAAAGAGTGGTCACGGTATAGGGTTTGGTGGAGAAATGATGATTTTCGTTTTTGGGTACGCACCTTTATCTGTAGCTCTGTTCTCTTGAATATTGTCGTCTGCATAATGTGTCGTCCGTTTGTTCAATTTTGGTATTTTTGAAGGTGCCTTTTTGTTTCAAAAAGCACAATCAAAGCACCAAACAATTTGAATCCTGGATACAAACTGCTTGCATAGATAAATACATAATTATACCAGTTAATATTTGCTGAGGGAAAAAACAAACAAGTAAACATTGACAGAATTAGAGCAAAATTTACTCGCCAGTATACTGTTGATTTAAATCAATAATTTGTCAACAAGGTAGAGTCACACATATTTCTCTATCTCTTCCTCTCTTTCTTCATTTTGTTTTATGTATATCCGTATCTCTATCTTTCTCACCGATTCACTCACCTACTCTCGCTCTCCCACTGAGTCTTTCAATCAATTTCTTTTATTTCTCATCTCATCTCATCCTCTCTCTCTCTCTCTCTTTCTCTCTATTCCTCTCTCCCCCTCTCTCTTTCTTTCGTTCTCTCTCCTAGTATGACTGCCTCTATAAGTTTGCCTGTATGTCTGTCTGTTTGTCCGTATATCTGTATGTATATGTATGTCTGTCTGTTAGTCCATCGGTCTGTATGTATGTCTGTCTGTCTGTGTATCTGTATGTATGTATATGTATGTCTGTCTGTTAGTCCGTCGGTCTGTATGTCTGTCTGTGTATCTGTCTGTGTATCTGTATGTATATGTATATCTGTCTGTTAGTCCATCGGTCTGTATGTATGTCTGTCTGTGTATCTGTATGTATATGTATGTCTGTCTGTTAGTCCGTCGGTCTGTATGTCTGTCTGTTTGTCCGTATATCTGTATGTATACGTATGTCTGTCTGTTAGTCCGTCGGTCTGTATGTCTGTCTGTATGTCTGTCTGTCTGTCTGTGTATCTGTAATTTCTTCTCCTTGTCGACTACACATGTCTGCTTTTCACAATATACACTTTCTAACCATTTGATGTTGGACTAGACATGACACGGGTTACTGCATTTGGTTAACCTTTAGCCTGCTGCGGGGATGAGTGATTACCTATGAAAACTGTTTGGATTCAGATGAGACGTCGAGTGAGTGGGCCTCTCATTCGGATCAAAACTGATTGACACCCTGATTGTATTCTGGTAGACAGGCTGATTAAAGCTTGAATTTTGAAAATACAGTCGGTGAAAATTTGTGTAAAAATAATTAGCACAGCAAGGTAATTGTTATTGCGTACAATAGAACCTGTCTTAAGCGACTATACAAAAGATGTCTATATGGGCATGAATGCGGGTGGTAGCTTAATACAGGTCAAAGGTAATGCAGAAAGCTCCTGTAGGAGCTTTCTGCATTGCTTTTGACCTGTATTATTCAACCACCTGCTTTTTTAGGTAACTGTGTCCAATTAATATATGTGTGCCCACTATCCCATATATTGGATATAGGCAAATAGTGTAGACTCTGAACAGACGCCACATTATGCACTGTTTGTTGATATAGGCAAACAGTGTAGACTCTGAACAGACGCCACATTATGCACTGTTTGCTGGTAGGAATTTCAATATAAAACAAAACGAAAAAGAAAATTAAGACCAGGCATCCCTTAGACAAAAAAATGGACTCATCCAATATAGTAGCATGGAAGAGTCCACTGGACACAAATGGGTTAAGATATGGTCGCTTAAGACAGGTTATACTGTAGTCAGGGATACTAAACAAATGTCGATGTTTAAAATATAGAACAGCCATCTGAATGTTTACTCTTTCGTTGCCAATGTCACATCTGTAATTCCCTATGCAAACAGTTTGGATCCAAATGAGACGCCGAGTAACTCGGCGTCTCATCAGGATCCAAACTGTTTGTTAGTGTGACTATTTTTTTTAAAAATAAAAACTTAAGAAAATAAAAAATGAAAATTATAGCAGATGACATCTTAACCTTTGTGATTGATAACAAACGTGAGTTTTTGTAGAATATTCAATTTTAATCAACAAGTAGCCAGTAAAAATAGAAGTAGATTGGGAATCAAGTTTAACCTGTTCATTGTTCAAAAAGCATTATATGGTATTGTAAATTGTTCATAGTACAATAGAACCCTTCTAATGCGACCACTTAAAGAATAGCCATAGCTGTCTTTATAAGCAGGTGGTTGCCTAATGCAGGACGAAAATAATGCAGAAAGCTTCTATAGGAGCTTTTTGCATAACGTTCGTCCTGCATTAAACTACCACCTGCCTCTGCCAGACAGAATTATGCCCCCTTTTTGGTGGTTGCATCAGAGGGGTTTTACTGTAGTTGTGTTCAATATACATGTTCTACAGAAAGGGTCAATTTTCTCCTTTGTATACATGATAATATGAAATAGGGAAATGTCTTCTGTAGGTAAAATGAGGGTGAATTACTGTAGTAATTACAATAAAATATCAAAAATATTGCGATAAACCCAATCTAAAGGAGATTAAACATGTTGTTACAGTAAGTACCCGCTAAACCGGAGTTGTAGTAGGAGTACACAATAATATATAGTAAATAACCTTTAAACCGGAGTTTTACTAAAATAAAAATATGCATGATATTACAGAGTTTTAGTAAAGAATTACAGTAAACCTGTCTTAAGTGGCCATAAAGAGAGGCATAATTATGGTTATGTAAGACAGGTGATAGCTTAATGCAGGTCAAAAGCAATACAGAAAGCTCCTTTCTGCATTACTTATGCCCTGCATTAAGCAAATTATCTGTTTTAAAGACTCTTTTGTTCAATAAACGAATGGCCGCTTAGGACAGGTTCTACTGTGCGTGCTTACCATTGCAGATATTTGAGTTCCAGATAGACACCTGGACGTCACGCAAAAACGTGACGTCGTATCAAGTTCTGAACTGTTTAAAACCCCTGATAAGTAGTTTCAGGGGGAAAATGGAAGAAATATCTACTTTGAAAAATAAAGTGGACAACATATTTGTTTTACAACAGCTACTTCGCCAGCGACAAGATCAAATACACAACACAACAAAGTTACACAAATTGATACGTCATCATCAATGCTGCCATTATATACCGTCAAGCAATGAAAAGCAAAGCCTGACCTATAACCTCTATTGCATCACATTACTCCTCTTATGCTTTAAAAATAATGTCTGCTCAGTCTCTGTTTTGCTTTTTTTTCACTGACTTCCAATTCGTTCAAGCCTTTAGAAACTGCAATACCTAGTGTCAAACAGCTTCAAATTATCCTGATGGTATCAAGTGTCAAACAGCTTAAAATGATCCTGATGAAACGCCGAGTTACTCGGTGTCTCATCTGTTTCCAATCTGTTTGCAAATGTCAGTCAAGACATGCTTAACCCTTTACATGTTCAGTATTCATGTACTAAAATATAACGTCATGAATATTTATTAGATGAATTCTTACAATGTAAAAAATTCAAGGAGATATTTTGCTTTCACTAAACCTATAGACTCAGATTTATATGATTGCATTGGCAATTTGGCAAACAGAGCAGACCCTGATGAGACGGCTCCTATAACAGATGTCTGATCTGGGTCTACTATTTTCGCAAATGCGTGAAATGGTATTTTTATGGGGGAAATGGCTAACATGAGAAGGGTGAAGTTACAGTACAACCTTATAACAGTGACAACTCAAGTTCTAGTGTCTGTCTTTGAAAGTTTTGACCAATGCACTATGAATATTAATCAGATTATTTTTGATTACGGCATATTAACACATGAATGTTTGGCCATTACAAAAACTGTAAACGTCCGATATTTATTATTCCATATGATAAGATCCGTATAAGACTGCTCCTGTGGGACCCGTCTGATCTGGGTCTACGCTGTTTGCAAATGCGTCAAAATGCATATCTATGAGGTAAAGGCTTAAGGCAGGTAGTAGCTTAAAGCAGAATGGAAGCGATGCAGGACTTTTGCATTTCTACATTTTGCATTTAGCAGCAACCTGCTTTGAAATATCGCCTATGTGTTTTTTAATACAGTGCTCCCTCCCAACAACGGCCCTCTCAATAACGATTCCCTCCTTACAACAACGCATGTCACTGTTTCCCAAACAACAAGGCCCCAGAAACAACTTTTTCCATCGTATTTTCTTCATGCCTCCATCAAATCCTATGTTGTGACCACTCTTTAGAAAGAGTGGTCACATAGGGTTTGATAGAGGCATAACGGTTTTAGTTCTCGAAATACACATTGTCTGGGGATCTGCAAACAAGCTAATTATGTTTGATTTTCCCTCCCTATAACAACTTCCTCTGAACAACACATATAATCTTCGTATCCAAAAGGGTGTCGTTGTAGAGAGGGAGCACTGTAACAGCTTTCTGTATTGGTTTTGTTCTGCACTAAGCAGCCTTCTTTTAAGAAACACCCCCATGTGTTTTTATGGAGCTTTCTGTAATGGTTCCCTTCTGTATTAAGCAGCCATCTTCTAAGAAAGATGTCCATGTTTGTTTTTAAATGGGGCGTTCTGTATTGGTTACGTTCTGCATTAAGCATCCATTTTCTAAGAGACATGTTCAGGTTTGTTTTTAAATGGGGCATTCTGTATTGGCTTCGTTCTGCAATAAGCAGTCACCTACATGTACAATGAAACATCTCCATGTTGTATTTCATAAGTCACTGCTTAAATACTGTAAAACAAACTCTAAACCGGACGTTAAATTTAGTATAAATATCGGTCTTAGAGACAGGTGGCAGCTTAATGCAAGGTGAAAGTCATACTATAAACAAACAGACTATGTCCTGATCAGAAGGGTTTTTTGGGAGTCGTCTGTTTTAGGTCCACTCTGTTTGCATAGGCGCCATTTTAAGCGCTTATATCGGGGAACGGGTTAAACAGAATTTTACGAGTAAGTACGGATGAACCAAACATATGTACATATGTTTTGTTTTCTACCACGCATGTCTGGTGACAATGTCATGAACTTCATTTTAGCGCACTCAGATAATGTTTAAAATCCTTCTACACAATCACCTCGTTCTCATCTAGTTCAATATCTGACATGATTTGTCGAAAGTCTTTCCGGTACGGTCGATACCGCGATTTATGCAACTCAATGTTGATGTCTTTTATTTTTGTTTTTGAGCGCATGGTTTCCGTCCAGTCATTCGCAAGATCTTCTTGGCGCAGTAGCCGTGTTGGACTACGGTCATTCATATCCGGTTCTATATCCGGATACTTGTCAACATCATGAAGTTCCATGGATCTCAGATTACTATTGGGGTTCACTTTGTCACGTTCGTATAAAGGATTTTTATAACGACGGAGATTCTGAAAATTTTCTATGTTTTCATTGTTGGTCTTTTCGTCGGAGAGGTCGACTGCCTTCCTCCAGCGATTAATGTCGTGTTGCCGACGACAATGCCACATGATGACAAGTGTTAGGGCCACGGCTCCTAGAAGAGCGATCAGGGAACAAACCAACGGCAACAGATATGGCGGGTCTGCAAAGAGAATAGAAAAGTGGAAGGTAAAGACAAGCGTATCACAGGCGGTGTCTATGTTAGTTTGTGCACTAGTGTCCTGTGTTTTCGAAGAGCCGAAACTGTTAATATGCACAAATATTGATGCACTTTTTTCAGATTTTGTTCCTTGGGACATTGGACTGACATGTGTGAGAGAAGTCTGATCCAACTACAGTATCTTAAGCGGCCATTCATTTATTACGCATAGTAGTCTTAAAATGCAGGTGGTTGTTTAATGCAGGGCAAAAGTAAAAAGAGTTTCTGCATTACTTTTGACCTGCATTTAGCTACCACCTGCCTTACAGACCCATAATTAGACATCTTTCTGATTGCAGCTTAAGTAAAGTACCAAGTTATAGTCTACTTTCAGTCTGAAGGACCGCTCAGCCGACTGTACATTTTGATTGCAGCTTAAGTCAGGTTCTACTGTATTAAATGTAATACTTTATAAAATTTATATATTAATATTTGACTCTTTATTTGTTTTTGTCTCGGCCAAATCTTCAAAACTGGCTGGAAGCTTGTTCATGACCTATGTATAGGTTAAAAATCAAAAACAAAAAATATGCTCAACGTCAGTCAACTGCGGATATCCCACCACAATTTCCAGGTTTGAATGAATGAATGGCCGAGACAAAAAATAACACTGATTTGTACGATTATATTATCATAAATCGTTATATTCGTGTGGCAATAGACCAATAACAATGATTAAGCTTGATTTGCAACCTTAAACTCCGATGTTTTCCTATAAGCAGCCGTTTACTCCTTAAACACGCCCTTTAATGCAAATGCAGAGTAGTCGCAGATCAGAGGCCTCATGTAGGAGCTGTCTGCCCAGGATCTACTCTGTTTGCTTATGGACTAATATATATCTGATTCTACGATTTCTGCAATAAACTTTCCTGTGTGCATGTGTCATGATAAAGATACTTTGTTTATGTGCCATTATAAAAATACTTTGATATACGCGATCTGTGTATGTCATGCCGTTTAGTGTTAACGAATCCTGTCAATATTCAATAAGTGGGTGCTATAAATAGGTTCTACGGTATATCAAGACAATGGCAGGTTTACCTTCAGTGATACGGTCGTCTATAACGGAAGTCTCTACTTTCACTTCGATGACTGCTGCTAGCGCGAGACTATTGGTTTGTTTACGACTAATGACGTCAGCCACTCGGTCAACTGCTGTTCTCAGAGGAACATACGGGTCAGTGGTTGAAAACGGTGCATGCGCCTGAAACTATATATAGGATGGTGCATGTACAGAGCTACTGATAAGGATGCGTACCTAAATATTGAATTGTCATTTCTCCACCAAAACCTATACTAGATCTATACATCTCAAAGAGACGATTCTAAAGAGCGGTCACAGTATAGGGTTTGGTGGAGAAATAAAGGAGATATTCTTGAAAATGTCTAAATTTACGCATTATATCGTGATCTCTGGCATGTATTATCATTATTTTATCAAACGAGTCACATAAGAAAAATAAGTCAAAAGTCTTCGCTAGTATCTTATTATTATTGGTCAGTGATTTTGATAAAAATGAAAATAAACGAAATTACGAGAGTTTTTTTTTCACCAAAGATAAACACAGCAAGGAAGACCAATATACGATCAACCATATCCAATGTTTGATGTGCTTTTGGCATAACACAGTGAAACCTTGTTAACTCGAATTTATAGAAAAGAAGAATTGAAAACGTTTTTAAGCAGGTGACTGCTTAATGTAGGGTTAAAGTCGTGCAGAAAGTTCCAAGAGGAGCTTTCTGCATGACTTTCACCCTGCATTAAGCTGACACTTGTCTTAAAGACTAGCTAGTATTAATACTTGTTTGAGAGTTCGTGTTAGCGATATGTTACTGTATATCCATTTCTAGGCAGATGGTTGCTTAATACGGGATGACAGCCATGCAGATATCTCCTAAGGGAAGCGTTCTGTATAACTTTCACCCTGTATTAAGCTGGTATCTATATTTTCCTCTTTGAAGGATGCAGTGATTTATGTTCTCATTGAATTTACAAAGATGATTTATCACCTTCAGGCAATAATCTGGTCAGCAAGCTTCGCGTTAAAATCCCAATCCTACTAATCCTACTCCGCGGTAATGAGGTGTTCGAAAGGATTAGGTCAGGACTGGACTCGGAGCAACTCTATAGCTGATGAGGACTCAAACTGTTTGGTACTACAGTAAAACCTCTCTTAACTGGAATTCTAGTAGAGAAGCATTTAGATAGTTTAGGCAGGTGACTGCTTAATGCAGGGTGAAAGTCATGCAGAAAGCTCCTGTAGGAGCTTTCTGCATGACTTCCACCCTACATTAAGCTGTCACCTGTTTCCAAGATCGATATTTATACTAATTTAATGACTAATTTCCAAGAACGACTGTTTCCAAGATAGATATTTATACTAAATTTAATGACCGGTTAAGAGAGGGTTTACTGTAATATATTTTTCGTTTCCTTGTGTTTGTTTCGATAAAGAACGAAACAGAAAATGTTTGAAAATACATTCGTAAGTGTCCCCGAGCAAGTGAAGGGTTTTGCGATTATCAAATTAGGACAAGGGTACATACTTGGTTACGTGTAACAGTACATGTACTCACCATGATTATTTGTATGGCGTCTCCACGTCCCCTCTGGGCGTCACATGATATGTATATGGTAGTGGAGTTCACCTGAGTTTGCACGGCCGCCAAGCCCTGGATAACGGCACAGATTCCCTCCACCGACACACCCTGACAAAATTGGAGGACATGTATCATCTATCAGAACATTTTCTTTATCGTTCAATAAATTGGTCGAATATATCATTTAATAATGGTTACCACGTGCACATCAAAGTTTTAAAAATATAACTCGTTTATACAGAATTCGTTCATAAAACATTTTGTATCCAGACCCCGAGGTGAGAGGTCTCATCTAAATACAAAGTAGTTGTAATTCAGTTGTTGTTGTTGTTTTTATCAAGAGAAGTGCAAATTGATAAGTAGAATGACACATTTTGCAGAAGAGTTAGCCCCTTTCTCCATGAATATACATGGCAGATTTCGCCTATAATTAACATATCTTATTCTGCTATATAATACAAATCAATACATAACTATTTCAAATAGTAAAGGATCATATCTAAAATCAGAGCATACCTTTATCTGACCACTCATGTAGGAGCCGTATATATGGTCAGGATCTATTCTGTTAGCAAAGATGTCCACATACACCTCTATATAGAGTTAGGGGTTAGCAATCCAATTTTGAGTTTATTGATAAAAACGAAATAGACTTTATCGATTGGACAGGTAAGGGGCTGGGTATAGTGATAACATTTGGTGCACTGTCAAAGAGTAGAATGAAAATCTGTTTAAAACTTACAATTGGAGTTTTAGTTTTGTCAAACACAAGCGTCACCCTGGCACAGTTGCTAGGCAATTCCTGTCCGCGGTGGAGGCACGGTGTGTGTTCACTAGCAGCAACTGAACTCTGAGCGATAACGTTTCGTCGACACTGGCCCAATGGCAAACATGGCGGAGTGAAGCATGTGACGTCATTGTGTACCACACATGTCTCGTGCTCGCCACACGTGATCGGCTTCAGGGAGGAGTTCGATCTTTCTAGACAGTTCGAAGGACCACACCAAAGCTGTTTGAAAAAAACAACACGATTGATATAAACCTGTTGATTGCTGTCCTGAACAAGTGTTTACCATAAGAACTTGACCTATTTCATATTTAAAAACAATGTTAAAACTACAGTATTTTTCTACAAAGATCGTTTATAGTGTAAGACAGTTTCGATCCTGATGAGGCATCGCGTTCAGCTTTATCATGAGAATTCGTGATTATCGTACTATTTCCAACAAACGTCATCATGTCGTAACATTTTGGAAAGGAACTGCTTGCATAGTGTACACAAATGATTGCGTAATGCAGAATGAAAGCAATGCCGAAAGATCCTTGGGATGTCTTTCTGCATTGCTTTTAGTTTGCATTCAGCTTTCAAGTGTATTTTGAAAACTCGATATTTCTTTATTTAATGGTTTATTATATAGTTTTAGTTGTTTTATTCATCGTTATCCTTCTCCCCCAACCAATCCCACCCAATCCCAGAAGTAAGGGAAATTTATCAGAGAGGGGTGTAAATTACCCCATTTGTGTCCATGATCCCATATATGGGACATAGGTAAACAGTGTAGACTCTGATCAGACGCCGCATAATGCGGTGTCTGATCAGAGTCTACATTGTTTGCTGGTAGGAATTTCAATATAAAACAAAACGAAATTGAAAATTTAGGTCAGGCATCCCTCAGATCGAAAATGGACTAATCCAATATATAAACATGGAATAATCAACTGGGAGCACATGGGTTAAGGAGAATAGTGTGTCTTTCGAATCATTGTGACACCCTGCCCCTTGGTCAAATACTTTGGAGTTAGGCGAGAAATAAAACATGCGACTGATGGACATACGAACAAATGTACAGTAGAACCCCTCCTAATGCGACCACTTAATGAATAAACATGGATGTCTTTATAAGCAGGTGGTTGCTTAATGCAGGAAAAAAGTAATGCAGAAAGCTCTGCATTACTTTTATCCTTCATTAAGCTACCACCTGCATCTAACACCAAACTTTATACCTCTTTTAGGTTGTCGCATTAGCGGAGTTTTACTGTATATCTAAATGCAGCAATCTGGTCCAACATGGCATACAATGCTCAACATGTGAAAGGTAAGAAAATGACATTATTAAAGTGTATATTCACCTCAATGCATGTGATCTTGCCGTCATCACATCGACACAGATGACAGTCATGCTCCCACGTGGTGTTGTCATGGTACGTGCGCCGGTGAAACACACACGACAGCGCTGCTGGGGGTCGACCCGCGACCTTCTCGCAGCGGTCCCCGGACCTGCCCAGGGGACACACACATCTGAACTCTCCGATACCGTCAATGCACGTGCTGCCATAGGTACATGGACTGGACAGACACTCGTTAACATCTAAAATGATATAGGTGAACTTCGATATTTGAGTATGTGGAGCAAGATTTCATCGAAAGAAAATTTCATCAAATTCAGCAGTCTCTTATCAAGATAGATACCATTTGTAAATTGATTAACCAATAATGTAGAAATGTAGAAAGAGTTAAAGATTTTATCTCCTGTAAACGCCAATACATTCGTCTCTTACAGGTGTACATGTACTATGCTCATAGTTTGCGCCAAAAAAATGTATACCAAAAATACCTTCAGAATATACAGTAAAACCTCGCTAAAAAGAGGTATTATTCTGGGTGCTAGATGCATGTGGTAGCTTAATGCAGGACAAAAGTAATGCAGATGTCCGATTTGAAAATAGTGCTATATAAATGTGGTATAATAATAATAATAATAATAATAATAATAATAATGGGCTGTATTGGTTGGATTATAATATTGCCTGTCCGAGGGTTAGCCCTTTGCATGGTTATGGCGATCATTTGATTTGACTGGCATTTGCAGACAGTTTGGATCCAGATGAGACGCCGACTAGCTCGACGTATTACCAGGATCCAAGCGTTTGACACACGGTCAAACGTGTCTCGAAAGCTTCAACGAATTAGAAGTAACGAAAACTTATAGCAGATCGGACTTAAAACAGACACGATGTGCTTCAAAAAGCTAATGATTAGCAATATATACTTACTGACTCTACAATCGGGTCCTGAGAATCCACGGGGACACTTACACCTGTATCTATTGATGCCATCAATACAGAGACCTCCATTGTAACTGTTAAAATAAATAATTCACATATATTACCACCGATATAAGTGTAAACAAAAACAAGGTTAATCATAGGAACGCAATTGTAATTATAGAGAAATTACACAGTTATGTCTAATTCTACATTATAACTATAAAAACACCCGATAAACAGTCACTGTAACAAAACCACGCCGACATGTCCCATAATGCCTAAGTGTATGTAAAAACACATCGACATGTCCAATAATGCCTAAGTGTATGTAACTGTAAACATAAACACACCGACATGTCTATTAATGCCACAGTGTTAATGTAACTGTAAACATAAACACACCGACATGTCTATTAATGCCACAGTGTTAATGTAACTGTAAACATAAACACACCAACATGTCCAATAATGCCTAAGTGTATGTAACTGTAAACATAAACACACCGACGTGTCTATTAATGCCACAGTGTTAATGTAACTGTAAACATAAACACACCGATATGTCCAATAATGCCACAGTGTTAATGTAACTGTAAACAAAAACACACCGACATGTCCAATAATGCCACCGTGTCAATATAATTGTAAACAAAAAACACACCGACATGTCCAATAATGCCACCGTGTCAATATAACTGTAAACAAAAAACACACCGACATGTCCAATAATGCGTAAGTGTGTCATTGTAAACAAAAACTATTTGTTTGCAAATGTTATTATCTCGTTTCACGCATTCAAATAGTTAACCCTTTCAGTGCCAGCAGTGTTGTATGCTGGACACATTTTTCGTCTGCTTCAAGTTTTAGAGTGGTTTTTCCTTATTTCTTTATAGAAGAAGATAAACAGAGTGTCAAACAGCTTGGATTCTGATAATTCTGATGAGACGCCAAGTTACTTGGGGTAAGAGTTAATGCTATCAAACTTTCGTTATCAAACAACGTTTTCATTTAGAATTGATAGATACCATGGAAACGGATTACAATCGTTGACGTTACTCTGACACATTGCACCCTCAAAACCTTCTCTGCAGATGCACGTGAAACTGTCGCCGCTGTTGACGCACGTGCCGTTGTTCAAACAAGGACTGGAATCACAACCTCTGGTCTTTACTGAAATATAAATGCACGATACTATGTTAGTGTTTAACGCTTTACTTAACCCTTTACCCAATAGCCTGTTTCTAGTTTTGAAGACATATGACCACTTAAAGCAGGTTGAAAGTAAAGCAGAATGCGCCTTAAGGCGCATTCTGCTTTACTTTCAGCCTGCTTTAAGCTACCACCTACTAGGATATAGAAAATATTTATTATGCAATATGTTCATGACTGTATGAATTTGAACTATTTTCTTCAGCGGAGGAATAAATCAAACACGCTAAAAGCCGTTTCTATCAGGTAAAGGGTTAATGAATACCTCATGTTGCATTATTAACATATGAACAGGAATAGCTTTTGACCATGGCGGCACTGTAGAATTCCATAACAAATTGAGCAGATCCTGATAAGACGACTCTAGATAGGTTTGATTGTACAGTATCTGTCAAGGTAAGAAAAACATATATGCTCTTATATTGTTATAAAAAATATCCGCAAATAACCATTCATGAAGGCGTTATTTCTTTTAACCCATTCCCTCATATTAACGCATTTTGACGCCTCTGCAAAAGTCACCTGTTGAAATCATTGTCATAAATAGAGCATTTTCTCCCATATCTTTTTTTCCTCTAGTTTATGCTCCTTTTCGGTAGATTTATTCAAAGTGGTTGGATCTAAAAATAGCCTATAAGGTAATAGGTTAAGAAATAAAAGATTGACACAATGCCATATATAGTCATGTGAAATACGTACACAATGATTAGCCCTTTCAACCCCAGACACGCATGCACTATCATTTGAAAACGGTGTAGACCAATATCAGAGGGTTCCAATAGGAGCCCTCTGATCAGGGTCTGCATTGTTTCTCATTCAAAATCCTCTAGTATGTTTAAGCCTTTCATACAGAATTGACTCTTTAGCTAACCCATTCTCTCCTACTGACGCCTTTTTGTGCCTCTGTAAAATTCATTTTTGAATCCTTTGCGATAAATAGAGCATTTGCTCCTATGGAGCAAATGCTCTATTTATCACAATGGTTTCAAAACTACGCAATTCTAAAATTCTCCTTTTCTATAGTTAATGTTCCTTTTCGGTAGATTAATACAAAGTGGTTGGGTCTAGAAATAGTCTAGGAGGTACATGTAATGAGTAACACACTGCATGATGGGACATTTCATACTGGTAATTCAGGGCTGTCAGGGTTTAAGATAACTATCTTTCAATCTATATGCCAATGGTGATGACTTGTTCAGGATCTATTAACCTCTAGCCTGCCATAGGCGGATGAGTGAATACATATATGCAAACAGTTTGGATCTAGATGAGACGCCGAGTAACTCGGCGTCTCATCAGGATCCAAACTGTTTGACACCCTGATTGCATTTTGGTAGACAAATTGATTATAGCTTGAAATTTGAAAATGTAGTAGGTGAAAATTTCTGTAAAAATATTTTGCTCAGCAGGCTAAAGGTTAAACACTTTTGCATATTTTTTAAAGATGTACAATAGAACCTGTCCTAAGTGGTCATTCATTTATTGAACACAGAAGACTTACAAAGTAGGTGATTGCTTAATGCAGGGCAAATGTAATGCAGAAAACTCCTATATATAGGAGACTTACAAAGTATGTGGTTGCTTAATGCAGGGCAAAAGTAATGCAGAAAACTCCCACTTGAGTGATAACTTACGTAAGTGGCACGTGTTGCCTTCCCAGCCCAGCTGACACTTGCAGGCAAACGTGTCACCGAGGTCCACGCATCTTCCACCATTAGCGCATGTGAACATGTCACATTGACTGTCTCCTGTAACAAACAATAATGATGTCAATGATTGTGCATGTACAGTAAAACATCTCTATAACGGCCACTAAATTGTATTAATTAGTTGGTATTTAGGGCAGGTGGCTGCTTAAAGCAAGATGAAAGTAAAACAGAACGCTCCTATTGGAGCGTTCTGTTTTACTTTCACATTGCTTTAAGCAGCCACCTGCCTTTAACACAAAATACTTGATGTAATTTAGTGGCCGTTATAGAGAGGTTTTATTGTAGTAATTTTTCATAGCTATAAAATTACTTATATATGTATATGTTAAGGTATTTTCTGCACCACATTGCTAGTATGTTCTACCCTTAACCCTTTCCTTCATATAAACGCCTTTAGGCCTCTAGGAGCCGTCTGACCAGGGTCTGTTCTGTTTGCTAATGGAATTTGATAAGTCTGTTTCTTTGATATCTAAAATGGCTATAATATTCCACTTTCCATATTTCACTACAACTATTTTGTCTATGAATATTGAGTAAGTATTGAAATTTGGACTAATTATAGAACAGGGAAAGAGTTAAGTTATTCCATTCCATCGCTGATAGTTTTATTACTTTCTTGGATCACATAAAGGTAGTTACAACTTATTTAACCCTTTCGGTGCCAACTTTCTAATAGTCGTCTGCAATCCAACTTTGTTAAAACATTGGGTACAATAAAGAAATAAATAAATGCAAAAAATTTCAAAGGAATAAAGTACAGATATAGAGATTGAGACAAAAACTGAAGTCCCTGATCAGACGGCGCCTTGAAAAGGCGCCGTCTGATCTGGTACTGCACAATTTGTCTTTGTGCAATAATCATGTCGTTTATTCCACTGAAAGCTACATTTAGACCTCTACAGCAACATTGCACAATAAGCCTTATTATAGCTTTTGAAGACAGGTGGTAGCTTAATGCAGGACGAAAGTTATGCAGAAAACTCAACTAGGAATTTTTTGCATTACTTTTGTCCCGCATTAAACAACCATATTTTCTTACAGACCAACATTATATGGTCGTTATAGTCATGTTCTACTGTTCTTTGAACCGGCAGTGTTGCTAAGGTTTTCAATATGTTACTATATGTGTGAAAACACAATAGAACTCTTTTAATTTTTTACATCATATACAGTAAAACCTGTCTTAAATGGCCATTCGTTTATTTTTTTAACCTAGGAGTCTTGAAAATAAAAGCGGGTGGTTGTTTAATGTAATGCAAATGTAAGGCAGACAGATCCTATAGGAGCTTTCTACAATACTTTTGACATGCATTAAGCTACAACATGCCTAACAGACCCATAATTAAACCATTGTAAGATGACCACTTAAGACAGGTTATACTGTACCGTGCAGGTAGATATTTGAACCGACAAGCAGACTGAAATCTTTAAACACAGTGTTGTCTTACTGAGTGTGCAGGTTTTGCCCTTCCAGCCCGACCCGCACTGGCACACATACCCGGCCACCAGGTCCACACACACGCCGTGATTACGACATGGGTTGGGATCGCACTCGTTCTTGTCTGGAAAAGAATAAAGCAATTGCATATACAGACGATCGGAAATCCTCGTCCAATTCCGGCAAACCGAACAGGTGTTGTTTTGGCGACTTCGACGAGAGGTTCCAGTTGAGTAGGAAATACAGTGCTCCCTCTCTACAACGACACCCTTTGGGATACGAATATTGTAT
This sequence comes from Azorinus chamasolen, assembly GCA_963576725.1. NCBI lineage: Eukaryota > Metazoa > Mollusca > Bivalvia > Cardiida > Solecurtidae > Azorinus > Azorinus chamasolen. The sequence continues at coordinate 97,440,509 of OY755235.1, read as the reverse complement.
GTGTTGTTCAGAGGGAGTTGTTATAGGGAGGGAAAATCAAAAATAATTAGCTTGTTTAGAGGATCCCCAGATGAGGTGTATTTCGAGAACTAAAACCGTTATGCCTCGATCAAACCCTATGTTGTGACCACTCTTTAGAATCGTCACAAAGTGACGATTCTAAAGAGTGGTCACAACATAGGGTTTGATGGACGCATAAAGAAAATACGATGATGGAGAAAGGTTGTTTCTGTAGCCTTGTTGTTTCGGGAACAGTGACATGCGTTGTTGTAAGGAGGGAATCGTTATTGAGAGGGCCGTTGTAGGGAGGGAACACTGTAGAAGATAACCTAATGTTAACCATTTCCCTTTTGAATATACATATCAGGAATAATGACATCATGAATATTTATACATGTAAGCAACATTTTAATAATGGATTGTTAGTATTGGTAGAAACTGTAGAGTCAGATCTGCCATAATTCTATAAGCAAATAGAGTAGACCCTGATCAGACTCTGTTTGAAAAACATGAACAGGGCGTTTATATGAGGGGAGAGTGTTATTCCAATAAGTGGCAGTGTAGACCCATAATCAGACGCTACATCGGAGACATTTTGACTGATCTACGCCTACACTGTGGGTAGTGTACTACATATAATACTTTTAATGTAACTCGGTCAGTGGGTGGTTTGCCTTTTAAAGACATTGGCTGTGAAAAGCTAAAACACCCAATTATCCCTTAAATGCTGTTTTCAAAAATTCATCCAATTTTTTGTAACTATAGAGTCGTCCATTCGGTATTAAATGTTGTATATTTTGTGAGAAGTCGTCGAATAGCGCAGATCCTTATCGGATAACACTTCTAAGAGCCCTCTGATCTGGGTTTACACTTTCCGCAAATGTCATTACACTCGTTGCTCGTGTTACTGGTGGTGAAAGTGCGTTAGTGTAATCGAGCGAAAGTGAAGATCAAAACAATTTGCTATGCCCGTGGTTACAGCTCATTAGTGTACAGTAGAATCTGTCTTAACTCTTTCCCTCATATTGACGACTTTTAACGACTCTGTAAAGGTCACTTTGTGAAACCATTGTGATAAATAGAGCATTTGCTCCTATAGGAGCAAATGCTCTATTTATCACAATGATTTCAAACTACAAAATTCTAAAAGTTTCCTTTTGCTCTAGTTAATGCTCCTTTTCGGTAGACTTATTCAAAGAGGTTGTATCTAAAAATAGCTTATGAGGTAATGGGTTAAGCGGCCATAAAAAGGGATCTAATTATTGATCTCCAATGCAGATGTAGCTTAATACAGGCCAACAGTAATGCAGTATAGGAGCTTTCTGCAAATTACATTTGCCATGTATTAAATAACCACCAGTTATTTAAGACTCCTTTGTTCAATAAACGAATAACCGCTTCAGACATGTTCTACTGTAGATTTCTTGGTTCGTTATTACAAAGAAATCCTCTAGAGAATTACAAACAACATTTACACTGGATATAATGGGTAATGATAAATAAATTGTTATGAACTTGACAACCCCTCTACATCGTGAATATTAATGTCAGAAATCATTGCTTTGTAAACATTAATTAACTGATTTTTATACAGTGCTCCCTCTCTACAACGACACCCTTTTGGATACGAAGATTATATGTGTTGTTCAGAGGGAGCTGTTATAGGGAGGGAAAATCAAACATAATTAGCTTGTTTGCAGATCCCCAGACAAGGTGTATTTCGAGAACTAAAACCGTTATGCCTCTATCAAACCCTATGTTGTGACCACTCTTTAGAATCGTCAACATAGGATTTGATGGAGGCATGAAGAAAATACGATGGAAAAAGTTGTTTCTGGGGCCTTGTTGTTTGGGAAACAGTGACATGCGTTGTTGTAAGGAGGGAATCGTTATTGAGAGGGCCGTTGTTGGGAGGGAGCACTGTAGTGTCATATGAGCAAAGGACCTTTGGCCATGGAAATACCTGCAGAGTCACACCTATATTGCATCATAAACAAATAGAGTGGACACTGGTCAGACAGCTCCTCTAGGTTCCGTCTGATATGGGTCTATTCAGTTTGTATATGGAATAAATGCATTTTGACACATCAACATATGGTTTCATTAAAACATAATCGAGTGCTCAATACATGCCTATATACTAAATAAACAAGTGTATAGTAGAACCTGTCTTAAGCGGCCATCAAAATGACTTCACATGATGGGTGTGTAAGGCTGGCGGTAGCTTGATGCAGGTCAAAAGTAATGCAAACGTTCCTACAGGAGCTTTCTGCATTACTATTGTCTTAAATTAAACAACCACCTGCTTTTAAGACTCCAATTGTAATACACAAATGACCACTTAAGACAGGTTTTACTGTAAGTGTTTGTCTGGATGTGTGTTGTAATTGTCCGTCTGTACTTACTGATGTTACAGAGGGCGCCCTCCCATCCCTCACTGCAGATACACTGGTATGAGCTAACGAGGTCTACACAGGTGCCGGAGTTCTGGCATGGTGAACTGCTACAATCATCGATATCTGTAAATACATAAAACAAACAGTAAAACCCCTCTAAACCGGAATTCTAGAAGAGAAGAATTTAGCAATTTTTAGGCAGCTGGCTGCTTAATGCAGGGTAAAAGTCGTGCAGAAAGCTCTGCATGACTTTCACCCTGCATTAAGCTGCCACCTGTCTCCAAAATTAAGACAAGGCTTTGCTTTTTGCATTATATTTGCTCTGCATTACGCACACACTTGCTGTTAAAGGATCCCGTGTTAATAAATTAAATGGCGAATTTGAAGGTTTCTACTGTACAAAACAATATCTCTGTAGAGTTGTAACAGTTTGAAACTTCAAGAAGGTATCAGATATGAATATAGACATACTATGATTTGATGATTTGGAAATTTTCATACCATTTTCAAAACAGTTTTTCTGTTATCTTTAATATCGAATTCCAGATAGTGGTCAGTAAAGAGTCACAGAACATAGGGTATAATTTCTATAATATTTGAAATAGTGGAATTCTAAACTGAAATGTGTGATTTCTAACACAACGGAGAACATCTGTGACATCGCCCAGTTACCATCGCCATCAATAATGCACCTAATCGCCTACTCTACAAAAGTGCCATATTACCGTCCTTACATCACAGTCTATTGAATATATCCCAATCACCACTGCCCCATCATATGCCACCCTCACTACACCCCAACCCTACACCTTTATTCCTTCACCGCCACCCCTGCATGTGCACCGCTGTCTCCACACCATTGTCTCTACATACCACCTCTACACAATGGCCCCTACACCACCTATCCTACATTACCGTCAATATACCACCACCCGTCCATCAGCATCCCTACTGCGTCACCATATTTCGTCGTCCCTACATCACTACCCATACACCACCGCCCATACACCACCGTCCGTACACCATCATCCCTATATCGCAGTTCCCACAACACCATTCCTACGCCACCGTTCCTACACCACCACCCCTATATCGCCGTCCGTACACCACCACCCCTATATCGCTGTCCGTACACCACCACCCCTAAATCGCAGTTCCCACAACACCATTCCTACACCACCGTCCGTACACCCCCCCCCCCCTACATCACCACACATACACCACCGTCCGTACACCACCATCCCTATATCGCCGTCCATACACCGCCAATCCTACACTACCATCCCTACACAACTACCCGTTCATCATTATCCCTACTACACTACTACATCACAATAGGCTACTTCGTCGCCCCTACACCACTCCCCTTACACCGCCAACCCTTCGCCCCCAGCCCTACATCGCCGTCACTACTCGGCCGACCTTACACCCACCACCCCTACATCGCCGTCTCTACATCTCAGTCCCATTTTCGGTGCCCATACACTACAGTACTTACACCCACCGTCCCCACATCTCAGCCTCATCTTCAGTGCCCGTACACTACAGTTGCTACATCACCACACCTATATTACTGAACATACTCTACCGCCCCATCATCACTTTCCCTACATTACTATTTCTATACAAACGGCCTGCACCACCGCCCTTTCATCACCGTCCCTGTACCGCTCTCCATACACCACCGTCCCTATATCATGGCCCTACACCACAACCTCTATATGGTCGTTTATACACCACCGTCTCGCCATCGCCGTTCCTACACAACTGTACTTACGCAACCTACTCTAAACCACATTGACGATGGCAACAACAGAGGAAATTATCTTATGGTATTACACTTTTACGATTTCATTAACCATTTCCCTGTTCTATGTTTAGTTCAAATTTCAATACCTACTGAATTTTCATAGACAAATATTTAAAATGAAATATGGAACATCAAACGTTGTGGCCATTTAAAAAGGTAAAGAAACACATCTTTCAAATTCCACTAACAAACAGAGCAGACCCTGATCAGACGGCTTTTCTAGCTAAACTATGACGTTTATATGAAGTAAAGTGTTATTCAAGGTTCGTTCTAAGATGATGACACATTGACTTACAGTGTAATTTGTGATATTGAAAGCGGCCTTTTATGTGATAAAGATGAAAAGTAGGCCATATGCACTAATAGAGTTCATTGTCAATCATTCCTGTTTGTTCACCTACCAATTATCTCTCATTAGCTAGATAGTTATACAGTAGAACCTCTCTAATGCGACCACTTAATGAATAAGCATGGCTGTCTTTATAAGCAGGTGGTTCCTTAATGCAGGGCAAAAGTAATGCAGAAAGTTCCTCTAGGAGCTTTCGGCATTACTTTTGTCCTGCATTAAGCTACCACCTGCATCTAACACCCAGAATTATACCTCTTTTAGGTGATCGCATTAGCGGGGTTTTACTGTATGTTATCTTGCTGAAAACCACACGCCTACTCAAATTCTGATACAAAACAAGTTAAACTTACTTGTGATTTGTTCCAGATTTTGAGAAACTACTGACCGACTGTCAAACAGCTTGGATGATGATGAGTCGCCGAGTTACTTGGCGTCTCATCTGGATCCAAGCTGTTTGCAAAAGACGGTTTAGTCGCGATCGGTAGGGATAAGGGTACGTCCGTCAGTATCCAAAATATCGGCATCAATCGTCACATACTTGACAATAACATAGCAAATACAATGAAATTACGATAACTCGAACTATATAACAAATATTATAACTAGTCTTTAAGACTAGACAGTTAAGGTAGCAGTTTAATACAGGGTGAAAGTCATGCAGAAAACTCCTCTAGGACTTCCACCCTGCATTAAGCAGCCACCTGCCTTAAACGTTCTTAATTATTCTTTACTAAAACTTTGAGATGACGATGTTTTGCTACACTGCAAATCACGAAACAGCTTGGATCCTTATGAGACGTCAAGTTACTATCTGTTACTTGGCTAATACAGTAAACCCCCACCCCTCCCTCTAAACCGCAATTCTAGTAGAGAAGAATTTCGATACTTTTAGGCAGGTGACTGCTTAATGCAGGGCGAGAGTCGTGCAGAAAGCTCCTAGAGGAGTTTTCTGCATGATTTTCACCCTGCAGTAAGCTGCCACCTGTCTCCGCTACGGATATTTATACTAAAATTAACGTCCGGTTTAGAGGGGGTTGTCTGTTGTTTACAAAATGCTAAGGAAATGGGGAATATTTAAAAAGAAGCAGCCATCAAGAGTTTGTGCTGATTAATACACGTATTTAATGGCATATAAGGATCCATCTCGCGCTATCTGTGCAAGGCGACTCCCCATAAGAGCTTAAGATCTCGTGCGAATCTCTAATTAACACTTTCGCTGCCACGCAATGTCGTGTGCAAAAATTGTCGTCTGCTGTACTTTTATATTTCAAATTACTTCCCTTTTCTTTAAAGCAAAACACACGGTAACACACAGTTTTGATCCAGGTGTAGACGCCGAGTAACTCGGCATGTTACTCGGCGTCTCATCTGGTTACAAACTGTTTACACAGGTACTCACATATTCGTTTTAGCGGCGAAAGAGCAGAGCCAACATGAAGTCAACATGGAGCCAGGTGCGTATCATTTACTGCCGGAACTGACAATGTTTTCTGAAGGCCGTTCAGTATAATCAGGAAATCTTAATGTACCTCTCTCCCGCTTAATGCGACCCGACTCGCATTTGCAAACAGCTTGGATCCGGATGAGACGCCGAGAAACTCGGCGTCTCATCAGGATCTAAGCTGTTTGACACGCAATTAATAGCTTCTCAAAGGCTCGATCGGATCAGAAGTACAGGCTAGTCAAAATTGCACCAGATCGAGATTTGAGCAGACATGTGTCTTCTATTTTTTCGGTAAAGGTTAATAGATTGGCGAGAAAAATACTAGCATTATTCTGGTGCACGGACAAGTTTGGAATTATCCATATTTAATGAGAAGACAGATGATGTGTATAATTACAGTAAAGCCTCTCTATAACGGCCACTAAATTATGTTAATTAGTTGGTATTTAGGGCAGCTGAAAGCAAGGTGAAAGTAAAACAGGACGCTCCTATAGGAGCGTTCTGTTTTACTTTCAACCTTGCTTTAAGCAGCCACATGCCTTTAACACAAAATGCTTGATGTAATTTAGTGGCCGTTATGGAGAGGTTTTACTGTATACGTATTCCAACAGCTGTGTACAACAGAACCAGTCCTGAGCGTTCATTCATTTATTGAACATAGGAATCTTAAAAACCAACCTACTGTTTAATGAAGTGCAAAGTAATGCAGAAAGCTCATATAGGAGCTTTCTGAATTACTTTCGACCTGCATTAACCTACAACCTGCCTTACAGACCCATAAAAAGATCACATGTTTGTGGCCGCTTAAGACAGCTTCTACTGTACTGAAATATACACGGTGTTACTTATTCTAGCATGTCAGATATGTTATTATTATCAGTCCTTATCAGACATCATCCGCCTTGAAAATAGCAGGAATCCAGCAGAGACGCCGTGTGACATGACATCTCATCTGGATCACAGCAGAGACGCCGTGTGACATGACATCTCATCTGGATCACAGCTGTTTGACACTCCTTCAGTAAGTTCACCAAACCAAACGAATCAGAAGTAGACAATTTACAACATTTGAACAGGTGTTATTTTTCCACCACGAGGTCAGGGTCAAGTTAGAACTATAACTATTATGATTGCTTTAATAATAATAATAATCATCATCATCATAACCATAGGTATTACATGTAATATCAATCGTCAGCTTCACCATCACCACTATCATTATCTTCATCATCATCATCATATGCAGCAGCAACAACAGCAGCATCAATCAACATCATCAACAACACAACTTTATCAACACCAATCCGTCATCGAAACAGGCATAATTATGGTCTGGTGCAGTTTTGTTAATACTATTTTGATATATAATTCGTTATATGTAATTCGATTTTAGTGCCAAAATAAAATTCTGAACTGATAAACTACATCTAAATGTTCGCTATCAAACTTACTGTTATGGCAGTAGGCGCCTGTGTACCCTGCACTGCACGAGCACTCGAACCCGCCACCTGGCTTACTTATACACAGACCGTGCTTCCCGCAGATACCGGACGATATTATCTGTACTCCACCCACTGTGTCGTTCGTTGGAATAGAAATTGTGCAGCTGTCTACACCTGTTCGGGGAAATAATAATAAAAACAAACTTACTGCGCTGTGAGAAAATAAGGTCTGCTCAAACCTGAATGTGTTCAAGTTTACCTACGTCCGATTCGATTAATCCATTCACTCCTATTGACGCTGTTTGGCGCCTCAGTAAAATGTTCTGAAAGTGGGAGATCCATCGAAAGCAAAAGTAGCAATGCGAAAAGTGAAAATTGCAGACTTGGTTTAATTTAGTCTGTTCATGAATAGTAATTAAATGTGCAACACCACTCATGCTCCCTGGCACCGGCTTAAACAGTATTCAATTTTCAAAACCAATAAAATCAAAAGTATTGATCCCAAAGAACAAGAGCATATAACAACACTGAGAATGTAGAACGGGGCGACTGTTTACGACCGCCACACAAACACTAACACCTCCATAAGAGCAAATGCTCTATTTATCACAATGGTTTCAAAACTTCACAATTCTACAATTCTCATTTTCTCTAATAAATGCTCTTTTCATAACATTTATTCAAATGTGCTGGGTCTAAAAAAGTGTCTAAGAGGGAATATATTTTACTATTGAGACACTATTGACCGAGCATCAAACATCATGGATCCTGGTGGGACGCCAAGTAACTCGGCTTCTCACCTGGATCCAAGCTGTTTGCAGATGTGAGTCAGGTCCCAGATAGGGGAACAAGGTTTAATATATCTTAACCGTGTCGTTGAACACATATATAAATGCATGTTTCCTATGGATAAGTGTGCCTCATCACCCTCGGCACTACAGTAAAACCTCTCTAACCAGAATTCTAGTTGAGAAGAATTTGGATACTTTAGGCAGGTGGCTGCTTAAATGCAGGGTGCTTTCTGTATGACTATCACCCTGCATTAAGCTGCCACCTGGTTGCACTACCGATATTTATTCTGAATAGAAACGCCCGGTTTAGAGAGGTTTTACTGTATAAAAGTATGTCGCCTATCAGCATCATGATATTAAACTGGTATAAGGGAGGCAATTCATAACCCAACGAGTCAAAGGAGAGTGGTCTCCCTTACAATAATATGGTAAATGAAACCTAGGGAGGAATGGTCCTGATTTTTTTTCTAAACGAGTATGTCGGCGCCTCTTCAGGAGCTAAACTGTTTGTTACAGTAACTGTTTTTAAACGAAAATGAAGAAAAAATAAAGATTGTAAATATAACATTTGTAGCAGATTACGAAATTTGAAGCCGACAAAACTTGGCAGCGAAAAATGCATGAATGAGTTCTTCCAGGTGCAAGATATAAATGAAGCAGTGGATATTTTCAGACGAAACTCGGTGTATGATGTATCCGAAAATCATCGAGAATATTCCTAACGCAATATTCGATGCTAAGAAATCATGCACGTCTTTAAGAAAATGGACATTTGTAATATAAAACTAGAATATATATCTAAAATATAACACCACTGTGTAGAAAAACGTCAGAGTCAGTGAAAGTACAATTGGTAATCATTTATGAAAGGTTTTCTATTCTGAATGCATAAACATGAACTTACTGTTGATCAGCATTGTCTTTGGGTGTTCGCAGTTTTTACCGTTGTATGACTCGGAGCAGAAACAGAAATAGTCCTCCTCGGTGATATAGCACGAGCCCTCGTGCAGGCATGGGTTAGGATTGCACGGGTCAATGTCAATCTGATAAAACAGAGACAGTGTCATAAAGGTAATGTCGCTAGTACAGTAAATTCGTGAATAAGAGTGTACTGAGAAGTATGGGATTCCGAGAGTACGATCTCTAAAAATGTATTGTGAGCAAACATAGAACTCTTGAAGGAGTCCTCAGACTAATGATTGAATCGTTCGCCTGATAATCGGTTTTAATACAGCTACAAATGTCTCTAGCCATCATTCAATAAATTTAACCTTTTACTCCATGAATATTAATACAAGAAATAATGACATTATGAACATTAAAGAACAATAAGTTTTATGATAACAAATGACCATAGGAAAATTTAACAAAATTAATGGGAAATGTGTAGAATCAGATCTATGTTATGCCATAAGCAAACCGAGCAGAAGTCGTCTGATCTGGGTCCATGCTTATAAAACGTTTAGTTGAGTCTGAGTTCGTTCTCAACTTTTTGATTGGTCAGATTTGGACCAATCAAAAGCTTGAGAACGAAACTCAGACTCAACTAAAAGCTTTATAAGCTTATGATTATAATGTAGATGTGACTCTTTAGCTTCTGCCATGGCTAAAAAGTCCATAATGTTCATGAGCAATTAAAACAACTAATCTTAATTAATGTTGATGATGTCATTATTTCTTACATGAATATTCATGGAGTAACGGGTTAAAGTGAAGTGTAAATGGAGATTTTATTTGAAATTCGCCATCAAAATTTCAAACTTCGCTAGTATGAAGAAATGTACCCCCACTGTTTAAACCTTCACCTCGTGAATATATATAAAAAGAATTCATAACTTTGGCCACTGGACAAATGATATTTTGATCCTGCAAGAAACTGTAGAATCATGTTTATGTACTGCTGGCTCTATCAGGTCAAGAGCTAATGAGTATAACTTGTCAATATTACCTGGCAATTAAACCCACTGTAGCCTTCCGCGCACTGACACACATATCCGGGTACTTGATCGATGCACGTGGCGCCATTAGCGCATGGATTACTGTCGCATTCGTGCACTTCCGCCTGACAGTTCTTCCCCTCATATCCAGGTAGGCATATACAATAATAGTCGGCAATGAGGTCCTGAAAGACATCACCATCCAAATATTATGTCGAACTTTCTTCTTTCTGTTTTTTTAATCTCAAGCTGCCAATCGGAATCATAATGAGTGAACGGACGTGGGTAAATTACAAATACATGTATACAGTGGCTTGCACTAAACACCCGAACATATACAGTAAAACTTCGATTATTCGAAATTTTAGTAAAGAAAAAATCGACCCTTTTAGGCAGGTGGCTGCTTAATGCAGGGTGAAAGTCATGCAGAAAGCTCCTATAGAGGAGCTTTCTGCATGACTTTCACCCTGCATCAAGCTTCCATCTATATTAATAATCGATAATGATATGTATTTGAGTGCTCGTATAATCGAGATTTTATTGTACCATGGTGGTACATTACAATCTGCCTAACGTGATCACTAAAAAAGTCGAATTCTTGAATTTTTCAACACAGAATATGGCTTAACTCTTTCCCTGTTGAATACTCATGTAAGAAATAATTAATTACACCATGAATATTTATTAGCCGACTCTTAACCCATTCCCACTTAGGCTATTTTAGACCCAACCTCTTTGATTAAATCTACAAAAACCGAGCATTAACTAGAGAAATGGAATTTTTCAGAATTGTGTAGTTTTGAAACCATTGTGATAAATAGAGCATTTGCTCCTGTGGAGCAAATGATCTATTTATCACAATGGTTTCATAAAGTGACTTTTACAGAAGCGTCAAAAGGCGTCATTATGCGGGAATAGGTTAATACTGGCATATGAGTATTTGGTATTGGAAGTGTACACATGACTTTTTAGGGTTTCGGCTTTTGCCGAAATCCTTATAAAATGGATTGCGACTCAAACTATGGCGGAAAACCCTATTGCACGAGCGCTACCTAGCGGGAATCCCCCTAAGAGAATACGCGCATGTGCAGTGCTTGGCTTACAATCCGGTTCCGGAATCTTACAAAATATTTATTGATCGCCGCATGAGCGGCGATCACTAATGGAATGCTAAAAAGTATTTACCCATGTAGGAGGGGTAGCGACAAGTTTTACAAATTGGCTCATGAGAGCGTGGCAGAAAATAGTTTCTATCTGCATTATTGATGTAGTGAAATATGTGATGTAAAAACCTTCATACGATGTTTAAAAAGAAATTTATCAAACAAATGTACAATAATAACAATAATTATGACACTTTTTTCGTCGAAGTATCGACATTAAATGCCAAAAACAGTTTTGTAAACATAAATGAAGCCGGGTCAAAGTCGCAGAATTGAAGCCGGGTCAAAACTGTAGTCGTGCACCTGTTTGCGGTGCTCTCGTTCTAAATTATGCCCTTCAGAGATTTTGACATAAGACGGGAAAACGTGCTCGAATTTGAAAAATAAGATCATTTGAATCGACAGTCGATATGTTAATTCAAACAGACATGGTTATTATTCTACCGGAGGCTCTACATGGTCAAAATCGAATTCCGTCGTCTCGGTTTCTATTTTTAGATAGGACCAACGTCACTCGTTAATGGAACTGAACAGGCTATATTTAGGTCTATGACCATCACCGCCCTTGTTAGAGTTTATTGATTAAATTATCATGAGAGTGATAAATGTTGTAATGAAGTTTTATTTATTTTTATTTAAAAAAGTCGTTTTATTTTGTTTATTTAAAAAAGTCGTCAATATAGTAGCATGATGACTTTATATACATCTTCAATTTCCCTTGAAGTATGTCTGGCCTGATAGTGTAGTGGTTACCACGGTCGCCTATCGTGCAGTCATCCCTGGTTCGATTCTCACCGCTGACGAAAAAATTTTTTCTCTCTTTTTCCTTTCTATTTTTTTTAAATGGCGGTTTGGGTTTTTACTGGGATAGTTAATGATAATTATCCATATAAAGTGTTTTTTCTTTCAACTTATACGTTATTTTTGGATGCAATCTTGGTCAAGTTCAAATATGGATCATGTCGGGTTCGGAACTAGGTCACTACGTCATTACACTCTAGAGGCTACATATTTCGTTAAGTTTTTAATGAAATGTTGTATTTCAATTGTCTTAACAAAACAGTTCCTTATTAAAAACCTTCCTTGTACACAAATTTCCCGGCGATCCAATGCCTTGCATCAGTATTCGTCTTGTAATGAAATATGGAAGGTGTATCCATTAGCAACAGAGCAGACCCTGAATCTATGGGAGCGAGCTGTCTGATCTGGGTCGAATCTATTTGCAGATGCATGAAAACAAGTTTATATGGGGAAATTAAGGGTTAAATAGACTTCTTCTGTTCTGTACGTTCTTTACAGTATAAAGGTTACAGCGCACTGGTGGTCAGTAGTGCAGGGCAACTGTTACATCATGCTAAAATCTCTAGAGGTCATACGCTTAACTCTTTGCACGCTAGCGGCGAAACTGTGATTACCTATGCAAACAGTTTGGATCCAGATGAGAGGCCACATAATTCTGCGTCTCATCAGGATCCAAACTGTTTGTCATCTTGATCATATTTTTGCATAAAATGAAAGAAAGTTTATTGAAGAATTGACGCAGACGTCAGTTGTTGCAAACGAAACATCACTCAGCATTGTAAGGATTAAGCAAGCTGTAATCTAAAGTTGCAAAAATGTTTCCAAGCTGACTTATTCAGCTGTACAAACTGGTAGAGATGCTAGAACACTAAACCTTTCCTTCATATAAATGTTTTTCACGCGTTTGTAAACAGAGTAGACCCAGATCTGATGACTCCTATAGGAGTCGTCTGATCAGGATATGCTCTGTTGGCTAATGTAATTTGAAAGATCTTTTTCTTTCCTTTCTTAAATGGCTACTCATTTCCACTTTTCATGTTTCATATAATGAAACATGAAAAGTGGAAATAAGTAGCCATTATTTTGTTCATGAATATTCAGTAGGTATTGAAATTTGGAATAAACATAGAACAGGAATCAAGTTTCTTACATGGATCCGTTCCATTTGCGCTCTGTGTCTATATACATGTACTTTTTTAAACTATTGTTTTTGTTGATTTAATTATTGTTCAAATTCTCAGGGAATTTTTTATAGTCAGTTTGAACTGTGCAGTAATTCCTTTTGAAACAAACTCAGTTTTCAAATAGTATGCAGGTTATCGTGACCTAATTGCCAGTTGTACATTGTGTGTGTCGGTCTGTGATCAGGATCCTAAATGTTTGACAATTTTAAAATAAAACTATGCAAAGCATAGACTAATTGAATATAAATAGTTATATATGCAATACACAAAATAATGAGCAGGTGACAATTTTAAATTGAACATGGTACTTTCGAATTCATAGTTGTCCTAGCACAAAGTCTGGATCCTGCCTCTAAGTTTCATCGAAATGCATACTATTGACACCAGGACTGTATGTTAATATAGCATAATGCTTTAAAAAGTCCATAACAAGTTTCAAGAGGCATGCTTATGTTTTCTAGTTTGTTTGCTTTAAAATGTATTTAGAGAAAAGAATATCAAAGAAGATAAAGAATAAAAAATATATTAGAATCTTTTTTCCATTTGCATGTGACGGGATTCGAACCAAGGACCTAGAGATTCATAGACGCAGCTCTTTCCCCTCGGCCACCGCTTGGGTCCCAATATATAAGTGTTACATGGTTCTATTTAAACGCTACAAAGGTGTGAAAAGCAACAACGACTAGTGAACGTACATACTTAATATGCAAATTATACAGACCCATTTTTCATGAAATCTCCAAGTATAAAATGAATAGATTTTACCAATGACCTACTGTCAATCCAAACGCCTTTGTTCAAACAGCATGGTGTCTTTTTACAACAGTAGTCCGACATAAGGTCGTCGGATTCTGAAAGTCCCATACCCTTCCTGTGGTATTTACAGAAGTCCGATATATTGTTGTCGGATTCTGAGTTAAATGCCCTTTTTGCCTAGACACTTTGCAAACAGAGGAGATCCAGGTAAGAAGGCACATAGAGAAGCCCTCTAATCAGGATCTGCACGGTTTGTCGTGTTACACTATTGTTTGGAAAAGTCCCTAAATAATAACCATAAGCTCATTTTAGCTTGACTTGTTTGAATTTTGGAACAGCCCATTTCACCGTTGTAATAGTTAGGTAGACCAAAGTAACATAATTGTTAGATTTTTTCAGAACATTATAGAATTGTTGGAGGTACATGAAATGGACACATAACCGAAAAGAATTATGTGATTATTACAGCCACGGTTGATATTTCGATACACTTTCAACATTTTGTGAACTACTATGAAATATCGAACATCAATGGTACTATTTCTAGGGTAGATCGAAATTCAAATGCAGAAATTCGATTCCATTGCGACATTACAATGTTTCCTGATGAATTTTATCAATGGTCGTGCGACGTTGTTGCTAAGATCTGGTTTGAAAGAAATAGAATTTCAAAAATACATGTACGGTAAAACCCCTCTAAACCAGACTTTAAATTCAGTATAAATATCAGTCTTGGAGACAGGTGGCAGCTTAATGCAGGATGAGAATAATGCAGAAAGCTCCTCGGCATGACTTTCACCCTGCATTAAGCAGCCACCTGCCTAAAAAGTTTCTAAATTCTTATCTACTAGAAGTCGGGTTAAGAGGGGGTTTACTGTATTGTAAAAGGTGACAAATCTATACTTTTGAATGTATTTCAGAGATTAACAAGTGATACCCTAATTACCCTAGGTATTTTGACAAACACACTTATGCAAATAGTGCAGACCCAGATCAAACACCTTAATGGGCCCGTTTGAAGGGTTTTCACTATTTGCTATCATGTCTGTTTAATCTAAAGTTGCAAAAATGTTTCCAAACTGACTTATTCAGCTGTACAAACTGGTAGAGAGGAGAGACTGGGTGCTAGAACACTTAACCCTTTCCTTCATATAAATGTTTTTCACGCGTTTGTAAACAGAGTAGACCCAGATCTGATGACTCCTATAGAAGTCGTCTGATCAGGGTCTGCTCTGTTGGCTAATGGAATTTGAAAGATCTTTTTCATTGTTTTCTTAAATGGCTACTAATTTCCACTTTTCATGTTTCATTATAACTATTTTGTTCATGAATATTCAGTAGGTATTGAAATTTGGAATAAACATAGAACAGGAATCAAGTTTCTTACATGGATCCGTTCCATTTGCGCTCTGTGTCTATATACATGTACTTTTTTAAACTATTGTTTTTGTTGATTTAATTATTGTTCAAATTCTCAGGGAATTTTTTATAGTCAGTTTGAACTGTGCAGTAATTCCTTTTGAAACAAACTCAGTTTTCAAATAGTATGCAGGTTATCGTGACCTAATTGCCAGTTGTACATTGTGTGTGTCGGTCTGTGATCAGGATCCTAAATGTTTGACAATTTTAAAATAAAACTATGCAAAGCATAGACTAATTGAATATAAATAGTTATATATGCAATACACAAAATAATGAGCAGGTGACAATTTTAAATTGAACATGGTACTTTCGAATTCATAGTTGTCCTAGCACAAAGTCTGGATCCTGCCTCTAAGTTTCATCGAAATGCATACTATTGACACCAGGACTGTATGTTAATATAGCATAATGCTTTAAAAAGTCCATAACAAGTTTCAAGAGGCATGCTTATGTTTTCTAGTTTGTTTGCTTTAAAATGTATTTAGAGAAAAGAATATCAAAGAAGATAAAGAATAAAAAATATATTAGAATCTTTTTTCCATTTGCATTTGGTTGTGACGGGATTCGAACCAAGGACCTAGAGATTCATAGACGCAGCTCTTTCCCCTCGGCCACCGCTTGGGTCCCAATATATAAGTGTTACATGGTTCTATTTAAACGCTACAAAGGTGTGAAAAGCAACAACGACTAGTGAACGTACATACTTAATATGCAAATTATACAGACCCATTTTTCATGAAATCTCCAAGTATAAAATGAATAGATTTTACCAATGACCTACTGTCAATCCAAACGCCTTTGTTCAAACAGCATGGTGTCTTTTTACAACAGTAGTCCGACATAAGGTCGTCGGATTCTGAAAGTCCTATACCCTTCCTGTGGTATTTACAGAAGTCCGATATATTGTTGTCGGATTCTGAGTTAAATGCCCTTTTTGCCTAGTCACTTTGCAAACAGAGGAGATCCAGGTAAGAAGGCTCATAGAGAAGCCCTCTAATCAGGATCTGCACGGTTTGTCGTGTTACACTATTGTTTGGAAAAGTCCCTAAATAATAACCATAAGCTCATTTTAGCTTGACTTGTTTGAATTTTGGAACAGCCCATTTCACCGTTGTAATAGTTAGGTAGACCAAAGTAACATAATTGTTAGATTTTTTCAGAACATTATAGAATTGTTGGAGGTACATGAAATGGACACATAACCGAAAAGAATTATGTGATTATTACAGCCACGGTTGATATTTCGATACACTTTCAACATTTTGTGAACTACTATGAAATATCGAACATCAATGGTACTATTTCTAGGGTAGATCGAAATTCAAATGCAGAAATTCGATTCCATTGCGACATTACAATGTTTCCTGATGAATTTTATCAATGGTCGTGCGACGTTGTTGCTAAGATCTGGTTTGAAAGAAATAGAATTTCAAAAATACATGTACGGTAAAACCCCTCTAAACCAGACTTTAAATTCAGTATAAATATCAGTCTTGGAGACAGGTGGCAGCTTAATGCAGGATGAGAATAATGCAGAAAGCTCCTCGGCATGACTTTCACCCTGCATTAAGCAGCCACCTGCCTAAAAAGTTTCTAAATTCTTATCTACTAGAAGTCGGGTTAAGAGGGGGTTTACTGTATTGTAAAAGGTGACAAATCTATACTTTTGAATGTATTTCAGAGATTAACAAGTGATACCCTAATTACCCTAGGTATTTTGACAAACACACTTATGCAAATAGTGCAGACCCAGATCAAACACCTCCTTAATGGGCCCGTTTGAAGGGTTTTCACTATTTGCTATCATGTCTGTTTAATCTAAAGTTGCAAAACTGTTTCCAAACTGACTTATTCAGCTGTACAAACTGGTAGAGAGGAGAGACTGGGTGCTAGAACACTTAACCCTTTCCTTCATATAAATGTTTTTCACGCGTTTGTAAACAGAGTAGACCCAGATCTGATGACTCCTATAGAAGTCGTCTGATCAGGGTCTGCTCTGTTGGCTAATGGAATTTGAAAGATCTTTTTCATTGTTTTCTTAAATGGCTACTAATTTCCACTTTTCATGTTTCATTATAACTATTTTGTTCATGAATATTCAGTAGGTATTGAAATTTAGAATAAACATAGAACAGGAATCAAGTTTCTTACATGGATCCGTTCCATTTGCGCTCTGTGTCTATATACATGTACTTTTTTAAACTATTGTTTTTGTTGATTTAATTATTGTTCAAATTCTCAGGGAATTTTTTATAGTCAGTTTGAACTGTGCAGTAATTCCTTTTGAAACAAACTAAGTTTTCAAATATTATGCAGGTTATCGTGACCTAATTGCCAGTTGTACATTTTGTGTGTCGGTCTGTGATCAGGATCCTAGATGTTTGACAAATTTAAAATAAACTATGCAAAGCATAGACTAATTGAATCTAAATAATTATATATGCAATACACAAAATAATGAGCAGGTGACAATTTTAAATTGAACATGGTACTTTCGAATTCATAGTTGTCCTAGCACAAAGTCTGGATCCTGCCTCTAAGTTTCATCGAAATGCATACTATTGACACCAGGACTGTATGTTAATATAGCATAATGCTTTAAAAAGTCCATAACAAGTTTCAAGAGGCATGCTTATGTTTTCTAGTTTGTTTGCTTTAAAATGTATTTAGAGAAAAGAATATCAAAGAAGATAAAGAATAAAAAATATATTAGAATCTTTTTTCTATTTGCATTTGGTTGTGACGGGATTCGAACCAAGGACCTAGAGATTCATAGACGCAGCTCTTTCCCCTCGGCCACCGCTTGGGTCCCAATATATATATAAGTGTTACATGGTTCTATTTAAACGCTACAAAGGTGTGAAAAGCAACAACGACTAGTGAACGTACATACTTAATATGCAAATTATACAGACCCATTTTTCATGAAATCTCCAAGTATAAAATGAATAGATTTTACCAATGACCTACTGTCAATCCAAACGCCTTTGTTCAAACAGCATGGTGTCTTTTTACAACAGAAGTCCGACATAAGGTCGTCGGATTCTGAAAGTTCCATACCCTTCCTGTGGTATTTACAAAAGTCCGATATATTGTTGTCGGATTCTGAGTTAAATGCCCCTTTTGCCTACACACTTATATATATATTTGTACGACAGACCCCCAGCAAAGCTATTGAAAAAGTGTCCTGATAACGGTTGTAAGTGGACACTTTTGTACGCACGTGATTCTTGTGGTTAAAACCTATCTACCTAGGATTTGAATTGGGTGAACCAAGGGGAAAACATTTTGTACTCATTTGTGAAATATTCATTTTTGATCAAAATTAAAAGTCTACAACGGACTGTCGTACAAGTAAGATACACGTCTCGGACACGTCTTCGGTCATGCGAACAAACTGTCCTGATAACGGTTGTAAGAAGACACTTTGGTAGTAAGACTCGTACTGTATCTATTACATATAGGCTACTCTTTCTTTCTTTTTTTCTTTACTTTCTTAAATGGCTACTAATTGCCACTTTTCATATTTCATTGTAACTATTTTGTCCATAAATATTCAGTAGGTATTGAACTTTGGAATAAACATAGAACAGGGAAAGGGTTAAGGAAATTAGGGTTTTTATAAATCAGACATTTCTTGCATATGTTTGGTACTGACCAAGTAATGGTCAGAATCATCCGGGGTCCAGTCTAGACCTACAGTGTTCTCATTCAACGATAATGGTGAAATCGTTAATTCTATTATGCTAAGCACGACTTGACTTGACCCTTACTTTCAAATAACGGAGTGATGGCTCTTTACTACATAAAGTGGCAAGATGAGCTATTGGAATCGCCCTGTATGTGACATGTTCATAAAACAATTCTTTAAATGTCTTCCAAACTACGGACATGATTTTCAGAAAAATCCACAGCAAACAATCAATATGATATATATTATGTCCGAAACCTTCAGTACTGTCAGTACTTTGATTAGTATTGAAACTGTATAGCCAGATCTATTATAATCTCATAAGCAAACACAGCAAACACAGCAGGTACTAATCAGACAGCTCCTACAGGGACCGTCTGATCTGGGCCTACTCTGTTTGCAAAGGCGTGAAAGGGCATTTACTTTCGTTCTGCATTAAGCAATCACCTTATCTACATACAGTAAAACCCCGCTAATGCGACCACCAAAAAGGGGCATAATTCTGGGTGGCAGAGGCAGGTGGTAGCTTAATGCAGGACGAAAGTTATGCAGAAAGCTCCTATAGGAGCTTTCTGCATAACTTTCGTCCTGCATTAAGCAACCACCTGCTTCAAACGACGCCAGTGGTTGTTTATTAAGTGGTCGCATTAGCGGGGTTTCACTGTATTTATTTATTTAAAGGGTCACTATTGAGGGAGATTTACTATATAACATAAATATGTACTCACAACACACTGGCCACCATTTTGACACTGATTTCCACAGTCGTTAATGTCTGAAATAAAACGGAGTTTACAATGAGATTACATTATTCGAGTTTTTCCAATTCATGAATGAAAATAAGTTTACAGTACATACGACTACAACTACAACTACAACATTTTATTGCATTAAACATACAACGACGTTTATAGCAAATTCAATATGGCAAAGATAAAGGACACATAGTTTACAGAGAAACAAAAATACATAATTAAATACATATATAGAAAAACAAATAGCGTAAATTTCCCATCAAAAATTACTTATGACATCAGACTCTAATCAAGTTTGCGTTATAAATGAATTTCGCCAAAATATTTAGTGTTGATTTTGAGGTATTTGATAATAATGAAACAAGTTTATTTATGTTGGGCCATGAACAGTAATATGGTTTAAAGTACCTTTTCCTCAGTTCCCTAAATTTCGGACAGATAAGTAAAAAGTGATATTCGTTTTCTATCATTTTTAAGTTGCAATTGTTGCATATGCGTTGATCACGAGCAATATTTGTGTAACGACCTGTTTCTATATTTAAATCATGTCAGGATGTTCTGAATCGAGTTAAAGCTATTCTATATTTGTTTTCTGAAATTTTATCAAGATAACTTTCAAGGCTAAAGTTATGTTTGAATAATGAATACGTTTCAAGTTTTTTAGAGTTATTTATTTTTGAGTACCATTGTTGATTATATATATCTTCTATTCTTTGTTTTATAGGTGGATAGGTTATTAACATTTGAAATTGGTTTTCCCATAGAAATGACATCCCGCATTCATTGAGAATATTTTTTATCTGATAAGCCCAATTTTTGTTGTTGTAAGTTAGTCCGTTATCTGCATCTGCTTTTAATAATTTGTATATTTGAAAAAGGATTTGATTCTCATCTGTAGTAAGGATTTTAGTCCAATATTTTAGCATAACGATTTTTCTCTTTATTTTTAATGGGGTTCTTCCTAGTTCACCATAAAGCGCATCTACATTAGTAGAGTTTTTAACACAAAGCAACTTTCTACAAAATTTAGTATGTACATTTTCAATGGCTAGTGATTCATGATATCCCCAAACTGCAGCCGCATAATTCAAAATACGGTAAAACACCTCTTAAAGAGGAAGTCCCTACAATGATCGCATATTTTCAATAATAGCATAAAACTTGGTATTTGTTATGCTCTATCATTATTATGAAGGTTCCCAATTTGAACTTATATCGAAAAATGCCCCTGTGATACAAATAAACCGATTTCATCAATACTGATAATTTTTGTTCTACAACACAATATTATCGGCCTTTTCCGTTAAATTCTTCCGCGTTTTGCCGATGATCACACGATCCCTCCATTGTTTTACGTAATAGCTTTCTCGGAAGAGGTCGGAGAATCGCGAATAGGGCGAACAGTTACGAAACTAAAACCCAACCCGAATAAAACTGAAACATCGGGGAGTAAAACCGGGATCGGCGATATCAAACACAGGGATGTTTTGTCATTATAAACGGTAATTGGATGGGGCTCTTTGCGATATACTACTTTTCAGCATATAGACAAATGAGTTTTGTATATTTTAAGTGTTTATGAAACTCGTCAAATGTAGGGACATCCCCTTTAAACGGAATTTTGATAAAGAAGAAACGATTCTAAAGAGTGGTCACAACCTAGGGTTTGGTGGATAAATAAAGAAGTACAGTAGAACCCCTCTAATGCGACCACTTAATGAATAAACATGGGTGTCTTTATAAGCAGGTGGTTGCTTAATGCATGACAAAAGTAATGCAGAAAGCTCCTCTAGGAGCTTTCTGCATTACTTTTGTCCTGTATTAAGCTACCACCTGCATCTAGCACCCAGAATGATACCTCTTTTAGGCGGTCGCATTAGCGGAATTTTACTGCAAATTGTTCTTACTGTGGTCGCACTTCTTGTCCGTCCAACCGGGCTGACACTCGCAATGGTAGTCCCCTACCAGGTCCCTACACGTATATGCGTTAAGACAAGGCCGCCCCTCACACTCGTCCGCGTCCAGTTGACAGTGTGGACCCTGCCATCCCGGAGGACACAGGCACTCGTATCCATTGATCTGATCCACGCATGTACCGGAGTTCAGACACGGGTACGACTCACATTCGTTTATATCTGAAAGAAAGGACAACCTATTAATATTTAGCCTGTTAACATTTAGCCTGCTGGGGGGGGGGGGGGTGAGTGATTATATGCAAACAGTTTGGACCCAGATGAGACGCCGAGTAACTCGGCGTCTCATCAGGATCCAAACTGTTTGACGCCCTGATAGCATTTTGGTAGACAAGCTGATTATAGATAGAATTTTTGAAAATTTAGTGGTTGAAAAGTTATGTAAAATAATTTGCTCAGCAAGCTAAAGTCTAAAAATCATTCTTGTCAGTAGAATATCAGAGTGTCAAACTTGTCGTCTCCAAAATTTGTCGTCTGCAATATTTTCATTTGTTGCCTTGGGTCCGTTTGTTGAACATACTCGCAGCATGGAACAGTTTATATTCTGATTAGACCGAGTTACTCAGCGTCTCATCTGGATCCATACTGGTAGCAAATGATCCGCCAGGAGTAGCGAAATAGCTTGCTATGGGTGGATCAGTGATAACATTATCAAACAGTGGCTAGCCCTCTCATCAGAATCAAAACTGTTTCACACTACGACTATGTCCTTTAACCCTTTCCCTCATATAAACTTGTTTTCACGCATTTGCAAACAGGGTAGACCCAGATCAGACGGCTCCTATAGGAGCCGTCTGATCAGGGTCTGCTCTGTTTGCTAATAGAATTTGATAGATCAGTTTATTTGCCTTCTAACGTGTCTACAACGTTGCACCTTCCATATTTCTTTATAACTATTTTGTTAATGAATATTCAGGAGGTATTGAAATTTGGAATAAATATAGAACAGGGAAAGGGTTAAAAAAAACGGACCCAAAAGCAAAAATGAAACTATTGCAGACGACAAATTGTGTAGACACCAAATAGTGGCAAGGAAAGAGATATTGTCTATACAGTAATAATACATACTAATAAACAGCCTAAATTTAAGTTATATAATAAACCCTTTCGCTGCCAATGCCGGATCTGTGATTACCTATGCAAACAGTTTGGATCCAGCTGAGACGCCGAGTAACTCGGCGTCTCATCAGGATCCAAACTGTTTGTTACTGTTACTATGTTTTTCAAACAAAATTGAAGAAAATATAAAAAAAATGAAAATTTATAGCAGACGACAGAGTTAGCAGACGACAGAGATTGGCAGCGAAAGGGTTAACCCTTTATAAATATACTTTTCTACGCCTTTGCAAACAGAGTAGATCCAGACCAGGCGGCTCCTATAGGATTGTTGTTTTATGCTTGAAGCGTCATGTCTAAACGAGCCTACTTTTATTTGAAACAGATGCTGCAAACAAAACGCCTATTACCTATTTCGCATGTGCTTCCTGTCCATCCCGGCGGACATTTACACACATAACCACCGACGACGTTGCGACAGTAACCGCCATTCTTGCACGGGAAGGAGGAACATGGGTCATCAACTGAAACCAAACCAGCACCATATGTCATTCCACTGCCGTCATCTTTTCCGTAATGTTTGAAACAACAGATAACGAAACGCATTATTCCATAACTACGCCTTTTATGCCTTTGCAAACAGAGTAGACCCAGATCAGATGACTCCTGCAGGATCTGTCTAATCAAGGTATGCTCTGCTTATGATCTAATACATTTAGATATTATTCTACAGTTTGTTCCACGACCATAAATTCCTGTGTCCATTTGCTATTATAGCAATAATTCTTTTTAATATTCATGTCATTATTTCTTACATGAATATTCAGGTGGTAAAGAGGTAATTAACCCAGACCCTGAGGTTCATAATTTCTCAAAATATTAAAATGGGAATGAGTACACTAATCACTTCTCCACTGGTTTGTAAAGCGGCATACTACCTCTCTAAAACGGCCACTAACTTATGTTAATTAGTTGGTATTCAGTGCAGGTGGCTGCTTAAAGCAAGGTGAAAGTAAAACAGAACGCTCCTATAGGAGCGTTCTGTTTTACTTTCACCTTGCTTTAAGCAGTCAACTGTCTTTAACACAAATTACTTCATGTACTTAAGTGGCCGTTATAGAGAGGGTTTACTGTAATTCGTTTGGGCATTATTTGGATAACTTTAAATGAGACAGACATATTGTCAGTTAGTGCAGACCCAGATCAAAAATACTCCTTCGGGTGAAGTTTGATATGGGTCTGCACTATTTGCCTGTGTGTCTATCTGCATATGGAGGGTAACTGGGTAAACTTTGTAGAAAACAGAATTTGCACAGAGTTCAGTTCATGCAGCAGACTTTGCACGTGAAGTTATAGGGGGCTATGTTCATACTTACTGATCTCACAATTTCTACCGGAGTAACCACCGGGACATGCGCACGTGTAGTTATCGGGAGCTGTGTTCATGCACAGGCCATGGTTCTGGCAAGGTTTGTGGCGGCACGTGTTCAGATCTGCAAATAGTATGTTATGTTTCCCATATAGTTAAGCATAGTTAACAAAACTAGTGCTTCTGGTAAATTATATAAAGTCTTACACCAAATTAACTTACAGCAGAACCTCTATTGAAAAGCAGGCGGTTGCTTAATGCGGGGGAAAGTAATGCAGAATGCTCCGATGGGAACTTTCTGCATTACTTTTCATCTACATTAAGATATCACCTCCCTGACACACCCATAACTAGTCATCTGTCTATCTGTATGTGTCTATCTGTATGTCTGCTTGTCTGTCTGTGCGTGTAGATAAAGTATGTATCTTAACTTTTAGCCTGCAATGTGGGAATGGGTTAATACGTATGCAAACAGTTTTGATCCAGATGAGACGCCGAGTAACACAGCGTCTAATCATGATCCAAATTGTTTGAAACCATGATTGCATTTTGCTAGCCAACTTAATTATAGCTTGTACTTTGAAAATGTATTAGGTGAAAAATTCTGTAAAAATAATTTGCTCAGCAGGCTAAACGTTAATAGCTTTAAGGAAGAGTATTGTATAGTTTCAGTTTTATGTTCAAACCTTTACTGCATGGGCATTCAATCGTCATGAATATTAATTACCTGAATTTGCATAATGCCACTGTGAAACATGACTGTGTCATTTTTTATCATGACAGAAAGTATACAATCAATTCTTTATTATTGTATAGGCAAACAGAGTAGACACTGATCAGACGACTCCTACCAGAGCCATCTCCTCTGTGTCTACTCTATTTGTAAAAAAAAATCGTCAAAAAGCGTAGCTACGTAGTAAAAGTTTAATTTCTATTAAACATACCATTTCCGCGATTTACTGCGAAAAGAGGGAGACAACTCGTGCATGACTTAAGTTACCTTTGTTACAGAGTATTCCTCCCCAGTTGAGATGACAGTTGCAGGTCCAGGGGGAGTTGTTACACGAGCCGTGCTGACACTCCGGGTATGGTATACACTGGTCACACAGTGGACCCTGCCAGCCGAATGCACACCTAGAAATACAAACTGGACACTGTTAACTCTTTACACCATGACTATTCATGTAGGAAATTATGACATCATGAATATTTATAAACTGAAATTTTATAACGGGAACTCTTGAAGACCACATTTTGCTTTGACAAAAGTTGTAGAATCAGATATATATCATGTCAAAAGCAAACAGTGCAGACCCTGATCAAACGGTCCCTGTGGGTATATTCAGTTTGATATTAACATGAAAATGCGTTTATATGAAGGAAAGGGTTACATCAAGAATCGATATTTCTGGTAGAGAATGTTCCTTAACGGCGCACAAAACGGATCACGCTTTGTTTCAGCTTGACATTAAATTTGAATTGAAACAAACCCCTTTACCGCCAATGTCGCAAAAATGCACCACGACAAATAGTGCAGTCCCAGATCAGACGCCGCCTTTTCAAGGCGGCGTCTGATCAGGGACTTCACATTTTGTCTCAGTCTGTAGTTCTATATCTATAGTTTATTCCTTTGAAATTTGCATTCATTTATCTCATTTCATTATTTTACCGATTTTTTTTAACAAAATTGGGTTGCAGACTACAATTAGAAATGTGGCGCCGATAGGGTTAATATTTTAGATTTATAAATAACTCATGATCCCGACATTAACATTTGACCCGCTATAAAGCACTTGTCTGCTCAAACTTGTATCTAGTGCATTTTTGAATACTCCTGATCCGATCAAGCCTTTGAGAATCTATTGTCCGTGTGCCAACGGGCTTGGATCCTAATGAGACGCGGAGTTATTCTGGCATTTCGTCTGAATCAAAGTTCTTTGCAAATGCGAGCCGAGGTTGTGAATAGCGGGATAATACAGAGGAAATATCACCCCAACAAAATATTAATCTAGCAAGCTATAGACTGCTATCTGAGGTGGAAAACATTAACTCTTTGCACGCTAAGTAATTTTTTCGTCTGCAACAAGTGTCGTCTGCTTCAATTCTTAAAATAACTTTTTTCTAATTTCTTTGCAAAAATATGATCAAGATGACAAACAGTTTGGATCCTGATGAGACGCCGCATTATGCGGCGTCTCATCTGGATCCAATCTGTTTGCATAGGTAATCACGATTTAGCCGCTAGTGTGCAAAGTGTTAAATGTGGTAATGTCTAGCACTTACACATTGTTTAAATAATAGACTCAGTTGATACAAGATGCGTGAATAAAATCATTTTCAAGATTATTTCATTTATTTCAAGATTAATTCATTTATTTCTCCACCAAACCCTATATACTATCTATTAGACGATTCTAAATAGGGTTTGGTGGAGAAATGGCGATTTTAGTATTTGAGTACAGTAAAACCTCGATTATTCGAATTTTCGTTATCGAAGAATTTAGACCCTTTTAGGCAGGTGGCTGCTTAATGCATGGTGAAAGTCATGCAGAAAGCTCCTAGAGGAGCTTTCTGCATGAC
Organism: Azorinus chamasolen; assembly: GCA_963576725.1. Lineage (NCBI taxonomy): Eukaryota > Metazoa > Mollusca > Bivalvia > Cardiida > Solecurtidae > Azorinus > Azorinus chamasolen. The sequence continues at coordinate 97,413,590 of OY755235.1, read as the reverse complement.
TTTCACCATGCATTAAGTTGCCACCTGTCTTAAAGATCGATAATAATACGTATTTTAGTGTTCGAATAATCGAAGTTTTACTGTATGCAAATTTATCAGTTGGTCTGTAATATTCGTAAAACTGCGACCGGACGTATTAATTCCATAATTACCTATTGCCAATCTGTGTTTATACGGTCACTCGGTGTAACATCAGGAACCAGACTGTTTGATGCCGCGTTTATGTTTTTAGAAGAAAAATAAAATACTGAAGCAGACGACAAATTTTACAGACAACACAATGTGGCGGAGCGAAAGTTAACCCTTTGAACACGGGATATCGACTCTGCTAGCATTTGCAAACAGTGCAGATCAAAATCACAGGGCTCATAGAGAAATACTCTGACCAGGGTCTGCACAGTTTGTTATTCAAATTATCTCGCAAAGTATACCCATTCGTTTTGAATGGACTGTATTGGTAAATAATGATGGGTCATTCCAATTTGAGATTTTCGTCATTGAAGGGATTAACTCTTTTGCAGTCACATGCGTGACAACTTTTGCAAACAGTTTGGATCCTGATGATACGTCGAGTGAATCTGCGTCTCATCAGGATCCAAACTGTTTGACACTGATCATAGATTTGTAAAGAAATTTAAGAAAACGGCACATTGAAACATGAAGCAGGCGGTTATATCAGCAGAGGAAATTTATACGGGCCGAAAGGGTTAAGCTATTACCACATAGGCTATTTTTAGATCCATCCACGTTGAATAAATCTACCAAAAAGGAGCATTAACTAGAGAAAAGGAAAAATTAGGAATTTGTAGTTTGAAACCATTGTGATAAATAGAGCATTTGCTCCTACAGGAGCAAAATGCTCTATTTATCACAATGGTTTCAACAGGTGAATATTGCAAGGGCGTCAACAGGAGTCAATATGAAGGAATGGGTTAAGCAAAGCGAATGGTAATCGCCGTGCTAAATACAATGTACGCGCATGAACATCAAACGATCTGTAATTAATGACGCAACGACATAACACGTTAATTCAAATTCACATTTCAATATCGTCGCATTGATCTCAATAGCACTTAACATTAACAGATTAAAACAATTCTCATTCATTTAGCCTCCTCATCGCACTAGTAACAGATTAACATTTGCAACCAGTTTACACAACCAGGAGAGACGCCCAGTTTGTCCAGCATCTCATTAGGAGCAACACTTCTTGTTACTGTAATGACGGGTTTAAAACAAGTGGAACTGATCTGCTTTTGAGTGATTTTCAGCGTGCTGAAGGTCACCGTAATCCCAGATACCTAAAACTGATTTGTTTCCGCGATCTGGCAGCTGAATGAAGAGAAGTGCATGGTTTAAATTAACAAAGAAGTCACAATTATTGCATCCCATACTCTTTGAATTACGAATGGACCGGAGCTATTAGTAACTGTTATTTATGTCAATACTTCGCAGTATTGTAATCATTGTTTAAGGACCTGTATTGAAACGGATGTAATCATGTAATGCTGGTGACAATGTCATGGCACGCAGATGAGCCCTCGACTCCCATGGTGAATAATAGTTTTATAAATTGCATAAGCAGAATAGTAGAGGACAGAACAGAAGAGCCTGAACAGCATCCATTCTGTTCTCCACCACACCCTATGTTATAACCCCTCTGAAAAGTGGTCACAGCAGAGAGTTTGGTTTGGAAATAAAGGCACTGTTCCTAAAATGTTGTGACTTCTTATGCCTCTGACGGCCACTTAACCTATTCCCGCATATTTTCACCTTTTGACGCCTCTGTAAAAGTCACTTTTTGAAACCATTGTCATAAATAGAGCATTTCCTCCTATGGAGCAAATGCTCTATTTATCACAATGGTTTCAAAGCTACACAATGCTGGAAATTTCCTTTTCTCTAGTAAATGATACTTTTTGGTAGATTGATTCATAGAAGTTGGAACTATAAATAGCATAAAAATTATAGCTAATAATAATACGGGAATTGGTTAAGATACAGTTGATCCCGACCTTACACAGAACAATAAATCGGGGCTCGTTTAGTTTTATGTTTTTTCTCCCATTCATTACAACGTAAGTATCTTAGTAGGATCTAAATTGTTTGAAATTCTGGCCATTATGTTTAAAGGAAAAGGAAAAGAAGAAATAATTTAGTGTACAGATGACACTTATATAGCAGTCAATGTGTTTGATAGGCAGATATGTATTTACTTACCGACATTTCCCTGGGCGATCACATGACCCATGGATTGCATGACATCCGGTTTTACAAATGGCTGTAAATGTATAACATGCATTTTGTATTTCACAGATAACCGGAATGAGTATAATGTGCAAGCATGTTCCCTATTAATAAATAAATCTAGTAAAACAGATGCGAGTCATTGAAAACAGAGCCACATAACCCATTCTCTCATTTTGACGATAAGACCCAGAAATAGGCTTCTTACGTATAACATTCGCCAAAGCTAATACAGCTTCTACTTCACGTTTAGAGCATTTGCCATTAAATGATAGTTGAGGTTTGAATTGGAATTGCAAACATGTAAACATGCAAACACCGATTAAAGTACTCCCCCCCCCCCTCTAAACCAGACGTTCAGTTTAGTATAAACTTCGATATTGAAGACAGGTGGAGTTAATGCAGGAAGAAAGCTCTTGTAGGAGAGAACAATACACGCGCTTAATGATCTTGGTCTACATAGTTTGCAAATATCCTGTATACCCATTTTCCACGTTCTAAGGGCAAATTATTGAAAAGTTTAATGTCACTGGACTTTCAGAAACAAACGCCTTTATTTCTTCCTGACAAATAATTACTCACAAACATTGATACTCACAGATGGGTGACAAGTTTTATCACTTTTAGAAACCATCAGAAATCTTCAAAACTATTTACAGATTTTATATCTCTCGTAGTATCATTTACTCCATAAATACGCCTCTCTATACCTTTGCAAATAGAGTGGACCCAGATCAGATGGCTCCTATAGGAGCCGTCCGATCAGGGTCTACTCTGTTTTATTATTATATAATATTGATATGCTTCTTCAGTTTCTGCCATGACCAAACATTCCTGTGTCCATTTGCTATTATAACAATTACATGTAATGTAATTGATATTCATGTCATTATTTCTTACATTGATATTCATGAAGTAAAGTCTTAAATGGGACTATACACATAATAGTGATGGTGGTGGGGATGGGAGATGGGGTACCCATATCTGATCTGTACATACCAATATCGCAGTCGGTTCCAAGCCAGCCCACCATGCAGACCTTGTCCCCATTGGCGTTACAAGTGTAATGTCCAAGGCGGTCATTGTGAGGTCGGCAGAACTTAGAGCACGTGGTGTTGTAGTAGTGCTGGTCACACATCACACGAATCCTGCACAAAAAATAGGTAAAACCTCTCTAAAACGTCCACCTCAAATACAACCAACACCCTCTAATCAGGAATTCTAGTAGAGAAGAAATTAGATACTTTTAGGCAGGTGAAAGTCATGCAGAAAGCCCCTAGAGGAGCTGTCCTTATTATTTTCACCCTGCATTAAGCTTCCACTTGTCCCCAAGACCGATATGCATAATTATAATAGATTCTTCACTGGCAGTGAAAGAGTTTGATCATTTGATATACATATACGTAAGCATTTTGAGAATGTTTAGTCCATTGAAGAGAACTTCTGATTCAATGTTCGAAGTGCAAGTTCTTTCCAGTCTTTTTCCTCACAAATGCGATCAATGTTTTGAACATTTTGAATACCGATGAGAAGTCGAGTTACTCGGTATCTGATCTGGATCCGAATTGTTTACAAAGGCAGTCATTGATTCCTTACAGCGTGCTAAAGGTTAACTCATTCCCTCCTATTGACGCCCTTTGACGACTCTGTCATGTTTTGAAACCATTGTGATAAATACAGCATTATCTCCTTAGACGCAAATGCTCTATTTATCACAATGGTTTCAAAACTACACACTTCTAAAAATGTTCATTTTCTCTAGTAAATGCTCCTTTCGGTAGAATTATTCAAAGAGATTGGGTCTAAAATAATCCAGAAGGGAAAGGGTTAATGGCTATGTCATGTTGTACCTGTATACAAGGCTCGCTGTAGCGCCGTTGTGGGTAAGCGTGTGCCAGGAGGACCCCGGGAGGATGATTCCAGAATGGGCCGACCTCTCTATCAGCTTGTCACCACCTGCAACGAGTCACAAGTATTCCGATTGCAATTAATCACTATAAACTTTTACTTTTCTTCTCTTCCCTTTACGTCTCTACCAAACCACTATTCAGAATCATCTCGTTGGCTATAAACAAAAGATTTTGGTATATGAAGTACGTCCCGTATCTATTCATACTAGATTTGTTTTCTGTTTACGGTTTTTATTTTAAGATTCCTGAAATGTTTTTGAAATTGCAGATACTTTTGAGATCCCACATATTTTTAAGAGTATTCATAAGAGTGATTTATATACATGCACATTGACTGTTATGGAAAAACCAGCGAATTAACAGTTTATGTTATGTTTGTGTGCCAGAGTATATAAATCACTGTTCTTTTCATAACAGTTAATGTTCATGTATATAAAATTTAACCACTGTTCTTTTCATAGCAGTCAACGTGCATGTATATAAATCACTCTTCTTTTCATAGCAGTCAACGTGCATGTATATAAATCACTCTTCTTTTCATAGCAGTCAATGTGCATGTATATAAATAATATAACTATTTCATAGCAGTCCGTGTGCATGTATGTATATCAATGTTCTTTTCAAAGCAGTCCATATATATGCATATATGCATATAAATCACTGCTATGTTTTGGTTGCCAAAGTGTAAACATTAAGAACATGTATTAAAACAATTGTTTGTTTGGTCGCCAGTGTATATGAATCATTGTTATTTTTGTGGTCATTGTACATGTATATAAATAACTGTTATTTTAACAATTATAGTTTGGTTGACAGTGTGTATATTATAGGCACGTGTATTGAAATGCTTATTTTATGTTTGGTCGCCACTGTATACAAATCACTGTTATTTTCATAACATTATTTTCATATTGCACAATAATAATCATGTACATTAATCACTGTTATTTTTTGGTTGCCAACGCGTATTAAAATGTCTTTCTATGTTTGGTAGTCAGTGTATATGAATCACTGCTATTCATCTGTCACCAATGTACATTATTTGTACAGTATATTTGTGTGTCATTGTTATTTGTGAGCGGTTTGTAACATTTATTGGGAAGTTTTAGTGAGTCATTTGAACATTATCATCAACTGTTTACCCATTTCCTTATTCTATATTTATTCCGAATTTAAATACATACTGAATATTTATGGACAAAATATTTATAATGATATATGGAAGGTGGAACATTGTATCCATCTTAGAAACAAAGAAAACAAATTTATCAAAATGCGTTAGCAAACAAAGCAGACCCTGGTCATACGGCTCCTGTGGGGCCGTCTGATCATAGTCTACTCTGTTTGCTTTGTGAAAAGGCGTTTATATGAATGAAAGGGATGTCCCTCTATTCACCAGATACCCCTTTTAATGCCTTTACAAACGGAGTAGACCGAAAATCAGTCTACTCATCAGGTGTTGTCTGATAAGGGTCTGCTCTGTTTGCTTTTCGAATGATATACATGTACATCTGAAAAATCAGTTTCTGTCATGACCAAACAATTCTTTTTCCACAGACCATTATAAAATATCTAATTAATATTCATGATACCATTATCTCGTACAGAAATATTAATTAGGTAAAAGTTTACAGACCGGCTATTTGATATACATGTACATGTATTTTCAGTTGTCGCTTCAGAGAGGTTGAATTGTACATAAGACGGTGGAGTGTAAACAGCTGCTGTTGCATGGCAACATGTTTCTTACAGTGTCAGCCAATCGCGTTTCGTTGTTGTTGCTGGGGTTGTGGTCTTGGTGTCTATTGTCCCAGTCACCGGTGTGAATATTGTCGCTAACAGTTGGTCCTAATTAAAGACACAGCCTGTGGTTCGATGACAGCAAATATTGCTCTCCCTTAACTTAACCTCGAAATTGTCATCTGCCATCTCTTTTGGTCTACTTCAAGCATGAAGCCCGAGCCTACATGCTAATAGGTTCTGCTAAATTAATTTCAAAGAAAATCTCGATGTTTATATTTTAAATCAATAGCAAGACTGAATAAACCACACATTCTCTGATCAGAAACCCCGTTCACCAATCAAATGCAGGTAAGAGGTTTTGTGAGGGTTAATTGATTAGGAAAAACACGTTTTCGCCTGATTACTATCGAAACACCTGTAACCTTGCAGATAATTAACTGCAGTAGAACCCCTTTAAACCGGTATTTTATTAAAGAACAATTAACGTATTGTTGGGCAGCTGGCTGCTTAATGCAGGTTGAAAGTCATGCAGAAAGCTCCCAAAGGAGCTTTCTGCATGACTTTCATCCTGCATTAAGCTGCCACCTGTCTGAAAGACCAGTTTAGACACTAATTTTAACTTTCGGTTTGCAAATGACATTTGGGTCGAGGTCAACGAATTAAGTGTAATTATTTTTAGTCTGCTAAAAGTGTTCTGTTCTAATTCTCAAGCATTGTCTTCATATTGTCTTTTCCAGTGGTGGTGGTTTTTGTTTTGTTGACCTCATGACAATTCCTGTACGAAATAATGGCATTAAAAGAGCCGTCTGATCTGGGTCTACTCTGTTTAACATGGTGTTAAAAGATACATATATCTACGGAGGAAAGGGTTAAGAAGTTATTTTAGACATTGTTTTAATTTACGTATCTTATATGGAGCTCTGGGAGTGGATTCAGATGAGACGCCGAGAATCCAATCAGTTTAGCTCTCGGTCAATTGTTTCTCAAAAGCTTAAACGAATCGGAAAACAATCCAAAAAAGTAAATATTTCAAAATATACAGTTGAACTTCGATATCTCGAACTTCAAGGGACCATACAAACTAGTTCGATATAACAGAAATTCGAGTTATCCGATTTCTGATCTTGGTGATTTCTTAAGTTCACATCTTAATGCAGGCCTAAAGTAATGATGAAAGCTCCTGTAGGAGCTTTCAACATTACCTTAGATCTGCATTAAGCTGTCACGCGTGTTTCTAGATTCTGTATTGTAAATTTTGGGAGGACTGGACTTTTAGTTCGAGTTATCCCGAAGTTCGAGTTATCCGAGTTAGATATATCGAAGTTCAAATACATGTATATGTGTGTAAGACGTTTCCTCATACAGACGACTTCTGGCACAGTTGCAAAAACAGTAGACCCAGATCAGACAGTCCCTATAGGAACTGTTTGATCAAGATCTGCTCTGTTTGCTTGTAGAATTAGATAGATTTGATTCTGAAGTTTCTATCACCACCAGACATTTTCTTGCTAATGTGAAATATATCACCCGTGACTAATCAAACGGTAATAAATTATTGATTTACCCCCTTCCCTTATATTGGTGCCTTTTGACGCCTCTGTCAAAGTCACTTTTTGAAACCATTGTGATAAATAGAGCATTTGCTCCTATGGAGCAAATGCTCTATTTATCACATTGGTTTCAAGACTACACAATTCTAAAAGTTTCCTTTTTGCTAGTAAATGCTCCCTTTCGGTAGATTTATTCAAATAGGTTGGGTCTAGAAATAGCATATAAGGGAATGGGTTAAATGTGATGGAGGAAATAATTAATGGATCGTAGAGGCTAACCGTTTCATCAGGATCCACATTCTCTGACGCATTGATTGTAATTTACTACAAACGAGAATATTGCAACTGCTTATGTAAGTTGAAAAAGGCTGAACAACAGATTCACACAAAACCATCGAAAAATTGTACAATACTATCTATATTATATCATAAGCAATTAGAGCAGACCCTGATAAGACTGCTCCTACAGGGGATCTACTCTGTTTGCAAAGGCGTTTAGATACGTATTTATGAAGTAAAGGATATATGAAGACAAAGCAAATGGTAGTTTAACCCTTTCCCTGTTCTATGTGTATTCCAAATTTCAATACCTAATGAATATTGATATAAACAAAATAGTTGTAGAGAAATATAGACGGTGGAACATTGTAGACATTTTAGATGACAAAGAAACAGATATATCAAATTTCTATTAGCAAACAGAGTAGACCCTGGTCAGACGGCTCCTCTAGGAGCCGCCTGATCTGGGTCTACTCTGTCCGCAGATGCGTGAAAATGCGCTTATATTTATAAGGGAAATATGAACGTAATTCAGAAAGTTTCTGTAGGAGTTTGTGCATTACTTTTATCGTAATACTTAGACATTAGACTTCTATTTAATGATTGCTTAAGACGGGTTTTACTGTAAATCAATTATTAATCATTATATATCAAAATACGTACACTTATATCCAGATTCAACCACGAAGTTCACGTGCAAATGCTGTTTTACAGCAATCTAGGATACATGTATACGCAGTACAGGTCACAATACCTGCGTTGATTAGAATTGATACGGACAGTGCTGGTCGATTTTCATTATCTAAAAACAATGCGCTTTTTAATCTGTAATTGCAGATAAAAGCCCTTTTGCAACCGTATCTCATTTAAATATGCTTCGGTAATTTCACATATTAAATTGCCATGGCAACAAATCTGAATGAATGCGGAATCTGCTTCCCATGACCATTAGTGTGACATTTGAAAATACAAAAGCAATAATTATACTAGACAGATTGGGTGTTCTGATATTTATTAATCAGCTACAGGTGATTAATTCGTTCATATCGTCGTCTGCTACAATTGTCATCGTTTATTTTCCTTCTATTATCATCCTTAAAATATCAAAAACAGAATCACAGCATCAAAGAGTTTAGATCCCGATGAGACGCCGAGTTGCCTCGTGGGACTAGTTTTAATAACCAATGTTATGATTCTGACAGGGCTACAGATAAAGGTGCGTACCCAAATACTAAAATTGTCATTTCTCCAACAAACCCTCTACTGTGACCACTCTTTAGAATCGTCTCGAAGAGACGATTCTGAAGAGTGGTCACAGTATAGGGTTTGGTGGAGAAATAAATGAGTTATTCTTGAAAATGTTTTAATTTACGTATCTTATCAGGAGATCTGGATTCAACAGATTCGCTAACAAGCTTTAGTTTAAACTCAGTTTATTACTCAACTTGTTTTCCTTGTATAAACTGGTAGTCTTTCAACAGTTCGTTATATACATCGTGTGTTGGATTCATACCCACTTTTTTCTTATGTCGATATACAATAAATGATAATTTTACAGAAAAGAAAGTTTCAAAACAAGAAACTACAGCCAATCTTGAACAGGCACAACTCAATATTTAAATATTGCAGTTTCAAATAGAGTATTATTAGACACAATCACTTACAAAATATTAATTCACAAAGACAAAGACTGATAATAAATAAGGTGAAAAAACATACCAGTTTTATGATGAAGACATAAGAGGCTCAATTTTGAGACATTACTTGAGTAAGTTCGTGAATCCGGGGCAAAAAAAGATCCCTAGTTCATAAACAGTTTGCTTGAGTCTGAATTTGTTTTCAAACACTTCATTTGTCAGGTACTTGAGAAAGAACTCGGACTCGTACTCAAGCGAATATGAGTCTGATATCATTCTCAAGTATCTTATTGGTCAGATTCTGAGCAAGCTCGGAAACTGACCAATCAGATGTTTGAGAATGATCTCGGACTCAAGCAAAACAATTTTTATAACCTGTGAGCCAGGCCTTACCATGATTCCAGTCCTTATCCCAGGCTGTCACAATTATTGTGTAGGATCTCTGAAAACAGAAAAAAACTATCATTCATAAACATTATCTGTACATGATATGGTTAGTGAACGTCATTCATTTATTAAACAAAGGATGCTAAAAAGCAAGTGGTTGCTTAACCCATTCCCTCATATTGACGACTTTTGACGACTCTGTAAAAGTCACTTTGTGAAACCATTGTGATAAATAGAGCATTTGCTCTTATAGGAGCAAATGCTCTATTTATCACAATGGTTTCAAACTGCCAACTTCTAAAAGTTTCCATTTCTCTAGTTAATGCTCCTTTTTGGTAGATATATTCAAAGAGGTTGTATCTAAAAATAGCCTATGAGGTAATGGGTTAATGCAGAGCAAAGGTAATGCAGAAAACCCATATAGGAACTTTATGTATTACTTTTAACCTGCATTAAGCTACCGCCTGACTTACAGACATATAATTAGAGCTCTTTTTGATGGCCGCTTAACCCCTTCCCTGTTCTGTATTAAGTTCAATTTTCAATACTTACTGAATATTCATGGACAAAGTAGTTATAATAAAATATTGAAGGTGTAACATTGTAGGCATTTTAGAAAGTAAAGAAACAGATCTACCAATTTCCATTAGCAACAGAGAAGACCCTGATCAGATGGTTCCTATATGATCCGTCTGATCTGGTTCTACTCTGTTTGCAAATGCATGAAAATGCGTTAGGTTAAAGAGACACTACTGGTGTGATTGTAATCTTGACTACAGTTGCAGCGGGCGCCATCGACGATACTATCAGAATATGTTCTTGATGCCCTGTTGGCAATATGTCAAAGATTAAATGCCCTTTCAACTTTTTTTCCTGAGTTTGAAGACCAAGTCGCTTAACCCCTTCCGTGCCACAATGACGGGTTTATGATATCACATGCAAACAATTTGGATCCAGATGAGACGCCGAGTAACTCGGCGTCTCATCAGGATCCAAACTGTCTGACACTCTGTTTACTGTTGGAAGAAGTGCACACACTTACACTAAAAATAAACGAAACTATGCCCAGCAGACGACAATACTGGCATCGAAAGGGTTATTTTCAGAGATTGATACCTAGATCTCTGGAACACAGGTCCGAATTGTTTTATCATCTGAATGTGGGAAACAAACGTACCGATATTTGCAAACAGTTTAGACCCAGTTCATATGGTTCCTATAGGAGTCCTATGATCCGGGTCTGTACTGTTTGTTAAACAAAATCCTCTGGTAAAGTTAAGCATTGCATACCGAATGTGTAACAATAACGATCATTGTAACACAGTGATCCAGATAAGATCCGTAAATTAAAACATGTTCAAGAATAACCTCTCCATCAAACCCTATGATGCGACTACTCTTTAGAATCATCTCGAAGAGCGGATTCTAGAAAATTGTCACAACATATGGTTTGGTGGAGAAATGGCGATTTTAGTATTTGAGTACGCACCTTAATCTGTAGTTCTGTTAAATGTAATAATTACTTGTGTTACACTGATCGTTATTTTTTAGTTACTGTTGAACGATCCGCCTGATAATCAGCGTTGGTGGATTTAACCCATTCCCTCATAGGTTATTTTAGATCCAACTTCTTTGAATACATCTACCGAAAGGAGCATTAACTAAAGAAAGGGAAACTTTTAGAATTGTGTAGTTCTGAAACCATTGTGATAAATAGAGCATTTGCTCCTTAGGAGCAAATGCTCTATTTATCACAATGGTTCCAAAACGTGACTTTTACAGAAGCGCCAAAAGGCGTCAATGTGCGGGAATGGGTTAAAAGATAAATGCTTCAAATTGACAGACATGTATTTCTCATTAGCTTGATCGAGTCAGAGTATCCACAGTTTCACCCGGTCTATATTTGAGCAGATACTATATTTTGGAGTAAGGATACTATATTTTGGAGTACGTATTCAACCTTCTACCGCCAATCGTCGTATAAATGCACCACGACAAATAGTGCAGTCCCAGATCAGACGCCGCCTTAAAAAGGGACTTCACTTTTTGTCTCAATCTCTATTTCTATATCTGTGCTTTATTCCTTTGAAATTTGAATGTATATATCTCATTTCCTTGTTTTACTGAATGATTTAACAAAATAGATTTGCAGACGATAATTAGAAATTTGGCGCCGAAAGGATTAGCGCTCTATGAACTTCTTTACACCATTCTCTAGTCAGATGTCTGATTCTGAGTTATTCTGTTATCATGGATGGACAGATGGATATGGATAACATTAATTTTTATTAAACATAGTCTTAGGAATACGACTTCAAGAGACAAAATAGACATGTGAACCTATCGCAACGACTCGGATAGTGTCCCAGAGTTTCGTATTGCGTTGTCTGTTAACCTTTCCTCTGTTCAACATTCGTGAAAAAAATAATTACTGATTTTTTTTATAATGTAACCGTTTCAAATTTGTTTTATTGTTTTGAAAAAAAACCTGTAGAATCAGATCTATTTAACCATTTCCCTTATGTAAGCGCATTTTGACGCTTCTGCAAACAGAGTAGATCCAGATCAGACGGCTCCTATAGGAGCCGTCTGATCAGGGTCTGCTCCGTTTGCTTATGGTGAAGTATAGATCTGATTCTACAGCTTTTTATACAGCTTATGCCCGAGGCAAAATGTCCCGTGTTCATATACCATTTGTTACTATCTCACAACTCCGCTGCCAATATTATCGTCTACAGAAGACACCTGTCTTAAGCGGCCATTCATTTATTGAACATAATTGCCTTAAAAAGCAGATGGTTGCTTAATGCAAGGCAAAAGTAATACAGAAAGTTCAATTTGGAGCTTTTTGTACTACATTTGACCTGCATTAAGCTACCACTTGCCATATAGACCCATAGTTAGACCTTTTTAGACGGCCACTTAGGACATTCATTTATTGAACATTGGAGTCTTAAAAAGTCTTAAAAAGCAGCTAGATGCTTAATGCAGGTCAAAAGTAATGCAGAAAGCTCATATAAGAGCTTACAGACCCATACTTAGACCCCTTTTGAGTAGTGTTATTAACTAAACTTTACTGTATATGATTCCATGGTCAAATTGACTCCTAATGAAAGCCCAGGGTCCATGCTTATAAAACTTTTAGTTGAGTATGGGTTCGTTCTCAAGTTTTTGAGCTTGAGAACTCAAATCTGACCAATCAAAAGCTTGAGAACGAACTCAGACTCCACTAAAAAGCTTCATAAGCATCCCTGATATAGTTTTAGTTTGGGCTTTGATCTGCCGCTGTACAGAAGAGTTCATGTAACGCCAAAGATGTCTGTGCCAAGACCTTCAGGACTTACATGATATTGATTGTGTGACACTATCACAAGTCGCAGGAGGATAATTAAGTTCTAATCTGTTAATCTGATTTAACTTTTACGCATCATGTGGGAGTAGTTTGATTATCATGTCTTCAATTACATGTAGTTTGGATCCAGGAGTGACCTCGGTTTCTCAACGGTAACCGAAATGGTTGACAATGATTGAGCTTTTGAAAAGAAATGAAAACAAATGTGGTTTTGTGAGGATGAAGTGGACGAACGAGTTTGCAGACATCACAATTTCTAAGCGTGCAAAAAGGTGACTTTTACTCTTATCATCATCCGGGTTCTAAATTTAATTTGAAGCCGCAAAACAGCTAGACTGTCTTGCGGGTGCAGTTGACAGCTGCTTGAAAACTCTTAATTCTTTTGGCGCTAAATGATTTCGTCTGCATACAATGGCGTCTTTGGTTATTTTTTCAGTTTATTAACCTTTAGCCTGCTGAGCAGACTATTTTACAGAATATTTCACCTACTATATTTTCAAAATTCAAGCTATGATCATTTTTTCTGTCAAAATGCAATCAGAACATTTACTCCGCGTCTCATCTGGATCCAAACTGTTTGCATAGGTATTCACTCATCCACCCATAGCAGGCTAAAGGTTAAGCAGGGAAACACAGATTCTCACGCTAAGTAATTTTTCGTCTGCAACAATTGTCGTCTGCTTCAATTCTTAAAATAACTTTTCTCTAATTTCTTTGCAAAAATATGATCAAGATGACAAACAGTTTGGATCTTGATGAGACGCCGCATTATGCGGCGTCTCATCTGGATCTAAACTGTTTGCATAGGTATTCACTCATCCACCCATAGCAGGCTAAAGGTTAAACAGGGAAAAACAGATTCACCAATTCCAACAAATCTTGTGAAAGAGTTAAAATTTGGACCTTTCCAGGTACAGTAAAAACCGGGACTTTTGCATTAGTATCAATATATCGAAAGGAGCTTTCTGCGCGATTTCAATTATGCATTAAGCAGTCACTAAGAATTTTGGAAAATCCCCTCTAAACCGGAAGTTCAGTAATTTAGATACTTTTAAGCAGTTTGCTGATTAATTCAGAGCGAAAGGAGCTTTCTGTATAACTGTCACCATGCATTAAGCTACCACTGTCTCCAAGACCGATATTTATATAAAACTGAACGTCCGGTTTAGAGGGTTCTTACTGTATCTATGCGAGATGATTAATCTGTTTGTCCGAGTGTCCCTTAAAACGGACATAAGCAAACAGTGTAGACCCGATGCTCTATCCATCGATGATAGTGGCTCATACTACTGACCATTTCAATATACTTTGTCACTGAATTTGAATCGATATTTTTTTTATTTCGAGTCATACTGAACTTAACTCCAAAATAAGATATGTGTTCATGCTTATAAAACTTTTTAGTCGAGTCCGAGATCGTTCTCAAGCTTTTGGTCGGTCAGATTTGAGCAAAGGCTCAAATCTGACCAATCAAAAGCTTGAGAACGAACTCAGACTCAACTAAAAAAAGTTTTATAAGCATGGACCCAGGACGAGATTTCCTTATTGATATGGGAATACATTTCAATAACTCGAAGTTCAAGGGACCATACAAATAACTTCGAGATAGCAAAAGTTCGAGTCATCTACTTCTTTTTTATCTGGACAATTTCTCAAGTTCACAGCTTAATGCAAGTCTAAAGTAACAAGTCTAGACATGCGTAGTGATATATTTTAGAACAATTCTGTTCTGTAAATTTTGGAAAGACCGAACTTTTACTTCGAGTTATCCCGAAGTTCAAGTTTCCGAGTTCGAGATATCGAAGTTCAACTGTATATGGGATTAAGCAGAAGGATGGTTGTGCGTAAATCTTCCATAGGAACAATGTGCATTATTATCTTAATTCTGTATTTATTAATTACATGTACCTGCATTTCTTGTGTATTTTCATGAAACGGTATTCTTGGAGAGTTTCTACTGTAGCTATAATCAGCGAAAAAAACAGCATTTCCTTCTCTATCGCTTTGAGAAATGCCAGAATTACGTAAATTGCCGATGTTACGCTGAAGATTTTTTATGTCCTAGTTAGATACGGGCTTGCTGTATTTCCCATTTATTGTTGGCACAGTCTCAAAGAATGACAAAAATCTTGTCTATTTACTACGTTTACTACGAGGCTTGTTTAACCGTTTCCCTGTTCTGTATTTATTCCAAATTTCAATGCTTACTGGATATTTATGGATAACATGGTAATAATGAAATATGGACGGTTGACCATTGTTACCATTTTAGAAACTAGAGAAACAGATCTATCAAATTCTGGAGGTTTAAGATAGGAGATAGCTTAACTCTTTGCACGCTAAGTAATTTTTCGTCTGCAACAATTGTCGTCTGCTTCAATTCTTAAAACAACTTTTCTCGAATTTCTTTGTAAAAATATGATCAAGATGACAAACAGTTTGGATCCTAATGAGACGCCGCATTATGCAGCGTCTCATCTTGATCCAAACTATTTGCATAGGCAATCACAGATACGCCGCTAGCGTGCAAGATGAAGTAATGCAGAAAGTTGCTTAGGGAGCTTTCTGCGTTACTTTCGTTCTGCATTGAGGAATCATCTGCCTTAATCCTTTACTCCATGCATATTCATGTAAGAAATAACGACATCATGCATATCAATCACATTATGTAGACCAATTATTGTAACATCACATGGACACGGGATTTTTATTGTCATGGCAGAAAGTGTAGAATCTTATATATATCATTTCATAAGCAAACAGAGCAGACCCAGATCAGACGACTCATACAGGAGCCGTCATATCCGGGTCTACTCAGTTTGCAAAGGTTTGCGTACTGTGGATTAAATGGCTAAAAACCAGAATTAGACCTCCTTGAGGAGGTTTTTAGAGTGAGCATGCTCTTAATTTCATTTTACTGACCGCTGTAGAGAACGTTCCCTGTACCTTAACATATGGCTACATTCTGCAAAGTATATTACTTCTTCAAGAAGACGATATAACCGCCTATGGCGAGTGGAGTGTTGCACTATTATATAAATAAAAATATTTGTTCATTAAAAAACCTTTATTCAATATTGTTTTCAATATTTGTAGAATAAAAAAAATCTATTCATAATTATCATTATTTTACGATACAAAAAGATTAAAAACTAATATATTTATTCAATACCAGAAATGGTATTTATTCTAAAAACATAATAATACATGTATTCTTAAAACATATAAATGTGTTATTCTTTGATAAAAAAAAAATGTTGTTAAAATTTAATTATGTTCTAAATCCATGTTATGAGGTAAACAAAACTATTTAACCCATTACGTCATAGGATATTTTTAGACCTAACCTATTTTGATAAATCTACCGAAAAGGAACATTTACTAGAGAAAACGAAACTTTTAGAAGTGTATAGTTATTAAACCATTGTGATAAATAGGAGCAAATGCTCTATTTATCACAATGGTTTAAAAAAAAGTAGCTTTTACAAAGGCGTCAATATGAGGGAATGGGTTAAAACTATTTATATGGAGTATAATTAGGAGCATGGGATAGTAGAATTGATTTTCATTGGCTTGAATATTCCAATATAGCAATTCGCTTCAGAAGCTAATAGAACAGACCCTGATCTACAGATCATTGTATATATCCGCCAGCAGAATACGCAATATAGTTCATTCATTGTCTGGCAAAGTCAATACTCGTTTGAGACATTTGCGAAAGAGTAGACCCAGACTTGAAGCTCCTTAACCCTTTCCCTATTGTATATTGATGTAAGAAATAATGACGTCATCAATATTAATAAGATATTTTTATAATGGCATATGAACACAGGACATTTTGACTCAGGCAGAAGCTGTAGAATCAGATCTATATTACACCATAAGCAAACAGAGCAGACCCTGATCAGACGGCTCCTATAGGAGCCGTCTGATCTGGGTTTACTCTGTTTGCAAATGTGTGAAAATGCGCTTACATAAGGGAAAGGGTTAAACAAACCGTCTGATCAGGGTCTGCTCTTTTTGCTTATGGAATATGGAATAGTATAGTTTCTATCAAGGCCAAAAAGGCAATGTGTTCATATGACATTATACAAAATTAATCTTATTAATAATCATACAATCATTACTTCTTAAATGAATATTCATCAGGTAACGAGTTAAGAAATAATGAGAGAAGCGTAAAACGCCGATGTGCTCCGAAATAAATCACTCGAAGGCTCGTGGATTTGACAGGCAAACGGGCTGAAGATTTCACTCCTGACTCAGATGAATTAGATCTAGTTTGCTAACATGTTTCTTTTCGTTGAATAATTCATCTGCCTCGTTTTGTAAATGACAGTTACTCAATCAGTCACTGACTTCACTCCTCTTCCGAGTTTCCTTTCTGAATTCAGAAAGCTGGTTATTTTTACTGACAGTTACTGAACAGATTGAATCCAGATCAGGCTCCACTAACTCCGACTCCGAATCAGGTTTCATTCTGTTTGACATTGTACCGAAGTGTCTTTCCTTTTTATATTCTTTTTATTTTTTCAATTTCTAGAAAGACAGCAGGCGATATATCGGCTATCTGCGACTAGACATTGTCGTCTGTAAAATATGTACAAAACTTGTCTGCTTTATGTTTTAGTTTTTAAATTTCTTCGTATTTGTTAAAATCATAATTACAACATCAACCAGTGTGTGTCCTGGTAAGGCGCCAAGTTAATCTGGATCAAAACTGTTACCCAATGTAATGACAGGCCCGCCATTGTCTACGAAATAGTAAAAATCACTTCCAAGAAAGGAGTCAGGCAGTTTTTTTGGGGAGGGTTGTATCCAGATCAGATGCTTAATAACTCGAGACCATGAATTGGGCAACAGAAAAAAAGAGGCAAACGAAATTAAATGCAGACGACTTTTCCCCTTATCAGAAGCAAAAGACATTTCCTGGCACCAGACGACTTATCGCTTTATCCGCAACCTAAAGGGCATCTCATCTAGATTAAGTTTATTGCCGACTAATTGTGTTTTAATCAATTGTTAAGAAGATGAGATGAGCTGGTTGTGTCTGCAGCATTCAGCGGCCGTTTGTCCTCATATAAACCGCTCGTAAAATGGAGTTGTACTCTTTGCACGCTGGCGGAAAATTTTGAGATAACATGCAAACAGTTTGGATCCTGATGAGACGTCGATTAAGTCGGCGTCTCATCAGGATCCAAACTGTTTGACACTCTGGCCTGAAGGGTCCTGAAGAGAAATAGAAGAAATATTGAGAGATTTAACAGACGATAATTTTTAATCAGACGAAAAATACTTAATTTTCAAAGAGTTAAGCGGCATTTTGTTGTGACGTAATTGAACGTGGTGGTCATTAAAACATTATCACCAGAAGCAGGTCCTGTCAACGTTTTGTCTTTTAAGCCCTTACATAGCTGTGAAAAAAATAGTGTCAGCTCAAATCTGGATCTGCTGCTATTTTAACTACCTCCGATCCGAGCAAGCTTTTGTGAACCTGTTGACCGGGTGTCAAACAGCTTTGTTCCAGATGAAACGCTTGGTTACTAAGCGTTTCATCTGGATCCAAGCTGTTTGCAAACGCGAGAGTCAAGTCGCGCATAGCGGGATAATGGACAAGACACACCAGTTGATTAATGTTGTCTCAAGTATCGGTGAATATGTTGATTACCATAGGAAACAGTTTGGATCCAGATGGGACACCGAGAATCAGGATCAAAGATGACTGTCATTCTAAATTTAATGTTTTTAAAACAAAAAAGGAAACGTTCACCCCTTTGAAGCATGCGACAAATTTTGCAGACGACAATACGCAGTAGAACCTATCTTAAGGGAGCTTTCTGCATTACTTTTGACCTGCATTAAGCTACAACCTACCTTACAGACCCATTGGCCGATTCAGGCAGGTTTTACTAACGAGAAACAGGGGCGCTACCCAGTGAGCTATGCGGACACCCGGATAAATAATCCTTTAGGTCATGAATATTCATGTAGGAAATAATAACGTCATAAATATGAAATTAGATTTATTTATATAATGGCATATAAACACAGACAGTTTTGGCGAAAGCTGTAGAATCAGCTCTATATTAATTTCATAAGCTGACAGAGCACACCAGGTGAGGATCCAGGATTTCAGATTGGGGTGGGGGCGTAGTTCTAAGTGTTTTTGGAGGGGGGGGGCGTAGATGTTTATGTTTGATGGCATAAATAAATAGTGTGTTTGTAATACATGTTGTAAAAGAGCTGTGTTAAAGGCAGGTGGCTGCTTAAAGCAAGGTGACAGTAAAACAGAACGCGGAGCGTTCTGTTTTACTTTCACCTTGCTTTAAGCAGCCACCTGCTCTAAATACCAACTAATTAGCACAATTTATTGGTCATTATAGACAGGTTTTACTGTATTTAGATCTAAAATATTACTAAAAATGTTTTGGCAATTTTAAGAGGGGGGGGGGCGTACGCCGGCTCAGTCCCCTCTAATCCGCGCCTGCACACCCTGATCAGACAGCTCATACAGGAACGAGATTTGCTTTGCCAAAACAAAAACCTAGAAAAAATCTATATCAAAAGCAAACAGAGCAGACCCTGATCAGACGGCTCCTATATGAGCCGTCTGATCTGGGTCTACCCTGTTTGCAAAGGCGTAGAAAGGCGTATTTATGGAGTAAAGAGTTAATTAACCCTTTCCTCCATAAATACGCCTTTCTACGCCTCTGTGTAAAATCACCTATTGAAACCATTGTGATAAATAGAGCATTTTCTCTATAGGAACAAATGCTCTATTTATCACAATGGTTTCAAACTACAAATTCTAAAAGTGTCCATTTCTCTAGTTATAGATACTCCTTTTCGGTACATTTTTTCAAAGAGGTTGAATCTAAAAATAGCCTATGAGCGAATAGGTTAAGGGGCAATATGTGGAGTAACGGCTTAAATGACAGAGAGGATCTAAGGAAGGGAATGCTTTATAGTTTCATCAAAAATCGAACATCTCCGATTCTGAAGCTCAAGAAAGAGAGTTATGTAATCACACATAGTCCATGACCCGTCGTCTAAACACAGCCTTGACAGTGTCGTTATCGCTTGGTGATGCTCGCACAAGAAAATTTAATTAAAATCTAATCAGCTGCGATCCCTTTTGATTTGATTTATAAATTCTTTCGTGCTTGACTCAACAGTTCACTTCTTGATATTCAAGGCAACCGAATTTTGTTTTCATTCTTTTTTCATATTTTTTTTTTCAACTCTATTTTTTTTATTTCAAAAGAGAATTATTTCATTATTTTAATTTGATTCCACGCTCACTTTCATTTGTATGTGTATGGTTTTTCTTTCCTTTTATGTAAAAACAGATTGCATGCTATTGCAAAAATGCATCGCCTTTTACGAAAGGTGGTGAACTAAGTGATTACACTTTTTAACTCTTCGCTGCCAAAATCTGTCGTCTGCTGACTTTATCGTCTGCTACAATATTCATTTTATTTTAAATTTTCTTCACCTAGGCTCCAAACCATAGTAAGAGTAACAAACAGTTTGGATCCTGATGAGACGCCGATTTACTCGGCGTCTCATCTGGATCCAAACTGTTTGCATCTGGATCCAAACTGTTTGCATCCGGGTAATCACAATTGCGACATTGGCAGCGAAAGAGTTAACTAACTTAATTTAATTTGACACCGAGCACGTGAAGGAGGTTTTTTATGTATGGTCTAAATGAAACAGTATTTAAGGAAATAAATCACTTTTTGTATATTGATTCTATGGTTTCTATGTTGGCATATTAACACAATACATGGATTCTTTTTCCATGACAGAATTAAAATCTATAGTTTAGAACCTGTAATAAGCGGTCATTTATCTATTGAATATAGGAGTTTTGAAAAGCACGTGGTTGCTTAATGCAGGGCAAAAGTAATGCAGAAAGCTCCTATGGTAGCGTTATGCTTTACGCGTGACCTGCATTAAGCTACCACCTGCCTTACAGAACCATAATTGACCTCTTTGCGATGGCCTCTTTACACATTCCCTCATATTGGCCATTTTTGACGTCTCTGTAAAGGTCGTTTTTTGAAACCATTTTTTTAAAACTAGCTCCTTTTATGCTCCTATGGAGCAAATGATCTATTTATCACAATGGTTTCACAACTACAAGATTCTTAAATTTTCCTTTTCTCTAGTTAATGCTCCTTTTCCGTAGATTTCTTCAAAGAGGTTGGGTCTAAAAATAGCATATGATGTAATGGGTTAATACAGGTTCTACTGTATCCTATTCTAAACGCAAACAGTATAATGAATATTATTTTAAACGCAAACAGTATAATGAATACTATTCTAAACGCAAACAGTATAATGAATACTATTCTAAACGCAAACAGTATAATGAATACTATTCTAAACGCAAACAGTATAATGTATACTATTCTAAACGCAAACAGTATAATGAATACTATTCTAAACGCAAACAGTATAATGAATACTATTCTAAACGCAATCAGTATAATGTATACTATTCTAAACAACCATCTGATCAGTGGTCTGCTCTGTTTGCTAATGATAGAATATAGATATGATTCTACAGTTTCTACCATGGCCAAAACTTCCTTGGTCCCTGTGTTATTATAACAATAAATCTAATAAATATATGATTGTCATTATTTATTACATGGATATTCATGAGGTTAAGGGTTAAATCACAATGTTTATTCGGTGAATGGCTGATTAACATCCCCATCCGTCCTTTCTGATAGATGTGCATTTTAACTCATTTGCAAACAGAGTAGCTCCAGATCAGATATAATTACGCTACAGTTTCTGCTTTGGCAAAAAATGTCTCATCTATACATTTAGTCAATATTCTTTCAGTTTGAATATTTATCGAGTAAAAGGTTGAACTAGACTTTACGTTATACTGGGGACAATATGCAGCTGAAACAGTTAATGAGTCACGTTCACTATACAAAGGCTTAACTTTCATTTATGTGTGACTTCAAGAGGATTGGTCGCATGATTTGTTACTACAGTATTTGATAATGACCAGAGATAGCTTGTGCCAGAGATATCTAGTTTGTGTCTCTGATCCCATAGACAGTCATTTACAGGCATTTTGAATCACAGGTAACTGTTTCACAGAGCTGCAGATAAAAGTGCATACTCAGATATATGTACTAAAGTCGTCATTTCTCCACCAAACCTTATGCTGTGACCACTCTTTTGAAGAGTCTCTTCGAGAAATAAAGACGTTATTCTTGAAAATGATTTAATGTACGCATTTCATCTAGACCTTTGTTACGTAGTGTAACAGTATCACTACAAAACTAAGCTTAAATTGTAGCTTCAGTAGATGACAGGTATCGTGCAGGCGATGCTAACAGATATTTTACAGATTGAATTACATTGGAACTGGAAAAGAGAAGCTTTATTGCGAAACCCTATCACATTTACCGCTCATTGACACGAACTTTCAGCTCATCAGTCACAGAAACTATCGACAGTCGTTGTCAGGTAATTATGACAAATAATATTGATAATGACATTAAAAATGCACCAGTGTACAAACCGGGTGTGCTCGCCTCATTAATCACACGAGATTCAATTAGGCGCAAGATCACACCGTTGAACTCTGTAAACGATCACCAATCACCGAAAACCCCCGCATTGTCGCGCATGCGTACTTAAGTTTAACCTTTAGCCCGTTCAGCAAAGTGTCGTAGGCGGAACAAATCACCTATATCAACGGTTTAAATATGGCCTGGATTTCAAGACGTTGGGGTAGTATCTTTGAAAATGCTATCACGAATTCGACCGAGGCATGCTAAAGGTCAACACTGCGAGTGTAGTTGGGATGCAAGAGAAGACTGTTATAATTTGGTGCATCGGAAGTCACGTTTTTGGACAGCCAATTAGCCCATGGATTTATAGCGCGACTGTAAACAATCTTGAAACATGATTTATGTTAAAGTCAGTCTAGGGAGATCAATGCAATAGCTTTGCCTTGGCATGAGGATGTCTCATGGTTTAAATAAACATTTCAATAATTACCAAAAGCTTGCTTCTGCCTGATTCCATGTCTATTGCAACACTTTAACCCTTTCCTCCATAGACTATTTTTAGACCCGACCTCTATGAATGAATCTACCCAAAAGGAGCAGTTACTAGAAAAAAGTAAAATTTTAGAATTTTGTAGTTTGAAACCATTGTGATAAATAGAGTATTTGCTCCTATAGGAGCAAATGCTCTATTTATCACAATGGTTTCAAGATGTAAAGTACCTAGTTATAGTCTACTTTCAGTCCGAATGACCGCTCAGCCGACTGTACATTATTTTACTCCCCTGGTCATTAACATATGGCACAATCATGCAGCCGCAGTACCGGCGAGTGACCCTCACAGGTACCCATTTTAACCCCTTGGTGGAGAGGATGTGCGGGTGGGAGACACGGAAAAGCGTCTCTGAAATGTCCGGGAGGGACCGGGATTTGAACCCCGGACATCCGGACTGATAGTCAAGCGCGTTACCACTAGACCACCGCCACCTACATGTACAAAAGTGGTTAAGAAGTGGTTATTACAAATGCGTACAAAGGAGAATTTATGGAGGAAAGGGTTAAGCTTGCAACATGTGCATATTCAAATTGTTTGATTGCGTATGCAAGTATTCTGTGTCTGGATGCCAAAAACACCGTAACATGCTTTCTCTTCTGCCTTTGAATGGTATATACAGACAAACAGCGACTCATGAGTTGTTGAATATCATTATTTAACCATTTACTCTGTAACAGACACATCCCAGCATCATTTTTGCAAAATAGTAGACCCAGATCAGACGGTCCTTTTATGAGCCGTCTGATCAGGTTCTGCTCTGTTTGTTAATGGAATTTTCTACAGTTTCAGGTATGGTAAAACTTTCGTGCTTAGTGATGCCATTATAAAACAATAGATGCCATTATAAAACAATTGATGCCATTATAACACAACTGATGTCCATACGGTCACTATTTCTGACACGAATATCCATGGAGTAATGGGTTAAGCAAACAAACCTCATTGTAGGAACTTATGGATTAGAAAGCATCATTACTCCTCATTAAAGTATAATCAGATTCCGGGATTACTTTTTAAATCGGATCAGGACTTTTAATGGGATTCTATTGGCCACCAAGGCCCAGTAAAACTTCTGGTTCTCTCGGAGGACTACTTGGAATTCAGCCGAAACGAAGATGGTGAAATGTCGCATTCCCTCATGAATATTAATTTAAGAATTTATTAGTGTATGAATATTCATGGATTGAAGCTTTATTATTACACATTTACAAGGAAATTGTTGGCTGTGATAGAAACTTCAGAATAAGTGCTATATTATTCAAAAAGCAAACAGAGCAGATCCAGATCAGACAGCTTCTGGAGGAGATGTCTGATCCGGGTCTACCCTCTTTGCAAAGGTGCCAAAAGTATTAACCCTTTCCTCCATAATTACGCTTTTCTACGCCTCTGTAAAAGTCACCTGTTGAAACCAGTGTGATAAATAGAGCATTTGCTCCCATAGGAGCAAATGCTCTATTTAGCCCAATGGTTTCAAACTACAAAATTCTATTTTATTTTTTTTCTAGTCAATGCTCCTTTTTGGTAGATTTATTCAGTGGTTGGATCTAAAAATAGCCTACGAGGGAATGGGTTAATGGGGGATGATTTAGACGGATGTAAAGTACATACTTGCCTACAGGAAACATAGTTGAATGTTAACCTTATACTCTTTAAATATTAACCTTATACTCTATGAATATTCATCAAAGCAATAATGCATGCATGAATAATATAAGCTAAATATTTATAGATTATTATGAATAAAAAAGTTTTGGTTCTGGTAACCAGTATATAATTAGATTTATATAATTTCATAAGCAAGCAGAAGAGACCCTAATCGGATGGATCCTACAGCAAGAGTGTTTACCCTTTCGGCGCCAAATTTCTAAATGCCGTCTGCATTCCAGTTTTGTTAAATCATTCGGTACAATAAAGAAATGCGATAAATAAATGCAAATTGCAAAGGAATAAAGCACATGTATAGAGATTGAGACAAAAAGTGAAGTCCCTGATCAGACGCGGCATTGAAAAGGCAGCGTCTGGTCTGAGAGTGCACTATTTGTAGTGGTGCATTTATGCGACATTGGCGGTGAAAGGGTTAAAAAGAAATATCCAACCAAAAAAATGAGAATTTGTTTTTATTTTCGATAATAGAGCAGGGGTGTTTGCGAAAACAAAATTCTTTATTTTTGTTCGGTCAGAAAACTATCTTTTGGTATGTTTTAGATACTTATGACATGTGATTAAAACAATAATGTATTTGTGAAGGAGTTGTTGTTGTTGTTGCTGTTGTTGTTGAGACATAGCATGCAAAGGGCACCTTTGATCCAGGTCTACACTGTTTGTCATGTTACATTTTTCTTTAGAAAACTCTCTAAATATTCACCATAAGCTTGACCTGTTTGAATTTTGGAATAATCCATTTGAAAAAACAAGTCAGCACAGTAAGGGTTAAAGACACATATCTGGGTACACACCGCTTGCAAATAATGCGTTGCCCTTTTTTTACCCCCGAGATCCTTTTATTTCATTAACACGTCGTGATATGGGTGACAGAGGACGCTAGTAATTAGGTTAATCGGAGACAACACCATTACAGCTGATGTTTACAGACAACTGAATAACTGACCCCAAATATTTATGTAGGCCTACAGTTAAACCTCTCTATATTGAACACTCAAAAACAAATCTAATTCTGACCCTTAACACATTATGAACATTTATGTATTAATCTGACACAGCTCCAGATAAGATGTGTAAATAAAAACATTTTCAAGAGTAACGTTTTTTCTTTCTCCGCCAAACCCTATGCTGTGATCACTCCTTAGAATCGTCTCTTCGAGACGATTCTAAGGAGTGGTCATACCATAGGGTTTGGTGGAGAAATGACGATTTTAGTATTTGAGTACGCACATTTATCTGTAGCCATAATGTCCCAGTAAGAAATAATGACACCATGACTGTTATTTAGCTGTTTTGTTTATAACTGAATATAAATACAGGCATTTTTGGTCCATGGCAAAACTGTGTAATCCGCTCTGTATTATTCCATAAGCAACAAGAGCAGATCTTGATTAGATCTTGATTTAGCTACAGGAGACGTCTGATCTTAGTCTACTCAGTTTTTAAAGGTGTTAATAGTCGTATATATACGTGTTAACAAAGACTGCACATCTTAAAGCTTGACAATTTCTTTGCAGAAAAAACCTGTAATACAATATTTTCGTTCTGCAATAACCCATTACCTCATAGGCTATTTAGACCCTAGCTCTTTAAATAAATCTACCGAAAAGGAGCATTAACTAGAGAAAAGGACCATTTTAGAATGTTGTAGTTTGAAACCATTGTGATAAAAAGAGCATGTGCTCCTATAGGAGCAAATGCTCTATTTATCACAATGGTTTCACAAAGTGACTTTTACAGAGTCGTCAAAAGTCGTCAATATGAGGGAATGGGTTAGTTACTGTTAATCCTTTTCCTTTCCTCCTGTAGGAGCTTTCTGCATAACCTTCGTCTTGAATTAACCCATTCCCTCATAGGCTATTTTAGATACAACCATTTTGAATAAATCTACCGAAAAGGAGCATGAACTAGAGAAAAGGAAAATTTTTAGAATTTTGTTGTTGGAAACCATTGTGATAAAAGGCAAGTGCTCCTATAGGAGCAAATGCTCTAATTTTATCACAATGGTTTCACAAAGTGATTCTTACAGAGTCGTCAAACGTCTTCAATATGAGGGAATGGGTTAAGGGGGTTTGGAGAGGTTTCACCCAGTTGCATCTAGCTTTCTGCATAACTTTGTATTGCATTAAGCTACCACCTATAGCCCTAAGACCCAACTTTATGACGTTTTAAGGTGCTCGTTTAAAAAAGGTTTTACTGTATATAAAAACACATGGCCCAGTTGCTTCTAAATAACATCTGTTATTGTTATTGCTCAATCATGTCAACAGTTTTTTCATCTCTAACAACAGATGAGCCACGTCACGTGACCTGTATCTGTATGCACATGGAAAACCTGGCATAAACCATGCGATGAACGTGTGAATTTGTCGTCTGCTTCATACCTATTGTTTGGGTATTCCATCAGGTTATTCCATTAACCTATTCAGTGCCATGACGACTAGTAACTCGGCATCTCATCTGGATCCAAACTGTTTGACACTCTGTTTATCGTTTTATACAGAAATTGAACATGCCCCCACTCTAAAACTTAAACACATTCCCTCATATTGACGCCATTTGACACCTCTGTATAAGTCATTTCCTGATACCATTGTGATAAATAGAGCATTTGCTTCATAGGGGCAAATAGGAGCAAATTCTCTATTTAACACAATGGTTTCAAAACTACATACATGTACTGTAAATCTAAAATTTTCCTTTTCTCTAGAAAATGCTACTTTTTGGTAGACTTATTCAAAGAGGCTGGATTTAAAAAATAGCCTATGAGGGAATGGATTTAAAAATAGCCTATGAGGGAATGGGTTAAGCAGGACACATTTTGAGAATTTAAGAATTACTGCAGACTACAGTGTTCTGCAAACGACTGTTGACGTAGCATGTTAGAAACCTTTACCTGATAGAAACGCCGATTTTAACGCCTTTCGAGACTGTGCTCTGTTTACTCAAACAAGGGAAGACCCAGATCAGATGACTGCTCTGTTTACTCAAACAAGGGAAGACCCAGATCAGATGACTGCTCTGTTTACTCAAACAAGGGAAGACCCAGATCAAATGAATGTGCTCTGTTTACTCAAACAAGGGAAGACCCAGATCAGATGACTGCTCTGTTTACTCAAACAAGGGAAGACCCAGATCAGATGACTGCTCTGTTTACTCAAACAAGGGAAGACCCAGATCAGATGACTGTGCTTTGTTTACTCAAAAAAGGGAAGATACAGATCAGATGACTGCTCTGTATACTCTGCCATTGCAAAAACTCCTGTATTTATATACCATCTTAAAGAGGCAGTTTCTACATATTCATGATTCCATTATTTATTACATTAATATTCATGAGGTGAAGGGTTAAAAGGTGATACAAACAACTATGTGTCCATGAGTTATAAATAGCTGAGCCTGGGAAAATTGTACAAGTATTTAGACGTACCTGGAATAAAACCAAACATCAGGGGAAATCCTTGACATGCATAATATTGGCATTGGGTCTGAATTGTCGTCTGCATAGTATTGATATTGTGCCTGAATTGTCGTCTGCATATTATTGATATCGTGTCTGCATTGTCGTCTGCAGAGTAATGATATTGTGTCTGCATTGTCGTCTGCATAGTATTGATATTGTGTCTGCATTGTCGTCTGCATAGTATTGATATTGTGCCTGAATTGTCGTCTGCATAGTATTGGTATTGTGTCTGCATTGTCGTCTGCATAGTATTGATATTGTGTCTGCATTGTCGTCTGCATAGTATTGAAAGTATCTGAATTGTTGTATTCGGAATATTGGCATAATGCCATTGTGTCTGAATTGTTGTCTGTCAGAATATTGGCATTTTGTCTGTACGGTTGTCTAGAGAATATTTGCACTGTGTCTGTATTGTTGTCTAGAGAATATTGGTTGTGTCTGAATTGTCTAGATAAAATGTTGGAATTGTGTCTAAATTATCGTCTGCAGAATATTGACATTGTGTCTGAATTGTTGTCTACAGAATAGCTATATTGTGTCAGAATTGTGGTCTGCCAACTATTGGGATAGGGTTTGCACGATATTTGTATTGGATCTGCAATGTCGGCTGCAGAATATTGGCATTGTGTCTGAATTATTGTCTATAGAATCTAAGTTGTCGCCTGCAGAATATTGATATTGGGTTTGAATTGTCATCTATATATAAGATACCAATGCTTTTTATATTGCATGAGTTAAACGAATTGTATTATATCCTGAATAAATCTGAATTTCTTACATCCACAATTTTTCCAGTTTCCCATTTTTTGTCTAAACTCTAGGATCAGTGAAGTTTTTGTTTGCCCCCGGTAGCTCTTCTCAACTTTACTTTACTCAAAACAAATGAACGCCGTTCTTAATAAGATGAACGCGTTGAGACATGTTTGGTTCATACAAACCGCTGCGATCATCAGCATCTAATCATTTTAAAGCTAAAACATACGGTGTGTTTCCAGCGCACGATAATTTTGAAGAAGACGTCAGCGATATATGTGCTGAAGGTGCAACATGCCGGTTTTTATTGGTCAAATAGGTTAATATACAGTAAAACATGTATTTAGCGACTTCCCAAGTTGGTAACCTTTGCCTCCTAGAGCCATATCACGCCTTGTAAACAGAGTACACTCAGATCAAACGACTCCTATGGGAGCCGACGCCTTTGTAGGCATTCGCAAACAGAATATATCCAGATCAGATTGCTCATGTGGGAGTCGTCTGATCAAGGTCTGCTCTGTTTGCTTATGAAATAATATACATCTGATTCAACAGTATTTGCAATAATAAAAAATATTTTATCAGTACACCATTATAAAAACGTTAGCTAATAAATAGTGACATAATCAGTATTTCTATCTTAAATATTTATGCGAAACATTTATTAACGCATTCCCTCCTAGACTATTTTTAGACCCAACCTCTTTGAATAAATCTACCGACAAGGAGCATTGACTAGGGAAAAGGAACTTGTTTTAGATTTGTGTAGTTTTGAAGCCATTGTGATAAATAGAGCATTTGCTCCATAGGAGCAAATACTCTATTTATCACAATGGTTTCAAAATGTGACTTTTAGAGAGGCGCCAAAATGCGTCACTAGGAAGGAATGGGTTAAGACATGTCGTCATTTAATACAGGATGCAAATAATGCAGAGAGCTCCGAAAGCAACTTTACGGGGCCGTTTCGTTCTACAGCGTGCACCCTTCTGCTTTTTATCATCACTTTTCCTTGTGACAAATTGAAAAGATCAATTTTTCGTCTAAAGATGATTTTAAAACACTAGCAAACAAGTCGCGATGCTCGAAAATATTTCATTTTGACGAAATGAACGGAATCCCTAGTTAGACAGATCGTCCACTAAATGCAAATGAGCTACTGTTACGTGATCGTATATACAGTAAACAAAAATGTCGACAAACAATCCGCGTATGACACGGCGGAGTCGCATTCTCGGCTGGTATTAGAGGGGAATAAACAAGAACATGAGAGAAGTCCAAGAGGGGTCCTTGTTCATACTGTATACACTAAACACTGAGGGCCGTTCAACTTTAAACATAACATTCAAAGAGTTAACCACCATGTTATAAAGTATGCACTGGTTTATTTTATTACAAATCGGATCCAAATATTTTGCATGCCGCGGCAGCCTGGGGACACCGAGCATCCGTGCAGACTGATTCGTTGAATGCAAGTTTTTCACCACCTGAAGGCGACTCGCTATAGATTTGCCACAACGGGCGAATCTCTGTTAACCTTTGCAAAATGTTTGGATTCAGATGGGACGCCCAGTAAGCTGGAGTCTTATCAGGATCCAAACTGTTTGACACACCATTTTGTTATAGGGAGGAACATGGAGGAACTTTAAAGCAGACGACACTGTATTGCAGACGAACATTATCTGGCTCCATAAGAATAGCTTATCGTCAAAAAGCCTAAAGCGGACTGACAGGGAACATGTAAGCGCAAAACTAGTGTACAGTAAATACCTCTAAACCGGAATTCTAGAAGAGAAGAATTTAGATACTTTTAGGCAGGTGGCTGCTTAATGCAGAGTGAAAGTCACGCAGAAAGCTCCTAGAGGAGCTTTCTGTATGACTTTCATCTTGCATTAAGCTGCCACCAGCCCCCAAGACCGATATTTATACTAAATTTAATGTCCGGTTTAGAGCGTTTTTACTGTAAATGGCAGAGAAAGGGTTTCGAAAGGAATTTACTCTGTTTGCAGTAAATGGTTAATATTGATCACGTATTAATCATTTTCAACATACTATTACATGTATTCCCAATAGAAATTCAAAGAAAAAAAGCTTTGTTCGCCTTAGGCGTTTCCATAACAGTACGGTGTATCACGGAAACTTGAACGTAACACGCATATACACCGCAAATGTTAACCCTTTCCGCCATAAATACGCCTTTCTACGCCTCTGTAAAAATCACCTGTTGAAACCATTGTGATAGGAGCAAATGTTCTATTTATCACAAGGGTTTCAAACTACAACATTCTAAAAAAAATCTTTTCTCTAGTTAATGCTCCTTTTCGATAGATTTATTCAAAGTGGTTGGATCTAAAAATAGCGTTTGACGAAAATGGTTAAGGAACTAACCCTTCCCCCATTTATAGTAATTTAAGAATTCATTACTGTACGAATATTCGTGGACTGGAATTTTATAATTAAATACATGAACTTATTGACTTTAACAGAAGGTTCATAATCAGATTTACATTGAGAATTCCAGATAAGATGAGTAAATTAAAACATTTTCAGGAATAACTTAAAATATATGAGAGCCGTCTAATATGGGTCAAATCTGTTTGCAAAGGCGTAGTAATGCGTTTTTATGGAATAAAGGTTTAACCCATTCCCTCATAGGCTATTTTTAGATCCAACCACTTTGAATAAATCTACCAAAAAGGAGCATTAACAAGAGAAAATGATTTGTTTTTGGAATTTTGTAGTTTGTAACCATTGTGATAAATAGAGCATTTGCTCATATAGGAGCACATGCTCTATTTATCACAATGGTTTCATAAAGTGACTGTTACAAATGCATAGAGAGGCGTTTTTATGGAATTAAGGTTTAAAAGAAAGTTGACTCAAACCGGTACAAACAAACGGCTGAGTTTGTTGCGGAATAACCCTTTACTTCATAGATACGCAGGCAATTTATATTCATGATGTCACCATGTTTTACGTGAATATTCATGAGATCAGGGGTTAAAAGCAGAATTAAGATATCTCACATGAACACGCAGTTGCATAATTGTACATATTCATCATTTTAACCTTTTCGTTGCCAATGGCGAACATTTTGTTCGCATTTGCAAACAGCTTGGGTCCAGTGTTTGGACAAAGATTAACCGCTAAATCGGGTGTCTTATCAGCACCCGTAACGTTTGTTATTGTAAATATGCTTTTTGAAGCAAAAAAGGGAAAGAAAACAAATATCTGAAAATTGAAGCAGAAGATAAAGTTTGCAGACAAAACTATACCTGGCAGCGAAAAAGATTACCCGTCACCTGCCAAGCGCGACTGATTGGCATTTGCAAACAGATTGGATCCAGATGAGACGCCGAGTAACTCGGCGTCTCATCAGGATCCAATCTGTTTGACACTCGGTCAATAGTTTCTCAAAACGTTTTAACGAATTGAAAGTAAATGAAATGTGTAGTACATCATAATTTGAGCAGACATATTTCTTCAGCAGACTAAGAGTTAATCAGTAATGAAATCTTGATTATTTGTTCGTGTTCTTATTGATTTATCAGTCCTAATGTTTCCAGCTTCTTCGGTATTTCACCTGTCCCTCTACAGATAAGGCTCGATGACAACTTATCAGTGCCAAGACATGACGGTTCTCCAGACGAACCGAGAGGACGAATGCGTTTTCTAGATAAGAAGCTTATTAAATTTCAATTTGTGTGTATCAACATGCGTAATGACTCATGTGAGATGGCCATATTTATTCTTTAAGATGCTATTCTTCAATCCGTGATTGCATTTGCGAACACGTTGGATCCACATAAAACGCATAGAATGTGACAAGAACCCTCTAATTCAGCGTAATACTATCTTTTTTAATAAAAACTATTTTTCTGTTCGTTGATAACAAGTCTTTATAAAGACAATGTGACTGGTAGATTTAAAATAAAACAGACGACAAGTTGAGCAGATGACAATTTGGCGCGCGTGCTGAGGGCGAATTGGTCCTGTCCACGTTGAGCGCGGTGACAATGGTGCAGCGGCGATGACAATAGGGAACATGGATCATTACCGCCTCGAATCGGAAACGGTCGATCCGTCCTTGGTTCTGCATTAATTGTAAATAAAGTGAGACATTTCCGTCTGTGATTATCTCAGAAAATGAAATAGAGGAGAAAAAACGCTGGTGACCGGTCTATATTTCCGCCATTTAGCCTGAAACATTCTGAGCAACAATGTTTGGTAAAAAACAAGCCTCGCTTCATTTCTTAATACATCGAAATTTTTCCTTCGTATTCTTGAAAAATCAATCTATCAGAGTCAGTGTCAAACAGTTTGACTACTAAGGAGATGTCAAATTACCCACTGTATAATCTGGAGCCAAACTGTTTGCTAAAGGTCGTCATGAATTCGACCTACAGTGTTAAGGTTACGGCAATAAATAGTGAAACACGCAATGCATGCAAATAGGTCCGACCCCTGATGGCAAATAGCGGGTTCCATATTATTCCGTTGAAAATTAACTTTGATTTATGCAATCTATCATCCCTTTAACGCATACATTGCTAGTGTTGAATTTGTAAACATCTTTGCATACAGTTTGGATCCAGACGAGACGCCGAGTTATCATCAGGATCCATACTTTTTGTCACTCTGGTTACGTTTTTGAACAAAAATGAAGATCCTTTAAAGATGAACACCGAAGCAGACGATAGCTTTTGCAGACGACAATAAGTGGCAATGAGGGGGTTAAACTTTAGACTGCTTCTAGCTAACTGTCGGTAACATTTAAAACAGCTTACATACGAAGCACAGTAATGATTAGTGCCACGATTACAGGAGTTGGACTTTTTGTGGTAACATGGAATATTTATTAAATGGAAACAAGCCCGCATGTATTGTAGAAGTAAAGCAATTGCCAATTTGAACGAATAATAATTTCCACAGATTGCTAAAGGCGATGTAAAGGCGATTGAATCGGCATTACATTGTAGCTGATTCCGTAACAAAGAAACTATAGTAACTATTTGAACATTAAATAACTTTCATCTGCAAAAAAAAACTGCTGCCATTACAAAATATTGATTTTCTAAACTTTGCCCATACAGTCGAACAATGTGACCTTTGAGATATTCACTTAACCATTACTCCATGAATATTCAGACAAGAAACAATGATTTTAATTAACTGATTTTTTAACTCCTCTATGAATAAGGGACTTCTTTTATCACGGCAGAATCTAGAGTCAGACTATAGAATAATATCTATATAGCATTATAAGCAAACAGAGGAGACTTTAATCAGACGGCTCATATAAAAGCCATCTGATCTAGGTCTATTCTGTTTGCAAAGGTTTGTAAAAAGGCGTTTTAACGGAGAAAATGGTTAACAGGTGTCCAGTCAGTACGCTAAATGTATGAAGTATTTCTCGAATTTACACATCACGTGGGCTAAACAACAATGACCCTGAAACAACGGTCTGGACCAGTTTTCATTCTTTCTCCGCCAACTATTGTCGTCTGAAAAGTCTATCATCAGCTTCAGTTTTCATTTTTGTTAATTTTCTTCCGTTTTGTTTCCGTTAGAGACCAGGTCCTGAGGTTACAAATATTTGCTCGAGTCTGAGTCTGAGATCATTCTCAAGTATCTGGTTGGTCAGATTCTGCCAATCAGATGCTTGAGAATGATCTCAGACTCAAGCGAAAAACTTTATAACCTCTGAGCCAGATCTGATGAGACACCACATTACCCGGCGTGTCATCTAGATCTGAACTGTTTGCTATGGTGAGAACAACCTTTGATATCTGTGTACTAGAGACGTGTTTAAGAAAGAAACTCTTTGAATGCGGGGGTTGAACATATTGGCATTTTCAAACAGTGTAGAACAGTATGCCATTTAACCGTTTCCCTCTTTTAACAATTTGACAATTAGAAATTTGGCGCCGAAAGGGTTTAAAACCACTATTACGGTAGAACCTTTCTTAAGCAGTCATCAAAAAGATGTATAATTATGCGCCTGTAAAGGCAGGTGGTAGCTTAATGCAGGTTAAAAGTAATGCAGAAAGATCCCAAAGGAGCTTTCTGCATTGTTTTGTCCTGCATTAAGCAACCACCTGCTTTTAAAGACTCTTGTGTTCAATAAATAAATGGCTGCTTAGGACAGGTTCTACTATAAGTAGATTAAGAATGAAGTCTGTAGTGGTCGGGACTGCTTAATACAGGACACAACTTGAGCAGAAAGCTCTAATGGGAGCGTTCAGGGGTTACGTTCATCCTATATTAAGCTACCAACTGTCTTACTGATTGACAATTAAATGTCTTTCAGTGGCTACTTTAGGAAAGGTATACTGCATTTCAGTGTCTACATTAGCCTTTTGAATGGTGAAGTTTCAATGTAGAATACCGGTAGCCCATCAGTGTATAAGCATAGAATCCGCTCAGTTTGAAAAAAATAGATTCGCCTGAAATTATAAATAACAAACAGTACAGACTCTGATCAGGGGGCTCCTCTAGGAGCCCTCTGATCTGAGTCTTTACTGTTTTCAAATGCCAGTACATCCGTTTTTCCACATTCAAAGAGTTAATCCAAGTCAATGCGTGCGACTCATTGTAAAAGCTTAATTGGCACTAATTAAACGCTCGTCACGCGACCGTTTTAAAGAGATCTTAAATAGAATTATTACAGCGGAACGCACTTTAGAACTTCAAAGCACAATGCCTAGAAGTTATAGGAGGAATGCATCTGTTCAAAGAAATAAGAAACGTTTGATTATTCCAAAAATGACAACGGGAATATTTTTGTTATTGATTAACAAAGTGTCTGGTACGGGCGGTATGCAACGGTATACATGTAAATGTGCAATTAATTTTAGTAATTGAAACGTCTTGGTGATATTGTATCTCTCTTAACTTTTATTTCCTCCTCATATTCTTTGAAACATTTATCTTGTGTATTAGTTACTTTCCCTTTTGTTTTATTATTATTAAGTTCGTAAAGTAGTACTCCATCTGTCTCTTATAACTCTGTACAGAGTTACGATATTCCACGCAAAGTATTCTAACCCTTTTATCCATGGCTACACCTTTTAAACATTTCCCTGCTCAATATTCATGTTAGAAATTACGACATCGTAAATATTTATATGCTGAAGTATAATGTTAACTTTTCAATGAAGATCTTTGCTTTGACAAAAACTGTAGAATCATATCTATATCGTGTCCTATAGGAGCCGTCTGATCTGGGTCTACTCTGTTTGCAAATGCGTAAAAGTGCGTTTATATGAATGACGGAGTTAGCGATAACTTCTTTCCAAACAGATAGCCAGATCCTTTAAAAGCCGTCTAATCAGGGTATGTTATGTTCACTCGGGGAATTTTATAGAAGTCGTTCTACTGTAATTTCGTGACTATGCACAATATTAATTATTTAATATTTATGAAGTGCTACATCGCTACGTAGATGTCCATGAGGGAAAGTATTAAATGTGTGATGTATTTTATAATTTCGTTTGTAGATTTTACAAACTGAATACTTGGAAGCGGCTGACCCGAGAGAATGGTTAAAGTTTAAGTCATATGAAGGACTCAGTCCAAAACTAGAGTAACACCTTCTTTAACGTCATAAGCAATTACAAAGTCGCCATCTTACGTTCTTAAGGAAATTTAAAGGTAGATATTTGAAGTTTGACTTGGTAAATAACCCAGTAAATTACATTCATGAAAAACACACGTATTACTAAGTAGTTTGGGAAACTATGTCACTTCGCTGTGAGATGTTTTAGCCTTTTGCTCTGCTATTAAAATGCCAGCTAATGATACGGTTAAACATTTTCTCTGTTTTATATTCGTGTAAGAAATAATGGCATCATGAATATTTATTAGCCGTATTTTTACAATGTAAAGTTTTCATTATGTTGTTTTGCTTTGACAAAAACTGTAGAGTCAGGTCTATATCTAGACAAAAACAAACAGAGCAGACCATGATCAGACCACCCCATATAGCAGCCGTCTGATCTGGGTCTACCCTGTTTGCAAATGCATGGAAAGGCGTTAGGAAATGGTTAAATATACAGTTTGATTTATCGGCTTTTTAGGGTTTCGGCTTTTGCCGAAATCCTTATAAAATGGATTGCGACTCAAACTATGGCGGAAAACCCTATTGCACGAGCGCTACCTAGCGGGAATCCCCCTAAGAGAATACGCGCATGTGCAGTGCTTGGCTTACAATCCGGTTCCGGAATCTTACAAAATATTTATAATGAAATATGGAAGGTGGATCCATTAGCAACAGAGCAGACCCTGAATCTATGGGAGCGAGCTGTCTGATCTGGGTCGAATCTATTTGCAGATGCATGAAAACAAGTTTATATGGGGAAATTAAGGGTTAAATAGACTTCTTCTGTTCTGTACGTTCTTTACAGTATAAAGGTTACAGCGCACTGGTGGTCAGTAGTGCAGGGCAACTGTTACATCATGCTAAAATCTCTAGAGGTCATATGCTTAACTCTTTGCACGCTAGCGGCGAAACTGTGATTACCTATGCAAACAGTTTGGATCCAGATGAGAGGCCACATAATTCTGCGTCTCATCAGGATCCAAACTGTTTGTCATCTTGATCATATTTTTGCATAAAATGAAAGAAAGTTTATTGAAGAATTGACGCAGACGTCAATTGTTGCAAACGAAACATCACTCAGCATTGTAAGGATTAAGCAAGCTGTAATCTAAAGTTGCAAAAATGTTTCCAAGCTGACTTATTCAGCTGTATAAACTGGTAGAGATGCTAGAACACTAAACCTTTCCTTCATATAAATGTTTTTCACGCGTCCCAGATCTGATGACTCCTATAGGAGTCGTCTGATCAGGATATGCTCTGTTAGCTAATGGAATTTGAAAGATCTTTTTCTTTCCTTTCTTAAATGGCTATTCATGTTTCATATATTGAAACATGAAAAGTGGAAATAAGTAGCCATTATTTTGTTCATGAATATTCAGTAGGTATTGAAATTGGAATAAACAGAACAGGAATCAAGTTTCTTACATGGATCCGTTCCATTTGCGCTCTGTGTCTATATACATGTACTTTTTTAAACTATTGTTTTTGTTGATTTAATTATTGTTCAAATTCTCAGGGAATTTTTATAGTCAGTTTGAACTGTGCAGTAATTCCTTTTGAAACAAACTAAGTTTTCAAATATTATGCAGGTTATCGTGACCTAATTGCCAGTTGTACATTGTGTGTGTCGGTCTGTGATCAGGATCCTAGATGTTTGACAATTTTAAAATACAACTATGCAAAGCATAGACTAATTGAATATAAATAATTATATATGCAATAAACAAAATAATGAGCAGGTGACAATTTTAAATTGAACATGGTACTTTCGAATTCATAGTTGTCCTAGCACAAAGTCTGGATCCTGCCTCTACGTTTCATCGAAATGCATACTATTGACACTAGGACTGTATGTTAATATAGCATAATGCTTTAAAAAGTCCATAACAAGTTTCAAGAGGCATGCTTATGTTTTCTAGTTTGTTTGCTTTAAAATGTATTTAGAGAAAAGAATATCAAAAAAGATAAAGAATAAAAAATATATTAGAATCTTTTTTTAATTTGCATTTGGTTGTGACGGGATTCGAACCAAGGACCTAGAGATTCATAGACGCAGCTCTTTCCCCTCGGCCACCGCTTGGGTCCCAATATATAAGTGTTACATGGTTCTATTTAAACGCTACAAAGGTGTGAAAAGCAACAACGACTAGTGAACGTACATACTTAATATGCAAATTATACAGACCCATTTTTCATGAAATCTCCAAGTATAAAATGAATAGATTTTACCAATGACCTACTGTCAATCCAAACGCCTTTGTTCAAACAGCATGGTGTCTTTTTACAACAGACGTCCGACATAAGGTCGTCGGATTTTGAAAGTTCCATACCCTTCCTGTGGTATTTACAAAAGTCCGATATATTGTTGTCGGATTCTGAGTTAAATGCCCTTTTAGCCTAGTCACTTATGCCCTTTGCAAACAGAGGAGACCCAGGTAAGAAGGGTCATAGAGAAGCCCTCTAATCAGGATCTGCACGGTTTGTCGTGTTACACTATTGTTTGGAAAAGTCCCTAAATATTAACCATAAGCTCAATTTAGCTTGACTTGTTTGAATTTTGGAACAGCCCATTTCACCGTTGTAATAGTTAGGTAGACCAAAGTAACATAATTGTTAGATTTTTGCAGAACATTATAGAATTGTTGGAGGTACATGAAATGGACACATAACCGAAAAGAATTATTTGATTATTACAGCCACGGTTGATATTTCGATACACTTTCAACATTTTGTGAACTACTATGAAATATCGAACATCAATGGTACTATTTCTAGGGTAGATCAAAATTCAAATGCAGAAATTCGATTCCATTGCGACATTACAATGTTTCCTGATGAATTTAATCAATGGTCGTGCGACGTTGTTGCTAAGATCTGGTTTGAAAGAAATAGAATTTCAAAAATACATGTACGGTAAAACCCCTCTAAACCAGACTTTAAATTCAGTGTAAATATCAGTCTTGGAGACAGGTGGCAGCATAATGCAGGATGAAAATAATGCAGAAAGCTCCTCGGCATGGCTTTCACCCTGCATTAAGCAGCCACCTGCCTAAAACGTTTCTAAATTCTTATCTACTAGAAGTCGGGTTAAGAGGGGTTTTACTGTATTGTAAAAGGTGACAAATCTATACTTTTGAATGTATTTCAGAGATTTACAAGTGATACCCTAATTACCCTAGGTATTTTGACAAACACACTTATGCAAATAGTGCAGACCCAGATCAAACACCTCCTTAATGGGCCCGTTTGAAGGGTTTTCACTATTTGCTGCCATGTCTGTTTAATCTAAAGTTGCAAAGATGTTTCCAAACTGACTTATTCAGCTGTACAAACTGGTAGAGAGGAGAGACTGGGTGCTAGAACACTTAGCCCTTTCCTTCATATAAATGTTTTTCACGCGTTTGTAAACAGAGTAGACCCAGATCTGATGACTCCTATAGAAGTCGTCTGATCAGGGTCTGCTCTGTTGGCTAATGGAATTTGAAAGATCTTTTTCATTCCTTTCTTAAATGGCTACTAATTTCCACTTTTCATGTTTCATTATAACTATTTTGTTCATGAATATTCAGTAGGTATTGAAATTTAGAATAAACATAGAACAGGAATCAAGTTTCTTACATGGATCCGTTCTATTTGCGCTCTGTGTCTATATACATGTACTTTTTTAAACTATTGTTTTTGTTGATGTAATTATTGTTCAAATTCTCAGGGAATTTTTTATAGTCAGTTTGAACTGTGCAGTAGTTCCTTTTGAAACAAACTAAGTTTTCAAATATTATGCAGGTTA
The DNA here is from genome assembly GCA_963576725.1 of Azorinus chamasolen. Lineage (NCBI taxonomy): Eukaryota > Metazoa > Mollusca > Bivalvia > Cardiida > Solecurtidae > Azorinus > Azorinus chamasolen. The sequence goes on along the minus strand of OY755235.1, from coordinate 97,373,125 downwards.
TCGTGACCTAATTGCCACTTGTACATTGTGTGTGTCGGTCTGTGATCAGGATCCTAGATGCTTGACAATTTTAAAATAAAACTATGCAAAGCATAGACTAATTGAATCTAAATAATCATATATGCAACACACAAAATAATGAGCAGGTGACAAATTTAAATTGAACATGGTACTTTCGAATTCATAGTTGTCCTAGCACAAAGTCTGGATCCTGCCTCTATGTTTCATCGAAATGCATACTATTGACACTAGGACTGTATGTTAATATAGCATAATGCTTTAAAAAGTCCATAGCAAGTTTCAAGAGGCATGCTTATGTTTTCTAGTTTGTTTGCTTTAAAATGTATTTAGAGAAAAGAATATCAAAAAAAGATAAAGAATAAAAAATATATTAGAATCTTTTTTCTATTTGCATTTGGTTTTGACGGGATTCGAACCAAGGACCTAGAGATTCATAGACGCAGCTCTTTCCCCTCGGCCACCGCTTGGGTCCCAATATATAAGTGTTACATGGTTCTATTTAAACGCTACAAAGGTGTGAAAAGCAACAACGACTAGTGAACGTACATACTTAATATGCAAATTATACAGACCCATTTTTCATGAAATCTCCAAGTATAAAATGAATAGATTTTACCAATGACCTACTGTCAATCCAAACGCCTTTGTTCAAACAGCATGGTGTCTTTTTACAACAGAAGTCCGACATAAGGTCGTCGGATTCTGAAAGTTCCATACCCTTCCTGTGGTATTTACAAAAGTCCGATATATTGTTGTCGGATTCTGAGTTAAATGCCCCTTTTGCCTACACACTTATATATATATAGGCTACTCTTTCTTTCTTTTTTTCTTTACTTTCTTAAATGGCTACTAATTGCCACTTTTCATATTTCGTTGTAACTATTTTGTCCATAAATATTCAGTAGGTATTGAAATTTGGAATAAACATAGAACAGGGAAAGGGTTAAGGAAATTAGGGTTTTTATAAATCAGAAATTTCTTGCATATGTTTGGTACTGACCAAGTAATGGTCAGAATCATCCGGGGTCCAGTCTAGAACTACAGTGTTCTCATTCAACGATAATGGTGAAATCGTTAATTCTATTATGCTAAGCACGACTTGACTTGACCCTTACTTTCAAATAACGGAGTGATGGCTCTTTACTACATAAACTATCAATTTTGGCTCTATTGGCACAAAGTGGCAAGATGAGCTATTGGAATCGCCCTGTATGTGACATGTTCATAAAACAATTCTTTAAATGTCTTCCAAACTACTGACATGATTTTCAGAAAAATCCACAGCAAACAATCAATATGATATATATTATGTCCGAAACCTTCAGTACTGTCAGTACTTTGATTCTTATTCCTGCGAACAAAATGTTAAAAAATCTTACATATTCTTCCGCCAGATATACATCCAATATCTGATTGGCCAACCGGAAATATACGAGGTTTTCCGATTGCTATCATGTAGACCGTCGTCTAAGATCGGCCTACCGGAAATATACGAGGCTTTCCGATTGGTATCATGTAAAGGTCGGTATGTAGACCAGTTTCATGTGCCACACCTGGTCGTCTAAGATTCACACGCGATATTGTTTAATCTATGATGGGAATTATGATAAAGTACGCTTATATATTCCATGCCCTGGTTTTACTTATACTGTAAAACTCTTCTAAAACGGATATTTCAAATTAATATTTGTTTTTCTTGGGGATTTGTGTGTGTTATGTGATAAAAAGACTATTGCATTCGTGTTTATATCACTACTGATTTTTACCAAGAAAGTTGGCTAAATGATATGACCCGAGGCTTGCATGTACCATCCTCTATAAATGACATATATTTTACAAACAGTGTAGGCCAAGATCATGTCTATGATGAGGCACTTGCCATATATCCAGTTTCAAACTGTATGGAAGTACAGTATAACCAAATAGCATCTCAAAACCTAAAATCGGAATTAGGAAAGAGTTAACGCTTTCCTTCACATAAACTCCTTTAAAAATGCAAATAGAGTAGACCCAGATCAGGGTCTGCTCTGTTTGCTAATGAAATTTGATAGATCTGTTTCTTTACTTTCTAACATGGCTACAATGCTCCACCTTCCATATTTCAATATAACTATTTTGTCCATGAATATTCAGTACCTGTACTGAAATGTGTAATAAACATAGAACAGGGAAATGGTTGCATACTGACACTAAGACTCTGTTTTGATATGCCGTGTTACCGAGGGTTTATCGTACAGTGGCTTGTGCCAAGGTTGTGGTTACTTCGGTATGGTTCGAACTTACTAGTTCTGTTTAAAGTACCTCTTAACCCTTAAACCTGCTGTAAAAATAATGCCTGCTCAAAATTTGGAGCGGGTGTAATTTTGACTAATTCCGAGTCGATCAAGCTTTTGAGAAATGATCTAGCGAGTGTCAAACATCTTTGATCCTGGTGAGATGCCGAGTACTAGATCTGTTTGCAAGTGCGAGTCAGAGTGTGAATGGCGGGACAAGAGTTGTTAGATGTACTTCTAAAAACATATGTTACTTACATGTATATCGCAAACCGCTCTGTACACAGTCTTATCACGACCCGACGGTAATGATAGTGAATGCCCAAGATGATTATTACCATTTACCGCATGAATATGTATGTAAGAACTAATGACATCATATACATGTATATTCAGTGATCATTAGCTGATATTTTATGTACATGTGTATTCGTTAGCTGCTTTTTTTTTTATACCTGTATACAAACTCAGAACAGTGTTGGCCTATTCAGAAATTTGTAGAATCAGATACAAATGTACATGTATCAAACAAAACTCCATAACAAACAAAGCAAACCCTGACGAGACGGCTCCTACAGGGTCTACTCGGTTTGCAAAGGTGTGAAAATGCCCGTCTATAAGGTTAAATAATGCGTTTATAGATAGATTAACCCCTCTAATGCAACCACTTAATGAATAAACATGAGTGTCTTTATAAGCAGGTGGTTGCTTAATGCAGGACAAAAGTAATGCAGAAAGCTCCTCTAGGAGCTTTCTGCATTACTTTTGTCCTTCATTAAGCTACGACCTGCATCTAGCACCACAAATTATACCTCTTTTAGGTGGTCGCATTAGAGGGGTTTTACTGTATATATATTTACATACGTTGCTATTGTTTGAGAACATTGATGGAAAAACTCAATTCTACACAGTTTCCAGAATTTGATAACAGGTTCGACAGGATGGGCCATAGCTATTTTTACGATCAACTGCAAGAGCAGGGAGTGCCTTTGGCACACATTTTTATATATCTAAACTCAATATGTTGGCATGGTTTTTTGTTGATGAACATGTAGGTAGTGCATTTACCTTTATCTGATGAATATTCATACAAGAAATAAAGACATCATTAACCCTTTCCCTTATGTAAGCGCATTTTTACGCATCTGCAAACAGAGTAGATCTAGATCAGACGGCTCCTATAGGAGCCGTCTGATCAGGGCCTGTTCTGTTTGCTTATGGTGTAATATAGATCTGATTCTACAGCTTCTGTCTGAGCCAAAATGTCCTGTGTTCATATACCATTATAAAAAAATAATCTAATAAATATTCATGATGTCACCATTTCTTACACAAATATACAACAAGGAAAGGGTTCTACATTTATTTGCTGACTTTTGATAAGAACACAGGGTGTTTTGCCGTGGCAGAAGCTGCAGAATCAGATCTATATAATTCTATCAATCCTATATAAATCCATCATCACACAGGAGACATCTGATCTGGGTCTGCTCTGTTTGCAATTGTGTCAAATTGTGTCTCTATCATAAAAAGGGTTAACCCATTCCCTTGTGTAAGCTCATTTTGACGCATCTGCAAACAGAGTAGACCCAGATCAGACGGCTCCTATAGGAGCCGTCTGATCAGGCTCTGCTCTGTTTGTTTATGGTGTAATATAGATCTGATTCTACAGCTTCTGTCTCAGGCAAAATGTCCTATGTTCATATGCCATTATAAAAATAATCTTATTAATATTCACGACGTCATCCTATCTTACATGATTATACAACAGGGAAAGGGTTAAGTACAACAGAACCTTCGTAAAGTGACTACAGCAGAACCTCTCCTAACTGGCCATTCATTTATTGAACATAGGAGTGTTTAACGTCAGTGGTTGCTAAATACAGCGCAAAAGTAATGCATAAATCTCTTATAGGAGATAGCTGCATTACATTTGATCTGCATTAAGCTATCACCTGCCTTACATAGATTTACCCATAATGAGACCACTTTTGATGGCAGCTTAAGACATGTTATACACGTACTGTACTTCTTGAATGAACATAACATTCCTTAAACATTTCAATGCTGTATTTTCAAAATGGAATAGTCCATAACTATTTCAAGGTAGAGTTCCATCAGTACGAAAGGGTATAGTTTGTGAAAGGAGTTTGAATGACAAACAGTGCAGATCCTCATCGGAGTGTTCTACACTGTTTGCAAATGACAGCCAACTCTCTTTCAGCATTCAAAGGGTTGAAGTATTTCGCTGCCACGTATTTGCGTGTTGAAGTATTTCGCTGCCACGTATTTGCGTGTTGAAGTATTGCGCTGCCACGTATTTGCGTGTTGAAGTATTTCGCTGCCACGTACAAATGTATTTGCGTCTGAAAAAAGTGTCGTCTGTTCCTATTTTATTTTATTTTTTCAAAAGTTATTTCCGGCAGTATAGATACAATAACACATTACTAGGCATCTGGTCTGGATCCAAACTGCTTGCAAAAACTGATCACAGATTCAAACATGGTAACGAAGGGGTTAACCCCTGTACTTCACAGAAACACTTTTTGGCACATTTACAGAGAACATAAAGATCAGACGACCACTACATGATAATGGATTAACCCTTCTCTTGCTGAATTTTAAAATACATTTCTCCTTCTTTACCCATGCCCTGTTGTATACATGTAATTACATATATCTTCACTGTGTACAAGTATTTCGCTGTGCAATCACTACTGTGGAGTGCACTGGTTGCACAATCAACTTGTACATGTAAATAGTGCAGACCCTGATGAGATAGCTCCTGCAGGAGCTGTCTCATCTGGGTCTTCACTATTTACAGGTAGGTATATTGACGTGAACAGCAAGCGAAGGGTTAACATATATCTATTTCTACATTTTCTGTCATGGTAAAAATCCCTTCTTCATGATACCATTATACAATGAGAGATAATTAATATTCATACATTATTTCTGAGATTAAGTAAAGAGTTAAAACAGGTGGTTGTCAAATGCAGATTGGAGAAAATTATTATTTGTAGATATATGGAGTTATTCGTCTTCAAACCACTGTCCTCCTCTTCCTCTGTGTGTATGTTTATGTATGCCTCTCTGACTCTCTCTCTCTCTCTCTCTCTCTTCTCTCTCTCTCTCCCTCTCTCTCTATCTCTCTTTGTCTCTCTCTGTCTCTGTCTCTCTATTTTTCTGTCTGTCTGTCTGTCGGTCGGTCGGTTTCTATATCTCTTTCTCCTCTCTCTCTCTCTCTCTCTCTCTCTCTCTCTCTCTCTCTCTCTCTCTCTCCAATTTATACTGAATAGCCCCAATGGTGGAACACAGATTGGCCAGTCCACTTCAGTACTCAAAGGGTTAATACACTGCAGTCTTGATTGATATATCCCCTGTTGAACTCTTCATACTACGAGCGTGTATGTACCTGAACGGCCTTGTTGTCTGCGCTTAAAGTAGTTACTTTGAGTCTTATATTAGGCTTTTCTTTCATATATTCAACTCACAATCGATGTTTCAAACAGTACAGTAAATTCCTTCAAAACAGGAATTCTAGTAGAGAAGAAACTATTTACTTTTATGCAGCTGGTTATTTAATGCAGGGTGAAAGGCATGCATAAAGCTCATAGAGGAGCTTTTTGCATGACTTTCACCCTACATTAGGCTGCCACCTGCCTCAGTTACATGTACCGATGTGTATACTAAATTGAATGTCACGTAAGGTTAAAATACACACTGGGTATATGGTTTTATATTAAAGTACATATCAATGTTTGTCTCCGCCATAAATTCAAGCGCTGGACATCTGGCTGTTTCTTGACTCGCCACTGACTATATATAGAAACTGGGTTAGCTTCTTGTCAGATTATTCCGCCCTTGAACTATTTGAAGACAACAATAAAAAGTAAAACATTTATATGTAGAGACATGTAATTATAAATCAACAGTATTTTTAGCGTGGAGAAATTGTAAATATATCTACAAACAGTATGGATCCAGATGAGAGAGGGAGTTTTTTGGCCTCTCATCAGGATCCATACTGTTTCACACCCAGATTTCCTCACTGAAAAGAAATGGAAGAAAGCCTGCTTCGAATTAGAAGCCATTTTGCATCAACGAATGTTTGTCTGGCATGCAAAACATTAGACCTTCTAAACCGGGCGTTCTAAATTATGATCAATGTCGGTGTTTATAATAGGTGGCAGTTAAATGCAGGGCCAAATTCATGCAGAAAGCTCCCAAAGGGAAGGGAGCTCTCTGCATGATTTTCACTCTGCATAAAGCAGTCACCTGCCTTAAAATACCTTAATTCTGCTTTATTAAGATTTCGATTTAGAGAGTTTTACTGAATTTCGAAAAAGTCTGTCTAGTCTGGCACGCAGTCGGATAGTGCACAGTTACCGGACACATCAATCACGACCCTGGAGATAATTCACCGACTGATCATTGCGTGGCATTATGCACCAAAATAGTACCCGTAGATTACAAGGGCACTTTATTCGGATTAGTCTACAGTAGAACCTGTCTTAAATGGTCATTCATTTATTGAACATAAGATTCTTAAATAACAGGTGGTTGCTTAATGCAGGGCAAAAGTCATACAGAAAGCTCCTATAGAAGCTTTCTGTATTACTTTTGACCTGCATTAAGCTACCACCTGGCTTACAGACCCATATTTATAACATCTTTTTAATGGCCGCTTAAAAGAAGGTTCTACTGTAGATGAATGGTCCTGCAAATCCGTCACCTTTAATCTACACATAGTTAGTCTGAAAGTACTAAACGCAACTTTGGAATATACGTATGGATAAGATAATACGTAGATCGGTGTTCCAGTCTGTATTAAAACTGTTTGCATAGATTCGGTCATACAAAATTCGCTCATACCTCCCTTAACCCATTCCCTGATATTGACGACTTTTGACGACCCTGTAAAAGTCACTTTGAGAAACCATTGTGATAAATATAGGAGCAAATGCTATATTTATCACAATGGTTTCAAACTACAAAATTCCACAATTTTCCTTTTCTCTAGTTAATGCTCCTTTTCGGTAGATTTATTCAAAGAGGTTGTATCTAAAAATAGCCTATGAGGTAATGGGTTCAAGATACCACTCAAACATCACAAAATGCCCAAACAACACAATCATGTCTCTTCGAAAAGTATGTTTTATTCCACTAACATTCTACTGCACTCTTTCTTCGCAAACTGACTATAATTAGTTTGTACATTAAACTTTGTAATTAGCAACCATGAAAATGGCATTTTGTATTTTAATACAGGCTGTAGCTTAATACTGTGCAAAAGCAATACAGAAAGCTCTAAAAGGGAGCTTTCTGCATTACCTTTGTCCCGTATTAAGCAATCGTTTGCTTGTAAAGGTCCATTGTTCTTCAAACACATGTGTTTGTCGCTGGTAACATGTTAAAATGTATTAAAGCTGTTTATCAAACAGACAATGTACGTAGTGGTTTCTCTTTAGTTAATGATTCAAGTAAGTTTATATTCCTACATACTGTTGATTTGTACTGTACCAATTTGTCAGAACATGACTTTTTGAACCCCTCTGTATTCTGCCTCCATAATTGTGATACAAAACATCAACAACATTTAAAAAGTAATTATCTAATCAATACATTGAACACCACTGACCGGACGTTTTCACTCTAAGTCCCTCTTATTCAATGTGCCTAATCGCATTTAAGTTGTTTATTCAGATCCGGTGAATAAACAAAAGTAACCTTTACACTGACATACATTCGGATTTCACTACAACAATAATTATTAACAGTTTACTGAATTTAAGTCCGAACCGTTTAAGATCAAATAGTTTAAATTGACATAATTTGCTCACGGAACTGAAAAAAATGTGTCTCTTCTGCAGATGGAACAGATAAGCCAAACCAATACACGAAAACGTGTTAATCTAAAGGTAAAAATTCAATTTTCCCGATCATTATCCATGGCACCTGCTCTTGGGACAATTTCAGACAATTGATCCACCATAGGAACAAAGCAGACTAGAAGAGAACGTCGATTAGCTTGTTTGCCTAGTCTTTAGCATGCTGTACAAAAAAGTCGTCCTTAACCGTTTACTCAATGAATATTCATGTAAAAAAAATAATGACATTATAAATATTTATAACATTAATTGTTATATTAACACAAGGGCACGGGAAGTTTTGGTAATGGCAGAAACTGTAGACTCGTATCTATATTATTCCATAAGCAAACAGGGCAGACCCTGATCAGGCGACTCCTCTGTTTGCACATGTGTAGAAAGGCGTATGTATGGAGTAAAGGATTAACCCATTCCTCAATAGGCTATTTTTAGACCCAACCTCTTTGAATGAATCTACCCAAAAGGACCACTAACTGGAGAAAAGGAAAATGTTAGAATTATGTAGTGTTGAAACCATTGTGATAAATAGAGCATTTGCTCCTATGGAGCAAATGCTCTATTTATCACAATGGTTTCAAGAAGTGACTACTACAGAGGCATATAAAGGCGTATTTATGGAGGAAAGGGTTAACTCTTTCTGTAATCACTTGTGTGAACAGTTTGGATCCAGATAAGGCGTCGAGTAATTTGGTGTTTCATCAATATTCAAACTGTTTGTTGCTGTTATTATGTTTTACTTATTAACCTTTAGCCTGCTGAGCAAATTATTTTTACAGAATTTTTCACCTACTACATTTTCAAAATTCAAGCTACAGTCCATTTGTCTACTAAAATGCAGCCAGTGTGTCAAACAGTTTGGATCCTGATGAGACGCCGAGTTACTCGGCATCTCATCTGGATACAAACTCTTTTCTTAGGTATTTACCCATCCGCCCATAGCAGGCTAAAGGTTTAAACATATATGATTCAAGATTCAAGATTTCAAGATTTTATTCATATCAAACCAGAAGGTCACAGACCCATGTGGCAACATTCACATAATGATATGACGGACAAAGCAATACTCACACATGTAAATAAATCAAGAAACATTCAAATCTCTGTTATTCTTTACAAAACCATTATATGTTAAGTCGTATAATTTTGGTTGCACTTAATGATGTACAACGTGACTACATCTTTTACATGCACACGTAGTTTCAGAGAAGTGTCTTGAATGCTCACAACAAGATATATTCAAACACTCTTTAAAATGCGTATACCTAACGCTATTTAAAGTCTGTCTCTCAGAAGAAATCCATGTTTGACCATCCACCTTCATCATCATAAGGTGGCAAATCCAACCAATAGTTAAACAACGGTTTCTGTACTAATCAGATAACAACACATTACGAGCGATACATATGCATATATACATGTATGTGAACTCGAATATAGGTAACCAATACAGTACATACAATCAATGTCCAATCAAAACTAAAATTCCAAATGACACCTGAGGGAATCTACATAAGTAGCGGACATAGACTAATTTAACCAAGTAATTTACTGTTATTAATAAAAAACAAACAAAAACCCCCGAAATCCCGGGTTCAAACCACCGATTCAAATTGTATCAAGAAACAATTTCAATGAGCGGTCAAAACTCGCCATTTGTTATCTGGGTACCCAGTATTTGAAATACGCATTATGATACATGCAGTCATGCGTGTACAAATATCGATGCTTCTTAGTTAGTCCGTGCGCTGTCTCGGGAATACATTGCCCCTTTGGAACTTGGGGAAAATATATTCAATGTAGACTATACACTTAAACAGTGTAAACATGGATTATCAATATGTGTCCACTACTGCCAGTCTTGTTCGAAACGAAACAACAAGAATGAACAGTGGACGCAGTTACATGTATATTTAAAGTTATGTCCCCAACACAGATGAAATAGAGTGATGGTGAGGAAACACTGTTTACTACGAAAGCTTTTAAAATTAAATATTTAGTAGTTTTGTATATGAAAAACAAGAAAAATTAAAGCAGGTGAGACATTTTTCAGTTCCTGTAGGAGCTGTCTTATCAGGGTCTGCTCTGTTTGATTACTCTTGGAGACATTTTGATAAGTAATGACAATAATGTAAATATGAGTACAAAATACAGACGAACTCCTGAAAAATGCCATTTTTCTGATTCCACAATGGGTGTGTCATTAATCAGTCTTTGTTTGCTCTACAATGGTAAAACTATATTGAAAACATTTCAAAAGACTTTCTGTTCAATGTCCACGTTATCATTGGATTTTTGAAATGTATTTAAGCAAACCCGTTTGAAGAAGACGTTGTTTATTTCAGCTAACTACCTGCCAACAGTAACTAGTCATTTCTGTTCAGAAGCAGCAGATCTATACAAATAGCGATTGTCTATAAAAGTACAACCCAACTTCGAATGGCGACGTTCTTCTTATGTGCATATGCTGCAGTTTATTTTGACATTTCTGCAAGAGTACTTACAGTTCTCTTTACAGTAGAACATGTCTTAAACGGTCATCAAAAAGAGGTCTTAATATTGGTCTGTAAGGCAGGCAGTAGCTTAATACAGACCAAGGTAATACAGAAAGCTCATATAGGAGCTTTCTGCATTACTTTTCATTGTAATAAGCAACCAGCTTCTTTTTAAACCCTAATGTTCAATAAATGGCCGCTTAAGACAAGTTGTACTGTATATCTGCTGATTTAATTATAACAACTCTTTACCTGGTGAATATTCATGTAAGAATAATGACATCATGAATATTTATAAGATCATTTTTAGAATGATATATGAACACATGATATTTTAGAAATGGCAGAAACTGTAGAATCAGATCTATATACAAATGTACATGTACTTCTATAAGCAAAGAGAGCATACATTTCTTAAATGAATACTCATGCGAGAAAAATGCGAGAAAAATTGATCTTATAAACCCTTTACCTGAGGAATCTCTGTAGAAATAGAGACTTTATGGATATTATTTTTTACAACGACTTTATGAACAAGGGGGTTTAGGTCATGGCAGAAACTGTAGAATCATATACATATGTATATTATAATTTATATAGAGCAGACGCTAATCAGACAGTTCCTACAGGAGCAGTCTGATCCAGGTCTACTGTGTTTGTAAATGTGCAATTATGCCTCTTGGTTAAATAACTGGTTAATGGCTACAGTAGTGTGACCTACGTTACGCAGCCATTTAGCATGATTTGTAAAACGTACATGGAGAAAAAATATAAACACTAATTCTTGGTGCGGCTCCGTGAGTTTTCTACATTACTTTCGTTTGCCCTGCATCAAAAATACTTACTATTAGACTTCTCTTGAGTGACCGCTTATATAGCGGTTCTACTTTATGCAGACGACTCCCGACCGACCCCACTAAACTACATGTACGACCATTGCGCCCATATTCACTTAACTACGACCATTGCGCTCATATTCACTAAACTATGACCATTGCGCTCATATTCACTAAACTACGACCATTGCGCTCATATTCACTAAACTATGACCATTGCGCTCATATTCACTAAACTACGACCATTGCGCTCATATTCACTAAACTATGACCATTGCGCCCATATTCACTTAACTACGACCATTGCGCTCATATTCACTAAACTATGACCATTGCGCTCATATTCACTTAACTACGACCATTGCGCTCATATTCACTAAACTATGACCATTGCGCTCATATTCACTTAACTACGACCATTGCGCTCATATTCACTAAACTATGACCATTGCGCCCATTTTCACTAAACTACGACCATTGTGCCCATATTCACTAAACTACGACCATTGCGCCCATTTTCACTAAACTACGACCATGGACCAATATTCACTAAACTATGACTCCCGAGTCCATATTTAGTTATTTACTAAACTACGGCTCATATTCACTAAACTACGACTCCCGAGTCCATATTTAATTATTTACTAAACTACGGCTCATATTCACTAAACAACGACTCACGGACCAATATTCACTAAACTATGACTCCCGAGTCCATATTTAATTATTTACTAAACTACGGCTCATATTCACTAAACAACGACTCACGGACCCAGTATCCTACAGGAACTGTCCGATGTGGGTAAACTCTAGAAAGACTTCAAAACCCGTCTCTATCACATATTTAGGATCAATCCAGATTGCATCATTTATTTCCACCGAAAACACCATGCTGTGACAGTTACATCCTTCAACCTCCGGAAAACAAATTAGCCCTTCCCCCAACGGTAAAAATAATGTCTGCTCAAATGTGGATCTCGTTCAATGTTGACTACTTCCGATTCGATCAATACTTTGAGCGTTTGAGGAACTGTGTGTAAAACAGACTGGATCCTGAATAGAGATCCAGTTATTCGTAGACTCGTCTGGAGCCAAGCTGTTTGCAAATATGATTCAGGTCGCACATAGTGGGATAAAGGTTAGAACAGGAGTGTTTACAACGCCTGATTTGGAAATAGGATATGAATTTCCCTCGCTTATGAAATTAACAATTCATTGAATTCTAAAGCCATGCCGTCTTGATTTTCTAATTTCCAATGACTGTTTTAATCTCCTGATAATAATTATGTCTTGATTAATTGTCTTATATTCAATTTGTTTAATTTCTATTCCCAGGAGTCCCTTAAGTTCATAGGGAAGTCCTCCGTATTTCATAGTCGCACGAATGACTTTATCACCAATACGGTGGAGACTTTGTTTCATTTAACTCTTTACTCCATAGAGTCTAAGAGACACATTTAACGCTATTGCACTTGTAGGTGCCGTCTGGTAAGGGTATGCTTGCTTGCTTATGGAATAAATAAAGATCCGATTCTACAGATTTTATCAGGGTTAAAACTTCCTGTATTCGTATACAATTTCAACTAGTAATCTAATTGATTTTCATGTTTTACGCGAGTGATCATGAATCAAATGATTAGCGCTTTAAATTCTGATTTCTTAAAATCTGTTGTTTCAACATTGTAAACAGAAGACCCAGATCAGACGACTCCTATAGGAGCCGTCTGTTCAGGGTCTGCTCTGTTTGCTAATGTAAATTATTATATATATCTCTTTACTTTCTAAAATAGCTACAATGTTCCATCTTCCATATTTCATAATAACTACTTTGTCCTCGAATATCCAGTAGGTATTGAAATTTGGAATAAACATAGAACAGGGAAAGGTTTAAACTAAAATATGCCTGAAATATTGCAGGAGTTCTAATATCTGAAGAACCATAACCATGTAAAGTACGCTTACCACGAATCCATTATTATACATGTACATGTATTTGCAAACAGTTTGGATCAACATTATACGTCAAGTAAATCTGTTTGCTTATGATATAATACAGATATGATTTTACAGTTTCTGTCATGGCCAAAACTGCACGCGTCCATATGCTACTTAAACAATTAATCTAATTAATATTCATGATGTTCTGGTTTTATTGGGATTCTTTAATTCCGTGTTCGATTAAAACCTCAAATTACATGGTGCAGATCGTAAGTTTAATTGGTTCATGAATCTCACTAAGGACGAACATTTGTCAAAATTGTAAATTGAGTTTTAACTCTCCGCCTGCTCAGCTCCCCTTGGTTGGCACGTGCAAACAGCTTGGATCCAGATGAGACGCCGAGTAACTCGGCGTCTCATCAGGATCCAAGCTGTTTGACACTCGGTCAATAGTTTCTCAAAGGATGGAACGAATCGGAAGTCAGTGAAAAAAATAGCAAACAAGAGATTGGTCAGATATTATTTTTTTAGCATGAGAAGGGTTAATTTCCATGACAACTGCTACGGTTTCAGCCAATCTCTAACATTAAGAACATAATATCAGAATAGAACAGAACGAACATATTCACTTGACTTGAGTTAACCTTTAATCTGCTCATTAACCTTTTACCTCATGTGCTATTTTTAGACTCAACCTATCTGAATAAATCTACGGAAAAGGAGCATTAACTAAAGAAAAGGAATATTTTAGATTTTTTTGACGACTTTGTAAATGTCACCTTTTGAAACCATTGTGATAAATAGAGCATTTGCTCCTATAGGAGCAAGTGCTCTATTTATCACAATGGTTTCACAAAGTGACTTTTACAGAGTCGTCAAAAGTCGACAATATGAGGGAATGTGTTAACATTTCGTTAGCAGTAAATGGACTCCTAAATAATTTCTCATTATAAGACTTTCATTCCATTTCTTTATAAATATCAGATAGAATGTCAAACAGACAGACTTGATATCCTAACGAGATGCTGGTTTATGCAGTGTCTTGACCGAATCCAAATTGTTTGTCATTGACAACACCAACACACTTAACACATTCCCTCCCAGACTATTTTTAGACCCAGTCTCTTTGAATAAATCTACCGAAAATGAGTATTTACTAGAGAAAAGGATTTTTTTTAATTGTGTACTTTTGAAACATTGTGATAAGTAGAGCATTTGCTCCTATAGGAGCTTTCTGCATAACTTTCGTCCTGCATTAAACTACCACCTGCTTATGAAGACGGTTATGTTTGTTCGTTAAGCATTAAGCTACCACCTGCATATAGCACCTAGAATTATACCTCTTTTAGGTGATCGCATTAACGGGGTTTTACTGTACCTCCAATTAGGTCAAGCTTTTGAAAAACTATTGACCTCGTGTCAGACAGCCTCGGTCCTGTGGGGACGCCGATTTACACGGTGTATCCTCTAGATCCAAGCTGTTTGAAAACCCGAGCTAGATCACGAATATCGGATCGGGACCAGGGTTAAACAATAGAAAATGCCAATGTTCAGAATATCCTGATTCTACAGTGTCTACCATGGCCAAAAAAATGTGTTCATACGCGACAGTCTAGGTCCCCAGCAGGGGTTTGACTTACTGGAAGATAGACATTGGCTAATTAATGTTTATGCTGTAACTATTCTTATCGTGAATATTCGTGGAATAAATGGTTAACCCTTTCCTACATGTAAGCGCATTTTCGCGCATCCTATTGGAGCCGTCTGATCAGGGTCTGCACTGTTTGCTTTTGGTGTAATATAGATCTGATTCTACAGCTTCTACCTGCGCCAAAATGTCCTGTGTTCATATGTCATTATAAAAAAGATAATCTTATTAATATTCATGACGTCATTATTTCCTACATTAATAAACAGCAGGGAAAGGGTTAAGAGACAATGCAACAAGGATTCACAGCACATGTATTTATTTTCTGGGATTACTTTTTTCTCGACGTGTGAACTTCTTATTGACCCGGTCACTATTGTGTAGGCGTCAGTAACTTAGATTGGTAATAAATATTTGATAATGTCTTACATTGTATATACATGTATACCACTTTAGTACTGCAGTACAGCTCCTCTGAAGCAGGTTTTAACCCATTCCCTCAAAGTGACACTATTTACCACTGTATTAACCATTTCACCGCCAATGTCGCATAAATGCAGCACGACAAAAATAGTGCAGTCCCAGATCAGGGGATTTGACACCGAAAGGGTTAACCCTTTCCCTGTTCTATGTTTATTCCAAATTTCAATACCTACTGAACATTCATGGATAAAATACTTATAATGGAATGTGGAACACGGAACATTGTAGCCATTTTAGAAAGTAAAGAAACATCAAATTCCATAAGTTTTAAGCAACTACCTCCTTTTGAAGACATTTATTCATAAATGATCTCTGTTGAAGTTGTTTCTGTATGTATGTCGGAAATTCTTTGTGAAACTCTTGTCACTTTTTCACATTCTTAATCAGTTGCCGAAGTGAATTGCGATTCAGTTTCCACTCTTTCTTACACCTTTTTAATCTATTGCAAAAGAGCATTGTGCTTAATTTGTCACCCTTTCTTTTACCTTTTTACTAATTTACAAAAGTGAGTTGTGCTTCGGTTGTCTTCCTTTCTTTAACTTTTTTTTTATAAATTGCAAAAATATATTGTGCTTCAGTTTTCACTCTTGCTTTACTTTTCACTCAATTGTAAAAGTAATCCGTGCTTCAGTTTTCTCCTAGTTTTTTTTCTCCATTAAACACTATCAGAAAGTCATATTAACCCATGTGTGCCCACGATCCCATATATGGGATATAGGCAAACAGTGTAAACTCTGATCAGACGCCGCATAATGCGGCGTCTGATCAGAGTCTACACTGTTTGCTGATAGGAATTTCAATATAAAACAAACCGAAAATGAAAATTTAGACCAGGCATCCCTTAGATAAAAAAAATGGACTAAACAATATATGAACAGGGAAGAATCCACTGGGCACAAAAGGGTTAAGTTGTATGGGTACTCATCTGGATCTAAACTGTTTGCAATGTTGATCGCAAATGCGCATATATGGCGTAGTTACAAAAGTGTTGCGTTTGATCAGTGTATGCTCTATTTGCTTATGAAATAAATATAGACGTGATTCTACAGCTTTTAACGGAGCCAAACAATTCCTTTGTGCATACGCCACTGCAAAAAAAAGTCCGTTAATTAATATTGACAAATATTTCTTACATAAATATTTTAAGTCAATAGTTAAGTCTATGGTTTAGAGTACGATGATGTCGTCATATTTAGATAGTGATCGCATGTGACCTGAACGAGTGCATAATACACAGGTACAATTGAAAGCCTGCCAACTTTGGGGGAAATTATCTATTTTTGAATAATGACATCAATTGTATTTATTACAGACTCATAAACATCTATTCAGAATGGATTTTATAAATGTGCGCACGTGCTTGTATATTGACGAGACTATAAATATATTAATTTATGCAAGAACGTTGAAGTTCGTGTCCAAAGGAATGTATGTTTATTAGATAAGCACTGTCATTATACTAATAAGTATAACTGGGCATCTAAAAGAACCAGAGAAACTCTATTGTTAATAAAAGAAGGGCATGACGCCCAGGTTTCTATGTATTCGCTCCCCTCCCTATCTAGGGCGTCCAGTTAACTCGTAGTTGGCATAAATGGCATGTTGATCAACACAACAAAACATCAAAGTTCATCCATGTAAACGTTATTATCTCCATAAAGTCTTGTTGATAATTAACTTATATTTGAACACGTTTGTTTTGTTACATGAAATAAGTTATGCTATGTATTTTGTTAAGTGTAATAAAGTATGTTGTTAGTGTTACGTGTAACAATTTATGTATGTTGTTATGCTATGTATATTGTTACGTGTAAAACATTATGTTATGCATGTTGTTACGTGTAATGAATTATGTCATGTATGTTATGCATGTTGTTACGTGTAATAAAATATATGTATACTTTGCATGTGATAAAGTATCTATGCTGCTACATGTATCTAGAACTTTTGGAAAAAAAGCACCTATCCTGTTTTCCCCAACTCTTTCTAGAAATAAAATTTTCAGGTTGCCCACATTCGACAATCATTTAGCCGCAATCATTCCTCTCTTTTTTTTAATTAAATTTCGACAAAAAACAACAAATATTCAAGCTACATGTACCGCCATAAAAAGTGAAAGAACACTTAAAATACTTTAATCCTTACCCATTTCAGAAAAGATACACCTTGCTTAAAGTTGTGTCTAGTGCAGTTTTAACTACTTCCGATTCGATCAAGCGTTTGAGAAAATATTGACCGCGTTTCAAACAGCTTGGATCCTGATGAGACGACCGGTTAATCGGCGTAGCAACTCGATTCCAGCTGTTTTCAACTGAGAGTAAGGTCGCAAATAGAGCGATAAGGGTTAAATGACAAACTTCTTTTTGCCCCTGGGGGACATATAATCCTCCTCTCCCGCACGCAGCGTCAGCAGGGGTGAATGTTTAGGAGTTAGCCCATCACGTTACACTCTACTCCATGAATATCATGCAAGAAAGAATTATATCATGAATATTAATTAGATTCATTCTTAAAATGGCAAACACACACATGAAAATTTTGTTAAAATAGAAACTGGAGAATCAGATCTATATATTTCCATAAGCAAACAGAGCAGAGCCTGATTGGACTGTTCTCATAGGAACCGTCTGATGTGGGTCTACTCTGTTTTCAAAGGTGTAGAAAGTCGTATAAATTTATGGAGTAAAGAGTTACGGACAACCTGACTGCCGAGCAAACAGCTTGGATCCAGATAAGACGCCAAGTAACTCGGCGTCTCATCAGGATCCAAACTGTATTCTACACAGGCAGTAGTTTCTCAAAAGCGGAAGCAAATGAAAATTGCAAAACATTGGAGTTTAACCCATTCCCTCATATTGACGGCTTTTGGCGACTCTGTAAAAAGTCAGTTTGTGAAACCATTGTGATAAATAGAGCATTTGCTCCTATAGGAGCAAATGCTCTACTTATCACAATGGTTTCAAACTACAAAATTCTAAAACTTTCCTTTTCTCTAGTTAATGCTCCTTTTCGGTAGATTTATTCAAATACGTTGTATCTAAAAATAGCCTATAAGGTAATGGGTTAAGTAGATATCAACTTTGACAGAGGAAAAAGATTTTTCCTTTGACTTGCCGACGTAATGAGTTAACCCTTAACTCCATGAATATTCATGTAAGAAATAAAATCAGGTACATGTGATGCATGTATGAATATTAATTAGCTTATTTTTTTTATAGCTGTATAAGAATGCATGATGTTTTGCATGGCAAAACATGTAGAATCATATTTATATAATACCACAAGTAAACAGAGCAGACTCTGATCAGACGGTTCCTATCCAAGGAACCGTCAGATCTGAGTCTACTCTGTTTCCAATGACGATAAATAATGGTTCAGCTGGATAGTAAGGTCAGGTTCCTAAGAAATAGGAAAACAGTGAACACCAAGATCAGAAAGCTCCTGATTGAGTTTTCTGACCAAAGTCTGCACGGCCTGCTT
The DNA here is from genome assembly GCA_963576725.1 of Azorinus chamasolen. Classification (NCBI taxonomy): domain Eukaryota; kingdom Metazoa; phylum Mollusca; class Bivalvia; order Cardiida; family Solecurtidae; genus Azorinus; species Azorinus chamasolen. The sequence continues at coordinate 97,354,063 of OY755235.1, read as the reverse complement.
CATAAATTATTTTCCAAATGTTACATCGGAGGATACACCCTTCCAAATGAAAATAGATTTGTTCGTATTACGGGTTTATTAGGCAGTTGCACTTACTTGGTGGGTCAATGCCATTTATCAACCATTGCGTCATTCAGCCATTGCTCTATCCGAGACGATTCTAAAGAGATGTCACAACATAGGGTTTGGTGGGGGTGGGGGGGGGGGGGGGAAGAGGAATACTTTTTAAACATGTTTTGATTTCCGCATTTTATATGGACTTCTAGTTTGACTTGTCCGATTCGTTTTATACAGGAGCGAAACAAAAGAAATCATATTAAGCCTTTGTCCAATGATTATGCATGTAAGAAATAATTGAATTATGAATATTTATCAGCTGTTTTTATGATGTATGAACACAGGATTTTCCCCCTTAACTCATTCTCTTCTATGGTATTTTTTAAAACCAACCTCTTTAAATAAGTCTAGTGAAATGGGAGCATTTTCTTGAAAAAAGGATTTTTGTTTTAGAATTATTTAGTTTTGAAACTAATGTGATAAATTGAGCATTTGCTCATGTGGAGCAAATGCAGCATTTGCTCATGTGGAGCAAATGCTCCATTTATCACAATGGGTTAAAAACTGACTTTTACAGAGGCGTTACAAGGCGTCGGTAGGGAGAATGAGGTAACAGAAATTGTAAAACCATATCTATACAATTCCATAATCAAACGGGGCAGATCTTGCATGCACCGTTTTATCTGGGTCTACTCTTTTTCCAAACGAGTGAGAATGTATCTGTATCAGATGACAGAATAAGCAACCGAATATGGCTGGTGTAACAGCTGTCTGCTCTAAGAGTTTGCATGCGAAATGGTAATGATATCGACAAATGAAATTTGTTTTGATCATTGGGAGAGCGGAATTTCATATTTATGTCCCCAAGAGAGTCTTAAGATGCCGAGCTCATTGCCTCAGCCAATGAAATCATCTGAAATATTTTATTGGAAATTGTGATGAAAATTATAGAACGAATCTGCACCGTTCCGTCGCTGACGGATTAAAGTCAAAAGAGGCCGGTTTGTTAACTAGTGGGTGTAACTTCGTTTCATTATTCATGAAGAATTAAATCGCATATCATTTATATGCAGTAGAATCTGTCTTTGGCGGTTTTCAAAAAGAGGTCTAATTATGGGTCTGTAAGGCCGGGGGTAGCTTAATTCAGGTCAAAATTAATACAGAAAGCTCCTATAGGAACTTTCAGCATTAGTTTTGCCGTGCATTAAGCAACCACGTAAATGAATGGCCGCTTAGGACAGTGTCTACTGTAACGTTCTCTAGGACGTTCACTCTGTATTAATCTGCCACTTGTTTTAAAATCGATAGTGATACGCATTTTAGTATGCGTATGTTTTACTGTATTTATATACTGACTGTTTATAATGGGTTATTCAACACGGGAAGGGGGGGGGGCGAAGGTCGATCTATAGAAAGCCATAAGCAAACAGAGCAGACCCTCTTTCGTAGCCAAATTTGTCGTCTGCAAACTTTGTCGTCTGCTACAATCTTCCATTTTATTGGTCTTCATTTTTGTTTCAAGAAACAGTCACAGTAACATCTGGATCCAAACTGGTTGCATAGGTAATCACAGATGTGACTATGGCAGCGAAAATTGAACTTTGAGAGAAGAATCAAGCCCTTTTTCTCAAAAGAAAGCTGCTTTTTGTAAATCCGTTTATGCTTAAATTCTCTAAAAGGGGTTACATACATCCAGTGCAGACCCAATACAGAGGGATTTTTAAAGAGCACCCTCACCATGATCTGCTCTGTCTGCTTTACAGATTATTTTCCAAAGGTCACAAAGGTCACATCGACAAAAAAAGTCCTGCAGAAACAACCCTTAAAGTTAGATTCATTTATATACAATATAACCTGTCTTAAGTGGCCATCAAAAGAGATCTAATTATGGGTCTGTAAGGCAGATGGGAGCTTAATGCAGGTCACAAGTAATGCAGAAAGCTCCTATAGGAGCTTTCTGCATTACTTTTGTCCTGCATTAAGCAACCATCTGCTTTTTCAAGACTCTTATGTTCAATAAATGAATGACCGCTTAAGACACGTTCTACTGTATATATTTTTTAGAGTTATCGCTATGACTACCCTGCTTCAGTTACTGGTAACCTGCGTCAGTTGTTTGTTGTTATCTACATCATTCACAACAACTGAATCAACATCCTAGGAGTTATCTCCAAAATGGTAAGCCTTTAACGTGCTAATGGCGAGATTTTGATAACGTGTGTTAACCCTTTCCCTCATATAAACGTGTTTTCACGCATTTGCAAACAGAGTAGACCCAGATCAGACGGCTCCTAGAGGAGCCGTCTGATAAGGGTCTGCTCTGTTTGCTAGTGAAATTTGGTAGATCTGTTTCTTTGCTTTCTAAAATGGCTACAATGTTCCACCTTCCATATTTCATTATAACCTTTTTGTCCATGAATATTCAGTAGGTATTGAAATTTGTAATAAACACAGAACAGGGAAAGGGTTAAGTAATTTGGATCAAGAGTAAGTCTTTCATTAGGTGCCAAAGTTTGAAACTATTTGTTTTTTGTAACCATTTAATCCATGACTATTAATGTAAGAAACACTGACTTCATAAGTACATAATGTATTAACGAACTGTTTCTTAGTTTGCTCATGAACATAGAATTTTTTGGTCGTGGCAGTAAATGAAGAATAAGGCAGATCTGTATTATTTTAGATTTACATGGGGTTTTAGAATTACAGGGACCGTCTGATCTGGATCTACCCTGTTTTTTAAAAGCGTTAGAATGCGTATCTATGGAGTAGATTTAATGGATGCAATATAAGTTACAAGTACTAAAGTACTCATAAGTACAGTAGAACCTGTCTTAAGTGGCCATCAAAAAGAGGTCTAATTATGAGTAAGACAAGTGGTAGCTTAATGCAGATCAAAAGTAGTGCAGAAAGCTCCTATAGGAGCTTTCTGCATTACTTTTGCCCTGCATTAAGCAACCACCTGGTTTTAAAGATGTCTACGTTCGATAAATGATTGACCGCTTAAAGACAGATTCTATTGTAGATAACGTTTTCATCCGTCAAAATTTGCTCAGCAGGGCAGGGGTTGGATGTCTTGTGAATGGTGTAGATCAAGAACTAATACGGTGACAGTCATCAGCATACAATGTCGGACAGGGTAGAGTGTAGACCCTGAATAGACCCAAAGACGTTGACGATGCATCACTTGGTATTTACTTTTTTCAAAACCTAAACGGAATGTTTCCTCATTTTGCGACTCAAATATTTTCCTGGAAAACATTTCGGACGGTTCCAAACATACTTTTTGCGGTCTTGAAAACTTATACCGAAAGTAAACATGTAAACGTTCCAGTATCTAGTCAGACACTAAACTTATCAGTGCCGATCATCTAGCTTTTAGCAGATACAGTACAACCAGCGTTAATCTGAACCGTTAGTAAAGACGAATTGCGATCTTTTTCAGACAGGTGGCTCCTTAATGCAGTGTGAAAGTCACGCAGAAAGCTCATAAAGGAGCTTTCTGTATGACTTTCACCCTGCATTAAGCTACCATCTGGCTTAAATACTGATAATATATTATTTGATTGTTCAGATTAGCTTGGTATTACTGTACACTTTTTAAACATTTGACATGCTGAGCTCATTCTCGGCGATCAAATTTGTTGTCTTAGTAAGATTTCGAAGCATACTTACATGTACTTACAATTACTATTCAAAGACATAACCAGTTTAAACAGTTTGAATCCAGAAGAGATGCCGAGTTGCTCGGCGTGTCATCTGGATCCAAACTGGTTACAAAGGCAATCACTGAGTCGCCCGTAGTGTGATGAAGTTTAACAGGTACATATGCATTTCCAATCTAGAAGCAGTCTTTCAAAGGTTATACGAAAATAAAAGTAGAATGTGTTTGATACTAGCTCCCAGGAGAATATATATATTCACCTATTTTCCAAGGAGAGATAACGAATTAGTTCACAAGTAACCTTGTTTTAAACTATCCTTAACCTATAAATAGCTAATGTCCCTGAAGAAGGGACATGTACAAACAGTGCAGACCAAGACCAGAGGACTCCTGTAATTGTCAGGATCTACACTGTTTACTCGGCATATTATTTTCCAAAGGTCGCAAAGGTGTTCTTCCAGACATTTTCTTTCAACTGAAAATAAGATTGGTTCATAACACACATTTGGGCAAGTTCACTGGCAACCCGAGGCTTAACCCTTTACTCAATTAACCCATTTGCACCCAATGGATTCTTCCATGTTTATATATTGGATTAGTCCAATTTTTATCTAAGGGAACCCTGGCCTAAATTTTTAATTTCGTTTCGTTTTATATTGAAATTCCTACCAGCAAACAGTGTAGACTCTGATCAGACGCCGCATTATGCGGCGTCTGATCAGGGTCTACACTGTTTGCCTATATCCCATACATGGGCACGAATGGGTTAATTTAAAAAGGAAATACTGAATGTACGAGTATTAATTAGCTGATATTTTACAAGGACATAATGATAAGGAAACTTTCACCAAAGCAAACACTATAGAAGCGTATCTTATTATTCCATAAGCAAAATAGAATACCAAGGTTAGATAGTTCCTACAAAATTCGCCTGCTCCGGGTCTACCCTTTTTGCAAAGGCGTAAAACAAAAGAATTGATTAGTACGAGGTAAACGGTTAAGGGTATATTTACCAGAGAGCGCTTTCATTTGCGCCGTGGTAAAGTGCACTGACCCAAATGTTTTCAGGAATTATTTTATATTTTATTTGATGGGGTGTTTCTAAATGAATTAGTTTGCTGAAGTGAAGAGATCATGAAACAAATACTTACAGTGCGTACCAAAAATCAGAGGTCTTCTGAAGTAATCGTATGTATCTCTTTTAACCATTTTCTTCATAAAAAACGTGTTTGCGCGCATTTACAGAGTACACCCAGACCAGACGGCTCCAATGGGATCTCTCTGATCAGGGTCTGCTCTGTTTGTTAATGAAATCTGAAAGAGCTGTGTCTTTACTTTCTTAAATGGCTACCTGCCATATTTTGTTGTAAGTATTTTTTCCATGAATATTCAATATTCAAATTTGGAATAAAAGTAGAAAAAGGAAAGGGTTAACAATTTACACAATGAATATCCATGAAAGAAATATTGCATATAAACTAACTTAATTTCTATAATGGCAGATGAACAAGGGAAGTTTTGACAATTGCAGAAGCTGTAGATTTATATCTAGATATTATATAATAAGCAAACAGAGCCGACCATGCTTATAGTTATTATTATTATTATTATTATTATTATTATTATGAAATGATGATAATTAGCACGATCATGATGGTGAACAGCATGATTATGTTGATGATTATCATCATCATTTAATAATTATTTCGTTTATTATTATCATTATTACATGTACTATTATTATTATCATCATCATTATTATCATATTGCTATTATCCTTTTCTTTATCATTAGCATTACCATATGCTAATTACCATTAAATTATATTGAATTATTTGTCACTTTTTTTAACTTGAAAATCTTATGAATGACTGAACTAACTATTTTACTCGCAGTTTCTGCTATTGCCGTTACATGTACCACAACCTATCCTTCTGTTGGCACCGACCAAAAGCCTAGAGCTATAATTGTATAAGTACAGGTGCTGCCTACCCTTCTCTGGTTTAATGTTTGCCTTTTTTAATTAGAGCAATATCAATCACAGATCAAACACATCTTGCTTCTACAGTATACAGTCTCGCTAATACGAACATTTATAAGAAACGTTATACATGTACTTATAAGAAATGTTATACATGTGTTGAATGTACATGTAATAATAAAAATTCTGAAATCCGGATTGTTTTTTTAAAAAGGTGGTAGCTTAATGCAGGACAAAAGTTATGCCGAAAGCTTCCTATTGGATCTTCTGCATTACGTTTGCCCTGGGTTTACAGACACCTGTGTTGACTAACCCATTACCTCATAGGCTATTTTTAGATGCAAACTCTTTGAATAAATCTACCGAAAAGGAGCATTAACTAGAGAAAAGGAAAATTTTAGAATTTTGTAGTTTGAAACCATTGTGTTAAATAGAATATTTGCTGCTATAGGAGCAAATGCTCTATTTATCACAATGGTTTCACAAAGTGACTTTTACTGGGTCGTCAAAAGTCGTCAGAATGAGGGAATGGGTTAATATATAGTCGCGTTAGCGATACTTTACTTACAAGTCAATTGCTGTTTTCAGAGAGAAAAAACATCTCTACCAATAAATTGTTATCAAAAGTCATATCAGCCCTTTAGTCCATACAATCGCTTTTCTACGCTTTTGCAAACAGGATAGACCCAGATCATACAGATATGATTATACAGATTCTGCCATGGTGAAAAAAAAACATGTGTCCATGTGCTCTTATAACAATCGATCTTATTAATACTCACGATGGCATTATTTCGCACAAGAATATTCATGATGTAAATAGATATACATGTATTGTGTTTAACCCTTTCCTCCATAAATACGCCTTTCTACGTCTCTGTAAAAATCACCTGTTGAAACCATTGTGATAAATAGAACATTTGCTCCTATAGGAGCAAATGCTCTATTTATCAAAATGGTTTCAAGCTAAAAAAAAATCTAAAATTTTCCTTTTCTCTAGTTAATGCTCCTTTTCGGTAGATTTAGTCAAAGTGGTTGGATCCAAAAATAGCATATACGGTAATGGGTTAAGCAGAGTCAAAACATATAATAAGCTCCAGGTAAGAGACCTACTGTTAAACCTGTTTGACACAAGGGTAATTATTCAATTAAAATGACATGCTTAAGAATTAACAAAAACTACTGAAGACAACAACTTTGAGACAGACCATTTGGCGCTCAACAAAAAGTCACGAGAAACATTGACATCGGTGGCTTCAGCAAACAGTGCAGACCCTGATCAGAGGGCTCCTTCAGGGACCGTATGACCAGGGTCTGCTCTGTTTGCTTTTGAAAAAAATATAGATATGAGTCAACAGTTTTTGTCAAAGCCTAACACTGTATCTATGTGCCATTACAAAAGAAAATTATCTAATTAAGATTGATGATGCCATTGTTTCTTATATGCATATTCATAGAGTTAAGGATTAAATGCAGATAGAAGCTTAAAAATGTATTAAGAAACCTCCTACGTTAACACACTTCCTCCAAGTGACGCCTTTTGGCACCTCTGTAAAAGTTACATTTTGAAACCATTGTGATAAATAGAGCATTTGCTCCTCAGGAGCAAATGCTCTATTTATTACAATGGATTCAAAACTGCACAATTCTAAAATTCTCCTTCTCTATAGTTAATGCTTCTTTTCGGTAGATTTATTCAAAGAGGTTAGGTCTAAAAAATAGTCTAGGGAGGAATGGGTTTAAGGACGTCCATGGCCATTATTATGTGATCGCTTTAGAGAAGCTCTACTGTATAATTATATAGCGCTAAACAAGAACAATATACCGGTACATGAAACTCACGCTTTAACAAGTCTACAACCGTCATATGCGAATCCGTGATAATTTTTGCAAACAGTTTAGATCTGGAGGAGACGTTTGGCGAGAGAGTTACTCGGCGTCTCATCAGGATCCAAACTGTTTGGCAGCACTGATTATATTTTTGTAAAGAAATTGAAGAAAAGATCAATTTGGAAAACTGACGCAGACGACAATTATAGCAGATGCAATTTATTTCGTCTCAAATAGGTTAACCCTTTCCTCCACAGGCTATTTTTAGACCAAACCTCTTTGAATGAATCTGCCCAAAAGGAGCAATTACTAGAAAAACGTAAAATTTTAGAATTTTGTAGTTTGAAACCATTGTGATAAATAGAGCATTTGCTCCTATAGGAGCTCTATTTTATCACAATGGTTTCAAGAAGTGATTATTACATAGGCGTAGAAAGGCGTATTTATGGAGGAAAGAGTTAAATTTGTGCAGAATATCGGCTTATTCGTGATAAATTATATAAGCTGCAAAAAGAGTTCGGGGTCAAGCTGTTTACATGGACACTGGTTCTAGAAAGACACGGAAGAATTATTTTAATTTTGCGAATTGAAGTAAACGACTTTTTCATGGTATTGAAATAGTTTAACAATTGTATATATAGTCTTTCAGAACCAACGCATATAATTTTCAGTTCTTTAAATATTAACCCGTTATTCCATGAATATTCATTACGAAATTCTTTATTTCTCCACCAAACCCTATACTGTGACCACTCTTTAGAATCGTCTCTTTGAGACGATTCTAAAGAGTGGTCACAGTATAGAGTTTTGTGGAGAAATGACGGTTTTAGTATTTGGGTACGCGCCTATACCTATTGCTCTGATAAGGGGCTGATGCATTTTTACACTGTTTGCAAAGATCCCAGCATTATTTTCCCTGCGACACATGCATATTCTTCAAAATTTCCACTTACCGTCCATGAGAAATGAAAAGGCAGTTTAAGAGATGATGTCGATACGTTTGGGGCATATCTAAACGAGTTCCCACCCATTAAGGGCGTGGTCAAATTACCAAACGTACACGGTCCTTCCAGAGTCACCTGAGATTCATACTGTTTTAGACACACCCGGAAGTAAGTGTCACATTCACCTTGGCACGTGCGATTGTCCTGCGCACGTGCACTGCAACAAGTTCCATCGGACACCTCTCCGCGGATATTGGTCATTGAGAGGAGCTGAATTTCGAAATACCCGGATGACATGCACTTATCTACGAGAGCCACAATCAAAACAAATTTCCAAGAAATCATATTCCTTTCCTTGTAACGAGAGTCTCTTGATTAAGCATTCCCGCACTGTGTCTTCCCTCCCGTTCTCCAGTTTCCAGATAGCATGTATTCCATTGGATCCGCGCAGCAAGTCATCCATTGGATATGATAATCGGAAACAGAATAACCCCGGAACTTAGATTTATTATGGTCTCCATCTAAACTTCATTCCAGTCCGCTTAAAACTTCATGTCTAACAGGAATCAAGATATGTAGAAGAATTGTAGAGAGAAAAAAACTGATGTAGCGTTTACACAGGTAAGTATGTTACTACACTTCCAGGTAAGATATTTATGTATTGCACCCTAAAGTTTAATCCCATCATGAAAAGAGGTTCTATGAATAACATTCTTCAAAGTTCTTCGGAATAGAGCCGCTTGTTCCAACTGCTCGCTGGCTTATTTTTAGTTCCGCTCATTGCGCATGTCTACGTAAACGTCGCTTGCTAACTCCATGTTACTTTTGTTTACTCCGATGTCGATTCCGTATTGGTTAGATATCGTTTTTTCTCTCTACTGTCTTCACCCGTTTCATTCGAGCTGACTGTGTATATACAGTATCCTTCTAAACCGGAATTCTAGTAGAGAAGAATTTAGATACTATTAGGCAGGTGGCTGCTTAATGCAGGATGAAAGTCATGCAGGAAGCTCCTCTAGGAGCTTTCTGTATGACTTTCACCCTGCATTAAACTGCTACTTGTCTTCAATATACTAAATTAACGTCTGGTTTACTGGGCCTTTACTGTACAACCAGTCTGAAATGACCACTATATTACTCTTTCTCTGCACAAAGTTTGTCGTCTGCAAACATTGTCGTCTGCTACAATTTTCTATTTTTTGTCTTTCTTCAGTTTTTATTTAAAAATATAGTCACAGTACCAAACTGTTTGGATCCTGATTAGACGCCGAATTTTCGGCCTATCATCTAGATCCAAACGTTTTCCATGGGTAATTACAGATGCGGCATTGCCAGCGAAAGAGTTAATCACAGGTTAAAAACAGATAGGACCTTAATGCAGGATGGCAGACATAAAAAGAGCTTCTATAGGAACGTTCTGTATTACATTCCATATGCAACTTAGTTTTAAGGTCATCCGTGTACTGTAGGACCTGTCTTAAGTGGCCATTCATTTATTGAACAAAGAAGTCTTAGAAAGCAGGTGGTTGCTTAATACAGGGCAAAAGTAATTCAGAAAGCTCCAAGACAAGCTTTCTGCATTATTTTCGACCTGCATTAAGCTACCACCTGCCTCACAGACTGATAATTAATACCTCTTTTTGATGCCCGCTGAAGACATGTTCTACTGTTTATGTACAACGTGGTTGCTGTAGAGAGTTTCCACTGTAGTGTTCGTTCCTCTCCGGGTCCGAATGTATTTGTTAAACTCTTCATTGAATTATCCCTGGTAAATACAATATTACCGGTTCCGCTTTTGACCGTTAACCTTTGACCTGCTGGGCAACATTTCGTTGGTGGAAAATGTCGTATACATCAGTTTCACATTTAATTGATCTAAAACACGAGCCGAGTGTCAAAAAGTTTGGATTGTGAGGAGACACTAAGTTAGTCGACGCCTGATCTGGATCTAAACTGTTTGCAAAAACATCAGAGACTCGTCTATAGCACGCTCAAGGCTAATTCCATTGATTTAGTACACCTCGCAACATTCTTGGACAATTATTAGTTCTAATTTATTGACGGAAAGATACTAAAGCAATTCAAAAGCACATGGGGGAATGCGGAGGAGATCTATCGAGTTACGGGCGAAAACATGACTGCATATACCCTAACACATACAGTAAAAACTCGATAAGTAGAACCCCTCGAATGCGACCACTGAATGAATAAACATGGCTGTCGTTATAAGCAGGTGGTTGCTTAATACAGGACAAAAGTAATGCAGAAAGCTCCTAGAGGAGCTTTCTGCATTATATTTGTCCTGTATTAAGCGACCACCTGCCTCTATCACCCAGAGTTATACCTTTTTTAGTAATGAAGAATTGATGCCTGTATATGCAGATGGTTGCTTAATGCAGAGTGAAAGTCATACAGAAAGCTCATAGAGGAGCTTTCTGTATGACTTTCATCCTGCATTAAGCTGTGTCACCTGTCTTACAGACCAATAAAGATGCGTGTTTTAGTGTTCGGATTATCGGAGTTTTACTGTAGTTTAGATCAAGATGAGACGCCGAATACTTGATGCTTAAAATCAGGATCAAAATAAATCACACGCTGGTCATGATTTTAAAAGAGAAACGGAATGCATCTTGTGTTTTGAAAAGTAACCCTTTCACTAATATAAACGTGTTTTTATTGCGTTTGTAAACAGAGTAGACCCAGATCAGACGGCTCCTATAAGAGTCGTCTGATCAGGGTCTGCTCCGTTTGCCAATGGATTTTGGTAGATCTGTTACTTTGCTTTATAAAATGGCTACACTGTTCTACCTTCCATATTTCATTATAACAATTTTGTTCGTGAATATTCAGCAGGTATTGAACTTTAAAATAAAAATAGAACAGGGAAAGGGTTAATAAAACAATGACTAGGACGAATACGACACAGGACGAAACTTCGCCAAGCGTACTGAAAGGTTTCACCTTTATCTTGATAAGCACGTGCTTGTCTGTTATATCATTTCTAAAAGTGGGCGTTAGTCTTTATTTTTAACCCTTTACTCAATGAATATTCGAGTAAGAAATAATGACATCATGAATATTAATTGAATTAATTGTTATAATAGCACATGCAAAGAGGCAGTTTTTACCATGACAGTTACTGTAGAATCGTGCATATCTACAGTATAACATCTCTATAACGGCCACTAAATTACATCAAGTATTTTGTGTTAAAGGCAGGTGGCTGCTTAAAGCAAGGTGAACGTAAAACAGAACGCTCCTATAGGAGCGTTCTGTTTTACTTTCACCTTGCCTTTAGCTGCCACCTACCATAAATACCAACTAATTAACACATTTTAATGGCCGTCATAGAGAGGTTTTACTGTATATTATAGCATGTGCAAACAGAGTAGCCGTCTGATCTGGGTCTACTCTGTTTGCAAAGGTGTAGGAAAGCGTTTTTATGGAGTGAAGGGTTAAGAAAAAAAGAGAGATTAGAGCAAAAATGTTCGGATCAAGATGAGACGTTGAGTAACTCTAATTTGTTTGCAAACGTTTCCAAACACTTGCTCACAAACCAGAAAAAAGGTTATGTTTAAACTGAAGGCTGTTGAAAACACAAAGTGGCGCGAAATACGGGAACTGTACTCATGCCTGCACGTGCCCTACACGCGATATCCCGTGCCGTAGGGAGTAATCTTATGAAATAATTGGTTATAAAATCAGTTTACGTTCCTGGGGCTAATACGGCATAGCGTGTTTAAAGAATATTTATTTAAATGGATGGGTGCTTTCTAACGAACATGGCCACATGCAGTTTAACCAGTTGATAATCGAATCGTCTCTCTATCGACAAATAGCCTGTCTTATCAATATCAAGGTTTTTATGAAAAACTACAATATTGTTAAATTGTGGATACGCCTTTCAACGCTGCTACAAGAGCCGTCTGGTCTATGTCTGCTCTATTTGCTATATCTTATTCTACAGTTTCTGCCATTGCTAGCAGTTTTTGTGTTCATGCGCCGTAAGAAAAATCATCTAATTGATATGCATGATGTTAGTACTTCCTACAGGAATATTCATGGAGAAAAGGGGATCACGAATAACCATTACATTGATACTCTCATCGACTGAAAAACGTAAAGCATAGACACAGTGTGCACCTTTTATGTTTCCTTTTTTTATGTTTTCACACCGTTTATGTTGCACATTTTAATTCTGTTACTGAACAACCTGTCATAACCCTTTACTCCATAAATACATGCGTACGAAATAATGTGACGTCAATATATTAATCGCACATGGACACGTGCTCAGAAATTATGGAATCATTATTATATAATAAGCAAACAGAGCAGACTCTGATCAGACGGCTCCTACAGTAAAACCTCTCTATAACGGCCACTGAATTACATCAAGTATTTTGTGTAAAAGGCAGGTGACTGCTTAAAGCAAGGTGAAAGTCAGGAAAGGAGTTAAATTTATGAGAAGTTTCGAAGTTTTGAGCGGAGGGAACTCAGCACCCTAGTGGATAATCGAACAAAAGATACAATAAAACATGCTAGTAAGTGCAGTAGAACCTGTCCTAAGCGGCCATTCATTTATTGAACATAGGCGTCTTTAAAAGCAAGTGGTTGCTTAATGCATTGCAAAAGTATTGCAGACAACTTCTATAGGAACTTTCTGCATTACTTTTGACTTGCATTAAGCTACCACTTGTCTTACAAACCAATAATTAGACCTCTTTTTGATGGCCACTTAAGATATGTTCTACTGTAGTTCGAATACTAAAACAAGTGTCATTATCCATTCCCGTAGTTCGAATACTAAAACAAGTGTCATTATCCATTCCCGTAGTTCGAATACTAAAACAAGTGTCATTATCCTTTCCCGTAGTTCGAATACTAAAACAAGTGTCATTATCCATTCCCGTAGTTCGAATACTAAAACAAGTGTCATTATCGGTATTTAATCCATTCCCTCAAAGGCTATATTTAGACCAATCAATCTGTCGAAAAGGGGCATTTACTAAAGAAAATGAAACTTTTAGAATTTGTAGTTTTGAAACCATTGTCAGGTCACTATTTGAAAGCATTGCTTAACCCATTACCTCATAGGCTATTTTAGATCCAACGTATTTGAATAAATCTACCGAAAAGGAGCATTAATTAGAGAAAAGGAAACTTTTAGAATTGTGTAGTTTGAAACCATTGTGATAAATAGAGCATTTGCTCCTATAGGAGCAAATGTTCTATTTATCACAATGGTTTCACAAAGTGACTTTTACAGAGTCGTCAAAAGTTGTCAATATGAGGGAATTCCTTAATGCAAGAGCAAATGCTCTATTTATCACAATGGTTTCAAAAAGTGACTTTTACAGAGGCCTCAAAGGCGTCGATATGAGGAAATGGGTTAATTCTTTGCACGTTGGCGGTGAAACCGTGATTACCTATGCAAACAATTTGGATCCAGATGATACACTGCATGATCTGTATATGCAAGTCAAGTCGTTCATAGCACGATGGGTATTAACAGTCTGATCCGGGTCTGCTCTGTTTGATTATGAAATTAATGTACATGTAGACGAAAATTTCTGTGTTCAAATGCAATCATAAAACATCATCTATTTATTGATAATGGGTCATTAGTTATTATATCACTGAATATTCATGAGGTAAAGGGTTAACCCCGTATATTCTAGCTATTGCTCTGTAATTAAGTAAAAACCCCTCTAAACCGGAATTTTAATAAAGAACAAGTTAAGTCGAATTAAGGAAGGTGGTTGCTTAATGCAGGATGAAAGTCGTGCAGAAAGCTCCAAAAAGGAGCTTTCTGCATGACATTCAACCTGCATTAAGCTCCCATCTGTCTGAAATACCGACACTGATACTAATGTTACCGTCCGGTTAAGAGAGGTTTACAATATCTTTATTATAATAACTTGGTTCATCCTACATTATTCTAGGTGTCTCATCTGTCGAACATTGTGACGTCATATTTAGAGACGACAATTATTAAACATGTCAACCCTGATTCCGCTATGAAAAAATAACTTCTGCTCAAATTTTGATGTGGTGCAATTTTGACGACGTCCGATTTCATTAACCCATTCCCTCATATTGACGACTTTTGACGACTATGTAGAAATCACTTTGTGAAACAATGGTTTCAAACTACAAAATTCTAAAATGTCCCTTTTCTCTAGTTAATGTTCCTTTTCGGTAGATGTATTCAAAGAGGTTGTATCTAAAAAAAAAATAGCCTATGAGGTAATGGGTTAAAGGTTTGAGACATTATTGACCGAGTACCAAACAGATTGAAACCTGGGTTCAAGGTTATAAAACTTTTATTGACCGAGTACCAACCAGCTTGAAACCTGGGTTCAATGTTATAAAACGTTTAGCTTGAGTCTTAGATCATTCTCAAGTATCTGATTGGTCAGACTCTGAGCAAGGAGCTTACCAATCAGATGCTTGAGAATGATCTCAGACTCAAGCAAAAAGTAAGCTCATAATCTGACCAATCAGATGCTTAAGAATGATCTCAAACTCAACCAAACAGTTGTATAACCTCGAGCCCCGGTCAAACACGGAGTTGCTCTGGGTTTCAGCTGGATCTACGCTGTTTGCCAACGCTACTCGGGTCCCGGATAGCGGGATAAAGATTGAAGTTGAAGTTTTATCCAGTATTTAACCCTTTCCCTGTCCTGTGTTTATTCCAACTTCCAATACCTACTGAATATTGATTAACAAAGTAGTTATAAAGAAATATGGAAGATGGTACATTGTAGACATTTTAGAAAGCATAGAAACAGATCTATCAAATTCTTTTAGCAAACAGAGCAGACCCTGATCAGACACGTTTATTTGGGGGAAAAGGGTTAACTACCGCGTATGTGATTACCTATGCAAACAGTCTGGATCCAGATGAGACGCCGAGTGACTTGATGTCTGATCAGGATCAAAACCGTGCGTTCTTTTTAAAACAAAAATGAATAACAAATTAAAAATAAAATAAATTTTAACAGACGACAAAGTTTGCAGACGACAAATTTTGGCAGCTAAAGAGTTAAACTTGAAAAGGGTCAAGTATTCTGCCACGTGCACGTTTTCTCACACTTGTCAATTTCTGCAAAACATTTATTGAATAGTATGTCCTTTAGCTGCCAACAGAAATGTCCAGAAAGGTGAAAATTATCAAAATGTTTAGGTTTATTATAGAAAGGCATTCGGTGATTAGGATGAACACGGGACAACCATTACAAACAGTTTAGATCCAGATGAGACGTTGTGCAATTAGACGTGTCCACAGGGTGCAAGTTTGTTGCCACAGTGGCATTTAGATGCACTTAATGACATAAAGCAAAGCAGACGAAAAGTGTATGAGAGCAAGATTAAACCTCTTCCCTTATATAAACGGCTTTTCACCCATTTGCAAACAGAGAAGACCCAGATTAGACGGCTCCTACAGGAGCCGTCTGATCAGGATCTGCTCTGTTTGCTTATTAATTTATAATGGATCTGACCCTTTGATTTATACCGATACAAAAAAAAGAATCCTGTATAGATATGCCATCATAAAAATTCTGCTAATAAATATTCATGACGTCATTATTTCTTACGTGAATATTGAACAGGGAAAGGGTAAATGTGTATTCAAAGAGATAAACGTCCGAATATAGACGCTAGCTGACACTATATTTGAGAAATATAATAATCATGGTGAAATCATGGCGACATTTACAAAAAAAGCCTGCACCTTGATGGGACACAGAGTAACTCGGCGTCTCATCAGAGTCCAAAGTATTTGACACAAATTATCAAAGCCACCATACTTATTATTTTCTAAAATCTATATACTTTTGTTTCTAATTGAAAAGCATACTAGATATTGGCGGGTGACCATTTTCTCCACCGACTAAAGGTTCAGTTTAAGAACTCTCGGAACGAATTCAACATGCAGTTGAATAAAAGATTAACTGTCTTGACGCAAAGACCGTATTGACTCGCATTGCAAACAGCTTGGACCCAGATGAGACGCCGAGTAGCTCGGCGTCTCATCAGGATCCAAGCTGTTTGACACTCGGTCAATAGTTTCTCAAAGGATTGAACGAATCGGAAGTCAGGTAGTAAACTGTTCAGCAACTCAGAGATTAAGCGGACATTATTTTTTCAGCGTCAGAAAGTAAAATATATACAGTTGAACTCCGATAACTCGAACTTCAATGAACCGTACACATTAGTTCGAAATAAGGGAAGTTCGAGTCATCCGATTTATAATCTAAATAATTTCGTAAGGCCACAACTTAATACAGGTTTAAAGTAATGCTGAAAGCTCCTATAGAAGCTTTCAGCATTACTTTAAACCTGTATTAAGACGTCACACGTGTTTCTAGATAGCTGTAGCGATACAATATCGAGCAGTTTTGTATTATAAGTTTTTGAAGGGCTTAACGTTTTGTTCGAGTTATCCGAAAGTCGAGTTATCCGAGTTCGAGATATCGAAGTTCAACTCTATGTTAATCCCGGACAGTCCAGCTACACTCCGCCTGATCTCGGTCTGTACTTTTTCCCTGTGTTTTAGAACCTGTCCGAAGTGGCCATTCATTTATTGAACATAGGAGTGTTAAAATGCAGGTTCTTGTTTAATTCAGGGCAAAAGTAATGCAGAGAGCTCCTTTAGCTTCTTTATCTCCTAATGCTCCCAAAATTTGTTCGTTCATTCATTCACGTTTTGTTTGTTAGTTTGTTTGTTTGTTTATTCGTCCTGTAGGAGCTGTCTTATCTGGGTCTCCTCTGTCTGCAAAGGTATAGAAAGGCGTATTTATGGAGTAAAAACGTTACCCCTGTTAAACAAAATCGTATTTACTTACATTTCGCGACCTCAATTTTCAATGGGTTTAGCAATTGTAAAAAACTCTTGCTTCATTTTTCAATGAACATTTTCGTTCCAAAGCACGAATGGAATCTCAAACAATTTGGATCCAAGTCAGACGACAAGTTACACTGCCTCTCATCTGGGTTCAAAGTGAAAACGTTATACCAAATTCACCTTCATAAATGTGTTACCATGGTTACGGATTGTGTCCTGGATTTGTCAACCGTTTCCATTCATCCATCAGACTAGTCGGTCATCCATTTAATCCATTGAAAGCGGTAAACGAGTATGCTTGCAATTACACACATTGTAGACCCAGATCAGAGGGGCTTTGAGAGAAATCCTCTGATGATGGTCTGCACAGTTTTATCAATCAAAATTATCTCGCAAATGATACCTTTTGATACTGAATGAACTCTGTCGTTAAACGATGATGGACCATTCCACTTTGAAAATTCGGTATCCAAGGGATACCCATCCCCATGTTCACCCGCTCAACAACACTGTAGTTTTCGTCTACGAAAATTGTCTTCTGCATCAGTTCTTAAAGTGTATTTGTTCTTCCTCTACTTTTCAAAAAGAAAACATTGTCATAGAGTCAAACAGTTTGGATTCCGATGAAACGCCAACTTCTCATCTGGCTCCAAACAGTTAGCAAATACAAGTTGGTTCATGGTGTTGAAGAAAATAAATTTCATCCTTCCCTTGTATTAACCCTTTCGGTGCCAAATTTCTAATTGTAATCTGCAATCCAATTTTGTTAAAGCATTTCAGTAAAATTAGGGAATGACATAAATAAATGCAAGTTTCAAAGGAATAAAGCACAGATATAGAACTGGAGATTGGGACAAAAAGTGAAGTCTCAGATCAGACGCCGCCTTGAAAAGGCGGCGTCTGATCTGGGACTGCACTATTTGTCGTGCTGCATTTTTGCGACATTGGCGGTGAAAGGGTTAAAACAACAACAAATGTGTCAACCCTGACACTATCAAAACCATTGTTTAATCCTTTCCCTGTTCTATGCTTATTCCAAATTTCAAAACCTACAGGATATTCATAAAAAAACTTATAAAGAAATGTGGAAGGTAAAACAATGTAGTCATTTTTGAAAGTAAAGAAACAGATGTTTTACATTAAATAAGCAAACAGAGCAGATCCTGATCAAACGGCTCCTATAGGATCTACTAGGAAATCTGGGTCAACTCTGTTTGCAACTGCGTTAAAACGCATTCATATGAAGGAAAGGGTTAAAAGGGCAACAGATAAAGGTACGTATTCAAATACTAAAATAGTCATTTCTCCGCCAAACCCTATGTTGTGGCCATTCTTTAGAATCGTGTCGAAGAGACGATTCTAAAGAATGGCCACAACATAGGGATTGGTAGAGAAATAAAGGAGCACATCTTGGTTGGAACTGTTTTAATGTACGCATATTATCTGGTTCTCTGTCTAAATGTTATAACTTGGCTGAAAATGGGCCCAAACTGGGATGCCGAATTATTCATAGACACACTGAACTGTATTTTATAATAGAAATTTAACAATACTGTTGTACTGTGAAAATCAGTGCCGATGACATCTTCTGCTAACTTAAATACAGTAAACCCCCTCTAGTGCGACCACCTAAAAGATATCTAATATTTGGTGGTAGAGGCAGGTGGGAACTTAATGCAGGACAAAAGTAATGCAGAAAGCTCCTAGAGGAGCTTTCTGCATTACTTTTGTCCTGCATTAAGCAACACCTGCTTATTAAGACACCCAAGTTTAATCATTAAGTGGTCGCATTACAGGGGTTCTACTATATTAACTGTTCAGCAGGTTAAAGGGGAACTGGTTTTACCTACCAATCATTTGATATTCTGACGACCACATACATATTTGTGGTACTGTAGAGTGCGAGCAGGGCATTCTAAAGTGCGCGTATACCTATTACCTGGAATAAAAAGTTATGTGTTTTGAGGTCTAAGACGATTGTCCAAAGTTCAACCCTTTACTCTATAAATTTAACATATTTGCTAACAAATTGGACATAGCTCAGACAGCCTTTTTATCAGGGCAAAATTTGCTGCGTTGAAATAATATTCTAAAAATCCATCTGATAATATTCATGATGTCACTATTTCTATATGAATATTCATGAAGAAATGAGTTAACATGTTCCGGGCATAGTGCATCTTGGCTCGAGGACAGAGCGAGACATAGTCCTGAACAGGCTTGGACGATGATCCCTAAGAGAGATATAGGAGTAGCTTTGAGCGACAGTCCCTGTGAGGAGCGGATTGGGACGAATGGGCCATTGTAACAGACTAGGGCAATGTACCTTGGGGGATATATAGGAGCAGACAATGTGGCGGGGTTCCGGGAGAGATATAGGTGCAAACTGGGCCGATGGCTCCAGCGAAAGATATAGCATCAGACAGGGTGATGGGCTCTGGGAGATATAGGGCTGTCACGATACACTAACGTATTCGAATTATTCGAATATCGTTTCTGGCGGTGAGTGTATCATATTCGCTACCCAAAGAACCGAATATTGACGAATACAATTAGACTTATAGGAAATTAACAAAATTAAAAGAAAAACAACATATTTTCGCCAGAAATAATTGAAATATGAGCGAACCATTCCAGCTGCGAAACGTCTTTTCGCAGTGCGAAACGTCTTTTCGCAGTGACACCAAGGGAGATGACTCTTGGTGACTTCTTATGTTTACAAATCACGACACCATGTGTTGGTCCTGTTGGATGTCAACAGGCATAATAACTGTACTCTTGCATTCATTTTTTTGCAGAAAAGTAGTCAAATGGTTCAATCACACGAAACAATTACCGAAAACAAGTTTGTTTTGATATGACTAATTCTTAGTTTTACGACAACCGCAAACTGTTGTTTCATAACAATGTCGGGGCCGAAAGAGATTTTCAGACTCCAACCAAATATAAAAGCGCCGTCTGGAATCATTTAGGGTTTCTGACGGGATCAGAAGGAACAACCAACAATGAAATCACTGTTTGTAAAGTGTGCCACCACGAAATGATGTAATACTGCTAGTTGTTGGATCTAGCGGTTAGTTATCGGAACGCCCCAATGTCTGAACGTACCCAAAATTTATTGACCAAACTTATTTGAGTTCGTTCACGATTCACCAGAAATGGACGAAACCAGCAGGCTATATCCAATTAGATACAGTGTAATCTGTAATGCACTGTATTTTGATGGTGCTTGAAAGGTTCTTGAATTTGAATTAGTATTATTTTTATGCATATTGCCTAAAGAGTAAAATACTACAATAGGACTGGATCAGTTTACTTTTGAACAAGTTTCTTTTCAGTGTTTCTAGTTTATGTGACTTTGCCTATTAAATATTTAAACTCATACTTTTCCCTTGCTTATCAGCAGATGTCCAGTAGCATTTTCATTATAAGCTTAAATATTCCTAATCCTAAATATGGACTCAGTCTGGACATGCTTTGGCTTAAGTAACTCTTATTAGCTTATGCCATAGCATGTTTATGTAACTGTATTCGTATTCGTGAATATTTATTCGTATTCGCTATACTGTATCGTGATACGTATTCGTATTCGCTACATGGGCGTATCGTTGCAGCCCTAGCCCGGAGATACATACCGTAGAACTTCAGTATATCGAACTTCAATGGACCGTACTAATTACTTCGAGATAACAGAAGTTCGAGTCACCCGATTTCTAATCTGAATAATCTCTAAGGTTCACAGCTTAATGCAGGTCTAAAGAAATGCTGAAAGCTCCTGAATGAGATTTCAGCATTACTTTCGACCTGCATTAAGCTGTCATATGTGTTTCTAGATATGCATAGCGATACATTTTAGAACGATTCTGCATTGTAAATTTAGAAAGGACCGAACTTTTACTTCGAGTTACACCGAAGTTCACGTTATGCGATTTCGAGATATCGAAGTTCAACTGTATACCTAGATAATGCACGAGCAGGCTCCGTAGGGATAGTATTCCAGGTAAGCGTGGGAAAATACCTCTACCCATACTGTATTCCATCACAGACCAGTTTTTATGGGTGAACTCGCTACCGTTCAACCTGTCGTTTGCTAAAATTTGAACAGATTTCAATACAGTTCAAAATTTAGAGGAAACAAACTGATTTAGACAGCGATTATATTTAGTACAGCGTTCAAATGAGGTGTCATTTATTTCGTAGACCCTTTGTACAACGAGATGAAGCTGTAAGGTCATCGAACTCGTCGAAATAAACCGTGAGATACATGTAACGCACGTGATAGTGACAGAATGTGCAAACAACTTGGATCTAGATCAGACGCCGAGTAACTGACCGTCTGATCAATATCCGAGCAACTTGACACTCTAGACGCTCTGATTCTGAAAAAAATGAATGTATATAAAATATGAACAGACGACAAAAAAACGCAGACGAAACTATTTCAGACGACAATTGTCTTGCCGTCCAACGGATATGAAATGTAAACACCATAGTGTTTGTCAACAGTTTTGAGCCTAATCAGACGGGAGGTAATTTTGACAATGATCAGGATTGCTTATTTTCTGATGTTTTACAATATTGAAAACTTGCTGTGTTTCATGTTTAGAGCAGACATCAGTTTCTCTGCAGACGATAATTACTGTGATGGAAAGAGGTACGCGTTGTTGTGTTTATGTCATTAACGCATTTGCTACCACGATCCCATATATGGGACATAGGCAAACAGTGTAGAC
This sequence comes from Azorinus chamasolen, assembly GCA_963576725.1. Lineage (NCBI taxonomy): Eukaryota > Metazoa > Mollusca > Bivalvia > Cardiida > Solecurtidae > Azorinus > Azorinus chamasolen. The sequence goes on along the minus strand of OY755235.1, from coordinate 97,332,003 downwards.
TCTAATCAGACGCCGCATAATGCGGCGTCTAATCAGAGTCTACAATGTTTGCTGATAAGAATTTCAATATAAAACAAAACGAAATTGAAAATTTAGGCCAGGCATCCCTTAGGTGAAAAATGGACTAATCCGATGTATAAACATGGAAGAATCCACTGAAAAAAACATCAGAAAAAACAAGACAATGTAGCTGATGAGAAGAATGCTAAATATTTACAATAAAAGAGATACATGATAAAATATAGAATTGCAGAATGAGCAACTTAACACATGCATGTGAGAAAAACAAACCTTATCCAGCTAGTAAAAATCAAAACAAACAAACAACTAAACAAAACAAACAAACTGTAGTGAATGGCTGCTCAGATTAGGATTTTGTGAAATTTCAAATACCTCAAATTCAGTCAAGGTTTTGAGAAACTACTGACCGTGTGTCAAACAGCTAGGACCCTTTGGATCCAGATGAAAAACTGAGTTATTCGGCTGTTTGCAAATGCGACTGATCGATCAGGGTCTGTCCTGTTTGCTTACATGTTACAAATCTGATTAACAAATGTTTGCCATGCCAATTAATTTAATTTGTTTATGTATTAATGGACGGACAAGAAAATAATAGATTACTGTTCATAACAAGCCGAGTCTTGCATGAATACCATCGTGGACAGGGTTAACTCTATCTATCATGCCTACACATTGAAAGTTTCATTTTTGGAATTAGATTTACATTTTATAAACGAATTTGATACTATTTAACATTTTACTGCATATAAATACGCATTTCCACGCATTTGAAAACACAGTAGACCCAGATCAAACGGCCCCCACATGTAGGAGCCGTCTGGCCAGGTCTGCTCTGTTCGCTTATAATAATTATAATATAGATGTGATTCTATACAGTTTCTGGTAAGGCCAGATATTCCTGTGCTATTATAACAATTAATCAAATTAATTTTCATTATGGAATCATATTTTACATGAACAGTAAAGTACATAGTTATAGTCTACTTTCAGTTCGAAGGACCGCTCAGCCGACTGTACATTTAATACATGAAGAATGGTGTAATGGGTTAATACCCACAATGCTATTAGGATGTTCAGTTACTGTATGCGTCTTATCTGGATCAAATCTGTATACAGTAAAACCTCTCTATAACGGCCACTAAATTACATCAAGTATTTTGTGTTAAAGGCAGGTGGCTGCTTAATGCAAGGTGAAAGTAAAACAGAACGCTCCTATAGGAGCGTTCTGTTTTACTTTCACCTTGCTTTAAGCAGCCACCTGCCATAAATACCAACTAATTAACACAATTTAGTGGCCGTTATAGAGAGGTTTTACTGTATATCATCATGTACCAACTGTAGCATACTGAAAGGCTCGATTTGTAGGAATCCTTCGGGATTTGAATTTTAACCTTCTTACCCTCCATACTCTCTGCCAATGAGAAGCCCCATATTTCAGCATTATCTGCGTTATCACATTAGCTTCTGCTAAATTTGTCGTCTCCTTCAATAAACACAATTGCAATGTTCTTCTCTTCTCTTGCAATTAATACTCACAGTATCAAACAGTATGGATACTGATTACACACATACAGTACAAACTCTCTATACCGGCCACTAAGTTTTGTTAATTAGTTGGTACATGTATTTAGGGCAGGTGGCTGCTTAAAGCAAGGTGAAAGTAAAACAGAACGCTCCTATAGGAGCGTTCTGTTTAACTTTCACCTTGTTTTAAGCAGCCACCTGCCTTTAACACAAACTACTTTATGTAATTCAGTGTCCGTTATAGAGAGGTTTTACTGTAGTTACTCGGCGTCTTATTTGGATCTAAACTGTTTGCAAATGTTATCACACATTTTCCCGTAGCCCACTAAAGATACAAGGTGCTACCAAAAGGCACACGTCTTCGAATTATCTTTTATTCTTCCCATAGTTATAGTTTGTTTGTAAACTTATGCTTTCCATAGTATTGCATAATGTCAACACTTAAACTAATACTCAAATATCGAACATGTTTAAACCTGACTTTAGGAAAACTAGCTCGATTCCAGTTTATAGTTTTGCGTATTTCGAAAGCTGACAACCATTCCGCCAGTCGTGATGCGGGCTGCTTGCGTTTCACCTTTATTTCGCTATAACCGCGATATGACTCGAATTTGCTATCAATTTGGAATCTCACAAAACGCCGACGTCTCATTAGAGTTCAAGCTGTTTGGCACCCGGTCAATAATTATTCATAAGTTTGATCGAATGTAAAGTAACCAAAATGGTACCATATAAAAATTTGAGCAGACATTATTTTTTTGCAGCGGTATAAGAGTTAAACGATTCCAATTAAGCCTTAAATTAGCAGTTACTGGTGGTAATGTTTCTCGCCTTGCTGGTCCTGAAGTTCAATTAAAACAGGTCCCACAGATGTTCCTGTGGGTGATTGCCTCCATAACTCGCTTCGAACCATGAGCCGACAGTGATATGTTCTGCCCTTCACCAGTTATCCACTACATGTACCACCTGCCTCGCATCTACAAACAGCAGCTATGATCCAGATGAGACGCCGAGAAACCCGGTGTCTCACCAGGATCCAAGCTGCTTGGCACTCCGTTAATTAACCCTTTTGGCGCAAAATTTCTAATTGTCGTCTGCAATCCAAGTTTGTTAAATCATTCAGTAAAATAAGGAAATGAGATAGATAAATACAATTTTCAAAGGAATAAAGCATGTAGATATAGTAATTGAGACAAAAATGAAGTCCCTGATCAGACGCCGCCTTGAAAAGGCGGCGTCTGATCTGGAACTGCACTATATGTCATGGTGCATTTATGCAACACTGGTAGTGAAAGGGTTAATATATTCTAATAAGCTCGATCGAACCGACCAAGGTCAAATTTGAGCACGTTTTACAGCGGTATAAGGGTATAACCCTTTACTCCATATATGCAAACAGAGTAGACCCAGATCAGACCCAGATCAGATGGCTCTTACAGGGTATGTTCTGTTTGTTACCTAAAGAGGTAAAATTATGGGTACTAGATGCAGGTGGTAGCTTAATGCAGGACAAACGTAATGTAGAGGAACTTTCTGTATTACTTGTGTCCTGCATTAAGAAACCACTTGCTTATAAAGACAACCATGTTTATTCATTAAGTTGTCGCATTAGAGGGGTTCTACTGTATATGATTTTACAGTATCTGCCATGTCCAAAATGTCTTATCCCCAATGTGCCATTATAACAAATTAATCTAATTGATATTCATGGCGCTTTTATTTCCTAAATGAATATACTAATCAAAGTACTGACAGTACTGAAGGTTTCGGACATAATATATATCATATTGATTGTTTGCTGTGGATTTTTCTGAAAATCATGTCAGTAGTTTGGAAGACATTTAAAGAATTGTTTTATGAACATGTCACATACAGGGCGATTCCAATAGCTCATCTTGTCACTTTGTGCCAATAGAGCCAAAATTGATAGTTTATGTAGTAAAGAGCCATCACTCCGTTATTTGAAAGTAAGGGTCAAGTCAAGTCGTGCTTAGCATAATAGAATTAACGATTTCACCATTATCGTTGAATGAGAACACTGTAGGTCTAGACTGGACCCCGGATGATTCTGACCATTACTTGGTCAGTACCAAACATATGCAAGAAATGTCTGATTTATAAAAACCCTAATTTCCTTAACCCTTTCCCTGTTCTATGTTAATTCCAAATTTCAATACCTACTGAATATTTATGGACAAAATAGTTACAATGAAATATGAAAAGTGGCAATTAGTAGCCATTTAAGAAAGTAAAGAAAAAAAGTAAGAAAGAGTAGCCTATATATATATATATATAAACGTGTAGGCAAAAGGGGCATTTAACTCAGAATCCGACAACAATATATCGGACTTTTGTAAATACCACAGGAAGGGTATGGAACTTTCAGAATCCGACGACCATATGTCGGACTTCTGTTGTAAAAAGACACCATGCTGTTTGAACAAAGGCGTTTGGATTGACAGTAGGTCATTGGTAAAATCTATTCATTTTATACTTGGAGATTTCATGAAAAATGGGTCTGTATAATTTGCATATTAAGTATGTACGTTCACTAGTCGTTGTTGCTTTTCACACCTTTGTAGCGTTTAAATAGAACCATGTAACACTTATATATTGGGACCCAAGCGGTGGCCGAGGGGAAAGAGCTGCGTCTATGAATCTCTAGGTCCTTGGTTCGAATCCCGTCAAAACCAAATGCAATTGGAAAAAAGATTCTAATATATTTTTTATTCTTTATCTTTTTTGATATTCTTTTCTCTAAATACATTTTAAAGCAAACAAACTAGAAAACATAAGCATGCCTCTTGAAACTTGTTATGGACTTTTTAAAGCATTATGCTATATTAACATACAGTCCTGGTGTCAATAGTATGCATTTCGATGAAACTTAGAGGCAGGATCCAGACTTTGTGCTAGGACAACTATGAATTCGAAAGTATCATGTTCAATTTAAAATTGTCACCTGCTCATTATTTTGTGTATTGCATATATAATTATTTAGATTCAATTAGTCTATGCTTTGCATAGTTTTATTTTAAAATTGTCAAACATCTAGGATCCTGATCACAGACCGACACACACAATGTACAACTGGCAATTAGGTCACGATAACCTGCATAATATTTGAAAACTTAGTTTGTTTCAAAAGGAATTACTGCACAGTTCAAACTGACTATAAAAACTTCCCTGAGAATTTGAACAATAATTAAATCAACAAAAACAATAGTTTAAAAAAGTACATGTATATAGACACAGAGCGCAAATGGAACGGATCCATGTAAGAAACTTGATTTCTGTTCTATGTTCATTCTAAATTTCAATACCTACTGACTATTCATGAAAAAATAGGTATAATGAAACATGAAAAGTGGAAATTAGTAGCCATTTAAGAAAGGAAAGAAAAAGATCTTTCAAATTCCATTAGCCAACAGAGCAGACCCTGATCAGACGACTTCTATAGGAGTCATCAGATTTGGGGCTACTCTGTTTACAAACGCGTGAAAAACATTTATATGAAGGAAAGGGTTAAGTGTTCTAGCACCCAGTCTCTCCTCTCTACCAGTTTGTACAGCTGAATAAGTCAGTTTGGAAACATTTTTGCAACTTTAGATTAAACAGACATGATAGCAAATAGTGAAAACCCTTCAAACGGGCCCATTAAGGAGGTGTTTGATCTGGGTCTGCACTATTTGCATAAGTGTGTTTGTCAAAATACCTAGGGTAATTAGGGTATCACTTGTAAATCTCTGAAATACATTCAAAAGTATAGATTTGTCACCTTTTACAATTCAGTAAAACCCCTCTTAACCCGACTTCTAGTAGATAAGAATTTAGAAACTTTTTAGGCAGGTGGCTGCTTAATGCAGGGTGAAAGTCATGCCGAGGAGCTTTCTCCATTATTTTCATCCTGCATTAAGCTGCCACCTGTCTCCAAGACTGATATTTATACTGAATTTAAAGTCTGGTTTAGAGGGGTTTTACCGTACATGTATTTTTGAAATTCTATTTCTTTCAAACCAGATCTTAGCAACAACGTCGCACGACCATTGATAAAATTCACCAGGAAACATTGTAATGTCGCAATGGAATCGAATTTCTGCGTTAGAATTTTGAGCTACCCTAGAAATAGTACCATTGATGTTCGATATTTCATAGTAGTTCACAAAATGTTGAAAGTGTATCGAAATATCAACCGTGGCTATAATAATCAAATAATTCTTTTCGGTTATGTGTCCATTTCATGTACCTCCAACAATTCTATATTGTTCTGCAAAAATCTACCAATTATGTTACTTTGGTCTACCTAACTATTACAACGGTGAAATGGGCTGTTCCCAAATTCAAACAAGTCAAGCTAAAATGAGCTTATGGTTATTATTTAGGGACTTTTCCAAACAATAGTGTAACACGACAAACCGTGCAGATCCTGATTAGAGGGCTTCTCTATGAGCCTTCTTACCTGGGTCTCCTCTGTTTGCAAAGGGCATAAGTGACTAGGCAAAAAGGGCATTTAACTCAGAATCCGACAACAATATATCGGACTTTTGTAAATACCACTGGAAGGGTATGGGACTTTCAGAATCCGACGACCTTATGTCGGACTACTGTTGTAAAAGACACCATGCTGTTTGAAAAAAGGCGTTTGGATTGACAGTAGGTCATTGGTAAAATCTATTCATTTCATACTTGGAGATTTCATGAAAAATGGGTCTGTATAATTTGCATATTAAGTATGTACGTTCACTAGTCGTTGTTGCTTTTCACACCTTTGTAGCGTTTAAATAGAACCATGTAACACTTATATATTGGGACCCAAGCGGTGGCCGAGGGGAAAGAGCTGCGTCTATGAATCTATAGGTCCTTGGTTCGAATCCCGTCACAACCAAAGGCAATTGGAAAAAAGATTCTAATATATTTTTTATTCTTTATCTTTTTTGATATTCTTTTCTCTAAATACATTTTAAAGCAAACAAACTAGAAAACATAAGCATGCCTCTTGAAACTTGTTATGGACTTTTTAAAGCATTATGCTATATTAACATTCAGTCCTGGTGTCAATAGTATGCATTTCGATGAAACGTAGAGGCAGGATCCAGACTTTGTGCTAGGACAACTATGAATTCGAAAGTACCATGTTCAATTTAAAATTGTCACCTGCTCATTATTTTGTGTATTGCATATATAACTATTTGTATTCAATTAGTCTATGCTTTGCATAGTTTTATTTTAAAATTGTCAAACATCTAGGATCCTGATTACAGACCGACACACACAATGTACAACTGGCAATTAGGTCACGATGACCTGCATAATATTTGAAAACTTAGTTTGTTTCAAAAGGAATTACTGCACAGTTCAAACTGACTATAAAAAAATCCCTAAAATTTGAACAATAATTAAATCAACAAAAACAATAGTTTAAAAAAGTACATGTATATAGACACAGAGCGCAAATGGAACGGATCCATGTAAGAAACTTGATTTCTGTTCTATGTTTATTCCAAATTTCAATACCTACTGAATATTCATGAACAAAGTAGTTATAATGAAACATGAAAAGTGGAAATTAGTAGCCATTTAAGAAAGGAAAGAAAAAGATCTTTCAAATTCCATTAGCCAACAGAGCAGACCCTGATCAGACGACTTCTATAGGAGTAATCAGATTTGGGTCTACTCTGTTTACAAACGCGTGAAAAACATTTATATGAAGGAAAGGGTTAAGTGTTCTAGCACCCAGTCTCTCCTCTCTACCAGTTTGTACAGCTGAATAAGTCAGTTTGGAAACATTTTTGCAACTTTAGATTAAACAGACATGATAGCAAATAGTGAAAACCCTTCAAACGGGCCCATTAAGGAGGTGTTTGATCTGGGTCTGCACTATTTGCATAAGTGTGTTTGTCAAAATACCTAGGGTAATTAGGGTATCACTTGTAAATCTCTGAAATACATTCAAAAGTATAGATTTGTCACCTTTTACAATTCAGTAAAACCCCTCTTAACCCGACTTCTAGTAGATAAGAATTTAGAAACTTTTTAGGCAGGTGGCTGCTTAATGCAGGGTGAAAGTCATGCCGAGGAGCTTTCTCCATTATTTTCATCCTGCATTAAGCTGCCACCTGTCTCCAAGACTGATATTTATACTGAATTTAAAGTCTGGTTTAGAGGGGTTTTACCGTACATGTATTTTTGAAATTCTATTTCTTTCAAACCAGATCTTAGCAACAACGTCGCACGACCATTGATAAAATTCACCAGGAAACATTGTAATGTCGCAATGGAATCGAATTTCTGCGTTAGAATTTTGAGCTACCCTAGAAATAGTACCATTGATGTTCGATATTTCATAGTAGTTCACAAAATGTTGAAAGTGTATCGAAATATCAACCGTGGCTATAATAATCAAATAATTCTTTTCGGTTATGTGTCCATTTCATGTACCTCCAACAATTCTATATTGTTCTGCAAAAATCTACCAATTATGTTACTTTGGTCTACCTAACTATTACAACGGTGAAATGGGCTGTTCCCAAATTCAAACAAGTCAAGCTAAAATGAGCTTATGGTTATTATTTAGGGACTTTTCCAAACAATAGTGTAACACGACAAACCGTGCAGATCCTGATTAGAGGGCTTCTCTATGAGCCTTCTTACCTGGGTCTCCTCTGTTTGCAAAGGGCATAAGTGACTAGGCAAAAAGGGCATTTAACTCAGAATCCGACAACAATATATCGGACTTTTGTAAATACCACTGGAAGGGTATGGGACTTTCAGAATCCGACGACCTTATGTCGGACTACTGTTGTAAAAGACACCATGCTGTTTGAAAAAAGGCGTTTGGATTGACAGTAGGTCATTGGTAAAATCTATTCATTTCATACTTGGAGATTTCATGAAAAATGGGTCTGTATAATTTGCATATTAAGTATGTACGTTCACTAGTCGTTGTTGCTTTTCACACCTTTGTAGCGTTTAAATAGAACCATGTAACACTTATATATTGGGACCCAAGCGGTGGCCGAGGGGAAAGAGCTGCGTCTATGAATCTATAGGTCCTTGGTTCGAATCCCGTCACAACCAAAGGCAATTGGAAAAAAGATTCTAATATATTTTTTATTCTTTATCTTTTTTGATATTCTTTTCTCTAAATACATTTTAAAGCAAACAAACTAGAAAACATAAGCATGCCTCTTGAAACTTGTTATGGACTTTTTAAAGCATTATGCTATATTAACATTCAGTCCTGGTGTCAATAGTATGCATTTCGATGAAACGTAGAGGCAGGATCCAGACTTTGTGCTAGGACAACTATGAATTCGAAAGTACCATGTTCAATTTAAAATTGTCACCTGCTCATTATTTTGTGTATTGCATATATAACTATTTGTATTCAATTAGTCTATGCTTTGCATAGTTTTATTTTAAAATTGTCAAACATCTAGGATCCTGATTACAGACCGACACACACAATGTACAACTGGCAATTAGGTCACGATGACCTGCATAATATTTGAAAACTTAGTTTGTTTCAAAAGGAATTACTGCACAGTTCAAACTGACTATAAAAAAATCCCTAAAATTTGAACAATAATTAAATCAACAAAAACAATAGTTTAAAAAAGTACATGTATATAGACACAGAGCGCAAATGGAACGGATCCATGTAAGAAACTTGATTTCTGTTCTATGTTTATTCCAAATTTCAATACCTACTGAATATTCATGAACAAAGTAGTTATAATGAAACATGAAAAGTGGAAATTAGTAGCCATTTAAGAAAGGAAAGAAAAAGATCTTTCAAATTCCATTAGCCAACAGAGCAGACCCTGATCAGACGACTTCTATAGGAGTAATCAGATTTGGGTCTACTCTGTTTACAAACGCGTGAAAAACATTTATATGAAGGAAAGGGTTAAGTGTTCTAGCACCCAGTCTCTCCTCTCTACCAGTTTGTACAGCTGAATAAGTCAGTTTGGAAACATTTTTGCAACTTTAGATTAAACAGACATGATAGCAAATAGTGAAAACCCTTCAAACGGGCCCATTAAGGAGGTGTTTGATCTGGGTCTGCACTATTTGCATAAGTGTGTTTGTCAAAATACCTAGGGTAATTAGGGTATCACTTGTAAATCTCTGAAATACATTCAAAAGTATAGATTTGTCACGTTTTACAATACAGTAAAACCCCTCTTAACCCGACTTCTAGTAGATAAGAATTTAGAAACTTTTTAGGCAGGTGGCTGCTTAATGCAGGGTGAAAGTCATGCCGAGGAGCTTTCTGCATTATTTTCATCCTGCATTAAGCTGCCACCTGTCTCCAAGACTGATATTTATACTGAATTTAAAGTCTGGTTTAGAGGGGTTTCACCGTACATGTATTTTTGAAATTCTATTTCTTTCAAACCAGATCTTAGCAACAACGTCGCACGACCATTGATAAAATTCATCAGGAAACATTGTAATGTCGCAATGGAATCGAATTTCTGCATTTGAATTTTGATCTACCCTAGAAATAGTACCATTGATGTTCGATATTTCATAGTAGTTCACAAAATATTGAAAGTGTATCGAAATATCAACCGTGGCTGTAATAATCAAATAATTCTTTTCGGTTATGTGTCCATTTCATGTACCTCCAACAATTCTATATTGTTCTGCAAAAATCTAACAATTATGTTACTTTGGTCTACCTAACTATTACATCGGTGAAATGGGCTGTTCCCAAATTCAAACAAGTCAAGCTAAAATGAGCGTATGGTTATTATCTAGGGACTTTTCCAAACAATAGTGTAACACGACAAACCGTGCAGATCCTGATTAGAGGGCTTCTCTATGAGCCATATACCTGGGTCTCCTCTGTTTGCAAAGGGCATAAGTGACTAGGCAAAAAGGGCATTTAACTCAGAATCCGACAACAATATATCGGACTTTTGTAAATACCACTGGAAGGGTATGGGACTTTCAGAATCCGACGACCTTATGTCGGACTACTGTTGTAAAAAGACACCATGCTGTTTGAACAAAGGCGTTTGGATTGACAGTAGGTCATTGGTAAAATCTATTCATTTTATACTTAGAGATTTCATGAAAAATGGGTCTGTATAATTTGCATATTAAGTATGTACGTTCACTAGTCGTTGTTGCTTTTCACACCTTTGTAGCGTTTAAATAGAACCATGTAACACTTATATATTGGGACCCAAGCGGTGGCCGAGGGGAAAGAGCTGCGTCTATGAATCTATAGGTCCTTGGTTCGAATCCCGAGGCAATTGGAAAAAAGATTCTAATATATTTTTTATTCTTTATCTTTTTTGATATTCTTTTCTCTAAATACATTTTAAAGCAAACAAACTAGAAAACATAAGCATGCCTCTTGAAACCTGTTATGGACTTTTTAAAGCATTATGCTATATTAACATACAGTCCTGGTGTCAATAGTATGCATTTCGATGAAACTTAGAGGCAGGATCCAGACTTTGTGCTAGGACAACTATGAATTCGAAAGTACCATGTTCAATTTAAAATTGTCACCTGCTCATTATTTTGTGTATTGCATATATAATTATTTATATTCAATTAGTCTATGATTTGCATAGTTGTATTTTAAAATTGTCAAACATCTAGGATCCTGATCACAGACCGACACACACAATGTACAACTGGCAATTAGGTCACGATGACCTGCATAATATTTGAAAACTTAGTTTGTTTCAAAAGGAATTACTGCACACTTCAAACTGACTATAAAAAAATCCCTAAAATTTGAACAATAATTAATCAACAAAAACAATAGTTTAAAAAAGTACATGTATATAGACACAGAGCGCAAATGGAACGGATCCATGTAAGAAACTTGATTCCTGTTCTATGTTTATTCCAATTTCAATACCTACTGAATATTCATGAACAAAATAATGGCTACTTATTTCCACTTTTCATGTTTCATTATATGAAACATGAAAAGTGGAAATGAGTACCCATTTAAGAAAGAAAAGAAAAAGATCTTTCAAATTCCATTAGCCAACAGAGCATATCCTGATCAGACGACTCCTATAGGAGTCATCAGATCTGGGTCTACTCTGTTTACAAACGCGTGAAAACATTTATATGAAGGAAAGGTTTAGTGTTCTAGCATCTCTACCAGTTTGTACAGCTGAATAAGTCAGCTTGGAAACATTTTTGCAACTTTAAATTACAGCTTGCTTAATCCTTACAATGCTGAGTGATGTTTCGTTTGCAACAATTGACGTCTGCGTCAATTCTTCAATATACTTTCTTTCATTTTATGCAAAAATATGGTCAAGATAACAGTTTGGATCCTGACGAGACGCAGAATTATGTGGCCTCTCGTCTGGATCCAAACTGTTTGCATAGGTAATCACAGTTTCGCCGCTAGCGTGCAAAGAGTTAAGCGTATGACCTCTAGAGAATTTAGCATGATGTAACAGTTGCCCTGCACTACTGACCACCAGTGCGCTGTAACCTTTATACTGTAAAGAACGTACAGAACAGAAGAAGTCTATTTAACCCTTAACCCCATATAAACTTGTTTTCATGCATCTGCAAATAGATTCGACCCAGATCAGACAGCTCGCTCCCATAGATTCAGGGTCTGCTCTGTTGCTAATGGATCCATCTTCCATATTTCATTATAAATATTTTGTAAGAATCCGGAACCGGATTGTAAGCCAAGCACTGCACATGCGCGTATTCTCTTAGGGGGATTCCCGCTAGGTAGCGCTCGTGCAATAGGGTGTTCCGCCATAGTTTGAGTCGCAATCCATTTTATAAGGATTTCGGCAAAAGCCGAAACCCTAAAAACGAGCATTCAATTAATAAAGATAGGATTCTTTACACGCATATGTTTACTTAACCATTTCGGCACCAAATCTCTAATTGTCGTCTGCAATCCGATTTTATTAAATCATTCGGTAAAATAAAGTAATAAGATGAATAAATGCAAATTTCAAAGGAATGAAGAACAGATATAGAAATAGAATGAGACAAAAAGTGAAGTCCCTGATCAGACGCCGCCTTGAAAAGGCGGCGTCTGATCTGGGACTGCTCTATTTGTCGTGTTGCAGTTTTGCGACATTGGCGGTGAAATGGTTAATGCATGACGAAAGTTATGAAGAATGCTCCTGGCTCTCGGCATTCATTAAACTACTACCATGCTTTATTATCCAGATTTCTACCTAATTGTGTTGATCGCGAGGTCTTTTACTGTATATTTTTATCGGAAATAAGTGATTACGTAGCTGTTGCCGTTTATTTTTGCTGTCATGCTGGACAGGAATCTGTTATTCATAATGATATTGTCTGTGCACGCACACTATTCTAGCTCACGAGAATGCACAGTATAGCCCCATTAATCCGGACGTTTAGTGAAAAAGAATTTAGATCATTTTAGGGACAGGACAGAACATATTCTTTTATTGAAGACTTGTACAAAAGTACATCGTCTTGTTTACATATAATGCATACATTTATCATAATCACGTGACTATGTACAGGACAGAGTATCTAAATATAGCAGATATAAACAAAAACATATAAATGCATAATCAGCAAATATACTGAGGATGATTAATACAGTAAATTTACTGGGAATTTAAAATTGTGTTTCTTAAAGTCAAAGCTTCTTTAATTTATTTCGAACACTTTATCAAAACTTTTCTGTTTTGAGATTTTAGTAATTCAATAAACTTATACAGAGATGGTCTTACATAATAATTTTTTTTCAAGTACAGTTTTCAATATATTTGGGACATATACGGTAAAATCCCTCTAATGCGACCACCAAAAAGTGGCATAATTCACAGTGGCAAAGGCAGGTGGTAGCTTAATGAAGGACAAAAGTAATGCGGAAAGCTCCTTGAGGAGCTTTCTGCATTACTTTTGTCCTGCATTAGGCAACCACCTGCTTATAAAGACATCCATGTTTATTAATTAAGTGGTCGCATTAGAGGGGTTCTACTGTACATACAAAATGATATTCATCTTCTAAACCTAAAAGGCTACAACATTGACAATATCGCTGCTCACGTGGTATGTTATGCCTTGCGTAACGACCAGTCTGTATACGAGCATGGTGAAAGCTCCCAAGAAGACGTCTCATAAGGATATAGCTCGACCAATTTGACCTGGACCCTGACCTGCTTAATTTGCATAAATAAAAATTAGTAACTTTTCTATTTCTATCAACGGCATTGCACGAGTTTATCCTCGGCACGTGTCCCGATGAGCAACTAAGCATGGACACACTCGTGATTGTATGGTTTACATATACAGTAAAACCTCTCTATAACGGCTACTAAATTACATAGAATAGTTTGTTTTAAGGGCAGGTGGCTACTTAAAGCAAGGTGAATGTAAAACAGAACGCTCCTATAGGAGCGTTCTGTTTTACTTTCACATTGCTTTAAGCAACCACCTGCCCTAAATACCAACTAATTAACACAATTTAGTGGTCGTTATAGAGAGTTTTTGCTGTACAAGGGTTATCGCTCTCCCGTAATTTCAGCGATAATAGACTTCACGATTTACCGGCGGAATTTTATTTATACAGCGTCATCTATCTCATTTGCACAGGTTGTCACAGACTCGTCATTGGCAGAGAAGGAAATAAACAATAAATTAAAATCTGAACATGCGACGGTCCCCATTAATTCCGAGCGATTTAACTCTTTCCCTGTTCATGTAAGAAATGATGACATCATGAATATGTATAAGCTGAAATTTTATAATGAAAACGTTTCAATTAAATTCTTCGCTTTGATAAAAACTGTAGAATAAGATATATATCATGTCAAAAGCAAACGGAGCAGACCCTGATCAGACGGCTCCCATTGGAGCCGTCTGATCTGGGTCTTCTCTGTTTACAATGCGTGCTAATGCGTTTATTACGGAAAGATGGTTAAGCCATTCTCGCATGGCTGATCACAGTCGTCAAAGCTTTCACCTGCCTGGTAAAACAATGGAATTTATGAATAACTATTTGTAAGTTCCAAAAGCTAATGCCTTTGAAAGGGTTTTCTACCATAATTTCAGTTAAAAAGGCGGAAAATAACTACTAGAAATGGGTAAATCAATATTCTCTCTCCCTCTCTCTCTGTCTCTCTCTCTCTGTGTGTGTGTGTGTGTGTGTCTCTCTCTCTCTCTTTCTCCCCCTCTCTCTCCCTCTCTCTCTCTCTCTCTCTCTCTCTCTCTCTCTCTCTCTCTCTCTCGTTTGGATATTATTGACCAGGCCTGCTCTGTTTGCTTATTTAATGAATTAAATTGATTCTACAGTTTCTGGCAATGCCAAAATATTCCTGCATACATATGTCATTATACATATTCAACAGATAAGTATTCATGATGTCATCATAAAGAATACCCATGAGTTAAATGAGTTAAAAGCATGCGGTAACTTAACCCTTTCCTTCATATAAAAGTGTTTTCACGCATTTGCAAACAGAGTAGATCCAGATCAGACGGCTCCTATAGGAGCCGTCTGTCAGGATCTGCTCTGCTTGCTAATGGAACTTGAAATATATGTTTCTTTACTTTTTAAAATGGCTACAATGTTCTACCGTCCATATTTCTTTGTAACTATATGTCCATGAACATTCATTCACTAAGTATTGAGATTTTGAATAAACGTAGAACAGGGAAGGGTTAACACTGGACGTAGCGAGCACTAACTTTTTTAAAACATTCATGTTTATACATTAAGTGGTCGCAAAAACAGGTTTTACTGTAACAAGAAGCAGCCAGCTCTAGGAGCTCACTAGTGTCTAGAGACTCGTATTGTAATTCCATCGGTTTCACTGGGACAAATTTGAATTGACAGTTGAAGCACGATCAGCTCGTTTAGCGGAAACAATTTTGAGCAAAAGAATGCACAATTGCAAACACCTGGTTATCGAGTAGTAAATTACGAAAGCCGACAGATCCAGCATTCCGAGAAACAAGTCAACGATTTAGCTCTTTCACTGCCAATAGCGAACCTGTGATATTACCTATGCAAACAGTTTGAATCCAGATAAGATACAGAGTAATCGCATTGTTATCAGGATACAAACTGTTTACTATCTTGATTATATCTTTTTAACCGTTTCCTTCTATGCAAAACGCATTTTCGCGCATTTGCAAACAGGGTAGACCCAGATCAGACGGCTCCTATAGCTCAGGGTCTGCTCTGTTTGCTTTTGAATGATATAGATTTGATTCTACACTTTATGTCAAAGTAAACCTTTCCTTGAAAAGTTTACATTATAAAACTTCAGTTAATGAATATTCATGATATCATAATTGCTTACATGAATATTGAACAGGGGAGGAGTTAAACAAAAATAAAGAAAAAGGAAGAACATTGTAGGAGATGACAGGTGTAGGCGACGAAAGCGAACCTGTCTTAAGTGACCATCAAAAAGACGTCTAATTATGGTTCTATAAGGCAGGTAGTAGCTTAATGCAGGTCAAAAGTAATGCAGAAAGCTCATAGAGGAGCTTTCTGCATAACTTTTGCCCTGCAGTAAGCAAATCACCTGCCTTTTAAGACTCATATGTTCAATAAATGAATGGACGCTTAAGACAGGTTCTATTGTATTAGAAATCTAGTGTCACCCTTTTCGTGTTAAATGTGTATTGTTTGGCAATTACAAACAGTTTGGATCCCGGTGAGCGCCGAGTATCTCGGCCCCTCATAAGAATCCAATATATTGACACTTTGATTGTGGTTATAAAAACAAATGTAAGAAATATATATATATATATATATATACATGTATACCAGTATCAAAAGTATATATCTTAATTAAGACGGCATCTTCTACTGACGAAATATTGGATTTGGATTTTTGTATATTTTACTTCCAGTTTCTTTCTTTTAAAACAAAGATTGAACAGCTACTCATTCTCATCTGGATAAAAAAAACTGTAAAAACTGTTTTCACAAAATCCTCTCTTACAGTGGAGTTACAGCATGTTTGCACTAAGCCCGCGAAGTAACTGTCTTTTTCTATCAAGACGTACATTCTGGCGACACGCCTTTTTACTGTAGCTCATCACGTGACTCGATTGAGCCAAATTAACCATCTGTGGTAACAATTTCAATTTTCAAATCCTCTGTAAAAATGCCTCGCGTTCTCCAATAATTCTTGATTCCTGTCAGTCGCTGTCAATCGCGCACGAGCAGATGAACTAACAACTCATTCATTTGGATAATGGAGTGCAGTAAATCCGGTCTAAAGCGACTATCAAGAAGTCTAAAGTCATTACCTCATATGCTATTTTAGACCCAACCTCTTTGAACAAATCTACCGAAAAGGAAATTGCTAGAATTGTAAAGTTTTTAAACCATTGTGATAAATAGAGCATTTGCTCCAATGGAGCAAATGCTCTATTTATCACAATAGTTTCAAGAAGTGACTTTTACAGAGGCGTAGAAATGCGTATTTATGGAGGAAAGGGTTAAAGAAGATGGTAGCTAAATGCAAAACGAAAGTCAGAAGGAGCTTTCTGCATTACTTCCGTCCAGTATGAAGCAATCAAATGTGTTATAACTCTTTCACAATCGAAGTCGCCGGAAAGAGAACTCGCAGGGCTTGCTACAGTGATCGGATCTGTAATTACCTTTGCAAGCTAGTTTGGATCCAGAAGAGGCGCAGAATAACTCGGTGTCGCATAAGAATTCAAACTGGTAGACACGCAACTGACGTTTTAGAAAAGAAACTGAAGGGATTTTTACTCTGAAATCTAAAGCATACGACCGTTGTTTGCAGACAAAAATTATTTGGCGCCAAATGAGTTAACCTTTTCGGCGCCATATTTCTAATTGTCGTCTGCAATGCAATTTTTGTTAAGTCATTTGGTAAAATAAGGAAACGAGACAAATAAATGCAACTTTCAAAGGAATAAAGCGCGGATATCGAAGAAGAGAATGAGACAAATAGTGAAGTCCCTGAGTCCCTTGAAAAGGCGACGTCTGATCTGGGACTGCACTATTTGTCGTGGTGCATTAATGCGACATCGGCGGTGAAAGGGTTAAGACGCCCACGTACAGTCATTAAGTTGTCGCTTTAGACAGCCTCTGCTGTATCTTCATCTGCTGTAACTTTTTCTACAACTAAATACTCAACAGCCATTTCTACAACTAAATGCTTAACAGGCATTGCAATGCATTCAGAGCTTTGAGTTTTATCACACCGAAGAACCAAACAGCGGCTTTAGATCAGAAGAGGATGTTATTAGCGTATATAAGAGATATGTATACAATATAATCTGTCATAATCAAAAAGAGCTCTAATTATGGGCCTGTAAGGTAGGTGGTAGCTTAATGCAGGTCAAATGTAATCCTATAGGAGCTTTCTGCATTACTTTTATCCTGCATTAAGCAATCACCTGTTTTAAGACCCCCATGTTAACCCTTTCCCTGATGAATATTCATGTAGGAAATATTGACGTCATAGTGATTAATAAGATTATTTTTTATAATGGCATATGAACACAGGACATGCCTCAGGTGGAAGCTGTAGAATCAAATCTATATTACACCAAACAGAGCGGACCGTGATCAGACGGCTCCTATAGGAGCCGTCTGATCTGGGTCTACTACGTTTGCAGATGCGTCAAAATGCGCTTACATAAGGGAAAGGTTTAATAAATGAATGTCCTATATGTTCTACTGTAAATAATTTCCTTTGTTGCACATGATCTAGGTCTAATCTCTTTGCGACTGTCAATCAGTTTACATTCACTTCAACCAAATGATTTCGCCACAATATAGTAATTGACGTTTCGTGTCCGGCTCATCAACTGTCATTGTAATTTGGAAAAAGTAATTTGACAGCCATTTTACGTTCCATTGAGCTTATTGGATCCTGCTCAACGAATAGCCAGTTAATTCAGACACGAATTCACGCAATCATAGAAATTAGCCTCCCAACGCTGAATGTTCATAGCGGACGAGCACAGCGGTGAATACCAACGGAGTCAGCTCAGTATAAAAAAGGCTGAAACTTGCTAGATGATTTTTAATGACTCATAGTGCAGATCCTGATCAGAGGGCTCGTCAAATCTGGGTATACACTATTTGCAATTGACAGTGCGTGCGTGTTCCACATTCAAATGGTTGATTAAAGTAGCTTTTCAATAATCCTGTTTTGCACGATTCTAAGGATTTAGTGACAGTGCCACGTGCGTTTCAACTATACTAACCCTAAACATGCTAATAAATTGTCGTCTGTTCAATTTGTCGTCTGCTGCTATTTCTAAACCATTTCCTCCATAAATACGCCTTTCTACGCCTCTGTAAAAGTCACTTTTTGAAACCATTGTGATAAATAGAGCATTTTCTCCGTTGGAGCAAATTAATGCTCTATTTATCACAATGGTTTCAGAACTACAAAATTCTAAAAATTTTCATTTTCTCTAGTTAATGCTTCTTTTCGGTAGATTTATTCAAAGAGGTAGGATCTAAAATAGCCTATGAAGGACTGGGTATCATTGAGTATCTTATCGTTTCATCTGTATCCAAACTGTTTGCATCACTGCTGGTGTACACATAATTATTAGAACTTGTTGTTTTTTTTAAAAAAAATAATCAAACTATAATTGAAGTGTTTCAGAATTATGTTAAACTGAACTGTTTTCATAGAGTTCATCGTAGCAAATAACGATCCACTTTGTGTTATACAGTAAAATCTCTAAAATATTGACTTGAGGCAGGACGATATTTATGCAGGAAGCTTCCACGAAAGTTGTCTGCATAAATTTCGTTGCGCATTAACCCTTTACTCAACTAATATTTATGAAGAAATTATGACGTCATGAGTATTAATTAGATTAATTTTGATAACGGCACATTGGCACAGGGTGTGTTGAACCGCAAATTTCACGCCACCCATTTTTCACACGTGTGAAATTTGCGGCCCCAATTTTCACATAATTTGTGAAAATTGCGTTTTGCTCCTATATCCCCCTTCAAGGCCCGACGCATTTTTCACGTATATGAAAAATGCGTCGAGACGATGTGCTAAATTATACACTTCAAAACACGCGACCCATTTTTCACACGTGAGAATATATTGAAGTTGACAAATTTCTTTGGTCATTTCGGTTATATACCAAGGTCGCAGGAATCGAAATGCCAGATTTGTATTACAACTCAGAAGTTGATTTGGGTGCTTACTCAACATACTTATTTGATTAAAATATAATCATGGGTCACGTGGACAAAAAGTATTTGGAGTTCCTTGTTAATCCTTTAGCGTCAACATATTTGATATGCATTATGATTGTGTCTGCATTTGATGTCCCCGTGTTGCGGCACATCTTGTTGCCGCTGTACATAGTGTCGCCGGCGACCATCTCTGCTGAAACAAATGGAACATATTGTCGACGGCGTTAATATGTGCCGAAGTTTTCGGACATATTAATGCTGAACTGCACAAATTGTCGCCGGCGACAATATGTGACGACGGTTATGGTGCTGTTTAAGGGTATTTCTGCCGACAAAATGTCAAACGCCTTTAACGAGGAACAAATTGACGACAGAGAACATACATATGGATGAAACGACAAACAGCCGGACGGATGTGATCCTGTCAAAACAGTTGACACAATACAGAGCTTTTGATTATCATTGGTGCAATTACACTGTTGTGTCGTAATCCACCGAATACTATAATACTATAAACGACAATATGACAGTGGCGTAGCCCTTGTGCACGTATTGTCGCCGGTGCCGACAATTTCGGCACATACTGTTGCCGGTGACAATATGTGCCGCTTGTTTTGACATACATTGTTGCCGGCGACGATATGTACACCGTCGACAACATGTGCTGCAACACCCGGGATATCGAATATCTGGGATATTTTGTACCGATCGGCTGCTAGTTTGTCACCCTGGTCATAAATCTAGAACTGTATGCATATTGGATGTGAACATTTCTTAAGAAAAGACCTTTCACAATACAAAAAAAACCTTTGACCTTATGACCTTCTCCTTGACCTTTGACTTACTATTTTAAAAACTTATTTTGACTGATGAGGAGAAGGACCATTATAATTTGCGTATGTGATTTTGGATACACACCATGTGTAGGAATACAAAATATTTGACCTGCTGACCTCTGAATTGATCTTAAGCATACTTAATGAAAAACCTTACCACTGGCCATCACTTCTGAACCATCGAAAATGGGGCTTTCAAACTTGGCACGTATCGTCCTTGTTTCAAGACCTTTTTACAGTATGTAGCGTACATCGTGCGTATATCTATCGTGCGTTCATCGTATATCATGTGTATATCTTTCTTACGGATATGTTGTACATCTCACGGTTAATATGTTTACTGTTTCCATTTTATGGGATATTTGGTTAATACTTTTTGTACTATGTGTATCATCTAAGGAAAGAAAGAGTTGTTCTTTACTTAAGGTTATAGTAACGTAAGAAACCGCTCATATCGTATCGTTTAGTGTGCGTATATGTATCATACGTGAATAGTATATCACGCGTGAACTATCGTATATCTTGACAACACATATGCTCACATATTTTGTATCGGACTTGACACACCATCATTCGGCAAAAATTTGAGAGCGAAGAAAAAAATCTTTCTCCGACTCTGCGCGATGTTTCCAGATCACAACTTTGTTTTAAAAGAGATCAACGCAGAAATCTAAACCGAAAGTAGTTTATTTTAGAATTTTCAGCAAATTTAGGAAAAACATTGAAGAAAAAATTCCCGCATTGATTGTTTTGAAAATCCTTATATCATTTTGACTCCTGTAGCGTAATAAAACGTATTGGCGATTTTGGCGTTCCATAACTTGAACATATATGAAGCAAATTGTTTGAATAGTTATGGTTACAACATGCCAGTCTGTAAGGTGGGCCAGTATGATGATCGTAGATATATAAATGGGCGTTTGGTCAGCAGCCAAAATCAGCTCAGACACGGGTTTTTTGGGCCCTGAAAAAACGCACGCTACCTCTGCTACCTCTATTCGTGTTATGACTGCTATGATGCACCGTACATTTGCAGCATCAAACCAATCGCATTATTTATAGGATCTAATGTCAATAGACAGGACACACACAAAATTGGCGCCAAAAGGTTTAAAAAAGGGCCATATATTGGCCTCGTTTTTTGTTGTTGTTGTTTTTTTCGCACAGTACATCATGGCCTTTTGTGACCTTCTTTAAATAGACGCGTACTGCCTATCTGGTTGTGCTTATCTGGCACCGAAACAAGAACACAAGCAACGTTGTTTAAAGCTGTCACCCTCACACACTACCAGTTAACTGGCTTTAGTCTGACAGTACAATGAGAGTTTACTGAAAGTAATTAGACACATCACTGAGAGTGAACTGACAGTAACCTGACAATTCAATGATGGAAAATATTATACTTATTACATTGTTTTATTATTTTGTTTTATTAATTTATTTTGAATAAATCAATTAATCAATACCTTGTTTGTTGCGATATTATCATTAATAGTACTACTACTACTACTACTACTACTACTACTACTACTAATAATAATAATAATAATAATAATAATAATAATAGTGATAATAATATTTATTTATTTATTCATTTATTTATTTCGCCACATCACAGCATTAGAAAAAATATTATCTTCATTAATTCATTAGTAAGACAGATTACTAAAAGCTACTCTACCATAGACTGTCAGTTTACTCTAATTAACCTTATTTGCGTTTCGGTATACTCTCAGTGCGCTGTCATTTCACTCTCAGTTTATTCCCAGTGCCCTGTCAAATTTTATATATGCATACATGTATTTACAAAACATCTACGTCGGTTTTTAATAAGGTAATTGGATAATTCCTTAAATTATAATTTCTGTCACCATATACTAAAGTACAGTCGACACTCATTAGCTTGAACTCTTTGCGATCATCACTGTAAGACTTTAAAGAACTCCGTGATAAATGATTTTTATACACACAATACAGGTACTACATTACGTTTTAAAAAACATTTTTGGTCAAAAACACATGCTTTATTTCCATTGTTGAAAATGAAAACATAATCCCAAGCATCTGGTCTGGATCAGAATTGCTTGAAATTAAAAAAAAACTGCTCAAATGGCAGGTACTTAGAGTGGATTTCGGAATAAGCAGAAGTTCTACTTAACCGATTTCGAGATAACGAGAGTCGACTCATGGGGCATTACTGTCATAAACATAATTCAGAGACAAAGCTACCCTATCCGATATTTATTCAATGTCCTGATGGCTGTTTAAGATCTCTCGTGCGTAAGCATGTCAACAATAGCTAAACCATCTATTGACATATCTGTGAAAAATGCGTTGGTATTAGTAGGTCTTCAGAAAATGGGGTTAAAGGGGTGCCGAAATTTTCACAGCACGGTTTTGTGACAAATGGGGCCGCATTTTTCACATGTGTGAAAAATGGGGCCGCATTTTTCACACGTGTGAAAAATGCGTCAACCCATTTTTCACACGTGTGAAAAATGGGTGGCGTGAAATTTGCGGTTCAACAAGGGTGTTTTGGCTATATTAGAAACTATAGAATCATATCTATTTTATTTCATAAGCAAACAGAGCAGACCATGATCAAACGACCCCTATTGGAGCCATCTTATCTGGGTCTACTGTGTTTGCAAAGGCGTAGAAAGGCATATTTATGGAGTAAATGGTTAAGCTGTTACACACTTGTACCAGTTTGTTCATTACTCACCTGCTTAACCGGTTTACCTGATAGTATGCCTCTACAGAGTAGACATGGGACCTGTTCTGATTGCTTATAATTTACAGATTCTAATATGTATATACAATAAAACCTCTCTCTAACGGCCACTAAATTACATAAATTATTTTGTGTTACAATGAATGAATAAAAGACTTTATCAAAAGAGGGTTGCCCGGTAAGTCAACAGACTAATCTACCCCGGGCCCTCTATCGGGAGCATTTCATACACAGTATATAACAAACAGAAATATAAACAGTATCTGTAATTTAACAGTTAGACAGGACAGACTAGCCATATAATGTACGTTTTACTCGATTAAAACAAACCGAATGCGTAGACTGGTTTGAAAAGTGTAATATGACATTATAATTGTGTATACCAAGAACGAAAACTTTCACAGAATTTTTTCATTCTGGGATCAGGCAGGTGACTGCGTAAAGCAAGGTGAAAGTAAAACAGAACGCTCCTATAGGAGCGTTCTGTTTCACTTTCACCTTGCTTTAAGCAGCCACCTGCCCTAAATGCCAAATAATTAACACAATTTAGTGGCCGTTATAGAGGGGTTTGACTGTATTTTCACATCCATAAAACACAGAAAAGTGATAGTCTTTCGAGTATCAACAAGTGATGACAAATAGTCGACTGCGGTACGTTTTCATTGTTCCACCATTATCATCATCACTATCATCATTATTATCATCGTCATTATTATTATTATTATTATTATTATTTATTATCGTTAATATGGTTTCAATAAGGATTTCAAAAAGATCAGAACTTTATTAGAAAACAAGAGGGCCATGATGGCCCTTAATCGCTCACCTGTTCGTAACAGATTAATGATTTCAATGACAGATTGAATAATTTGATAAATCTTGGTAGAAAACCATCAGATCATGCTACATACTAAATATAAAGAGTCTAGACCTTAAAGATTTTCCTATGAAAAACTGTTAAGCCCCAGAGCGGGGTCAATTTTGATCCGGGGTTCATAATTTGAAAATCTTGGTAGAGGACTATTAGATAATGCAACATACCAAATATCTAAGGTCTATGCTTTACAAGTTCAGAGAAGACTTTTAAAGATTTTTAAGAGAAGATTTTTAAAAACTTTCCTATAAAAAACTGATATGCCCCTGGGCGGGGAAGTTTTCAACCCAGGGGACATAATTTGAACAATCTTGGTAGAAAACTATTAGATAGCGCTACATACCAAATATTAAAGGTCTCTGCCTTACAGTTTTGGAGAAGAAAATTCTTAAAGCTTTTCATATGAAAAACTGATAAGCCCCAGGGCGGGGCCATTTTTGACCTAGGGGTAATAATTTGAATAATCTTGGTAGAAAACCATTAGATGATGCTACATACCAAATATCAAGGGCCTAGACCTTACAAATCTGGAGGAGAGGATTTTTAAAGATTTTCCTATGAAAAACTGATAAGCCCTTGGGCGGGGGCCATTTTTGGTCCGGGGGTCATATTTTGATTAATCTTAGTAGAGGACGATTAAACAATGCTACATACCAAATATCAAAGGTCTATACCTTATAATTTTAGAGAAAAATACATTTAAAGATTTTCCTATGAAAAACTGATAAGCCCCGGGGCGGGGCCATATTTGGAACAGGGGTCATAATTTGAACAATCTTAGTAGAGGACCATTAGATCATGCTACATATCACATATCAAAGGTATATGCCTTACAGTTTCAGAGAAGATGATTTCTTCAAGATTTTTCTATGAAAAACTGATAAGCCCTGGGGCAGGGCCATTTTTGGCCCAGAGGTCATAATTTGAACAATCTTAGTACAGGACCACTAGATGATGCTACATACCAAATACCAAAGGTCTATTCCTTACATTTTCAGAGAAGAAGATTTTTAAAGATTATCCTATGAAAAACTGATAAGCCCCGGGGTGGGGCCATTTTTGGCCCAGGGGTCATAATTTGAACAACCTTAGTAGAGGACCATTAGATGATGCTACATACCAAATATCAAAGGTCTATGCCTTACAGTTTCAGAAAAGAAGATTTTTAAAGATTTTCCTATGAAAAATTGATAAGCCCCGGGGCGGGGCCATTTTTGGCCATGGGGTCATAATTTGAACAATCTTAGTAGAGGACCATTAGATCATGCTACATACCAAATATCAAAGGTCTATGCCTTACAGTTTCAGAGAAGAAGATTTTTAAAGATTTTCCCATGAAAAACTGATAAGCCCCGGGGCGGGGCCATTTTTGGCCCAGAGGTCATAATTTGAACAATCTTAGTACAGGACCATTAGATGATGCTACATACCAAATATCAAAGGTCTATGCTTTACAGTTTCAGAGAAGAAGATTTTTTAAGATTTTCCAATGAAAAACTGATAAGCCCCGGGGCGGGGCCTTTTTTGGCCCGGGGGACATAATTTGAACAATCTTTGTAGAGGACCATTACATCATACTACATACCAAATATCAAAGCTCTTGGCTTTGAAGTTCCAGAGAAGAAGATGTTAAGTAAATTGTTGACGCCCGCACGTACGCACGACGCACGACGCACGACGCACGACGCACATACGCACATACGCACATACGCACGACGCACGACGACGGACGCCGGACATAGGATCATCCCAAAAGCTCACCTTGGCACTTTGTGCCAGGTGAGCTAATAATTACCCCAACAATTTTTTTATAATTTATTGAAATCAAGCACAGCGTGTCCATAAGTTGATCGCGTCATTGCATTGGTTTAACCCTTTCCTTCATATAAAAGCATTTTCACGCATTTGCAAACAGAGTAGACCCAGACCAGACGGCTCCTATAGGAACCTTCTGGTCAGGGTCTGCTTTGTTTGCTAATGCAATTTGATAGATACGTTTCTGAACTTTCTAAAATGGCCACAATGATGTACCTTCTGTATTTCATTATAACTATTTTGTCCATGAATATTCAGCAGGTACTGAGATTTTGAATAAACATAGAACAGGGAAAGTGCCAAAGGGGTATGTTCTATTAAAAACCTGCTTAACCCTTCATCTGATAGCCCTGCCTTTTTATATCTTTGTAAACAGAGTAGACATAGGGTCTGCTCCGTTTGCTTTTAAGTTACATATATTGGTTTGCTATACATTAATTTTTCTTATTCTATAATATTGTGTAAATACCTAGGGTATTGCACTTGTCCTATAGGAGCTTTCTGCACAACGTTCGTCCTGCATTAAGCTACCACATGCCCCTGTCACCGAGAACTTTGCCCCTTTTTGGTGGTCGCATTAGAGGGGTTTTACTGTACCATCCAAGGGTTGCATAAACGCATACAATATCTGCAGCATTCACCTGAAAATAAGTTTCTCGTCAACTAACTCTCAGTCTTTAGGGGCAATTATCCATAAACAAACGTTTCGTCAAATTCTAAGCGAATTACGTCCCTTGCAAACGGTATCTATGTTGGAAATGTCAAACTTAAAATCAATCAGTGGGTAAACCGCTGTTGAGGGGCGTTATAATTCGTGTTGTGATGACACCGGTTAAATGACTGAAAGAAAAATCTACATAGTTTAAAAAGTGTAAAACTGTGATGCTTACCTTTCAGCCTCCTTTTCGTCCGCCATCTTCGAAAAGTCTAAACATTCGCGGCTGTACAGCTTGCACCACAGTGAGTATAGCTTTACATGAAAACTGATTTCAGAGTTACACAGACAATACACATCTGTAAGTATGCAACAGAGCAATACTGAACACTGGGTCAGCCTTCAACGCCCTTGTGCCGTATTTCACATCACAACTGTAAAGCATCACCTCTAGAAACTCCACAATTCTACTGATGACAGTCTTTTCAAATCTAGAAATAATACGACGACACTTAAAGACGACGCTTAAAGACCTATAAAATGTATAAATATGACAAAATACTAAAGTCGTCTTGGATGAAAGGTCTGTCAATTCAAGCGCGTGTGAGACGTTCTACAAACCTTTTGATCATGTCATTCATGTGACCGCTTCAATGTTATATTTTGCTCCTTCTCTCTTCCCGTTTTGGTAATGGTTTTGAAATATTTTAATTTACTTTTCTTGCCCAAAATATTATAGGAAGGCTTCGGATCACTTTCATAATGATAAGAGTGATATTTCAAGGGACACTAATTTTTCAACCGCTTAAATCCTAATCAGCATTGACCTAGAATTGCAGACACATCGCAGGGCAGGGCGGATCGGCAGTTCTGGTTCAAAGGGTAGTTAAGTGGTATTTTGCTGTATTGAAAATATGTGATTAGACATATAGATCCGCCTATGGTGCATTAATACACAAAACATGTTAAATCGGACGTGGCATTGGTACGATTGCTGAATCCGATTTACGCTACTAAAGACTGGCTTCCACCAGTCTAAAAACGAGGTAGATTTTTTTTTTTATATCAATTCAAATGCTATCTGAAAATTTGTAATGTGAAAAACACTAAGGCTTTAGAAAGTTTGTGAAAGTTTTGAAGCTTTATGACGTCATAATACTATGTAGTGATGACGTCATAATTGTCACGCTTGAATGAATCTTTAGTCCAGGCGCTCTGGATATAATTCGCACCCGCTTTAATGATTGTAGTCAATCTAACTCTTCCTCTTATGAAGGGGAATATTAATCAAGATATAATTCGCACCCGCTTTAATGATTGTAGTCAATCTAACTCTTCCTCTTATGAAGGGGAATATTAATCAACATCAAATACCCAAAGTTCTTATAGCAAAAGCTCTATCCTATTTCTCAGTCAGTTATTCAATAGTATAAGGCGCTCAGGTAGTCGAGCATACTAGTCTATGGTTAAGAACCCTGTGTTGGGCAAAACAAACTGTTGTGAGGTTGGGTGCCCCTAAACCGATTTACCCCCCCCCCCCTATTGTCACTGACCGTTCCAAGGCGGTACTTCCATCTCCCCCTATTGTTTATTTGTCTTTGTGCGTCTCTTTACGTGTTTTGATAGATATGTATATTTGCTGTATTGCTTGTGTTGCTGTTCGGGCGGCTGTTTGTTCTGTGTGTTTCCTGCACGACTCATATTTGTACTTTTACTGGCCATGGCTATCACAGTACCCTAGACATAAAGACCCACCTATCAATAACCATCAGGACCATGATGCAACTGGGATGAAGCAGCTATTCAAGCCAGCTCAAACTCGTGATGAAGAAACCTTATCTGAACACGAGTTTCCTATAGATATACTCGAATTACTTGAATCTGTCGAAGTCCAAATGAACCCTAATGATAAAGCACAGCCTTTTACGAAGGTTCGAAACAACATTGAAACCGCAATGGATGAAAACCAAACATTTATTAAGCTGCCATTCGAGAGATCTAGTGACACATCTACGGATACATAAGTTAAGCTGACAGAGCTGACAGTAATTAACATAGAGCTGCAGCAGTCACTTAAAGATCGACTGCCTCAAAGCAATATTTTAAAGAATGAGAATGAAAGACTTCTGAAAGCCTTTAGGCATTCGTAACAAAGATAATGGCATTAATATTCTCCGGAAGAAAAATCAAGATTTTTCAACAAAAGTTGAAAACATAGGAAGTGCTTTTAGTAAAGCAAACTCTGAGCTGGCAAATACTAACGCTAAACTGCTCATATTGGAAGAAGATTCAACAAAGCTGAAGCGGCAACTACAATCCTAGCAAAAGGAAACATCTAATGTAGTTGACGCTAAGATGAAGCTAAGAGGCTCATTTGACCCGGTTGAAACCAAGTGCCCTGTAAACATGATTACTGGTGCCCGGTTTCTGTATAAAACACCCTGTTAACCCTTTCCCTCCTATAATATAAACACCTTTCACGCATTTGAAAACAGTATAGACCCAAATCAGATAGCTCATAGAAGACCAGGATCTACTCTATTTGTGCCATGATATATAGATATAATTATATACCATTCGTCGAAGCAAACATGCCCTTGAAAATGATAAAAATTAATCTAATAAATATTCATGGTGTTACTTTTTCTTACATGATTATTGAACAGGGAAAGGTTAACTGGAAAATAAAATGCAGTCGACGTATACATTTTTTCAGTCATGTGCTGGACACTATATATGAAAAATAAATTAACACATATATTAGAAAGCAAACGATTATAAAATAATCAGTATAATTACCAAGTAACTATAGTCATTGTTCCTGATATATATATGAAATGAAGGCTGTCATTAAATTTGAAATAGAGCTAGTTCTTTTTTTTTTTCAGTCTTATTAGAAGAGAAAATCTAAATTTTGGGCGAACATAATCAGCAGTTTACAGGGCACTTGTTACCTGCTTTATAGTAGTCAAATGGTCTGCCGGGCACCAGTCGCTTCTTCCCTTCAAGCATTTCCGGGTCACGAAAATCATGGCTGGCCGAATGTTGACAGCCGCGGGTTGTTTCGAAAACTCTTCAGTTTCGTAGAACCGGTAGTAACTTTGAGGTTGGCATCGACAGTAAGTTGAATGGTTATGTTAGTTTTATTGAATGAGAGTGGAAAACGGACCATATTATGAGATCTAGTGTGACTTTCGATGTCATCAGTGGTGAAAATGTGCATGTATGTGTCGGTAGTGACTCGGTCGACTAAATCTAAGCTGGAGTTTATCGTCTCAAAACAGTAATTTTTCGGCTTATGATCGGCAATCAATGGTGTGTATTTGAAAGACTGGACATTTCTGCGTGCATTGACTCATATTTGATTGAAATCGAGCGGAAATTGACGTCGTAACAAGACGCGGAATGTAGTTGGTGCATTTTTTCTGCCACTTTTGACCATTTAGTTGCATACCTTTATATAGTAATATACTATACGAATTTTTTTTTTTATGTCAAGTTATGATGTCTAAATGTATTTGAAGGTATTTATAAGCAGTATTTGTGAAATGGCCACACGCCTAGCACCTGTGGTTCGACGTAGTAAGATTACGGTCACCACTGTAATGTCATAAAATGTTAGTAAAGCGAAAACATATTTTTCTCTTACTGTATTTGTTGGATTTGTCGCATTCATGTAAATGATATTTAAAGCGATTTTTTTTTCAAAACGTGCCCTGTCTCTCATCTCAGTTCTCACATATTTATATTGAACGACACAATAAAACGCAAACCATTTGCAATCATCAGTAATGCACACTAACAACTCTCGAAATACATTGGTGTTATAATTATACAACTGCTCTTTTTCATGAATTAATACGGAACATGTTTTAAAATCAAAATATTCATGCCCATGACCGTTTGTAAGAAATTATATAATAGATCTTGCTCTACAGTTTCAATAGAAACTAATCAGTCCGGTGTATCAACATTTAATAAGCAAACAGAGTAGACCCTCATCTGTTGTCTGATCAGTGTCTACTCCATTTGCAAGGCACGAGAAAGCATTTATATGAAGGAAATGGTTAAAATTACACCCATTTCAGTCCAATGACCCTATTGACTTATAACAATCGTTGCAGTGTTGTCGGTACCACCGAAGGACCGGTCAGATTTATCACCGGATATAACGCATAAGCAAACAAAGACACACGTACTATAAAAAAGATATCCGTAGAAAATCTCGCGGGAGTATTCATGTTAACAAAAAGATGGCTTTCGTGACCGTTTATACTATTACTGTAGTGCACATCACTTTTAAGCCGCATAATGTATCCTCGTCGTACCATGAGTCGCGGTATTATCCCTTTATTCGCCCAGACCTTCGGAGAAGTAATTATCCCAAACTTTTTCATTTCCATAATGCATTTTAATTTCAAACTCAAACAAACACTTATTAGCTTTTCCAAGTACCTAATATTTTATTGATATATCTATAGCCATTTTTACACTCATAAACCAACAAATATAGATCAATCATGTTTTCACAATTCTTAATAATGTAGCCCTCCTACCAGTGAAATTTTATCAATAGCGTTCCATATAGACGCCCACTCTTCGGAGCGAGTGTCGATAAAGAAGAATTTAGGTCTGTGTAGGCAGCTGACTACTAAATGCTCAGTTAAATAAATTCTGAAAGAAGGAAATCCCTCGGAAGCAAAAACAGCAAATGCGAAAAGAGGAAATTGCCGACTCGGTTTTATTGAGTCTATTCACGAGCAGTTATTAAAAGTGCAAAACTACTCGCGCCTCCTAGCACCGGCTTCAAAAGTATTCAACTAAAACATTGAAACTGACGATACCGAAGAACCAGAAAATATAACAACACTGGGGATGAAGTACGGGGCGACTTTTTACAGCCGCCACATAAGCACTATTGGAGATTTCTGCATGACTGTCACCTGCCGAAGAGTATCTAAATTCTTCTCTATTAGACTTCTGGTTTAGACGGGGTATACTGCGTTCTATGACAGGCACAACACATGAACAACTCATGAACTAACAACAAAATCATAGTAATGACTGTACAATGCAACCCGTTTTAATAACCCTTGACCAGTTCAATATTCATATAAGAAAAATGAAATCACGAATATTCATAACTTGATTTTTTATAATGGCATACAGTAAAACCTCTCTATAATGGACACTTAATTGTGTTAATTAGTTGGTATTTATGGCAGGTGGCTGCTTAAAGCAAGGTGAAAGTAAAACAGAACGCTTCTATAGGAGCGTTCTGTTTTACTTTCACCTTGCTGAAAGCAAACACATGCCTTTAACACAAATTACTTGGTGTAATTTAGTGGCCGTTATAGAGAGGTTTTGCTGTATTTATATACAAAGGATCTTTTTGGTAAAGGTAATATTGTAGTCAGCTCTATTATAGTTTCATAAGCATACAGAGCAGACACTGATTGCAAAGATTTTTCTATAAAGGAAATGGTAAAAGCAGGTGCTGGAATAATCCGCATTAGTTTCATCCTGCATCGACTCATTCCCTCATAGGCTATTTTTAGACCGAAACTCTTTGAATAAATATACAGAAAAGGAGCATTTACTAGAATAAGGGAATTTTTTAGAATTGTCTTAAACGACTATCAGAAAGGGCCTAATTTGGGGTCAATAAGGTTTTAAGCAGACTGACATTCATATAGGAACTTTTTCAATTACTATTGCTCTGCAGTAACCCATTACATCATTGGCTATTTTTAGATACTATCTCTTTAAAAAAATCTACCGAAAAGGAGCATTAACTAGATAAAAGGAAAAATTTAGAATTTTGTAGTTTGAAACCATTGTGATAAATAGAGTATTTGCTCCAATAGGAGCAAATGCTCTATTTATCTCAATGGTTTCACAAAAGTCAAAAGTCGTCAATACGAGGGAATGGGTCAAGCAACCATCTGCTTTTTAAGATGTCTCTGTAAGCGGCCATCATATTAGAGAGACTCTACTGCCTTGCCTTCTCGGTTCAGATTCCCAAGTACATGTACTTTTATATCAGCATAGGATTGGTGCATTTTTTTATTTCCTTGGTTTGCTTTTAGCGTTCTTTCGCAATAGCTCATCAGAAAACTTCTTTGGGAGAAACAACACGTCGTTATGGAAAGTCGTTTCGTTGTGAATGTCAAATTTCATCGAACTGAAATAATAAGTGTGGTGACCCTCGAAACCGAAATTATGCATAAATTCTCGAATTTGTTTTCCACTGTTCTTTTTAGCATGATATACATATTCCATAATCAGTCCAGAAACTTTCACACTTTTGAAAAACTTTCTCCCACCATGTAATGCTTTCCATTCTGATCCTTCAACGTCCATCTTTATGAAAACCGTTTTATCCTTAAATAACGGTACTAAATCATCCATGGTCAATGCTGCAATAGTTGCCCCTTTACCACCTTGTCCTACCTTGTATGATCCGACATTATATTCGTGGCGGACCATTGAAATAGTTTCATGTTTATCTGACACTGCGTTCCAGAGTAGTGTAACATTTTCTTGCATCTCATTTAAGCGTAAGGATTTAGCTATTAAACGTAAGTTTAACTCGTTAATATCAATACCAACGACAGGAGCTCCAACTGCGGCTGCCCACACAGTGAATGTTCCAACATTGCACCCTAAATCCAACAGAATACTATTCGGAAAATGTTTGAGAAAATATTCGAGTGTTTCCATGAATTTTTTCTCCCATATTTGATGCTTGCGTACGGCTTTAGACACGATATCACGATTGTTGTAAACACACAGCTGAGAGTATTTCCCTGTCTCTTTAAACCCAGCCAAATATTTAGTACAAACATAATTCTCATCACTTGAAACTTCCGAACACCCTTTTTTGTATATGTTGTAGCGATTAATTGGTTGCTTATGTATAATACAAGACATTGAGTCCGGAAGATGATCCTTGAAACCATGTACTTTTTCTGGTGCGGTATCTATTTCTTTTGACGCAGTGTCTAGTTTTTCTGCAGTATCTTTCTTGCCTGATGCAGTATCTTTTTTGTCTAATGTAGTATCTCTTTTTCCTGATGCTGTATCCAACCTTGTTGTGTGACACCTGGCATAGTTTGCATAATAGAGGTTGGCACATGTAATGACCATTAAAATGACGAAAAGCAATGTCCGCGTCTTCTTCATCTTCATGATTGTCAAACTGATTTGGCAGCAGTGAATGAACTGTAAAGAAAAGAGACAGTTGAAACATTATATAGTAAAACCTCTCTAAACCGGACGTTAAAGTTAGTGTAAATGTCCAAACTCTTCTGTACCATAAATCCGGGTTAGAGTGGTTTTACTGTATATTGTTTCACACTTCAGCTTGTGGGAACAATATATGATATGCTTTTTGAAAATGTCTAATAAATTCGAAATATCTATCTCGTTTTCACTTATTACCCGTTTACTAGCAGCAATTAACACACACACGTGCACACTCACGCACGCGCTCGCGAACACACACACACGCGCACACACATTCTTCGTTTTAATTACTAGAAGTTGTTTACTGTAAACGTCAAATCACTTGTTCCACTTGTAATTGCTCTATCCAGACCACAGTTACATGTAATCATATGCATTTAAATCAAATGAACCCTTTCCCACATCGTATGTGTTTAAGTCATATATAACCGCTGGTCTCATTGAAATAGTTTATGCATGAATACGTTGCAAACTGGGGCACGCGCCATTTTGAAATAACTGGGTTTGCTTGTCATTTAACCCATTCCTCCATATGCTATTTTCAGACCCAACCTCATTGAATGAATCTACCCAAAAAGAGCATTTACTAGAGAAAAGTAAACAAAAAATGAATTTTGTAGTTTGAAACCATTTTGATAAATAGAGCATTTGCTCCTATAGGAGCAAATGCTCTATTTATCACAATGATTTTAAGAAGTCACTTTTACAGAGGCGCAGAAAGGCATGTTTATGGAGGAAGGTGTTAACTCGGTAATTTTGAGTATAAAACATGTTCACTGTGTGCATATTAAATTGAAATCGGTTTTAACTTTCATGCCATGAATACTTATACATTTATTCATAACTCTATGAATATTCATCAGCTGTTATTTTACAACGGTCAGTAAACAACGAAGTTTTATCTGGGTCTACTCTGCGAAGGCATTCAAAGACATATCTATGTAGTAAAGGGTTAAGACAAAGTGACATACCTGGTGTATTTTCTTTTAATTTTCACCAGTACACAATCAATGGTCGTGTATGTGTCTATGTAAGCAAACTTCGTATGTGTCATGTTCCTGTTTATTCATATCATCGAACGTATACTCAAAAAAATAATTTAAGGGTCACTGGATAGTTTCCCATAGAGATCAATGTATGCACTACACAACTGTGGCAATTCGTATCTTTTACAAATGTTGCTTAATCGCAAAGACATTTGCTGGAGTTATTGTTAGAGGTTCAATAACGGATTAAGAGGAATTTTTTTACCTGTGGGAGTGTTAAGCACCTCCATGGATAAAAAAAGTGATAAACGTTGTTTTCACAAACAAAAATGCATAGTTTTTAACATTCACATTTTTGTTCAGGATACTGAAAATCTATTCAATATTGGACATATTGGAAAATGGAAAGGTTTATCAACATGCTTGACATACCAAGGACATGTTTATGGGTATTCCAGATAAGAGTTAATTGAAATTCAGTTTTTAGAAAAATTCAGAAATTCTTAATTTTCATTTTTTTATTCCTTGGATGCCAATAGGACCTGGGCGCAGCTCAATTTCACTGGAAATCTTGGTTTAAATTATGTCGTTAACTCCTGTAAGTTTTTTTCAACTTCATCATAGCATATATGGAAAATATAGGACGCCAAAGTTGTAGGGTCATTGATTTTAACCCTATGGGAAATGTACCTGACTCTTTAATATTTTTGTTGAGTATCTATCCTAATATCAACTTCATAATTGACGGACCGCGACCATCGAGTCACACCCATGTGTGAACGCCCAACGTATACACGTACTGTATTTGAATGTGAAGGGAATGTGTGTTTCACCCTTTAGCTTGATCAAAGTTTCAAACAAGTTAGATTCCATGAAACATAACTCGTGCTTTCTTAGTATGGGCTTTGTAATATACTGTATTTATTATATTGTGTAAGTTATTTCAACTGAATCAGTTTAAACTGTTCAATATTTACCACTTGATAAACATGATACTCGAAGATGATCCGAACTTGCAAGCTTATGGTTCGATACTATATATAAAATCTTTCTCTGTCATAGTTGAATCTGTGATTGCCTATAGATGCAAACAGTTTGGATCAAGATGAGGCGCCGAGTAAGTCGGGGCCCTCTCATCAGGGTCTGCACTCTTTGTCATGTTACACTTTTCTTTAGAAGAATCCCTAAATATTCACCATAAGCTTGACCTGTTTGAATTTTGGAACAGTCCGTTTGAAAAGTCAGCGTTGTAAGGGTTAAACAGGATGAATAGTAAATCACGCGATAAATTAAATTCAATATCTTTCACCAGTCAAAAAATACAGCAAACCTCGCTAATCCGATCTGTAACTTAGTAAAGAATAATCGAAAACATTCCAGGCAAGCGACTGTTCAGTGTACTCTGCATAACTGTCGCCTGTCTTAAACCATTAATAATCATGAATGAAATGATGACGTCATGCATATTAAGTAGATTAATTTCCGATGATAATAGCTCATGGACACAACTGTAGAATCATACCTATATTATATCATAAGTAAACAGAGTAGACCCTGATCAGACGGCTCCTACAGGAGCCGTCTGATCTGGATCTACTCTGTTTGCAAATACATAGAAAGGCGTATTTATGGAGTAAAGGGTTAAAGAGCGATAATAATACGAATTTGATTAAGATAAGCGAGAGTTAACTGTACCTGTTCGTGTAGTTTCAATAGGCGGTAACGTAAATCTATATTTAATGTACATGTATACATTTAAGACACGGGTCGGTGCTTTTTTTATATTTACGAATTTCTCTAGTATCCTACTTATTAAAGTCAGCATGATTTTTATTTTCCATTTAAATTTCAGTCTCTGACCATGGTCAGGATCCAACCCTCTTCACATCTGCGTTGTACGTGAACTCTTTGCACACTAACCCCGAATCTGTGATCACATTTGCAAAAGTTTCGATCGAGATGAAACAACTTTATCGGCAATTATAAGAATGTGTAGCAGACGACACATTTTGTGTAGCAGACGACACATTTTGCAGACGACTATTACTCATCAAGATCCAAACTGTCTCACGCTCGGTCAAAGGTTTCTAAAATATTGTTCGAATTGGACTTGAACATAAAAGTTGAACCAGGTCGACATTTTGTTTTTGCAACGGGATGAGAGATATACAATAGGTACTGTCTTAAGCGGTCATCAAAATCGGTCTATTTATAGGCCTTTACGACAGGTGATAGCTTAATGCATTACGTTTGTCATGTATTAAGCAACCACCTGCTTTTAAACACTCCTGTGTTCAATAAATGAATGGTCGCTTGTGACAGGTTCTACTGTATTACCGTATATATTCAGCAATTGGACGCTCTGGATGTTTTTGTAGTCCCGATTCTTTTAGCACTCCGCCCTCTATCTTCGTTAATTCTTGTCCCGCTTTTCGCGAACTGTATTGCATTTGCAAACGATCTCGATCCAGATGGATCGCATGGTAAATCGGGGCCTTATCAAGATCCAGACCGTCTGACATTCGGTCATTGGTTTCTCAAAAGTTTGAATCAACATTAGTCAAAATTGCAACAGATCCTAATGTTAGCAGACATTATATTTTCACAGCTAGGGTAGTGCTGTGTTAAAGGATAAAACACTACAAGTGGGCCGGTTTGGAGACAAAACAGGAAGTGACGTAATGAATAATCGAGTAACTCGACTTCTAATAAGGTTCCAAACTGGTTGATACTTAAGGGATGTACAGTAAAACCTGTCCTAAACAGTCATTCATTTATTGAACATAGGAGTCTTAAAAAAGGCAGGTGTTTGCTTAATGCAGAGAAAAAGTAATGCAGAAAGCTCATATAGGAGCTTTCTGCATTACTTTTGCCCTGCATTAAGCTACCACCTGCCTTACATACCCATAATTAGACCTCCCTTTGATGGCCGCTTTAGACAGGACCTAATGTATCACACGAGTTTGGCAGACGACAGTAAGCTCAGCAATATTTCTGTACTCAGCAATAATTTACTTTATAACTTGTGTCAGCTTTATTTATATCACTGTCAATGACGATCTTGTGATTACCTTTATTTATATCACTGTCAATGACGATCTTGTGATTGCCTATCTAAACAGTTTGAGTCCAGATGGATGAGTGTAATTGTGTTTCATCAAGACCCGAACTAATGGATGCTGAGATAATTAATTTTTAAACAACAAAAAGCGAAAATTCAAAACTGGCTATCGAAGCAAGCAACAACTTCCGTGATAGCGAAGTGGGTACATATTCATGTAAGAAATGATAATACGTACATGTATCATGAATATTTGCTAGCTAAAACCTCATTATGACATGTGTACAATTTGTTGTTTTTGGTTTTGGTAGGATCTGCAACGTCAGAGATCTATCATAACTTCTTAAGCGAAGAGAGCATGCCCTCATCAGACAGCTCCTACAGGAGCCGTCTGATCTGAATCTGCTCTGTTTTTGTGCAACTGCTTGAAAAAGCGAAAGGGTTAATTCCGATCGTAGTACATTCGTACTAGATCTATTTTCTTTCACGCCTTTTTTTAAAACAAAGTAAGGATGTCCAGTTTCATCCACAGAAGTAGGCTACTACAGTAAAACCGCTCTAAACTGGATATTAAATTCAGTATAAATATCGGTATTGGAGACAGGTGACAGCTTGGTGCAGTGAACGCCATGCAGAAAGCTCCTCTGAGAGCTTTCTTTGTGACTTTCACCCTACATTAAACAACCACCTTCCTAAGAGTATCTAAACTCTTCTCTACTAGAGTTCTGGTTTAGAGGGGGTTTACTGAATTCTGATGGTTTGCAATACATGTATATGCCTACCAAATACGATGTACATTTGTATGTGATGGTACAAACATATAAGGTTAACCGAAACAAAATATCAGTCAACAGTCCATAGACATACAGTAGAACATGTCCTGAGTGGTCATTCATTTATTGAACATAGGAGTCTTAAAACTAAGGTGGCTGCTTACTGCAGGGCAAATTAGTGCAGAAAGCTCCTGTAGGAGCTTTTTGCATTTCTTTTGACCTGCATTAAGTTACCGCCTGCCTTACAGACCCATAATTAGATCTCACTTTTTTTGATGGCCACTTAAGACATGTTCTATTGTATATACATTGGACTGTGTGACGGTACATAAACATTGGGTTAACCCTTTCACTGCCAATGTCGTATAAATGCACCACGACAAATAGTGCAGCCCCATACCAGACGCCGCCTTTTGAAGGCGGCGTCTGGTCAGGGGCTTCACTTTTTGTCTCAAATTGATTTCTATATCTGTGCTTTATTCCTTTGGAATTCGCATTCATTTATCTCTTGTCCTTGTTTTACCATATGATTTTTACAAAATTGGACTGCAGACGACAATTAGAAATTTGGCCCCGAAAGGGTTAACTGAAACTAAAATATAAATCAAACAGTTCAGACACATTGTACATACTGAACAGACTAACAACCACGAACCTATAAAATATACAAAGGTCTATGCTTCAAGAATAAAGATCGTTCTGGGATCAAGTTCGATCAAGTAATACAATAAACCCCTTTAAAGCGACCAATTTATGATAAACGTTGATGAGTTTAAAGTTGGTGGATGCTTCATGAATTGTGAAAGTATAGTAGAACCTGTTTTAAGCGGTCATTCATTTATTGAACATAGCAGGCGGTTGCTTTATGCAGGACAAAACTAATGCAGAAAGCTCCTATATGAGCTTTTTGTATTACTTTTGACCTGCATTAAGCTAAATTAGACCTCTTTTTGATGGTCACTTAAGACCGGTTTTACTGCAATACAAAAAACACTCCTACATGAGCTTTCTTCATAACTGTCATGATGCGTTAAGCTATCGCTTGCCTTAACTGAAAACTCTTTTTGGTGGTCGCATTAGAGGATTTTACTGTATAAATGTTATAAAACATACTGTTGGTAGAACGGGCTTAGGCCATAGTGCTAACGGTTTCTCTGTTTATTCAATCTATATCGTATAACACCTCTCTAGTACGAACTTTTAGAAGAAAAAGAATTGTAGCAGCAGCTTAATGCAGAGTGAAAGCCTGACTGAGAGCCTACAAGTGAGCTTTTTGTATGACTTTCACTCTAAAAGTCTAAAAGACGGGTAATAATACTCTTTGGATCGTTTAGAATAACAAGACTTCAGTGTACTCATTCACTATGAAATGCTGAACAATTAAAATGGGGCGGCTAATCAGTGCTTAATCATAACTCTATTTACAGTATTTAGTAACAATTTGTATAATAGCAAGAGGATTATGAGCAATAAGCAGTGAAGATCCTGGAGAGCTCCTCTGTGTATCCTCTGATCTGGGTCGGCACTGTTTATAAATGCCAGTGCGCTCAGTTCCCGCACTCAAATGGTTAACAGTGTATATATTGCTACACGTTGCAGAGTCTGAGAAATGTACAGATAATCATTTCTCCATTTCTATAGGGTGACTAACTCGGCGGAACGGGTATTGTCTCAGCAACAACCATTTTACAGCAGTGTCCTCATTTCCGCTTGTCTTCAGAGTTTTTATCAAAACTTCAGCCGGGGCCGTCGGAAAAAATGTCATCATTCTTGTAAGGGCGTGTGAAAAATTCATCTGTGTAGAATCGACATCTAAATTCGTTAGCTTTCTTCTGTATAGTTCTCTAATTTCCTTTTGGCGTTTCTCTAGATAGTTCTTATGTATCTCTGCTTCAAGAGAAACTCTCAGAAATTGTCCATGGATATATGCTCCAGAATTGATGCCGACGTTTTCGCGGCATGTGGACATAAAAATAGCTATTAGAAAACCTAGGGTGACCGCACCTCCGACCACGTAATACCAGTTAGCAGAAAACCAGTCTCTGACACTGTTGTAACCAGGATCAGAAAAGGCTTGATTCATTCTATCCAATGTAGACTTACGGTCACCTGATACACATCTGCCATTTCCATCACAAAATCCTTTGCCGTCATCA
The DNA here is from genome assembly GCA_963576725.1 of Azorinus chamasolen. Lineage (NCBI taxonomy): Eukaryota > Metazoa > Mollusca > Bivalvia > Cardiida > Solecurtidae > Azorinus > Azorinus chamasolen. Next base: position 97,291,157 of record OY755235.1, on the reverse strand, counting down.
CATAATGCACCATGTATTTTCTTTCGGCCGTCATTTGTTTTGCTCCAAGTTGTTGAACACATGGTTGTGTTGGACATGCAACACTCATAGCATTGATCTGAACCCTGACACATACACGGAAACGTGTTTTCTACAGCACAAATGCTACCAACACATCGACCACTGGAACACGTTTTCCGCCCACTGTTACACAAAGATCCGTCTAATTCGGGTGTTTCTGTAGGACAGTGTTCAGAAAAGCCATTGCAGAGTGCAGGAAGGGTGCAGTCACGCTTATGTCTACATATCTTTTTGTCCATTGCTGTAATAATTGTGCAGGAATCTGAACAACAAGGAGACGTCTTGAAAGAACATTCTTTGCCAGCCGATCTACGCACTGTGCATGGAAGGTCCGAGTGTGTGTTCCCTGCGTAATTCGGCGTGCAACATGGGTCTATGGCCTGGCACGTATCTTGTGTTCCACAATCACATTCTTCATTTTCTTCTACTATACCATTTCCACATACGGGTTCTTTAGAGTCTTCAAAACAAGAACCCTTGTTTCGTATCACTGGGAACATATAACTGATACTACAAGGGGAGAATATGTCTGAGTTTGGTTTGATGTCATTGCTCGCGGAGGGATACATTATGTAATTACCGTAGTCATCACCGGGTGCACAGTATGCATCGGAAGTTTCATCATGTGGACTGCCAAAATTATGTCCGAACTCATGTGCCAATATCACCACAGAGTGATACATCGGGAGACGTTCACCCCTACTCGTCGTGGTAATTAGGGCAGTATTGTAACTCATTAGTTTTCCATTGGTATTTATTCTTTTTTGGCAAATTCCACCAGGTGGTCCAAATTCGTTTGGACTGGCGATCCATGCTAAACCTATAACATCTGCAAAGTCTCTGCTGGAAAACGATGTTGCCAAACAAAATCTATCAAAATTGTACTCTGCAAATGAATTCAGGTACTCATGCACGTCTGATTTATCCGCCATTTTGTAGCCCACAGGACTTGTGAAAATTGTTATATTGCCCACCTGAAAACCAATGTTATCACCTTCCCCGTCGCCTGCGAAGTCTGTTCCTCGAAATATCAAATTAGTTTCGGATACTAAGTATAACATTTCGGAAATAGTACTCATGATGTCAGAATGCCCTATTTCCCTATAAAATGTATGATCAGCTGTGATGTGCAGTGAACATTCAGTGTCATGAAGACTTCTTTTATTTATTTTGCGTTTATCTTCTTTACATTCTTCTTTTCTGCCTGTACTAAGCGGGTCGAGATATGCTGCAGTTGCTACCACTGATTTAGGTCTAACGTCGCCACTTTGATAGAATACACAGGCATATCGTTGACATGAGGATTTCTCTCTTGTAAACTTTGTTGAAGAGTTTGATAAATTATAACGAGATGCTGGTTCAATAAAACGTGTATCATTAAAGGTTTTGATAAATATGTCCAAACCTTCTGGTGTAACTTTCATTATAGCTTTGTGGTCACAGCATGGTTGTCTGATCCTACCTGAATATACATTAAACCTGTCAGTAAATGAAGAATTAAATGGTTTGTCTAATCGATTTGAGTTTACGTAAATATCTGCACGCTGCCAAATTGGATATTCTTTTGAAAAATCTATGATGTACTCAATATGTTTTACTGTGAACGACACTTTCATGCGATTCTTCAAATTTGGAGAACAAACATCAACTTTCACCAGTTGGTAATCGAGAAACCATTTTGAAGCAATGGTGTTTTTGGATTCTAGATGTTCATCTAGCTTTTTGGACGTCTTTGCTGTAGCGGTAAATATAAAAACAGTCAACATTATAATTTCAAGAACATGTTTACGTATCTGCTCCTCCGACCCAAAATTCAAAATCGCCGCCATGGTTACTTGTCTGGTGTGGAAACCGAATTCAAAGCAATGATTTCTAGTTGAAAGAACATGGCTTCTTTGGTTCAAATTGATCGAGATTCAGGTCTTTTGAAGTGATAAATTGTACTTCAACATCCATCAAGTCTAACGGCGAGGCTAGGTAGATTTTAAACAGCGTTCACGATAAGAAAATGAACGATGTGGTTTTTTATCTATACACCGGTGATCCTACACACCAAACGCTTGCTGGTCGATTTGGAACACTTCCGGTTTCTTTCAAAATTTCGAAATGACGACGTTTATGCACAGTTTCTGCTCAAGACACTTTTTCTGTGTCGATCATGAGAGTTATCCGACTGTCGCTGATCTTAAACAAGCCGTATTTCATGCAGAGGTTTGTATGAATGTAAATGAATGCTTTATTTATTTTCAGTACAACAATATCGGATTTTGCAAACAACAAACAGGCCTCCCATGTTTTTGTTGTTGTTTTTTTTCGCCATACCATCGTTTTCATTAATTTCAATAAGGCAGAAGAAGAAAAAATCACCATTTTGGTGATTGACTTACAGCCTTTCATCCATTTTCCATGGGGTGAAATATATTATTTAAGACACTGTAACAGGCACCATCGGCTACCCCTAAGTCGGTTACCAGTCGTTTCGCCCACCTAGATGTTTCGCACCCATTCAGCCTAACTTAAAAGATGAATTCAGTCCATTTTGTACCTTTATGTCTACACATCTACATCTTTACGTAGTCCTGTCAACATTGACACTTACACTACGGTGCGCAAGAAAAAGAAGGTAATAAAGAAAAAAAGATAGGACAGAAAGAAAAACACTCAAGTCAAGAATAACCGGTGCAGATTTGAAAGGTAAAAGGTAGAAATAGAAAGTTTACTCAGTTATGTTTCAAACCATCAGAATCTGACCGCTTCAGCTACCGTGGCAGTACCAGCATAGGCATAGCCATGGCTTAAAAAATTATAAGCACAGCGAGGCACAAAGTGCCGAGCTGATGGAGAGTGTGGAAGGGGGTTTCCCCCTCCCGCTGGATGGGGTACGGGGGCCTCCCCTGGAAAAATTTTGAGTAATAAGCTGTCATATGGTGGGCCGTGGCATGTCTTGGACAATAATTTTTCATGGTAATAATTTGCAACTAAACCTTTTTTTTTTCAAGAATTAGATCTATTTTGAACAAAGTTTTGTTAACATGTATCTACCCGTTTTTAATTTGATGTTCAGGATGATGTTTCGGAAATTAATACATGTATATAAACTTGTGCCAAGTTTCACTTTGAATGAGTAATTCAACATCGTCATCATCCATAACTTACTAACTTACAATAAAGAATCTTTCATATGCTGTTTGGATAATACTTGATAGTGTTAACTAACTGTTTCTATCTCTCAGGTGGTCTCGTAAGGCGGTAATGAGCTATAAAGGCGCGATCCAACCTTTCAATAGTTCATTGAACAAGTGTGGAAAAGGTATAAATACTAGCAAAAGGTATAAATAAGAACCAACAAATGGACGCCATTCTCTTAGATTTCAGCAAAGCCTTTGACAAGGTCAGCCACAAACATCTCTTACAAAAACTAGACTTCTATGGGATACGAGGAAATATCCACACATGGATAGCTGACTTTTTAAAATGTCGCTCACAGCAGGTCGTCCTTGATGGTGCCAGTTCAGATATGTCTCCCGTCACCTCTGGAGTTCCACAGGGTAGCGTACTTGGCCCCCTCCTCTTTCTTGCATACATCAATGACCTACCATCTAGAGTCAAGTCCACTGTGCGGCTATTTGCCGATGACTGCCTGATGTATAGACAAATAAGAAATGAGGAGGATGCAAGACAACTCCAGAGTGACTTGGACTCATTACAGGAATGGGAACAGGAGTGGCTCATGTGCTTCAACCCCGACAAATGTGAAGTGATCCATGTCACAAACAAAAAGAAACCCGTGAAATTCACTTACACCATCCACAATACGCCTCTGAAACCTACCAATGCCGCAAAATACCTTGGAGTTACTTTCACATCTGATCTTAACTGGAAAACACATATAGAAAACATATCGAAAAAAGCAAACAGCACAATGTCCTTTATTAGAAGAAACATCAGCTCAAGCCCACCAAAGATTAAGGAAAGAGCATACAAGACATACGTCCGACCAATAGTGGAGTATGCCTCATCAGTCTGGTCCCCACATGCAGACACACATATACATCAGATTGATATGGTCCAACGCAGAGCAGCCAGGTTTGTCAAGCGAGACTATGAACGCACAAGCTCAGTGTCATCCATGCTTGAGGACCTCAAATGGAACACTTTACAGCACAGACGAAATGTAGCCAGGGTCACCATGTTGTACAAGATCATCCACAACATGGTAGACATCAATCCTGATCCTCCACTCCGCCCCTCTAGACCAAATAGAAACCATAATAGGCAATACACCCAGATTCCATGTTCTAAATCAGTATACCAGTATAGCTTTTTCCCTGCTTCCATTGTACTATGGAACCATCTGCCGCAGCACGTCGTGAACATACACACACTTGACGGCTTTAAAGCGGCCATGTCCAGTGTCCACAATCTGTAATGAGACGTCCGTTTTTATCCTGTTTTTAACTGTACAAAGAGACATTTTTATTGATCAAACCATCTCCAGTAGCTGCGCATGTCAGTTTTTAATCATATCGCGAGTATACTCTAAGCAGAGTGATGCGATTAATGAAGATGATGAAGATGATGATGATGAACAATGTACTAAGTATAGAGAACTTCTAGGAATCTGACATCCTAAGTCTGCTTTTGAGATCGAGTGTTCCTTTATCTAGAAAACATACCCCAAAAGAACCTGAAAACTTTTCAGAAGCTCTAGAAGGGGCATGAGTGTCTGAAATTTTGCTTTGTTTTCTCTTTAAACTTATTTTCATCTAAATGCATGAATATCAGGCCTGGAATATTCCACTCGTCTGCTTGCCGTGACGAGTAACTTTCTTGCAGGAAGAGTAGAATTTCAGAAATTTTAACAATGAATTTAAGTAAAGTAAGACAAAAGCAGCTGGCAGGACGAGTAAAAGTTTTAGGATTTTTCCAGGCCTGAATATTCATTGACATGGTTAAAACCAGGTGGATGTGGTGTAAAGCAAGCCCCGTCAAACGTTGCTATGTCAACTACGGAGATAGGTTTTGAGCCTCCTTGGATAATGCGGGAGATTACAAATATTTGCGTATTATTAATACGCAAACCTCGCAGTGTTTAGGACTGTACGACTCAGTTATTTTGCAATGATCGGCGACAAAATAAATTAATGTCAATGAATCAAGTTAATAAAATGAGGGGAACTCGTCGTCAACCAAATGATGACGTATTTCATATGAGATAAGGTGGTGGTTTCTCTTTTTGTATTGCAATGTTTGCTTTCAGGGGATCACCTCCCTTCAGAATTTATAATCTTCATAACAGCAGGTGTTAAGTGCTTGTGTGGCGGTCGTAAAACGTCGCCCCGTACTTCATTCTCAGTGTGGTTATACTTTCTGATCCTTTGAGATCATGGATTTCAGTACTTTTTGTTCTGAAAATTGAATACCGCTTTAGCCGGTGCGAGGGGATGTGAGCAGTTTCGCACTTTCAATTAGCCTACTGCTCATGAACAGACGCAATAAAGCCGAGTCTGCAATTTTCTCTTTTTGTATTGTAAATTTGTAATTGTTTGTTTTCGGGGGATCACCTCCCTTCAGAATTTTTAAGTGTATAGTTTTTACTGATGACATCAAACTATACAATTTCACCATTGGTTTCACTGATATGAGACTCAAAGAGTGTATGTTAAAGTGACACTATTATAAACTGTTATGACATAACTGTATCATTCCAGTCTGTATCAATTACATGTACGCACAGAAAATGAATTGTGTTGGCAGTTTTTATTATGCTTGGCATTTTTTGTATTACGCATGTGCGTATAGGGCGCTACGCCCTTGACCAGGGTGCGAGACCCTGCTGACACAGCTCAAGCCCCTCATTTGGTCCTACTTTGTAACGGGGTTAGAAGGTCACTAGATCTTAAAGTTGGACAACCCTCTCTTAAATGATGCCAAAGAGTGGGCCTCATCAATGGATGCTGGTAGGGAGTTCCATACTGGAATACTTCTTGGACTTTAAACCCTTTAATATAAAAATACGCCTTTCTGTAAGAGCGGCCTGACCAGGGTCTGATCTGTTTGCTTATGTCATGAAATGATTAATCTACAGTTTGTACAATGAACAAACATTCCTATGTGCATGTTTATAATCAATTTATCTAAGTAACATTTGTGATCTCATTATTTTTTACATGAATATTCGTAGACTAGAAGATTATTGTTTGAGCTATTTTTATCTATGTGAAACTATTGACTTTTAGTTTATAGTGCAAAAGTCATACTTGAATAGATCTATTGTTGAAAGTTAATTTGAATTATGTGTAATACTAATAGATTGTAATAAGGTTTAAATTATAAATAATTAACCCTTTACTCCATGAATATTCATTTTTGAAACAATGACTTAACTTTGCATGCTTGTTTATATTTGTTTTTACTTGTTATTATTATTATTATTATACCACATTTATATAGCACTCTTTTCACACAGGATATGTGCGTTCAAAAGCATTTATCTATTGATTTACATTTGTTTTGCCCGAATAAAAGCCCTACAGGGTAATGTTGTATTGTTTGCTGTATCCGACTGAAAATAAAATTTGTCTTTGTCAATGACATCATGAATATCAGTTAGTTTACTAAGTGTCTCCCCTGAATCTAATCTGTATGCAAAGGTTATCACAAATTTGCCAGTAGAGTACAGAAGGTAATGAGGTTATAATAACATTGAAGCATTTATGTATACAGTAAAACCTCTCTAAACTGGGATTCTAGTAGAGAAGAATTTAGATACTTTTAGACAGGTGGCTGCTTGATGCAGGGTGAAAGTCATGTAGAAAGCTCCTCTAGGAGCTTTCTGCATGACTTTCACCCTGCATTAAGCTGCCACCTGTCTCCATGACGGATATTTATACCAAATTTAACATCCGGTGGCGGTTTATAGGGGTTTTACTGTACCTTAACCCTTTCCTTCATAGTCATACAAATGCTTCTTCACACCTGTGGAAACAGGATAAACCCAGAAGGAAGTAGGAATCATCTGATCAGGGTCTGCTGTGGTTGCTTTTGGAATTTCTGTTAATCCTTTATTCCATGCATATTCACATAAGAATCGTATGACGTCTGATAAATAATAAACCCTTTCCCTTATGTAAGGCTTTTTTGTAAGCGTATTTTGACGCATCTGCAAACAGAGTAGACCCAGATCAGACGGCTCCTATAGGAGCGGTCTGATCAGGGTCTTCTCTGTTTGCTTATGGTATAATATAGATCTGATTCGACAGCTTCTGCCTGAGGCAAAATGTTGTGTGTTCATATCCCATTATAAAAAATAATCTTATTAATATTCATGACATGATTATTTCCTACATGAATATTAAACAGGGAAAGGGTTGACTGATTTGTTATAATGGCATTATGAAACATTTGACATTTGCAAAACTTTAGCATGAGATATATATGATTCCATATAGGTAAACAGAGCAGACCCTGATCAGGCGGTATCTACAGGAGTCATCTGATATGGGCCCACTCTTGTTTCCAAAGGGCTTAGTTACACTTGACATATCTATGGAGTAAGACAACTTATTCCATCAAATGCTATGATCAGTCATCTTAAAATATTGCTATGTTTTAACTCTGTATTTTTTTGTTATCTAGTGTAAGCCATATGATAGCTGTTTCTTTATCTGCAACGGGAAGTTGGTGGACGATGATGAACCTGTCAAACCAAACTCTGTATATCACACATATCTCCGACTTCCAGGGGGCAAAGGAGGTACATCTTTTTATACAACAAGTTGAAAATCAGAAATATATTACGAATCAAGTTCTGTCTTTTAAGGTGCATTTTGTCTTTAACCCTTTCCCCCATATGAACAGTTTTTTCACGCCTTTGCAAACAGAGTAGGTCCAGATCAGGGTCCATGCTTATAAAACGTTTAGTTGAGTCTGAGTTTGTTCTCAAGTTTTTGACAGGCTCAAATCTGACCAATCAAAAGCTTAGGAACTCAAATCTGATCAATCAAAAGCTTGAGAACGAAACTCAGACTCAACTAAAATCTTTATAAGCATGGACCCAGATGTCTTCTGTAGGAGCTGTCTAATCAGGGTCTGCTGTTGCTTATTAAATCATAATAGAACTGACTCGACAGGTCCTACCAATGATAAGAATTCATGTGCACATATGCCATTATCAAAGTTCAGCTAATAAATATTAAATTGATGATGTCATACATGAATGTTCAACAGGGAAATGGCTAACCCTTTACCTGTTCAATATTCATGTAAGAAATTATGACACCAGTGTTTATGAGCTGAAGTTTCAGTATGTAAACTTTACAAGGACACTTTTGCTTTGACAGAAGCTGTAGAATTAGATCTATGTCATGTCAAAAGCAAACAGAGAAGACCCTGATCAGACAGCTCCTATAGGAGCCATCTAATCTGGGTCTACTCCGTTTGCATTTGCAAATGCACGAAAAGGTGTTTATACATGTATGATGGAAAGCGTTAAAGCTGTGTGTACATCTCAGCAATTGTTACTTCCGCTCAATCTCTCTGATCAGTCGTTTACTTCATAGAGAAGTTTTTTTTCGCATTATGCACTGAAGAATAGGTAAGAAGCATAATTTTTATATCGAACTTCAAGGGCCCATGCAATTTAGTTTTAGATAACAGAAGTTAGAGTTAACTGATTTTTAATCTGAACAATATCTCAAGTTCACAGCTTAATGCAGGTCTAAAGTAATGCTGAAAGCTCCTGCAGGACCTAACTTTTAGTTCGAGTTATCCCAAAATTGAGTTATCTGAGTTCAAGATATCCAAGTTCAACTGTATTATAGTTTTTAAGATTACATGTAGCTCGTTTTTATCTCTGCCAGACTCCAGGATAATTGTGACCACTCTTTAGAATCATCTCTTTGAGACAATTCTAAAGAGTTGTTTCAATGTAAGATTTGGTGGAAAATTTATGATTTTAGTATTTGAATATGCACCTTTATCTGTAGCTATGATTACATTTACAGAGTAAACTAATTTCAAATGGCTCCTATAGGAGCCATCTGGTCAGCGTCTGCTCCGTTTTGCTCATGGATGTGATAGATCCGATCATCATCATCTGTTTGCTTAATATTTTGTTATACAGATCTGATTATTATTATCATTATTATTGCTGATATTGTTTTCATATACTATGTTAAATTATCCCTTTCCCTGTTCTATGTTCATTCCAAATTTCAATACCTACTGAATATTCATAGATAAAATGATTATAACGAAATATGGAAGATGGAAAATTGTAGCCATTTTAGAAAGTAAAGACACAGATCTTTGAAATTCTATTAGCAAACAGAGTAGACCCTGATCAGACGGCTCCTCTAGGAGCCGTCTGATCTGGCTCTACTCTGTTTGCAAATGCGTGAAAACACGCTTATATGAGGGAAAGGGTTATCTGATTGATATTCATGATGTCATTATTTTTACATGAATTACCTTCTATAATAGCATATGAACACTTGATGTTTTGGTATGGGTAGAAATTGTAGAGTGAGATCTATAGAGCTACAGGTAACGGGGCATACTCAAAAACTAAAAAGTAAAATCGTCATTTTTCCACTAAACCCTATGTTATGACACACTTTATACACTTTATGAGTGGTCACAACATAAGTTTTGGTGGAGAAATAAAGAAATTATACCGGTACTTGAAAATATTTTGATTTACGCATCTTATCTGGAGCTCTGGATCTATTATAATTTCATAAGCAAACAGAGCAGGCCTTGATCAGACGGTTCCTACTGGAGCTGTCTGATCAGGGTATACTCTTATTGTAAAGGTGTGTAAAAGCGTTTGTATATGCCCCCCATGCCCTGTTTGTCTGTTTGAAGACAACTTTAACATTTGTCATATCTTTTGAGCCATGAGCCAGTACAGATAGACTTGATATTTGGCATGCATATGTATCTCATAAAACCGCACATTTTGAGGGGTGACATCTCAGTCATCCTTCCGAGGTCAGAGGTCAAATATATAGGTCAAATCTACGACTTTAACATTGGCCATAACTTTTGAACCGGTAGAGATAGAGACTTGATATTTGGCATGCATGTGTATCTCATGAAGCTGCACGGTGACATGTCATAGTCAAGTTCATCCTTCAAGGTCAAATTGGCTGGGGGCATAGTGTGTCATAGTATTTCTTGTTTGTGTATTTGTCTATCAGTACTGTTTTTCATTTGGTTTTTAATTGCCAGGCTTTGGTTCCATGCTTAGAGCCATTGGGGCCCAGATTGAGAAGACGACAAACCATGAAGCATGTCGGGACTTAAGTGGAAGGAGAATGAGAGATGTGAATAATGAAAAAGAGTAAGATATTTATTCTTCATAAATCAAGTGAATGTTGTTGTTTTTTATATTTTCTTTTAACCCTTTACTCCATGAATATTTATGTCAGAACTAATGACATCATGAATACTAATTAGATTACATGTAATTGTTATAATTGCACATGGACACAGGAATTTTTGGGCACTGCTGGTACTGTAGAATATCATATCTGTATTATATCATAAGCAAACAGAGTAGACCCTGATCAGATGGCTCCTATTGGAGCCGTCTGATCTGGGTCTACTCTATTTGCAAAGGCATAGAAAGGCGTATGGAGGAAAGGATTAAATATTTCGCTGCTAAAGGCCAATTTGTAAACAGTTTAGCGTCAGATCAGATGCTGAATATGAAGACCGACACCGTTACGTACTAAAGTGATTATGTTTATTGAAACAAAGGAAAGAAATTTCAACTGTGAAAATTGAAACAGGTGACAAGTTTTGCAGACAATAATCATGTGTGGCAGCAAAATAGTTAACCTTTTCCTCCATAGGCTATTTTTAGACCCAACCTCTTTGCATGACTCTACCCAAATGGAGCATTTACTAGAGAAAAGTAAAATTTTAGAATTTTGTAGTTTGAGACCATTGTGATAAACAGAGCATTTGCTCCTATAGGACAATATAACAATGGTTTCAAGAAGTTACTATTACAGAGGCATAGAAATGTGTTTTAATGGAGGATAGGGTAACGTTAATGACTATTCACGAAGTGACCAATTCTGGCAATTCATGCACAAATATTCAACAGGGTTAAGAAAAAAAGAAGTTTTAGGAACCCTCTGATCAGAGTCTGCACTGTTTGTCATTCGAAACTCTCTAGCAAGTCTAAGCCTTTGATACTGAGTGGCACTTTAGCTAAATACTGATGGGCTATTCCACAGTGGTAATTCAGGTTTAAAAGAGTCAAGTGTCGATGTTGTTAATTTTATTAACTTTCGTTTTAGACAATTTCATTTATGCATCGAAAGTCAGTATCTGTAGTGAGTATCCACAATGCATTTTACGATATAAGTTGTCCACAGAATTCTTCATATGATGGTCAACACAATTGTATGCTAATGGTTGTGAGATATTTTTTAAAAAAAGATCATTATTTATTGACACATTACCATAACCTTTTACTCCATGAATATTCGTGTGAAAAATAATGAGATCATGAATATTGATTAGATTCATTTTTATAATGTCACATGAACACATGCATTTTTGGCCATGGCAGAAACTAGAATCATTACCTGAATTATTTCATAAGCAATCAGAGTAGACCATGATGTGACGTCTCCTATATAGGAGTTGCCTGATATGGGTATTCTTTGCTTGCAAAGGGGTGAAAAGGTGTTTATACAGTAAAACCTCTCTATAACGTCCACTAAATCATGTTAATTAGCTGGTATTTAGGGCAGGTGGCTGCTTAAAGTAAGGTGAAAGTAAAACAGAACGCTCATAGGAGCTCATACTTGCTGTAATTTAGTGTTTGAAAAAACGGGACGTATTATGGAATGGCGCTGTCTGTCCGTCTGGCTGTCTGTCCGTCTGTAACATCTCTAACTCAAGTTCCACTTGGTGGATCCTTCTCAAATTTAACCACAATGTTTATCTAGACATGCTACAGTAGCCTGCCAAGTCCGGTTTGTTTATCCAAGGTCAAGGTCACACAATTGGACTTAGAATTTGCGTTTAGCAAAAATGTTAACAGGTCTGTCTGTCTGTAGCATCTCTAACTCAAGTTCCGCTTGGTGGATCCTTCCCAAATTTAATCAAAATGTTTATCTAGACATGCTACAGTAGTCTGCCAAGTCCCGGCTCATTTATCCAAGGTCAAGGTCGCTTAATTGGACTTAGAATTTGCGTTTAGCATTTGCGTTAAGCAAAAATGTTAACCTCAATTTATGTGGAACAAGTCCACTTATTTACATAACACTTTGTGATAAAGCTTTGAAACTTGCAACACTTGTTCACCGTCACAACCGTCACCTGTAGGCAAGAGTAAATAACTCTGTCAAGCATTTTGACTGAATTATGCCTCTTTTTAACTTAGAATTTTTGGTTAAGGCTTTGTTAAAGTCCATTTATTTACATAACCCTTTGAGATAAAGCTTTTAAACTTGGAACACTTGTTCACCGTCACAACCTTCACCTGTAGGCAAGAGAAAATAACTCTGTCAAGCATTTTGACCGAATTATGCCCCTTTTTAACTTAGAATTTTTGGTTAAGGCTTTGTTAAAGTCCATTTATTTACATAACCCTTTGAGATAAAGCTTTTAAACTTGGAACACTTGTTCACCATCACAATCTTCACCTGTAGGCAAGAGTACATAACTCTGTCCAACATTTTGACAGAATTATGCCCCCTTTCAACTTAGAAATTTTGGTTAAAGTTTTGGTTAAAGTCCACTTATTTACATAACCCTTTTAGATTAAGCTTTTAAACTTGGAACACTTGTTCACCATCACAAGCTTCACCAGTAGGCAAGAGTACATAACTCTGTCTAACATTTTGACATAATTATGATGCTTTTTAGCTTGGAATTTTTGGTTAAGGTTTCGTTAAAGTCCACTTATTTACATAATCCTTTCAGATAAAGCTTTTAAACTTGAAATATTTGTTCACCATCACAAGCTTCACCTGTAGGCAAGAGTACGTAACTCTGTCTAACATTTTGACATAATTATGACGCTTTTTAGCTTGGAATTTTGGTTAAGGTTTTGGTTAAAGTCCACTTATTTACATAATCCTTTCAGATAAAGCTTTTAAACTTGAAACATTTGTTCACCATCAGAAGCTTCATCTTCATCTCAAGCATTTAGACACAATTGTGGCACTTTTTAATTTAGAATTTTTGGTTAAGGTTTTTTGTTAAAGTATGCCTATTTACAACCTTGAAACTTAGTCACAAAATTGGACTTAGAATTTGAATTTAGCAAATAGGTTAACCCCAGTTTATGTTGAACAAAAGCTCGACGGGCGTATATTGTGCCCACTGGCACTCTTGTTAAGAGACTATTGACAGATTGTCAAACTGCTTGGATTCTGATTAGAGGCAGAGTTACTTGGCCACTCATTTTCATCCAAGCTGCTTGCAAATGCAGTCCACTATACACTGAGCAGGAAAGGTTAAGTAGGTAGCTTGGCATATTTTCATTATCATCTCAAATCATGAAATGTGAGTATGGTTGAACCTGTGTTAAGCCACCCTCAAAGATATCTTATTATGGTTCTGTAAGGCTGGTGGTAGCTTAATGCAGGTCAAAAGTTATGCAGAAAGCTCCTATAGAATCTTTCTGCATTACTTTTGCCCTGTATTAACTATTAACCCTTTCGCTGCCAATGCCGGATCTGTGATTGCCTATGCAAACAGTTTGGATCCAGATGAGACGCCGAGTAACTCGGCGTCTCATCAGGATCCAAACTGTTTGTTACTTTTACTATGTTTTTGAAACAAAAATGTAGAAAATAAAAATAATGAAAATTTGTAGCAGACGACAAAGTTAGCAGACGACAGTTTGGCAGTGAAAGGGTTAAGCAACCACCTGCCTTTTAAGACTCCTATGTTCAATGAATGAATGGCTGCTTAGGACAGGTTCTACTGTATATTGATCATTCAAAATTTATAATGCTTGTGTTTAGCCTCAAAGACTGGCTTGCCAAACAGGCTGAACGTGAGCGAGAGAAGGAGCAACGCCGTCAAGACAGACTTGCCCGTCGTCGTGCCATGCCAAACCACAAGTTTGATGACCCAACCTATGATCAGCAGAGATCTCTACTGTCAGAAAACCAGGAAGATGCTTTACTCAAAGGTGAAATTAATCCTTTCAATACTACATGTATAGACTAAATTGTATTGCTCTTTGCAAAAAGTGTAACCCTTTCCCTCATATATACATGTTTTCTTGCATCTGCAAACAGAGTAGACCCAGATCAGATGGCTCCTATGTTTGCTTGTGGTATCTGATAGGTCTTTTTCTTTTAAGTTTACGTTCTAAGATGACTACAATGTTCCACCTTCCACATTTCATTAAAACTTTATGTCAATGAATTTTCAGAAGTTATTGAAACTTGGAATAAACATAGAACAGGGAAAGGGCTAAGTCAAGGTGAAATACAAAGAAATTCAACATTTTATCAGCAATCAAAATGACACTAACTGTTCGTAATTTACTAAAACTGTAGTTTGTAAGTTTTCCTTTTCTCTAATAAATGCTCCTTTTCAGTAGATTTATACAAAGAGTTAAGATCTAAAAATTGCATACAAGAGAATGTGTTAAGATCAGAATCAAAATTCTGTGCCACATGTGTGACACTCTTCTCATGACACTGTATTGATTGTTTAGGTTTACAGAAAACAAAGGCAATGCCTAGCACCTCTGCTACAGTGACTTCGGAAGAAATTTCCGGATGTAAGAGGAAATGTGACTCCGCCAGTACTAGCACCAAAGCCAAGAAAAAGAAAGACACCGAATGGTAATATGGCAAAATAATTAGTTTGTGTATTGTCATATTATGTTGTTCACCCATATTCCTGTTTCATATTTATTCAACATGTCTTCACCTCATGAATATTCATGGCCAAATTCAATATCGTTTCCTACCTGTCAAAATTGCAGTGTTTCTCGGGATTCTCCTTTGTGGCTTCTGAGAACCGTTTCAACTAGGTGCTTTTCGCTTTGCAGTTACGTAGGCTATACATTATACTACTTATTGGCAAAAGGCTTTACCCGATATACCGTTTGATCGAATGTCAAAAGAGGCACAACTTGGGAGAGGGGTAAAATTCGTAAATAGGAAGTTCGACCCCATGTCTATATATCTAGTGTTCATACATTTTTTTTCTGTCGATACTTTCTGTACTATTTCTTTTATACTTCATTGTGACGGTCCCCTGTGGAAGAAAACATTGCTTTTGACCCTTACAACGCTGAATTTTCAAATGAGCTATTCCAAAATTCAAACAGGTCGCGCTTATGGTGAACATGAAAAATAGTGCTAGGACAAGTATCACTAATGTCCTTTGCAAACATGCAAACAGGAGCCCTCTCATCTTAATCTACACTGTTTGCATGTTTGCTAAGGACATTAGTGATTCGTGTCCCACACTGTATGGGTTAAAATACAAAATGTATAAGAAGAGGGCAATTAAATGTTAATAAATGTAGATGCAATAGTTTTGCACTGGGTCCTCCTTTTCCTGACTAGATATCATGAGTAAGCCATATGGATCAAGAAAAGACTAGAATATCATTAATGTCAAACTGTTTTAAACTTTAACCCTGTTGATTATTCATTTAACCCATTCCCACATAGGCTATTATTAGACCTAACCTCTTTGATTAAATCTACCAAAAAGGAGCATTAACTAGAGAAACGTTTTTGAAACCATTGTGATAAATAGAGCATTTGCTCCTGTGTAGCAAATGCTCTATTTATCACAATGGTTTCATAGAGTGACTTTTACAGAAGCGTCAAAAGGCGTCAATATGCGGGAATGGGTTAAGAAATACTGGCATCACAAATATATCGGCTGAATTTTTATAATGCTATGTGAACATAGGAACTTTGGGTATTGGTAGAAACTGTTGTCATATCTATTGTAGTTTCATAATCAAACAGAGTAGACTCTGATCAGATCACTCCTACAGGAGCTCTGATCTGGGTCTACTCTGTATGAAAAGGTTTTATATTAGCGAGAGGGGTTAAGAAATGAAAGAAAAACATACTTTTAAGATTGGAGCAGTCAACTAATTTTGCCAGTAAAAGTTACTAGGTGTCAAAAGTTGACAAGATAAACACCTTTATGTTAATTATTTTCTGTAAATGTTTTTTTTTTGAATTTTTTATTTATATCTTCGATTTTGACTATGTAGGCTTTGAAGTTTCTTTTTCAATCTTTTTTCTCCATAAATGCGCCTTTTAACAGAGTACACTTTATAGATGAGATGGCTCCTGTAGGAGCTGTCTTATTGGGATATTATGCTATGTCTGCTTGTAAATCAAATGCCAGGTTATACATGAGGTGTCTGATCAGTGTCTGCAATGTTTACTAGCAGATTGATAAATATTTACACTTCAAGTTTAGCTCCTGTATTTCTCTATCTTAATTCTCTTCAAGATCTTTCTTAACTCTTTGCACGCTAGCGGCGAAACTCTGTTTACCTATGCAAACAGTTTGGATCCAGATGAGACGCCGCATAATGCGGCGTCTCATCAGATTCCAAACTGTTTGTCATCTAGACCATATTTTTGCAAAAAAAAAATGAGAGAAAGTTTATTTTAAGAATTGAAGCAGATGACAATTGTTGCTGACGAAAAATTACTTAGCATGCAAAGAGTTAACAGTAGTTACATGATAGAGTTTTATGAAGAAATGACACATTTAGTATTTGAATATGCACCTTTGTCTACGTTTTTACCTATGCAAACAGTTTGGATCCAGATGAGACGCCGCATAATGCGGCGTCTCATCAGATTCCAAACTGTTTGTCATCTAGACCATGTTTTATGGAGAAATGACACAATGTAGTATTTGAATATGCACCTTTCTCTACTTTATTCCTAACTTGCAGGTTTGGTATTGACATGGAGGATATTAGTGACTTAGACAGTGATGAGGAGAGTGAAAACAATGATGCTGGTACTTGTGCCCAGCCAGGTCCCTCAACAGACACAGACAACAGCAGCTCAAATGGGGAACCAGACAGAATAGACCTCTCACATCCTGATGTCAGTCCAGATACAGCAAACTCAGATAATGTGCCAGGGACATCAAATAATTCAAGCACTACACAGTCAGCCTGTCAAGATGTAGGTGAAAGCAGCAACTCTGAAAAAGTTAATGCAGAACGGTTCGAACCTGTGACCAGTCCCTCTTGTACTAATGTCTCACAAGCAGAAAACCAGCAAGAAATCTCCAAAAGTAGCAGCGCAGATGGAGAAACCAACACATCTGAAGACACTGGCGAAACAAAACAGACTGACCCTTGTACTACACAGGTAACAGTCATAGTAATATAGTAGCCATTGACCTTTAACACATATACTATTTTTAGACTCAGATTCTTTGAATAAAGCTATTTTATTAACTAGAAAAAAGAAATATTTTAGAATTGTTTAGCTTTGAAACCATTGTGATAAATAAAGCATTTGCTGCTATGGAGCCAATACTCTATTTATCACAATGGTTCCAAAAGGTGACTTTTACAGATGCATCAAAAGGCATCAATATAAGGGAATGGATAAAACCATTTCAGCCTGTATTTTATAGTGATCAGATATTTTTTATTTTGACTGTGAGTTTCATTGTGAGGATGTCTCTGCAAGAATTAGGATTCTAGGACATTTGCCCCCAGACACTTGCCCCCCGGACGTTTGCCCCATATTTGGGCATGGGCGGACATTTGCCCCCCTGGTGTTTTAGCTTGGGTGGACATTTGCCCCCCTGACATATGCCCCCTGTTTGACTTGGGCGGACATTTGCCCCCTAGTGGTTTGACTTGGGCGGACATTTGCTCCCCTGAGTCTTGCCACCACATGTATTGTGTTACTCGATCTCAGAAAACCCAGAGACTTCCATTCAGGTTCATTAGAAATTGCTCTTATACAGAAATATAGCTATTTTAAATAATTGCTTAGATCTAAGTTAAGTAAATTACTTTTTTGTTGTTAAATCAGTAATTTTGTATTCAAATAACAAACAGATGTATACTTATCACCTCCAGAACCAGATCTTGTTTTATTTATTGTTAAAAATTGCGTCGTGTGAATCAAACAAATATTTATCATAAAAGCTAAGCCGACACTTGACAGTAAATGGATTACGTAAGTGTAAAATTTTCCACTGCCTTTAGGCTAGTCAAACCCCTAATCCAATTAACACTTGTTGTGTTTTTAACACATAACAACATAATGACAATAAGTGAAAGGTCACGTTCTGCTGCATACACCTTTGTGTGTTAAAACAATAAATATGGCTGTCAGTGTTTTCAGAAAATGAAAGGTCACCGTTTTCAGAAAATGAAAGGTCACATTTGATGTCGCAGAATCATTTGATTTGGAACACACCCTTTTCTGCATATATATAACCTCTGTGTTTACAATTTTTGCAAATGGCTGCCGAATTAAATACTGAGGATATTTACACGCATCAAATCATTGCAAAAAATGTAAATAGAGACCTCAATTAAACTCGTTTGTAAAAGCTTGGGAAACCCCATGCATGATTAGTTGCTATTTGAAGGTAATTTTTATATATAAACACTTTGTTGTTTTAAATGCCCAACTTCTTGTAAAATGTTTTAGGGACAGCTCATTATGCAAAAAATGACCAAAGGTCCGTCCTCGAGAAAATTAACAGGGGGGCAAATGTCCGCCCAAGCTAAACCGTTAGGGGGGGGGGGGGAGGGGCAAATGTCCGCCCATGTCAAACACCAGGGGGGCAAATGTCCGCCCGATATATCGTTTGATTGAATGTCAACAGAGGCATAACTTTGGAGAGGGGTAAAATTCGTAAATAGGAAGTTTGACCCCTTGTCTATATATCTAGTGTTCATATATATTTTTTTTTCTGTCGAGGTTAATAATTCATTGTGACGGTACCCTGTGGCTCCAACAAGACCATATCATCCAGGATGTTCAGGTCAAAGATACATAAATTAAACAATTTTTCTTTGAGACAATTCCTAATCCTTTACTCCATTATTGCACCTTTCTATGCCTTTGCAAACAGAATAGACCAACATCAGATGGCTCCTAAAGAAGCTGTCTGATCAGTGTCTGCTCTGTTTGCTTATGATGTAATATAGATATGATTACATGTATACAGTTTCTGCCATGGCCAAATGTTTGTGTGCATGTGCTATTATAACAATGAATCTAATTAATATACATGATTTCTTACATGAATATTCATGGAGTAAAGGGTTAAGACTGAGAGATATTAATATTTTAGTATTTGAATATGCACCTTTTCCTATGTCTCTTGTATACAGTGTAGAAGATTAGAGGCGCATTGATCTATTCAGATCTTAATTTGAACCATACCCTGTCTTGTTGGTACTTATCAGAATTGCCTCAAGTGTGCAGTTGTAATGATTGGCCAGCAGGATAAGCTTGCCAGAGAAATAGAAAATATTGTAGAGTTTGTCCTTTTAACCATTTCCTCCATAGGCTATTTTTAGACCCAACCTCTGAATGAATCTACCAAAAAGGAGCATTTACTAGAGAAAAGGAAAATATCATAATTGTGTAATATAGAAACCATTGTGATAAATAGAGCATTTGCTCCATAGGAGCAAATGCTCTATTTATCACAATGGTTTCAAGAAGTGACTATTACAGAGGCGTTGAAAAGTGTATCTATGGAGGAAAGGGTTAAAGTGGCCATTCATTTATTGAACTTAGAAATCTTAATAAGCAGATCAGGGTTGCTTAATGCAAAAAGCTCCTAGCTTTCTGCAATACTTTTGACCTGCATTAAGCTACCACCTGCCTTACAGACCTACAATAAGCCCTTTTTGATGACCATTTAAGACAGGTACTACTGTATAGTACATTTTCATTTTATCTATAGTTCTGTGTATACACTCGTATCAGTATTCTAGTGTGTATTTATTGTTATAAGTGCTCTATGTTCAGTCTTTGAAATAAAGTTTGAAGGGATATAAGATTATCATTATTTGGATTTCATTATGCTACAGTTGTTTCCCTTGATAAGAGAAATTAAGGTTGGAAAATGTTTATATTGTTGACCTTTCACATCACTCATCAGTAAATATTCGACGTGATAATTCAAACATTTTTGTAAAAAGATTTTTAGCTTGTTTGATTTTCAAAGAAAAAAATGCAAGTCATTGTCATAACTCTTTCTTCTACAGTGTTGAAATCATTGTCGTTGCCTACTTGCCTTTAAGGTTGGCTATTACTTCTTTACCATTCATGCAAATCTTGTGAAACTTCACACACTTGTTCACCTTCACAAGGTCTGCTGTTGAACAGATGTGCATTGGCACCCGCATGCAGTGCTATTGTTTAAAATAGATTCATGGAAATACGACAATGATCATCACTGTTTTTCAGTCAAAACTCTTTAGCAAATTTATTTGTTTTGTACTGAATTGATTCTACTATTAACCCTTTACCTTATAGATGATGATGCCTTTGATAACAGTAGACCAAATTCAGATGACTTCTATACTAGGAGCCGTCAAATCTGGGTCTGCTGTGTTTGCTTTTAAAATGAAATACAGAAACTGATCTGGTTCTATAGTTTGTTTCAGGGTAAAAATATAAAAAACCCTGCAAATTAAAACTCTTCTTCCATTAACCCTTTCCCTTTCAAATTTCAATACCTACCGAAAAAGATGTATTCATGTAAAAAAAACAACGAAATATGGAAGGTGGAACATTGTAGCCATTTTAGAAAGTAAAGAAACAGATTTTTCAAATTCCATTAGCAAACAGAGCAGACCCTGATCAGACGGTTCCTATAGGACCCGTCCGATCTGGGTCTACTCTGTTTACAAACACGTGAAAACACGTTTATATGAGGGAAAGGGTTAATTAATATTCATAAGGTGAAGGGTTAAACAATAATGGACAATACCACTTTGAAAAATCAGTATTAAGTATGTTATCTCATTGAATGCTGAATTTCAAAGTGGAATGGTCAATCATTGTTTAACGGTAGAGTCTATTCAGTATGATAGATTATTATGTGTGAGAAGATTTTGAATGACAACAGTGCAGACCCTGATCAGAGAACTTCTCTATGAGCACTCTGATCTAGGTCTACATTGTTTGCAGATTCCATTGCACTTATGTCCCAGTGTTCAAAGGGTTAAATTAAATCATGCTAATGATCAACTGGCACTTTATCCCTTTCCCCATTATACGCCTTTCTACGCCTCTGTAAAAGTCACATTCTAAAACCATTGTGATAAATAGAGCATTTGCTCCATAGGAGCAAATGCTCTAATTATCACAATGGTTTCAAAATGACAGAGTTTTAAAAAAAAATCCTCTTCTCTAGTAAATGCTCCTGTTCGGTATATTTATTCAAAATGGTTCTATCTAAAAATAGCCTATGAGGTAAAGCGTTATTATTATTACTATTCTTTTCTCCGCAGGAAGATAAGCCATTGGTCCTAGATGAAGTGACTTGTGTGAAAGAACTGGAAGCCTTTGGCTTAGAGAGACTGAAATCGGAGCTGATGAGTCGTAGTCTCAAGTGTGGCGGCACATTGGAACAAAGAGCAGAACGATTGTTCTCAGTAAAGGGACTGGCCCCAGACCAAATTGACCCAGCACTGTTCTCCAAATCCAACGGGAAGAAAGTGAAAAATAGAAAATAAACTGGTCTAATGTTTCATTTTGTATGAAT
This sequence comes from Azorinus chamasolen, assembly GCA_963576725.1. Taxonomy (NCBI): domain Eukaryota; kingdom Metazoa; phylum Mollusca; class Bivalvia; order Cardiida; family Solecurtidae; genus Azorinus; species Azorinus chamasolen. The sequence continues at coordinate 97,269,356 of OY755235.1, read as the reverse complement.
TATTGGGAATAGTCAGTGAATTTCTTTGTACAAGTCTTAAAAAGCAAGTGGTTACTTTTGACCTGCATTAAGCAACCACCTGCTTTTTAAGACTCCTTTGATCAATAAATGAATGGCTGCTGAGGACAGGTTCTACTGTACTTTTTTTAACCCATTACCTCATAGGCTATTTTTAGATCATACCTCTTTGAATGTATCTACCAAAAAGGAGCATTAACTGGAGAAAAGGAATTTTTTAGAAGTGTGTAGTGTTGAAACCATTGTGATAAATAGAGCATTTGCTCCTATGGAGCAAATGCTCTATTATCACAATGGTTTCATTAAGTTACTTTTACGAAGGCATCAATATGAGGGAGTGGGTTAACTCTTTCCCAGATAGAGACACCTTTTCATGCCATTACAAAGAGCTGACCCAGATCAGATGGCTCACGAAGGAGCAGTCTGATCATGCTTATGGAATTATGTACATCTCATTCTATAGTTTCTATCATAGTCAAATTTTCCATTGGTCGTATACCATTATAAAAATTCAGCCAATAAATATTCATGATGTCGTTATTTCTTACATGAATATTCATGACGTAAAGGGTTAACCCTTTTCCTGTTCTATGTTTATTCCGAATTTCGATACCTACTGAATATTCATGGACAAAAGAGTTATAATGAAATATGGAAGGTGGGGCATTGTAGCCCATTTAGAAACTAAAGAAACAGATCTGTCAATCTCCATTAGCAAACGGAGCATGCCCTGATCAGATGGCTCCTATAGGAGCCGTCTGATCTGGGTCTACTCTGTTTGCAGATTCATGAAAAGGTGTTTATATGAAGGAAAGGGTTAAACATATTTATGATGCTGTAGTGAATTATCAGCATAATTGGAAAAGTTTCACTCAGACATGACAGAACTTAACAAACAGTGTAGACTAAGTTCAAGCACTGCATGGGAATGTGACATTTAAGCACAATCTTAGTCTGTCCCTTGTACTTCATAGCTTTTAACAGTGCATACCTTGAAATTTAGCGGTATTTGTATTTGAATTTTGTTGTATATATTGCCTGCAGGATGGAAACTGTAAATATCACTTTTAATAGCATCAGGGTTCATGCTTATAAAACTTTCAGTTGAGTCTGAGTTCGTTCTCAAGTTTTTGATTGGTCAGATTTGAGCCTCTGGCTCAAATCTGACCAATCAAAAGCTTGAGAACTCAAATCTGACCAATCAAAAGCTTGAGAACGAAACTCAGACTCAACTAAAAGCTTTATAAGCATGGACCCAGATGATGTTCTTCCCTTTAAATACAGATAATAAAATGATAAATGTTTAGTTTTCTTTATGTCTATTATTTAACCCTTTGAATGTTGAAACTAGTTGGTTGTCCTTTGCAAACCATGTAGACTCAGGTTAGAGTGCTTCTAGAGGAGTTCAAATTGTTTCATTTTCTTATTGCATTATTGAAGAACACTCCGGGAAAATTTTAGACAGTTTTTTACGGGCAATAATTACTAAGAGTTAACCAATTCCCTCATAGGCTATTTTTTGACCCAGACTCTTTGAATAAATCTACCAAAAATGGCCATTTACTAGAGAAAAGGATTTTTTTAGAATTGTGTAGTTTTGAAACCATTGTGATAAATAGAGCATGGAGCAAATTCTCTATTTATCAATGGTTTCATAAAGTGACTTTTACAGAGGTGTCAAAAGGCATCAATTTGAGTGAATGAGTAAAGAGAGAAGCAATACATTTGAAACACATTTTCACTCTGACAGAAAAACTGCTTCTATAGGATCTCAACTATTTACTACTATGTCAGTCTTATTATGTCTCCCCCATTTATGGGGAGACATATTGTTTTAGCCAGAGTTGTCTGTCTGTCCGTCCATCCGTACGTCTGTCTGTCTGTCCGTCACAAATTTGTGTCGCGCATATCTCTGAAACCAGTTGGGCTAGTGTCACCGAACTTCACAGGAATGTTCACCAGCATGAGTTGTTGTGCACCTGGGTTTTTTTAATTGTCTCCCCTGATAACTTTGGAGTTATTGCCCCTGATGACTTAAAATTAGAAAAACTTTGTGTCACGCGTATCTCTGAAACCGCTAGTACTAGAGTCAACAAACTTCAAAAGGAATGTTCACCAGCATGAGTTGTTGTGCACCCTATATGTTTTTTGAATTGTTTCCCCCTGATAATTCTTGAGTTATTGCCCCTGATATGAACACTTAAATTTATACAAATTTTGTGTTGCGTGTATCTTTGAAACCAATAGGGCTAGAGTCACCAAACTTCACAGGATTGTTCACTAGCATGAGTTGTTTTGCTCTTGGGGTTTTTGAAATGTCTCCACCTGTTAACTTTTGAGTTACTGCCCCTGATGACAAAATTAGACAAACTTTACTTAGAGTCGTGCATATCTCTGAAACCACTAGGGCTAGAGTCACCAAACTTCACAGGGATGTTGACCAGCATGGGTTGTTGTGTACCCGGGATTTTTTAATTGTCTCCCCTTGATAACTTTGGAGTTATTGCCCCTGATATGATTACTTAAAATTAGAGAAACTTTGTCATGCATATCTTTAAAACCACTTGGCTAGAGTCACCAAACTTCACAGGAATGTTGACCAGCATGAGTTGATGTGCACCTGGTTTTTTTTAAATGTTTCCCCTGATAATTCTTGAGTTATTGCCCCTGATATGATAACTTAGAATTAGAGAAACTTTGTGCTGCATGTACCTCTGGAACCAGTAGGGCCAGAGTCACCAAACTTCACAGGAATGTTCACCAGCATGAGTTGTTTTGCATCTGGGGGTTTTAATTGTCTCCCCCTGATAACTTTTGCGTCGCTATGATTTAAAATAAGAGAAACTTTACTTTGTGTCGTGTGTATCTCTGAAACCACTAGTACTAGAGTCACCAAACTTCACAGGAATGTGTTGTTGTGTAACCGAGGTTTTTGAATTGTCTCCCCTGATAATGTTGGAGTTATTTCCCCTGATGACTTAGAATTAGACCCTGATAAGTTTGGAGTTACAGACATTACACTTGTGTATTGGAAAGAGGATGGGAGGGGGAGACATCTGTTTTTGTGACAAAAACAAACCTCTAGTTTGATGTTTAATTATAAAATGGTGCCAAATTGACTTATTCATGCAGTTTTACAAACCCATGCAGAGGGGATATTGGGAGGCCACTACTCTTGATTTCAAAATTTTGGAGGTATAGCCCTTTATTAGCTCACCAGAGCACAAAGTTGTGATCGCCTGATGTCTGTCAACGTTTGTCGTCCATCGTCAACAATTTGAACCTTTTACAATCTTCTCTGAATCTACAGGGTTCTCAGCTTTCATTTTTGGCACATAGCATCACCTATAGGTCCTCTATAAGATTATATAAAGTATGCCCCTGGAGTCAAAATTGGCCCCGCCACAGGGGTGGCCAGTTTTCAATAGAAACATAGTGAAAACTTTGAAAATCTCCTCTGAAACCGGACGGTTCTCAGCTTTCATATTTAGCACATAGCATATGTCAAAATTGGCCCCACCCCCTGGGTGGCCCGTTTTCTGTAGCAGACTGCTGTTTAAACAGCCTTGTTTATACCATTTGCTTGTCAGTGAGAGTATTGTGACCAGTGGCTATTTTTAGCATACATGTATTGCCAGAGTGTATTATATTACTCATTTGGTCTCGGTTGGCCAACATATAGGTTTTGGAGTTTTTGCCTTGTTTTATATAGAAACATTGTGAAAACTCTAAAAATCTTCTCTGAAACTGGAAGGTTCTTAGCTTTCATATTTGGCACATAGCATCATCTTGAAGTCCTCTACAAAAGTTACATGAATTATGCCCCTGGGTTCAAATGAGGTATCCGCCCCTGGGGTGAGCGATATCAGGGCCATCAATTAATTTGGCTGGACATGCACCAAATCAGACGACCGTTGGCGCCGCACGCGGCTCTTTGTTATAAGTTAAAGGGGAATTGGTGGTTTAAAACTGGCCCCTCTTTTTCTGAATATTAAACATTTCACTGTTCTATGTTTATTCCAAATTTAATACCTATTGAATATTCCTGGACAACATAGTTATCAGGTGGAACACTGTAGCCATTTTAGAAAGTAAAGAGACGTCTTTCAAAGACTACTAGCAAACAGCAGACCCTGATCAGACGGCTCCTATAAGACGGCTCCTATAGGAGCTGTCTGGTCTAGGTCTACTCTGTTTGCAAATGCGCGAAAACACGTTTATATGAAGGAAGGGGTTAAATAAACAATTATATCAACATTTATTACTGAATAAAATGGTTTTTGACAAACAGTGCAGACCCCAGGAGCCATTTTATCATTCTTGGTCTACACTGCAAGCTCTAGCATACGTCGGTCGCAAAAGGAAGTTGCGATCCTCGTATGTAAGAACTGACGATGCTTCCAGTCGCGAGGTCTTTAGCAGTGTAAGACGAGCCCGTGGTGTACATGTACTCGGGTTGTGGTTAAGTAGTGCCGACCTCGTGGTGAATATCAAGTTTCGAACTCCGGTCGAGACGTACCAGAACACATTTAACCCGAATCGGCGCCATATAAAGTTCGTCTGCTAAGCCTATAGTCTGTTTCAGGTCTCAAAATTCAGGCTTTCATACAAATATCCTTATATCAGAGTGGTAGACAGTTCTTGGTGTGTTGTCGTTTTATTCGAATCCATACTATTGTCAAAGGGTATCAAGGGTTCGCTAATGGCAACGAATGAATTCACTATTTGTTATGTTGTTTGCTGCCCTAAGTAACCCATTACCTCATAGGCTATTCTTAGATACATCCTCTTTCAATAAATCTATCGAAAAGGAGCATTAGCTAGAGAAAAGGAACATTTTAAAATTTTGTACTTTGAAACCATTTTGATAAACAGAGCATTTGCTCCTATAGGAACAAATGCACTGTTTATCACAATGGTTTCACACAGTGACGTTTACAGAGTCGTCAATACGAGAGAATGGCAATGTGAGGGAATGGGGTAATTGTCTCCAATGGCGTTAGTTACGTATATACCCTTCTAGAAGATTGGCGTTACTGGTAGTCAAAATAGTTGTTGTCTACTTTTTTTAAAAGAAAAAAATCTAATTTTCACAATTTGCAGAATATTATATGAAAATGAGGTACACGTATTTTGTTATTCTTAGTGCATTTGACTACTACTACAGTAAAGTCTTGCTAATACAACCACATAAGTATCTACATAGGAGTCTGTACAAGGAAGTGTTTGCTGAATACACCGGGCAAAAGTAATGAGGACAGCTCAAGTAGCAGCTTTCTGCATACACTTTGGTCTGCATTAACCAACTCCCTCATAGGCTATTTTAAATCCAACCGCTTTGAATTAATCTACTGAAAAGGGGCATAAACTAGAGCAAAGGAAAATTTAGAATTTTGTAGTTTTGAAACCATTGTGATAAATAGAGCATCTGCTCCTAAGGAGCAAAATTAATGCTCTATTTATCACAATGATTTCAAAAGGTGACTTTTACAGAGGCGTCAATATGAAGAAATTGGTTAAAGATATACACTGCTTATATTTTCGCCAATTTTGCGCAACACAATAACTTCGGAATCGGGATTTGTGCGACTTGAAAAAAATATGCTAAAGCACATGGTAAGGAAAGAGTTGTTTGTGTCGAAAAAAGGTTATTTTTTACCTCGGAAACCAACGAAATATGCCGGACTTACACGGGACCTGTCGTAAAAAAACAGTTACATAAATGTGTACTGGACGTACTAGATGTGCATGTTGGTAAAATATTTCAAAGTAGACATTCTCTTTTCGCGTTTTTACTTTTTCGGCTGACACGTATCAGCTATTATTGTGAAAACACAATTACTACTTATCGTATTGTTCCGAAATCGAAGATTGTCCGTTGATTTCCGTGTAATCGACGAAGTTTTCCGTCTATTAAAAAGTCGGTGATTTCTAAGGATTTACCAACATTCATATACAGTTAAGACAGTAGAACTTCGATATCTCGAACTCAGTTAAATTGTCCAGATTAGAAATCGGATGACTCGAACATCAGTTATCTTTAAGTAATTTACATGGTCCCTTGAAGTTCGAGATATCGAAGTTCAACTGTATTTATCTTTGAAATTCGAGTTATCCGAGTTCGATATATCGAAGTTCAACTGTATAAATGAACTGTTATGATATGAATATGTGTACAGTTTTTCTTGTTGATTGATTTATACCAAAAATGGACAGACTATACGCTATTTAAAATCTATTAAAAAAAAGGTTTTTTTAATGGTCGTATTAACGAGACTTTGCTGTACTTTACTAGCGTGACTAGCGTCAACCTATATGTGGGTGGATGTACAGTAGACTCTCTATAGCGACTACTTAACCATTTCCTTCATATATAAAAACGTGTTTTCACGCATCTGCAAACAGAGTAGACCCAGATCAGACGGCTCGTATAGAAGCCGTCTGATCAGAGTCTGCTCTGTTTGCTAATGGAATTTGATAGATCTGTTTCTTTAGTTTCTACAGTTCCACCTTGATATGTCATGACTGTTTTGTCCATGAATATCCAGTAGATATTGAAAGTTTGGATATACTTGGAACAGACAAAGGGTTAAACAATCTTAATTCTTATTTTATTGTTTGATCTGTGTCTACACTATTTGCCTAAGTACTTTGGGGTAATAACCTACCTCAACGATCGTTGAAACCTCTCGATTGGGTGCAGCGCACGTTTATGTATAAATATACATGTATACGGCATTTAGTGTGCTGACGGCTTGCAAGCATAAACATGCTGATCAATACTTATATAAATATTTAAAAGAAAGTTGTCGCTTGTTTGACACTTATCTCCCAAATTGGCTTATTTACTTAAAGTAGACACTCGATCCGGTGAAATGAAAGCTCTTAACCCTATACCTGATATATACGTATTTTTACGTACATGTATTTGTAAACAGAGTAGAAGCAGCTCTTGCATTAACTGTCGGATCAGTGTCTGTTCTGTTTACCAATGTGATACTTTTCAGCTTCTGCCATGACCAAAATTGCTCTTGTTCATATGACATTAAAAAGTAATTCAATTCATATTCATAGTCATTATACCTTACCTTGTACATAAATATCTCTCCTGCACAATGGTAGAATGCTATAGCGACTGGACACCAGAGGTCCCGTTACTCAGCGTCTTGTCAAATTTTCTTACTTGTTCTTTATTAACCCTTTCACCGCCGCAGTCGCATAAATGCACCACGACAAATAGTGCAGTCCCAGATCAGACGCCGCCTTTTCAAGGTGGCGTCTGATCAGGGACTTCACTATTTGTCTCAATCTCTATTTCTTTGACATTTGCATTTATTTGTCTCATTGCCTTATTTTACTGAATGATTTAACAAACATTGGATTGCAGACGACAATTAGAAATTTGGCGCCGAAAGTGTTAAAAAATGAAATGTGATTATCTATGCAAACAGTTTGGATCCAAACGAATAGCCGAGTAAATCAGTATCTCGTCAGGGTCCAAATTGTTTGATGCTAGGATAATGTTTTTGTAACAAATGGGGGAATATATTCAATGTTGATCCTTTCCCTGTTCCATATTTATTCCAAATTTCACAACCTGTTGAATATTCATGGACACAGTAGTTATAGTGAAATATGGAAAGTGGAACATTGTAGCCATTTTAGAAACTAAAAGCGCATGTCTATCAAATTCCATTAGCAAACAGAGCATACCCTGACCAGACGGCTCCTATAGGAGCCGTCTGATCTGGGTCTACTCTGTTTGCAGATGCGTGAAAATGTTTAAATGGAGGAAAGGGTTGACTTGGCAGAGAAAGAGTTAATGATAGAAACACGTCATTTCATTTCACAAGACGCCAACACAATTTTGGAATCAAAATTCAAGAAAACTTGGTTGAAACTGGAAACCAATCAAACATGTTTAAGAATGATTTTTTTGTGTTTTGATTTGAAAATGTGGTAGAAAAGGTAAAAATGTGGAATATCTGCACTTAACTCTCTACTTCATAGAATCGCCTTCTGGCGCCTATGGCCGTCTGATCAAGGTTTTCTCTGCTTATGGAGTTATATAGATCTAATTCTACTGTTTCTAAACATTTTTGTGATCATATGCCATAATAATAATCACTCCAATTAATATTCGTGATTCTTACATGAATATTTATGGAGCAGAGGGCTTAACTCGGATTCTCTTTCGCTTTCAAATATTGTATGCAAAATTTGACGCCTGCTTGACATTTTCAGATTAATTTTTAAATTAAGATTTTCTTTAAAAACACCAAGAAACACTACATCACCAAATAGTGTGGACCCAGATGAAGACCATCTCTATCGAAACTGTTTGAATAGGTGATCCCAGACTAGGCACTGGCAATAAAACAGTGTACTGTTATGTTCGAGATTGTGTACTTAGTGTATGTTGTCCCACACTATCTGAGGCGTGTTCTAGTGGATGGGTATATAGTGCACGTGTTCTAAGTGCTCTTGTGCTCCAATGTAAACAACTACTTCAGTGTGGGAAATGAGTGTACTGTCATTTTACAAGCAGTGTAGACCCAGATCAGATCCTAGGGGATCATGGTCTGTACTGTTTGTCATTCAATTGAAATAAGGCTATTTTTATTTTTAAAAAATTATTTTTCAAGTTTTATAAACTCGGGAAAATGGAAATAAAATTGACCCGTGTCCTAATAAGCCCGATTTTACTTGCATTTGCTATCAGACTGGATCCAGACGACACACCGGGTAATTCGCGGTCTCATCAGGATCTAAACTGTTTGAAACTTGGCCAAATAGTTTCTCAGAAGTTGCATTACTCAGATATAAGTAAAACTTACAGCTGGCCAGAGTTTCAGCAGTCATCATTTTTACAGTAGAATAGGAGCTTGTCTGATTCACTACTTTGTACTGATCATCATTAGTGAGTTGAATAACTTTGATCCTAATTACATATACATGTACAGTAAAACCCTTCTAACCCGGACGTGAAATTTAATATAAATATCTGTTTGGAAGACAGGTGGCAGCTTAATGCAGGGTGAAAGTCACACAGAAAGCTCCACCAGGAGCTTTCTGCAAGACTTTCACCCTGCATTAAGCAGCCACCTGCGTTACGTACGTAACGCGTGTGCGTTTGGAGGGGAGCGTATAATGTCTATATGTTGCTGTCCATTGTAGCATGCTTTTTGTTCATTGTAATTCTGTGATGGCGTGCGTTACACTGGTTCTTTAATGGCATTGTTTATGTACCATATTCTAATTGCTCCGTGGTATTTCAACATACTTATAGTAGTGTACTCGTCACTGTGTATGTATGCTCCACTTCTGTTGATATTGTATTAAGCGACCACTAGCTGAGGTGACCTGGGGTTCTCGGGGTAGATGCTTCTTAATAGGGAATGGGATTAATGCGGAAAACCCCGGATAGTAACTCTCTGCATTGGGTTTTTCCTACACTGGATTAAGCTTGGGTTAAGAATTATTATTATTTTTTCCTGTGTTCGCTTAATGCAATATTTACTGCAAGTGTATAACATCGCTGTGCTTTTCATAGCATACTTACTTATACTTCATAATGTCAGCTGCATGCCTCACTTAGACATGTTTAATTATATTTTCATATTCATGTTATATACTATGAAATTGTCTTCACATGCATGCTTTCTTTTATAGTATACATGTAATTATGTCTCCCCCCCATATTTATATGGGGGAGACATATTGTTTTCGTGAGAGTTGTCTGTCTGTCTGTCTGTCTGTCCGTCTGTCCGTCACACTTTTTGTCCGGACGATAACTTCAATATGCCTGATGCCAGTTGATTGAAACTTCATATATGGAAAGAGCATAATGAGAGGAAGTGTCATGCACAAGGTCCATAACTCTGGCTTCACTAATATTGGAGTTATTGCCCTTTGTAAAAAAATCACACTTTTTTGTCCGGACGATAACTCCTATATGGCTCATGCCATTGGATTGAAACTTCATATATGGAAAGATCATGACGAGAGGAAGTGTCATGCACAAGGTCCATAACTCTAGCTTCACTAATATTGGAGTTATTGCCCTTTGTACAAAATATCATAATTTTTTGTCCGGACAATAACTTCAATATGCCTGATGCCAGTTGATTGAAACTTCATATATGGAAAGAGCATAATGAGAGGATGTGTCATGCAGAAGGTACATGACTCTGGCTTCACTAATATAGGAGTTATTGCCCTTTGCAAAAAAATCACACTTTTTTGTCCGGACAATAACTTCTATATGGCTCATGCCATTGGATTGAAACTTCATATATGGAAAGATCATGACAAGAGGAAGTGTCATGCACAAGGTCCATAACTCTGGCTTCACTAATATTGGAGTTATTGCCCTTTGTAAAAAAAATCACAATTTTTTGTCCGGATGATTACTCCTATGTGACACATGCCATTGGAGTGAAACTTCATACATTGAACGATCATGATAAGAGAAAGTGTCATGCATAAGATCCTTAACTCGAGCTTCAATAAATTTAGAGTTATTGCCCCTTGTACATTTGTTTAATTCTTTCTTGTCCGGACGATAACTCCTACATAGCTCTTGCCATAGTATTGAAACTTCATACATGGAAAGAGCATGATGAGAGAAAGTGTCATGAACAAGGGCCATAATTCTGGCTTCAATACTTTTGGAGTTATTGCCCTTTGTTACATTTTTTGGCCGATCAATAACTCCTGTTCGACTGATGCTATTGGAATGACATTTTATTTTTGGAAAGAGCATGATGAAAGTAAGTGTCATGCACAAGGGCCATAAATCTGGTATCAGTATTTTTGGAGTTATTAGCTGTTATCATTTTCTACTTGAAAAATGAAGTGTGGAAAACGCATAATGAGGGGAAGTATCATTCATCAAGACCATAACATTTTTAGTGATTTCCCTTTACATATTGTTTTTATTAGAGGGGAGACATCCGTTTTTGTGACAAAAACCTCTAGTTTGTCATTTGGTTTCATGGTATTGTAATCTTCAGATATGGAGGAAATAAAGATATATATCTTAATTCTTCTCTACTTCTTGTTACAAAACGACAATAATACATGCACAAAAGATCAACATTTTGCAGGGGATATTAGAACCTGCAAAATGATACATGTGATACACTAGTTAAATATTGTAATATCCAGAGCCCCACTTGAAGCATCACTGTGATATAACCAAGATACAAAGCCCCACTTGAAGCATCACTGTGATATAACCAAGATACAAACCCCTACTTGAAGTATTAATGTGATATGATCAAGATCTAGAGTCTCACTTGAGGCACCACTGTGATATGATCAAGATCTAGAGTACCACTTGATGTATTAATGTGATAAGATCAAGATCTAGAGTCTCACATGAAGTATTAATGTGATATGCTCAAGATCTAGAGTCTCACTTGAGGCATCACTGTGATATGATCAAGATCTCTAGAGTCCAACTTGAAGCATCACTGTGATATGATCAAGATCTAGAGTCCCACTTGGGGCATCACTGTGATATGATCAAGATCTAGAGTCCCACTTGGGGCATCACTGTGATATGATCAAGATCTAGAGTCCCACTTGGGGCATCACTGTGATATGATCAAGATCTAGAGGCTCAAATTTGTTAACATTCACATGTATGCAAGGTTTTTTTCTGACAACAGAAAAATATTCTGCTAAACAAAAACAACTAGATAGAAAAATAGAACCACTGTGGACGATCCTCTATTTTGATCACGTCACCTAGACTTTATCTTGACGGAGGAATAAGGGCGGGATGCCTTTCATACTGAAAACATAACGTCTGCTTAATCTCTGATTTGTTGAACTTTTCACTGACTTTCGATTCGATCAAAGTTTTTAGAAACTATTGATCACGTGTCAAACAGCTTGGATCCTAAAGAGACGCCAGATTACTCGGCGTTCCATCTGGATCCAAACTGTTTTTAAATGCCAGTCGATATTCACTTTACATGAGATGAGTTAACCCTTTCGGCGCCAAATTTCTAAATGTCGTCTGCAAACCAATTTTGTTAAATCAATTCGGTAAAATAAGGAAATGAGATAAATAAATGCCAATTTCAAAGGAATAAAGCACAGTATATAGAAATAAAGTTTGACACAAAAAGTGAAGTCCTTGATCAGACGCCGCCTTGAAAAGGCGGCGTCTGATCTGGGACTACACTATTTTGTCGTGGTGTATTTTTGCGATATTGGCGGTGAAAGGGTTAAGGGTCTATCCCCTGTGTAGACAGATCCACTTCAAACTTCTCTCAATTACTCCGTTAACGTTTATTCGTAAAATTACACTTCTTTTCTCAACGAGATTGGACTGTACTGTCTTAACCCTTTCCCTGTTCAATATTCATATAAGAAATCATGACACCATGACTATTTATTAGCTGGACTTTTATACTTAACGGTAAACTTTTCAAGGAAAAACTTTTTGATTGACAAACTGTAGAATCATATCTATATCATGTCAAAAGCAAACAGAGCAGATCCTGATCAGACGGCTCCTACAGTAGCCGTTTGATCTTGGTCTACTCTGTTTGCAAATATGTGAAAAGGCGTTTACATGTATATGAGGTAAAGGGTTAATTGGCAATAGCTGTAGGTTTTCAATGATACGAAGTCGCCGATTCGGAAAGATCTCGCGCCGGTGTCCCTTTGTTACATTGTAACTGATAGGTGGTGGGATCAATTAAAACGACGTGAAAATTACGAATGTTGAAAAGGAAATAATGAGCGTTGAGACCGAATGTGATTGTTGTTTGCAACAAGACACTACCCGATATGGCTTGACAACCTGTGACGATAAATTAAGAATAAATACAGTATGACTTTAATGCCGCGTGTGAATATTTAGATAGATTTATTGGTCACCACAAAAGAATTTTTGGGGATTATGGAAACAGAAACTGTTTGAAAAGACATTGAATTGTTTGAGGATTTAATATACATACAAACAACGACTTGAAGATGAACTCTTCGGGAGATATCAAGGTGAATTTAATGTAGTGTGTCAAGTGAGTAGGTTTATGGTTTATTGTGAATAATGCCTTCATAACTAGCAACTGTTTCTGTGTAGAAACAATAAAAAAACTGGACCGAGTCCATTGTGTTTACTGTAATATCCTATAACTGAAAAAGCATAACTTTTAATAAGAGAAATTCCTAAAGACAGAATCTTTACAGTTCTTCAAGTGGGAATATGACGGAACAAAAACAGAAAATTCTAGAAACTGTGCTGAACGATACAAAAGATACAAAATCAAATATTCGATCGTCAGCTTTGCCGAAAGTAAAGAAAAAACGTCGTGTAGGTGAGTCTAAACATATTCACCACCGAGTGGTCACGGCAGAAGTGTCGAGTAACATCCTCGATAAGATAAAAGAAGAGTCTGATGTTGCCACGGTGTCTGATGTTGCCACTGACACTGCTGATAACAATGCCAAAGTTACAGAACCAACGGTGAAAATCAATAAGATACTGGTGCGCACGCCTCTAGTTGGTATGGACAATGGAATGGATAGAAACGATTCCGATTTGACCGTTGGGGATCACGATTCAAACGAGGCTGTGGATATAAACGCTGACTCTAAGCAGGAAACTGACAAAAACTCACAGCCAAAAGGCAAAGGCCTTGATAGGGAAATTTCGTTCAGTATTCAAAGTGAGCCGTCCACTTCACCTACCAAGAGATCACCTTGCTCACGGAGAAGTAAACGGCCAAAGTCTTCCAGAAAATTTACGAAGGAGGATTTCGAGTTGTTTCTTCCGAGAAAAAGTTTCTTCAACTCGCACGACAAGATTTTGATAGAAGCAGGACACCAGGTAGACACCCATAAGGAACGCAAGAAGCCAAACTGGCGTGCATTACTGAAAATGCATACCATGGATGAGTTGTATCCTGTACAGAAAGAAGACCCGACCAAGAACGAAAATCAATTCGGATTAAAAGATGATGATACCGAAAGTGAAGATGAGATGTTTTCCATCGAAAAAACTGAGACTTTGTTATCCAAAGAGGGAACAAAGAAATCTCGCTCAAAGCAATCATCTAAAAAGGCTGGTAACCCGGAAAGAGAGGAATATAGGCCGCTTTTTGAATACTTGAAGTACATTCACGAGAACCCGGATGAGTACGTATCGTTGACAAAGTTCACTACTAAAAATATAGAATATAAACATCCCAATACAATGGTTCGGATGGGTCGCATTTTTCGTCGTGGCTCTAACGTACGGAACAGTATATATCTGCACGCACTGTGTGGTCTGAAGTCCAGTGTTCAGGAACAGACAACGAGTACACAAGATGAATCTGAAATAGTGAAGCTTAAAGCTAAGGCTGAAACTTGGATGAAACATTTGACGACCCAGCAATACCTTAGGGCGAAAGATCTGGCGTTAAAAGACGTAGCTGGTGAGGAGGATATCAACTTTACCAAATGGTGGTTAGCCTTCAAGTCTTGCCAGTATCTGCGAGTCCCCAAACACGTGACTCCAGAAAGTTAAACAGACACTTATTCATTGTACCACCAGTACCATGTGCTACGTCATCACGAGTGATCTATTAACACTTTCCCCCATAAGTACGATTTTCTACGCCTCTGCAAAAGTCACCTGTTGAAACCATTGTAATAAATAGAGCATTTGCTCCTATAGGAGCAAATGCTCTATTTAATAATTTATCACAATGGTTTCAAACTACAAAATTCTAAATTTTCCCCTTTCTCTAGTTAATGCTTCTTGTCGGTAGATTTATTCAAAGTGGTTGGATCTAAAAATAGCCTGTGAGGGAATGGGCTAACACTTATCTCACTGTTAAAAAGTATAGTTTGCTTAAAATCGAATCTTTTCATTTTAATTACTCCCGATTCGATAAAGCTTCTGAGAGACTAATGACCAAATGTTAAACAGCTTGGGCCCTGATGAGGCACCGAGTTACTCGGCGTCTCATCTGGGTCCAAACTGTTTTCAAATACAGTAAAACCTCTATATAACGGCCACTAAATTGTGTTAATTATTTGGTATTTAGGGTAGGTGGCCGCTTAAAGCAATGTGAAAGTAAAACAGAACGCTCCTATAGGAGCGTTCTGTTTTACTTTCACCTTGCTTTAAGTAGCCACATGCATTTATCACAAAACACTTGATGCAATTTAGTGACCATTATAGAGAGGTTTTACTGTATCGCGAACAGTGTTACAGATTTAGATTGTGTCTTCGCTTTAAATGAAAGCATATCTGATCACCAAACTATTTGATTCAGATACAATGCAACTAAGTAGGGGACAGAATGTTGCTGAATTCTAGATAGTTAAGGTTTGGTTGTAAACTGAATCCTTTCGTCATTAAGTAACAGTCATGTGCCAAACTTTGCCTCCATTTCTTTTTTATAAAAGCGTCATGGTATCAAACAGTTTGGACCAGTTCGTAACAGCCTTTGCAAACAGTTTGGATCCAGTTATGACGCAGGTGACAGTTGTCGTCTGCTCAATTTCTCGTCTGATTCATTTTTACCATTTACTCCGCAAATATTAGTGTAAGAAATAATGGCATCATGACTACAGTAAAACCTCTCTATAACGGCCACTAAATTGTGTTAATTAGTTGGTATTTAGGGCAGGTTGCTGCTTAAAGCAGTCACCTGCCTTTAAAACAAAATACTTGATGTAATTTAGTGGCCGTTATAGAGAGGTTTTACTGTATTAATTAGATGAATTGTATAATGCTATATGAATACAGTAAAACTCCTCTAAACCGGACGTTAAAATCAGTACCAGTGCTGGTCTGTAAGACAGGTGGCAGCTGAATGCAGATTGGAAGTCATACATTCATCCGGTATTAACCCTTAACTCTGTTGTCTGCTTACTTTGTCGTCGGCTACAAATTTTCATTCTTTTGATTTTCTTCATTTTTGTTTCAAAAACATAGTGACAGTAACAAACAGTTTGGATCCTGATGAGACGCCGAGTTACTCGGCGTCTCATCTGGATCCAAACTGTTTCCATAGGTTATCACAGATCCGGCACTGCAAGCGAAAGGGTTAAGCTGCCACCTGCATAAAAAGACATAAATTGTTATTTATCATAATTCAGGTTTAGAGGAGTTTTACTGTACATATATATTTAACTCTGTCAGGCACTGTAGAATCAGACCTACATCATTATATAAGCAAACAGAATTGACCCTGTTCAGACGGCTTCTATAGCAGCCGTCATATCTGGATCTACTCTGTTTGTACGCAGAGTCACTGTATGAGGTATCTATCGAGTAATGGGTGACACAATTGTTCTATTTTCTTCTTCTTTTGTTGCTTGTTGGCATTCTTGGTTGAATGGCAAATAATTAGGACCCTGGTGAGACTTTCCCATAAACTCTTTCGCTGCCAATGTCGCATCTGTGATTACCTATGCAAACAGTTTGAATTCACTCGGCGTCTCATCAGAATCCAAATTGTTTGTTACTGTGATTGGTTTTTTTTTTTTAAAAATAAAAAAAAAATGAAAATTGTAGGAGACGACAAAATTGCAGACGACAAAAAATTGGCAGCGAAAGAGTTCAAACTGAGTAATTTTCGTCTGTAAATATGTCTCCAGCTTCAATTATGGAAAAAAGATAAGTCAGATGTTTGTTTTCCCTTTTAAAATAACATCAAAACCTTATGAAATTCTAATTTGACAACAATTTACTCGGCGCCTCATGGGGGTCGAAACTATTTTTCCAAATACAGTAAACCCACTCTATACCGGAATTTTAGTACAGAATAATTTAGATACTCTAGGGAGGTGGCTGCTTAATGCAGAGTGAAAATCATGCAGAAAGCTCCTTTTGGAGGTTTCTGCATGACTTTCATCCTGCATTAAACTGACACCTGTCTTAACCCATTCCCTTATATTGACGCCTTTTAACGCCTCTGTATAAGTCATATTTTGAAACCATTGTGATAAATAGAGCATTTGCTCCATAGGAGCAAATGCTCTATTTATCACAATGGTTTAAAAACTACATAATTCTAAAAATCTCATTTTCTATAGTTAATGCTCCTTTTCGGTACATTTATTCAAAGAGGTTGGATCTAAAAATAGCCTATGAGGGAATGGGTAAAATACCGACATTGATACTTATTTGATCGTCCGGTTTAGAGAGGTTTTACTTTATCTTCAAAATTGGCTGGTTGAGTGTTAATTATAACAGAAAAAACGTCATATTCGTTCAAATACACTCTCTCAGAATTTAAAACCTTTTGAATTTGATGTGGTTGACCTTCGAACCAGTGTCGTATTCCTCAATCAAGCATTCAGTCCCAAGGTTACATATTGTAATGAAGTGACTTGTTTGGTGGTACATACACTCACACACTAGAGAGATAACATTTCTGTACAGGGTATGGTTCATTTATGCTTAAAGACTACATACTGGGGACACAGTGAAATACTTTCTCCAAATTCTTTTTCTATAACGACTGCATATAGGAAGTCTAATTCTTGATTTTGAACCCTTAACTTAATGAACAGTCATTTAAGAACACGTAGAACATCCGCTAAAAACACTCTGTATCAGTTGCAAACATAGTAGATCCAGATCACTGAGATAAGACAACCTCTGCAGGGACTGTCTGATCAGAGACTACTCTGTTTGCTTATGAAATAACATAGAACGGATTCTACTGATTCTGCAATGGTCAAACATTCATTTGTTCAATGGCCAAACATTCATTTGTTCAATGGCCAAATATTCATTTGTTCAATGGCCAAAGTAACAATCAATTCATGGATATTCATGAAGTCATTAACCCTTCTCTTGCAGAATTTTAAAATACATTTCTCCTTCTTTACCCATGCCCTGTTGTATAATTACACATATCTTCACTGTGTACAAGTATTTCGCTGTGCAATCACTGCTGTGGAGTGTACTGGTTGCACAATCAACTTGTAAATAGTGCAGACCCTGATGAGACAGCTCCTGCAGGAGCTGTCTCATCTGGGTCTTCACTATTTACAGGTAGGTATATTGACGTAAATAGCAAGCGAAGGGTTAATGCTTGTACAAATATTCACCAGGGTTGATTGAAAACGGTCATATTTTATACAAAACGTATTCCAATTTATAACTACTGAAGGACCTGTCTTCAACGGCCATTCATTTATTGAACATAGCAGTCTTAAAAAGCAGGTGGTTGCTTAATGCAGGGTAAAAGTAATTACTTTTACCCTGCATTAAGCTACAGACCCACAATTAAACCTCTTTTTGATGGCCGCTTAAGATAGGTACATATACATGTACATTGTATTATTATTTCCTTCTTCGTTGACTGCAAATAGTACATATCAAAACGCTAAGTAACCCCGTGTCTTAACCCTTTCATCCCTGAATTTTCAGAGTGAAATAACCCATCAGTTATTTAACTACAGAGTCCACTCAGTATGAAAGGTATAGACTTCCTAAAGGGTTTTGAATAGCAAACTGTGCAGACCCTGGTCAGAGGACAGCTCTTAGGAGACAGGCGACAATTTTGCAGACGAACGCGACTTGGTACTGAAAAGGTTAAAGGTTGGATATCCTGGAATGTCCACTGACCGACTAACCCTTTCCCCGCTAAATAATGTTCGTCTGCTAAGATTATCGTCTGCTTCAGGTGTCAAATTAAAGCTGCATTACATTTCTTTTCAAAAACATATTTAGAGTGTCAATATAGTTTTGACCACGAGGAGACGCCGATTTAATCTTCGTCTTATCTGGATCCAAACTGTTTGCAAAGGTCATCACGGTTTTCTGTGGAGCTAAGAATTCTACAATAATTTCCTTTAATACAAATCTAAGTATTTTGATAGTACTTGACCTGGTTTGAAAGGCCTTGTGTAAATATACATCCCATTGACAAAACTAGATATTTAAATTACCGATCAAATAATACATTAGCAGAAATATCAATAAATAGTAAGTTTTTATTGATACTAGATTACTAGTATATCATGCATAAAATGTCGCCTGCCTATCCTTTATCCAGCTATTCGCGGCTAGGCTCGCATTTACAACTAACTCGGCCGGCGTCTCATCGGGATCTAAACTGCTTGATACTCGGCAAATCGAGGGCTTGGTGCAAAACTAGTGTAACTCCTTCACAAAATGAAGGAGTTACAATAGTTTTGCACCAAGCCCTCGAAATAGTTTCTCAACACTGTTTCGAATTTGTCAAAATTGCACCAGATCCAAAATTGAGCAGACATTAATTTTACACAGGTGTGGTAAGGGTTAACCCTTTCCCTGATGAATATTCATGTATGAAATAATGACGTTATGAATATTAATAAGATTTATTTTATAATGGCATATAGACACAGGACATCTCGGCTCAAGCAGAAGCTGTAGAATCAGATCTTTATTACACCATAAGCAAACAGAGCAGACCCTGATCAGACTGCTCCTATAGGATCCGTCTGATCTGAGTCTACTCTGTTTGCAGATGCGTCAAAATGCGCTTACATAATGATAAGGGTAAGGGTTATTATCGCCGTAGTGTAAGAATGATTGAGCTGCTTGCGTCTCCGGAGAGTAATGTCTAACAAGTACAGTAGAACCCGTCTTAAGCGGCCATTCATTTATTGAAAATACAGTAGAACCCCTCTAACGCGACCACTTAATGAATTAACGTGGGTGTCTTTATAAGCAGGTAGTTGCTTAATGCAGGGCAAAAGTAGAGGAGCTTTCTGCATTACTTTTGTCCTGCATTAAGCCACCACATGCCTCTACCATCCAGAAATATACCTCTTTTAGGTGGTCGCATTAGAGGGGTTTTACTGTATAAGTCTTAAAAGGCGGGTGGTTCATTGGCCCGAATAACGGCATTGCCCATGCGCTGTTAACTCTTTTGGCGCCAAGTTTCTAATTGTAGTCTGCAAAAACGTTAAAACGTTTCGGTAAAATAAGGAAATGAGATAGATAAATGCAAATGTCAAAGGAATATACCACAAATATAGAGCTAGAGACAAAAACTGAAGTTCCTGATCAGAAGCCGCCTTTAAACAGCGGCGTTTGATCTGGGACTCACTGCATTATTTGTAGTGATGAATTTGTGCGACATTGGCAGTGAAAGGGTTAATAAGGCCAGAAGCTGTGAATAAAATGTGTCTCCCAAAAATTTGATCTGTTCAATTTGGACAACGCCCGACTCGATTAAACTTTAAGCAAACGTTTGACCAAGTGTCAAACAGTTTGAGTCCTGATAAGCCGCAGAGTTACTCGGCGTCTCACCTGGAACTAAACCTCTTGCAAGTGCGAATAGCCGGGTACGGGATAAAACATGTACACGTTGATGTTTGATTGTTATCTGTTTAGACGGGTGATTGAGATGGATGATTGAAGTATTTATGTGATTCATGAATGCATGCACAGATGCCCTGGCAAACTATGACCCTTACACTGGAGTAATAATCCGGTATGTTGTAGAGCTTTATTTGTTTTAAATATTGAATACAATAATGATATATTAATGACAATATGCAACATATCGGATTTGATTTAGTATGCATATTTATAACATATATAAGTATGTAGTTTTGAATTTTTTATAAAAATCCAAAGTTTAGGGTCATGGTTTGCGCAGGGTTCCAGGGAGTGCATGTCTAACATTTTATTTTAGTTATTTTACGGTGTTGCGGTGTATTTCAAATTGATATTTCCTTCTCTTTGTATATACATTCCATGCCATTGTCTGTGATAGTATCCACACAATAAGACCTGGCTAATACAATACAAACATTTAGTAAAGAAGGGTTGAGAACTCCTCTGAGAGCTTTTTACATGACATTCACCATGCATTAACCCATTTGCTCCCAGTGGATTCTCCCATGTTTATATATTGGACTAGTCCATTTTTTATCTAAGGAGTGCCTGGCCTAAATTTTCAATTTCGTTTTGTTTTTTATTGAAATTCCTATCAGCAAACAGTGTAGACTCTGATCAGACGCCGCATTATGCGGCGTCTGATCAGAGTCTACAATGTTTGCCTACGTCCCATATATGGGATCGTGGGAGCAAATGGGATATTAAACTACTAAGTGTCTTAACCCATTACCTCATAGGCTATTTTTAGATCCAACCTCCTTGAATAAATATACCGAAAAGGAGCATTAACTAGAGAAAAGGTACATTTTAGAATTCTGTAGTTCTCAAACCATTGTGATAAATAGAGCATTTGCTCCTTAAGAGCAACTGCTCTATTTATCACAATGGTTTCAAAAAAGTGACTTTTACAGAGGCGTAGAAAGGCGTATTTATGGAGGAAAGGGTTAAAGACTGATATTAATAATTAATTTAGTGCTTGGATTAGCTCGGTTTTACTGTATAATTCTGTTGGTCCGTAGAACCTGTCCTAAGTGGTCATTCATTTATTGAACACAGGAGTCTTAAAAAGCAGGTGGTTGCTTAATGCAGAGCATATAAGTAATGCAGAAAGCTCCTATTGGAACTTTCTGTATTACTTTTGACCTGCATTAAGCTACCACCTGCCGTACAGACCCATAGTTAGACCTATTTTTGATGGTTCTACTTTAATCAGTGCCATACTTAATCCGTCCACTCCCTTATTTTCCCTTTGAACGTCGACAATCGGAATGACATGACTCATCAATGTATACTAACTATAGATCCCATTCAGTATGAAATGGTTACCTTTGCTACATGACTTTGAATGACAAACAGTGCAGACCCTGATCTGAAGTCTCGCATGGTTTCCAATTGAATTCCTCTCATCTGAGTCTACACTATTGCATATACCAGTCCACATGTTTCCCGCATTCAAAGCGATTGTACATGAACGTACACCTATAAAGTAAATCGATCCAAGTTGATATTTGCAAAATGCTCAGTTTTCATTTGATTGGTTTCTGCAAAAGAAATATATGTTACTTAATAAGATGTGCAAAAAGGAAGGAAATCCAACTGTGATGTTTGACAGAATTGCTGTGTTGTTGTTATTTAAGTCACAAGAATTTAGCCACCGTACGCCCCTTACGACTTACATTATGGAACTTACCCACCGTACGCCCCTTACGACTTGCGTTATGGAACCTACCAACCGTACGCCCCTTACGACTTACATTGTGGAACTTACCCACCGTACGTCCCTTACGACTTACATTGTGGAACTTACCCACCGTACGCCCCTTACGACTTATATTGTGGAACTTACACACCATACGCCCCTTACGACTTACATTGTGGAACTTACACACCACACGCCCCTTACTACTTACATTGTGGAACTTATACACCACACGCCCCTTACGACTTACATTATGGAACTTACCCACCACACGCCCCTTACGACATACATTGTGGAACTTACCCACCACACGCCCCTTACGACTTACATTGTGGAACTTACACACTGTACACCCTTACGAATTACATTGTGGAACTTACACACCGTACGTCCCTTACGACTTATATTGTGGAACTTACACACCGTACGTCCCTTACGACTTATATTGTGGAACTTACACACCGCACACCCCTTACGAATTACATTATGGTAACTTCTAGCATACGACGATCACAAGTGGAAGTTGCGATATTCGTATGTTATACAATGAAACTAACTATAATGCCTGTTGCACGATAGAATGTGCGATAAGTTCGGCTATCCGAGCAGTAGCGATTATCGTAGATATTTACAGTAGAACCTGTCTTAAGCGGTCATTCATATATTGAACATATGAGTCTTAAAAAGCAGATGGTTGCTTAATGCTTGTCAAAAGAAAGCCCCAGTAGGATCTCCGTGTGACGACCGCTTAAACAGATTCTACTGTATATAAATTTACAGTAGAATCCCTCTAATGCGACCACTTAATTGAATTAACATGGGTGTCTTTATAAGCAGGTGGTTGCTTAATGCAGGACAAAAGTAATGCAAAAAGGACCTTTCTGCATTACCTTTGTCCTGCATTAAGCCACCATCTGCCTCTACCACCCAGAATTATACCTCTTTTAGGTGGTCGCATTATAGGGGGTTTACTGTAGTTTTTTTTATATTGAATAAGACGGATCCCATGACTTATTGAAGACATACATCTCCTATGGATATATAGTTGAACTTCGATATCTCGAACTCGGATAACTCGAACTTCGGGATAACTCGAACAAAAAGTCCAAAACTAACACTACAGAATTGCTTTTAATATGTATCGCTACAGATATCTAGAAACACATGTGGCAGCTTAATACAGGTCTCAAGTAATGCTGAAAGCCCCTACAGGAGCTTTCAGCATTACTTTAGACCTGTATTAAGCTGTGGTCTTGACAAATCGTTCAGATGAGAAATCGGATGACTCGAACATGTTATCTCGAACTAATTTGTACGGTCCCTTGAAGTTCGACTTATCGAAGTTCAACTGTACTTCTAGTTTAGCACTTTCCCTCAAGTAAACGCATTTTCAATCATTTGCAAACATAATAGACCCAGATCAGATGTCTTCTCTAGGAGCCGTCTGATATGGGTCTACTCCTTTTGCTTATGGTCTGATATATAGTTCTTTGTCAAAGCAAACATTTCCTTTGAAAAGTTTCAGTATAAAAAGTAAGCTGATACAATGTAAATATTCATGATATTATTATTTCTTACATGAACATTGCACAGGGAAAAGGTTAAATACATTTAACTTTTTATCCAAATAACGCTCTATAGTAGAACCCCTCTAATGTTTTTATTTAACTCATTCACTCCTAGACTATTTTAGACACAATCTCTTTAAATTTATCTACCGAAAAGGAGCACTAACTATAGAAAAGGAGAATTTTAGAATTGTGTAGTTTTGAAACCACTGTGATAAATAGAGCAAGGCGTCAGTAGGAAGGAATGGGGTCAGTTTAAAAGCAGGTGCAAAGGCTATACAGAAAACTCTTAACCCTTTCCCTCATATAAACGTGTTTTCACGCATTTGCAAACAGATAGACCCAGATCAGACGGCTCCTAGAGGAGCCGTCTGATCAGGGTCTACTCTGTTTGCTAATATAATTTGATAGCTATGTTTCTTAGCTTTCTAAAATGTCTACAATGTTCCACCTTTCATATTTCTTTATAGCAATTTTGTTAATGAATACTGAGTAGGTATTGAAATTTGCAATAAACATAGAACAGGGAAAGGGTTAAGGGGGATTTCTGTATAACTTTCGTCCTGTATTAAACCACCACCTGTCTTTAAGGTCCAGATTCGATTCATACCTTTAGTTGGTATTAGAGAGGTTTTACTGTATATTTCTATATTTCTTCACTGGTCCTTACGCAGGTAAGATGTATATGGCTGTAATATCATACATTGACTCAGTTTAGTTTAAACATATTTTATTTCCAAATACATGTATACATACAAGAACATAATGCTGAACATAGTCATTTTGAGAAATGGGATTGGATCGGTAGCTAAATTTTACTTATATAGATCCTCTCCCGACTCAGTTTAACCCTTTCTCTGGTGAATATTCATTCAGAAATGATAAATGCACGAATATCCATTAGCTCAAGTTTTATAATGGAGTTACTCGGCGTCTCATCTAGATCCAAACCGTTTGCAAAGGTATCTACTCATCCGCCCATATCAGGCTAAAGGTAAAACCTATGTTATCTTATAAACACATACGAAGAACAGATCCTAATCAGACGGCTCCTGCAACCGACCAAAAAATCTAAATAGTCATATTTTGTTCAGATCATGGGCAAATCGTGCAATGATCAGGCTTGGTCAATATTTAATTCTTTATTTCATAGACACCTTATAACGCCTTATGCAAAGAATGGACCCAGACCAGATAGCTCCAATAGGAACAGGGTCTGCTTACGGGCTAAACACCTACCTCATTGCAATAAGACAATGGGCACACGTTCTCGAGTTAACCCTTTCCCTCATATAAACGCGTTTTCACGCATTTGCAAACAGAGTAGACCCAGATCAGACGGCTCCTCAGGGTCTGCTCATTTTGCTATTGGAATTTGATAGACCTGTTTCTTAACTTCCTAAAATTGCTACAATATTTCAACTTCCATATTTCATTATAACTATTTTTGTCCATGAATAACATTTGTTATATATCAATAGGGAATAACTCTATTCTAATTGGTATGATTTTGACCATAGTTTAAACATATTTTATTTCTAATTATACATAGAAACGGGATCGGGCCACACTATTCATAGCCTTAGGAACACCCCTTCCCCATCAGTTTACATATCCATATATTGCAATGACTAAATGGATTTTACCCATTGTCGCCCTAGGCCCGGTTCTTATGACAATTTGCACTACAGTTAAACCCCTCTAAACCAAACATTAAGATTAGGACCAGTGTCGGTCTTGCTGACAGTTGGCAGCTTAACGCGGGTTGGGGAGCTCCTAGCGGAGCTTTCTGCATGACTTTCTACCTGCATTAAGCAATCACCTGCCTAAACTAATACCTAAATTCTTCTTTATTAAACTTCCGGATTAGAGGGCTTCCATTGTATTTACTAATATAAGTAGGACCTGTAAGGAAATACTGATAATACAGTATAATTATGGTAAAACAGGTGTTATGTTTGTTACAAACACAAAACAAAGTACAGTAGAACCCGTCTAATGCGACCACTTAATGAATAAACATGGGTGTCCTTATAAGCAGGTGGTTGCTTGATGCAAGACAAAAGTAATGCAGAAAGCTCCTCGATGAGCTTTCTGCGTTACTTTTGTTCTGCATTAAGCTACCACCTGCATCTAGCCCCCAGAGTTAAACCTCTTTTAGGTGGTCGCATTAGCGGGGTTTTACTGTAGTCCGCTTTTCCCTTGAACTTGGCCAAGATCACATGACCATACATATTAATGTTAATATGACAAGGACTAATAAAGAAAAGAAATTCCAGAGTGTTAACATGATAGAAGGTTACATACGTCCAATCTTACCTATAATAATTATATTATTAATATACCTTGCCCGATACCTTACAGCAATGTTCATGATAGAACAATAGAAACTGTTCTAAGCGGCCATTCATTTACTGAACAAAGGGATCTTAAGAAGCAGGTGGTTGCTTAATGTAGGGTAAAAAGTAATGCATAAGGCACACGCACACACACACACGCGCGCACGCACCCTCTCCCCCTCCCCCCAAACACACACACACATACACACCGGAAACGAGTTGTACGAGTTGCAAGGCAACAGATCACAGGGGGCCATTTCGTGGGTCTACATGGTCTAAAAGGTCAAACAAATTGATTGGGTCGATTTAGTGTTATATTATATAACACTAAATCGACCCAATCAATTTGTTTGACCTTTTAGACCATGTAGACCCATGAAATGCCCCCCCCCCCCCCCCCTGTGCAACAGATAATCGTAAGCACTCAGTAAATTCGTCAATCCTCCATCAAACCCTATGGTGTTACTACTCTTTAATATCATCTCGAAAAGACTGTTCTAAAGAGTAGTAACAAAGCAGGGTTGATGGAAAAAATAAAGCCTGAGCATCTGAAGCCGTCGTGATGAGGTGACCAGATAGCTCCAATAGGAACAGGATCTGCTTACGGGCTAAACACCTGCCTCATTGCAATAAGACAATGGACACACATGCTCGTGTTAAATGAAAATCTAGTCACGCATTTAGGACATACTTATGTGATATGGATACAGTAGCACGTGTCATGAGCGGCCGCTGATTTATTGAACTGTCTTAAAAAGCAGATGGTTGCCTAATGAAGGGCAAAAGTGATGCATTAAGCTGCCACCTGGCTTACAGACATATACAGTAAAACCTCTCTATAACGACCGCTAAATTACGTCAACGTCAAGTATTTTGTGTTAAAGGCAGGTGGATGCTTAAAGCAAGGTGAAAGTAAAACAGAACGCTCCTACAGGAGCGTTCTGTTTTACTTTCACCTTGCTTTAAGAAACCACCTGCCCAAAATACCAACTAGTTAACACAATTAAGTGGTCGTTATTGAGAGGTTTTACTGTACTTAGACCTCTGGTTGATGGCCGCTTACGACAGGTTCTTCATATGGTTAAAGGTTAGATCCTTTATCCCTTTCGGCGCCAAATTGAGGCAGATATACATATTAAAACAGCAATTCCACTATCCCCAGGCCGACAGGAGTTTAATTACAACTAATCTAACATCAACAAAATAACCTTATTAGGCGGGGAATTAATTAATTGAATGGAGGAAAATCAATACATGCATGCATTAGGATTTTAATTAAATGCATGTCTTTGCTATAGCGCCAAATTTCTAATTGTCGTCTGCAACCCAAATTTGTTAAAACATTCGGTAAAATAAGGAAATGACACCAATTAATACAGAATTCAAAGGAATAAACCACAGATCTAGAACTAGAGATTGAGACAAAAAGTGAAGTCCCTGATCAGACGCCGTCTTGATCTGGGACTGCACTATTTGTCGTGGTGCATTTTTGCGACATTGGCGGCGAAAGGGTTAATACTGTTTTGTTTTAAAGATTTGTTGTTGACTAATGTAGTTTCTCCAAAAAATATTGGTCAACAGTAGAACATGTCCTAAGCGACCATCAAAAAGAGGTATAATTCAGGGGCGGGCCTGGGCATATGCACATACGCACGTGCGTACACATGGTTGAATAAGTCGAAACTTAAAAATGCTGAAACGGTCTTAAAATTTGATACCTCACTGAGGTAAGGTCCCGGACATTCCCACGCAAATGCCTAGAATTTAGGTTGTTATTTTCAAAAGCTTTGACGTTTAGATAAAGGATATATTTAGGCTCACAGACGAAGAACTTGAAACTACAAATGCTGTTTTTGCAGTGAAAATGTAATGGGTTAAGGGTTAAAGTCCTATCTCACTTTAAAATTGATATCTGCACATAATTCTGATCTGTTTTTCAAATTGCATCGTTTTGGTTCTTTCACAGTTGACTGGGTGTCAAATGGCTTGGATTCTGAAAATACGCCGAGTTACTCGGCACTTCGCAAAGGTAATCTCAGACTCGGCCATTACTTCCTAAAGGTAAACAGAGCTCAAAAACATCTAAACGTGTAATGCAGTAAAACCTCTCTATAACGGCCACTAAATTACATCAAGTATTTGTGTTAAAGATAATATACCCTGCTATATACCCTACTATAATAATAAACCCTGCTATATACCCTGCTAATATACCTTACTATAACTAGGTACTTTCCTTTTTTTAAAGGCAGGTGGCTGCTTAAATCAAGGTGAAAGTAAAACAGAACGCTCCTATAGGAGCGTCCTGTTTTACTTTCACCTTGCTTTAAGCAACCACCTGTCCTAAATACCAACTAATTAACACAATTTAGTGGCCGTTATAGAGAAGTTTTACTGTATATGCAGCGACACAAGTTATCGTTGCGATCGGTCGGCGTGTTCGTACATCAGTCAATTTCATCTCCACTGTTTGTATCCGTGTTCCGTGATTATGGCGACAAGGAAACCGAATTTTGATGATGATATGCAGGAAACCAGGACCATTGGAAGTAGAATCGCCCCGGGACTTTTATACTCGGTAGAGGAGACCCCGTCATGGCCGCTGAGTATTCTGCTAAGTTTCCAGGTGAGAATGATTCCTTACGTATTTATAAGTAGCGTGGTCTTACCGTCTTTCGAACCTCTTAATGTTTAGCATAGATGAAGGAAAAGTAGACTGTGATTACCTGTGTATGACGCGTGTTTGAATTTTAAAGCTACGAACGTGTTGTTCACGAACAGAGCATCGGTACTCATGGAAATTGATGACGTAGTGAGCACTTGAGCATGTACAACAAGAGTGCCAGTGGACACAATATACGCCCGTCGGGGTCTTGTTCAACATAAACTGGGGTTAACGTATTTGCTGAACTCAAATTCTAAGCCCAATTTTGTGACCAAGTTTCAAGGTTGTAAATAGGCATACTTTAACAAAAAACCTTAACCAAAAATTCTAAATTGAAAAGTGCCATAATTGTGTCTAAATGCTTGACAGAGTTGCATTGTATTTACTCTTGCCTACGGATGAAGCTTCTGATGGTGAACAAATGTTTCAAGTTTAAAAGCTTTATCTGAAAGGGTTATGTAAATAAGTGGACTTTAACCAAAACCTTAACCAAAAATTCCAAGCTAAAAAGCGTCATAATCATGTCAAAATGTTAGACAGAGTTATGTACTCTTGCCTACAGGTGAAGCTTGTGATGGTGAACAAGTGCTCCAAGTTTAAAAGCTTTATCTGAAAGGGTTATGTAAATAAGTGGACTTTAATCAAAACCTTAACAAAAAATTCTAAGTTAAAAAGGGGCATAATTCGGTCAAAATGCTTGACAGAGTTATGTGCTCTTGCCTACAGGTGCAAGTTGTGAAGGTATACACGTGTTCCAAGTTTAAAAGCTTTATTTCAAAGGGTTATGTAAATAAATGGACTTTAACAAAGCCTCAACCAAAAATTCTAAGTTAAAAAGGGGCATAATTCGGCCAAAATGCTTGACAGAGTTATTTTCTCTTGCCTACAGGTGAAGGTTGTGAGGGTGAACAAGTGTTCCAAGTTTAAAGCCTTTATCTCAAAGGGTTATGTAAATAAATAGACTTTAACAAAGCTTTAACCAAATATTCTAAGTTAAAAAGGGGCATAATTCGGTCAAAATGCTTGATAGAGTTATTTTCTCTTGCCTACGGGTGAAGGTTGTGATGGTGAACAAGTGTTCCAAGTTTAAAACCTTTATCTCAAAGGGTTATGTAAATAAATGGACTTTAACAAAGTCTTAACCAAAAATTCTAAGTTAAAAAGGGGCATAATTCAGTCAAAATGCTTGACAGAGTTATTTACTCTTGCCTACAGGTGAAGGTTGTGGCGGTGAACATGTGTTCCAAGTTTCAAAGCTTTATCTCAAAGCGTTATGTAGATAAGTGGACTTGTTCCACATAAATTGAGGTTAACATTTTTGCTTAACGCAAATGCTAAACGCAAATTCTAAGTCCAATTAAGTGACCTTGACCTTGGATAAACGAGCCGGGACTTGGCAGGCTACTGTAGCATGTCTAGATATACATTATGATTAAATTTGGGAAGGATCCACCAAGCGGAACTTGAGTTAGAGATGTTACAGACAGACAGACCGGTTAAATTTTTGCTAAACGCAAATTCTAAGTCCAATTGTGTGACCTTGACCTTGGATAAAAAAAACCGGGACTTGGCAGGCAACTGTAGAATGTCTAGATAAACATTGTATTAAAATTTGAGAAGGATACACCAAGCGGAACTTGAGTTAGAGATGTTACAGACGGACAGACGGACAGACACACAGACAGCGCCATTCCATAATACGTCCCGTTTTTTCAAACGGGCGTATAAAAAGCACAAAACATTGAAAGTTTCGAAAGCAGGTGGGGTTCGAGAGTAGGTGCGTCGACGATATAATTCTCGTCCTGAACAAATAAACCAAATGTCCTATTTCTATTACATCATTGAAAACATTTCGCATTAAATTATTGCTTGTTTAAACAAATAAATTCGTTTGAAAGGGTGTGCCTTTATTCGGGGGAAAATAACGCAAATACAGAATGATGACACTAGGCTAGGATTGCATTTTCCTCTCGTGTTTTAGAAAATACCTTAATCCTTATCCCGCTAGCTGAAGCTTTAGACGCAATTTAAACCGCTTGGGTCCAGATGAGACGTCGAGTAACTCGGCCCCTCGTCACGATCCAAGCTGTTTGACACTGAGTCAACAGTTTCTCAAAGGCATGTGCCACGAAACTTGGTGAATTATTCCTCAAAAGCCTGATCGAACAGTAAGATGTTGAAATAGCACCAGATCCAAAATTGAGATTTTTTTTCACAGTAGGGTAAGAGTTATACATACAGTAGTGCCTTTCTAAAACGGTCGTTTATAACCACCTTAATGTATACAGTAGAGTCTGTCCTAAGCGATCATTCATTTATTGAACATGTGAGTCATAAAAAGCAGGTGGTTGTTTAAGGGCAAAAGTAATGAAAAAAGCTCCCAAAGGAGATTTCTGCATTACTTTTGACCTGCATTGAGCTGCCACAAGTCTTATGGACCCGTAATTACAGGGGCGTGCCTGGTCCTAATTCTTGGATACGCACCAATGCTAGGGAAGGCTTCAGGCATGGACCCACCTTCTCCCAGGGATAATTGTTTCAAGCATCGTTGAGGTACAATTGGCAAATATACTGGCTAGACCATCGATTTTAAACAAATACTTTCTAACATGTGTACATAACTGGTTGCGACGTCCAAAGTTTGTGTTAGTAAAGGAAGACTATTGAGACAAAAAAACCATGACAGAAACCTTGGATTTAATACTTCAGTATATTTAGCTCATGAGGCATCTCTCTCTCTCTCTCTCTCTCTCTCTCTCTCTCTCTCTCTCTCTCTCTCTCTCTCTCTCTCTCTCTCTTTCTCTCTCTCTCTCTCTCTACGTATGAGTGTGCCTTTGTACTAGGTCAACCATAACAGATAAGCTTTCCAAAAACAGTTGCACATGGTCAATGTTTGTCAGAAAATAAGATATCTTTAAATGGAATCTATATAGAATCTCTATTTATCACATACTCTGCCCTGTGGGAGTGCCGTAACACAGTGCCATAAATTGCGAAAATGCACTAGTGCATTTGTTATGTAAATTAGAAATCGTTTGTCAATCGTAGCGCTCATTTAAGCGTTAGCAAATCGTAGCGCTCCATGTGCGCCATCCTTTGTATTACTACGCTGTTTGTAAACAATGGCCGAAACAGCCGTCAGCTATAGCTAGTTTCATTTTTCTATGGCATTTAAAGGCTTATGTGATAAAAAATAATCTCACATTCGTGTTCATTACAAGTTGTTTTCATGAAACTATCACGAATATGGCACTCGCTAAAGCTCGTGTCATATTATTATAGTAAACTCGTTTCATAAAATAATTTGTAATGAACACTCATGTAAGATCCTCTATATATAGATTTAATGTTTATATGTATATATATTATATAACTGGCAAAAGTGCAAAATACAACCGGAAAAGGATATATATATATATATATATATATATATATATATATATATATATATATATATATATATATATATATATATATATATATGTGTGTATTAAAAGAAGACTAAATGATGTTATTTTAGAAATGAATGACGTGCTCCCGGTGTTCATGAGGTTATGCAACGCATAGCTTTACGAGCAAAGTTAGAGAAGCCCGAAGGGCTTCACGTGAATCTGCTCGTAAAGTTATGCGTTGCATAACCTCGTGAACACCGGGAGCACGTCATTTATTTCTTATATTTATATTCCATTGTATTTCTTATATTTCAACGGATTTTTTTTAAATATTATATACCGGTCACGTAATAGCCGCTATCTAGGTCGTTGCCAGGTTCGTTTCTAACGTAGTAGGATTGTTGGAGATAACGCTCCTTACGTCACGTGTACATAACACGGAAGTGACGTTACGTCGCTTGGGAACAGACGTTGATTAATAGAGTTTGAATGTAGTACACAAAGAGAGAATTGAGAGAAGTAAATTGTGAAAGAAGAAGACGTGTCAATCATCTATTCCCGTCCCATATAGACAAGGATCTCTATATATGGTATGAACAAGAGATGTCACAGTCACGTGACAAATGCCCCCAAAAATTGTACCCTGTGACCTTGACCTTTGACCCATGGACTAGGGAGTTGACACGTCTTTGTGTGGTGAACATTTGTGCCAGGTTCCTTTGAAATCCATTCACAGATAAACAAGTAATTGTACCCTGTGACCTTGACCTTTGACATATGGACCAGGGAGCTGAACGCGACACATCGTCTTTGTGTGGTGAACATCTGTGCCAAGTTATATTGGAATCCATTGATAGATAAAGATGTTACAGACCGGACACAAAATTTGTGACAAAGTAATTGTACCCTGTGACCTTGACCTTTGACCCATGGACAGGGAGTTGAAAGCGACCCATCATCTTTGTCTGGTGAACATTTGTGCCAAATCATATTGAAATCCATTGATATATAAAGAAGTTACAGACCGGACACGAAATTTGTTACAAAGTAATTGTACCCTGTGACCTTGACCTTTGACCTATGGACCTGGGAGTTGAAAGCGACACATCGTCGGACCAGGGAGCTGAACGCGACACATCGTCTTTGTGTGGTGAACATCTGTGCCAAGTTATATTGAAATCCATTGATAGATAAAGATGTTACAGACCGGACACAAAATTTGTGACAAAGTAATTGTAACCTGTGACCTTGACCTTTGACCCATGGACCAGGGAGATGAAAGCGACCCATCATCTTTGTCTGGTGAATATTTGTGCCAAATCATATTGAAATCCATTGATATATAAAGAAGTTACAGACCGGACACGAAATTTGTTACAAAGTAATTGTACCCTGTGACCTTGACCTTTGACCCATGGACCAGGGAGTTGAACGCGACACATTGTCTCTGTCTGGTGAACATTTGTGGCAAGTTATATTGAAATCCATTGATAGATGAAGAAGTTACAGACCGGACACGAAATTTGTGATAAAGTAATTGTACCCTGTGACCTTGACCTTTGACCCATGGACCTGGGAGTTGAACGCGACACATCGTCTTTGTGTGGTGAACATTTGTGCCAAGTTATATTGAAATCCATTGATAGATGAAGAAGTTACAGACCGGACACGAATTTGGGACGGAAGGACAGACGGACGGACAGACGGACAGGCGGACAGACGGACGGACGGACAGACGGACAGACGGAAGGACGGACAATGCGATTACTATATGCCCGCCTTTGGGGGCATAAAAATAGTCCCAAACACATATTATAAATATAGAATGAATACAAGATTTTAATCAGTAAATTGTCCAGCGGAATTCTGGGAAAAGGAGAACCGACTCAAACCGGTATTGAAATGAACGTTCATGGGAAAATGCAACTTTCTTTTTAGAATAAGGTTATATAAGGACGTTGCAGGTCGAATGTAAATATATGGCTATAAAACTGTTTAATTACTATGTTAACAATGCGTGACGCGTTTCACCATGTCATCAGGCGCAGTTTAAAATAATACTTTCAGTTGCGCCTGATGATCCAATCTGTTAGCAATGGTTATCACAAATTTCACTGACAGAATCAATTTACAAACGTTATGCAATATGCCATTGATATACGCTATGTATTTTTCAGAGCAACAGATAAATATGCGTACTCAGATACCAAAATCCTCCTTTCTCCACCTGATTTTAAAGAGTAGTCACAACCAAGGGTTCGGTGGAGATATAAAGGAGTTATTCCTGAAAATGTTTTAATTTACGCATCTTATCTGGACCTCTGTTACATGATTTCCATGTTCATAGGTTTCGTTTCCTCCTTGTCATCTATACGTATAGGTCGACCGTCTTCTCCAAGAACATGTTTGGCGAACGAAAACAGACAACGCTCATCTATGATCGTCGGCGGTTTTGTCATTAGACTCACCGCAATTCCAACCATAATTGTAACCATCATGCCAATAAATGAATAAGTCATTATAGAAACAGAATAGAATTTTTGTAAAGGTGAAAGGAGATTCAGATTATTTGAATTTATTGGAATAAAGGTCATGTTTCCGAATAAAGAATGATTATTTCCCGTGGCATATCCTGTATATACGTCTGTATTTGAATTGTTAAAGAAAGACGTCTGGATTACTGTCGAATAAATATTGGCCGGGCAGTTATCTACTGGCCCAGATGGCAGGACTTGATCGGGTGGAATATTTGAGAGCATTCTTCCAAGGGAAATCCACAACGTGACAGCCATTCCAGTTAGCCCACCAATGACCATCCCTTTGGTTGTTGACCTTCTAAACATTGTAGACATCAAAAAGATAGCAACAGTCGGCCCCTCCATACATCCCATCCATGCCACAAATATACTATTTACGCTTCCAGGGATCTGAGAAATGACAAACGTTAATGCCATACCGATAAATCCGTACACAATGACAACAATTTTCGACACTAAAGTTGCTGTTTGTTCAGAAACGTCCGGAAATTTTACTTTGATTATATCCTCGTATGTGATTGCAGACAAGCTGTTTAGACAGGAGGATAATGTGCTAAGTACAGCGCTGGACAGAGAGGCAATGAACAATCCTGCCATGCCTGGAGCATTCTGGAATAAAAATATTACTGTTAAAGGCATGAGACCGTTAACATTTGCAATACTTCCAGATCCTATCACGTCGCATCCGTTTTTTGAGTGATACGCAAACACTGCCACGCCTTGTAATGCTGTCAATAACCAAATGGCAGCAAAAATTGGCCCAGATGTAATATAAAGCCATCGTCCTGTTTTCACAGTTGGTGTTGAGTTAATGCGTTGGATTCCGGCCTGTGCGTAGGCACAGTAGAGAAATATACAAAACGATCCTGATGAAACATTCCAAATATTATAGCGAGTAGTTACATCAAATCTGAAGTTATCTGCATTTAGTCGATTTTTCGCAATACGGAAAATCTCTCCTGGACCACCCGTCTCTGTTGATGTTTTAATATGAACGGCAAGCACTCCTGTGACCATAATAAACAATTGAAAAACGTCCGTCCAAATCACCGCTTTTATTCCACCAACAGATGTGTATATGGTTGAAACTGTTGTATAAAGGAGAACAGTAGCCCAGAAAGGCATTCCTATCACAATTTCCAGTGCCACACAGGTTCCATATGTTACTGTGGCTACGTAAAATAAAACGTAAATAACAGCCCCTGACATAACCATGTATCTGACAACATTGTTTCGGTAACGGATCTCAAAATATTTGTAGACACTTGTAAGTTGCAGTGAGTGAAATACAGGTACCACAACAATTCCTGCAAACACATAGGATAAAAAAATTCCAACGATGTAGTAACAATATGCTGTCCCGTATAAATAAACTTCCACTGGGGTTCCAAGTATCATAAGTGATGACTGAAATGTAACCACGAAAGACAGGGCGGCAGGGAGAATTCTGACCTTACGCCCACCCAGGAAATAATCATCAGGAGTTGCTTTCCTTCTCTCAAGTATCGCAAACACCAATCCAATCGTAAAGGATATTCCAATAGTTCCGAAAAAGACAATGTAATCTGGTGCCGAAAATGTACCCATACTTGCAATTGCGCGTATTTTTTCTGAATAAATGAGTTTATCGATAAATAATTCCCGTTGAATCGCTGTCAGATCAATCAAACTTGTGAGGAGCAATTGCACTGGTCCGTGGTCTACAAGTTTTTTCGTCGACAGATCAAGTAACTGAAATGCCTACTGTATTGTGATGTGCGCTATTAAAGTCATCAAGCATAACATTAAAATGTGTTAGACTACTACATTGTTCAATCTACCGTTTGATATAAAATACCATAAAGTCTCGATAATGCGATCCCATAATTTATAACCATAATAATATGTACAAGTAACACTGTGGTGCAAGCTGTACGGCCGCAAATGTTTAGACTTTTCTAAGATGGCGGACAAAACCGAGGCTGAAAGGTAAGCATCACATTTTTACACTGTTTAAACTATGTAGATTTTTCTTTCAGTCATTTAATTGGTGCCATAACACAGAATTATAACGCCCGTCAACAGCGGCGCACTCCCTTATGGTTCATGTCTGTGTGTAAGGCTAAAAATATTCGGTAAACTTTGCAGAAACTGAAAGTCAGAAATCGAATCGAGAAGGATGTCATATTTTGCCTCATTGTAAGCTTACCAAATACGCTAAACATTTTCTAACACTGTGGATATATGCATCTGAGCCCGATATTAACGTTGAGTTACCTAGTTTGTGGCACAGATCTACATTTTGTCTTTTGGAGACGTTTGAAAATAATGTCGAGTGTGTACGGTTTAGCCATTAGATGTAAAAGTGCACTGTACGGTTTAGACCCGATGTTTTTTGCACGGTTTAGCCACGATTTTCTTTCGAAAAACTACGTTTTAGACACAAAACAAATGCTACCATTTGAATCTGCGCCGTAGGTCTAGATAGTATAATCCCAACTATTTATTATGGATCTTCCTTCATGCAATGCACGTTTGCGATTATAACAGCATATCACAAACAATTAGGATCGAGATCAGAAGCACAGTATATAATTGGTTTAAACGTATTTTATTTTTAAATATTTGCATGAATATTGTAATGATAACACAAAGGAAAGAAAAGAAAAGGATGGAAACGAAAACAAGACTGCTTATTGTGTTTCTCCCCCATCACCGTAACAACTTCACTCGCTTTATGCAGAAATGACTGCCCGTTATTGTACTATATTAATTATACTGAAAAACTAATTAAATTAATTAAGCAGGATATATCAGTTTATACAAAAACTTTTTGAGAAAGATACTTCAGAATGAAATAAAAGACAACTAAATAAATAAAAGAAACAAAAAAAGGAAACGAAGGTTGACACATATATGTAGAGAGGTCAAGGATTCTGAGCAGTACAAGCACATTCGAAAGAAGGTGAGCGTTACCTAGTTTATTAGAATCGTTTTGAGGTTTGGATAAGCCGATGTACAGCTTCGTCTATAATGATGTTTGTATTATAATTTAAAAGAGAATCACCAAACAGAAAGACAGACAGGGACGGAGTAGTGAATCTGGCAACATCATCAAAAACTTGTTTTCCTTCGTTGGTTTCCTTCGTTGGTATAGATGTATTTGCAACAGCTTAAGAAGAAGTGCGATGCGTTCTCAACGAGGCCACATGTACACAAGGCAGTGTCAGATATGTTCTTTGAGAATAGGTCATGGTTCAAGGAACTGCAGTTTGTACGAAGCCTCTTGTGCAGGAGCTGCTGTTTTCTGACACCGTAATAAATGATATTCAAAGACGTTTTGAATGCGTTTAGAGTAGAAGATTGTTTTTCATTTTCGGGGAGGTTGTTCCATTCCTGTATTGTTGCAGGGAGGAAAGAGTTGCTATAATGGTCTGTGCGACAGGCCAGAGGTTGACAGGCCAGAGGTTGAATATCACCAGCGTTTCTTAATATTAAATTGCATCGAGAAACACTTCCAGCCGCTTCAGGTACCAGTTCTGTGAGATATTTTGGAGTTAAATGAAACACCATTTTATAAAAGAGAATAAGTCTGTGTTTTACGTCTGGTTTCAAGGCATCCAACTTCATGCAATAATTTACCAACAGAAACCAATTTAGTTGTCCCAGTTGCTGTACGGGTAGCTTCATATTGATTTATTTCAAAACTGTTAGATTCTCTGGCATTACAGTTATCAAATATAGTATCATCGTATTCTAAATTAGGTATGACGAAATATACGTAGATTTTTTCAAGGGAATATCTGTCCGAAGTGAATTTGAGTTTTCGCATGACATTTATTCTTGTCCATGCCTTAGTAGCGATATATTCGATATGACAGTGCCATGTTAGATCACGTGAGAGATGAACGCCAATGTGCTTATGTTAATATACTTCAGGAATTTGATGGCCTTGCATATATACGGATGAGACATTTTTCTCGAGATTATTAACGACTCAGTCTTCTTAGGATTGAATTCAACTAGCAATTTCTCTGCCTTTTTAATATATTATTATTGATATTTGTTGCCATATGTACGGGAGTAATACCTACACCAAACAAGCTAGTGTCGTGAGCAAACAAACGAATGTTACATCCAATGTCGCTAACAATATCATTTATAAAAACAAGAAATAACAATGGACTTAATATATATCCTTGTGGAACACCAGCTTAATAGTATTCCAGTCAGAGAAGGTACCATGTAAAATTGCACGTTGCGTTCTTTCAGTAAGATAGCTGGAAAACCAGAATAGAATTATGGATAGAACATGACCTGGATATACACTGGTTATTAAACATTTAAGGACAATGTTTTAATTTAAAAATTGAAGTGAATTGATTTTTAAATTTAACTAACATGATTTTGACATGCCGGTGTAACGAAGTAAAGTGACCCCCATAGAATACTGACCCCCCGGTCAGTATTTTTTAAAAAATAGTGACCCCCCGGTCATAGTATTTTGACCCCCGGTCATAATATTACGACCCCTGCACACGAAGAAAACTGACCCCTTACGAAGAATTGCGACCCCCCATAGAATAGTGACTCCCTGTCTTTGTTTCAACAAAACATACACCCGCACGCACGCACGCACACACACACACAACATGCATGTACATAAACAATTACATACACGAACGCAAGTACGCACACATACCGGTACACATATGAACGCACGCACGCACATATACCGATACTTACACATACACTTCGAAACACTCTCATACATGCAAGCACACAAACACTCACGCACACACTCACACGCACGTAGGAACACATGTATATATGAAGAGATCACTTAATGAATTGTAAAATGTTGTATTGACTTCTATCTGACACTTTACAAAACGTAAATAGCTGTTAAAATTTCAATAATCTTAGTTCGAACTTAAAATTTCATGAATGGAACATTGTGTCAGTCACTGTAAAACTAAACAAAACTTCATTTGGCAGTGGATTTTTGTATGGTCAATGCTGTGTGCAATGCCATATATCATATCCATATTATGAATATATTTGTAATTTATCACCTGTTGAAATTAATTGAAATAAGTCTCATCGAAGTGAGGCAACATAAGTGTTCGACATCATGCCTTTTGAATTATTTTAGCGAAGTGGGAAATAATTTTTGTTGTTGTTGTTGTTGTGTTTGCTTCGTCTACCACCACCACCACCGTCACTACTACCACTACTACTACTACTACTACTACTACTACCACTATAATTACCGCTACTACTACTACTACCACCACTACTACAACTACTACTACTACTATTAATCCCACAACAACACATACTACTCCTCCTACTACTACTCCTATACCTCCTCCTATTACCTACCTACCTTCACACATACCCAATAAAAAACCCATCCACCCAAAACCCAGCCACCCACTCAAGCACAAACCCAACCACCCACAAACCCATCCACCTACTACTGCCGCTGCTGCTGCCACAACTGCTACTATTACTATTCCTACTTCGTAGTACTACTTCTGCTATTGCCTACTACATTCCACCTATACTACTTCCACTACCTATACTACTGCTACTACTACCTATACTACTACTATTTTAAATACTACTATCTACCTACCTACCTACCCTACCCTACCCTACCTACCTACCTAGTGACCGCACAGTCATAGCATTTTGAGCCCTTTTTATCACTGACCAATGTGCACAACGTTCATTAGAACAAATGTATTATTTAGAAAGGGGGCACTTTTACTGAAGAATATCGACCCTGGTCAATATTCTTAAAAAAGGGCAACCCCCGGTCATAGGGCTTTTTAATCTATCTCCAGTATAATTAAAGAAAGTTAAACTTTACTCGAAAAAATAACCTTGGTCATTATTATTATAGATGAAGTGACCCCCGGTCATAGCAATTTGAGCAGCGTTTATTATATCATGACTAAAGCGCGCACTGCTAATTGAACCCAAGTATTTTGTTCATAGGGGTCACAATTTCTGAAAGAATATCGACCCCCGGTCAGTATCTTATAAAAAAATATCGACCCCCGGTCATAGTGCTTTGACACACGTTCGTGATATGTTGATCAACTCCCGCGAACTTAATCTACCGCCAGTATAATTTAGGAAAGAGTTTAACTTTACTCGATTTTATTTAACGTTGGTCATAATTCTTACAGATGTAGTGACCCCCGGTCATAGCAATTTCAGCCGTGTTTATACTGTAATGACTAAAGCGCAATCCTAATTGAACCCAAGCATTGTGTGCATAGGGGGTCACATTTTCTGAAGAATATCGACCCCCGGTCAGTATTTTTTAAAAAATAGCGACCCCCGGTCATAGTACTTTGACACACGTTCATGATATGTTGAACAGTTCCCGCGACTTTAATCTACCTCCTGTATAATTTAAAGAAAGGGTTTAACTTTACTCGTAAACTATTTAACTTTGGTCATAATTACAGATGTCATGCTCCCCGGTCAGAGCAATTTCAGCCGTGTTTGTCATATCATGGCTAATGCGCGCCTTGCTAACTGCTCCCAAGTATTTTGTACACAGGGGGTCACATTTTCTGAAGAATATCGACCCCCGGTCAGTATTTTTTAAAAAATAGCGACCCCCGGGCATAGTACTTTGACACACGTTCATGATATGTTGACCAACTCTGCCAACTTAATCTACCTCTGGTATAATTTCAGACAGAATTTTACTTTACTCGATTTTATTTAACCTGTGTCATAATTCTTACAGATGTAATGACCCCCGGTCATAGCAATTTCAGCCGTGTTTATCCTGTAATGACTAAAGCGTGCAATACTGATTGAACCCAAGTATTTTGTGCACAGGGGTCACATTTTCTGAAGAATATCGACCCCCGGTCAGTATTTTAAAAAAAAAATAGCGACCCCCTGTCATAGTAATTTGACACACGTTCATGATATGTTGACCAACTCCAGCCAACTTAATCTACCTCTGGTATAATTTAAGACAGAATTTAACTTTACTCGATTTTATTTAACCTGTGTCATAATTCTTACAGATGAAGTGACCCCCGGTCATAGCAATTTCAGTCGTGTTTATACTGTAATGACTAAAGCGCAATCCTAATTGAACCCAAGTATTGTGTGCATAGGGGGTCACATTTTCTGAAAAATATCGATCCCCGGTCAGTATTTTTTAAAACATAGCGACCCCCGGTCATAGTACTTTGACACACGTTCACGATATGTTGAACAGTTCCCGCGACTTTAATCTACCTCCTGTATAATTTAAAGAAAGGGTTTAACTTTACTCGTAAACTATTTAACTTTGGTCATAATAATAGATGTCATGCTCCCCGGTCAGAGCAATTTCAGCCGTGTTTGTCATATCATGGCTAATGCGCGCCTTGCTAACTGAACCCAAGTATTTTGTACACAGGGGGTCACATTTTCTGAAGAATATCGACCCCCGGTCAGTATTTTTAAAAAAAATAGCGACCCCGGTCATAGTACGTTGACACACGTTCATGATATGTTGACCAACTCCTGCCAACTTAATCTACTCTGGTATAATTTAAGACAGAATTTAACTTTACTTGATTTTATTTAACCTTTGTCATAATTCTTACAGATGAAGTGACCCCCGGTCATGGCAATTTCAGCCGTGTTTATCCCGTAATGACTAAAGCGCGCAATATTGATTGAACCCAAGTATTTTGTGCATAGGGAGTCACATTTTCTGAAGAATATCGACCGCCCGCTCAGTATTTTTTAAAACATAGCCACGCCCGGTCATAGTGCTTTGACACACGTTCATGATATGTTGAACAGTTACCTCGAACTTAATCTACTTCCAGTTTATTTTAAAGAAAGGGTTTAACTTTAATCATAAACTATTTAACTTTGGTCATAATTCTTACAGATGTAGTGACACCCGGTTATAGCAAGTTCAGCCGAATTTATCCTACAATGACTAAAGCGCGCAATACTAATTGAACCCAAGTATTTTGTACACAGGGGGTCACATTTTCTGAAGAATATCGACCCCGGTCAGTATTTTTTAAACAATAGCGACCCGGTCATAGTACGTTGACACACGTTCATGATATGTTGACCAACTCCTGCCAACTTAATCTACCTCTGGTATAATTTAAGACAGAATTTAACTTTACTTGATTTTATTTAACCTTTGTCATAATTCTTACAGATGTAGTGACCCCCGGTCATGGCAATTTCAGCCGCGTTTATCCC
Organism: Azorinus chamasolen; assembly: GCA_963576725.1. Taxonomy (NCBI): domain Eukaryota; kingdom Metazoa; phylum Mollusca; class Bivalvia; order Cardiida; family Solecurtidae; genus Azorinus; species Azorinus chamasolen. The sequence continues at coordinate 97,226,544 of OY755235.1, read as the reverse complement.
GTAATGACTAAAGCGCGCAATATTGATTGAACCCAAGTATTTTGTGCATAGGGGGTCACATTTTCTGAAGAATATCCTCAGTATTTTTTAAAAAATAGCCACGCCCGGTCATAGTGCTTTGACACACGTTCATGATATGTTGAACAGTTACCTCGAACTTAATCTACTGTTTATTTTAAAGAAAGGGTTTAACTTTACTCGTAAACTATTTAACCATGGTTATAATTCTTACAGATGTAGTGACACCCGGTTATAGCAAGTTCAGCCGAATTTATCCTACCATGACTAAAGCGCGCAATACTAATTGAACCCAAGTATTTTGTACGTAGGGGGTCACATTTTCTGAAGAATATCGACTCCCGGTCAGTAGTTTTTAAAAAATAGCGACCCTCGGTCATAGTGCTTTGACACATGTTTATGATTAGTTGAACAGTTCCCGCGAACGTAATCTATCTCCAGTATGATTTAAAGAAAGTGTTTAACTTTACTCGTAAACTATATTTTGTATTGTGTACATAAGGGGTCATATTACCTGAAGAATATCGACCCCCGGTCAGTATTTTTTAAAAATAATTCGTTTAACTCCCCCAACCCTAACACACACATACCCACCCACCCGATGCTGCAGCGACAGCAACAAAAACAAAGCTGCAGCCACAGCAGTATTAGGTATTCAAGTATTTGCAATGGTTACTAATGTGTAAGTAATAGTTGGGGCGGGGGTCAATATTTTATAGATATCGTGGAGAGGGTCGCTATTTTTCAGAGGGGAGTCGATATTTTTCAGAAAGGGGGTCGATTTTTCTGAAGAATAGTGACCGGGGGGTCAGTATTCTATGGGGGTTACTTTACTTCGTTACACCGGCAATTCATTTAGCGAACATAATGGTTAATCTGTACCATCTGTAAGAAAAACGAACCTACCCTCGGATTATGTTTTACAGGCATTTAGTTGAGTTGATGTAATTTAGCACTTGGTCGATATCTCGTCAGTTTCGCGATGACGGATCTGGGCTGAGTCTGTATGGAATGCCTAAATGCCATTTCGTAGGACATACATGCATTTTAAAGGTGAAATAATTATATAACAGAAAAGGATAACAAGTTAATGAGAAAAAAACATATATTAATTGGACTAAATAAATTGCCAAATCTTCGTCAATATCTTGAATTTCAATGGTTTGCATTTCACCATTTAGAATAATTTTGCTTGTTTATTTCAAAATGTCTGGTATTACATTAAAAGTTAATGTACATTGCCCCGACTTTCCCAATAGCTATATGACTTTCTTTTTTCTCTTTTCTTCTAATTTTCATTGGATTTCTCGGATTTGCATCTACACAGTGGCTGGTGGTTTCCTTTGTCTCGCAATAGTAACAGGCTAATAATCTGAAAAGATATGTAAAGTAATGTAAAGTAACAGTACAAAGTGCTTGACTTAATTTCAGACGCTCTGTATTTGCATTAGGACTGAAACGGGTAAAACACTTTTACTCAAATACCCAATCAATTCACTTCAAAACTTTTTAATTGGAAAAGTAGTAAAGTCAAGCAGGCAAAGCCACATGCAAGACGCAACCACCACCAAAACACCGATAGACAGCATGACACACACACACACACACACACACAACCACACACCCAAACGCACACACACACACACGAAATGAACACAGGAAACACCAAAAGAGACACAAGAACCAGGGACAAACGTTCCACAACATGAACAAACCACAAGCACAAAGACGCAAGGCAAACAAAAGGAAGGGTGACAAAGAGAGTACCGCATTGGCACGGTCAGCAGCAAAAACACCACTGGGGGTTTAAACCGGTTTACGGACGTCCTAACCTCGCACTTCTCTCAAAGTCACCCTAGCTTTACAAATATTTTAAATAAAGGTATCCCCGCTGGACTTACCCACAACATAGACGACGGTGAACACAGGACAACATGTAAAACATAGCATAATAACTGTGACAATCCGTCAAATATGTACTCAATGACTTTACTGAAGTCAGAGCACCTGCAGGTAAGCCGTTAAGGGCACGACAGGGAAAAAATAATACATGAGTCTGGTAAGCTCCTCCTGTATCCAAGTTTAAGAGTATACCATCATAGAGTACTACCATCGGCCTGTCATCGCGCAAGCAAAGAGGGAAGCGTAGCTACCGACTGTAAAAGGGTCGATAACCAAACATGCAGTGTGTTGCAATATAATAGGATCATAACCTTTCTTTTTAAATGTTTTAATGCGTTTTATAAACAAATCATGAAAATGGATATGACCCCGAATTTTCCTAAGTTTGTAGATAACATCCCCATAAAATTCTGGTTGAGAAATGCCTTGTCGCAGTAACGTCCGTAGATTGCAATTATATTTACTAATGAGAGGTAAATTTCGATAATAAAATTTAGAAAAGGTTTTCCGAAGTTTGTGATATCTGTAACCTTGCTTAAGAAGTTTATCAGTTATAACTAAATTACGTCTGTTAAAATCTTCAAGCAAAGAACAGGCTCGGGCAAACCTAATAAGTTGAGAAATATAAACACCATAAGATGTAGAACGTGGCACATCCCCATCTAGAAAAGGATAATTAACAATTTTAAAATTAAAATCTTCTCTTTTATCGTATACTTTGGACGAAACTTTATCATTTGTAATTGAAAGATTCAAATCTAAAAATGAAGCATTAATGTCAGATTGATTAGCTTTGTTTAAAGACAGTTCTTTTGGGTAGATTGAAGAAACCATAGTATCAAAATAAGGATTATCTAAATTCAAAATATCGTCTAAATACCTTGAAGTTTTATTAAAAGCATTAACAATATCGGTCTGTGTATCAGGTTTTAAGCTAAGCATAAAATCCCTCTCGTAGCAGTATAACATCGTCTTCAAATGTTACCCAGTATAGATCCAGATTGTATGCTATGCTTCTGTTCTCTATCCTAATTGTTTGTAATATACTGTCCAAATCGCAAATAGGCATTGTGTGAAGGAATATCAACACTGATCTACACTATCTAGACCTACGACGCATATTCAAACGTTAGTATTTGTATGTGTCTAAACCGTACAGATTTTGTAAGAAAATCGTGTCTAAACCGTACAAAATAGATCGGGTCTAAACCGTACAGTGGACTTTTACCACTATGGGCTAAACCGTACACTCAACATTTTTTCAATCCTCTCAAAAAGACAAAATATAGATTTGTGCTTCAAACTAAGTAACTCAACGTTAATATCGGACTCAAATGCATATACCCACAGTGTTAGAAAAGGCTTAGCGTTGTTGGTAAGCTTACAAATATATATGAGGCAAAATATGACCTCCTTCTCGATTCGATTTCTGATTTTCGGTTTCTGCATTGTTTACGGAAGATTTTGAGCCTTACACACAGACATGAACCATTAGGACGTAAACCGCTGTTGACGGGCGTTATAATTCTGTGTTATGACACCAACTAAAAGACGGAAAGAAAAATCTACATTGTTTAAAAAGTGTAAAAATGTGATGCTTACCTTTCAGCCTCCTGTTCGTCCGCCATCTTGGAAAAGTCTAAACATTCGCGACCGTACAGCTTGCACCACAGTGAGTAAATGATCGCTTAAAAAAACAGGGCAAAAGTAATGCAGAAAGCTATGCATAAATTTTGTCCTACATTCAGGTGTAACGTGTTTTAAAAATCCAGCATTATACAGTATGTTGAATACAGTATACGCGTATGGTTTTAAATGTAAACACATTAGTTTATTTACATGTGTATTGATATACATGTACATGTATCTCCATTTACTCGGTTTTTAGAATTAGTTTATACGCTGACAACTGGAAGATAAGATCACTGTAAATTTAGTTCAGTTTTGATAGCTAGTGAAATAAAACTGACAAGGATCACTGCCCTTTATATTTTGCGAACTTGATATAGTTAGTAAGTAAATGTTTTAGTGTGGTCATATATTAACACATATCTTCGAGTTAAACTTGTAACGAATGGGATAGGGCTAACACTACACAATTCTAAAAGTTTCTTTTTGTCTAGTAAATGCCTTTGGCTCAAATCTGACCAATCAAAAGCTTGAGAACTCAAATTTGACCAATGAAAAGCTTGAGTACGAACTCGGACTCAACTAAAAAGCTTTATAAGCATGGACCCTGATTAACTGTACTGAGTTGTTTGGCATCTCATGGATTCAATTTGTATGCAAAAACGATCAGAAATTGGGCATTGGGAGTGGAATATTTAAATTCAATCTCAAATATGATAATGCAGTTCATAATAGAAAAAATGATTGTTAGAAGACTGGGCAGATAAATTGAAAGCATTTGCCACTTAGTATCACAAAAAGGTAATTCAGTACATTATTTAGCAAAGAGATGACAGACTCAGATCGGCAGAGTAGCCTCTAATCAGCAGAGTAGCCTCGGATCAGCCTCTGCATTGATCCAAATGGACAACAGTTAGTTACAATGCGTGACAGAGGTAAAAACTAAAAATACCTGAGTGACCTTGGCTCTGTGATCTTGCCATTGAAGTTGTGTAGGACGGTAATTGCGTTGTTCTACAAGTCTATGATGTATGATAGAAATCACATATGCAGTATTGCAGCAAAGTTTCCAGAAATTTTCTCAACTGATAGACTGGAAGTAGAATTGACAGACAAAACAATGAAGTTAAGTCCAAACCTCAAGTACAGTTATCAATCTGCACAACAGATGTTAAATGTCGTTTTGACCTGTACCGACGTTTCACCTTGCAACATGCACATACATGCTCGAACGTAACTGGCTTTAAACAGTACAATAGTTGTGTCCAGAGAGAGCAGACATCAACTCTCATCGCCAAATATTGTCTTTAAAGTTTATCGTGTGCTCAATTTTTAGCTTGTCTTTTTTCGAAGAAAATGAGCTATTGTGATCACTGGGTCGTAGTCGTCGTCGTACTCGTCGGTGGTGGCATGCAAAAACTTTAATGTAGCTCAATACTCGAAAAGTGTAAGCGGTATCAATATCAAACTTCATAGGTGGGTAGATCTCGTTGAGGAGAAGGCCCCTACATAAGAACCATAACTCTTGATTTAAATTTTTTGGAGTTATGGCCCTTTTTTAAAAAAGTTTTAATTTAGCTGGACAAGCACGCGGCTCTTGTTTACTTTTGAATTTTCTTTTTTTTTTGTTTAATAAAAAAGATGATCATAACACCAAACAGTTTAGATCCTGAGGAGATGCCCGAGTTATTCGGCGTCTCGTCTGGATCCAAACTGTTTGCATAGTTATTATACCCCAACAAACGAAGTTTGGAGTGGTATACTGGAGTCACCATGTCCGTCCGTCCGTCTTGTCCGGATCATAACTTCCAAAGTATAAAAGCTATTGACTTCAAACTTCATATACAGATAGATCACATTGACCGTAAGTGCAATGCACAAGGTTCGTAACTCTGTCTTCATTTTTGGAGTTATTGCACTTTGTTATTTTATTCAAAATCTGGCTTGACTGGATCATAACTTTCAAAGTATAAAAACTATTGACTTCAAACTTCATATACAGGTAGAACAGATTGGCCACAAGTGCAGTGCACAAGGTCCATAACTCTGCTTTCAGTATTTTTGAGTTATTGCCCTTTGTTAGATTTGTCAAAATCTGGTTTGTCTGGATCATAACATCAAATATATAAAAGCTATTGACTTCAAACTTCATATACAGATAGATCACACTGACCACAAGTGCAGTGCAAAAGGTCTATAACTTCTATATCTTCAGTATTTTTGGAGTTATTGCCCTTTGTTATTTTGGTCAAAATCTGACTTGTTTTAATAAATGAATTTTTTCGGACCTTTTCTCTGTCATACCTCATTGTTGAACACCATCTGAAGTTCTGCACTAAATGTTTTGATGTGTCGCTTCGTATATGAATGAATGATCTCCCTTTTTGTAATTAACAAATCAAAATTTAGCGGTCGGGAGCTTTATTTCTATAATCCCGTCTCTGTGTCAAATGTGCTAGTGGGGATAAACTTAAAGAAAACGGGTTATCTCCACCCAGTACTACCTTAATGACACACAGCTACAGTCTGTAGACTCGGCAAAGTACCTTGGAGTGGATATTTCACATGGCATCCTGGGAGGACCACAAAAAAAGAGTTACAAAAAAGGCAAACCAAACTCTTGACTTTCTCCGCAGAAATATAAAAGTACGCTCAGAACCTCTGAGGAAAAATGCTGACAAGACAATTGCAAGACCCTCAATAGAGTATGGCCGCCATATACACAGACCCAAATTGATCCAATAGAGGCAGTACAGTAAAGATCGGCACGCTGGATTATGCATGACTATGGCCAAACTTCAAGTGTTACAAACATGCTACAATCCTTTAATTTCGACGCATTGACGATAGACTCTCATTAATGTTCAAAATCACAAATAATTTTGTGGCCATTCCCATCGAAGACTTTCTAATCCCTGTAACATGACATTCTAGACATTTCCAAATCTTTCTTACAGACTGATATCAACCAAAACTGACTACTACAAGTATTCTTACTTCCCCCAGGACTGTCTACATCTGGAACAATCTTCCACCGGATATCGTCTCTCTCACGAACATAGACCAGTTCAATGCAGCTGTCAGCAGCACTGAGCACATCTCGCCATAGCAAACGAAAATGAAGAGATCTTTTACTTTTAACCCCTTTTATGTCCCTGTTGACGATAGTCAGGGGGCATTATGTTTTGCACATGTCCGTCCATCTGTCCGTCAGTCTGTCACGCTTTCGGGTGCAGTTGGTTGTCACAGTTTTTCAAGTGTTATATGTCAGTAATTTCTACACTTATGCACATGAAACTTCACATACACATCAATTACCATCTGTGCTATCATTTGGCACTCCACCCACGCTGCCCGCAAGCCCATGTTCAATGTCAAATGACTTGGAAATTTTACGTGCAGTTGGTTATCACATTTACGTGCAGCTGGTTTTCAGCTTTTTCGTTGTCTTATATCTCCCTAACCACTGTAGCTATTGCCATGGAATAGCATATACACATTAAACACTATCCATACTTTCATTGCGCACCCAGCCTATGCTGCCCCCGTGTCCAAGGTCAAGGTCAATTGACTTGGAAATTTTACGTGCAGTTGGTTGTCAGTTTTTTCATCGTCTTATATCTCCTTAACTACTGTAGCTATTCGCATTGAATTGTATATACACATTAAATACCATCTATACTTTCATTGCACACCCAGCCCATGCTGCCCGCAAGCCCAACGTCAAGGTCAAATGACTCGGGAATTATTTTGAAATTTTACGTGCAGTTTGTTGTCACATTTACGTGCAGTTGGTTGTCACATTTTTTTATCGTCTTATATCTCCCTAACCACTGAAGCTATTCGCATGGAATTGCATATACACATTAAATACAATCAATACTTTCATTGCACACCCAACCCATGCTGCCCAGAAGTCCAATGTCAAGGTCAAATGACTTCAGAATTTTATGTGCAGTTGGTTGTCACAGTTTTTTCATCGTCTTATATCTCACTAATCGCTATAGCTATTGGCATGAAATTGCATATACACATTAAACACCATCCATACTTACATTACGCGCCCCGCCAACGCTGTCTGCAAGCCCAAGGTCAAGCCTGAAGGTCAAATGACTTAGGAATTTTACGTGCAGCTAGGCAAGCACCTAGTCCTACACGGGGGCATCGTTGTGTCTTACATACACAATTTTCTAGTTTAACACTCCTTCATTCACTTCTTTTTATCTTTGATCTTGCATTTTTATCAACATTTTCCACAGCTTGACGTGCAACATGTGTACGTCCCAACGAGGGGTTTTACATTAACCCTTTCCCTCATATAAACGTGTTTTCACGCATTTGCAAACAGAGTAGACCCAGATCAGACGGCTCCTAGAGGAACCGTCTGATCAGGGTCTGCTCTGTTTGCTTATAGAATATGATAGATCTGTTTCATTACTTTCTAATATGGCTACAATGTAGTACCTTAAATATTTCTTTTTTAACTATTTTCTAAATGAAGTATTGAAATTTGGAATAAACATAGAACGGGGAAAGGGTTGAACAGAAGATAGATATATATATCTCATCTAGATCCAAACTGTTTGCATAGGTATTCACATATTTACCATTGACAGCAAAAGAGTTAACCCTTTACCTGATGAATATTTATGGCACACTCTTACCATTATGAATTTTCTTATTGCAAAGACAAATACGTGTAGTTTAAAATTAAAAGTTAGATACAGTAGAACCTGTCTTAACACTTTCCTCCATGAATATTCATGAAAGAAATAATGAAGTCATGAATATTAATTAGCTTGTCATAATAGCACACAGACACAGGAATATTTGGCATGGCACAAACTGAAGAATTTAATCTTTGTTATATCATAAGCAAACAGAGCTGACCCTGATCAGATGCCCGGCTCCTACAGGAGCTGTCTGATCTGGGTCTACTCTGTTTGTAAAGGCGTATTTATGGAGTAGAGGGTTAAGTGGCCATCAAAAAGAGGTTATGGATCTGTAAGGCAGGTGGTAGCTTAATGTAGGTAACAAATAATGCAGAAAGCTCCTATAGGAGCATTCTGCATAAAGCAACTGCCTGCTTTTTTAAGACATCTATGTTCAATAAATGAATGGCCTCTTAGGACAGGTTCTACTGTAGCCTATAAGCAAACAAAGCAGACAGTAGTCAGAAGCTGTCTGATCTGGGTCCATTCTGCAAAGCACTCTAAAGGGGGTCTCTATCAGGTGAAGGGCTATTTACAGTTCTCTGAATTTCAACCCAGGTTTGATTCCTGTGGTAGACTGAGAAGGGCCAGGCTGAGGGGGTTTTCCTGTGAAGGTCGTGACGTTTGTTTGCTTGTGTTGATTAAAGAAACCTGGGCGCGATGCTCTTTTCTTATCATCGACTGAGTTTCTCAGGTTCTTTGAGATGCACAGTGTAAAGCACTGATACATCGGACCTCCATTTATAATGCTTTTAACAGTCTTATTTTAGAATGATATAAAAGTTCATCGAAACTTTCTATGTATTTCGGGCATAAAAAACAAAAGGTCTGGTTCTTTTGAATATCACATGTTCAATTAATACACATTATACAAACATATACTTTTTGACACAAACTTAATTAAATGCACATTAGTTTAGTCACAAAACAATGACAAACAATATTATGTACCAGAGAGAAAAGGAATAACAACAATAATACATTACAGATTCTTAAAAAAATAGCATGTACAATGTATTACAGGTTGATGTAATTATGTAACTACATTTCCCACAAAATTTAAAGGATTTTCACTTTGAGCATTTGACAGTCTGTTATTTCTTGGAAAGAGGTCACAAAGTTTCCCTTCAATGCATATGAGTTGATGCATTCAAATGGGGAATAAAAAATAACAGTTTTTTACAAATGGCAGTTTTCTCAAAATTTGTATTTAGTGTAAAATGCATCACTGGACCATTCAGAATATATTCATGTACCGGTACTTGTCTAAAATTGTTTCCTGAAACTTTGTTTCTAGCGCTAATCCTTTACCTGTTCAGTATTCATGTAAGAAATACTGATATTATGTATACAGTAAAAACAAGATACTACAGAATTTTAGTAATGAAGAATTTGTCTTTGTAGGCAGGTGGCAGCTTAATGCAGGGTGAAAGTCATGCTGTAAGTTGAGGAGCTTTCTGCATTACTTTCACCCTGCATTAAGCTGCTATCTGTGTTAAAGATCAATAATGGTACGTATTTGAGTGTTCATAGTATCAAGTTTTTACTGTATTTATTATCTGAATTTTTATAATGTAAAATTTTCAAGGGAATAATTTGCTTCGACAAAAACTAGAATCGGATCTGTATCATGTCAAAAGCAAACACAGCAGACGCTGATCAGACTGCTATAGGAGCCGTCTGATATGGGTCTACTCTGATTGCAAATGCTTGAAAAATGTTTATTTGAAGGAAAGGGTTAATTAACCCTTTCATGAATATTAATGTAAGTCTCCATCCAATTACGGTTTATATTAAATAATATGTGTATTAAAATATAAAATAAGGAAATATATTGCCAAACAGTATACAGCAAGAACTAACATGTCAGCAAACAGAGTTTTAAAACTCTGATCAGACAGCACCTACTGGAGTTTTCTGATCTGTATCTACCCTGTTTGCAAAGGCATAACAAGTTTTAGGAATATATAGTACAGAGGTTTTCTATTTTAGGATGAAAATTCTTATTTTTTGAAATTTTCAATCTGCAAGGGAATAAGGGATGCCAATTTTTTCTCAATGCATTAAATTTATTGACGATATACAATTGAAAAAAAAGCTGCGATGAATCTTTTCTACAATCAACAGATCTTATGGGTATTGCACAAAACCGTGCGACAAAATATCAAGTGATTTGGTAATAAATAGTTTTTATACGCCCACCTAATAAAGGTGGTCGTATATTGTCGTGGCCCTGTCCGTCCGTCCGTTCGTTCGTCAACATTTTGTTTGTCCGCTGTTTTCTGGGAAAACTATTTGACAGATATTAATGAAACTTCACACAAATGTTAAATGCATCAAATTCTGAAGCTGAGTTGATTCTGAGGTTCATTTGAGTTATGGCCCTTGTCCTTAAAAAATATGCAAATAGTTTGTCCGCTGTTTTCTGGGAAAACTATTTGACAGATATTAACGAAACTTCACATAAACGTTTAATGCATCAAGATCTGAAGCTGAGTCAATTCTGAGGTTCATTTGATTTGTTGTTTCGGAGTTATGGCCCTTTACTTAAAAAATAATGCAAATACATGCAAATAGTTTGTCCGCTGTTTTCTGCGAAAACTATTTGAGAGATATTGATGAAACTTCACATAAATGTTTAATGCATCAAGATCTGAAGCTAAGTCGATTCTGAGGTTCATTTGATTTGTTGTTTCGGAGTTATGGCCCTTTTACTTAAAACATAATGCAAATACATGCAAATAGTTTGTCCGCTGTTTTCTGGGAAAACTATTTGACAGATATTAATGAAACTTCACACAAATGTTTAATGCATCAAGATCTGAAGCTGAGTCAATTCTAAGGTTCATTTAATTTGTCGTTCTGAAGATCTGAAACAGAATTGATTCTAAGGATCATTTGATTTTTCATTTCAGAGTTATGGCCCTTGTCCTTAAAAATAATGCAAATACATGCAAATAGTTTGTCCGCTGTTTTCTGGGAAAACTATTTGACAGATATTAACGAAACTTCACAAAAATGTTTAATGCATCAAGATCTGATGTTGAGTCGATTTTGAGGTTTATTTGATTTGTCATTTCGGAGTTATGGCCCTTTTAATTAAAAAATAATGCAAATATATGCATATAGTTTGTCCGCTGTTTTCTGGCAAAACTGTTTGACAGATATTAATGAAACTTCATACACATGTTAAATGCATCAAGACCTGAAGCTATGTCGATTCTGAGGATCATTTGATTTGTTGTTTCGGAGTTATGGCTCTTGCACTTAAAAAAATAATGCAAATCTATGCAAATATGAGGATGGCCATAACTTTTTCATTTGAAATGATATTTACTTTAATGATTTTAATCATTTTTTTATATGGTTAAACCTTAATGTGAATTTTCACATATATTACGGGGGTTTTGATATGTCATTTTATTCTAAAGTTATGGTCCTTGAACTGTGTGTGTTTGTTGCTTTGTTTGTCGGTCAACTTTTAGTTTGTCTGTTGTTTTCTGGGAAAACTATAAAAATGATATAAATGAAACTTAACACAAATGTTTTAAGCAACAAAATTTGAAGCTGAGTTTATTTTGAGGTTCATTCAGTTTGTCTTTACAGAGTTATGGCCATTGCACTTAACAACAAGAGTACCGCATACGGTACATAATACGCCCACTTGCAAATTTCTCTGATTCAACATGCCTTATAAGTGTTGACATTTTCTAATCTGTGCTTCAGAATTAGATTTCCATATTAAGGTGATACTATTTTTTTAAAAAATGAAGTGAATATCTTATTAAATAAAAAAGTTACAGCTAATCCTCATTTTTGCAGATTTTTGTAAAGTGCAACGGCCATAACTCTGTAAAGACAAATTGAATGAACCTCAAAATATACTCAGCTTCAAATTTTGTTGCTTAAAGCATTTGTGTTAAGTTTCATTTATATCATTTTAATAGTTTTCCCAGAAAACAAAACACAAACTAAAAGTTGACCGACTAACAAAGCAACGAACACACTAAGTTCAAGGACCATAACTTTAGAATAAAATGACACATCAAACCCCCCAATATATCTGTGAAAAATCACATGAAGGTTTAACCATATAAAAAAATTGAAGTAAATATCATTTCAAATGAAAAAGTTATGGACATCCTCATATTTGCATAAATTTGCATTATTTTTTAAGTGCAAGGGCCATAACTCCGAAACAACATATCAAATGATCCCCAGAATCAACTTAGCTTCAGGTCTTGATGCATTAAACTTGTGTATGAAGTTTCATTAATTTCTGTCAAACAGTTTTGCCAGAAAACAGCGGACAAACTATTTCCATATATTTGCATTTTTTTGAAGTAAAAGGACCATAACTCCAAAACGACAAATCAAATGAACCTCAGAATCGACTCAGCATCAGATCTTGATGCATTAAACATTTTTGTGAAGTTTCATTAATATCTGTCAAACAGTTTTCCCAGAAAACGGCCGACAAACTATTTGCATATTTTTTAAGGACATGGGCCATAACTCTGAAATGAAAAATCAAATGAACCTCAGAATCAGCTCAGCTTCAGATCTTGATGCATTTAACATTTGTGTGTAGTTCCATTAATATCAGTCAAATAGTTTTCCCAGAAAACAGTGGACAAACTATTTGCATGTATTTGCATTATTTTTTAAGTAAAAGGGCCATAACTCCGAAACGACAAATTAAATGAATCTCAGAATCGACTCAGCTTCAGATCTTAATGCATTAAACATTTGTGTGAAGTTTCATTAATATCAGTCAAATAGTTTTCCCAGAAAACAGCGGACAAACTATTTGCATGTATTTGCATTATTTTTTAAGTAAAAGGGCCATAACTCCGAAACGACAAATCAAATGAACCTCAGAATCGACTCAGCTTCAGATCTTGATGCATTAAACATTTGTGTGAAGGTTCATTAATATCTCTCAAATAGTTTTCCAAGAAAACAGCCGACAAACTATTTACATATTTTTTAAGGACAAGGGCCATAACTCTGAAATGAAAAATCAAATGAACCTCAGAATCAACTCAGCTTCAGATCTTGATGCATTAAACATTTGTGTGAAGTTTCATTAATATCTGTCTAATAGTTTTCCCAGAAAACAGCGGACAAGCAAAATGTTGACGGACGAACGAACGAACGAACGAACGAACAAACGAACGAACGAACGAACGAACGAACGGACAGGGCCACGACAATATACGACCACCTTTATTAGGTGGGCGTATAAAAATCTGCAAAAATGTGGATTAGCTGTAACTTTTTTATTTAATAAGATATTCACTTCATTTTTTTAAAAAAATAGTATCACCTTAATATGGAAATCGAGATCTGAAGCACAGATTAGAAAATGTCAACACTTATAAGTCATGTTGAATCAGAGAAAGTTTGCAAGTGGGCATATTATGTACCGTATGCGGTACTCTTGTTAATAACTGTTTTTCAAAGAAAATAATACGAGCTATTGTCATCATTGTTGTGCTTGCTATTACTTCTTTACTATTCACGCAAATCTTATAATGAACAGACAAGTGCTGTTCCCTGCATGCAGTGCTCCTGCTTTTTGTAGATATTATCACTTTAACCCTTTCCTCCATAGGCTATTTTTAGACGGAACCTGTTTGAATAAATCTACCGAAAAGGAGCATTTACTAGAGAAAAGGAAAAGTTTAGAATTGTGTAGTTTTGAAACCATTGTGATAAATAGAGCATTTGCTCCTATAGGAGAAAATGCTCTATTTATCACAATGGTTTTATAAAGTGACTTTTACAGAGGTGTAGAAAGGTACATTTATGGAGGAAAGGGTTAAGAAAACTTAACATTTCGTAACATATGTTCAAGTAAATATGGCACATACAAACAAATTGCATAGACACATGGAAACAAATTACAGGATACTGTTACCATCTATTAACACATAGCCCGCCGGGCACTTGCAAATAGTATAGACCCAGATAAGAGATCTATACCAGGAGCTCTCATCTGAGTCTGCACTGTTTGCCATGGAAAATCCATGCCTGCATGTTCTATGCTTTTGCCTAGGAAAATCATTTCGGCATATCCTGTATAGTTTTGTAAAGATTTGCCAAATTAATATACAAAGAGGGTAGAGTGATAAAAAATATGTGGCAGGCTAAAGGTTAACATTTAGATCAAATTTGAACAGACCATGTCTGCAACAAGCAGTTACATTCTTTGTTATCACTTGACACATAAGTCAATTTTCTTAATTAATTAAGTTTGGATGATATCGAATAACTTTAATCTGAAAGATGTTTAGTAACCGCTGTTTGAATTTTTGTTTTGTAATCGCTGTTTAAAAAATCAGACAGGCACATTTAATTGGATTTGGAATGTCGGTTTCGACAAGATTGTCAATGTCTTTGATAAATGCAAATAAATTGATATAAATAACCAATTAAATTGTCAGAGAAAAAATGACTTTTTGTAGTATTAAATACCATTTTCTGATAGCTAGTGCTAATACTATCTCACCACCTTAATTACCCTAAGTATTCCAACAGCCAATCTCCAACTCCATAGGTTTGAAAAGCTGAATAATTCAGTATGACACCATTCTGATAACTTTACATTAGATTGACATTGTAGCAAATAGTGTTGACCCTGATCAAATGACTCCTTCAGAAGCAATTTGATTAGGGTCTGCACTATTTGCCCAAGTGTCTGTCAGAATACTTATGTAATCCCTTACCTTCCTAAATACCATCATAAATATACATTCTAATAAGCAGTGGCCTCAGAAGGATATCATAATGATCTCTTTAACCCTTTAGTCCATGAATATTCATGTAAGAAATAATGACGCCATTAATACTAATTAGATTAATTGTTATATCACATGGACACATTAACTTCAGGACATGGCATAAACCGTAGACTTGTATCTATATAATTTCATAAGCAAACAGAGCAGACACCGATCAGATGGCTACTACAGGAGCTGTCTGATCTGGGTCTCCTCTGTTTACAAAGGTGTATTGATGGAGTAAAAGGTTAATCAAGAGTTTAACAAGAGCTGTCCGCAGACAGCGCGCTCCACTTTCTTTAGTGCTGGATAGTGTAGTGGAAGTCTAAGTCAGAAAGGGGAGATAACAACAGCAAAATTAACTTTAGGGTTACCTACCCTTGTGAAATGGGTCCCCCTTGTAATAGTTAATATGTATACCAAAGATGAACCAAATATCTTGGACAGTTTCTGAGACATGGACCTGAACATAAAACTTAACCAACAATGAAAATTGTAAGTAAAAAAAGGGGCATAACTATGGCACAATTAAATTTAGAGTTCCCTACCCTTGTGAAATGGGTTCCCCTTGTGATAGTTAATATGTATACCAAAGATGAACCAAATATCTTTGACAGTTTCTGAGACATGGACCTGAACATAAAACTTAACCAACAATGAAATTCTAAGTCGAAAAAGGGGCATAACTATTGCAAAATTAATTTTAGAGTTACCTACCCTTGTGGTATGGGTTCCCCTTGTGATAGTAAACATACATACCAAATATGAACCAAATATCTTTGATGGTTTCTGAGAAAAGGACCTGAACATAAAACTTAACCAACAATGAAATTCTAAGTTGAAAAAGGGACATAACTATGGCAAAATTAATTTTAGAGTTACCTACCCTTGTGAAATGGGTTCCCATGGTGATAGTAAACATACATACCAAATATGAACCAAATATCTTTGATGGTTTCTGAGAAAAGGACCTGAACAAAAAGGTTAACCAACGCCGACGCCGACGCCGACGCCGACGCCGACGCCGACGCCGACGCCGACGCCGACGAGAGGGTCATGACAATAGCTCCACTTTTTGAAAAAGTGTCGCTAAAAACAAAATCATATTTTACATACAAATACATACGGTACAAACATTTCTTATTAAATATATCTGATCTATTTTACAGTAAAAATATCTGTCTAAAAAGGAAGTCTATTTAATACTACATGTACATATATGATGATGATATCAGCGTTTTAATCTCAGACACAGGTAATGCATAAGGTTATGCAAGTACTTGGACATGGCAAACAATCTTATGCAGGCATAGCTGATTTCTCATCCCCCAAAAAGTGAGAACATATCATTGTTACATTGTATGACCATTCATCCCGTGGAGAATTATGATATACTCTACGCATTGTGATCCAGATTTGACCTTTTATTATGTATTCAAACAAAATGTTATGACATGACGTCACTGTTACAGACGACATAATTGTATATGGCACCAAAGACTAAGATAACGTTATGTAACGTTACTTTTTCCCCCGACATACTGGGGGCTGCAAAATGATTATTTATATCTAAGTTCTACAATCACTCTGTCAATCTTATGACTTAACCCTTTACTCCATGAATATTCATGTAAGAAATTATGATGTCATGAATTTGAATTAGATTGTTATAAAAGCCACTAACAGTGTACACAGGAATTTTCGGGCATGACAAAAACTAGAATCTTATCTATATCATAAAGCAAGCAGAGCAGACCCTGATCAGACGACTCCGATAGGATATTTATGGAGTAAAGGGTTAACAGGAGATGGATGGTGTTTACAAACAGCTTCGTACAACTACAGTAAAAACCCCGCTAATGCAACCACCTAAAAGAGGTATAATTCTGGGTGCTAGATGCAGGTAGTAGCTTAATGCGGGACACTAAGTAATGCAGAAAGCTCAGGAGCTTTCTGGATTACTTTTGTCCTGCATTAAGCAACCACCTACTTATAAAGGCACCCATTTTTATTCATTAAGTGGTCCCATTAGAGGGGTTCTACTGTATTGGTTACTTGACTATCCATATCTTTTAATCCTTTCCCTGTTGAATATTCATATAAGAAATAATGACATAATGAATATTTATAAGCTATTTTTTATAATGGCATATGTACACAAGAATTGGTAGAAACTGTAGCGCGAGATCTGTTGTTCACAATCAAACAGCAGACCCTGACCAGACGGCTCATACAGGAACTGTCTGATCTGGGTCTACTCTGTGTGCAAAGGCGAGAAAAAGTGTTTATATGAAGGAAAGGGTTAAAATACTAAGTTAACTAAATTTATCCTTTGAATGCTAAATATTCAAAGCAGGATGACCCATCACTGTTTAATGATAGAGTTCATTAAATATGTTCTTACATAATTACAGTATGCATGAAGTAAAGGGTAAACTTGTTTTGATGTTTCATAGATAAACATAAAATTAAAAAGCACGTGACAAAATGTTAATACATGTATATACTGTAGAACTTTTCTATAGCAACACCTTAATAAATAAATACAACAGTCATTTTCAAAACAGATGGTTGTTTAACCCTTTACCCCATATGCCATTTTAAGATCCAACCACTTTGAATAAATCTACCAAAAAGGAGCAATAACTAGAGAAAAGGCATATTTTAGAATTTTGTAGTTTGAAACCATTGTCATAAATACAGCACTGGCTCCTATAGGAGCAAATTCTCTATTTATCACAATGGTTTCAACAGGTGACTTTTACAGGTGTAGAAAGGCATATTTATGGAGGAAAGGGTTAACTCTTAATATTTATATAAGAAATAATGACATCACGAATATTTATCAGCTGAATTTTCATAATGTAAAATTTTCATGGGATTGTTTTGCTCTAACAAGGCTTTAGAACCTGATCTAGATCATGTCATAAGCAAACAAAGCTGACCCTGATCAGACGGCTCCTATAGCAGCTGTCTGATCTGGGTCTACTGTTTGCAAATGTGGGAAAAGGCATTTATATGAAGGAAAGGGTTAAAGCAGCATGAAAGTAACGCAGAAAGCTCCAGTAGGAAGTTTCTGCCTAACTTCTGTCTTTTATTGAGCTACCATCTGTGTTTCCCCTTTACTGCATGAATATTCATTGGAGACATGACATCATGAATATTAATTAGATAAAAAATACATGTAGTTATAATAGCACATGAGACACATATAATCTTATCTATATTATATCACAAGTAAACAGAGCAGACCCTACAGGAGCCGTCTGATCTGGGTCTTCCCTGTTTGCAAAGGCATGAAAAGGCATACTCAAACTCTTTTCATATGAAGCATCTTGGATCAATATGAGTCACCGAATAATAGTTAACTCGTGTCTCTCCAGGATCCAAACTGATAGACAATTAGTCAATAGTTGAATGAACTGGAAGTCAATGAAAATGTCAGCAAATCAGAGATTGAACAGTCATTGTTTTTTCAGCATGAGAAGAGTTAAAAATCTAGAACTGGACTTTAACCCATTCCTCCTAAACCTCTTTGAATAAATCTTCTGAAAAGGAACATTTTTAAGAGAAAAGGAATTTTTGGTGTTGTATACTTCTGAAACCAATGTGATAAATGGAGCATTTGCTCCAGTGGAGCAAAGCATCTTTTTATTGCAATGGTTTTAAAAAGTGACGTTCACAGAGGTGTCAAAAGGTGTCAGTAGAAAATAATGGGTTAAGTGGTTGTTCTAGAGAGGTTCTCCTGCCTTTCTTATCTGGTGCTATCTATTCTCAGAATAATTTGGTATCATCAATGTGGTCTGCACTTGTCTGTATATAGTCTTTAGGTCCTCAATACTCGGACGGAATGACTGAAATTATAAGCACAGACTGTCAATATAATATAGAGGCAGACAAATTGACCGTGAAAAGTGTAACAAGCAATATTTTTGCAAATTATGCAGGGTCTGTACTGTTTGTCATTTCAAATCAAGAGGGCCATGATGGCATTGAATTGCTTACTTGATATCATCTATGTAGTCATATATTGTTGTCTTAACCCATTACCTCATAAGCTATTTTTAGATCCAACCTCTTTGAATAAATCTACCAAAAAGAAGCATTTACTAGAGAAAAGGAAAATTTTAGAATTGTATAGCTTTGAAACCATTGTGATAAATAGAGCATTTGCTCCTATGGAGCAAATGTTCTATTTATCACAATGGTTTCAAAAAGTGACTGTTACAGAGGCATCAAAATGCGTCAATATGAGGGAATGGGTTAATGTGACAATTTCTTTTAACCCTTTACTCCATGAATATTAATGTAAGAAATAATGACATCATGAATAACAGCACATGGACACTGGAATATTAGGCCAAGGCAGAAACACTAGACCCATATCTAAACTATCCTTTTCCGTGTTTGTTCTATGTTTATTCTAAATTTAATTACCTACCGAATATTCACGGACAAAATACAAAATTGTTAAAATGAAAAATGGATGGTGGAATATTGTAGCTATTTTAGCAACTAAAGAAACAGATTTATCAAATTCCATCAGCAAACAGAACAGACCCTGATCAGACGGCTCCTATAGGAGCTGTCTGATCCAAGTCTACTCTGTTTGCAAATACATGAAACGGCATTTATATGAAGGAAAGGGTTAAATCATAAACAAGCTGACCAGACCCTGAACAGACCACTACTACGGGAGCCGTCCAATTTGAGTCCTCTGTTTTCAAAGGTGTAGAAAGGCATATTTATGGAGTAAAGGGTTAAATGCAGTAAAATGTCTTTTTTTCCACAAAAATAAAAAAATAAAGGGTACATAAATCTAGACAAACAATTCTGTCCATTACTGCACTAGACAGAGATCTTATAGAAATACACATTATTTGTTATATATCAAGGGGTTATAGTCATAACTCTCTAGACCTACTACTCTGATTTTTTTTGTAAATCACACCTGTCCAAGATCTAGATAACAATACACATTAATGCAGTAAACTAAGCGTTTCTGAAAACCAGGGCACGTAACTCTGGACTTATTGTTCCAATTTGGCCAAAACTTACTGTGTTATTATAACATTCTAATTAATATTCATGATGTCATTAATTCTTACAAGAATATTCATGGAGTAATGGGTTAAAAGTGCTACTATGTTAACATGCTAAATTTGATCATTCAAAGGCACACAACTCTAGATCTACAGGTCTGATTTGCCTGAAATCAAACTTGGCCCAAATTCATGGTCATACATACTGTTACCAAGTTTGATTTAGAATTAGATTGTTAAAGAAATATTGCTAATAGAGTGTCATTGAAATAACTGTGGACAATGTTTGATCTGGATCTACATTATGTGCCTAAGTCGGTACTATTTAGGATATTCATCAATTTATTGCAGATGGAATAAGTAACAGAATTTACACACATTACTGGATAGCTTGGTCATTGGTATACCTGTATTTGATCATTTATGTGGATAGGCACAATGTATCTGGAGTAGACTTTTGTTAACCCTTTACCTCGTAAAAACACCTTGGCAAACAGAGTACACTCAGATCAGATGGCTCTTGTAGGAGCCTTTGAATTAGGGTTTGCTCTGTATGCTTATACAGTGCTCCCTCCCTACAACGGCCGTCTCAATAACGATTCCCCCCTTACAACAATGCATGTCACTGTTTCCGAAACAACAAGACTCCAGAAACAACTATTCTCCATCGTATTTTCTTTATGCCTCCATCAAACCCTATGTTGTGACCACTTCTTAGAATCGTCACTTTGTGACGATTCTAAAGAGTGGTCACAACATAGGGTTTGATAGAGGCATAACGGTTTTAGTTCTCGAAATACACCTTCTCTGGGGATCTGCAAACAAGCTAATTATGTTTGATTTTCCCTCCCTATAACAACTCCCTCTGAACAACACATACAATCTTCACATCCCAAAGGGTGTCGTTGTAGAGAGGGAGCACTGTATAATAATATAGATCATTCTGCCATAGAAAACATACTATGTTCATTGGACATTATAAAACCTCAGGTAATGAATATTCATGGTCATGATTTTCACGAATAAATATTCAAATCAAGGTGTAAAGGATTAAATCAAAATTGCAAGCAGACAGGAGATTAAATTATCAAGATATGGCTCAAATGAAGATACAGATACAGCAAAAGCCTCTAAACCGGAATTCTAGTAGAGAAGAATTTATATACTTTTAGGCAGGTGGCTGCTTAATGCAGGGTGAATGTTATGCAGAAAGCTCCTAGGGGAGCTAGATCAAAGACCAAGATCAAACTCCTAAAGGAGCAGTTTGATGAGAGTCTATACTATTGGCTACTATGTCACTCAGTCTGATTTAACCCTTTCCCTCATATAAACGTGTTTTCACGCATTTGCAAACAGAGTAGATCCTCTAGGAGCTGTCTGAGTGCTGGTGGAAGTTGATAGATCGGTTTCTTTACTTTCTAAAATAGCTACAATATTCCACATTCCATATTTCATTATAACTCCTTTCCATGAATATTCAGTAGGTATTGAAATTTGGACTAAATATAGAATAGGGAAAGGGTTAAAGTTACCAAAATGGTACCAAATTGACGTATTCAGCTTCACAAACAAGTGGAAATGGGTGATTGGGTATCTGATTATTCAGGATAGGGTATTAGCTATACTTACTTGAAACAATGGATGTAATGTTTCCACCTTTTTATCACTTGAGGATGTAGTTTTTGGAAGTAAAACGAGTTGGCAAATTATGCTATGCTGAAATTCCAAACAGAACCAATGAATGCATATTTGACTAAATTCAAAGAATGCACTGCCAGTCCTCATCAGGTTCTCAATAGTTCCTTTTTAACCCATTCCCGCATATTGACACCTTTTGACACCTCTGTAAAAGTCACTTTGTGAAACCATTGTGATAAATAGAGCATTTGCTCCTATGGAGCAAATGCTCTATTTATTATAATGGTTTCAAAACTACATAATTCCGAAACTTTCCTTTTCTCTAGTAAGTGCTCCTTTTTGGATCTAAAAAAATAGCATATGAGGTTATGTATTAAAGGGGTAAAACTCTGGTAAATATTCAGGATAAGTATCTGGGCCCTATGTATTGCAAGCTAAATAATAATCAACTGCAAAGTTATTGTCTACTACAATTGAATTATTTTTGTGCCAATTTTTGTTGTCTGCAAACTTTGTCATCTGCTACAATTTTTCTTTTCTTTTTCTTCATTTTTGTTTACAAAAACAGTCACAGTTACAAACAGTTTGGATCTTGATGAGTTACTCAGTGTCTCATATAGATCCAGTCTGTTTGCACAAGTAATCACAGATGCGACAATTGAGAGTGAAAGAATTAATCTTTTACCTCATGAAAATGCATGTTAGAAATAATGACATCATGAATATTTATTAGCAAAATTTTATAATAGAACATCAACATAAGATTTGTTTACATTAGAAGAAACTGTAGAATCAGATCTATACAATTCCATAGCAGACCCAGATGACATCTAAAGCACCCGTCTGATCTAGATCTTCTCTGTTTGCAAAGGTGTGAAAAGACTTTTATATCCGGTACATGTACAGGGCTAACCCCTTTACTCTATAAATACACCTTCTAAGCTTTTCCAGAGTATACACAGATCAGACGGGTACTGTAGATGCCATCTGATCAGGCTCTGCTCTGTTTGCTTATTGGATAATATAGATCTGATTCTACAGTTTTTGTGTTAATATGCTACATATATTTTAAATACACATGTATTGATTTAATTAATATTCATGATGTCATTATTTCTTGCATGAATATTCATAAAGTAAAGGGTTAAATCTTCAATTACATGAAACTGTCACAGACAATATGTCCATTTTAAACAGTTTGTTGAAAATATACTTACCATTGATACAGCTTCAATTATCACAATGTCTTTTATGTGTTGTAAGTCAAAATATCTTGTAGAACTAGACAGAAGACTTTCCCTCTTAACTGTCAGGCCTAGTGTTGATACAATTAAAACCGTCTCTGTTAAAAAAGAACAAGAGGGCCAGAATGGCCCTGAAGCGCTCACCAGACAATCAGAGGAGAAGATTTTCAAAATTTTCACTATATGTTTCTACAGAAAACTAGCCGGCCCTGGGCCGGGCTAATTTTGACCCCAGGGGCATAATTTATATAACTTTTGTAGAGGACTTGAACATGATGCTATGAGCTAAATATGAAAGCAGAGAACCTTTCAGTTTCAGAGGAGAAGATTTTCAAAGTTTTCTCTATATGTTTCTACTGAAAACTACCCACCCCTGGGACGGGGCCAATTTTGACCCCAGGCCCATAATTCATATAACTTTTGTAAAGGACCTATACATGATGCTATGCGCCAAATATGAAAGCTAAGAACTTTCCAGATTCAGAGAAAAATATTTTCAAAATTTTCACTATTTGTTTCCATTGAAAACTGCCCACCCCTGGGGCAGGGACAATTTTGACCCCAGGGCCATAATTAATATAAATTTTGTAGAGGACCTGAGCATGATGCTCTGTGCCAAATATGAAAGCTGAGCACCTTCCAGTTTCAGAAGAGAAGATTTTCAAAGATTTCACTATTTGTTTCTATTGAAAACTGCCCACCCCTGGGGCTGGGCCAATTTTGACTCCTGGGCCATAATTTATATAACTCATGTAGAGGAACTAAACATGATGCTATGTGCCAAATATGAAAGCTGAGAACCTTTCAGTTTCAGAGGAGAAGATTTTCAAAGTTTTCTCTATATGTTTCTACTGAAAACTACCCACACCTGGGGCGGGGCCAAGTTTGACCCCAGGGCCATAATTCATATAACTTTTGTAGAAGACCTATACATGATGCTATGCGCCAAATATGAAAGCTGAGAACTTTCCAGATTGAAAGAAGAAGATTTTCAAAGTTTTCACTATTTGTTTCTGTTGAAAACTGCCCACCCCTGGGGCGGGGATAATTTTGACCCCAGGGCCATAATTAATACAACTTTTGTAGAAGACCTGAACATGATGCTCTGTGCTAGATATGACAGTTGGGCGCCTTCCAGTTTTGGAGAAGAAGATTTTCAAAGATTTCACTATTTGTTTCTATTGAAAACTGCCCACCCCTGGGGCTGGGCCAATTTTAACCCCAGGGCTATAATTTATATAACTTTTGTAGAGGACCTAAATATGATGCTATGTGCCAAATATGAAAGCTGAAAACCTTCCAGTTTCAGAGGAGAAGATTTTCAAAGTTTTCACTATATGTTTCTATTGAAAACTGCCCATCCCTGGGGCGGGGCCAATTTTGACCCCAGGGCCATAATTTATATAACTTTTGTAGAGGACCTGAACATGATGCTCTGTGCCAAATATGAAAGCTGAGAGCCTTTCAGCTACAGAGGAGATTTTCAAAGAGTTCACTATAAGTTTCTATTGAAAACTGCTCACCCCTGGGGCGGGGCCAATTTTGACCCCAGGGGCATAATTTATATAACTTTTGTAGAGGACATGAACATGATGCTCTGTGCCAAATATGAAAGCTGAGCGCCTTCCATCTTCAGAGGAGAAGATTTTCAAAGATTTCACTATTTGTTTCTATTGAAAACTGCCCACCCCTGGGGCGGGGCCAATTTTGACCCCAGGGCCATAATTTATATAACTTTTGTAGAGGACCTGAACATCATGCTATATGCCAAATATGAAAGCTGAGAGCCTTCCAGTTTCAGAGGAGAAGATTTTCAAAGATTTCACTATTTGTTTCTATTGAAAACTGCCCACCCCTGGGGCGGGCCAATTTTGACCCCAGGGTCATAATTTATATAACTTTTGTAGAGGACCTGAACACGATGCTATGTGCCAAATATGAAAGCTGAGAACCTTCTGGTTTCAGAGGAGAAGATTTTCAAAGTTTTACTATATGTTTCTATTGAAAACTTTCCAATCCTGGGGCGGGGCCAATTTTGACCCCAGGGGCATAATTTATATAACTTTTGTAGAGGACCTATAGGTGATGCTATGTACCAAAGATGAAAGCTGAGAACCCTGTAGATTCAGAGGAGAAGATTTTTAAAGGTTCAAATTGTTGACGCGGGACGACGGACGACGCACACCGCACGACGACGGACGACGGACATCAGGCGATCACAAAAGCTCACCCTGAGCACTTTGTGCTCTGGTGAGCTAAAAAGGGATAAAGAAAACCAAACATTTGAAAAGGTTTTGGAAGTTTGTGTGTGAACTCTTTTACCCATTCCCTCATGAAAATTTCAATACCTTTTGAATATTCATTAACAAAATAGTTATAAAGAAATATGGAAGGTGGAACATTGTAGACATTTTAGAAAGTAAAAGAAACAGATACATTGTATATCAAATTCTATTAGCAAACAGAGCAGACCCTTCTCTAGGAGCCGTCTGATCTGGGTCTACTCTGTTTGCAAATGCATGAAAACATGATGGAAATGGTTAAAAAATAATCACTTCATAAATATTTATTAGCTGAATTTTAATGATGGTGATGATGAATACAGGACTTCTGGCCATGGCAGAAACTGTAGGATCAGATTTATTTAATTCCATTTATAAGCAAACAGAGCCAAACCTGATCAGACAACTCTTTGCAAAGGCGTTAAATCATATTGGTAAACATAAAGCAACATACTGCTTGGCAGCTATGACTTTTCACGAATTAAAATAATTTTAGCACCCTTAGCAAATGGTCATCTGGTAACCCCTTCCTCCATAAATATGCCTTTCTACGCCTCTGTAATAGTCACTTCTTGAAACCATTGTGATAAATAGAGCATCTGCTCCATAGGATCAAATGATCCATTTATCACAATGGTTTCTATACTACATAATTATAACATTTTCCTTTTCTCTAGTAAATGCTCCTTTTCGGTAGATTCATTCAAAGTGGTTGGATCAAAAAATCGCCTATGAGGGAATGGGTTAAAAGAAAATTCTTACAAAGTTATCCCCTATAGCAGAACTTTACCCTCCTCCATGATGCCCATGAATATTTATGTAAAACATACATGTAATGGCATCATGAATATCAGTTTGACTATGTTTCATATATGCAAATGAACACACAAAAGCTTGGCCATGGCAGAAACTGTACATGTAGAATCATACCTATATAATTCCTTAAACCATTCCCACTTAGGCTACTTTTAGACCTAACCTCTTTGATTAAATTACCAAAAGGGGCATTAACAAGAGAAAAGGAATTTTTCAGAATTGTGTATTGTTGAAACCATTGTGATAAATAGAGCATTTGCTCCTGTAGAGCAAATGTTCTATTTATCACAATGGTTTCACTAAGTGACTTTTACAGAAGCGTCAAAGGGTGTCAATATGGGGGAATGGGTTAGGTAAACAGAGCAGACCCTGGTCAGACTGATAAACAGAGAAATCTGACCAGTGTCTACTCTGTTTGCAAAGGCATTAAAATGTTTATCTCTAGTGGCGAAACTGATAACCTATGCAAACAGTTTGGATCCAGATGAGACGCCGCATAATGCGGCATCTCATCAGGATCCATTTACTGTTTGTTATCTTGATCATATTTTTGCAAAGAAAGTAGAGAAAAGTCATTTTAAGAATTGAAGCGTTGGCAATTGTTGCAGAAGAAAAATTACTTAGCGTGCAAAGAGTTATGGAGTAAAGGGTTAACCTCATGAATAATTATGCAATAATCTATCACTTCATAAATTCATTGACTGCATTTATATAATGGTACATAATGAAGGGAACTACTGAACATACCAGACACTTTAGAATCAGTTTAATATAGATCCATAAGCAAACAGAGTAGATCCACATCAGAAGGTTCCTGCAAGAGCCATCTACCCTGTTACAAAGGTAGCAAAAGTCATCTCTATGAGATAAAAGTACCATAAATATGGAAAAATAGTCAAACAGGGAGAGCCACACACGAAATGACAACGCACCAAACACCATCAAACAAGAAATGGTATGGCCACAAGACAAAACATAACAGGACGCATATCAAGACGAAAACCATTAAAATTAAGCATATTAAATAACAAAATTGACCATAGGCTGAAAGCAGGAGTACCGCCTTGGAACGGTCAGTAACTAAAATAAGCTACTGGGGGACTTAAACCTGGTTTACGGGTACCCAACCTCGTCCTTATCCCACTTTCACCAAAGTCAAAATGTAAATAAAATTCCCCCTCCAGACAACTTCACAACATGAATAACGATGTCTGTCAAAACAAATGACTTCAAAATAAACGTTAGAGGTAAACAAGCGACGTCATCATTTAAATGACGTCATAATTTAAAAGTACGGGAAAACTATATGAAACACTTCTACACCGACATTTTATAAAAAAAATAAATCGCAAGAAGATACAAATACTAGTGGATATTAAGTATGTACAACTGTTTTGTTTGAAATAGAATAAACTTGACATCGTAGACATGTACTCGATGACCATTCAGAAGTCAGAGCAGCTGTGGAGAAGTCATTTGGGGTACAACAGAACTGGCAAAATACAAATATCTAATTTCCTCTCTCCGTAAACGGGTTTAAGAGTAAACCTGGAGTGTTGTCATCAAAATTACAACAAGAGGGCCAGAATGACCCTGAAGCGCTCACCAGACAATCAGAGGAGAAGATTTTAACTATATGTTTCTATAGAAAACTGCCCTGGGGCTGGGCTAATTTTGACCAAAGAGGCACAATTTATATAACTTTTGTAGAGGACCTGGACATGATGCTATGTGCCAAATATGAAAGCTGAGAGCCTTCCAGTTTCAGAGAAGAAGATTTTTTAAAGATGTCACTAATGTATTTGTTTCTATTGAAAACTGCCCACCCCTGGGGCGGGACAATTTTGACCCTGAGACCATAATTTATATAACTTTTGTAGACGACCTGAACATGATGCTATATGTGCCAAATATGAAAGCTGAGAGCCTTCAAGTTTCAGAGAAGAAGATTTTCAAAGATTTCACTATTTGTTTCTATTGAAAACTGCCCACACCTGGGGCGGGGCCAATTTTGATCCTGGGGCCATAATTTATACAACTTTTGTAGAGGACCTATACATGATGCTATGTGCCGAATATGAAAGCTGAGAACCTTCCAGTTTCAGAGGAAAAGATTTTCAAAGATTTCACTATTTGTTTCTATTTAAAACTGCCCATCCCTGGGGCGGGGCCAAGTTTGACCCCGGAGCCATACTTTATATAACTTTTGTAGAGGACCTGAACATCATGCTATGTGCCAAATATGAAAGCTGAGAACCTTCCAGTTTCAGAGGAAAAGATTTTCAAAGATTTCACTATTTGTTTCTACTGAAAACTGCCCACCCCTGGGGCGGGGCCAATTTTGACCCCGGGCCATAAATAATATAACTCATGTAGAGGACCTGAACATGATGATATGTGCCAAATATGAAAGCTGAGAACCTTCCAGATTCAGAGGAGAAGATTTTCAAAGATTTCACTATTTGTTTCTATTGAAAACCGCCCACCCCTGGGGCGGGGCCAATTTTGACCCTGGGGCCATAATTTATATAACTTTTGTAGAGGACCTGAACATGATGCTATGTGCTAAATATGAAAGCTGAGAATCTTCCAGTTTCAGAGGAGAAGATTTTCAAAGTTTGCACTATATGATTCTATTGAAAACTGCCCACCCCTGGGGCAGGGCCAATTTTGACCCCAGGGCCATAATTTATATAACTTTTGTAGAGGACCTGAACACGATGCTATGTGCCAATTATGAAAGCTGAGAACCTTCTGGTTTCAGAGGAGAAGATTTTCAAAGTTTTACTATATGTTTCTATTGAAAACAAGGAACCCCTGGGGCGGGGTCAATTTTGACCCCAGGGGCATAAATTACAGGGGGCAAAAATTCACTCGTCCGCTCGTTCTGCATGTAATTTTCTCTTCTTTGTCTATAGTGCAGGACTAGTGAGTATATGGTGGTGCCTTCTTTGTCTATATTGCAGGACGAGTGAAAATTTTGAGAATTTTGTGTCCCTGATTTATATAACTTTTGTAGAGGACCTGAATATGATGCTATGTGCCAAAGTTGAAAGTTGAGATCCCTGTAGATTCAGAGGAGAAGATTTTTAAAGGTTCAAATTGTTGACGACGGACGACGAACGACGCACGCCGACGGACAACGGGCGATCACAAAAGCTCACCCTGAGCACTTTGTGCTCTGGTGAGCTAAAAATAAATAGTGTCACATGTGTATATATGTTTTCATACCTTTGTGGATTTTACTCAGCAGCTGGTAAATGATCCAAACAGAGATAAGAGCCATGGATACTGCAAGATACACATTTATCTGAAAAACAAATACAGCTACATGTACACATACACGAGGAGTTTATCATATTCAGTAGTTAACCCTTTACTCCATGAATCTTCGTGTAAGAAATAATGATATCATGAATATTAGACTAATTTTTATAGCAGCACATAATTATATAGACACAGGAAATGGACCATGACAGAAACTGTAGAATCATATCTATATAAAATTATATCATAAGGAACAGAGCAGACCCTGATCAGATGGCCCCTACAGGAGCCATCTAATCTGGGTCTTCTCTGTTTGCAAAGGCGTAGAAAGGCATTTTTATGGAGTAAAGGGTTAAGTCAACTTGTAAGCTCATTTGATCACTGTAACATATAATCAAGCTAAAGGACAAGTTCCCTTGAATGGTGGATTAATGTGAATGACTGAATGTATAGTACAACAAGAGTGCCAGTGGGCACAATAATGGCCCGTCGAGGTCTTGTTCAACATAAACTGGGGTTAAAGTTTTTGCTAAACTCAAATTCTAAGTCCAATTAAGTGACCTTGGATATACGAACCGGGACTTGGCAGGCTACTGTAGCATGTCTTGATAAACATTGTGTTTAAATTTGGGAAGGGTTCACCAAGTGGAATTTGAGTTAGAGATGTTACAGACAGACAGGTAGGTTAACATTTTTGCTAAACGCAAATTCTAAGTCTAATTGTGTGACCTTGACCTTGGATAAAAGACCCTGGACTTGGCAGGCTACTGTCGCATGTCTAGATAAACATTGTGTTAAATTTGGGAAGGCTCCACTAAGCGGAACTTGAGTTAGAGATGTTACAGACAGACGGGTAGGTTAACATTTTTGCTAAACGCAAATTCTAAGTCCAATTGTGCGACCTTGACCTTGGATAAACGAACCGGGACTTGGCAGGCTACTGTAGCATGTCTAGATAAACATTGTGATTAAATTTGGGAAGGATCCACTAAGTGGAACTTGAGTTAGAGATGTTACAGACAGGCAGGTAGGTTAACATTTTTGCTAAATGCAAATTCTAAGTCCAATTGTGTGACCTTGACCTTAGATAAACGAACCGGGACTTGGCAGGCTACTGCAGCATGTCTAGATAAACATTGAGGTTAAATTTGGGAAGGATCCACCAAGCAGAACTTGAGTTAGAGATGTTTACAGACAGACGGGTAAGTTAACATTTTTGCTAAACGCAAATTCTAAGTCCAATTTTGCGACCTTGACCTTGGTTAAACGAACCGGGACTTGGCAGGCTACTGTAGCATGTCTAGATAAACATTGTAGTTAAATTTGGGAAAGGATCCACCAAGGGGAACTTGTGTTGAGATGTTACAGACAGACGGGTAGGTTAACATTTTTGCTAAACGCAAATTCTAAGTCCAATTGTGTGACCTTGACATTGGATAAACGACCCGGGACTTGGCAGGCTACTGTAGCATGTCTAGATAAACATTGTGTTAAATTTGGGAAGGATCCACCAAGTGGAACTTGAGTTAGAGATGTTACAGACAGACGGGTAGGTTAACATTTTTGCTAAACACAAATTCTAAGTCCAATTGTGTGACCTTGACCTTGGATAAACGCACCGGGACTTGGCAGGCTACTGTAGCATGGCTAGATAAATATTGTGGTTAAATTTGGGAAGGATCCACCGACGGGAACTTGAGTTAGAGATGTTACAGACTGACAGATGGACGGACAGACAGATGGACTGAGCCATTACATAATACGTCCCGTTTTTTCAAACGGGCGTATAAAAATCGAAACATGGTAACTAATTGGTAAATATCACTTAACCCTTTCACGGTTCTATGTTTATTTCAACTTTCAATACCTAGTGAATATCTGTCTGTCTGTATCTATATGTCGTAGAATCCTATATAGGCTTTTACACAACGGGTAAAATATTGATGGACAAAATAATTATAATGAAATATGGATGGTGAAACATTGTAACCATTTTAGAAAGTAAAGAAATAGGTATATCGAATTCCATTGGCAAACAGAGCAGATCCTGTTGATAGAGGAGATGTCTGACCTGGATCTACTATGTTTGCAAATTTGTCAAAACACGTTTATAAGAAGGAAAGGGTTAAATCGAAGAAGCATATTTTTGGTTTGCGCCATTATGGGATTGTGGTATATCTAGTTAAAGGCAAACTTGCACCCAACCAAATGTTTCAACCAACGAGACACATGCACTGTCATTTGCAATTTGCAAACAGTGCAGACCCTGATCAGATGGCTCCTCTAACCAAACTTAATTTAACTTTTTTTCAACCAAGAAGACACATGCACTGTCATTTGCAAAGACTTGAAAGAGTGTAGATTCAGATCAGAGGGCTCCTTTCACTGCTTGTCATTCAAATTCCTCTAGTAGCCTCATCAATGAGCTGTATGACAGCATGCTAGTTTTGTGGTGGTTGCCGGGATATCGTTAAATCCAAAGTAGCTCGATATCACCATTTAGAGTACACAAATGTGAACTAATTCCTCTATCTATCTATCTTCTTTATCTCTTTCCCTCATATAAACATGTTTTCATGCATTTGAAAACAGAGAAGACCCAGATCAGACGGCTCCTAGAGGAGCCGTCTGATCAGGGTCTGCTCTGTTTGCTAATAGAATTTGTTAGATCTGTTTCTTTACTTTCTAAAATGGCCATGAATATTCAATGGGTATTTGAATTTGGGTTTAACATAGAACAGGGAAAGGGTTATCGTAGACTCACCTTCTATCGAACCTCACCTGTTTATCAAACCTTTCATTTTTTGTGTTTTTACGGATACACAAGTGCATACCACGTCATAAAATCATGAGTACCGTTGCTTTGTCTGTAAACAACGCCTTGTAGCTTTAATAAGGAAATATACGTCATAAACCTGCTGCATGATTGCGCCATATGTTAGCAGTGCTCAATATTGTAGGCCAATGACTCAATGACCAGGGGAGTAAATGTACAGTCGGCTGAGCGGTCATTCGGACTGAAAGTAGACTATAACTAGGTACTTTAATTTTTATAAACAGGTCAATACAGTTTATTTTCCTTTCAACTATGCTAAACATGAGAAAACTCTTAATACGTTATAGAATATCAACATAAATTGAAAAGTGTACCACATTAAAAATGTTTGACAGCTCTGACCCCTTCAGCTTATGCAAAGGTCGCGTGCCCATGATGAAATCACGTGACTACGAGTATTATGTTACAGTAAAGAGTTTCTAAAATAAAAGGTTCGATAAGCAGGTGATATTTTTCTGGCAGCCATTTTTGTTTTTGTTATGTGGGTGGTGGGGAACACTGGATTGTTTGGGGATGAGAATAAAATTACTTAATAATTAATTGTTTCAAGGCATGCATAAAAGATTATTTTGAACTGCTGATTTATTTTTTTCTTCAATATTCAAAGTAAACATTTTCTGTTCCTGGTCAAAGGTTAAGAGGTTCGATAGACGGTGAGACCATGCTATAATGTCAACTCCTCTTTCGAGTGTTACTGACATGAGGTATGCATGTGCCAATACTAAAAATTCAGTAAAAGAATACATGTTGGATATCCAATTTATGCAAGAAAAAGTGAAAAAGGTGAAGGTAACAGAAAAAGATTGTTAACATGGTATAACCAAGCTGCGGAAACACCGGAATTGAGTATAAAAGGTGAAACATGAAAAGTTAGGATAAAAGGGGATAAAAACTGTTGCTTTCTGGTCCAATACTGGAGGGATCTGGTCATCTCGTTACCTTGCCATTTCGTAACCGGCCAAATCTGGTCACTTCGTAACCAGTTTCTTGGTCGTTTCGTAACCGGTCGAGTCATCTCGTAACCACTGTTTAATTATATTATCATGATGAAAGAAGTGCTAATTGATCCCTTTGTGTCCTCCATAACTGTTCAAATTAGCAAGTTGCGCATATGATACAGCAGCGGAAAAACTACAAAGACTATTTTTTACACGATTAAACTTTGTTATTTTCCAGATCGTGTTGGTCAAAATTGGACGATCAGTACATATAGCCTCTGATCACTTCATTGAATTTTACAGTCCATTAGATGTCAGTACGAATCGATTGGAATATATAATATTTCATAATTCAGAGAAGAATAAGCTAAGGTATAAAAAGACGCTATAGTTAACAGCTACAATTATATCTTCAAATATGCTCTATATTTCGTGTTTAATGTCGCCATATACTGTATTCAAATGAATTGATACACTAATTTTGTACAATGTCAAATTGTGGTCTCAGCGAGGTATGGTTATACCCTGCGCCAATTAAAATAAAAGTATTTACCCTAGTGCTTCTAAGACGCCTTTTAGATATGCACACCAGTCAGTGGAACATAGAGATGAATTCGAGTACTTCATTATATCTGAACAGAGTTAAAACTTAACTTTGAACGTGTTCATGTTTATCAAACGTGTCCAATTAAAGGTAGATACGGCACAAGTCCAATTAATGCATTAGATAGCATGCGCCTAGGTGTGAAACATTGTCCCATGAATAATCATTTAAGAAATAATGACATCAGCGTAGAAAGGCATATGAATGGAGTAACGGTTTAAATTAACTGATATAAAGGCTATAAAATGACAAAAACACAAATAGTTTAATCAATTTTTAGTTTTATAACATCAAATAAATTCAAACGAAGCACATTTTAAATAATATGAATAAATGTAACAGCACACAGCATCCTATATATCCTTTTTGAGCTGTTTAATCTGGGTCTACACTGTTATCCTACATATTGAGGTAGATCCTAATTCATTGAATATAGTTAGCGGAAATGAGCAATTATCATTAAAATTGTCTAGTTTTGAAATCACTGTAACGAGTAGAGCATTTGCTCACTTATCACAGTGGCTTCAAAATGTGACTTAAAATGTTGTCAAAAGGTGGCATTGAAGGAACAGATTACACACAGCAACAAAACATAAATAATATGAATAAATGTAAACAGCACACAGCACAGTAATAATATACATAAGTTAATAACCAATAGCCAGCCAGTCATTTGATAACAGTGTAAACCAAAATGAGATAGATCCTATTTGAGCTCTTTCATCTAGGTCTACACTGTTATCCTACATCTTTAGTTAAATCCTAATTCATAGAATATAGTTAGCGGAAAGGAGCATTTATCATTAAAATTGTATAGTTTTGAAATCACTGTAATGATTAGAGGATTTGCTCACTTATCAAAGTCTTCAAAATGTGACTTATATGGCGTCAAAAAGTGACATTGAGGGAACGGGTTACACACAACAACAAAACGCAATTATTATGAATATTTAACAGCACACAACACAGTAATCACATACATCAGGTTAACTCTTTCCCTCATATAAACGTGTTTCACGCATCTGCAAACAGAGAAGACCCAGATCAGACGGCTCCTATAGGAGTCGTCTGATCAGGGTCTGCTCTGTGTGTTTTACTCAGATCAGACGGTTCCTATAGGAGCCGTCTGATCAGGGTCTGCTCTGTTTGTTTATGGATTTTGATAGATCTGTTTCTATACTTTCTAACATATGGCTATAATGGTTTATCTTCCATATTTCATTATTACTGTTTTCTATGAATATTCATTAGGTATGGAAATTTGTAATAAACATAGAACAGGGAAAGGGTTAATAAACAATAGCCATCCATTCATTTGATAATAGTGTAAACCCATGTCAATTTCTCTTCTAAATACCAAACTAGTCGCTTTGAGCTTGTGGCAGTATTGCATTGCAAACTGTATTCTAAATCATTTTATTTAACATTAGAATAACATTATAATTCTAGTTTTTTACATTTTACACCAGCTTTACTGCTACACCAATCAAATGTGTATGTACTTTATCAACAATTCATTAAAGGATTAATTCGACGGCAATTAATAACAAGTTAACATGATTTGTTTATGACAAATTTATTGACTTTTTTATTCTTGATTATAATTGCTTGCTAATTAACATAAGACGCCATTATATGCTACTGTCATCTTTTCCTAAGATTACGTACAACATCTTTTTAGTATTGACCATGAAAATATTAATAATACATATATTGATTCATATATATACAACAGTGGTTACGAGATGACCCGACCGGTTACGAAATGACCAGGAAACTGGTTACGAAGTGACCAGATTTGTCCGGTTACGAAATGGCAAGGTAACGAGATGACTGTATTCATACTGGATAGCAGCCTTTCGTACTCTAGTTAAAAATTGATGATTCACTGTTGAAAAACTTATGAGAATATCAGCGTTAAATCAAGACTCATTTACCTGGTGCACTAATTTATCCTCAACGTGAACATAGAAATAAAGAAAACAGCTAAAACGGGTATGTCTAAACACCGGATATGACGGATATGACTCTCATATCCGCGGATATGAGATTCGCAGACTAAAATCGGCTACAAAAGCATTATTTTTTATTAGAAAAACATTTTATCGAGCCGAATGACTAATATTATATATATTTATTATTTGAAATACTTAAAATTTAATATACGGTGCGTAATAGGTAGTTATAATCGAATTTATCTCCACCGGATATGACAGCCATATTCGTTGTGAGGGATAAACACCGGATATGACTTTTAAACTCCTAATATCTCTCAATAACTTAAGGTTTTAGTCAGGGAATGGCTACCTTATAACACTTATGACTCTATAAAGGAATTTTGATCAGAGATATTATGAGTTTTAAAGTCATATCCGGTGTTTCTCCCTCACAACGAATATGACTTTCACATCAGGCGCATGCCGACTATTATGAATATTTCCAACTTTCTTTAGTAAGCATGAGCAAATATTTCGGTGAAGAGTCATACTGTGATTCGGCAGCCATTCTGTAACTTTAACTTTAGGTTATTATGAGATATTAGGAGTTTTAAGGTCATATCCGGTGTTTCTCCCTCATAGCGTTTCTCTGCGGTCCGTGCTTCTTCGTGACCCCCGAATATTATGATTTGTTTGGCTTTCTTTGGTTGAAACGTGAGCAAAATTTCAGTGAAGATTTATTATGTGATAAGATAGCCATTCCCCGCATTAAACATTAATTTATTACGAGTTATTATGAGTTTTAAAGTCATATCCGTTGTTTCTATCTTACAACGAATATGACTTTCCTACCCGGTGCATGCCGAATATTATGCATTTTGTACCCTCTATTAAGTTGAAACGTGATCAAAATTCCAGTATAGAGTCATACTGTGATAAGGTAGCCATTCCCTGACTAAAACCTTAAGTTATTGAGAGATATTATGAGTTTTAAAGTCATATCCGGTGTTTCTCCCTCACAACGAATATGACTTTCACATCAGGCGCATGCCGACTATTATGAATATTTCCAACTTTCTTTAGTAGAAGCATGAGCAAATATTTCGGTGAAGAGTCATACTGTGATTCGGCAGCCATTCTGTAACTTTAACTTTAGGTTATTATGAGATATTAGGAGTTTTAAGGTCATATCCGGTGTTTCTCCCTCATAGCGTTTCTCTGCGGTCCGTGCTTCTTCGTGACCCCCGAATATTATGATTTGTTTGGCTTTCTTTGGTTGAAACGTGAGCAAAATTTCAGTGAAGATTTATTATGTGATAAGATAGCCATTCCCCGCATTAAACATTAATTTATTACGAGTTATTATGAGTTTTAAAGTCATATCCGTTGTTTCTATCTTACAACGAATATGACTTTCCTACCCGGTGCATGCCGAATATTATGCATTTTGTACCCTCTATTAAGTTGAAACGTGATCAAAATTCCAGTATAGAGTCATAAGTGTTATAAGGTAGCCATTCCCTGACTAAAACCTTAATTTATTGAGAGATATTAGGAGTTTAAAAGTCATATCCGGTGTTTATCCCTCACAACGAATATGGCTGTCATATCCGGTGGAGATAAATTCGATTATAACTACCTATTACGCACCGTATATTAAATTTTAAGTATTTCAAATAATAAATATATATAATATTAGTCATTCGGCTGGATAAAATGTTTTTCTAATAAAAAATAATGCTTTTGTGGCCGATTTTAGTCTGCGAATCTCATATCCGCGGATATGAGAGTCATATCCGTCATATCCGGTGTTTAGTTATACCGCTTTTGGGTCTAATATGCTAATATTGCTGTAAGATTCAACACGCCAAACTTTGTGCTTATTGAAATCTGTACACCTTGGTTACCGAATGACTTTATATCTAGTGTGTAAGCCCCATTATAGCGCATGATTGTCGAAAAGCTAAAAATATTGATATTTATAAAATTGTTTGATGTCAGTCCACCATGTTGGTTCCGGTTGTAACGGTGTTTACTTATCTTTTTACCGTAGAAATTTTGTCGCCTAAATTACTAACTCGGACTTATACTCATTCGTACAAACACTGATAAGGGGAAACTTCCAGACTTCATGGTATTTTACTGTTATGTCTCGATCAATGTGTCGATAGTGACCGGATATTTCAGTGATACCGTATGTCCAGCTGTATGTGTCTGTCTGTATGTATGTCCGTCTGTCTGTCTGTTTTTCTTTTTTGTCTGTCTCACTCTGTCTGTGTGTCTGCCTCCTCTGTCTCTCTGTGTGTATGTGTGTGTCTTTCTCTCACATTCTCTCTCTTTGACTATGTATGTCTGTCTCTATCTATCTATCTATAATCTAATCTATCAATCTATCTTATCTATCTATCTTTCTTTCTCTCTCTCTCTCTCTCTCTCTCTCTCTCTCTCTCTCTCTCTAACTCTATGTTTGTCTGTCTATTATATGTCTAGTTATCTCTCTGCCTGTCCGTCTGTCTTTCTTTCCTTTCTTTAATCAACTCGCCCACCCGTCCACACATCCATCCACCCATTCATTCATCCATCCATCCTAACCGAGATGGAATTGAAAAAGATACCAGGTTCACATGTAATGCTGGCACAATTCGCGTTTTGTCGTTAACTGCTTCGACATTTTTGTATATTTAAAGATTGAATTACATTTTTGTTGTGTGCATCGATGTATGAATCCAGATCTGATCACACACAACTTGCATGAATTTGGAATTAATGTAAGTTGTGTGTGATCAGGTCTGGATTTATACATCGATGAACACAACAAAAATGTAATTCAATCTTTATAATTCCATCCATCTGTCCTTTTAAAAAAATGTTACCTGGCTGTGGACATAAAAACAAATTCGACATTAGCTATTTTAAGTGTCATGCGTAGGAATTCAATCAATACACATTCTAACAACTATATATGGGCGATGTGTCGTCGTTAAGAAAACTTTAACATTGCTTATAACTTCTGAATTACTTAAGCTAGACCATTCATATTTGGTATGTAGATAGCTTGGGCGAAGGCCTTTCACTTGATACAAGGATACATGAAATCAGGTCAAGGTTACTACTTCCAAAAGTTTGCCGTTTTTAACCAACTTTTACATTGCTATAACTTCTGAACTACAAATGCTAGGCAATTCATACAGATAGCTTGGGCAAAGGCCTTTCATTTGATACAAGAATATATGAAATCGGGTCAAGGTCAAGGTCATTATTTCCAAAACTTTGCTGTTGTTAACAAAACTTTAACATTGCTTATAACTTCTGAATCACTTAAGCTAGACCATTCATATTTGGTATGCATATAGCTTGGGTGAAGGCCTTTCACTTGATATAAGGATATATGTAATCAGGTCAAGGTCAATATTTCCAAAACTTTGCCATTTTTAACAAAAGTTTATTATTGCTATAACTACTGAACTACAAATGCTAGACCATTCATATTTGGTATACAGATACCTTGGATGAAGGCCTTTCACCTGATACAAGAATACATGAAATCAGGTCAAGGTCAAGGTCACTATTTGCAAAACTTTGCCGTTTTAACAAACTTTAACATTGCTATAACTTCTGAACTAAAAATGCTAGATAATTCACATTTGGTATATATATAGCTTGGATGAAGGCCTTTCACTTGATACAAGGATACATGAAATCAGGTCAAGGTCACTATTTCCAAAACTTTGCCGTTTTTAACACACTTTTTAACATTGCTATAACTTCTGAACTACAAATGCTAGGCAATTCATCTTTGGTATACACATGGCTTTGGTAAAGGCGTTTCAGTTGATATAAAGATATGAAATTAGGTCAAGGTCACTATTTTGACAAGTTGGCCATCATTGAAAAACTTCAACATTTTTTCTTAACTGCTGAACCTCATATGCTAGACAATTCAGATATGGTATGGAAATAGCTTTGGTGAAGAGGGCGTTTTAGTTGATACAAGGATACATGAAATTGGGTCAAGGTCACTATGTTGAAAACTTTTTTTTTTGATTGGACAGAAAATATGGTAATTGGCAGTATGCAATCAAATATGATCATAATGTATATTAATATACTGTAGTACATGTCTTAAGTGGCCATCAAAAGAGGTTTTATTATGGGTATCTAAGGCAGCGTGAAGCTAAATGCAGGTCAAATGTACTGCAGAAAGCTCCTATAGCAGATCCTATGCGTTGCATTGACCCGTTTCCTCATAGTGAAGCCTTTTGACGCCTTGACAAAAACTACATTTTGAAATTAGGTCAAGGTCACTATTTTGACAAGTTGGCCATCATTGAAAAACTTCAACATTTTTTCTTAACTGCTGAACCTCACATGCTAGACAATTCAGATATGGTATGGAAATAGCCTTGGTGAAGAAGGCGTTTTAGTTGATACAAAGATACATGAACTTGGGTCAAGGTCACTATGTTGAAAACTTTACTGTTTTTAACAAACTTTAACATTTTGCTATAACTTCTGATCCATGAGTGCTGGGTAATTCACCTTTGGTATTCAGATAGCTTTGATAAGGACCTTATGAATGACATAAAGATACCTGGAATCAGGTCAAGGCCATTATTTTGAAACATTGGCTGTCATTAAAATGTTGTTATAACTTCTGAACTACATGAGCTAGACAATTTATATTTGGTATGCAGATAGCTTGGGTGAAGGCCTTCCAGTTAATACAAAGATACATGAAATTGGGTCAAGATCAACACAAAAATCCGGTGTAACGAAGTAAAGTGACCCCCATAGAATACTGACCCCCGGTCAGTATTTTTTAAAAAATAGTGACACCCCGGTCATAGTATTTTGATCCCCCGGTCATAATATTACGACCCCTGCACACGAAGAAAACTGACCCCTTACGAAGATTTGTGACCCCCATAGAATAGTGACTCCCTGTCTTTGTTTCAACAAAACATACACCCGCACGCCTGCGCACGCACGCACGCACACACACAACACGCATGTACATACACAATTACACACACGCACGCATGCACGCACACATACCGGTGCACATATGCACGCACGCACGCACATATACCGATACTTACACATACACTTAGAAACACTCGCATACATGCACGCACACCAACACTCACTCACGCACTCACGCGCACACAGGAGCACATGTACCAGCATGCATATATAAAGAGATCACTTAATAAATTGTAAAATGTTGTATTGACTTCTATCTGACGTAAATAGCTGTGAAAATTTCAATAATCTAAGTTCTAACTTAAAATTTCGTGGACGGAAAATTGTGTCAGTCACTGTAAAACTAAAAGAAACTTCATTTGGCAGTGGATTTTCGTATGGTCAATGCTGTGTGCAATGCCATATATCATATCCATATTTTGAAAACATTTGTAATTTATCACCTATTGAAATTAATTGAAATAAATCTCACCCAAGTGAGGCAACATAGGGTTCAACATCATGCCTTTTGAATTATTTTAGCGAAGTGGGAAATAATATTTGTTGTTGCTGTTGTGTTTGCTTCGTCTACCACCATTATCACCGTCACTAGTACTAGTACTACTACTATTACTACTACTACTACTACTACTACTACTACTACTACTACTACTACTACTACTACTACTACTACTACTACTACTACTATAATTACTGCCACTACTACTACTGCTCCTGCTATTAATCCCACTACTACACATACTACTCCTCCTACTCCTATTCCTACTCCTCCTCCTCCTACTACTACTATTACTACCTACCTACCTACCTACCTACCCAATAACCCACCCACCCACCCACCCAACACCCAGCCACCCACCAAAGCACAAACCCAACCACCCACAAACCCACCCACTTACTACTGCCGCTGCTGCTGCTGCTACAACTGCTACTACTTCTATTCCTACTTCCTACTACCTACTACTACTACTACCTATACTACTACTACCTGTACTACTACTACCTATACTACTACCTATACTACTACTACTACTTATACTACTACTATCTAACTATCTACCTGTCATGACTAAAGCGCGCAATACTAATTGAACCCAAGTATTTTGTACATAGGGGGTCACATTTTATGAAGAATATCGACCCCCGGTCAGTATTTTTTTTTAAAAAAAGCGACCCCGGTCATAGTGCTTTGACAGACACACGTTCATTATATGTTGAACAGTTCCCGCGAGTTTAATCTACCTCCTGTATAATTTAAAGAAATGGTTTAACTTTACTCGTAAACTATTTAACCTTGATCATAATTGTTACAGATGTAGCGACCCCCAGTCATAGCAAAATTTCAGCCCTGTTTATCATATCATGGCTAATACGCGCCTTGCTAATTGAACCCAAGTATTTTGTACATAGGGGGTCACAGAATATCGACCCCAGTCAGTATTTTTAAAACATAGCGACCCCCCGGTCATAGTGCTTTGACACACGTTCATGATATGTTGAACAACTCCCTGCGAACTTAATCTACCGCCAGTATAATTTAATAAAGAGTTTAACTTTACTCGATTTTATTCAACCTTAGTCATAAATATTACAGATGTATTGACACCCGGTCATAGCAATTTCAGCAGTGTTTATCCTATCATGACTAAAGCGCGCAATACTAATTGAACCAAAATATTTTGTACATAGGGGGTCACATTTTCTGAAGAATATCGACCCCCGGTCAGTATTTTTTAAACAATAGCGACCCCCGGTCATAGTGCTTTGACATACGTTCATGATATGTTGAACAGTTCCCGCGAACTTAGCAGTGTTGCACTTTCAATTACTGCTCATGAACAGAATCAGTAAAACCGAGTCTGCAATTTTCTCTTTTTGTGTTGCAATTTTTTCTTTCGGGGGATCACCACCCTTCAGAATTTATAATCTTCACAACAGCAGGTGTTAAGTGTTTGTGTGGCGGTCGTAAAACGTCGCCCCGTACTTCATTCTCAGTGTTGTTATACCTTCTGATCCTTCGAGATCATGAATGTCAGTACTTCTTGTCTTGAAAATTGAATACCGCTTAAGCCGGTGCTAGGGGGCGTGAGCAGTTTTGCACTTTCAATTACTGCTCATGAACAGACTCAATAAAACCGAGTCTGCAATTTTCTCTTTTTGTTTTGCAATTTTTGCTTTCGGGGGATCACCACCCTTCAGAATTTTTAATCTACTGCTTGTATAATTTAAGAAAGAAACTTTACTCGATTTTATTTAACCTTTGTCATAATTCTTACAGATGTAGTGACACCCGGTCATAGCAATTTCAGTCGTGTTTATCCTATCTTGACTAAAGCGCGCAATACTAATTGAACCCATGTATTTTGTTCATAGGGGGTCACATTTTCTGAAGAATATCGACCCCCGGTCAGTATTTTTTAAAAAAAAAATAGCGACCCCCGGTCATAGTGCTTTGACACACGTTCGTAATATTTTAAACAACTCCCTGCGAACTTAATCTACTTCCAGTATAACTTAAGAAAGAGTTTAACTTTACTCGATTTTATTTAACCTGTGTCATAATTCTTTCAGATTTAGTGACCCCCCCCCGTCATAGCAATTCCAGTCGTGTTTATCCTATCATGACTAAAGCGCGCAATACTAATTGAACCCAAGTATTTTGTACATAGGGGGTAACATTTTCTGAAGAATATCGAACCCCCGATCAGTATTTCTTAAAAATAGCGACCCCGGTCATAGTGCTTTGACACATGTGTATGATATGTTGAACAGTTCCCGCGAACGTAATCTACCTCCAGTATAATTTAAAGAAAGGGTTTAACTTTACTCGTAAACTATATTTTATATCTTGTACATAGGGGGTCACATTACCTAAAGAATATCGACCCCGATCAGTATTTTTTAAAAATAGCGAACCCCGGCCATAGTGCTTTGACACACGTTCATGATATAAGTATATGTATGAGGCATTCAGGAAACACCGCATACAAAACACACAACCGCCCAAACAGCACCA
This sequence comes from Azorinus chamasolen, assembly GCA_963576725.1. NCBI lineage: Eukaryota > Metazoa > Mollusca > Bivalvia > Cardiida > Solecurtidae > Azorinus > Azorinus chamasolen. The sequence continues at coordinate 97,182,895 of OY755235.1, read as the reverse complement.
CAACGACAAACAGCAAATGTACATGAATATAAAAGACACAAAGTGACGCACGAACATAAGAAACAAACAATAGGGGGAAGATGGAAGTACCGCCTTGGAACGGTCGGTGACAAATGCCACTGGGGGGTTAAACTGGTTTATGGGCGCCCAATCTCACACTTATTCAATCCCCACCCTGAAAAAAGACAAACAGTGTAAATAAACGTATCTCCTCTCCGACTAATCTACAACAACCGCGATGGCAAATACAGTGGTAAAAGATGCAGTGACCTCCGGTTATAGCAATTTCAGCCGTGTTTATTATATCATGGCTAATGCGCGCCATGCTAATTGAACCCAAGTTTTTTGTACATAGGGGTCACATTTTCTGAGGAATATCGAGCCCCGTCATTATTTTTCAAAATATAGCGACCTCCAGTCATCGTCTTTGACACACGTTTATTATATGTTGAACAGCTCCTGCGAACTTAATCTACCCCCAGTATAATTTAAAGAAAGGGTTTAACTTTACTCGTAAACTATTTAACATTGGTCATAATTCTTACAGTTGTAGTGACCCCTGGTCATAGCAATTTCAGCCGTGCTTATTATATCATTACTAAATCGCGCAATGCTTATTGAACCCAAGTATTTTGTACATAGGGAGTCACATTTTTTGAAGAATATCGACCCCGGTCAGAATTTTGAAAAATAGCGACCCCCGGTCATAGTGCTTTGAAACACGTTTAATCGTTCATGATATGTTGAACAGTTCCCGCGAACTTAATCTACCTCCAGTTTAATTTAAAGAAAGGGTTTAACTTTACTCGAAAACTATTTAACCTTAGTCATAATTCTTACAGATGTATTGACCCCCGGTCATAGCAAGTTCAGCCGTGTTTATCATATCGTGGCTAATGTACGCCATGCTAATTGAACCAAAGTATTTTGTACATGGGGGTCACATTTTCTGAAGAGTACCGACCCCCCGGTCAGTATTTTTTTTAAATATATAGTGACCCCCGGTCACTGTGCTTTGACACACGTTCATGATATGTTGAACAGCTCCCGCGAACTTATTTGTGTGGCTTTTTCTGCTTGACATTACTACTTTTTCATTTAATCTACCTCCAGTATAATTGAAGAAAGGGTTCAACTTTACTCGATTTTTATTTAACCTTGGTCATAATTCTTACAGATGTAGTGACGTATAAGTAATTTGTACATAGTGGGTCACATTTTCTGAAGAATATCGACCCCGGCCAGTATATTGTCAAAAATAGCGAACCCGATATTAACTCTATGATTCACGTTCAGGATATGTTAAACAACTCTAGTATTTATTTATTTTTTAAAAAGGGGGGTCACGTTAATAGACAAATACCTTTTCCTTTGTCATACTTCTTGTAGATGTAGTGACCCCAGTCATTGCATTTGACCGTGTTTATTATACTAGACTAAGACGCACAATGTTAATTGAACCCAAGCATTTTGTACATAGGGAGTCACATTGTCTGAAGAATACTGACCCCCGGTCAGTATTTTTTTTTTAAAAATAGCGACCCCCGGTCATAGTGCTTTGACACACGTTTAATCGTTCATGATATGTTGAACAGTTCCCGCGAACTTAATCTACCTCCAGTTTAATTTAAAGAAAGGGTTTAACCTTAGTCATAATTCTTACAGATGTAGTGACCCCCGGTCATAGCAAGTTCAGCCGTGTTTATCATATCGTGGCTAATGCGCGCCATGCTAATTGAACCAAAGTATTTTGTACATAGGGGGGTCACATTTTCTGAATAATATCGCCCCCGGTCAGTATTTGTTTTTAAAAAAAAATGACCCCGGTCACTGTGCTTTGACACACGTTCATGATATGTTGAACAGCTCCCGCGAGTTTATGTGTGTGGCTTTTCCTGCTTGACATTACTACTTTTTCATTTAATCTACCTCCAGTATAATTGAAGAAAGGGTTCAACTTTACTCGATTTTTATTTAACCTTGGTCATAATTCTTACAGATGTAGTGACCCATAAGTATTTTATACATAGTGGGTCACATTTTCTGAAGAATATCGACCCCGGCCAGTATATTGTCAAAAATAGCGAACCCGATATTAACTCTATGATTCACGTTCAGGATATGTTAAACAACTCTAGTATTTATTTATTTTTTAAAAAGAGGGCTCACGTTAATCGAAAAATACCTTTTCCTTTGTCATAATTCTTGTAGATGTAGTGACCCCAGTCATTGCATTGTGACCGTTTTTATTATACTAGACTAATACGCACAATGTTAATTGAACCCAAGCATTTTGTACATAGGGGGTCACATTTTCTGAAGAATACTGACCTCCGGTCAGTATTTTTTAAAAAATAGCGACCCCGGTCATAGTGCTTTGACACACATTCATGATATGTTAAACAACTCCCTGAAAATCAAATCTATCTCCAGTATAATTTAAGGAAAGGGTTTAACTTTACTCGAAAAATATTTAACCTTGGTTATAATTCTTACAGATGTAGTGACCCCTTTCATAGATTATTTTCAGCCCCGTATATTATATAATGACCAATGCGCCCAATGCTAACTGAACTCAAGTATGTTGTAGAAAGGATGGGTGTCATTTTTTTCTGAAGAATATCGAACCCCGGTCAGTATTTTTTAAACAATAGTGATCCCCGGTAATACTGCTTTGGCCCACCTTCGTGATATTTTGAACAACACCAGCAACATTAATTTGCCTCATGTATACTTTAAAGAAAGGTTTTCACGTATTTCGAAAAAAAATATTTAACCTTGGTCATAATTGTTACAGATGTGTGACCCCTAGTTATATCATTTTGAGCCCCGTTTAATATATCATGACCAATGCGTGCAATGGACGCCAAGTAATACGACTTGTAATCATTGTTCGTACAGAATACCACACAGACGCCTGCAAGCAGGCACGCACACGCGCGCGCATGCACACACAGACGCACATGCACGTACACAATCACTTATAAATAAACACCCTTCCGCACGCACCCACACATTCACACACCCCTACACAACATCGGAATACAATTCCATTTATAGAGAATTTTGTCAATTATTGTCGAAGAGATGCTGTTGATTTTCTTATATAAAATGTCAAGCACGTGTGACATATACCATAGCAATATAGTGTGTACATTTGCAACAGGCCATTTTCCTCTGCAGATAATAAACATTAGATTAGTTGTTCATAATGTTTTTACTTTTATTTTAAACGAGCTTTGTAGAAAACCACACATCAAGGATTTGTTGCGTGTTTATTTTTGACTAAAAGGACGAGTTTAATAGAATAATAAATCACATACACGAGTCTTATATTCTATTCATAGCATAACCTAGAGAAGATAGTTTTCATTGTGTGTTTGTCACCTATTTGTGGCTGCCTAGTAAGTCAAATGTATGACATCGAAAATATCAGCACCTGTTGAGTTTCAAAACAGTTTGCCAGACTGAGATTAATCGTCAACTTTTATCCTTTTATATTCAATTGAACTTAATTTGCGTTGTGTTCGTTTATATTATTGTGAATTATTACTCAAGGGTACAAAATAAAATAAACAAGTAGTAGTATTTGCCTTTATAAAAACTTTTATAAAAAGAAGAGTTTACTTACTGTAAAGATTTAAAATCATGATTTAACAAGTAAGGTCGGTCGCTGATAGAAGTATAGAACCATTTATTAGATAGCACATAAAAGGTTGTTATACTCAAAATGCATTGTAAATGTTAAAGTTATATTACCACTACTTCTACTAATACAACTACTACTTTCACACCCTCTGTCACTCTTCTGATAGTGTCAACATTTTTCAAAATATTGACAGTTTCTAAATAATAAAGTGTTTCCTTTAAATTTCGTTTACCCCCCCCCCCCACACACACACACACACCACACACACACATACCCACCCACCCGATGCTGCAGCAACAACAACAAAAACAAAACTGCAGCCGCAACACTATTAGGTATTCAACTATTTGCAATGGTTACTAATTTGTTAGTAATAGTTGGGGCGGGGGTCAATATTTTATAGATATCGCGGAGGAGTCACTATTTTTCAGAGGGGAGTCGATATTTTTCAGAAAGGGGGTCGCTTTTTCTGAAGAATAATGACCGGGGGGTCAGTATTCTATGGGGGTCACTTTACTTCGTTACACCGGCTATAATGCGGTTTCCGCATCATTTGCTTGTTGTTAATAAAAATATATAAATTTTAAACACATTGGTTTTGTCGCTGTGACGTATATTTGATAAAATGTCACTTTGTGTACTATATCAGGACTACGTCATAGATGACGTATCATAGACTGTTCTCAACTATTTACGAAAGACCGGTGGTGACATTTCCACTTCAATATTTCCCACAATAGAATTCATGATTTCATGATTTCACAATTTCACTTCAAAATTTCACGATTTCACAATTTCTCGATTTCACGACTTCACAATATCTTGATTTCGCAATTTCAACCTCATGTAAAATATTGTAGTCACGTGACACGCTTGACGCCATTAAGGCAACAGAGTGGCTCTCACCCTTGAAATCAGGATGGCGATTTGAGATCCATAAATACACCTTTCTACGTCTTTGAAAACAGAGTAGACCCAGCTCAGACGACTACTATAGGATTTAATCTTAATTAAAATCCATGATGTCATTATTTCTTACAGTTTATTATTAGTTAAAGTATCCTCTAATACAGTGTCATACAAACATAAGACAACGATTTAACATAATAAACACATGGTTGGCAGTTCTCATACATGAATATTCATGGAGGAAAGGGTTAAACAATCTTGATAGTGGACCATTAGCACATGCTACATGCCAAGTATGAAGGCCCTCGGGCCTACAGTTCTGGAGAGGAAGATTGTCATAGTTTTCCGCCGTTTCTTTCTTCGTGGCTTTTACTCCAACGCTGTAATTTCCCGAGTTTTGATGACGTCATAACAATTAGAATGGGCAAATTGAAACCATGAAATCGTGAAATTTTGAAATCATGAAATCGTGAAATTGTGAAATCGTGAAATTGTGAAATAGTGAAATTGTGATTTTTTTAGTGAAATCGTGAAATCATAAAATGTTGAAGTGAAATCGTGAAACTATGAATTCAATTGCAATGTGTGAAATCTTGAAATGTAAATGTCACCGCCGGTCTTTCGTAACTATTTGACCTGGTTGTTACAAATCGAAGTTAACAATAACTAAAAAGCAAAAAACGGAATTATTTCAACACATGTCCTACCTTATTACTTTGTCATATTTCCTCTTAATCGAATAACTTGCATAATCCTCATTAGAATCGATCTGTATATAAGCTCTGAACATAGACCAGTGGAATACTTGTCCAAATCCTCAAAATCTCTTGAACAAATCCCTTATATTTTCAATAAAATGCACTCTACACGAAAGTTTACGTTTGATATACAGCCAAGTATTCTCAATTATATTCAAACCCCGATGAATGATTATGTGCAGGCCAAGAATTGGATCTATAATGTTATTTCTGGCCTGGTAAACATGCAGCTATCCTACAAGTACGTTTTTGACGGAGAGGTGTCTTGTTATTACTGGCTGAGTTGCCATGTCACTTTGACACTAAAAGTACAAAAATGAGTCATGCAGGAAACACCACATACAGAACAAACAGTCGCCCGAACAGCAACACAAGGAAACAGCAAATGTACATAACTATAAAAACAACAAGAGACGCACAAAGACAAAACAAACATACAACAGGAGGAAGATGGAAGTACCGTCTTGGAACGGTCAGTGACAAAAGTCACGGGGGGGTTAAACCGGTTTATGGGCGCCCATGAACAGTCGCCCGAACAGCAACACAAGGAAACAGCAAATGTACATAACTATAAAAACAACAAGAGATGCACAAAGACAAAACAAACATACAATAGGAGGAAGATGGAAGTGCCGTCTTGGAACGGTCAGTGACAAAAGTCACGGGGGGGGTTAAACCGGTTTATGGGCGCCCAACCTCACACTTATTCCATCCCCACCCTAAAAGACAAACAGTGTAAATAAACGTATCCCCTCTCCGACTAAGCTACAACAACCGCGACGGCAAATACAGTGGTAAAGTGCATGTATAACGAAAACATTTAAGTGAACAAACTGTATCCACCTATCGCTAGTGTACTCAATGATTGAGCTGCAAACAGAGTAACTGTAGAAAAGTAATAAAGGGTACGACAAAAATGAAATAGTACAGATATCCGACGTTCTCCTTCCATTTCTGGATTTAAGAGGTCGCCTTCATAGAGTACTAAACCTTTCTTGTCGGCGTACCTGCAAAGAGGCCAGCGTGATTGCCAACTGTAAAAGGGTTCACAACCAAACATGCAGTATGTTGTAGTACTACAGGATCATATCCCTTTTTAATTAATTTTTTAACATATTTGATGAACAAAGTGAGAAAATGGGTATGTCCAATAATTTTACGAAGTTTGTAAATCACATCACCATAAAATTCAGGATGTGAAATACCGTGTCGCAGAAGCACCTTGAGTCAGGTCTGTAGCCCTCGCTTTGTTTTCTCCAAATCAACATACGGTTATCACTGCCGATCATCACTGTACTTCCATCCGAAAAATCTTTTTATCCCACCTCCCAGAAGTTCACCTCGTCCTTTTCTCCCTACACCATGCGAGCCGCCTGGCTCTGCAAGTTCTTGATATACAATCACTTGCGTTTTACCATAAACTTCACTCTTTACACTTAAATTTCAAAATACGCGCTCCACAAAACTTCAAAACAACAATTTTCTCCCAATAATTCTACGTCAACGCGGTTTCAAGGAATTTGCCTATAAATAGAACTTCAATAACAAATGATAAAGTTTCGTCCAAAATATACGGTAAAAGAGAAGATTTTAATTTTAAAATTTTTAATTATCCTTTTCTAGATGGAGATGTGCCCCATTCAACATCTTATGGGGTTTATAGTTCTCAACTTATTCGGTTTGCCCGAGCCTGTTCTTTGCTTGAAGATTTTAACAGTCGTGATTTAGTTATAACTGATAAACTTCTTAAGCAAGGTTACAGATATCACAAACTTCGGAAAACGTTTTCTAAATTTTATTATCGAAATTTACCACTCATTAGTAAATATAATTGCAATCTACGGACGTTACTGCAACAAGGCACTTCTCAACCAGACTTTTATGGGGATGTTTTCTACAAACTTAGGAAAATTCATGATTTGTTCATAAAACGCATTAAAACATTTAAGAAGAAAGGTTATGATCCCATTATATTGCAACGCACTGCATGTTTGGTTATCGATCCTTTTACAGTCGGTAGCTACGCTTCCCTCTTTGCTTTCGCGATGACAGGCCGAAGGTAGTACTCTATGATGGTATACGGGATGAGCTTACCAGGCTGATGTATTACTTTTCCCCTGTCGTGCCCTTAACGGCTGACCTGCAGGTGCTCTGACTTCAGCAAAGTCATTGAGTACATATTTGACGGATTGCCACATTTATTATGCTATGTTTTACATGTTGTCCTGTGTTCACCGTCGTCTATGTTGTGGGTAAGTCCGGCGGGGATACCTTTATTTACACTATTTGTAAAGCTAGAGTGACTTTGAGAGAAGTGTGAGGTTAGGACGTCCGTAAACCGGTTTAAACCCCCAGTTGTGTTTTGCTACTGACCGTGCCAAGGCGGTACTCTCTTTGTCACCCTTCCTTTTGTTTGCTTTGCGTCTTTGTGCTTGTGATTTTGTTCATGTGTGGAGTGTTTGTCTCTGGTTCTTGTGTGTCTGTTGGTGTTTTCTGTGTTCATCTCGTGTGCGAGTGTGCGTTTGGGTGTGTGGTTGTGTGTGTGTGTGTGTGTGTGTGTGTGTGTGTGTGTGTTTCATGCTGTCTATCGGTGTTTTGGTGGTGGTTGGGTATTGTATGTGGCTTTGCCTGCTTGACTTTACTACTTTTCCATTCTTGCATGGTAAAAATAGTTCCATAGTGTATCGGCTACTGGTTACCGACTTCATGTAAATCATGGAGCAACGGCACAGAACCAGTTGAGAAATGAATGTCAAATTTCAACCAATCAGATTCGGCGATTTAGTGTAAACGTCGCTGGATTGGAATTATACATGCATAGTTTGGTCATTTTAATTAAAGTAAGTCATGTTATTACTCTGGTACCAACGCAGCAACCCGCACCAGTTGCACCTACATGCATATGACATGTTCCTTCCTACTGTATTGATAAGCCACATAAGAATACCCAAAAAATGCCCTCAACGTTTTCTGGCAAACATATAGGCCTACTGTCAATTTGAATGGGGGTTACAGATATCGTGATAGGATGCGTAAATTCAAACATGTTCAACAATGGCTCCTTTATTTCTCTACAAAACCCTATACTGTGACCACTCTTTAGAATCGTCTCTTCGAGATGATTCTAAAGAGTGGTCATAGTATAGGGGTAGGTGGAGAAATGATGATTTTAGTATTTGGGTAGGCACCGTAATCTGTAGCTCTAGGGTATCATTTGGACCTTATGGTACCGCGAATAGGTTACGCATCTTTTCTAGACCTCTGACGGGATCTGGGACCATCAAATATTACGCCTGATAAATGCTCTCCGGGGGGGTTATGGGGGGCATTTATTTATATTTTTAAAAAGGCTTCTTGCATTTTGTACACAGATTGCTGCTTAATGTCATATTTATGGAATGCAGAAAGCTAGTTGGGATTTCTACATTGTTTTCAGTCTGCATCAAACTACTACCCGTGTTTCTAAAAACCTATTTATTTAATCTAATTTATTTAATAGGGGTTTAGTTTATTTATTTATCGTTAGCCCCTTTGTCTTTATGACAGGTGATGCTCTCTAATGAGAACTTTCTGTATTGCTTTCATCTAGCATTAAACAGCAGTCAGCTATTTTAATAAGTGTGTATGTGTTGTTCACAAGGCATGCAGTTCACAAAACTCTGGTGCACTGGCAGTATTAAATGGGTTTACTATACATGAACCGTTACCCACATAATTTAGACCCTGACAAGACTCCGAGTTACTACACTGCTTCTCACGTGGACCTAATCTACAGTAGAACCTCGATATCTCGAACTTCAAGGGACCATACACATTACTACGAGATAGCAGGAGTGCAAGGGACCATACACATTACTACGAGATTGCAGAAGTTCAAGGGACCATCCACATTACTACGAGATTGCAGAAGTTCAAGGGACCATACACATTACTACGAGATTGCAGAAGTTCAAGGGACCACACACATTACTACGAGATAGCAGAAGTTCGAGTCATCCTATTTCTAATCTGAACAAGTTCTCCAGTTCACAGCTTAATGCAGGTCTAAAGTAATATTTTTCTACTTACATTAAGCTGTCACGTGTATTTCTAGGTATGTGTAGTGATACAGTTTAGAAAAGTTATGTATTGTAGAATTTGGAAGGACTGATCTTTTACTCGAGTTATCACGAAGTTCGAGTTATCCGATGTTGAGGTTCCACTGTATTTGCAAATGCAAGTCATGTTGCATTTATCTATATATTGGTTAAATACTGCAAACTGCAACATGCGGAAATCTCGTATATCACCCCCAGGATATTGCATTCATTTGTTTAACGTAGGATTCTTAAAAGGCATGTGGTTGCGTAATGTAGGGAAAAAGTAATGCAGAAAGCTCCTATAGGAGCTTATAAATAGACCTCTTTTTTGATGGCCGCTTAAGCCATGTTTTACTGTATGAATCAGTTGACTTAATGTTCTGCACATATTGTTATAATTATTTGTGTTTCCACTTTGCCAACCTGTATTGTTTAAGGGGTTGTGGAACTGTATTGTTCAGCTATAAAAACAATAGATTTCAGATGTGATAATTGCTCTGGTTGGCTATACTTCTGCAAAAAAGAACGGTTCAGTTTCTCCTTGAATCCTTTATATTATAAACATACCATAAAGACAGCTTCAATGTGACAGTCCACAGGTTTATCCTGACCAGATGTAGTATTGGTAAATAATTAAATATGCCAACAGAAAACGATATGAAAACAGAGCGGAATATACAGGGAACGACGGTCACTCGAAGGAGAATCACTTCAGGACTTTTATATTCGACAGAGGAGGCCCCATCCTGGCATTTGAGTATTCTGTTAGGGTTTCAGGTAGGAAATTTTATTTCACAATTATTCCCCATTTTCCTTGATGTTAATTGTAAGAATAATTGTAGAAGTAGAGCAGTAGTGTAAGTAATAAAAGAAGATTCACCAGCAGCAGCAGCAACAACAACAACAACGACAACCATCATCATCATCATCATCATCATCATCATCATCATCATCATCATCATCATCACCATCATTAGTAGTGGTGGTAGTAGTAGTAGAAGTAGTAGTATAGTAGTAGTAGTAGTATAGTAGTAGTGGTGTTAGTAGTAGTAGTATAGTAGTAGTAGTAGTAGTAGTAGTAGTAGTAGTAGTAGTAGTAGTACAATTTTAACCCTTTACTCCATAAATACGCCTTTCTACGCATTTGCAAACAGAGTAGACCCTATAGGAGCCGTATGATCAGGATCTGCTCTGTTTGCTTATGGTATAATAAAGATATGATTATACAGTGTCCATATGTTATTATAACAAATTTATCTAATTAGTATTCGTGACGTCATTAATTCTTACATGAATATTCATGGAGGAAAGGGTTAACAACTTTTGTTGCTACCAAAGTTTGTAATTATTTTAAAGAAAAATAATAACTGGTGCAGGTAGACATAGCCATGGGGCAAAACAACATACTGTAGAATTCCTCTAATGCGACAACTTACTGAATAAACATGAGTGTCTTTATAAGCAGGTGGTTGCTTAATGCAGGACAAATGTAATGCAGAAAGCTCCTCAAGGAGCTTTCTGAATTATTTTTGCCCTGCATTAAGCTACCACCTGTATTTAGCACCCATAATTATATCTCTTTTAGGTAGTCGCATTAGCGGGGTTTTATTGTACAAGTACGGTTCAATTAATTTTGTGAAGTCTTGTTGTAAATTGTTTTCGGATTGATAAAAATACAGTTGAACTGATATCGAACCTCAAGGGACCATAAAAATTACTTCGAGACAGCAGAGGTTCGACTTATCCGATTGTTATCTGAACAATATGTCTTATCTTACTCTTGTGTGCGTGTGCGTGTACATGTGCGTGTGCGTGTGCGTGCGTGTGCGTGTGCGTGTGCGTGTGCGTGTGCGTGTGCGTGCGTGCGTGCGTGCGTGCGTGCGTGCGTGCGTGCGTGCGTGCGTGCGTGAGTGCGTGTGTGTGTGCGTGTGTGTGTGTGTGTGTGTGTGTGTGTGCGTGTGCGTGTGCGTGTGCGTGTGCGTGTGCGTGTGTGTGTGTGTGTGTACGCGCGCACTTCGTTTGTTTTTTCCGGGGTTGCTGTGGACGTTAATATATTCTGAAAGTGGGAGATCCTTCCAAAGCAAAATTAGCAATGCTAAAAGAGGAAAATGCAGACTCGGTTTTATTGAGTATGTTCACGAGTAGTAATTAAAGTGCAACACTACTTACGCAGAATAATAAACATAGAACAGGGCAAGGGTTAATGTGCCATCTCCTGCATGACGCCTGTTCTACATTTTGGCAGGTCTCTGTTGTAGATGAATTGACCCTTTAATCCACGAATATCCATGTAAGAAATACAGTAAAACCTCTCTATAACGACCACTTAATTACATCAAGTATTTTGTGTTAAAGGCAGGTGGATGCTTAAAGCAATGTAAAAGTAAAACAGAACGCTCCAAAAGGAGCGTTCTGTTTCACTTTCACCTTGCTTTAAGCAACTACCTGCCCATCATGCCAACTAATTAACACACGTTTGTGGTCGTTATAGACAGGTTTTACTGTAATGACATATTATTGAATATTACTTAGATGACTTGTTTTAATGGTATGTGAACACAGGGAATGTTTGGCCATGACAGAAACTGTGTAGTTATATCTTTGTTATTCCATAAGCAGACAGAGCAGACCCTGATCAGACGGCATCTACAGGATCCTGGTCTGCTGTATGATCAGAGGAGTTAACACATTCCCTCCTAGTGACGCATTTTGGTGCCTCTGTAAATGTCACAAATTGAAATCATTGTGACAATTAGAGCATAGATTTTGCTCCATAGGAGCAAATGCTCTAGTTGTCACAATGTATTAAAAACTACGTAAATCTGAAATTCTCCTTTTCTATAGTTAATGGGTCCTTTCGGTAGATTAATTCAAAGAGGTTGGTTCTAAAATAGTCTAGGAGGGAATGAGTTAAACGGTGTAGTTATGGGGTAAAATGGTTAACATAGTTCATATGCAATCAAATACATACTGTAGTGCATTTAAATCCAGTGAAAATTAATGAAAAATTGTGACATAAGACAAGATATTCAATGATAATTTATTTTGATTAGTATGTCCACACATACAGGAGTTGACCCCATTTTTTTGTGGAATCTTTTGATTAAAACTGGTTCACAGGCGATTAACCTTGATACAGTAAAACCCCTCTAAACCGGAATTCTAGTAGAGAAGAACTCAGATACTTTTAGGGAGGTGGCTGCTTAATGCAGGATGAACGTCATGCGGAAAGCCTCCCAGAGTAGCTTTCTGCACGACTTTTACCCTGCATTAACCCTTTCGCTGCCAATGCCGGATCTGTGATTACCTATGCAAACAGTTTTGATCCAGATGAGACGCCGAGTAACTCGGCGTCTCATCAGGATCGAGACTGTTTGTTACTGTTACTATGTTTTTGAAACAAAAATGAAGAAAATAAAAAAAATGTAGCAGACGACAAAGTAAGCAGACGACAGAGTTTGGCAGCGAAATAAGCTGCCACAATATTTATACTAAATTGAAAGTCAGGTTTAGAAGGGTAGTACTGTATACTGGTACGTCTAAAATAATGAAAACCACCTGCGTTTAGTTTAACCGAATCAAGTCATTTGTTTTTTCTGAATAAGATATCCTTTGGCATGTTTTTTTAAAGAAACGTGTGTCGAATTCCTCCGACCCCATTATGGAATTGGTCTGAAACTGTTACAGCAGGAAGAAAAAAAATGTTTTGAGACTGTGCATAGCGGAATAAATTGCTGCCGGGCTAGCGTATTTATTATGTTGTCGTAAAGTGTTTAATTAAAAACGCACCACTGGTTGCTGTCCGTGTATATGGGTACATTTCAAAGTTGTTAAGCGCATAAATGTGCAAAGTATATCAATGATCGATGACATTTTGTATGAACTCTTTGCACGCCAGTGGCGAAACTGTGATTACATATGCAAATAGTTTGGATCCAGATAAGACGCCGCATAATGTGGCGTCTTATTAGGATCCAAACTATTTGACACTTTGACCATATATTTGCAAATAATTATTTTAAGAATTGAAGCAAACGACAATTGTTGCAGTCAAAACATTACTTAAAGTGCAAATAGCTAACACAGTATGCATGTGCATAGTGTGGGTCGAATTTAATGTCCCAGCAGCAATATTTCAGTTATACGGAGACGACGTGTCTTCTAGAGACAGATATAGTACATGATATGGCATGATACAACACCCAGTTGCATTAGAAACTGACACCAGGTCGAACAGGCATAGTTCGTAGCACTCACCTTGTAGTGCAGTGTTTAACACAGTAATACATGTATTTAGATAGTTATATAAAATTTGGGTCACCTGATTTCAACAACTGATAAATAGTCATTTAGTCCTCTTTGGTAACAATTGTGACTTGCATGTCCTTGCTTGTTAACAATTATATACGATAGAAGAGACCCCGTCATGGCCTTTGAGCAGTTTGCTAATGTTCCAGGTAAGACTGTATTCGCTTTCTTTTTTAGCATTCTGTTAGAGTTCCGTAAAATACTATCTTCATATATATTTTGAGCATTATGTTAGAGTTCCGTAAATTATTGTTTTCACATATATATTTTGAGCATTCTTCTAGAGTTCCGTAAAAGACTGTCTTCACGTATATGTTTGAGCATTTTGTTAGAGTTTCACGTATCCTCCAACTATTGAGGTTTCTTTGCAAACAATAAGGACACACTAATATTTATAAATAAGATTATAATTTAACTATTGTTTATACCAACACCCGGGATGTATGAGGGAAGTGTATGCATAACAATATTGATCTTTTAATGAAGTAGTTTCAGAAATAATAAAAATAATTGTACAGCGAAACCCCGCTGATGCGACCACCTAAAAGAGGTATAATTCTGGGCGTTATATGCAGGTGGTAGCTTAATGCAGGACAAAAGTAATGCAGAAATCTCCTAGAGGAGCTTTCTGCATTACTTTTGCCCTGCATTAAGCAACCATCTGCTTATAAGGACAGCCATGTTTATTCATTAAGTGGTCACATTAGAGGCGTGGGTTCTACTGTAACAGCAGTCGTATTAGTAGTATCAGTATTCCCTCATATTGACGCATTTTGACGCCTCTGTAAAAGTCACTTTTTGAAGCCAATGTGATAAATAGAGCATTTGCTCCTTAGGAGCAAATGCACTATTTATCACAATGGTTTCAAAACTACATAATTATAAAAAGTTCCCCTTTTTCTTGTTAATGCTCCATTTCGATATTTTTATTGAGAGGTTTGGTCTAAAAAAAGCATGTGAGGGAATAGGGTAATTAATACTTTAATAGTGTAAGTAGGAGCCGTCTGATCAGGGTCTGCTCTGTTTGCTTATAGCATGGTATAGATCTTATTCTACATTTTCTGTTCTGGTTAAATAGGCGTGTGTTCATGTGTTATTCTAAAAATAAAACCAATTAATTAATATTTATGATGTCATTACGTCTTACATGAATATTCATGGAGTAAAGGGTTCAATGTCATTTGCAAACATAGTAGACCCAGATTAGACGGCTCCTGTAGGAGCGGTCTAATCAGGGTCTGCTCTATTTGCTTATGTCATGATATAGGTCGTATTCGGACACTTTCTGTTATGGTTAAGTAGACATGTGTTCATGTATTATTTTAAATATAAAACCAATTAAAAGGTTAAATGTCATTTGTATCTGTCAGTTACATGTATGTTTTTATATACTCGTGTCTATTGCGGAATGTAATGAAATATTGTGACCCCCGTAATATTATGACTCCCCGGTCATGATATTACAACCGGGGGTCATACTATTTCGAACCCCCTTTATAATATTAAAGCAATGGGTCATAATAGTTCCACTCCCCGGTCTGGTCATGATATTACGACTGGGGGATCAAACTGTCACGACCCCTTACGTATTACAAACCGATCACACCACAGGCGTTGGGCTCATGAAATATGTCTAAAATAAGTTAAAATGTCCCTAAATTGACGTTTTGTAACATTTGGGGCCGAAAAATTAAAGCTTGGGGGGTTTTGAGACAAAGCTGAAATTTCGTATATTCTATATAAGAGAAAGGCAAATAACTCTCGGGCCATCCGATCTACGGGTGCTCCGCTTCAACTGCAATTATTTTCGATCGGGGGGGGGGGTATCCCCAAAAAACAAAGATTATATAGAAAGAAAAATGTTTTATCTACACGCTGGTACCAAATACCCCATACTTTGTCTCCGTTTTAGCGAGTACGAGGGGCAAATACCTTCAGAAAACCGTGTTTTTTATTTACTCGGAAACGATATAGTTGGCGACAAAGTGCTCGATTTCACTAAAATCCCTATTCGGGAGCGAATCTGACGCTCTGTTTTGGTAGATCCTGATGAGAAATGATGAAACATGTTCAAAAAGAATTTCACATACAGGTGACAATGCATTCTACCACCACAGATCCGATTATATCTTTTCCAACACTTCAACGCTAACAGACTCCACCATTTTGCCAAGCAAGCGTCTATTCGAATTGATTTAGTTAACCGAAGTGTCAATTATGTAAACATTCAAATTATCGAACCCTGCTTTCTTCGTGATGGTGCATGGCGAAGTGGGGAACCAGTATGTATTCTTTTGAGCGCTTGACA
The DNA here is from genome assembly GCA_963576725.1 of Azorinus chamasolen. Taxonomy (NCBI): domain Eukaryota; kingdom Metazoa; phylum Mollusca; class Bivalvia; order Cardiida; family Solecurtidae; genus Azorinus; species Azorinus chamasolen. Next base: position 97,166,884 of record OY755235.1, on the reverse strand, counting down.
CGTTAAAAATGAAAGTAGCCGTTTCTGGTCCTCGGAATTGTCCGAAAAGATTTAATCGGATATGTGGCAATAAAATGCGATGTCACCAGTATGTAAGACTCCATTTGAAAATAGTTCGTCATTTCTCATTAGTATCTACCAGAAAGAAGCGCCAGCTTCGCTTCCGAATAGGGATTTTAGTGAAATCGAGCACTTGTTCGCCAACTACTTATATATCGTTTCCGAAACATTGACGACTAAAGCAAATGTTTGTATTATTTCGATGCATATTTTATGTTGCAGTGCCATTATGATAGCGGACACTTATTTCCTGAGATTTTGTATCGAGGCAGTGTTTCATTTTTGTCATGGGTTTTTTTTGCACCTGGTATGCGTTCCATTAATTCCTTCAGCAGTTGTTATTAAGTTCTGAGCTGGTTAATCCAACCCATGCAGATACTTCTCTGTTTAGACTGTTGACAAGCGAATCTAGAACACACATTTCATACATTGATTTGTAGATCAGTTTATCATTATTCGATCATATGCACACACAAACACACACACATCATATATAATTAGAAGAAGAAAATTTTAATTCTTCCACGGTCAGCCTCGCCTTTTGGCACACTTACAAATAGTGTAAGGCGGCGTCTGGTCAGGGACTTCATTGTTTGTCATGTTCTGTTGATGAAAAGTAAAGGATTATTTCTGAAGTATTCTATATACAGTTGAACTTCGATATCTCGAACTCGGATAACTCGAACCTTGGGATAACTCGAACTAAAAGTTCAGTCCTTCAAAAACTCATAATACAGAATTTCTATGAAATGTATAACTAGACATATCTAGAAACACGTATGACATCTTAATGCAGGTCTAAAGTAATGCTGAAAGCTCCTGTAGGAGCTTTCAGCATTACTTTAGACCTGCATTAAGCTAAACTCTTAAGAAATTGTCCAGATCAGAGATCCGATAAGTCGAACTTCTGTTATCTCGAACTAATTTGTATGGTCCCTTGAAGTTCGAGATGTCGAAGTTCAACTGTACTTTAATAATTATATATTTACAAACGATTTTTTTTTTATTGCAAACGACAATAGAAATGGCGCTGAAATGGTGAAAGTCTCTTATTTTAATATAATTTAACAACGTCACGCAAAGAGACACTTGAAGGGAACAGACGACGCAGACCGATATCAGATACAGCGCCAGAGGTTGGAATCGGATCGATGTCTAGAGTGTTGCCATAATAACTAGCTTATAAAACAATTTATAAACGTGTAAAATCCGGTCCTCCGCCACGTTGCGCGTTGCGGGACGCGGCAGCTGATCCGGTTGTCATTTTCTCGTCCATTTGAGCGTCACTCTTGCAACGCTGGTCAATTATGACTGCAGTCTTTAGAGAAAGAACATTATATATATACATGTACAGCGCAAAGTAAATGTAGTCTTTAAAATTGTTCGCTCATGATATTAACATTATCTGATTGTAATATTTCAACAAATTGAACATGTCCGGTATTTAACCAAATATGACTTTTGATGAATTCCCTGCTTCTTACCAGCATTCGCATAATTGTACATAAAACTTACGAGTAACTTACGAGTCTCCAGACCATTGAATATCCCTCGGATAGTAGTGGCCCTTCTTTGCAACATTTCTTGTACATGAGTCGTATGCGCATGACTTCATTTTCCTAGTTTCAAATTTCAGTAGGTGTTTTTTCCAGAACGCATTTAGGTTTGACTTAGACTGGTTGACATCTTTACTATTTACAACGGCGGCTGATAGATTGTTCCAAGGATTTATAATCCTTTGTGAGAAGGCATGAACTCTAATATTCAACCTGTTGTGACTTTTACTTAGTTTGAAATTATGTCATCTTGTCATTGAACTGTTGCTTTCTCCGAAGAATATTTCCTGATCCAGATTGTCTATTTTGTTTATGATTTTAAAGACTTTTATAAGATCACATCTTTCCCTTCTGTATATTAACGTTGGTAGTCCAAGGAAGCGACGTCTGGCATGGTCGTAAGGCATGTCTTTGATCCCTTTGACTAATCTGGTTGCTCTACGTTGTGTGTTTTCCAGTAAGAAAATATCCTTTTGTAGGTTTGGAGACCATACTGCTGTGGCGTATTCCATATATGGGCGGATCATAGATTAATACAGTGACAGGAACATGTCTTTATCTAGAGAGTCAAATGAGCGTTTAATAATCCCCTAGACAATGTACATTCAAGATCCGGATTATTCAAAACTTGCCGTTTTAATCAGGCACAGAGTGCAAATATCACCATAGCTGGTGATACATTTAAGTGAAGCATTCTAAAACTTCGAAAAATTGGAATTGACAATTTAACTTCACGTACAAGGGGATTCCATATCTTTCAAAGGTGGGTCATTATATTACGACAAGGGATACACTTTTTTCAGTAATATATGGACCCCCGGTCATAATATAATGACCCCGGACGTAATATTTTGACCGAGGGTCGATGTATTACAGGGTCATTTTATTTCATTACGCCGGAAATAAGTTTTCGTCAAATAAAACGTTTCTATAAAATTGGGGGGCGGGGTTGGGGGTTGGGGTGGTGTTTCCTGCGACCATCCAATGATCAGAGATTCACGTAAAGATCTCTGGTCACAACTTAAAGATGCTATGAAAAGTATGGCACCGACACGTGAAACACTGATACTCTGTATTCCTTGTGATCCAAGATGAAAGAGTATGTGTCATGTTTCCAGATTCAAACACTGTCTTCCGAAGACCCAGGAACTCTGACGTCAGTGCAAAACATAGTCCCACCTTAAGCTCGAAATAGAAGTGGCAATACAAAGAGGGGAAAAAGAAACCTCCACTACCACCCATTTACAACATAAAGTAGCAATCTGCGAACTCCTACTCATTTCTCATTTACAAATCCGGAATAGATATTTATCAATCAGATATAACAGAAAAGACTCCGTTGGACTTAGTGACAGAACACTAGCAGGAGCCGCAGAATGATAGGACGATGCCTAAAAGTATCTAATTCTTTCTCTACTAAAATTCCGGTTTAGAGGGGTTTTACTATATCTTGCGAATGCAATACATAATGCTTTCAAACACGGCTGTGCAAGAAGTTTCTAATAACTCATAAATAAACACATAAACATGTTTCAGTTCAAACTCAAACCATTTTTGGTTTTGATCACCCCATGACACTTTCTTCCATTTCCATAAGGCCTACTGGTGGTTCTTTATACTAGTGGCATGAACCCTACTGGTGGTTCTTTATACTTGTGGCATGAATCCTACTGATGGTTCTTTATACTGGCGGCATGAATCCTACTGGTGGTTCTTTATACTGGTGGCATGAATCCTACCGGTGGTTCTTTACACTGGTGGCATGAATCCTACCGGTGGTTCTTTATACTGGTGGCATTAACCCTACTGGTGGTTCTTTATACTGGTGGCATTAACCCTACTGGCGGTTCTTTATACTGTTGGCATTAACCCTACTGGCGGTTCTTTATACTGGTGACATGAATCCTACTGGTGGTTCTTTATACTGGTGGCATTAACCCTACTGGTGGTTCTTTATACTGGTGGCATTAACCCTACTGGCGGTTCTTTATACTGGCGGCATGAATCCTACCGGTGGTTCTTTATACTGGTGGCATTAACCCTACTGGTGGTTCTTTATACTTGTGGCATGAACCTTACTGGTCGTTCTTTACACTGTTGGCATGAATCCTACTGGTGATCATTTATACTGGTGGCATAAACCTTAATGATGGTTCTTTACACTGGTGGCATGAACCATAATGATGACTCGGTTATTTATACACATGTGTACCTGAAAAGGGGGGAGTATATGTTTTTGTAAACACACCGCCTTCTAGTTTCTTATATTTTTGTATTACAGAATTGCTTGATGATCACTAGCTCAGCATTCCCCGCGCCTATTCTTTTAAGCAATGCGTTTTGTATGGACCAGGACACAGAGGGTGTCGTGCATTTGATAGCTACTACGCTGTTCGTGACGGGTCTTGCTACGTTTTTACAGACGACATTTGGTGTCAGGTATTTATTGTTAATTTGTCATACAGTAGAATATGTCTTAAGCGGCCATAAAAAGAGGTCTAAATGATGGGTATTTTTAGATAGGTGGTAGCTTAATGCAGGTCAAAATTAATACAGGAAGCCCCTATAGGAGCTTTCTGCATTACTTTTGTACCACATTAATCATCCACCTGCTTTTCAAGACTCCTATGTTCATTAAATGAATTGAAATAACAAAAAATAGGAATATAAAGTTTGTTTCTTTAAATTTTGAAAACAAAGAAAACCCTCTCTATAGTGACCATAAAAAAGAGACCGAATCCTGACATGAGGTAGTGTAACCCTTTCCATGTTGTATATCCCATTCCCTCATATTGACGACTTTTGACGACTCTGTAAATGTCACTTTGTGAAACCATTGTGATAAATAGAGCATTTGCTCCTATAGGAGCAGATGCTCTATTTATCATAATGGTTTCAAACTACAGAATTCTATAATTTTCCTTTTCTCTAGTTAAAGCTCCTTTTAAGTAGATTTATTCAAAGTGAATGGATCTAAAAATAGCCAATGAGGTAATGGGATATTCATGTAAGAGACAATGACATCCTGAATAATGCTTAGCTGAATGTCTATAATGGCACACATACACATGTGTTTTTGTGTTGGTAGAAACTGTAGAGTTAGATCTGTTATAAGTTCATAAAACAAGACAGAACAAGCAGGACAGAACCTGATCATACAGAACGAAAATCATACAGAAAACTCCTTTCTGAATTTCTCTCTGCATAACGCAACCGTCTGAGTTCAAAATCATAAATACGCCTTTCTACGTATCTGTAATAGTCACTTCTGGAACCCATTGTGATAAATAGAGCATTGTTTTGTTTTTTCAAACTACGAAATTCTAAAATTTTCCTTTTCTCTAGTTAATGTTCCTTTTCGGTAGAATTACTCAAAGTGGTTGGATCTAAAAATAGCCTCTGGAGGAATGGGTTAAAAATCAGTAAATTAGCAATAAATATTCCAGTAAAGATACACTACAAATAAACTGCAAATATAAAAGGTAAAGTCATAATGGTTTCTATATACATGTATTATCCAATCAAATTCTATTTGTATAACGGACAAATGGTTCTGAAAATCTAATGATGAGCAAAAACGGTTTGAGACTCAAGCAATCTTTCATCCAGATAAAACACTCTTTCGTTAGTAAATGGCACATCGATCTTATTAAGTTCAGCAGGATCCAGTAGGATATTCGGTATGTAGATACATCACAAAAAATTAGTTTGAGGTCGCTACTTGCGAACAGTAGAGGTTCTGGCAACGTTCTTAGAAGTTAATGCCACTTGTTACAGGTTGAAGACCTGAAAGAAAGGATGTGTATGAAAGGCAATTTGAGTAAATCAAGAAAGATCCCATCAGTATGCGTTTGTCTAAGTTAAATAGAAGAGCCTTATGCCACACGCAATCGAATGCTTTCTGTTGTCAACGACTGGCAAATATGATGCTAGTATCGACAGCAGTGATGTGGAAGGAACTCATACTGGAATTTTCGAGAAAATGTTTTCTAATTGTTTTCCCCAACAGTAAGTAATTACTTAATTAACTGAAGATATAGAGTTAAACTAATCGTTAATCATTGGGCCATTTCTTTGTCCGATGTTGAAAATTTGGAGATTTTGTAAAAAGAGCGAGCGGTTTTGATTTGATATGCATAGCACGATCAAATTAGTACTTTTACAGATGCCAAAAGCATATTCTATAACTTTAATTATTCTATAATAGATCCAGATAAGATACGTAAATTAAAACATATTCAAGAACAACTTCTTCCGGACGATTATAAAGAGTGGTCACAACATTGGATTTGGCGGAGAAAGTACGATTTGAGTATTTGAGTACGCACTTTTATCTGTTGCTATGAATTCTATGTTTCGTTGTGTCATGACAGGTTGCCGATTGTTCAGGGACCATCTTCTGCCTTCATTGTCCCGGTCCTATCTATCATGTCCCAGCCGCAGTGGGCGTGTCCATATACAGAGGCTAGGAATAAGTGTAGGTATTTTTTCTGTAGAAAATGATATTGGAAATGGCTGGTATATGGAGACAATATAACCTTTGTTAATTTGTTCAGTCCATCAGACACTATGCAACTCTCATGCAAGTGTTATATAATTAAGTCATTCTGTCAAGTTAAACGTGTCTTCTTTTATGTGTTCTAAACATTTTACCGGTATTTTCTTTTATGTTCAACTACATTTGCTCAGTATTTGGTGCCATGTATTTCAATTCATCTTTACACATTATTTCAACATTTTCTCTTTATTGATATTCGCTATATTTTGTACAACATGGGCGGCTTGTTCATCGCCCAGATATGGAAAGTCTCGGTATATTTATTTTTCTATTTACATGTTAAATTTAGAAGCTGACGTAACAGTTTTTGTTTTCCGGCATTTTTAATAAATACCCCTTATCAAACTCATTTGTATCTTTTCTCGTTTCTCATTTTCAATACATAGTTCGTTCTGTCCCGCCAGATTAAGCTCTAATATGAAGTATAGCATAACTATATTTTGTTTTGATGTATAAAGAGAACGCTACATATCTAGTGATATGTGGATTTATGTACAGTTATGAAATAAAATATGTTTAAACTAAAGAGGACAACCTAATATAACGGTTTTATAGCTTGTAAAGTTTTGTCAAAATTTTGATCAAAGACAGCGGTGGAGTAAACTGCAAGTGCTTTTCTATGTGATGAATTGTGTGTTCAATCCTTGGGGTGTATTGCAATCAAACACCGAGGGTTTATCGTTTCAATATGAATGACTTAGCCTTAGTAATCATAACATCTTGGAAATGGTGACGTTTATTTTCATAGTGAACAAGACTGTAGGCAAAGTAAGATGATGGAGGATATATTTGTAATGGAGGAGGACACAGTTATCAGAGCTGTATTCTGTTTACAGCAATGTTCACAACAATGCCACTAGCAATATCACTTACGAATGAAGTACAACAACGTGTAGTGGTGATTGTTGTACGAAGAGGATTTTCATGAACTTAGGGAATTATTCAGTTTCAGTTTATTGATTCACTCAGCACATATACAACATGTGACATGAGGAAGAAAATACAACAAAAATGTGATTATTACAATAAGAGACCAGGCTGTGGGTTATACATATAATAATAATAATAAAAAAAACAATTTCGGAAGATAAACATGTGAAAAAAAAAACGAACAGCAGGTACCCATATAAGAACAATGGGCACATGCATATGTCAGCAATCGTTCCATCTGTATATTTCTAAGAATTTTGATCGCCAGATGGGTGTTTAAAGTTGTTCAGAACTACGTATATAAATTTGCTTAATCTAAGGATAATACTTCCATCATTCTCATTCATGAGAAACTTGAAACTAAGACAGTTAGCATTTCTTGTATATTTATCAGGTATTAGCTGTTTACGTAACTGACTGAAGTGGGCACATTTCAGTAAGTAATGAAATTCGTCGGCAATGTCGCCAGAGTTACAGACGGTACAAAGTCGTTCATTACGTTCTATGTCTGACCATCTAAGCTTTTCTACCGGTAGACGGTTGTTACACATTCTAAAATCTATAACGCTCTGGGTGCAAAAAGGTGACAGCACATCGAAAAAGTGTTCATACTGTAACTCCGTCTTATACATGCGGTAATTAATACACTTTCGTGAATCTAAAACAGTACTATACCAAGCTTGCCTGTACTGATCCTGTAGGCACTTTTCAACCTTACTCGACAGAAGAGTTTTAGAACCGCCAAAGTACTGATTAATCCATATATAACTTAACCCACATTCATCTAGAATTGACTTTACAAACATTAACCAATTATATGATCTGTCATTTTGTATATAGTCATAATGAATAAATTTATAAAGCACAGATGATAATTTGTCCGTGCTCTCTATAATGTTGTACCAGAATCCAATAATCCGTTTTTTAATAGTTATACTGGTCGGAAATCTACCAAGGTCACCATAAAGCATAACATGAGGAGTGCTGCGCTTAACATGTAATATATGTTTCATGAAATCTGTATGTATCTTTTCTATTAGGCCTAAATCAGTAAACCCCCAGACTTCGCACCCATATGTTAAAATGGGTAGAATTGTAGCATCAAACAATTTCAGTTGGCAGTCAATAGATAGATCTAGGTTCCTTATTTTCTTATATAAACCAAATAAAGCTTTTTTTGATTGTTCAGCTACATGTTTTTTCGCTGCCGAAAAGTGCCTATTTTTCGAAAACAATATGCCGAGATATTTGAAAGTACCGACTATTTCTAACTGGTTGCCACCGATGTAGATATTTCTATGTCTTCGGAACTTATCTCCAAATACCATAACCTTCGTCTTGTCAAAATTTATTTCTAAATTCCATAACGCACAATAATCACTGAAGGTTTGCAATAATGTATTAAGATCCTCTTCTGTGTTTGCAAATATCACTGTGTCGTCAGCGTATAGGATAACTACAAGTTTCAAGTACATGTCAATAGTGTCATCCGTTATATCTACACTAACATTGGCTTTAGTCATTAGAAAATGTTCTACATCATTCAAAAACAAAGAAAATAGAAGAGGCGACAAGTTTTCCCCTTGTCGCAAGCCTCTGGCGCATGGGAAAAAGTCTGATAAGCTGCTATTGACAGAAACACATGATTTTATACCATTATACATATTTTTAATAACATTCAATATTTTTCCATTTATGCTATAGCGTGTTAGTTTGCTCCAGAGACCTGTGCGCCACACAGAGTCAAACGCTTTCTGGAAATCTATAAAACAGCAAAAAAGTTTCTTCTTTCTACGTTTACACAGTTCAGCTAAAGTATGTACAACAAAAATATGGTCGAGCGTAGAACGATTTTTTCTGAAACCAGCTTGGTTTTCATTTAACAAATTATTACTTTCTAAAAATTCCGACAATCTATGATTTAAGATAGCAGTAAATACTTTTCCGACGCAGCTTAATATTGTTATAGGCCTGTAATTTTGTGGGTCATTTACATCTCCTTTATTCTTATATATTGGTACAATATTAACTATTGTATAGACCCCGCAAGAGACGGAAGAAAACCAATACACCTAGTTAGAAAGTGAACTCTTATTCTCGTTGGGGAAATTGTGAATTCAAATTTGGATTTATTTAATTTTGACTACTTCCGATTCGATCAAACTTTTGAAAAAAATATTGACCAAATGCTATGCATTTGAAAAACTGCTGACCAAGTGTAGAACAGTTTAGATCCTGATGAAACGCCGAGTTATTCGGCATCTCATCTGGATCCAAACTGAGTACAAATGCGACGAAAGTCATAGTAACACGGTCACAGTAACAAACAGTTTGGATTCTGATGAGACACCGAGTTATCACCGTCTCATCTGGATCAAGACTGTTTGAATAGGTAATCACTGATGCAACATTGGCAGCGAAAGAGTTAAAACATCTTGAGACTATCCTGCTCTTGTTTAATATCAGAATCTAATACTAAAGTCAATAATTACCATTTCTTGATAATAACCCTGTTCTTGATATGTGATTTATTCTGACACATTATTTTAACATCGATTACAATTAAGAATATACATCTACTACATTACACACACAATTTTGTAAATGTGATGGAAGTAATCACTTGTTATGACTATAATGTCTATAACCAAGTTGCGTTCAAGGAAAGATAAATCTCGAATATAACACAAATCCCAAAACCAAAGTCAAGAAGGAAAGTCGACAATAGCATCAAATAAACTCGAATCAGCATATAATTTGATAGCTTTAACGTAATAGTATATATAATACATAAATATTTACAGTAAGCAGCCATGTGCTGAACTTACCAACACAACCTTGAAAATATTCTATAGAAATTGTAAACATATTAAACCTTTGGCACTGCACAACTATACAACGTAAGCAGCCTTGTGCTGAACTTACTGATAAACTGAAACACTTTGACAACCACAATGTATGCCTTTTATATACAGTAAGATATTGAACTCCAATGCATACTGCATGGCAACATAAGTAAGATGCCTTATGCTGAACTACTGAACAAGAAACTCTGAAATATAAACCAGTTGCAGTATAATGTGGTATGTGCGAGATATGCTTCAGTAGAACCTCTCTGAACCGGACCTAAAATAAGTATAAATATCAATTTTGGAGACAGGTGACAGCTTTATGCAGAGTGAAAGTCATCTGCCATCTGCCTAAAGGTATCTAAATTCTTCTCTACTCGAATTCCGGTATAGATGGGTTTTATTGTATTATAAAAAAACATACAGTTGGAAATCGGCTGTAGAAACTACGGATTTCCCCCTCCTTCGTAAATAATACATTGTATCATTAACCCATTCTCTCATACTGACGCCTTTGTACGCCTCTGCAAAAGTCACCTGTTGAAACCACAGTGATAGATAGAGCATTTGCTCCTAAAAGAGCAAATGCTCTATGTATCACAATTGTTTCAAAGTACAAAATTCAAAAGTTTCCTTTTCTCTAGTCAATGCTCCTTTTCGGTAGAGTTATTGAAAGCGGTTGGATCTAAAAAAATAGACTATGAGGTTAAAATGTATTTCTTACATATACGACGTAAATAAAACTATTTTTTCTGCATCAAAATTCTTATCTTCCATGTCAGAGTCGGTGTGGCAAATTACAAGTATCTACAAAGTGGGTTTGTTTTGTAACATTCAGTCTTTTGGAAGATATTCGAGATTAATCTTTTATTTTAAACAGCTGACTAGCTATGATCAAACGCCTCTTTCTTTATAATTATGTAGATGGCGCCTCAGTGAACTTCACCATGCTCGAATTACCGGAAGTTGGTAGTGACGGACATAAAGAGATTTGGCAAACCAGGCTACGTGAGGTGTGCTTATTGGTATTCTAAGTAATTTAGTGGTTGGAGTTTGAAGAGTTTTATTTTCGCCGTGTCTTTAAATTATAACAGTGCTCGTTTTGTTTTAATCCCTTCACTGCCATGAAGACGGGTCTGTGCTATCATATTAAAACATCATGGATCCTTAAGAGACGCCGCGTAACTCGGTGTCTCATTAACTCGGTGTCCAAACTGTTTATCTTATTTTATAAAGAAATTGTGGAAACACCAACTCTAACATTTGAAGCACATGAAACTGTATCAAGCAGACGACAATTCTTGCAATGAAAGAGTTAAAAAGACGGATCGAAACCAGGCAGTTTATATAGAAGACGAAACAGTCACATTATGAACTGGATACAGCTGTTTCAAATACAGTAAAACCTCTCTTAACCGGAATTCTGGTAGAGAAGAATTTAGATATTTCAGGCAGGTGACTGCTTAATGCAGGGTGAAAGCCATGCAGAAAGCTCCTCTAGGAGCTTTCTGCATGACTTCCACCCTGCATTAAGCTGTCACATGTCTCCAAGACCGATATTTATACTAAATTTAACGTCCAGTTAAGAGAGGTTTTACTGTACTTGCTTGATGGTGTCTCCCAAATCTAACTGACCTCAATATTCAAATGTGCCAATGCCCCGTTGTGTTGCTTATTGGGTTCTTTTTTTTTTGGCCTAAGGTTCCAATTTGTTAATAACGAGAAATTACATTTTGTAATGGTTAATTTCAAGTAGAAATATTACTTCATGACATTATACAATTTCTTCTATATCATAAATGTCCAACAGAAGATTCATTTCAGCATTAAAACGAAAATATTTATTGGACACAACCCACGTATTTCAAATAGACCAACCAATTAGTGTGTTATTCTTAGTGTTATCTGTTCATTTGTATATACAGTAAAGCCTGCCGACAGCGACCAACCAACATACATGTACATGTAATTCTGGACTTTAACCATCGTGTTTTCACGCATTTGAAAACAGAGTAGACTAAGATCAGTGGCCCCATAAGGATATGTCTGATCAAGCTATGCTTTGTTTGCTTATGGAATTATAAAAGGGTCGACTTTACAGTTTCTACCCATACCAAAACAGCCCTGTCTACAAATGCCATTATAAAAAATCGGGTAATAGATATTCATAATGTAATTATTTGTTACATGAATACTGTATAGGGAAAAGGGTTACGACATGATAGCTTAATATAGGGCGAAATGCTGGATGTTCATGTCGAATCGTTTTCAGATCCAAGGATCGCTCATGGTTGCCTCGCTGCTACAAGTCATCATCGGGATCAGTGGTGTTATGGGTGTCGTTCTACGATTTGTGGGACCATTATCAGTTGTACCCATCGTGGTGCTAGTTGGTCTGTCCCTTTTCCCATTTGCTTTGTCGTTTGCTTCTCAGCATTGGTGGATTGCTCTGGTGTAAGTCTCCAAATTGTTTTACATTGATCACAAGCTTTAAATATTGCACTTAATTGGTCGTGTCTGACAAGATCTTGGGAGCATTTTGCCAGGCCATGATCTTCCCAGTACACGAAACGTGCTGATCTATATCTTACTCAAAGTGTTTTTTATTTAAATGATCTGAATTTGACACTCGTCGCCTGTATTTGCTTTGAAATGAAAATAAACGTGTTTCATGGCTGCTTGTGAACTATATAGAACTGTATAGAATCATTATCTGGCTCCGAGGTTATACAAAACATCTGATTCTGAGTTAATTAACAAGTATCTCACACTTCGATACTTAACCCATTTGCTCCCAGTGGATTTTTCCAATTTTATATATTGGAGTAGTCAATTTTTAATCTAAGGGATGCCTGGTCTAAATTTTCATTTTCATTTTGTTTTATATTGAAATTCCTATCAGCAAACGGTGTAGACTCTGATCAAACGCCGCATTATGTGGCGTCTGATCAGAGTCTACACTGTTTGCCTACGTCCCATATATGGGATCGTGGATGCAAATGGGTTAATAATGTACTAACACTCAAGTAACACATTCTATTAGCACAAGGCTTGAAGTTAATTATTTTCTTCTGTGCACACCACTATGCAATTTGTTCATGCACGGTTAAGTATATTGAGGCTTTCTTCGCTTGTAATTAGCTGATACGTCATGTTATGGCTGAAATGTTGTTTAAGCGACGTTAACCCCTGATGCAAAAAACAAACACGTATTTATTCTCAAAAATATTTCAGAACTGAACTTTTGGTGGCTGTTTGTAAACATTGATTTTATTACTTATGAAAGCGCGTTTAAGTCGAACGTATATACTCACATACAGTGTGTAGTGTAATGCTGTGATTTATGTACTTTTATCTTTCAGAACACTCTTCCTGGCTACTCTGTTCAGCCAGTATTTGAAGAATGTTTCAATTCCTATACTGTGTGGTCGTACGACAGATAATACTGAGCAGGCCCGTTTGCCGATTTTTACCTTGTTTCCAGTGAGCATCTTCGAGCTTTTAGCATGCAGCATGTTTGGCTACATTGGTGGCTTATTGTCGTACAAATATTGTATTTATTTAAAATCTTCCCCTTAACCCTTCTCCTGCTGAATTTTAAAATACATTTCTCCTTCTTTACCCATGCCCTGTTGTATAATTATATATATATATATTCACTGTGTACAAGTACTTCGCTGTACAATCACTGTTGTGAAGTGCACTGGTTGCACAATCAAATTGTAAATAGTGCAGACCCTGATGAGACAGCTCCTGCAGGAGCTGTCTCATCTGGGTCTTCACTATTTACAGGTAGTTATATTGACGTGAATAGCAAGCGAAGGGTTAACATCCCTGAAAAATGTGAATTCATGTTATGATATGCAAGATGCTTTTTAATCGATGTTTGGAAAAACAAAGCCTGCATCATATTTAAGCCGACTGTTCATAATTTTATAAGAGCGTTATCAGAATGTAAATTCTTTGGCCAACATCTTACCAAAATACATCAATGAATTTAAACAGATTGTTTTGTTAGGATGAAAAACAAACAGTACGAGTACCTCATGCCTATTGTACGAGTACGAGTACAAATACCTCATGCCTAGTGTACGAGTACGAATACCTCATGCCTATTGAACAACAGGGGTGGGGGATTGGGACAGACGATAATTATATTATTTTGTTGAAGAATATTAACATTTTACTTCATAGAAATGGATTTTCACGCCGTTGCAAACAGAGTAGACCAAGAAAAGACGGACCCTGTAGGAGCTGTCTGATCAGGGTATACTCTGTTTGCTTATGGAATCAACTATATCTGATTATATGGTTTCTGCCATTATAAAAAAATAATACTGAACAATTTATGAGGGAAAGAGTTAAGACAAAAAATAGAAAAGCAATGAGGAAACGTATTCGTCCTGTGCATGTCGGATGGATGTTCCCAGTGATTACAACTTATCATTGCGACAATCATGCTTCGAATAAAATCAATTTCTCGAACGCTGCCTGCTGATAAAGTTACATATGTTAAATAAAGAATAACATCACAATTCAGTATCGGTACCCCGTCTTCAAACAGAAAGAAGTTAAGTTAAAAAAACCAATATAACTTACCAAGAAGGTTTCCCGGTTGTCAACTTTTAGAAGCGTGTCTGCATTTGATTGGTGCAACGAGTAGGCATTACCTGACAACAACATTAGTGAATAGTGAATAGATTCTTTAGTTAACCCTTTCCCTCATATAAACGTGTTTTCACGCATTTGCAAACAGAGTAGACCCAGATCAGACGGCTCTGTTTGCTAATAAAATTTGATAGATCCTTTCTTTAGTTTCTAAAATGTCTACAATGTTCCATCTTACATATTTCTTTATAATTATTTTGTTAATGAATATTGAGTAGATATTGAAATTTGGCCTTAATACAGAACAGGGAAAGGGGGTTAAAGGGTTAGCTAGGGACTAGACAAATGAACCACTTTGTTGCGACCAAGTCTCGTAGAACTAATTAACCGAACAGAATGTTTGTTTTATAGATATATACTGGTTTCTGTTTATTTAAGGTACTTCTGGCAATACTGTCCACGTGGGCAGTCTGTGCCATCTTGACAGCGACAGATGTGCTACCCAATGATCCCACCAAGTGGGGATATCTGGCAAGAACGGATACACAGAATGCTGTCCTGAAACAGTCCGACTGGTTCCGATTTCCTTATCCTGGTACTCAACTTCAATATAAGAAATCGTTTCCCAGTGATTTTATGTAACGGATCTTACAGTTTGGATAACCGGGCCTTTACTCCATAAATACGCATTTTTACGCCTTTGCAAACAGAGTAGACACAGATCAGACGGCTCCTATATGAGTGTCCATATACCATAATAAAAACTGTGCCTGCGGTCAATGTCATATTACTAATAAAATAGCACTTCTATGCTGTGTAAAAAGATCTGTTCATTTGACTATTTCCGATACGATCAAGATTTGGGGGAAATATTGACCAAGTGAAATGGCGCAAACATTTTAGAGAAACTGTTGACCAAGTCTCAAATAGCTTTGATCATGATCAGAAGTCGAGATACACAGCATCTCATCAGGACCAGAGCTGTTTGCACACGCAAGTCAGGCACGGTTAGTTAAGGGTTAATGTGTAGAAGTTATAGAATATGGTCAATTGCACTTACTTATACAGTAAAACCTCCATATAACGGCCACTAGATTACATTAAGTAGTTTATATTAAATGCAAATGGCTGCTTAAAGCAAGACGAAAGTAAAACAGAACGCTCCTATAGGAGCGTTCTGTTTACTTTCACCTTGCTTTAAGCATCCACGTGCCCTAAATACCAACTACTTAACACAATTTAGTGGCCGTTACAGAGAGGTTTTACTGTATTTACATTTTTCAAGGTAATGGGGTATGCAAACTGTGAGTGTTGCTAATGTTATTCAATTATGGTCGGTGTCATCGTTGAATTTTGAAGAAATAATGTCCACTATTTTTTCTGTTCATTTCCGATCCAATGAAGCTGTTAAGAAAATAGTGACCCAGTGTAAAGGCCCTAATTATTGAGAAATAACTGACCTAGTCTCAAACATCTTGTATACCGATGCGAGTCAAGCGCGACTGGGGGATAAGGGTTATTGTGTAGAAAAAAGTCACATACATCTAATTATTTCACCTTCCACTAGTGTCTTGCCTTTTCATTGGATAAGAGCAGTCACATGGTGACCCTCTATATTTCTATAGAGGGTCAGTAGCTGACCCACAATTGACATACTGCAAGAAAATGGCTGCCAGTCAAAACAGTTCGTCTTTTAATCATTATTTTGATCCACGACATTAGCTATTTTAATAAATATTCACTAAATATAACGGATTGGCGCATTTTAATTACACTTTTTTGTTTGCTTGGCCTTTTTTGTTACGTAAAATTGTGACGCGCAACTCTGTATATTAACAATAACGTCATTTAAAGTTAACGTCATTTCCTTAATTATAACAAACAAATAATGAATGTCAATATCTTTGTCAAAATAAATGATGAAAAGTGGTCGATGAAATAAATCAGTTATTGGATTTGTCACTGACCCACTACGGAAATATAGGGGGTCTGTAAGATAAATGAGGGGACTCGGCGACAGCCGATTCCCATTATTTATCCTATTACAGACCCCCTATATTTCCGTAGTGGGTCAGATAACTAATAATGTCACAGCCCCCTATATTTCCGTATTGGGTCAGTGACAAACCCAATAACTAATAATGTCACAGGTAATATTTACACCTTTTCAGGACAATGGGGTATGCCAACAGTAAGCGTTGCCAGTGTTTTTGGAATTATGGCCGGTGTCATCGTGTCCATGATTGAAACTATTGGTGACTTCTACGCATGCGCTAAAGTTGCTGGTGCCCCGCCACCACCGATCCATGCAATTAACAGGGGGATAAGCGTACTAGGTATATGTTGCGCTCTGAACGGAGCCTGGGGCACTGGGGGTGGCACGACATCCAATAGTGACAACATTGGGGCGATTGGTATTACAAAGGTGATGATTATTGCCGCGACAATCAGTTAATTAACCATTTCCTCTATAAATACGCCTTTCTACGCATCTGTAATAACCACTTCTTGAAACCATTCATTGTGATAAATAGAGCATTTGCTTCCTATAGGAGCAAATGCTCTCTTTATCACAATGGTTTCAAACTACACAATTCTAAAAAAAAAATCGTTTTCTCTTATAAATGTTCCTTTTGGGTTGATTCATTCAAAGAGAGATTGGGTCTAAAAATAGCCTATGGAGGAAAGGGTTAACTCCTCCCCTCATTTAAGCGCTTTTTCACGCCTTTGCAAACAAATGTGATCAATTAATGTATTTTTCATTTCGATCTTCTTCATTCTACAGTGTCACAGCAATACATCAAATCATACTCAATATAAGGTGTACAATACCATTAATTTTGAATTATAAGAGCATATCACATTTGCTATCACATTATGAATCTTAGTATTTACACCATAAGAAATGCGATAATGCCGCTATTCAAATTGCCACTGTTTCACAAGAAACAATAGCAATATAAAACCTAGCTAAAATGCAACATTTCTTTAAAACGTGACAAATAAAAATCAGCACCCAGGTGTTACTTTAATTGCAACTTAAGACCTTTTTTTAAAATAGAATATCAAACCAGGTCAGACCTGCTATGAATGAATAGCGGCGATGTCCCATAATTTATTATAATACAATATCAAATAAAAAAGATTTTACTAAAATGTATTTAAACAATTGTGGCGGACTAAAACGTAAATACAGCACCCAATGAAAATAAAATAATTAGTTGTAGCCCCTTATTCTAAGGTTATAGAAGCAGGTTTTGGCAAAACTTCTCACTAACTAGTCGGTGGAGAACAAAACTCCTATCTTCTCTTTATCATTACATGTATGTCCATGTAATTCATTATACTGGGATGATACCTTGTTGAACACTTCTAACCTTACTTTACTATAGGCTGGACAGTGCAGAATGACATGCTGTTCATCCTCAACACAGTATTTACAGACATGACATACCATTGAGGCTAAAAGTTGACCGATGTACCGACTAGTCTCTATTTGATAGGCACAACTCCACATCTGAACTTCGCGAAAGCTCCCCTTGAGCAAGCGGCGTATTTAATGTACAATAATACTCAGTTAAAGTGATCATGATCAGAAGACTACAGACGACTACAACTGGGCCCGTATGAACAGGGTCTGCTCTGTTTGGTTATGAAATTATGCAATTATATAGATCTGATCCTACAATTTTGTCTAAGCAAGTTCCTTTGAAAGTTTAACCTTATGAAAATAAGTTAATGACTATTCATTAAGTGATCAATTCACGCATAAATGTTCATTAGGGAAATGGTTAAAACGAGGCATTTTACAAGGTACATGTATTAGCAGCAGATCTGCTAAACAAAGGCATATATTCGAACGGATCTAGAATACCCCACTGTCTTGACATTTATACAGTTTTCATTTGTAATGAAAATGTGGAGTTGCGCCTATAAAACATTTGACACGGTGACGTTAATGTGCTGCATTTACAGCCAATATGAAATCATGTTGACCGTCCCATACGTTGAGCATGAACTTCGCGTTGTATTATCTTAGTGTTCTTCTACCCACCGAAACATCTTAAGCGGAAAAGATATGTTGATATTGACTATGCTGTACGTACCTCAATCCATTGGAATAATAATTTTGTTGTAAACATGTTCTGTTCATTCCATTACTACAGATGTTTATATCAATTATGCCATTCATTAGTATGTTTCTTGTCTGTTAGGTTGGTAGTCGACGGGTAGTCCAGTGTGCTGGGATGCTGATGATGATACTTGGGTGTTTTGGAAAGTTTGGAGCAATTTTCGCAATTATACCACGGCCTGTGGTAGGGGGCATCTTCTTGGTTATATTTGGTAATATTTTTATTAAACTCAATTTTTTTATTTTGCCATGTTACAGCAACAAAAGAGCCAAACAAAATTGTTCATGGGTAAACAGGCATCAAATACATGTAGATAATTTCTGAATAAAACCGTTCGTAAATACCCATCTCGTAAAAATTAGTATTTCATGAGCCAAGTAAAGTAAGATGTCATTTTTATCTAATCTTTACATATTTCTAAAGTGTGTAATAAATTATTTGAAACATTGATTGACCACTACTACTACTACCACCACCACCACCACCACCACTACTACTACTACTACTACTACTACTACTACTACTACTACTACTACTACTACTACTACTACTACTACTACTACTACTACTACTACTACTACTACTACTACTACTACTATACTACTACTACTACTACTACTACTACTACTAGTAGTAGTACTACTACTAGTACTACTACTACTACTACTACTACTACTACTACTACTACTTTAGTACTATATAATATCAATTATGCGCCAAGTAGTTGTAGTAAAATGTTCGAAATGTTTTCGTGAATATTGAATGTTTTATCCTAGCAGTTGCAACTATTACTATTTATCGCTTATGTTGCTTTAAATACCTAACATTGTGTTTATATAATCACTCTAGTTTGATTAATTAGTAAAAACCCATGTTCCATTGTAGGCATGATCATAGCGGTTGGGTTGTCGAATCTTCAATACGTGGACTTAAATTCTAGCAGAAATATGTTCATCCTTGGCGTGTCGATATTCTTCGGGTTCAGCTTACCAATATGGATGGGCCAAAACCAAGGTGTCATCAATACAGGTTTGACTACAGCAGAACCTATCTTAAGCGGTCATATAGGAGCTTTCTGCATTACTTTTGCCCTGCATTCAGCAACCATCTGCCTTTTAGGACTCATATGTTCCATAAATGATGACCGCTTAGGACAGGTCCTACATATTTCGTTCTAGAAGGCTATTACACATTGGGTCAATTGATATCCACCCATATCCCCGCTAACCGCGAATTCAATCAAATATGCAAACAGCTTGGATCCAGATAAGACACCGAGTATCTCGGCGTATAATCAAGATCCAGTCTGTTTTACACTTGGTTAATAATTTCTCAAACATTTGTGTCATTACACTTGGGCAATATTTTCTTTATACCTTGATCAAATCGGAAGTAGTCAAACCTGAGCAGACTCTGTTTTTCTTTACATCGGGATAAGGATTCAGTAATATTATTATATACCATATAAAGCTAAATTTACTATTTCCCTCATATAAACGCCTTTTCACGTACAGATGAACTTCGATATCTCGAACTCTGATAACTCGAACTTCGGGATAACTCTAACAAAAAGTTCAGTCCTTTCAAAACTTACAATACAGAATTGCTCTTAAATGTATCGCTACAGATATCTAGAAACACATGGTGTGACAGCTTAATACAGGTCTAAAGTAATGCTGAAAGCTCCTACAGGAGCTTCAGCATTACTTTAGACCTGTATTAAGCTGTGAATTTGAGGAATTGTTCAGATTATAAAACGGATAACTCGATGTTCTGTTATCTCGAACTAATTTGTATAGTCCCTTTAGTCCCTTGAAGTTCGAGATATCGAAGTTCAACTGTATTTGCAAACTCCTGTAGGGACCGTCTAACCAGGGCATGCTCTGTTTGCTAATGGTATTTGATAGATCTGTTTATTTAGTTTCTAAAATGGCTACAATGTTCCACCTTCCATATTTCATAATAACTGTTTTGTCAAACATGTGGTTTATGAAATCACGATAGCAGTAAATTATTTAAGAATGTCAGTGTAAGATCATACCACCTGTCATGTTTGATAAATTCGTCCTTAGATTTGCTTTGTATTACATTGACGAACGTTGCTCTAAATCAAAGCTTTACACGATTAAATTGCAGCTGTAAATCGATAGCGTTCATATATGTGTCGTTTTTGTTGAAATATATTGCTCGTTTCTATAATTTTACTTTTAGGAAGTACTGTTGCCGACCAGATCTTGTCCGTCCTGTTCAGTACGAGTATGCTTGTTGGTGGGCTCATAGGTCTAGTCCTCGATAACACAATACCTGGTAACTACTTAGTCGGTATCTCAACAATACCAAACTTCCTCTATCTTTTTTATGGTTTTCTCTCTACCCCTCTTTGTTTTTGTCTCTGTTTCTGACAGGTGTTTGTTTCTTTCTCTGTAGGGTAAAGAACGGGAATATAACCATATTTTCTTTAGCAACATATCTAGTAGGCTTCATATTGAATTACGTCATGCTTGGTAAGTGTAAGTTTAGAATGCACCTTTGACAACAGCATTCTGTAAATACGGACTGTGACTTTAATTACACTATACCCGTTAACTATACGTTTGGAATGCACTTTTGACAACACCACTCCGTAAGTTCGGACCTTAACTTAAAATACCCATTAAATATATATATATTTATTATATACCTGTTAGTTTCTGCAGTAAAATACGATTGTTTTCGATTATGCAATACAACATCTCAGATAAATTTTTCATATTGCACGAGCGTGCAATACAACACCCGTAGTTGTAATCAATGCACCATTCATGAATGGACTATGTTTTCTGTTTCTGAATAAAAGGAGTTAGAATATTAATGTTCTTGTGTGTTCTTTTATAATAAATGGAATATTACACTAAGTGATGATATGAAGAGTTGTATTGCATTCGTGGTTGTTTGTCCGTCGTATTCTCACTCGCCGCTACCCGGCCAAACAACCACTCATCTGATACAACCCTTCATATCGCCACTTCGTGTAATGCTTTCTATAGAATGCTCCTTTGGTAACAACACCCCGTTATTACATACTGTGTCTTTCATTACACTATACCCGTTAAATATAAGTTTAGAATGCACCTTTGGGGAACAAAGCTCCGTAATTACGGACTGTGCCACCCGTTAAATATAGATTTAGAATGCATCTGTGGTAACACAGATTGTGTTTTTCATAACACTATACCCGGTAAGTAAGTATGAATGAATGAATGAATGAATGAATGAAAAACAATATTGAACGGGGGTAGCTCAATTAGTCGTAATGACTAATCTACCATGAGGCATACGTTTAGAATGCACCTTTGGTTAACACCGCTACCCGTAAATATGGACTATGTCTTTCATAACACTTAACCCGGTAAGTATAAGCTGGGCCCATAATACCACCATACCAAGCACATACTGTGCCTTTGGAAATACAGAACCAAATACCCAACCCCCTTCTTTACATCTTTCTCTGTCTATAACAAAGCTGTGATTTCCTAAGCAAACAGGTTGGATCCAGATAAAATGCCTAACGACCCAGTTTCTCATCAGGATCCAAATTATTTGTTACTGTAGTAATGCTCTTGAAATAAAAAGAAAAATATTGAACAAAGACTATTGTAGCAGACGACACACTATGCAGTCGACAATCTGTGGCAGCTAAAGACTTACTAGCTTACGAAACATATATCGTAACTGCAATATAGAATTATTTCATACTTAAATTGTTAATAATGTTGCCATTTTGTGTAATGTGATTGTTTGTTTGTACTGTGAACTCTCCTTAAGGTATTCCTTCAATTTCGTCTCCAAAAAGGTAAGTGGTGCATGAAGCTGTCTGAACCCTGTTGAGATGCCGAACTACACAAAGCCTCATCTGGATCCTAACTGTTTGCCAAAGTAATTCCAAATTCGCCCAACGCAGCAAGCACATAGGCGGGGACAAAAAAGTTAACGTCATTTCCAGTAATTATGGGTTTCAGTCTGGATAATACGGTGTCGAACAAGTTCAAACCTTGTTTGTAATATCATCATTCTACACAATACCCAGTTAGTAAATACTTTTACCTAAATGGCACAATACCAAAGAAGTATAGCTTTTCTCTTTAAAAAAAACCCAAAATAACTTGTTAGTACAGACTTTGTGCTTCATACCACACCAGTTAAAATGTATCCCCTATAATACCATACCCGGTAAGTACAGACTGCTCTTAATAATACTTCTAAGGGTAGTTACATATTGTGTCCATTGTTAAACCACAAGAGGTAAGTATAGGCTGCATCATCCAGTAAGTAGCGACGACGATAACACTATAAAACCGTACTCGATGTGGCCATACTTCTTTCTTGATGCTAATATTTTTTCGGGTATAATGTTTGTCCTTAGAAACACTAAATCCCGTGTTTTTCTCTTGATATCATCCCATAACCCATTCCCTCACATTGACGCCTTTTGACGCCTCTGTAAAAGTCACTTTCTGAAACAATTGTGATAAACAGAGCATTTGCTCTATAGGAGCAAATGCTCTATTTATTACAATGGTTTCAAGCCTGCATAATTCTAAATTTTTCCTTTTCTTTAGTAAATGCTCCTGTTCGGTAGATTTATTCAAAAGAGGTTGGGTCTAAAAATAGCCTAGGAGGTATTGAGTTAATGACATCATATTATCCCTAATCTTGCCAAACACGACTTGATCACATATGCATTTATGCATACATCGATCTTCGATCCAGATGAGACACCGAGTAACTCGGCAGTCTCGGCAGAATCCAAGCTGTTTGTCACACAGACAATCACTTCTTTAAGTGCATTAAGGACTCGGGGGTAAGTGAAAAAAATATAGCATATCAGAGCTTGAATAGACAATGTTTGTTTCAACAGGATAAAGTATAAGTATCTGTTTGGCGTTTCTTATATATGAAGTAAAACCTCTCTAAACCGGACGTCCAATTTAGTATGGGTATCGGTCTTAGAGACAGGTGGCAGCTTAATGCAGGATGAAAGAGGAGCTTTCTGTATGACTTTCATCCTTCATTAAGCAGTCACTTGCTTAAAAGTATCTAAATTCTCCTCTACTAGAGTTCCGGTTTAGAGGGGTTTTACTGAAGTACAGAAAAAAGTGTAGTATGACCTGACTCACATTCGTAAACAGCTTGGATCCAGATGAGAAGCCGAGTTACTCGGCGTTCTATCAGGATCCATGCTGCTTGAAACCTCAGTTAAAAGTGTTTTTCAATAGTAGAATCCTTTTCGTTCTAAACGATTTTTTAGACCCAACCACTTGGAATAAATCTTATGAAAAGGAGCATTTACTAGAGAAAATTAAAATTGTAGAATTGCGTAGTTTTGAAACCATTGTGATAAATAGAGCATTTTCTCCATGTATCACAATAGTTTCAAAAATAACTTTTACAGAGGTATCAAAAGACTTCAGTAGGAGGGAACGGGTTAATAGAATCGGACGAAGTTAACCCTTCTCTTGCTGAATTTTAAAATACATTTCTCCTTCTTTACACATGCCTTGTTGTATAATTACATATATCTTCACTGTGTACAAGTACTTCGCTGTGCAATCACTGCTGTAGGGTGCACTGGTTGCACAATAAACTTGTAAATAGTGCAGACCCTGATGAGGCAGCTCCTGCAGGAGCTGTCTCATCTGGGTATTCACTTTTTACAGGTACGTATATTGACGTGAATAGCAAGCGAAGGGTTAAGACGGCACTGCCGATAAATTAACCCTTATCATGTCCCCAAAACTAGATTATAGTATATGTACTACCCTTTAGTCTATTAATGTTCAAGTAAGATATAACTAAATCATGAATATTAATTATTATTACTTTTTATAATGGCATGCGAACAAAGGGCATTTTGGATATGGTAGAAACTGTACAATCATATATCTATATTGTTTCATAATCACTCAGGGTAGGTCCTGATCAGACGGATCCTGTAGGAGTCGACCTCTCTGGGTCTACCTTGTTGGTAAATGCTTAAAAGACGTATATATGGAGTAAATGGTTCAATTGTAAAACATTGCTACATAGTTATGGTTGGTTTTAAGCATACCATCAATCTCTCTCATAGGAACAGATGAAGAAAGAGGCTTAAAGAAATTCAGACACTCATTAGTGGATGATGCCAGCAAATCTGACGAAGAAGCGTATTCAGTTCAACTGTACGACCTGCCTCTGCTACAGGATATGTTTAAGAAAATCAACATTTACGTATTTAGATACTTTCCGACATGTCCTATTTTCCTGTCGCATAAAAGCAAAGAACAAGACCATGCGAATGATACAGACGGAAAGTTGGCAATTGTCAATGACCTCTCGTTTGAATTCAGAAATAATGTTTTTGATGAGGAAGAGTCGACAAGTAAACAACTGTGGAACTGATGAAAGACATTACCGATTGTTAGTGTTTCCATGTACAATTGGACAAAATAAAAATGAGAGACAAATTAACGTCTTTACACAGATAAATACGATAGAGCATCTGACCAATCAGGATCCAAGGTTTTAAAACTTCTGAGTCTGAGATCATTCTCAAGCATCTGACCAATCAGATACTTGAGAATTATCTTAGACTCAAGCGAAAAGCTTTATAATCTCGGAGCCTGACCAATCAGATACTTGAGAATGAACTTAGACTCGGACGCGAGGAGTTTTATAACCGCGGACACTCGCCTCGAATGTTGATGCAAATGGACGCAGGTGGTGTACCAGTTGTAGATGATCTGCCAAGCCGTTTGCTGATATAGTGAAACCTCTGAAACTGGACATTCAAATCAGTATAGATGTCGGTCTTTAACCCTTTCCCTCATATAAATGTGCTTTCACGCATTTGCAAACAGAGAAGACCCAGATCAGCCGTCTGATCAGGGTCTGCCCTGTTTGCTAATTGAATTTGATATATCTGTTTCTTTAGTTTCTAAAATGTCTACAATGTTCCCCCTTCCATATTTCTTTATAACTTTTTTGTTTTTCAATGAATATACAGTAGGTATTAAAATTTGGAATAAACATAGAACAAGGAAAGGGTTAAGATAACTTAATGTAGGATGTCACACATGCTTCAGAATGCTGCATGACTTTCATCCAGCGTTTAGCTGCCACCTGTCACCTGCCTGAAAGATCCATATTCTTATGTACTAACTATGCGTTTCTCGATATGTTCTCATGTCATATCTACGACGATTTTCTCTATTACCCTTGTTGACGGTTTTAGTTACCGTCGGGGATCTTCCTCTGCGGAAGGTATTGAAACTGTCAAAAAAGGTAAAGAAAACTTATTTGATATGACATAAGTGCATTTCGAGATACTAGATGCACAATCCTGATGAACTCATCTAATGATATTAACCCATTAATGCATATTGAAGACTTTTGACGCCTCTGTAAAAGTCACTTTTTGAAACCATTGTGATATATAGAGCATTTGCTCCATAGGAGCATTATCACATTGTCGCTCTATTTGTCACATTGGCTTCAAAAGTACACAGTTCTAAAGGTTTCACTCTTTCAAGTATTATTTTCAGTAAATTTATTCAAGGATGTTGGGTCTAAAAATAGCCTATACATTTGTATGAGGTAGAGGGTTAAGCTTCCAGTTTAGAATGTTTACAGTACATGTGTGAAAGAGTTCGATTTATTAATTAGTACGTCAACTTATGTAAACTTTCTAATCAACAATTTGCCTATTTTAAATACTGTGTTAAAGTAATCAGGTTTGTCTTGATATTTGTACAACACTTCTTCTCATCTGATAAAGTAATCATGTGCGATATTAATTTGTGGTATTTGCTAAACGTTTGCTTCAATGTACTCGTATATACGTATTATCTATATTTCGTTGTATCAATAATTCGTTGTATTGAAAAAAAAGATGCTATATGTGAATGCTATCGTGTGACAACTGAAATTAAAGAGAAACGAACCAGTTTTACACAGTTTAGTTTTGACCTATCAATGAACGTGATTTGGACGTTCTTCTTGAACATGTCAAAATGTCAAGTCAACCAAAACTGGAAATAAATATGTTTTCTTGAGACTGAGGAATGGCGTCTGTTTAAATATGAAACTACTATTTTTCCAATTAAAGTTTATTACTTAAGATATTGCACATATAAAATAGTCGTTTGAGATACCAAAGAGTGTCTCTGTGATTAATTGAACCGCTCTCCGCGACTTGGATCTGAAGGGAACGCCGAGTATCTCGGCATCTCATCAGGATCCAAGCTAGATCCAAGCTGTTTGGCGCTAGGTCACCAGTTTCTAAAATGCTTAATCGAATAGCACAGATCCAAAATTGAGCAGACATTATGTTTTATATCGAGTTAAGGATTAACCCTTCGCTTGCTATTCACCCTCATCAGGGTCTGCACTATTTACAAGTTGATTGTGCAACCAGTGCACTCCATAGCAGTAATTGCACAGCGAAATACTTGTACACAGTGAAGATATATGTACTTATACAACAGGGCATGGGTAAAGAAGGAGAAATGTATTTTAAAATTCAGCAAGAGAAGGGTTAAGTGCATTAGGAAATGAACAACGTTGCAAAATATATATTGGTTAATAGTGTATAAACTCGATATACCAGGGACAGCATAGTATTTCAAACGATGAGATACAAAAAGCTGCAAGTATATGCGAGTCATCTGGTGTAGAACCTGATCAGATCATGTAGCCTTGGATACGCATCGGTTTTTGGGTCTGCACTGCTAGCGATAAGGCTATTAAGCCAGACTTAAAATGATACACATGTAACTCAATGCATTGTGTTTTGGTGTCACACTGGAGGGCGACGTCTAAACGGATTTTTGTTAATAGAATGTCCCTTTTAGGAGAACCGTTTATTATAAGGTATTTGTTTGCGTGTGCAAAACAGCAATATTTGTAGAATAAAATGTTCAATCCTTGGAAAAACTAATATTTGTATAGACAAAAATATTTTGGTGTGAAGTTTTTGTATAGTGGAAAAGAAAATGTAGAAACTGTTTGGGATAATTTCTTCCCCGAAATTAAATAGAACCCGTCTTAACACTTTCCATGTTCTACAATTATCCCAAATTTCAATACCGAATGAATATTCATGGGGAAAATATTAAAGATGAAATATGGAAGGTGGAATATTGTGGCAATTTTGGAAAGTAAAGAAACAGATCTATCAAATTCCACTAGCAAACAGAGCAGACCTTGATCAGACGGCTCCTATAGGAGCCGTCTGATCTGGGTCTACTCTGTTTGCGTGAAAACACGTTTATATGAGGGAAAGTGTTAAGAGGCCATCAAATGGAGGTATAAGTATGGGTCTGTAAGGCAGGTGGTAGTTTAATGCAGGTCAAAGGTAATGTAGAAAGCTCCCATAGAAGCTTTCTGCATTACTTTTGCGCTGCATTAAGCAATCTGCTTTTTAAGACTCCAATGTGCAATAAATCTGTGACCGCTTAGGACAGGTTCTACAGTACTGGGCGGCAAATGAGCGAAAAGCGAGTTGTATCGTCGCGTGTCCTAAGGTCGCGGCTTACCTGATGTAAATAAATGACAGAGGAAGTAATACAATTGAATTGTCCTTTTTTATGTACTTCATATTACGCGTGTCTTTGTTTCTGCTGAAAAAATGACCGGTACTTCATCGGAACCGACACTTTAGAACACAATTTCAATACATTTAGTTATGAAAACTGAAAACTGCTTAAACCGGTGCTAGTGGCAATGGGAGTGTGCACATCAAATAACTGCTCATACTTTCAGAAATCTTAACTAAGTGTGAAGGTAATAAAAAATATCCCAAAAATGTAATTTCGAAACAGAAAGACAGTGATTTGTTATTTAAAGGGGAGGTCCCTACATTTGACGCCTTTTAAAAATATCTAAAATATACAAAACTCATTTGTTTATATGCTGAAAAGTAGTATATCGCAAGAAACCCTATCAAATAAACGTTGAAAATGATAAAACATCCATGTATTTGATATCGACAATCCCGATTTTTTACCCGATGTTTCAGTTTTATTCGGGTCGGGTTTTAGTTCGTATCTGTTCGCGCTTTTCGAGTCCCTCCGACCGCTTCGGAGAAAAGCTGTTATGAAAACAATGGAGGGATCGGGTGATCATCGGCAATACGCGGACAATTTGAACGGAAAAGGCCGATAATACTTTGTTGTAGAACAAAAATTATAGGTATTGATGAATCGGTTTATTTTGTATCACAGGGGCATTTTTCGATATAAGTTCAAATTGGCAATCTTCATAATAATGATTGAGTATAACAAATACCATGTTTTATGATATTATTGAAAATATGCGTTCATTGTAGGGACTTCCTCTTTAATTGAATAAATTAACCTGATGTTTTTCTTGGCCATACTTCGGGTCGAAATTAATTTCGTGACAATTCAAAGTGCCGAAGGGCGCTGGTGGTGTTGGTCTCATTTCTATAAAGAGACTGGCTTGTGTTTATGGTTTTATTGCATTAAGCAAAGATAACTATTCAACAGCAAAATTCTTGTATTACTAGTATAAGAAAATCACAAATATTGGCAAGTAAAGTAGATCATTATAATACAATGTGCACAAATTACGATTTGTGTTGGTAAAGTACATATTCGATTAAATTAGTATTCAAATATCCTTATACGGGTACATGCTCATATCTGGTATACTCTCCTTTCACTAAAGATTGCATTTAAATTTAAACATGGCAGCCAAAGGTGTACGACTCATGCTTGGACTCAAAGGTGCTCGACGCATGCTTGGACTCACCCATGGAAGCAACCCCCCCCCCCCCCCCCGAAAAAAAAAAATTGTGATCGAAGTATGTTAAACTAGCCTAAAACTATCTATTTGAACCTTAAACCACTCCGAAAAACAAGAAAAACACGACCCGGAAAAAATTTCCTATCGGGTCTATATATGTATTGAAAGGTACATGTATCTAACTACGACAGATCAGCTGCGGAAAATACAACAGTCATGTTTTTCAAAGTCTTACAGCAAAGCCAATTCAACACCGATTTTAATCATTTTGGTCTTGAACCGTTCCAAATTCCATATGCTAGGAGGCACAGTTAGTGCTTTCCTTAAATATTGCCCCGTCTTGTCGCTGCAAAAACCGCGAATTTGAAAATACGCTAGAGCGAAACGATGTGACTCCCGCCAGGATGCATAGAAGTATATAGGGGGATCTGTATTCGTTAAACTTTTCAGCAAAAACGCGAATTATGCTGAAACACATTCGAAAAACATTCACCTTACCGCAGTTAAAACGGTGCTGGCTATTTGAAGTCTGCTATGAGACGCCAGTTTTCTTTCTCCTACTGTCGTTTTGAACGGACGTGGCCAAATCGCTGTGGCCCGAAGTAGTAGTCAATTTGCATATCGATTAGTTTATGAGCCGGGTCACAGCAAAATGGTCGCATCCGTTCAAAAGGAAAGTTGGAGAAAGCAAACTGGCGCCTCGTAGCTGACTGGAAATAGTAAGCACTGTTTTAATTGCGGCGAGTTTAATGTTTTTACATAGTGTTTAACCATAATTCGCGTTTTTGTTGAAAAGATTAACGAATACAGATCCCCCTATATACGTCTATGCATCCTGGCGGGAGTCACATCGTTTCGCTCTAGCGTTTGTTTTCAAATTCGCGGTCTTGCAGCGACAAGACGGAGCAATATTTAAGGAAAGCACTAATTGTGCCGCTTAGCATATGGAATTTGGAGAGGATCAAGATCAAACTGATTGAAATCGGTGTTGAATTGGCTTTGCTGTAAGACTGAAAAACATGACTGGTGTATTTTCCGCCGCTGATCTGTCGTAGTTAGGTACCTTTCAATACATTTATAGACCCGACAGGAAATTATTTCCGGGTTGTGTTTTTCTCGTTTTTCGGAGTGGTTTAAGGTTCGAATAGATAGTTTTAGGCCAGTTGAACATACCGGTACTTCGATCACAATTGTTTGTTTTTTTGTGTGTGTGGGGGGGTCCATGGAGATGAGTCCAAGCATGCGTCGGGCACCTTTGCTTGGACTCACCCACGCCCCCCCCCCCCCCAAAAAAAAAAATAATAATAAAAAAAAAATAATAATAATAAAAATATTCACCGCAGTTAAAACGGTACTGGCTATTTGAAGTCTGCTATGAGACGCCAGTTTTCTTTCTCCTACTGTCGTTTTGAACGGACGTGGCCAAATCGCTGTGGCCCGAAGTAGTAGTCAATTTGCATATCGATTAGTTTATGAGCCGGGTCACAGCAAAATGGTCGCATCCGTTCAAAAGGAAAGAAGTTAGGTACCTTTCAATACATATATAGACCCGATAGGAACATTTTTTCCGGGTCGTGTATTTCTTGTTTTTCGGAGTGGTTTAAGGTTCAAATAGATAGTTTTGGGCTAGTTTTACATATATGTACTTCGATCACAATTTTTTTTCCGGGGGGGGGGGGGTTGAGTCCAAGCATGCGTCGGGCACCTTTGATGGCAACTATATGATAAAGGCAACAGAATGATATCCCTAATAAACGTGAATTTCATACTTATTTGGTTTGGGATCCAATAATAGAAATTTTTATAGTTGTTTAGAGACCTACAGAATGTTCTCAGTGACAAGGTGACACGATTAGTGAAGCACGGCCCTAATCAAACATAATTATTACGATTACTGTGTTTGAATGAAGCAATAGTGATTTACAGTGCGTTGACTGCGTTCTACAAGGTACTCGTCTTTTTAAATCCCCTACTACACATCTATACTGGCAGAGTCTTGCTCGCCTACACTGTCGATGTGAATCAATACTGTTTGTAAGTTTTCTTCACTAAAATCGGGGTTCCCATTTGTTGTATTTTTCTGTAGGTCTTGTCTTTTGCGTTTATATGACAGGAAAGTTGGACAGAAAGGGAGGTATCTAAATATGGCGATATTGTCGAATGATTTCTGTACAAAAGGAAGATTGTATACATGGAGGCGAATTATGTTTTTGTCATCATCGATTTTTCATCGTCTGGTGATAACTGCCGGAACTTTTTCACTCCTCTCTCTTCATCCGTTCCTGTAAATAATCATAATGAATGTTTGAATATCTATTAGCTGATTGTTATGGTGGATTTCTGAACAAGAGAATAATCACCATGGCAGAAACTTTAAATTGTATATTTATGATTTCATAATCAAACACAGCAAACTATTGCATTTTCTTTACTTTGTAAACTGCTATATCCTGTGTTCAGTACAGTCGGTCATGTATTTTGTATGAGCAGAATAATACTCATATTTCCAATTAACAATGACTCTCATTTCCTAAATACGACTCGTACTTGTAAATGCAGACTTTTTAAACGTTCTATTGTTAATTGAACTGTGCCACATCAGTAGCAATGGCATTAATATTTTCTGAATCAGTTGGAGCTGGGTTTTGTTTGGCAAACAAAATGAAGAACTTAAACTTAAATGAAGAACCATCTGCTCCTCGTAGTTATTTATTGGCTGCGGCGATAGCCGGGAGTTGAAAGTCCTCATGATTTACATTGTACTGCGAGATTAGCTTTTATATATTTTTCCCCACAGCGGTCGTAATTTTTTTTTTTTTCATGGAAATTCAAAATGATCATGATTTACTGCGAGACTACACTCCAGATGCAATATTTTTCACTGTGTTTACATGGCCTCACTTATGCCCAAGAGCTGTTTCATGTTATCATTATGAAGGTCAGTTTCAGGTCAACCAGCATATCGTCTGCACTCTGAGCAATTAACCCTTTCC
This sequence comes from Azorinus chamasolen, assembly GCA_963576725.1. Taxonomy (NCBI): domain Eukaryota; kingdom Metazoa; phylum Mollusca; class Bivalvia; order Cardiida; family Solecurtidae; genus Azorinus; species Azorinus chamasolen. The sequence goes on along the minus strand of OY755235.1, from coordinate 97,134,415 downwards.
GTGCCAGAATTGTCCGCTAGACATATTTTCGTCTGCTTCAAGTTTTAGAATGTTTTTTTTAAATAGATAAACAGGGTGACAAACAGTTTGGATCCTGATGAGACACGAGTTACTCGCCATCTCATCTGGATCTAAATTGTTTTGTATATGATGTTACAGACCATCTTAATGGGACTGAAATGTGAATGTCTGCAAATAATGTCATCTGGTGTATTTTTTCCTTCCATATCTATTTAAAAATAAATGCAAGAGTGAAAAACAGTTTGGAACATGATGACGTGCCAAGTTACTCCGTATCTCATATGGATCCAGACTGTTTGCAAAGGTTGTTATAAATGAAAAAACACAGCAAAAGCAGCTGGAACAAAACTCATACCTGTTTAGAGAGACAGTTGCTTATACTTCAGAAGTCAGATGATCGTCTTTGGTCAGAACTTTGTATGACCTTGCATAATCAAAATTACTAAACAATAATGTTGCTCTTTGTGTTATCCCCTACCCTGCTTAAAAATGTTTTACTCAGCCATTTTACGCTTGTATCTATTTTAAATGATTTGCGAAACGGACCTTGTAAAGATGCCTAATGATTTTCAAATTTAGCAGGAGGGTGATTTTGATAATCACATGCACTGCGTTGTAACACTCGTGATCATCCGAAAATATAGGTATTGTATACATGTAAGTATAAACATCGTCCGGTGTTAACAGGTATTGTTTTATTTAGAGCGCAAACTTTGGTGCTTATATGGACACATTCAGTACCTATCGGTAACATTTTGGCACGCAGGCACATTATACTTAACAATACAATATAATCGACTGTACTCACCAGGTATTGTGTAATCAAGGACAACAGTTATCGAGAAGAAAATGGAGAAGAATGCTGCGTGCGTTAGCAAACACGTAAAGGTTAATGCATTCAGTCTGTACTCACCAGATATTGTGTTATCAAGGACGAAGCCTATCAGTCCACCAACAAGCATACTCGTACTAAACAAAACGGACAAGATCTGATCGGCAACATCACTTCCTGAAAGTAAAGGTATATAGACAAAAAATAAAGTCTCAAGTACGATGCATGATTTCTTCTATTTCCAAATGTCGTGTCTCATCAAAAATGTTTTGCAGCAGTCAACCATGCAAAACAATGGTGTAAGTATACTATCGTTCTTCCACAGGATACTTGTCGTATTTTCTAAGTTCTAAATGATGGGGTTTCGTAGGCTATGCTTAGAAGTCATGATACAATTCCTATCCTTAAAAGTAATGGCTTGTCGTTGTTTTCATATGCGCAGTTATCAATTGACATACATCGGACCTAACATGAAGCTGCAAGTATTGCTTTGTGTTTGGTTGAACGGCATTGTGGCACTAACATATAGGTATGATACATATATTAATTACACTCAGTCATGGATCACATAGTGCCTATGCGGTAAGAAATTGGTATACGATTTGAACATGAACTTTGGGGCAATCGATTTTGGATTCTCGAACCACCTACTAATTTGCCACAATTATGGACATTAAGGCTTACAATGCTATATTTTTAATTAAGTTCAAATAGAATATAGGTTGGAAGTCAGACAGGTTATGCCACAAGAAAGTCCAAAGCAAGCTTTCAATGCACATTTTGCTCGAGTGGAATGTTTAAATGTACGGTGTAAATGGTGTTGAAATTGCTTTGAAAATTGTTTAAGTCTATCCATGTGCACTGACTAACCTAACAGCACAAAATATGGCGAGAATAATCATTGTCTAGCTGTCGGTTTGTTTGATATCAGCACTCCAACTAGCCAGGTATACGTTTATACCTTATAGTAATCAATCAGCCTTTCATTCTAAAATCAACCAGATACGATTTAAAATTTCGAAGAGTTTTCTTTAATCACTTTCCTGTTCTATATTTAGTCCACTTTTCAGTACCTATTGCATATTCATGGACAAAATCGTTGTAATGCAATGTGGAAGGTGGAGCATTGTAACCATTTTAGAAAACAAAGACAGACATTTCAAATTCAATTAGCAAACAGAACAGATCCTGATCAGACGGTTCCTATAGCAGCCGTATGATCTGGGTCTACTCTGTTTGCAAATGCGTGAAATACGTTCATATGAAGGAAAGAGTTAACATTGCAGGTTGTGGAGGCATTCTACCATATGCCATTTAGGCGGACCGGAACTGTTATCGATATTCAATAATGGCATCATGAATATTAGACGGATCAATTGTTATAACATCACATATGATAGAAACTGTATACTCATATCTATATTATATCATAGAAGAGTCAATAACAAGGCACTTTACGGGATCATTTTACGCCGGCTACAGCAAAGCCACCAATAGGCACACCTAACCGTCATAGTCATTCATTTGAGGTTCACGTGAGCAGATTGAGCCAATATCTTAATTTTAAACGAAACAAGAAACAAGCTTAGCTGGGTTAATGGACGTGACCGGGTCAATGCCAGTTGATGTATGATATGGTTCAGGATAATATACTCTGCACGATGCTCGATATGTCATGCTGTTATTGCAGCGAATGGAGGGTGATACATTAATAAAAGTGCAAAATATCTTTTGTGATGGTCCTCTCAAATGCGAGGGACTAAGCGTTTATAAGTCTTGGCCCTTTATTCTATTCATTGAATAATGAAATAATACCGTTGTGGATACTAATTAAATGTGTTTTTTAAAATGACATTGGTTCATGTTTGCAATGGCAGAAAAACTGGTTTCAGATCTATATTATTCCATAGACAAATAGAACAGACAATGATCGGATAACACCTACGGGGTTAGTTTATTCTGTTTGCAAATGTCTATCTATCAATAGCTAAACTGAAGTTCTTTGAAGTTGTTCTATATGCTTCGGTGTGTTCTATTTTCAATTGCTTTCTATAATGGTACCATATTTCAAGTAAATATCAAAGTCCTGAAAAGTTTTACAACTTCTGTTTTACAACTATGTCGTTCAACTATAATTAATCACCACAAAAGAGGGAAAAGCCAACCCTGTATAGATGACGCCTGGGTTTTCTCCCATCCATATTGGCAGACTAAGCCCTAAGAGAATCGACACACCAAGGATCAACATATTTCTGGTGGAATTGAGGTCAATGAATTGAAGATTGGACAATCCAACCACTACAATCATACCTGAATATACACACAACATGTTCTTCGTCCTCGTATTGACAAAGAATCTGAACATAAAAGACATTTTCTGAAACTTCAGTTCTTAAATAAAGGTATCGATTTTATTGATATTCAAAGTATATTTCGTGATAAGAATGTAATCGATACTATTCCCAAATATTTCATCAACTCTGAATAACCTATCATCTGTTATAAATATAATAAACCTATTATGAATGTTATTTTTAATTACAATAAAATTGTCTCTGACTTAAATATTGATGTCAATACCCCTGTTTTTTGAGATTGTAGCATTTCTAGCTTTTGCTATAAACCAGTTGGTAATGTCATGTCATTACTGGTAATTTTGATATCATTAAGGATAAACGTCTCAGGACTCTCCTAACTAAAGGACCTAAATATAGATTACCTTCCCTTATTGATTTTGACGCTTGTCGAATTCATATTGCGGAAGCTATTCAAGAATTCTGCATCAAATGGTGTCGACGAGAAAATGCTGATGTCAGTGCCCTTTCGGATTGGAAGAAATATATTTTTGATATTATTGATACGCGTATTACTTTTTACAAATCAAATTACAATGTACCAGCTTTTACCACCTCGACCTAGAGTTACATTTCGCTATTTGAAGAAAAACATTTCTAATTTTCATTCAAATTATGTTCTTGTTCCTGCTGACAAGGCATCAAATAATGTAATCATTATTTGAAGATTGTATTATGTTGATGTTTTAAGAAGGAGCTAACTGATTCACAAACTTAAACAGTTCAAACACCTGAAAAACATATAGTCTCGGAACATGTAAAAATGTGGAATAATTTTAAGTCTGGTGCTCACATAAAACAACATAAATGAAAAAGTAGTAAAGTCAAGCAGGAAAAGCCACACACAAAACGCCACCATCACCAAAACACATACACCAAAACACCTACACCTAAACTTTCTACTTTGTACTGGATTCCGAAACTACATAAAAGCCCGTACAAGACGCGTTTTATTGCCAGCTGTTGTACCACTACTAAAATATCTAAACTTTTGACGTCCTGTCTTACTACGACCAAAGAACATGTAAAACGTTACTGTGATAAAATATATGAAAATTCTGGTATTAATGTTTTTTTGTCCATAAAAAATTCAAATAATGTTTTAACGAAACTTGAAAATGAACAGTACCCGGTATAACATTTCTTTACTGAGCTCTTATGATTTCTCTACACTCTATACTACTCTACCTCACCATCTGATAAAGGATAAACTGATTAAATTAATAGGAAAACCCTTTGCCAGAGAAAACAAAATATTCATTGCTTGTAATGTTCAACGTTCATTCTTTTCGAATTCAGAAGTAGAACATTACACAATGTGGACTTGCCTTGATGTTTGTAGATCTCTTACCTTTCTTTTAGATACTATATTTGTGCGTTATGGGGGTACCATATATCGTCAAGTTGTTGGTATACCCATGGGTACAAATTGTGACCCTCTTGTTGCAGATTTGTTTTTGTATTGCTTGAGAGGGGTTTTATGCTTAGCTTAAAACCTGATACACAGGTCGATTAATAAAACTTCAATGTATTTAGACGATATTTTGATTTTAGATAATCCTTATTTTGAAACTATGATTTCTTCAATTTACCCAAAAGAACTGTCTTTAAACAAAGCGAATCAATCTAACAGTATTTTAGACTTCATTTTTAGAGTTGAATCTTTCAATTACAATTCATAAAGTTTCGTCCAAAATATACGAGAAGAGAAGATTTTAATTTTAAAATTGTTAATTATCCTTTTCTAGATGGAGATGTGCCCCGTTCTACATCTTATGGGGTTTATATCTCTCAACTTATTCGGTTTGCCCAAGCCTGTTCTTTGCTTGAAGAATTTAACAGTCGTAATTTAGTTATAACTGATAAACTTCTTAAGCAAGGTTACAGATATCACAAACTTCGGAAAACGTTTTCTAAATTTTAATATCGAAATTTACCACTCATTAGTAAATATAATTGCAATCTACGGACGTTACTGCAACAAGGCATTTCTCAACCAGACTTTTATGGGAATGTTATCTACAAACTTCGGGGTCATATCCATTTTCATGATTTGTTTATAAAACGCATTAAAACATTTAAGAAGAAATGTTATGATTCCATAATATTGCAACGCACTGCATGTTTGGTTATCGACCCTTAAATTACTGTACAGTCGGTAGCTACGCTTCCCTCGTTGCTTGCGCGATGACAGGCCGAGGGTAGTACTCTATGATGGTGTACTCTTAAACTCAGATACGAGATGAGCTTACCACTCATGTATTACTTTTTCCCTGTCGTGCCCTTAACGGCTTCCCTGCAGGTGCTCTGACTTCAGCAAAGTCATTGAGTACATATTTGACGGACTGTCACAGTTATTATGCTATGTTTTACATGTTGTCCTGTGTTCACCGTCGTCTATGTTGTGGGTAAGTCCGGCGGGGATACCTTTATTTACACTGTAAAGCTAGGGTGACTTTGAGAGAAGTGTGAGGTTAAGACGTCCGTAAACCGGTTTAAACCCCCAGTGGTGTTTTTGCTACTGACCGTGCCAAGGCGGTACTCTCTTTGTCACCATTCCTTTTGTTTGCCTTAAGTGCGTCTTTGTGCTTGTGATTTTGTTCATGTGTGGAGTGTTTGTCTCAAGTTCTTGTGTGTCTGTTGATGTTTTCTGTGTTTATCTCGTGTGTGAGTGTTCGTTTGGGCGTGTGGTTGTGTGTGTGTGATGCTATCTATCGGTGTTTTGGTGGTTGTTGTGTCTTGTATGTGGCTTTGCCTGCTTGACTTTACTACTTTTCCATTAGTTGGATGCAGAAATACTTATATCTTGATCTGTTTCTGTAAAAGACAAGATGATTTCAAGGCAGTATGTTTCGGATTAATGAAACGTATACTCGAAATAGGATTGCTTTTAGTTCATTGAATTACTCATACCATCTGATTTACCCATGCTGTTAGCGCATTTATCTCGACTGTTCTTGTAGTTTCACAATCATTTTACTTTGCTGTTTCGTTAAGTCTGTTACAAAGCACTTTAAAACATTCTTCACTTAAATGAATCCAGCAGTACTGTGCCAATTTTGAAACAGATGTTTCCATGTAGTGTAAAAAGGTCTTACCAAATGTAAGCATAAACATTCCACCAACAATGGGTCCTGGTATAATGGCGAAAATTGCTCCAAACTTTCCAAGACATCCTAATATCATCATAAGCACCCCGCCAAGTTGGACTACCCGCCGACTTTCTACCTAGCACAGCAACATAGAGATAACTTATTTGTACTATTTCGCTCTTGTCTGGTGTCTCACCAATTTATTTATTGCTAAGGCAATGTCACATGGCATAAATGCTCATTTAAAGGCTCATCTGATGTTACCTTGTGAGGTATATACGTTTTAATAGTCCATAACATAATTCTAAATAGTCGCAAAGAATCATCATCAAATTCATACTAACCTCCGCGCGCAAACTGATCTTTGATCAATGTCAACGTCACACATTAAAGTGATCAACAGTAACAGTGATTTATTAAATGGTGCTGCGTTGGCATTGTATGATAGCCGCAACATTAAACTCTTCTGAATATCATTCAAACATACTCTGCAACAAATACTGACGAAATCATGCGTATTTGAAACATTGCTTCCTAGTATAAATTTGTTTTATTTGTCTTTGTTTAGAAAGAAATAGTAGTAAAATTATCAAATACATCTTTGCCTTGATTAAGAACAGCATTATCGGCTCATTGTGAGATGACCCTACCTTTGTAATGACAATTGCTCCGATGTTTTGGCTAGATGAAGTTGTGCCATTTCCTGTACCCCAGACTCCGTTCAGTATACAGCACATGCCCTCGATGCCTATGCCTCTATTAACAGCATGGTCAGGAGGAGGCGGTGCACCGGCCAATCTTGCGCATGCGTAGTAATCACCAATAGATTCGACCATTGACGCAATAACTCCAGCTAAAATTCCAAACACACTGGCAACACTGACAGTTGGCAATCCCCATTGTCCTGAATAGTACAAAATATGTTGTAAAGTAAATGTAAAGCATTATATTTCCAATGAGTTGAATTTCGTAAAGCAATGTTAGTCTAGTATCTTAATATATTAAGCGAGCAAAGCAATGAATGAAATTGGATAGCAAATATATCAGGGTGTTTGCATAAGCTAAATCATTTTGATAATTTCAGAAAGTAGTAGATCCTTTGAAAGCAACAGCAGCTATGCGAAAAGAGAAAATAGCAGACCCGGTTTTACTAAGTCTTATCATGAGCAGTAATTTAAAGTGCAGCAGTACGCAAGTCCCCTAGCACCGGCTTAAGCGGTATTAAAAAACTAGAAGCATTGAAACTGATGATCCCGAAAGACCAGACAATAAAACAACACTGAGAATGAAGTACCGGGTGACACAAGCACTTAACACCTGCTATTGTGAAGTGCATGCATTCTGAAAATAGGAGATTACTAGAATATTGAAAGTAGATTGTCACTGGTTTCAACATTTTAAACATGGGCAAACATGAGTTGGCCTCAATGTATTGTAATTCAATATACAAATATAAACGAAATATTTGTCACTGCTCATTGAAATTTAGCAAATCATTCTAACCATTTTAAATCCCTTTGTGCATTCATAAGATTGCATCAACGGCATGTCCTTTTCTTAATTCTCTCAGTTTTGCAATATTGATAAGAATATTTCAATTTAATTGGTCGTAAATAAAAAATTGTAATGTGTTAAGCATAAATTAATAGTTACTATTCAAACTTTCTCTTTAAATAACGTAAAAAGATGAAGGAAAAACACAACTTTTATGTTTAATTAATTTCTATAGCTTTTGCCATGTGATATATTTACCGGGGTATGGAAATCGGAACCAAACGGACTTTTTCACGATATCATTCTTAGTATCCGTTCTCGCTAGATATCCCCATTCAGCGGGGTCATTAGGTAGGGTGTTTGTCGCTGTCAAGATGGCACAAATTGCCCATGCGACTAACATTGCCAGAAGAACTTGAATAGAATAGAAACCGTCAATTGTCCATTCTCTTTAAAGTCTAATGACATTTACTACATGTTTTGCATATTTTCAAAAGTAGAGATTTGAAAATGTATTCAAAAAGTTGAGACTCATATTATATACTAATTGCAAGAGAGAAAAAATCCTTTTCTCATACTCTATGAGACGAACTTCTATGAAATATAATATTAATTCAGTATTGCGAGAAGAACCTTGACATACTGTGACGGCCAATTATTTTAACACTTTTATAATTATTTTATTTGTTTCAGTTATTCACTTTAGTTCAAATTACAATTTTTTAAATGGGACAAACATTGAAACCATCTAAAGCTATTTACATGTAGTAGTTTCGGTACAAAGAAAGAACTGCCATATTCATTAACATTTTGACTTAATTGTTTTAATTGTTAACACTGTTGCTGATATTAAACTAGCCATGTGCACGTTATGATCTAAGCAGACCATGCATCTTTGTTAACCCTTTCCTTCATATAAACGTTGTTTCACGCATTTACAAACAGAACAGACCCAGATCAGGATATGCTATGTTTGCTAGTAGAATTCTAAACAATTGTTCCTTTACTTTCTAAAATTACTACAATATTCCGCCTTCAATATTTCACTATTTTGCCCATGAATAGGAGATATTGAAATTTGAAATAAATACGTATAGAATAAGGAAAGGGCTAAAGATGTAAATCTGGTCAGATGAAGTAATATTAATTTATATATATATATATATGAAATGAAGGAATGACGTCAAGACCGTTGTTAAGCTTCATTACACACTCCGATGAGCCATTAGGCGAAACATGTTAGTGATTTTTAAGAAATAAAGAAGATATTTAAAGGCATGTAAGGTCATTTACTTATTTTTACACACACACATATATATATCTGATTCTACAATTTCTGCCACATTCAAAAGTTCGTAGATGAATAATACTGTAAACTTATTCGGCTCGTCAATATTCATGATGTCATTATTTCTTACATTAATATTCAACATAGAAAGGGTTAAGACCCCCTATTTTGAAGTCCCAGTGTTAGGCTTCACCTTAATGGTCGTAGTAGAGCAACACTTATAATATTCGAGAGTGTGATATTTTGCATTTACAGTAGAGCCTGTCTTAAGCGGCCATCTAAAAGGTCTCTAATTATAGGTCTGTAAGGTCTGTAAACATTTATTCAGAAAGCTCCAATAGAAGCTTTCTGCATTACTTTTTCCCTGTATTAAGCAACCACCTGCGTTTTAAGACTACTATATTTAATAAATGAATGAACACTTAAGACAGATGCTACTATATATTAATCGTGGTAAGTGAACCATTTTGCGGAGGCCATATGCATAAGTCATACAATAATCAAATGTTTTGAATTTGCTGTCTATTGCGAGGTACGGAGTCTCTCTTCTCCCTTCTTCTCATCGATACCGTCTTTGTGATGGTTGAAGTTGAAAAATCCATTCCTCTATTCTATTTCTATTAGTGCTGGACAGATAAAAAATGTGGAATGTCGTACAAACTGTTTAACATGCGTAACATTACCACTTAAATTCTCCACAACAGTCAACACCAACATGATACTGTAAAACCACTCTAAACCGGACAAGTGGCAGCTTAATGCAGGCTGAAAGTCATGCAGAAAGCTCATGCAGGATATCTAAATTCTTCTCATCAAGAATTTCGGTTTAGAAGGGGGTTACTTACATCATTTTATTGTCTTTCGACAGGTTACCGATCGTTCAAGGGGCGACTGCTGCGTTCATAGTTCCTACCCTCGCAATCATGTCACAGGAACGATGGAAGTGTCCTTACACAGAGGCTAGAAATAAGTGTACGTCACATATAGCTAAGATAAATGTGGGAAACATCTATACATGTATTTGATGCGGCTAGGTCGAGTTTTATAAAGTTTTGTTTTTCCGTTATAACTTTAGTTCAGCTGCAAGCGTTGGCTATTATCTAATGTCATTTGTAATGTTAAAATTACCCAACGTATACATTATGGGGGAGAAATTGTAAAACGTGTAACAGGACAGAATCAACGTTCTATTGAACATCCAAACTGGAACTCCTTCGCTGCCAAATTTTGTCGTCTGCAAACGTTGTCGTTTGCTGCAATTTTCCATTTTTATTTTTCTTCATTTTGGTTTCAAGAAACAGTCACAGTCACAAACAGTTTGGATCCTGATGAGACGCCGAGTTACTCGGCGTCTCATCTAGATCCAAACCGTTTGCATAGGTAATCACACATGCGACATTGGCAGCGAAAGAGTTAAATCAGGCGATATATATCTGAATATCTGAAGCGTATAACCTGTCCTAAAAGTCCATTCATTTATTGAACAAAGGAGTCTTAAAAAGCGAATGGTTGCTTAATACAGGGCAAAAGTAAAGCAGAAAGCATCAATAGAGGCTTTCTGCATTATTTTTAACCAGTATTAAGCTACCATCTGCCTTACAGGCCCATAATTAGAGGTACTGTATCTTTCATTAACCAGACTCTTCACATATGCAGTGCTTCGCATTAATTGGATTTAACCGTACTATCATTTGGGCTGCGAAAGGTTTGAGTTTTGACCATGATTTACTGCGTTCCTGTGTTTCTATAAAAGCCAATCTTTTTAATAACCACGGTTTACTGTGAGACTAGCTTTTATTTATATATATTATTTATTTTATTCATTTTGATTCATATATTTTTCCCAGCGGGGGCACATATTTTTGTCGAGGTTTATTCTTTCTTTTCTGTCATGACCCAATTTCAGTGAATGCTAGTGAATTAGGTATAAGTGATTAAAACTACATCATAAATCATAGCCGCCAGCGTGGTGTAAGGGTTATAGCGATGGAATAGGAAACGTGAGTGCCTGGGTTCGATCCTTGGTGGAAGCACAAATATTTTTTTTCTCTCATTTTTTCTTAGCACCCTTAGTTTACGTGCTTTTGCACCCTTAGTTTACGTGCTTTTGCTTTAAAACCATTTTGTACATAAAAATATAAGTCCTTTATTTCCATTGTGCATGTAATCTTAAATGTATATCTTATACTAACCTGTTCTTAAATTGGGGACAATATAAGTGAGAAGGTTAATGGACATTGAGTCGACCTATTTGAATAAATTATTTCATGTAGACTGTAAGTATGGAAGTTTGTATGCCTATTTAGCAGTTGTTATGTGAAGTGTTTGATGGAATTAGTGGTGAAATTCGTATGGAGCTAGAAGCTTTGTGATTTATCATAAATTAATTTTACTTGTAAACATCACTTAATGTGATAATGGTTTCTACGTCAGCGAGTTTCAGCAAATGCATAACATTGATCTGTGACGTAATGTGTAGTGTCATACACGGATATTATGCATCATGGCTCATTAAAACATTACCCCGTTTCTGCTATTATTTTATACATTACAGTCATGTTTCACAATGTATCTGTTAATTAACAGTACTAAACAATATTGCTCCCTCGTGTTCTTCTATCCTGCTTAAAGACATGTTAGGCAGCCATTTACGCTTGCGTAAAACCTTGCTTGTATTCTTTATACAGATGGTGCTGCAGTAAATTTCACCATGCTGGAGCTGCCGGAAGTTGGCAGTGACGGCCATAGAGAGATCTGGCAGACCAGGATACGCGAGGTCTGAAACGTTTCCCCCTTTATTAACTATCGTAAATTTAAAGATAACTTTATTATTTTGACGTAGTTCGTTTCCCTTTGTCTTGAAAAGTCAAATATTAATTGATGATTATTCCTGCCGTTTGGTCGTGGACAAACATGAGCAATCTAGTGACAATGGATGAGACATCGTCACTATTAAGTTATTGTCTTGCATATCACAAGTTGGTTCTTTTAATTCAAATACCCACATATACTCATGCCTTCTTGTGTTACTAGATGCATGCATCAAAACTATGTGTGTAACTATTCGATTTACCTATGTTCATTATGTTCGCATTGACCCTTTCCCTGTTAACTATATATGTAAGAAAGTTTGACATCATGAATATTTATTAGCTGAAGTTTTATACATGTAATGTAAACTTTTCAAGGAGATAGTTTGTTTAATAAAAGCTGTATGATCAGGTCTGAATCATGTCAAAAGCAAACAGAGCAGACCCTGATCAGACGGCTCCTTTAAGACGGCTCCTATAGGAACCGTCTTACCTGGGTCTACTCTGTTTGCAAATGCATGAAAAGGCATTCCTATGAAGGAAAGGTTTAATTATTGTAGATGCTAAGATTGGACTGTGGAATCAATTTATGTTAGATTTTATAGTCATTAACCCTTCGCTTGCTATTCACGTCAATATACCTACCTGTAAATAGTGAAGACCCAGATGAGACAGCTCCTACAGGAGCTGTCTCATCAGGGTCTGCACTATTTACAAGTTGATTGTGCAACCAGTGCACTCCACAGCAGTGATTGCACAGCAAAATACTTGTACACAGTGAAGATTATGTAATTATACAACAGGGCATGGGTAAAGAAGGAGAAATGTATTTTAAAATTCAGCAAGAGAAGGGTTAATGTTGATTCAGTGCATTAGAGGTCTTATACATTACTTGGTGGATATTCATGAGAATCAATTGAACAATAGTTTATGAAAGTATTTGTATTTTATCTTATTTTAAGATCCAAGGAGCAATCATGGTAGCATCCCTCTTCCAGGTCGTAATCGGTTTCAGTGGGGCTATGGGCTTTGTTCTGCGCTTCGTTGGACCCCTTGCCATTGCTCCAACAATAACATTAGTTGGTTTGTCTCTATTCCGTGTAGGTGTAAAGTTAGCGTCACAGCATTGGTGGATTGCTTTGGTGTAAGTTGTTTCTATGTATATACAGTAAAACCCCTCTAAACGGGACGTTAAATTTAGCCTAAATATCGGTCTTGGAAACAGGTGGTGGCAGCTTAATGCAGGGTGAAAGTCATGCAGAAAGCTAATCTAGGAGCTTTCTATGTGACTTTCATCCTGCATTAAACAACCACTTGCCTAAAAGTATCTAAATATTTCTCTACTAGAATTCCGATTTAGATGGGTTTTACTGTATATGAAATTGGTATATTGATATTAAGGCAGATGTATTGTATATTCTGCATGACTTTCACCCTACATTAAGCAATCACCAGCCTACACATATACATTCTTCTTCACTCAAATTCTGATTTAAAGGGATGTTTACTCTATAGATGAGCAGAGATGCACTTTAGAAGAATTCGGTATTGAAAATTTTAGACGGACAGAACTTTTGCTTCGAGTTATCCCGAAGTTCGAGTCATCCAAGCTCGATATATCGAAGTTCAACTGTATCTATGTTTTTTGTTCTCGGTTTGAAAACAATTCTTACACACTAGTGTGTCATTCTGCACTACATGGATAATGTTCCGTGTGGTGCATAATTATTTACGTGTGGTATATTAATATTGCTTATTTGATGGCATAGAAATGCGCAGAACATATTGTCATTTTTTTAATGTTTATGCCTTTTCCAGAACCATCTGTTTGGTTGCACTGTTCAGCCAATATCTAAAGAACGTCAAGATTCCAATGCCATACTGGTGTTCCGGTGTAAACGCTGATCGACTCCAATTGCCGATATTTAACTTGTTTCCAGTGAGTAAATTCGCACTGTGTGTACACCTATATATTTACAGCCCACCGAAACCCCCTCCAATACATTCAAGCCGTCTCACCAATCGACACCTATTCGTCATAATAACCAGAAAACGAATTGCAAGGCCCCTCTTAGAGTTCTCAATATCAATTTCCAATCGATCAAGCGTAAGCAACACCTCGTTCAGAATATAGTAGAAAATATGAAACCTGATATCGTAATCGGAACAGAAACCTGGCTAGACCCCAGTATTAAAAATAATTTAATTTGTTCCTGATGGTTTTAAAATTTACAGAAGCGACCGTACAGGTCAGCAGGATGGTGTTGTCTTAATTGCTGTCAAAAACGATTATATTAGTGACCTAGTCGAAGACCTTTCACCGGATGACAACTGCGAAATTATTTGGGCAACACTTGAAATTGTAGGGAATAAGACACTTTATACATGTTCCTTTTATAACCCAAAAACAACAGATGAACAAAGTCTTAGCTGGTTTGATACATCAGTCAGGAGAGCATGCCATTTGAAAAATGCTGCTCTTCTGATTGGAGGAGACTTTAATCTTCCAGGCTGGGATTGGAAAAATAAAACACTCAGACCTGGTTCCCTGCACACAAGGCAACACTACTTTTTTGGTAATACGCTTGATGACACATGCCTAGTGCAGCTAATTGATCAGCCAACCAGAAAAAAGACAACACCCTGGACCTCATGATTACAAATTTACCAAACCAAGTTCCTAGAACAGAAATTATCCCCGGTATTTCAGATCATGAAATAGTATTTATGGAATTTAACATCACACCATCAAAGATTAAGCAGATCCCTAGAAACATCCCTCTGTACAGTAAAGCAAATTGGACCCTTTTGAAAAATGATGTTAACAATATATATGACACCCTCCTTACTAAAGTTGACACTCTATCTGTTGATGAACTTTGGACATACTTCAAAACAAAATTGAATAAACTCATAGCTGAACATATACCTCACAAAAAACTGAAAGCCAACACAAAAACACCCTGGGTGTCAGCTGAAACAAAGAAACTGATTAAAAGTAGAGATCGTTTATATAAAATAATGAAAAAGTCCGGTAGTGAAACTCTTCGTAAGAAATTAAAAAACTTGAAACACACCATCCAAAGACAGCTAAGACAGTCCTATATATATTGTGACCCCCAAAGAAGGTGAAAATGGCTTCGGGAATATGAAAAGTTTCTGGTCCAATGTAAAATACAAAAAAACGGATTACAATGGTGTTTCATCACTAAAAAAAGACGGAAAACTTCTCACAGATCCCAAAGAAAAAGCAAACGCACTAAATTCCCAATTCCACTCAGTATTTTCGGACGGCTTTGATATCTCTCCTGAAGAATTCCAAAATGAGACATACATGTCCGATACAAACACATATCCTGCAATGCCTGACATCACCATAACAAGAAATGGAATTACAAAACTTCTTTCAAACTTAGATCCTAAAAAGGCATGTGGCCCAGATGAAATAAAACCTAGAATACTCAAAGAGCTAGCCCATGAAATCTCACAAATTCTCTGCTTGCTTTATCAGAAATCTCTTGACACTGGTGAGGTGCCCACAGACTTGCGGTCAGCACATGTGTCCCCAATTTATAAGAAAGGATCTAAATACAACCTTGAAAACTACAGGCAATATCTTTAAACTGTATTTGCTGCAAGTTATTAGAGCACATCGTTGTCAGTGCCATCATGACCCACGCAGACCAGCAAAACATCCTTTATCCCTTACAACACGGCTTTCGAAAACAAAGATCATGCGAAACACAACTTCTGGAATTTATAAATGATGTCACAAAAAACATGGAAAAATTTAGACAAACCGATATTTTAGTAATGGATTTCTCTAAAGCATTTGACAAAGTTAGTCACAACCTTCTAATTCATAAGCTTTCACACTATGGCATACAGGGAAACACCAACAGATGGATCCTCAATTTTCTCACAAGTCGCACACAGGCAGTCGTTCTGGAAGGTGAGAAATCAGACTATGTCCCGGTGCGGTCCGGGGTCCCCCAAGGATCTGTGCTGGGCCTAGTCTGTTTCTATTTTATATAAATGACATACCTTGTGGCTTAAACTCAACCGTACGACTATTTGCAGACGACACAATTGCTTATCTTACTATCAAATCTAACACAGACTGCAAAACACTCCAGAATGACCTCGACAAACTCAGCATATGGGAACACACTTGAAAATGGCATTTCATCCAGACAAATGCAACGTCCTGTCCATCACAAGAAGCAAACATCCTATTAGACACAACTACACACTGCATGGTCAAGTCCTAGAACACACAGATAAAGCAAAGTATTTAGGAGTTACCATACAGTCTGATATCAAATGGCAGAGTCATGTAAATAATGTCTGTAACAAGGCAAATAGAACACTTGGCATTTTAAAAAGGAACCTGAACATCTGTTCATCATCTATTAAAGAGAAGGCATACAAATCACAAGTACGCCCGTCATTAGAATATGCCTGCTCTGTCTGGGATCCATACCTAAATGAAGATATCATGAATTTAGAAAAAGTTCAGAGGAGGGCTGCAAGGTATGTCACTAACAGATATAGGAATACCTTTAGTGTTGGTGACATGCTGAGCAGCCTAGAATGGAGAAGCCTTGCTGACAGACGCACAGATGCACGCCTAACTACGTTCTATAAAATTTCACACGAACTTATTGCAATTCCCAAAACAGATACATTACTTCCTCCACATAGACAGACACGTAATATGCATTCCTTAGCCTACCAGGTCCCGTCATGCAGAACCCAAGTTAGACAACTCTCCTTCTTTCCGCGGACAATAAGAGATTGGAACAGCCTCCCACTGAGTGTGGTTCTGAGTGACTCTGTCGAGTCGTTCAGAACTGCAGTCAAAAGCCACCCCCACTAAATGATGTTAAATGTAAATAGTTTTAACTTTTCTTTTTCCACGATCGTCCAGTCGTGGCGCACCTCATCACCAGTGACATAAACTTCAATTTGCTGAAGGTGGTCACTATGTAGTAGAAGTAGTAGAAGTAGAAATATTTTCATCGATATTTCTATTTCTAACTACCGTCGAGATCATGAATTTCAGTACTACTTGTTCTGAAAATTGAATACCGATTAAGCCGGTGCTAGGGGGCGTGAGCAGTGTTGAACTTTCAATTACTGCTCATGAACAGACTCAATAAAACCGAGTCTGAAATTTTCTCTTTTTGTGTTGCAATTTTTGCTTTCGGGGGATCACCTCCCTTCAGAATTTACAGTTATCTGCAAAAACACCACTAATATATGGATTCCCAAATAGTTCAGTTTTATCATTGTCTCTCATTTGTATAGGTTTTATTTTGTAAATATGCTTAATACCTCTGTCACATTGCCACAGCGGCCGCATGGTCTAAACTTTCTACGGCCAATAGCATTTCTACGGGCGCCGCAAATTTCCTACGGCCATATACAGCAGTGGTCACATATGTTAAGGCCGACGTTCGATGTATTTTGAATTGGTGGATGCAGTAAACCTACTTCTGCCGTATGGCCTTTCAAGTGTTGTCCGTGATGCCGACGTAGTTTTTTAGATTTTTTAAAACAAAAACATTCAGCGGCAACCGCAGGGAAACAGCTCGCTACGTGCAAGGGGCCCGCACGGCGTTCGTGCGGTCAGTCTGACAATGCCGCTACACAACTTTGTTGTAAAAAGCTACGGCAGCCGTATAAATTATAACTCCTCGCTTAAAACTGTACGACGACCCTTCGGCCTGCTAAAATTAGTGATATGCCGTATGGCGGGCGCCGCAGATTTAATAGGCAACCACAGACATTTCTCGTATAGCAGCCGTAGATTAAATGTGACAGGGATTTTAGGTATGTCTAACATGCTGATTTCTCACGCAATATCATTGACACTTATCAAATGTCATTGTTATGATACCTTGTATCTGTAATCAGATAATATATATATATATATAAATTAATATTACTTCATCTGGCCAGATTTACATCTTTAACCCTTTCCTTATTCTATACGTATTTATTTCAAATTTCAATACCTCCTATTCATGGACAAAATAGTGAAATATTGAAGGCGGAATATCGTAGTAATTTTAGAAAGTAAAGGAACAATTTTTTAGAATTCTACTAGCAAACATAGCATATCCTGATCTGGGTCTGTTCTGTTTGTAAATGCGTGACACAACGTTTATATGAAGGAAAGGGTTAACAAAGATGCATGGTCTGCTTAGATCATAACGTGCACATGGCTAGTTTAATATCAGCAACAGTGTTAACAATTAAAACAATTAAGTCAAAGTGTTAATGAATATGGCAGTTCTTTCTTTGTACCGAAACTACTACATGTATAGCTTTAGATGGTTTCAATGTTTTTCCCATTTAAAAAAATGTAATTTGAACTAAAGTGAATAACTGAAACAAATAAAATAATTATAAAAGTGTTAGTAAGTCCAGCGGGGATAGGGTGACTTTGAGAGAAGTGTGAGGTTAGGACGTCCGTAAACCGGTTTAAACCCCCAGTGGTGTTATTGCTACTGACCGTGCCAAGGCGGTACTCTCTTTGTCACCCTTCCTTTTGTTTGCCTTGCGTCTTTGTGCTTGTGATTTTGTTCATGTGTGGAACGTTTGTCTCTGGTTCTTGTGTGTCTTTTGGTGTTTTCTGTGTTCATCTCGTGTGTGAGTATGCGTTTGGGTGTGTGGTTGTGTGTGTGGGTATGTGTGTCATGCTGTCTATCGGTGTTTTGGTGGTGGTTCCGTCTTGTATGTGGCTTTGCCTGCTTGACTTTACTACTTTTCCAATTAAAATAATTGGCCGTCACAGTATGTCAAGGTTCTTCTCGCAATACTGAATTAATATTATATTTCATAGAAGTTCGTCTCATAGAGTATGAGAAACGGAATTTTTCTCTCTTGCAATTAGTATATAATATGAGTCTCAACTTTTTGAATACATTTTCAAATCTCTACTTTTGAAAATATGCAAAACATGTAGTAAATGTCATTAGACTTTAAAGGGAATGGAGAATTGACGGTTTCTATTCTATTCAGGTTCTTCTGGCAATGTTAGTCGCATGGGCAATTTGTGCCATCTTGACAGCGACAAACACCCTACCTAATGACCCCGCTGAATGGGGATATCTAGCGAGAACGGATACTAAGAATGATATCGTGAAAAAGTCCGTTTGGTTCCGATTTCCATACCCCGGTAAATATATCACATGGCAAAAGCTATAGAAATTAATTAAACGTAAAAGTTGTGTTTTTCCTTCATCTTTTTACGTTATTTAAAGAGAAAGTTTGAATAGTAACTATTAATTTATGGTTAACACATTACAATTTTTTATTTACGACCAATTAAATTGAAATATTCTTATCAATATTACAAAACTGAGAGAATTAATAAAAGGACATGCCGTTGATGCAATCTTATGAAAACACAAAGGGATTTAAAATGGTTAGAATGACTTGCTAAATTTCAATGAGCGGTGACAAATATTTCGTTTATATCTGTATATTGAATTACAATACATTGAGGCCAACTCATGTTTGCCCATGTTTATTTTAAACAATTACAATGTAATAAAATGTTGAAACCAGTGACAATCTACTTTCAATATTCTAGTAATCTCCTACTTTCAGAACGCATGCACTTCACAATAGCAGGTGTTAAGTGCTTGTGTCACCCGGTACTTCATTCTCAGTGTTGTTTTATTGTCCGGTCTTTCGGGATCATCAGTTTCAATGCTTTTAGTTTTTTGAATACCGCTTAAGCCGGTGCTAGGGGAAGTGCGTACTGCTGCACTTTAAATTACTTCTCATGATAAAACTTGGTAAACCCGGGTCTGCTATTTTCTCTTTTCGCATAGCTGCTGTTGCTTTCAAAGGATCTACTACTTTCTGAAATTATCAAAATGATTTAGCTTATGCAAACACCCTGCTATATTTGCCATCCAATTTCATTCATTGCTTTGCTCGCTTAATATATAAGAATTACTATGCTAGTAGGTTTGAAGTTCAGCTGTATTTTGGCGGGTTAGAAAAGTTGTTAAATGCGAGCCTTGGCGAGCATTTAACTACTTTTCTGACGAGCCAAAATACAGCTTAACTTCAAAACTACTAGCATAGTAATTCGTTTATCATGCAACACCAAGAAAAATGGAAGAAATGAAGAAAAAGAAAGATTGCTAAAGCGGTTTCGTCCCCGGAATGAAAATACATGCAAGTACGATATACTTGAATGGAAAAGTAGTAAAGTCAAGCAGGCAAAGCCACATGCAAGACGCAACCACCACCAAAACACCGATAGACAGCATGACACACACACACACAACCACACACACAAACGCACGCACACACACACACACACGAAATGAACACAGAAAACACCAAAAGAGACACAAGAACCAGGGACAAACGTTCCACAACATGAACAAACCACAAGCACAAAGACGCAAGGCAAACAAAAGGAAGGGTGACAAAGAGAGTACCGCCTTGGCACGGTCAGCAGCAAAAACACCACTGGGGGTTTAAACCGGTTTACGGACGTCCTAACCTCGCACTTCTCTCAAAGTCACCCTAGCTTTACAAATATTGTAAATAAAGGTATCCCCGCTGGACTTACCCACAACATAGACGACGGTGAACACAGGACAACATGTAAAACATAGCATAATAACTGTGACAATCCGTCAAATATGTACTCAATGACTTTGCTGAAGTCAGAGCACCTGCAGGTAAGCCGTTAAGGGCACGACAGGGAAAAAATAATACATGAGTCTGGTAAGCTCCTCCTGTATCCAAGTTTAAGAGTATACCATCATAGAGTACTACCCTCGGCCTGCCATCGCGCAAGCAAAGAGGGAAGCGTAGCTACCGACTGTAAAAGGGTCGATAACCAAACATGCAGTGTGTTGCAATATAATAGGATCATAACCTTTCTTTTTAAATGTTTTAATGCGTTTTATAAACAAATCATGAAAATGGATATGACCCCGAATTTTCCTGAGTTTGTAGATAACATCCCCATAAAATTCTGGTTGAGAAATGCCTTGTCGCAGTAACGTCCGTAGATTGCAATTATATTTACTAATGAGAGGTAAATTTCGATAATAAAATTTAGAAAAGGTTTTCCGAAGTTTGTGATATCTGTAACCTTGCTTAAGAAGTTTATCAGTTATAACTAAATTACGTCTGTTAAAATCTTCAAGCAAAGAACAGGCTCGGGCAAACCTAATAAGTTGAGAAATATAAACACCATAAGATGTAGAACGTGGCACATCCCCATCTAGAAAAGGATAATTAACAATTTTAAAATTAAAATCTTCTCTTTTATCGTATACTTTGGACGAAACTTTATCATTTGTAATTGAAAGATTCAAATCTAAAAATGAAGCATTAATGTCAGATTGATTAGCTTTGTTTAAAGACAGTTCTTTTGGGTAGATTGAAGAAACCATAGTATCAAAATAAGGATTATCTAAATTCAAAATATCGTCTAAATACCTTGAAGTTTTATTAAAAGCATTAACAATATCGGTCTGTGTATCAGGTTTTAAGCTAAGCATAAAATCCCTCTCGTAGCAATACAAAAACAAATCTGCCACAAGAGGGGCACAATTTGTACCCATGGGTATACCAACAACTTGACGATATATGGTATCTCCATAACGCACAAATATATTATCTAAAAGAAAGGTAAGAGATCTACACACATCAAGGCAAGTCCACATTGTGTAATGTTCAACTTCTGAATTCGAAAAGAATGAACGTTGAACATTACAAGCAATGAACATTTTGTTTTCTCTGGCAAAGGTTTTTTCTATTAATTTAATAAGTTTATCCGTTATAAGATGGTGAGGTAGAGTAGTATAGAGTGTAGAGAAATCATAAGAGCTCAGTAAAGAAATGTTATACTGTTCATTTTCAAGTTTTGTTAAAACATCATTTGAATTTTTTATGGACCAAAAAACATTAATACCAGAATTTTCATATATTTTATCACAGTAACGTTTAACATGTTCTTTGATCGTAGTAAGACAGGACGTCAAAAGTATAGATAATTTAGTAGTGGTACAACAGCTAGAGTTGGCAATAAAACGCGACTTATAAGGGTTTTTATGTAGTTTCGGAATCCAGTACAAAGTAGAAAGTTTATGTTGTTTTATGTTAGGACCAGACTTAAAATCATTGCAAATTTTTACATGTTCCGAGACTATATCTTTTTCAAGTGTTTGAAGTGTTATATAAGTTTTTGAATCAGTTAGCTCCTTCTTTAAAACATCAACATAATACAATCTTCAAAGAATGATTACATTGTTTGATGCCTTATCAGCAGGAACAAGAACATAATCTGAATGAAAATAAGAAATGTTTTTCTTCAAGTAGCGAAATGTAACTCTAGGTCGAGGTGGTAAAAGATGGTTATTTGATTTGTAAAAAGTTATTCGTGTATCAATGATATCGAAAATACATTTCTTCCAATCCGAAAGGGCATTAACATCAGCATGTTCTCGTCGACACCATTTGATGCAGAATTCTTGAATAGCTTCCGCAATATGAGTTCGACAAGCGTCAAAATCAATAAGGGAAGGTAATCTATATTTAGGTCCTTTAGTTAGGAGGGTCCTGAGACGTTTATCCTTAATGATATCAAAATTACCAGTAATGACATGACCAACTGGTTTATAGCAAAAGCTAGAAATGCTACAATCTCAAGAAATAGGGGTATTAACATCAATATTTAAGTCAGAGACAATTTTATTGTAGTTCAAAATAACATTTCTAATAGGTTTATTATATTTATAACAGATGATAGGTGATTCAGAGTTGATGAAATATTTGGGAATAGCATCGATTACATTCTTATCACGAAAAATACTTTGAATATCAATAAAATCGATACCTTTATTTAGGAACTGAAGTTTCAGAAAATGTCTTTTATGTTCAGATTCTTTATCAATACGTGGACGAAGAACATGCTGTGTGTAACTTTGTATAAGTGAGGCAGTATTAATTAACGGATCTGTACGCATATAGATTTTATCAGCCTCTTCGTCTATTGACTTAAGACAGGAAAAGGGTAAAGACGATAAACAAGATAACATAGAATGTTTACCAGTTTGTTTTAGAATAGTATGTAAATCATGAATAGACATATTACGACGTAATTTACGCTTAATATTACCATTTTTACGTCTGCCATGTGATCTACTTTTACGTTTTCGAATAGAAAATATAGAGAAAATATCGATACTTGGATCTTTAGAAATGTTGCCGCTTTGGAAAATGTTATCATTAAGGCCTAAAGGAAAAGGTGTTTGTAATTTCTTTATCCAGTCTAGCTCTGTGATAAAACGAGCTTTAGATTTTAAACTACCAGTAGTTTTAGAATCATAATAAATTTGTTCTACTGGTTGAACCGAAACATATTTGAAAGAATGTCCTGTATGACGAAAATGCTGGTCATATTGGCGTGCAGTGACGTCATCAACTTTTACAACATAAACAAACTTGATTTAATCCTTTTATATGGACAAATAGTTGAGACAAAGGTGAGCAAATGTGTTAAATTTGATGTTTCTGTTTAATCATGCCTTTTTTCGTCTTTCTGCTTTCCTCCTATTGGCTGAACCAAACGTGCATCCCAGTGGGGTCAGTACACATGCACTATACCTCACAAAATACAGCGTCGACGTGGAAAATATTATGCTAGTAGGAAGTGACTGTATTTCGTGACGTTGCATGATAAATTAAGATACTAGACTAACATTGCTTTACGAAATTCAACTCATTGGAAATATAATGCTTTACATTTACTTTACAACATATTTTGTACTATTCAGGACAATGGGGATTGCCAACTGTCAGTGTTGCCAGTGTGTTTGGAATTTTAGCTGGAGTTATTGCGTCAATGGTCGAATCTATTGGTGATTACTACGCATGCGCAAGATTGGCCGGTGCACCGCCTCCTCCTGACCATGCTGTTAATAGAGGCATAGGCATCGAGGGCATATGCTGTATACTGAACGGAGTCTGGGGTACAGGAAATGGCACAACTTCATCTAGCCAAAACATCGGAGCAATTGGCATTACAAAGGTAGGGTCATCTCACAATGAGCCGATAATGCTGTTCTTAATCAAGGCAAAGATGTATTTGATAATTTTACTACTATTTCTTTCTAAACAAAGACAAATAAAACAAATTTATACTAGGAAGCAATGTTTCAAATACGCATGATTTCGTCAGTATTTGTTGCAGAGTATGTTTGAATGACATTCAGAAGAGTTTAATGTTGCGGCTATCATACAATGCCAACGCAGCACCATTTAATAAATCACTGTTACTGTTGATCACTTTAATGTGTGACGTTGACATTGATCAAAAATCATTTTGCGCGCGGAGGTTAGTATGAATTTGATGATGATTATTTGCGACTATTTAGAATTATGTTATGGACTAGAAACAACGTATATACCTCTCAAGGTAACATCAGATGAGCCTTTAAATGAGCATTTATGCCATGTGACATTGCCTTAGCAATAAATAAACTGGTGAGACACCAGACAAGAGCGAAATAGTACAAATAAGTTATCTCTATGTTGCTGTGCTAGGTAGGAAGTCGGCGGGTAGTCCAACTTGGCGGGGTGCTTATGATGATATTAGGATGTCTTGGAAAGTTTGGAGCAATTTTCGCCATTATACCAGGACCCATTGTTGGTGGAATGTTTATGCTTACATTTGGTAAGACCTTTTTACACTACATGGAAACATCTGTTTCAAAATTGGCACAGTACTGCTGGATTCATTTAGATGAAGAATATTTTTAAAGTGCTTTGTAACAGACTTAACGAAACAGCAAAGTAAAATGATTGTGAAACTAGAGGTTTTTGTCAAAAAAACGGATGTCTCCCCTCTAATAAAAACAATATGTAAAGGGAAATCACTAAAAATGTTATGGTCTTGATGAATGATACTTCCCCTCATTATGCGTTTTCCACACTACATTTTTCAAGAAGAAAATGATAACAGCTAATAACTCCAAAAATACTGATACCAGATTTATGGCCCTTGTGCATGACACTTACTTTCATCATGCTCTTTCCAAAAATAAAATGTCATTCCAATAGCATCAGTCGAACAGGAGTTATTGATCGGCCAAAAAATGTAACAAAGGGCAATAACTCCAAAATTATTGAAGCCAGAATTATGGCCCTTGTTCATGACACTTTCTCTCATCATGCTCTTTCCATGTATGAAGTTTCAATACGATGGCAAGAGCCATGTAGGAGTTATCGTCCGGACAAGAAAGAATTAAACAACTGTACAAGGGGCAATAACTCTAAAATTTATTGAAGCTGGAGTTAAGGATCTTATGCATGACACTGTCTCTTATCATGATCGTTACATGTATGAAGTTTCAGTCCAATGGCATGTGTCACATAGGAGTAATCATCCGGACAAAAAATTGTGAATTTTTTTTACAAAGGGCAATAACTCCAATATTAGTGAAGCCAGAGTTATGGACCTTGTGCATGACACTTCCTCTCGTTATGATCTTTCCATATATGAAGTTTCAATTCAATGGCATGAGCCATATAGAAGTTATCGTCCGGACAAAAAAGCGTGATTTTTTTTACAAAGGGCAATAACTCCTATATTAGTGAAGCCAGATTTATGTACCTTCTGCATGACACTTCCTCTCATTATGCTCTTTCCATATATGAAGTTTCAATCAACTGGCATCAGGCATATTGAAGTTATTGTCCGGACAAAAAATTATGATATTTTTTACAAAGGGCCATAACTCCAATATTAGTGAAGCCAGAGTTATGGACCTTGTGCATGACACTTCCTCTCGTCATGATCTTTCCATATATGAAGTTTCAATTCAATGGCATGAGCCATATAGGAGTTATCGTCCGGACAACAAAAGTGTGATTTTTTTTAACAAAGGGCAATAACTCCAATATTAGTGAAGCCAGAGTTATGGACCTTGTGCATGACACTTCCTCTCATTATGCTCTTTCCATATATGAAGTTTCAATCAACTGGCATCAGGCATATTGAAGTTATCGTCCGGACAAAAAGTGTGACAGACAGACGGACAGACGGACGGACAGACAGACAACTCTCACGAAAACAATATGTCTCCCCCATATAAATATGGGGGGAGACATAACTACAAGAACAGTCGAGATAAATGCGTTAACAGCATGGGTAAATCAGATGGTATGAGTAATTCAATGAACTTAAAGAAATCTTATTTCGAGTATACATTTCATGAATCCAAAACATACTGCCTTGAAATCTTCTTGTCTTTTACAGAAACAGATCAAGATATAAGTATTTCTGCATCCAATTAATGGAAAAGTAGTAACGTCAAGCAGGCAAAGCCACATACAAGACACAACAAACACCATAACACCGATAGATAGCATCACACACACACACACACAACCACACGCCGAAACGCACACTCACACACGAGATGAACACAGAAAACACCAACAGACACACAAGAACTTGAGACAAACACGCCACACATGAACAAAATCACAAGCACAAAGACGCACTTAAGGCAAACAAAAGGAAGGGTGACAAAGAGAGTACCGCCTTGCCACGGTCAGTAGCGAAAACACCACTGGGGGTTTAAACCGGTTTACGGACGTCCTAACCTCACACTTCTCTCAAAGTCACCCTAGCTTTACAGTGTAAATAAAGGTATCCCCGCCGGACTTACCCACAACATAGACGACAGTGAACACTGGACAACATGTAAAACATAGCATAATAACTGTGACAGTCCGTCAAATATGTACTCAATGACTGCTGAAGTCAGAGCACCTGCAGGGAAGCCGTTAAGGGCACGACAGGGAAAAAGTAATACATGAGTGGTAAGCTCATCTCGTATCTGAGTTTAAGAGTATACCATCATAGAGTACTACCCTCGGTCTGTCATCGCGCAAGCAACGAGGGAAGCGTAGCTACCGACTGTAAAAGGGTCGATAACCAAACATGCAGTGCGTTGCAATATAATGGGATCATAACATTTCTTCTTAAATGTTTTAATGCGTTTTATAAACAAATCATGAAAATGGATATGACCCCGAATTTTCTTAAGTTTGTAGATAACATTCCCATAAAAGTCTGGTTGAGAAATGCCTTGTTGCAGTAACGTCCGTAGATTGCAATTATATTTACTAATGAGTGGTAAATTTCGATAATAAAATTTAGAAAACGTTTTCCGAAGTTTGTGATATCTGTAACCTTGCTTAAGAAGTTTATCAGTTATAACTAAATTACGACTGTTAAATTCTTCAAGCAAAGAACAGGCTTGGGCAAACCGAATAAATTGAGAGATATAAACCCCATAAGATGTAGAACGGGGCACATCTCCATCTAGAAAAGGATAATTAACAATTTTAAAATTAAAATCTTCTCTTCTCGTATATTTTGGACGAAACTGTATGATTTGTAATTGAAAGATTCAAATCTAAAAATGAAGTCTAAAATACTGTCAGATTGATTCGCTTTGTTTAAAGACAGTTCTTTTGGGTAAATTGAAGAAATCATAGTTTCAAAATAAGGATTATCTAAAATCAAAATATCGTCTAAATACCTTGAAGTTTTATTAAAAGCATTAACAATATCGGTGTGTGTGTCAGGTTTTAAGCTAAGCATAAACCCCTTTCATAGCAATACAAAAACAAATCTGCAACAAGAGGGTCACAATTTGTACCCATGGGTATACCAACAACTTGACGATATATGGTACCCACATAACGCACAAATATATTATCTAAAAGAAAGGTAAGAGATCTACAAACATCAAGGCAAGTCCACATTGTGTAATGTTCTACTTCTGAATTCGAAAAGAATGAACGTTGAACATTACAAGCAATGAACATTTTTTTTTCTCTGGCAAAGATTTTTCCTATTAATTTAATCAGTTTATCCTTTATAAGATGGTGAGGTAGAGTAGTATAGAGTGTAGAGAAATCATAAGAGCTCAGTGAAGAAATGTTATACTGTTCATTTTCAAGTTTCGTTAAAACATCATTTGAATTTTTTATGGACCAAAAAACATTAATACCAGAATTTTCATATATTTTATCACCGTAACGTTTTACATGTTCTTTGATCGTAGTAAGACAGGACGTCAAAAGTTTAGATATTTTAGTATTGGTACAACAGCTAGAGTTGGCAATAAAACGCGTCTTATACGGGCTTTTATGTAGTTTCGGAATCCAGTACAAAGTAGAAAGTTTAGGTGTAGGTGTTTTGGTGATGGTGGCGTTTTGTGTGTGGCTTTTCCTGCTTGACTTTACTACTTTTTCATTTATGTTGTTTTATGTTAGGACCAGACTTAAAATTATTGCACATTTTTACATGTTCCGAGACTATATCTTTTTCAGGTGTTTGAACTGTTAAGTTTGTGAATCAGTTAGCTCCTTCTTAAAAACATCAACATAATACAATCTTCAAATAATGATTACATTATTTGATGCCTTGTCAGCAGGAACAAGAACATAATTTGAATGAAAATTAGAACTGTTTTTCTTCAAATAGCGAAATGTAACTCTAGGTCGAGGTGGTAAAAGCTGGTAATTTGATTTGTAAAAAGTAATACGCGTATCAATAATATCAAAAATACATTTCTTCCAATCCGAAAGGGCATTGACATCATCATGTTCTCGTCGACACCATTTGATGCAGAATTATTGAATAGCTTCCGCAATATGAATTCGACAAGCGTCAAAATCAATAAGGGAAGGTAATCTATATTTAGGTCCTTAAGTTAGGAGAGTCCTGAGACGTTTATCCTTAATGATATCAAAATTACCAGATATGACATGACCAACTGGTTTATAGCAAAAGCTAGAAATGCTACAATCTCAAAAAATAGGGGTATTGACATCAATATTTAAGTCAGAGACAATTTTATTGTAATTAAAAATAACATTCCTAATAGGTTTATTATATTTATAACAGATGATAGGTGATTCAGAGTTGATGAAATATTTGTGAATAGTATCGATTACATTCTTATCACGAAATATACTTTGAATATCAATAAAATCGATACCTTTATTTAAGAACTGATGTTTCAGAAAATGTCTTTTATGTTCAGATTCTTTGTCAATACGAGGACGAAGAACATGCTGTGTGTATATTCAGGTATGATTGTAGCGGTTGGATTGTCCAATCTTCAATTCATTGACCTCAATTCCACCAGAAATATGTTTATCCTTGGTGTGTCAATTCTCTTCGGGCTTAGTCTGCCAATATGGATGGGAGAAAACCCAGGCGTCATCTATACAGGTTTGGCTTTTCCCTCTTTTGTGGTGATTAATTATAGTTGAACGACATAGCTGTAAAACAGAAGTTGTAAAACTTTTCAGGACTTTGATATTTACTTGAAATACTGTACCATTATAGAAAGCAATTGAAATTAGAACACACCGAAGCATATAGAACAACTTAAAACAACTTCAATTTAGCTATTGATAGATAGGCATTTGCAAACAGAATAAACTAACCCTGTAGGTGTTGTCCGATCATTGTCTGTTCTATTTGCTTATGGAATAATATAGATCTGATACCAGTTTTTCTGCCATTGCAAACATGAACCAATGTCATTTTAAAAAACACATTTAATTAGTATCCACAACGGTATTATTTCATTATTCAATGAATAGAATAAAGGGCAAAGACTTATAAACGCTTAGTCCCTCGCATTTGAGAGGACCATCACAAAAGATATTTTGCACTTTTATTAATGTATCACCCTCCATTCGCTGCAATAATAGCATGACATATCGAGCATCGTGCAGAGTATATTATCCTGAACCATATCATATCTCAACTGGCATTGACCCGGTCACGTCCATTAATCCAGCTAAGCTTGTTTCTTGTTTCGTTTAAAATTAAGATATTGGCTCAATCTGCTCACGTGAACCTCAAATGAATGACTATGACGGTTAGGTGTGCCTATTGGTGGCTTTGCTGTAGCCGGCGTAAAATGATCCCGTAAAGTGCCTTGTTATTGACTCTTCTATGATATAATATAGATATGAGTATACAGTTTCTATCATATGTGATGTTATAACAATTGCTCAGTCTAATATTCATGATGCCATTATTGAATATCGATAACAGTTCCGGTCCGCCTAAATGGCATATGGTAGAATGCCTCCACAACCTGCAATGTTAACTCTTTCCTTCATATAAACGTATTTCACGCATTTGCAAACAGAGTAGACCCAGATCATACGGCTGCTATAGGAACCGTCTGATCAGGGTCTGTTCTGTTTGCTAATTGAATTTGAAATATCTGTCTTTTGCTTTCTAAAATGGTTACAATGCTCCACCTTCCACATTGCATTACAACGATTTTGTCCATGAATATGCAATAGGTACTGAAAAGTGGACTAAATATAGAACAGGAAAATGATTAAAGAAAACTCTTCGAAATTTTAAATCGTATCTGGTTGGTTTTAGAATGAAAGGCTGATTGATTACTATAAGGTATAAACGTATACCTGGCTAGTTGGAGTGCTGATATCAAACAAACCGACAGCTAGACAATGATTATTCTCGCCATATTTTGTGTTGTTAGGTTAGTCAGTGTACATGGATAGACTTAAACAATTTTCAAAGCAATTTCAACACCATTTACACCGTACATTTAAACATTCCACTCGAGCAAAATGTGCATTGAAAGCTTGCTATGGACTTTCTTGTGGCATAACCTGTCTGACTTCCAACCTATATTCTATTTGAACTTAATTAAAAATATAGCATTGTAAGCCTTAATGTCCATAATTGTGGCAAATTAGTAGGTGGTTCGAGAATCCAAAATCGATTGCCCCAAAGTTCATGTTCAAATCGTATACCAATTTCTTACCGCATAGGCACTATGTGATCCATGACTGAGTGTAATTAATATATGTATCATACCTATATGTTAGTGCCACAATGCCGTTCAACCAAACACAAAGCAAGACTTGCAGCTTCATGTTAGGTCCGATGCATGTCAATTGATAACTGCGCATATGAAAACAACGACAAGCCATTACTTTTAAGGATAGGAATTGTATCATGACTTCTAAGCATAGCCTACGAAGCCCCATCATTTAGAACTTAGAAAATACGATAAGTATCCTGTGGAAGAACGATAGTATACTTACACCATTGTTTTGCATGGTTGACTGCTGCAAAACATTTTTGATGAGACACGACATTTGGAAATAGAAGAAATCATGCATCGTACTTGAGACTTTATTTTTTGTCTCTATACCTTTACTTTCAGGAAGTGATGTTGCTGATCAGATCTTGTCCGTTTTGTTTAGTACGAGTATGCTTGTTGGTGGACTGATAGGCTTCGTCCTTGATAACACAATACCTGGTGAGTACAGACTGAATGCATTAACCTTTACGGTAAGTATAACGTGCGTGTTTGCTAACGCACGCAGCATTCTTCTCCATTTTCTTCTCGATAACTGTTGTCCTTGATTACA
Organism: Azorinus chamasolen; assembly: GCA_963576725.1. NCBI lineage: Eukaryota > Metazoa > Mollusca > Bivalvia > Cardiida > Solecurtidae > Azorinus > Azorinus chamasolen. Next base: position 97,103,024 of record OY755235.1, on the reverse strand, counting down.
CAATACCTGGTGAGTACAGTCGATTATATTGTATTGTTAAGTATAACGTGCCTGCGTGCCAAAATGTTACCGATAGGTACTGAATGTGTCCATATAAGCACCAAAGTTTGCGCTCTAAATAAAACAATACCTGTTAACACCGGACGATGTTTATACTTACATGTATACAATACCTATATTTTCGGATGATCACGAGTGTTACAACGCAGTGCATGTGATTATCAAAATCACCCTCCTGCTAAATTTGAAAATCATTAGGCATCTTTACAAGGTCCGTTTCGCAAATCATTTAAAATAGATACAAGCGTAAAATGGCTGAGTAAAACATGTTTAAGCAGGGTAGGGGATAAAACAAAGAGCAACATTATTGTTTAGTAATTTGACCAAAGACGATCATCTGACTTCTGAAGTATAAGCAACTGTCTCTCTAAACAGGTATGAGTTTTGTTCCAGCTGCTTTTGCCGTGTTTTTTTTTCATTTATAACAACCTTTGCAAACAGTCTGGATCCAGATGAGATACGGAGTAACTTGGCACGTCATCAGGTTCCAAACTGGTTTTCACTCTTGCATTTATTTTTAAATAGATATGGAAGGAAAAAATGCACCAGATGACATTATTTGCAGAAATTCACATTTCAGTCCCATGAAGATGGTCTGTAACATCATATACAAAATAATTTAGATCCAGATGAGATGGCGAGTAACTCGTGTCTCATCAGGATCCAAACTGTTTGTCACCCTGTTTATCTATTTAAAAAAGACATTCTAAAACTTGAAGCAGACGAAAATATGTCTAGCAGACAATTCTGGCACGGAAAGGGTTAATTGCTCAGAGTGCAGACGATATGCTGGATGACCTGAAAATGACCTTCATAATGATAACATGAAACAGCTCTTGGGCATAAGTGAGGCCATGTAAACACAGTGAAACATATTGCATCTGGAGTGTAGTCTCGCAGTAAATCATGATCATTTTGAATTTCCATAAAAAAATTGCCACCGATGTGGGAAAAATATATTCTAACACACATTTAAATAAAAGCTAATCTCGCAGTACAATGTAAATCATGAGGACTTTCAACTTCATCTAAGATTGGCCGCGGCTATCGCCGCAGCCAATAAATAACTACGAGGAGCAGATGGTTCTTCATTTAAGTTACCAGAGCATTGTGTTTGCCAAACAAAACCCAGCTCCAACTGATTCAGAAAATATTAATGCCATTGCTACTGATGTGGCACAGTTCAATTAACAATAGAACGTTTAAAAAGTCTGCATTTACAAGTACGAGTCGTATTTAGGAAATGAGAGTCATTGTTAATTGGAAATATGAGTATTATTCTGCTCATACAAAATACATGACCGACTGTACTGAACACAGGATATAGCAGTTTACAAAGTAAAGAAAATGCAATAGTTTGCTGTGTTTGATTATGAAATCATAAATATACAATTTAAAGTTTCTGCCATGGTGATTTTTCTCTTCATTATGATTATTTACAGGAACGGATGAAGAGAGAGGAGTGAAAAAGTTCCGGCAGTTATCACCAGACGATGACAAAATCGATGATGACAAAAACATAATTCGCCTCCATGTATACAATCTTCCTTTTGTACAGAAATCATTCGACAATATCGCCATATTTAGATACCTCCCTTTCTGTCCAACTTTCTTGTCATATAAACGCAAAAGACAAGACCTACAGAAAAATACAACAAATGGGAACCCCGATTTTAGTGAAGAAAACTTACAAACAGTATTGATTCACATCGACAGTGTAGGCGAGCAAGACTCGGCCAGTATAGATGTGTAGTAGGGGATTTAAAAAGACGAGTACCTAGTAGAACGCACTGTAAATCACTATTGCTCCATTCAAACACTGTAATCGTAATAATTATGTTTGATTAGGGCCGTGCTTCACTAATCGTGTCACCTTGTCACTGAGAACATTCTGTAGGCCTCTAAACAACTATAAAAAATTCTATTATTGGATCCCAAACCAAATAAGTATGAAATTCACGTTTATTGGGGATATCATTCTGTTGCCTTTATCATATAGTTGCCATCAAAGGTGCCCGACGCATGCTTGGACTCAACACCCCCCCCCCCCCCCCCCAAAAAAAATAAATAATTGTGATCGAAGTACATGTATGTAAAACTAGCCTAAAACTATCTATTTGAACCTTAAACCACTCCGAAAAACAAGAAAAACACGACCCGGAAAAATTTTTCCTATCGGGTCTATATATGTATTGAAAGGTACCTAACTACTTTCCTTTTGAACGGATGCGACCATTTTGCTGTGACCCGGCTCATAAGCTATTCGATATGCAAATTGACTACTACTTCCGGGCCACAGCGAAATGGCCAACTCCGTTCAAAACGAAAGTAGGAGAAAGAAAACTGGCGTCTCGTAGCAGACTAGAAATAGCCAGCACCGTTTTAACTGCGGTGAGTTGAATGTTTTTCGAATGTGTTTCAGCATAATTCGCGTTTTTGTTGAAAAGTTTAACGAATACAGATCCCCCTATATACTTCTATGCATCCTGGCGGGAGTCACATCGTTTCGCTCTAGCGTATTTTCAAATTGAAATCGGTGTTGAATTGGCTTTGCTGTAAGACTTTGAAAAACATGACTGTTGTATTTTCCGCCGCTGATCTGACGCAGTTATGTACCTTTCAATACATATATAGACCCGATAGGAATTTAATTTTTCCGTGTCGTGTTTTTCTTGTTTTTCGGAGTGGTTTAAGGTTCAAACAGATAGTTTTAGGCTAGTTTTACATACTTCGATCACAATATTTTTTTTATTATTATTATTTTTTATTTTATTTTTATTTATTTTTTTTGGGGGGGGGGGGGGCGCGTGGGTGAGTCCAAGCATGCGTCGGACACCTTTGGTTGCCATGTTTAAATTGAAATGCAATCTTTAGTGAAAGGAGAGTATACCAGATATGAGCATGTACCCGTATAAGGATATTTGAATACTAATTTAATCGAATATGTACTTTACCAACACAAATCGTAATTTGTGCACATTGTATTATAATGATCTACTTTACTTGCCAATATTTGTGATTTTCTTATACTAGTAATACAAGAATTTTGCTGTTGAATAGCTATCTTTGCTTAATGCAATAAAACCATAAACACAAGCCAATCTCTTTATAGAAATGAGACCAACACCACCAGCGCCCTTCGGCACTTTGAATTGTCACGAAATTAATTTCGACCCGAAGTATGGCCAAGAAAAACATCAGGTTAATTTATTCAATTAAATAACAAATCACTGTCTTTCTGTTTCGAAATTACATTTTTGGGATATTTTTTTTATTACCTTCACACTTAGTTAAGATTTCTGAAAGTATGAGCAGTTATTCGATGTGCACACTCCCATTGCCACTAGCACCGGTTTAAGCAGTTTTCAGTTTTCATAACTAAATGTATTGAAATTGTGTTCTAAAGTGTCGGTTCCGATGAAGGACCGGTCATTTTTTTCAGCAGAAACAAAGACACGCGTAATATGAAGTACATAAAAAAGGACAATTCAATTGTATTACTTCCTCTATCATTTATTTACATCAGGTAAGCCGCGACCTTAGGACACACGACGATACAACTCGCTTTTCGCTCATTTGCCGCCCAGTACTGTAGAACCTGTCCTAAGCGGTCACAGATTTATTGCACATAGGAGTCTTAAAAAGCAGATTGCTTAATGCAGCGCAAAAGTAATGCAGAAAGCTTCTATGGGAGCTTTCTACATTACGTTTGACCTGCATTAAACTACCACCTGCCTTACAGACCCATACTTATACCTCCATTTGATGGCCTCTTAACACTTTCCCTCATATAAACGTGTTTTCACGCAAACAGAGTAGACCCAGATCAGACGGATCCTATAGGAGCCGTCTGATCAGGGTCTGCTCTGTTTGCTAATGGAATATGATAGATCTGTTTCTTTACTTTCCAAAATTGCCACAATATTCCACCTTCCATATTTCATCTTTACTATTTTTGAAATTTTATTCTACAAATATTGCTGTTTTGCACACGCCAACAAATACCTTATAATTAACAATTCTCCTAAAAAGGGACATTCTATTAATAAAAATCCGTTTAGACGTCGCCCTCCAGTGTGGCACCAAAACACAATGCATTGAGTTACATGTGTATCATTTTAAGTCTGGCTTAATAGCCTTATCGCATCTGCTAGCAGTGCAGACCCAAAAAACCGATGCGTATCCAAGGCTACATGATCTGATCAGGTTCTACACCAGATGACTCGCATATACTTGCAGCTTTTTGTATCTCATCGTTTGAAATACTATGCTGTCCCTGGTATATCGAGTTTATACACTATTAACCAATATATATTTTGCAACGTTGTTCATTTCCTCATGCACTTAACCCTTCTCTTGCTGAATTTTAAAATACATTTCTCCTTCTTTACCCATGCCCTGTTGTATAATTACATATATCTTCACTGTGTACAAGTATTTCGCTGTGCAATCACTGCTATGGAGTACGCTGTTTGCACAATCAACTTGTAAATAGTGCAGACCCTGATGAGACAGCTCCTGCAGGGAGCTGTCTCATCTGGGTCTTCACTATTTACAGATAGGTATATTGACGTGAATAGCAAGCGAAGGGTTAATTAATCCTTAACTCGATATAAAAAATAATGTCTGCTCAATTTTGGATCTGTGCTATTCGATTAAGCATTTTAGAAACTGGTGACCTAGAGCCAAACAGCTTGGATCTAGCTTGGATCTAGCTTGGATCCTGATGAGATGCCGAGATACTCGGCGTTCCCTTCAGATCCAAGTCGCGGATAGCGGTTCAATTAATCACAGAGACACTCTTTGGTATCTCAAAAGACTATTTTATATGTGCAATATCTTAAGTAATAAACTTTAATTGGAAAAATAGTAGTTTCATATTTAAACAGACGCCATTCCTCAGTCTCAAGAAAACATATTTATTTCCATTTTGGTTGACTTGACATTTTGACATGTTCAAGCAGAACGTCCAAATCACGTTCGTTGATAGGTCAAAACTAAGCTGTGTAAAACTGGTTCGTTTCGGTTTAATTTCAGTTGTCACACGATAGCATTCACATATAGCATCTTTTTTTCAATACAACGAACTATTGATACAACGAAATATAGATAATACGTATATACGAGTACATTGAAGCAACCATTTAGCAAATACCACAAATTAATATCGCACATGATTACTTTATCAGATAAGAAAAAGTGTTGTACAAATATCAAGACAAACCTGATTACTTTAACACAGTATTTAAAATAGGCAAATTGTTGATTAGAAAGTTTACATAAGTTGACGTACTAATTAATAAATCTCTTTCACACATGTACTGTAAACATTCTAAACTGGAAGCTTAACCCTTTACCTCATTTAGGCTATTTTTAGACCCAACATCCTTGAATAAATTTACTGGAAATAAGCATTTACTTGAAAGAGTGAAACCTTTAGAACTGTGTACTTTTGAAGCCAATGTGACAAATAGAGCGACAATGTGATAATGCTCCTATGGAGCAAATGCTCTATATATCACAATGGTTTCAAAAAGTGACTTTTACAGAGGCGTCAAAAGTCTTCAATATGCATTAATGGGTTAATATCATTAGATGGGTTCATCAGGATAGTACATCTAGTATCTCGAAATGCACTTATGTCATATCAAATAAGTTTTCTTTACCTTTTTTGACAGTTTCAATACCTTCCGCAGAGGAAGATCCCCGACGGTAACTAAAACCGTCAACAAGGGTAATAGAGAAAACCGTCGTAGATATGACATGAGAACATATCGAGAAACGAATAGTTTCAGACGGCTGATCTGGGTCTTCTCTGTTTGCAAATGCGTGAAAACACATTTATATGAGGGAAAGGATTAAAGACCGACATCTATACTGATTTGAATGTCCAGTTTTCAGAGGTTTCACTATATCAGCAAACGGCTTGGCAGATCATCTACAACTGGTACACCACCTGCGTCCATTTGCATCAACATTCGAGGCCAGTGTCCGCGGTTATAAAACTCCTCGCGTCCGAGTCTAAGTTCATTCTCAAGTATCTGATTGGTCAGGCTCCGAGATTATAAAGCTTTTCGCTTGAATCTGAGATCATTCTCAAGTATCTGATTGGTCAGATGCTTGAGAATGATCTCAGACTCAGACTCAGAAGTTTTATAACCTTGGTTCCGGATTGGTCAGATGCTCTATCGTATTTATCTGTGTAAAGACGCTAATTTGTCTCTCATTTTTATTTTGTCCAATTGTACATGGAAACACTAACAATCGGTAATGTCTTTCATCAGTTCCACAGTTGTTTACTTGTCGACTCTTCCTCATCAACAACATTATTTCTGAATTCAAACGAGAGGTTATTGACAAATGCCAACTTTCCGTCTGTATCATTCGCATGGTCTTGTTCTTTGCTTTTATGCGACAGGAAAATAGGACATGTCGGAAAGTATCTAAATACGTAAATGTTGATTTTGTTAAACATATCCTGCAGCAGAGGCAGGTCGTACAGTTGAACTGAATAAGCTTCTTCGTCAGATTTGCTGGCATCATCCACTAATGAGTGTCTGAATTTCTTTAAGCCTCTTTCTTCATCTGTTCCTATGAGAGATATTGATGGTATGCTTAAAACCAACCATAACTATGTAGCAATGTTTTACAATTGAACCATTTACTCCATATATACGTCTTTTAAGCATTTACCAACAAGGTAGACCCAGAGAGGTCGACTCCTACAGGATCCGTCTGATCAGGACCTACCCTGAGTGATTATGAAACAATATAGATCTAATTGTACAGTATCTACCATATCCAAAATGCCCTTTGTTCACATGCCATTATAAAAAGTAATAATAATTAATATTCATGATTTAATTATATCTTACTTGAACATTAATAGACTAAAGGGTAGTACATATACTGTAATCTAGTTTTGGGGACATGATAAGGGTTAATTTATCGGCAGTGCCGTCTTAACCCTTCGCTTGCTATTCACGTCAATATACGTACCTGTAAATAGTGAAGACCCAGATGAGACAGCTCCTGTAGGAGCTGTCTCATCAGGGTCTGCACTATTTACAAGTTTATTGTGCAACCAGTGCACCCTACAGCAGTGATTGCACAGCGAAATACTTGTACACAGTGAAGATATATGTAATTATACAACAGGGCATGTGTAAAGGTATTTTAAAATTCAGCAAAAGAAGGGTTAATATCTACACTTTTTTTCTGTACTACAGTAAAACCCCTCTAAACCGGAACTCTAGTAGAGGAGAATTTAGATACTTTTAAGCAAGTGACTGCTTAATGCAGGATGAAAGTCATACAGAAAGCTCCTCTTTCATCCTGCATTAAGCTGCCACCTGTCTCTAAGACCGATGCCCATACTAAATTGGACGTCCGGTTTAGAGAGGTTTTACTTCATATATATGAAACGCCAAACAGATACTTATACTTTATCCTGTTGAAACAAACATTGTCTATTCAAGCTCTGATATGCTATATTATTTTCACTTACCCCCGAGTCCTTAATGCACTTAAAGAAGTGATTGTCTTTGTGACAAACAGCTTGGATTCTGCTGAGACTGCCGAGTTACTCGGTGTCTCATCTGGATCGAAGATCGATGTATGCATAAATGCATATGTGATCAAGTCGTGTTTGGCAAGATTAGGGATAATATGATGTCATTAACCCAATACCTCCTAGGCTATTATTAGACCCAACCTCTTTTGAATAAATCTACCGAACAGGAGCATTTACTAAAGAAAAGGAAAATTTTAGAATTGCGTAGGCTTGAAACCATTGTAATAAATAGAGCATTTTCTCCTATAGAGCAAATGCTCTATTTATCACAATTGTTTCAGAAAGTGACTTTTACAGAGGCGTCAAAAGGCGTCAATATGAGGGAATGGGTTATGGGATGATATCAAGAGAAAAACACGGGATTTAGTGTTTCTAAGGACAAACGTTATACCCGAAAAAATATTAGCATCAAGAAAGAAGTATGGCCACATCGAGTACGGTTTTATAGTGTTATCGTCGCTACTTACTGGATGATGCAGCCTATACTTACCTCTTGTGGTTTTACAATGGACACAATATGTAACTGCCCTTAGAAGTATTATCAAGAGCAGTCTGTACTTACCGGGTATGGTATTATAGGGGATACATTTTAACTGGTGTGGTATGAAGCACAAAGTCTGTACTAACAAGTTATTTTTTTTTTTTTTGGGGGGGGGGTTAAAGACAAAAGCTATGCTTCTTTGGTATTGTGCCATTTAGGTCAAAGTATTTACTAACTGGGTATTGTGTAGAATGATAATATTACAAACAAGGTTTGAACTTGTTCGACACCGTATTATCCAGACTGAAACCCATAATTACTGGAAATGACGTTAACTGTTTTGTCCCCGCCTATGTGCTTGCTGCGTTGGGCGAATTTGGAATTACTTTGGCAAACAGTTAAGATCCAGATGAGAATTTGTGTAGTTCGGCATCTCAACAGGGTTCAGACAGCTTGATGCACCACTTACCTTTTTGGAGACGAAATTGAAGGAAAACCAGGGTCCATGCTTATAAAGCTTTTAGTTGAGTCTGAGTACGTTCTCAAGCTTTTGATTGGTCAGATTTGAGCCTTTGGCTCAAATCTAACCAATCAATAGCTTGAGAACTCAAATCTGACCAATCAAAAGCTTGAGAACAAAACTCAGACTCAACTAAAAGCTTTATAAGCATGGACCCTGATAGATAGATATTCTTTATTTCCTCCTTAAGGAGAGTTCACAGTACAAACAAACAATCACATTACACAAAATGGCAACATTATTAACAATTTAAGAATGAAATAATTCTATATTAAAGTTACGATATATGTTTCGTAAGCTAGTAAGTCTTTAGCTGCCACATAGTGTCGACTGCATAGTGTGTCGTCTGCTACAATATTCTTTGTTCAATATTTTTCTTTTTATTTCAAGAGCATTACTACAGTAACAAATAATTTGGATCCTGATGAGAAACTGGGTCGTTAGGCGTTTTATATGGATCCAAACTGTTTGCTTAGGTAATCACAGCTTTGTTATAGACAGAGAAAGATGTAAAGTGTATTTCCAAAGGCACAGTATGTTCTTGGTATGGTGGTATTATGGACCCAGCTTATACTTACCGGGTTAAGTGTTATGAAAGACATGTCCATATTTACGGGTAGCGGTGTTAACCAAAGGTGCATTCTAAACGTATGCCTCATGGTAGATTAGTCATTACGACTAATTGAGCTACCCTCGTTCAATAAAGTTTTTCATTCATTCGTTCATTCATGCATACTTACTTACCGGGTATAGTGTTATGAAAAACACAATCTGTGTTACCACAGATGCATTCTAAATCTATATTTAACGGGTGGCACAGTCCGTAATTACGGAGATTTGTTTCCCCAAAGGTGCATTCTAAAATTATATTTAACGGATATAGTGTAATGAAAGACACAGCATGTAATAACGGGGTGTTGTTACCAAAGGAGCATTCTATAGAAAGTATTACACGAAGTGACGATATGAAGGGTTGTATCACATGAGTGGTTGTTTGGCTGTAGTATTCTCACGAGCCGGGTAGCGGCGAGTGAGAATACCACGGACAAACAACCACGAATGTGATACAACTCTTCATATCATCACTTAGTGTAATATTCCATTTATTATAAAAGAACACACAAGAACATCAATATTCTAACTCCTTTTATTCTGAAACAGAAAACATAGTCCATTTATGAATGGTGCATTGATTACAACTACGGGTGTTGTATTGCACGCTCGTGCAATATGGAAATTTTTTCTGAGATGTTGTATTGCATTATCGAATACAATCGTATTTTACTGCAGAAACTGACAGGTATATAATAAAAATATATATATTTAATGGGTATTTTAAGTTAAGGTCCGAACTTACGGAGTGGTGTTGTCAAAGGTGCATTCCAAACGTATAGTTAACGGGTATAGTGTAATTAAAGTCACAGTTCGTATTTACAGAATGCTGTTGTCAAAGGTGCATTCTAAACTTACACTGACCAAGCATGACGTAATTCAATATGAAGCCTACTAGATATGTTGCTAAAGAAAATACGGTTATATTCCCGTTCTTTACCCTACAGAGAAAGAAACAAACACCTGTCAGAAACAGAGACAAAAACAAAGAGGGGTAGAGAGAAAACCAGAAAAAAGATAGAGGAAGTTTGGTATTGTTGAGATACCGACTATGTAGTTACCAGGTATTGTATTATCGAGGACTAGACCTATGAGTCCACCAACAAGCATACTCGTACTGAACAGGACGGACAAGATCTGATCGGCAACAGTACTTCCTAAAAGTAAAATTATAGAAACGAGCAAAATATTTCAACAAAAACGACACATATATGAACGCTATCGATTTACAGCTGCAATTTAATCGTGTAAAGCTTTGATTTAGAGCAACGTTCGTCAATGTAATACAAAGCAAATTTAAGGTCGAGTTTATCACACATGACAGGTGGTATGATCTTACAACGACATTCTTAAATAATTGACTGCTATCGTGATTTCATAAACCACATGTTTGAAAGAATGGGTGAGTGAGTGAGTGAGTTGGGTTTAACGTCCGACCAACAGTATTTCAGTTATTTGCAGACGGAAAGAATGGACTGGATCTAATTAGCTAAAGTACAAGCTACGAATGTAAGGTGAAATCTTTTTTTCATATCTGTGTCACTTAGCTCTTGTCTTGTTCTATACATATTCCTAATTTCAATACCTACTGAATGTTCTTAGACAAAACAGTTATTATGAAATATGGAAGGTGGAACATTGTAGCCATTTTAGAAACTAAATAAACAGATCTATCAAATTCCATTAGCAAACAGAGCATGCCCTGGTAAGACGGTCCCTACAGGAGTTTGCAAATACAGTTGAACTTCGATATCTCGAACTTCAAGGGACTATACAAATTAGTTCGAGATAACAGAAGTTCGAGTTATCCGTTTTATAATCTGAACAATTCCTCGAATTCACAGCTTAATACAGGTCTAAAGTAATGCTGAAAGCTCCTGTAGGAGCTTTCAGCATTACTTTAGACATGTATTAAGCTGTCACACCATGTGTTTCTAGATATCTGTAGCGATACATTTAAGAGCAATTCTGTATTGTAAGTTTTGAAAGGACTGAACTTTTTGTTCGAGTTATCCCGAAGTTCGAGTTATCAGAGTTCGAGATATCGAAGTTCATCTGTACGTGAAAAGGCGTTTATATGAGGGAAATAGTAAATTTAGATTTATATGGTATATAATAATATTACTGAATCCTTATCCCGATGTGAAGAAAAACAGAGTCTGCTCAAAATTGAATCTGTTCAAGTTTGACTACTTCCGATTCGATCAAGGTATAAAGAAAATATTGCCCAAGTGTAATGACACAAATGTTTGAGAAATTATTAACCAAGTGTAAAACAGACTGGATCTTGATTATACGCCGAGATACTCGGTGTCTTATCTGGATCCAAGCTGTTTGCATATTTGATTGAATTCGCGGTTAGCGGGGATATGGGTGGATATCAATTGACCCAATTTGTAATAGCCTTCTAGAACGAAATATGTAGGAACATATGAGTCTTAAAAAGCAGATGGTTGTTGAATGCAGGGCAAAAGTAATGCAGAAAGCTCCTATATGGCCGCTTAAGACATGTTCTGCTGTAGTCAAACCTGTATTGATGACACCTTGGTTTTGACCCATCCATATTGGTAAGCTGAACCCGAAGAATATCGACACGCCAAGGATGAACATATTTCTGCTAGAATTTAAGTCCACGTATTGAAGATTCGACAACCCAACCGCTATGATCATGCCTACAATGGAACATGGGTTTTTACTAATTAATCAAACTAGAGTGGTTATATAAACACAATGTTAGGTATTTAAAGCAACATAAGCGATAAATAGTAATAGTTGCAACTGCTAGGATAAAACATTCAATATTCACGAAAACATTTCGAACATTTTACTACAACTACTTGTCGCATAATTGATATTATATACATGTAGTACTAACGATGCTCCTACTACTACTACCACTACTACTACTAGTAGTAGTAGTAGTAGTAGTAGTAGTAGTAGTAGTAGTACTAGTAGTAGTAGTAGTAGTAGTAGTAGTAGTAGTAGTAGTAGTGGTGGTGGTGGTGGTGGTGGTGGTGGTGGTGGTGGTAGTAGTGGTCAATCAATGTTTCAAATAATTTATTACACACTTTAGAAATATGTAAAGATTAGATAAAAATGACATCTTACTTTAATTGAGTTATTGACTGGCTCATGAAATACTAATTTTTACGAGATGGGTATTTACGAACGGTTTTGATTCAGAAATTATCTACATGCATTTGATGCCTGTTTACCCATGAACAATTTTGTTTGGCTCTTTTGTTGTTGTAACATGACAAAATAAAAAAATTGAGTTTAATATAAAAAAAATTACCAAATATAACCAAGAAGATGCCCCCTACCACAGGCCGTGGTATAATTGCGAAAATTGCTCCAAACTTTCCAAAACACCCAAGTATCATCAGCAGCATCCCAGCACACTGGACTACCCGTCGACTACCAACCTACCAGACAAGAAACATACTAATGAATGACATAATTGATATAAACATCTGTAGTGATGGAATGAACAGAACATGTTTACAACAAAAGTATTATTCCAATGGATTGAGGTACGTACTGCATAGTCAATATCAACATATCTTTTCCGCTTAATTAAGATGTTTCGGTGGGTAGAAGAACACTAAGATAATACAACGCGAAATTCATGCTCAACGTATGGGACGGTCAACATGATTTCATATTGGCTGTAAATGCAGCACATTAACGTCACCGTATCAAATGTTTTATAGGCGCAACTCCACATTTTCATTACAAATGAAAACTGTATAAATGTCAAGACAATGGGGTATTCTAGATCCGTTCGAATATATGCCTTTGTTTAGCAAATCTGCTGCTAATACATGTACCTTGTAAAATGTCTCGTTTTAACCATTTCCCTAATGAACATTTATGCGTGAATTGATCACTTAATGAATAGTCATTAACTTATTTTTATAAGGTTAAACTTTCAAAGGAACTTGCTTAGACAAAATTGTAGGATCAGATCTATATAATTGCATAATTTCATAACCAAACAGAGCAGACCCTGTTCATACGGGCCCAGTTGTAGTCGTCTGTAGTCGTCTGATCATGATCACTTTAACTGAGTATTATTGTACATTAAATACGCCGCTTGCTCAAGGGGAGCTTTCGCGAAGTTCAGATGTGGAGTTGTGCCTATCAAATAGAGACTAGTCGGTACATCGGTCGACTTTTAGCCTCAATGGTATGTCATGTCTGTAAATACTGTGTTGAGGATGAACAGCATGTCATTCTGCACTGTCCAGCCTATAGTAAATTAAGGTTAGAAGTGTTCAACAAGGTATCATCCCAGTATAATGAATTACATGGACATACATGTAATGATAAAGAGAAGATAGGAGTTTTGTTCTCCACCGACTAGTTAGTAAGAAGTGTTGCCAAAACCTGCTTCTATAACCTTAGAACAAGGGACTACAAATAATTATTTTATTTTCATTGGGTGCTGTATTTACGTTTTAGTCCGCCACAATTGTTTAAATACATTTTAGTAAAATCGTTTTTATTTGATATTGTATTATAATAAATTATGGGACATCGCCGCTATTCATTCATAGCAGGTCTGACCTGGTTTGATATTTTATTTTAAAAAAAGGTCTTAAGTTGCAATTAAAGTAACACCTGGGTGCTGATTTTTATTTGTCACGTTTTAAAGAAATGTTGCATTTTAGCTAGATTTTATATTGCTATTGTTTCTTGTGAAACAGTGGCAATTTGAATAGCGGCATTATCGCATTTCTTATGGTGTAAATACTAAGATTCATAACGTGATAGCAAATGTGATATGCTCTTATAATTCAAAATGGTAGTGTACACCTTATATTGAGTATGATTTGATGTATTGCTGTGACACTGTAGAATGAAGAAGATCGAGATGAAAAATACATTAATTGATCACATGTGTTTGCAAAAGCGTGAAAAAGCGCTTATATGAGGGGAGGAGTTAACCCTTTCCTCCATAGGCTATTTTTACCTCCTCTTTGAATGAATCAACCCAAAAGGAACATTTATTAGAGAAAACGAATTTTTTTTTAGAATTTTGTAGTTTGAAACCATTGTGATAAAGAGAGCATTTGCTCCTATAGGAAGCAAATGCTCTATGTATCACAATGGTTTCAAGAAGTGGTTATTACAGATGCGTAGAAAGGCGTATTTATAGAGGAAAGGGTTAATTAACTGATTGTCGCGGCAATAATCATCACCTTTGTAATACCAATCGCCCCAATGTTGTCACTATTGGATGTCGTGCCACCCCCAGTGCCCCAGGCTCCGTTCAGAGCGCAACATATACCTAGTACGCTTATCCCCCTGTTAATTGCATGGATCGGTGGTGGCGGGGCACCAGCAACTTTAGCGCATGCGTAGAAGTCACCAATAGTTTCAATCATGGACACGATGACACCGGCCATAATTCCAAAAACACTGGCAACGCTTACTGTTGGCATACCCCATTGTCCTGAAAAGGTGTAAATATTACCTGTGACATTATTAGTTATTGGGTTTGTCACTGACCCAGTACGGAAATATAGGGGGCTGTGACATTATTAGTTATCTGACCCACTACGGAAATATAGGGGGTCTGTAATATTTTAGTTTAATCATATTTTATTGCTTGTTATAATACATATAACATAGTCATACATACAATTATATACATATATATATATATATATATATATATATATAATCTAAAACTCAAGCAAAAGGGTTGGGCCACAAGTTATTGCAACATTAGATTCGGCCCTCCCCCTTGTAGGCATAAACTCATTTGTAAACGTCTTATTTTCTATTTGAGCTATGCAAATATCAATATGAAAAATGAAAACTTGCCTCAGATTAAAGAAACTGAGAGAAAGAGAAAAAAAAATTACAGAATAAATTTCTAACTCACAAATCGTACCATTGCGCCAAACCCGTGACCCCTCCCCCATTTCATCCTTAAATTATAGCATGACAGGGCAGAATATAAAATATAATATTCCGACAATGTACTGCAATTAGTTTTGTCAATGCTGTATTTTATTGCCAGTCAACCAAATCGTTTGGTATTCTTAATGTATTTCTGTACTTCATGAAAAAGAGTTTCGTTTTCGTCATTTGAAAGTGTTTGGATACCAAAAAACAATTTCTGGGTACTTAATGGGTGAAAAGTGCGAGTATTCCGGAAAAGTTCAAGTCTTTGGTTTGAATAGAGCGTGCAAATGAAAAAGAAATGTTCCGCATCCTCAGGACCAGAGTTGCAATTACAAGTTGCATCGTCGCGCAAGTGGTTCAAGAAAAGGTCATTATTTAAGTTATTGCAGTTGTTTCTTAGACGGGCATGATGAACTGAATAGAAACGATCTCCAGAGAGATAAAACTTAGGTACTTTTAGCGGTCTGATCATATCTAATATACTTGATTTGAATGAATTGAGTGATTGACTTTCGCGAATACCATTATCAAGGTCGTTCCACACTTTTATGGATGAGGGTATGATCGAATTAGAGTAGATCTCAGTTCTTCTTGGAGGAATTACGAAATTGTCACTATTTCTGAGGCTATATTGAGTAGACATATCAACTGTATATGGAAATAGTTCACTTATATAGTCCGGAATCGAATCGTTTTTTTGTTTAAAAACAAGTACGTATTTCTGCATTTTGCGTCTGTCTGAAAGAGAAGGCCATCCTATTTCTTTAAGTAAACTATTAATTGATACTGAGCGTGTCAATCCTGTAACTACTCTGGCTGCTTCGTACTGTATTTTTTCTAATCTTTCCATTTCGTACAGTGTACAATTATCCCAGACTACAGACGCATATTCCAAAACTGGCCTTAAATATGATACATACATTTGGTTTAGGGTTTCACGTTTAAGTTTATATTTTAAAGCTTGCATGGAACCTAAAATCTTTGATGCAGACAAAATGATATGTGCAATGTGCTCGTGCCATGAACCGTTTTTGCTTAGTATGACGCCAAGATGTTTATGATGCTCAACAAAATTTAGCGAAGTACCATTGAAATATAGAGTAGGCGATGCAGTATTGCCTAGAGTAAAAAATATGACTTCTGTTTTGTTTGGATTAAAATTTACAAGCCATTGCTTGGACCACATAGATATTCTTTCCAAATCATGATTCAATTTAAGTTCAATCTCTGCGGTGTTTGATGATGATACTGCTAAGGAACTATCGTCTGCAAACAGTCGGGTAGTTGATAACAATGAATCGGCAATATCGTTCACGTATATTAAGAAAAGCAGAGGGCCTAAGACTGAGCCCTGTGGAACTCCCGCATTTGTACTTAACGTGTCTGAGAATGATGAGCTAACAAAAACCCGCTGAGTGCGCTCTGAGAGATAGTCTTGAATCCAGTCAATAACTTTGCCTGATATTCCGTTTTGTCTAAGTTTAAACAATAAACCTTTGTGCCAAACCCTATCAAAAGCTTTTGATATGTCACAGAATACCATACATGTGGACTTGCGATCGTCAAAAGCCTTACAAATTTGATTATATATATCTATAAGTTGATACACTGTGGAATGCCCTGGTCGGAATCCTGCTTGGTATTTATAGATAAGTCTGTTCTCATGGAAAAAATTATATAATTGCTTAAATACTGCACGTTCCATGACTTTCCCAACACAACTTATTAATGATATTGGCCTATAATTTGTAACTATGTGTTTGTCACCTTTTTTAAATAAAGGCATGACATTTGCAAGTTTCCAAGTTTCAGGATACTTTCGTTCTTGAATAGATCTATTGAAAATAATACACAGTGGTTTGCATATTGTTTTACTGGTTTCCTTCAACATTCTGTGACTTATTTCATCCGGACCGCTTGCCTTGTTGATAGTCAGGTTAGATAAAATATCTATTATATCGTTTTCACTTATTAACAAATCATTCAATGTAGATTGAGTTTTAAAGGTAAAATCAGGAAGCAGCTCATCGTGATCATCTAATGTTGATATTGATGTAAAATACTTATTTAAAGCATTTGCTTTATCTATATCCGACGATAAAAACTCATCAGAATTTGGATCTTGTATGACTGAAATATTTTCATTATTTGTAGAATTTTCTTTAATAAGCATTTTGACCGTTTTCCAGTACAGTCTTGGATTATTCATTTTCATGTCTGTTATATTGTACTCAAGTGTGTTAAAAAATAGGACTTTAGCAAACTTCTTCATATTGTTAACCTTGTTTCGAACCGATTTGTATTTCTGCCAATCTGAATGTTTCCCACTTTGTATTGCTATTTGTTTCTGTCTATCTCTCTGTCTAGATTTTCTACGAATATCTGAATTATACCATGGCTTATCGTTTGGCCTAATTGTTACATAATTTGTTGGAATACATATTTTGGCCAGTCTGATAAATTCACACGTAAAACGTTTCGTGGCAACATCAACTGTATCATGATATAAAAAGGACCAGTCGTTTGTTGAAATCAAGTTATTTAGACGATTAAAGTCAGAGCGTTTATAATTCCAAACTTGCCGTTTAAATGGAACATTATTAGTTATTTCACTTTTGATATAAATATATGTTCCAAAATGATCACTAATGTATTTAGGAGTCTCATGTATACCGGCATTAAGAGACCTAACATTTGTTGAGACAGCTATTGGATCCAACAGAGTACGTGTAGTATCAGTAATCCGAGTAGCTTCCGTAATTAGATTAGTCATGTTATTAATTTGAAGAATATCTCTAAACTTATTATTCGAACTATTTAGTTGGTCTTCATTAATATCGCCAACTAGAACTATATTAGTAAAAACGTCTAAAGCCTTTTCAATAAAGATGTTCAATCTGTCCCAGAATTCGACTTTATATACAGGAGGTTTATATATAGTGCATATAGCAAATTGCTGACTGTGATCGTTAATTTCAATGCACAAGGACTCTGGTAAATATTGTTCTAATTCTAACAAGCGTTTAGGTCTAAATCTCGAGGATGAGTAAACAAGAAACCCCCCTGAATGTTGTGTACAGTCTTTTCGAAACATGTAGTCAAACGGGTCAAGTCTCAGTGATTCGTCGAGAATATTGGCAGATAAATGTGTTTCTGAAAAACAAAGAATGTCGAAATCCAGAAAAAAGTCCTTAATGTATTCGAACTTGTTCCTAATGCTTCTAATATTTTGGTGAAGTATCGAAAAGCACGTGTCAATGTTAATTGACCCTGGTCCCGGGTTTCGTTCAACGTCCCCTGCCAGTAATAACAGGAGTTTTTCAATAAAAGTCAAACATATTACATTTACTGAAAAAATGCCGATGTTTATTTCCGAGCACGTAGCTTTTGAAACGGCTGACTGACCAATGTGTAAGTTGTTTAAAACTAGTACAAAATCGGCTAATAATGACATAGCGATTAAACTCCAATCCATTTGTTTCAAATATTTACGAATAAGATTCCAAGATAGAGCATGAAACAAGAGATGTTTGTAAAACATGTATACCCCCCAGACCCCCTGACCTTTGATCTAGTGACCTCAACTATAGAGGTCATCTAGCGGTCATGACTAATCACCACAGCAACTTTGAAAATCCTAAGCCAAACCACTGATAATTTATTGATCTGAAAACATTTCACAAGTTAAGGTCATGGTGACCTTGACCTTTGACCTAGTGACCTCAACAACTATAGGGGTCATCTAGTGGTCACGACCAACTACCACAGCAAGTTTGAAGATCCCGAACCAAACCCTTGAGCAGTTATTGATTGGAAACCATTTCACCAGTTAAGGTCATGGTGACCTTGACCTTTGACCTCAAAAACAATAGGGCTTATCTATCGGTCATGACCAACCACCACAGCAAGTTTGAAGATCCTAAGCCAAACCCTTGAGCAGTTATTGATCGGAAACTATTTCACCAGTTAAGGTCATGGTGACCTTGACCTTTGACCTAGTGACCTAAAAAACAACAGGGCTCATCTAGTTGTCATGACCAACCACCTAAGCAAATTTGAAGATCCTAAGCCAAAACAATACGGGTCATCCAGTTGTCATGACCAACTACCGCAGCAAGTTTGAAGATACTATACCAAACCCTTGAGCAGTTATTGATCGGAAACCATTGAACCAGTTAAGAGCATGGTGACCTTGACCTTTGACCTAGTGACCTAAAAAACAATAGGGGTCATCTAGTGGTCATTACCAACCACCACAGCAAATTTGAAGATCCTAAGCCAAACCCTTGAGCAGTTATTGATCGCAAACCATTTCACCAGTTAAGGTCATGGTGACCTTGACCTTTGACCTAGTGACCTAAAAAACAATAGGACTCATCTAGTTGTCATGACCAACCACCTAAGCAAATTTGAAGATCCTAAGTCAAACCCTTGAGCAGTTATTGATCAGAAACCATTTTACCAGTTAAGGTCATGGTGACCTTGACCTTTGACCTAGTGACCTAAAAAACAATAGGGGTCATCCAGTGGTCATGACCAACTACCACTGCAAGTTTGAAGATTCTAAGCTAAACCCTTGAGCAGTTATTGATCGGAAACCATTTAACCAGTTAAGGTCATGGTGACCTTGACCTTTGACCTTGTGACCTCAAAATCAATAGGGGTCATCTAGTGGTCATGACCAACCACCACAGCAAGTTTGAAGATTCTAAGCTAAACCCTTGAGCAGTTATTGATCAGAAACCATTTAACCAGTTAAGGTCATGGTGACCTTGACCTTTGACCTTGTGACCTCAAAATCAATAGGGGTCATCTAGTGGTCATGACCAACCACCACAGCAAGTATGAAGATCCCAAGCCAAACCCTTGAGCAGTTATTGATCGGAAACTATTTTACCATTTTAGGTCATGGTGACCTTGACCTTTGACCTAGTGACCTCAAAAACAATAGGGGTCATCTACTTGTCATGACCAACCACCACAGCAAGTTTGAAGATTCTAGGCCAAGTCGTTTATTAGTTATCATTCGGAAACCATCGATCTACCGACCGACCGACCGACCGACCGACCGACAGACCGACCGACCGACCGACCGACATGTGCAAAGCAATATACCCCCATTTTTTCAAAAGGGGGGTATAATAAATGAAGCTTACAATGAACAAACTCAACAGAATGCAACAAAAACGAGGAAAATAAATAGCAGTACATCTGTTTCTTACAGCATGGTTGCCCCCTGCTATTATGCAATCCAACGGCCGCTCTCCACGAGGTTATATCGTTACCTATTCGGATACAGTATTACATCAATATGCTTAGAGAGCAGTCGTTGATTGCATATATTACAGTGTAGAGTAGGAGGGAGGATACCGGGGCATAGCGCATGGTATGTAGTTCGTGAGTAATTAATAAAAAATACAAAGATTACTAAACATACAAATACAAACATTTTGTTTGAAAAACATTCAAACTATTCTATATAGGTTCTATATAGGTCTGTAATATGATAAATAATGGAAATCGGCTGTCGCCGAGTCCCCTCATTTATCTTACAGACCCCCTATATTTCCGTAGTGGGTCAGTGACAAATCCAATAACTGATTTATTTCATCGACCACTTTTCATCATTTATTTTGACAAAGATATTGACATTCATTATTTGTTTGTTATAATTAAGGAAATGACGTTAACTTTAAATGACGTTATTGTTAATATACAGAGTTGCGCGTCACAATTTTACGTAACAAAAAAGGCCAAGCAAACAAAAAAGTGTAATTAAAATGCGCCAATCCGTTATATTTAGTGAATATTTATTAAAATAGCTAATGTCGTGGATCAAAATAATGATTAAAAGACGAACTGTTTTGAATAGCAGCCATTTTGTTGCAGTAATGTCAATTGTGGGTCAGCTACTGACCCTCTATAGAAATATAGAGGGTCACCATGTGACTGCTCTTATCCAATGAAAAGGCAAGACACTAGTGGAAGGTGAAATAATTAGATGTATGTGACTTTTTTCTACACAATAACCCTTATCCCCCAGTCGCGCTTGACTCGCATCGGTATACAAGATGTTTGAGACTTGGTCAGTTATTTCTCAATAATTAGGGCCTTTACACTGGGTCACTATTTTCTTAAAAGCTTCATTGGATCGGAAATGAACAGAAAAAATAGCGGACATTATTTCTTCAAAATTCAACGATGACACCGACCATAATTGAATAACATTAGCAACACTCACAGTTTGCATACCCCATTACCTTGAAAAATGTAAATACAGTAAAACCTCTCTATAACGGCCACTAAATTGTGTTAAGTAGTTGGTATTTAGGGCATGTGGATGCTTAAAGCAAGACCAAAGTAAAACAGAACGCTCCTATATATGGAGCGTTCTGTTTACTTTCACCTTGCTTTAAGCAGCCACTTGCCTTTAATATAAACTACTTAATGTAATCTAGTGGCCGTTATATGGAGGTTTTACTGTATAAGTAAGTGCAATTGACCATATTCTATAACTTCGACACATTAACCCTTATCTGAACTAACCGTGCCTGACTTGCGTGTGCAAACAGCTCTGGTCCTGATGAGATGCTGTGTATCTGACTTCTGATCATGATCAAAGCTATTTGAGACTTAGTCAATAGTTTCTCTAAAATGTTTGCGCCATTACACCTGGTCAATATTTCCCCCAAATCTTGATCGTATCGGAAGTAGTCAAATGAACAGATCTTTTTACACAGCAGAGAAGTGCTATTTTATTAGTAATATGACATTGACCGCAGGCACAGTTTTTATAATGGTATATGGACACTCATATAGGAGCCGTCTGATCTGTGTCTACTCTGTTTGCAAAGGCGTAGAAATGCGTATTTATGGAGTAAAGGGTTATCCAAACTGTAAGATCCGTTACATAAAATCACTGGGAAACGATTTCTTATATTGAAGTTGAGTACCAGGATAAGGAAATCGGAACCACTCGGACTGTTTCAAGACAGCATTCTGTGTATCCGTTCTTGCCAGATATCCCCACTTGGTGGGATCATTGGGTAGCACATCTGTCGCTGTCAAGATAGCACAGATTGCCCACGTGAACAGTATTGCCAGAATTACCTTGAATAAACAGAAACCAGTATATATCTATAAAACAAACATTCTGTTCGGTTAATTAGTTCTACGAGACTTGGTCGCAACAAATTGGTTCATTAGTTTAGTCCCTGGCTAACCCTTTAACCCTTTCCCTGTTCTGTATTAAGGCCAAATTTCAATATCTACTCAATATTCATTAACAAAATAATTATAAATAAATATGTAAGGTGGAACATTTTAGACATTTTAGAAACTAAAGAAACAGATCTATCAAATTTTATTAGCAAACAGAACAGACCCTGATCTGGGTCTACTCTGTTTGCAAATGCGTGAAAACACGTTTATATGAGGGAAAGGGTTAACTAAAGAATCTATTCACTATTCACTAATGTTGTTGTCAGGTAATACCTACTCGTTGCACCAGTCAAATGCAGACACGCTTCTAAAAGTTGACAACAGGGAAACCGTCTTGGTTAGTTATATTGTTTTTTTTAACTTAACTTCTTTCTGTTTGAAGAAGGGGTACCGATACTGAATTGTGATGTTATTCTTTATTTAACATGTGTAACTTTATCAGCAGTCAGCGATCGAGAAATTTATTTTATTCGAAGCATGATTGTCGCAATGATAAGTTGTAATCACTGGGAACATCCATCCGACATGCACAGGACGAATACGTCTCCTCATTGCTTTTCTATTTTTTTTCTTAACTCTTTCCCTCATAAATTGTTCAGTATTATTTTTTATAATGGCAGAAACCATGGAATCAGATCTATTTGATTCCATAAACAAACAGAGTATCAGAGTATACACTGATCAGACAACTCCTACTGGGTCCGTCTGTTCTTGGTCTACTCTGTTTGCAAAGGCGTGAAAATCCATTTCTATGAAGTAAAATGTTAATATTCTTCATCAAGATAATATAATTCTCGTCTGTCCACCCCCTCCCATGAGGTATTCGTACTCGTACTCGTACAATAGGCATGAGGTACTCGTATTCGTACTGGGTTTTTTTTTCATCTTAACCCTTCGCTTGCTATTCACGTCAATATACGTACCTGTAAATAGTGAAGACCCAGATGAGACAGCTCCTGCAGGAGCTGTCTCATCAGGGTCTGCACTATTTACAAGTTGATTGTGCAACCAGTGCACTCCACAGCAGTGTTTGCACAGTGAAATACCTGTACACAGTGAAGATATATGTAATTATACAACGGGGCATGAGTAAAGAAGGAGAAATGTAATTTAAAATTCAGCAAGAGAAGGGTTAAGGGGAAGATTTTAAATAAATACAATATGTGTACGACAATAAACCACTAATGTAGCCAAACATGCTGCATGCTAAAAGCTCGAAGATGCTCACTGGAAACAATGTAAAAATCGGCAAACGGGCCTGCTCAGTATTATCTGTCGTACGACCACACAGTATAGGAATTGAAACATTCTTCAGGTACTGGCTGAACAGAGTAGCCAGGAAGAGTGTTCTGAAAGATAAAAGTACATAAATCACAGCATTACAAAACACACTGTATGTGAGTATATACGTTCGACTTAAACGTACTTTCATAAGTAACAAAATAAATGTTTACAAACAGCCACCAAAAGTTCAGTTCTGAAATATTTTTGAGAATAAATACGTGTTTGTTTTTTGCATCGGGGGTTAACGTCGCTTAAACAACATTTCAGCCATAACATGACGTATCAGCTAATTACAAGCGAAGAAAGACTCAATATACTTAACCGTGCATGAACAAATTGCATTGTGGTGTGCACAGAAGAAAATAATTAACTTCAAGCCTTGTGCTAATAGAATGTGTTGCTTGAGTGTGAGTACATTATTAACCCATTTGCATCCACGATCCCATATATGGGACGTAGGCAAACAGTGTAGACTCTGATCAGACGCCGCATAATGCGGCGTTTGATCAGAGTCTACACTGTTTGCTGATAGGAATTTCAATATAAAACAAAATGAAAATGAAAATTTAGACCAGGCAACCCTTAGATTAAAAATTGGCTACTCCAATATATAAAATTGGAAAAATCCACTGGGAGCAAATGGGTCAAGTATCGAAGTGTGGGATACTTGTTAATTAACTCAGAGTCAGATATTTTGTATAACCTCGGAGCCAGATAATGATTCTATACAGTTCTATATAGTTCACAAGCAGTCATGAAATACGTTTATTTTCATTTCAAAGCAAATACAGGCGACGAGTGTCAAATTCAGATCACTTAAATAAAAAACACTTTGAGTAAGATATAGATCAGCAAGTTTCGTGTACTGGGAAGATCATGGCCTGGCAAAATGCTCCCAAGATCTCGTCAGACACGACCAATTAAGTGCAATATTTAAAGCTTGTGATCAATGTAAAACAATTTGGAGACTTACACCAGAGCAATCCACCAATGCTGAGAAGCAAACGACAAAGCAAATGGGAAAAGGGACAGACCAACTAGCACCACAATGGGTACAATTGATAATGGTCCCACGAATCGTAGAACGACACCCATAACACCACTGAACCCGATGATGACTTGTAGCAGCGAGGCAACCATGAGCGATCCTTGGATCTGAAAACGATTCGACATGAACATCCAGCATTTCGCCCAATATTAAGCTATCATGTCGTAACCCTTTTCCCTGTTCAGTATTCATGTAACAAATAATTACATTATGAATATCTATTACCTGAATTTTTATAATGGCATTTGTAGACAGGGCTATTTTGGTATGGGTAGAAACTGTAAAGTCGACCCTTTTATAATTCCATAAGCAAACAAAGCATAGCTTGATCAGACATATCCTTATGGGGCCACTGATCTTAGTCTACTCTGTTTTCAAATGCGTGAAAACACGATGGTTAAAGTCCAGAATTACATGTACA
Organism: Azorinus chamasolen; assembly: GCA_963576725.1. Taxonomy (NCBI): domain Eukaryota; kingdom Metazoa; phylum Mollusca; class Bivalvia; order Cardiida; family Solecurtidae; genus Azorinus; species Azorinus chamasolen. The sequence continues at coordinate 97,077,888 of OY755235.1, read as the reverse complement.
TGTATGTTGGTTGGTCGCTGTCGGCAGGCTTTACTGTATATACAAATGAACAGATAACACTAACAATAACACACTAATTGGTTGATCTATTTGAAATACGTGGGTTGTGTCCAATAAATAGTTTCGTTTTAATGCTGAAATGAATCTTCTGTTGGACATTTATGATATAGAAGAAATTGTATAATGTCATGAAGTAATATTTCTGCTTGAAATTAACCATTACAAAATGTGATTTCTCGTTATTAACAAATTGGAACCTTAGGCCAACAAAAGAACCCAATAAGCAACACAACGGGGCATTGGCACATTTGAATATTGAGGTCAGTTAGATTTGGGAGACACCATCTAGCAAGTACAGTAAAACCTCTCTTAACTGGACGTTAAATTTAGTATAAATATCGGTCTTGGAGACAGGTGACAGCTTAATGCAGGGTGGAAGTCATGCAGAAAGCTCCTAGAGGAGCTTTCTGCATGGCTTTCACCCTGCATTAAGCAGTCACCTGCCTAAAATATCTAAATTCTTCTCTACTAGAATTCCGGTTAAGAGAGGTTTTACTGTATTTGAAACAGCTGTATCCAGTTCATAATGTGACGGTGTTTCGTCTTCTGTATGAACTGCCTGGTTTCGATCCGTCTTTTTAACTCTTTCATTGCAAGAATTGTCGTCTGCTTGATACATTTTCATGTGCTTCAAATGTTAGGGTTTGTGTTTCCACAATTTCTTTTATGAAATAAGATAAACAGTTTGGACACCGAGTTAATGAGACACCGAGTTACGCGGCGTCTCTTAAGGATCCATGATGTTTTAATATGATAGCACAGACCCGTCTTCATGGCAGTGAAGGGATTAAAACAAAACGAGCACAGTTATAATTTAAAGACACGGCGAAAATAAAACTCTACAAACTCCAACCACTGAATTACTTAGAATATCAATAAGCACACCTCACGTAGCCTGGTTTGCCAAATCTCTTTATGTCCGTCACTACCAACTTCCGGTAACTCGAGCATGGTTAAGTTCACTGAAGCGCCATCTACATAATTATAAAGAAAGAGGCGTTTGATCATAGCTAGTCAGCTGTTCAAAATAAAAGATTAATCTCGAATATCTTCCAAAAGACTGAATGTTACAAAACAAACCCACTTTGTAGATACTTGTAATTTGCCACACCGACTCTGACATGGAAGACAAGAATTTTGATGCAGAAAAAATAGTTTTATTCACGTCGTATATGTAAGAAATACATTTTAACCCATTACCTCATAGGCTATTTTTAGATCCAACCGCTTTCAATAAATCTACCGAAAAGGAGCATTTACTAGAGAAAAGGAAACTTTTGAATTGTGTAGTTTGAAACAATTGTGATACATAGAGTATTTGCTCCTATAGGATAAATGCTCTATCTATCACTGTGGTTTCAACAGGTGACTTTTGCAGAGGCATCAAAAGACGTCAGTATGAGAGAATGGGTTAATGATACAATGTATTATTTACGAAGGAGGGGGAAATCCGTATTTTCAACAGCCGATTTCCAACTGTATGTTTTTTTATAATACAATAAAACCCATCTATACCGGAATTCTAGTAGAGAAGAATTTAGATGCCTTTATGCAGATGGCAGATGACTTTCACTCTGCATTAAGCTGTCACCTGTCTCCAAAATTGATATTTATACTTAACGGTTCAGAGAGGTTCTACTGTAGCACATCTCGCACATACCACAGTATACTGCAACTGGGTCCATGCTTATAAAGCTTTTAGTTGAGTCTGAGTTTCGTTCTCAAGCTTTTGATTGGTCAGATTTGAGTTCTCAAGCCAAAGGCTCAAATCTGACCAATCAAAAGCTTGAGAACGTTCTCAGACTCAACTAAAAGTTTTATAAGCATGGACCCAGGTTTATATTTCAGAGTTTCTTGTTCAGTAGTTCAGCATAAGGCATTTTACTTATGTTGCCATGCAGTATGAATTGGAGTTCAATATCTTACTGTATATAAAAGGCATACATTGTGGTTGTCAAAGTGTTTCAGTTTATCAGTAAGTTCAGCACAAGGCTGCTTACGTTGTATAGTTGTGCAGTGCCAAAGGTTTAACATGTTTACAATTTCTATAGAATATTTTCAAGGTGTTGTTGGTAAGTTTAGCACAAGGCTGCTTACTGTAAATATTTTTTATGTATTATATATACTATTACGTTAAAGCTATCAAATTGTATGCTGATTCGAGTTTATTTGATGCTATTGTCGACTTTCCTTCTTGACTTTGGTTTTGGGATTTGTGTTATATTCGAGATTTATCTTTCCTTGAACGCAACTTGGTTATAGACATTATAGTCATAACAAGTGATTACTTCAATCACATTTACAAAATTGTGTGTGTAATGTAGTAGGTGTATATTCTTAATTGTAATCGATGTTAAAATAATGTGTCAGAATAAATCACATATCAAGAACAGGGTTATTATCAAGAAATGGTAATTATTGACTTTAGTATTAGATTCTGATATTAAACAAGAGCAGGATAGTCTCAAGATGTTTTAACTCTTTCGCTGCCAATGTTGCATCTGTGATTACCTATTCAAACAGTTTTGATCCAGATGAGACGGTGAGTAACTCGGTGTCTCATCAGAATCCAAACTGTTTGTTACTGTGACTGTGTTACTATGACTTTCGTCGCATTTGTACTCAGTTTGGATCCAGATGAGATGCCGAGTAACTCGGCGTTTCATCAGGATCTAAACTGTTCTACACTTGGTCAGTAGTTTTTCAAATGCATAGCATTTGGTCAATATTTTTTTCAAAAGTTTGATCGAATCGGAAGTAGTCAAATTGAATAAATCCAAATTTGAATTCACAATTTCCCCCAGCGAGAATAAGAGTTCACTTTCTAACTAGGTGTATTGGTTTTCTTCCGTCTCTTGCGGGGTCTATACAATAAATAATTCCCTAAGTTCATGAAAATCCTCTTCGTACAACAATCACCACTACACGTTGTTGTACTTCATTCGTAAGTGATATTGCTAGTGGCATTGCTGTGAACATTGCTGTAAACAGAATACAGCTCTGATAACTGTGTCCTCCTCCATTACAAATATATCCTCCATCATCCTACTTTGCCTACAGAGTCTTGTTCACTATGAAAATAAACGTCACCATTTCCAAGATGTTATGATTACTAAGGCTAAGTCATTCATATTGAAACGATAAACCCTCGGTGTTTGATTGCAATACACCCCAAGGATTGAACACAAAATTCATCACATAGAAAAGCACTTGCAGTTTACTCCACCGCTGTCTTTGATAAAAAATTTGACAAAAATTTACAAGCTATAAAACCGTTATATTAGGTTGTCCTCTTTAGTTTAAACATATTTTATTTCATAACTGTACATAAATCCACGTATCACTAGATATGTAGCGTCCTCTTTATACATCAAAACAAAATATAGTTATGCTATACTTCATATTAGAGCTTAATCTGGCGGGACAGAACGAACTATGTATTGAAAATGAGAAACGAGAAAAGATACAAATGAGTTTGATAAGGGGTATTTATTAAAAATGCCGGAAAACAAAAACTGTTACGTCAGCTTCTAAATTTAACATGTTGAACAATAGAAAAATAAATATACCGAGACTTTCCATATCTGGGCGATGAACAAGCCGCCCATGTTGTACAAAATATAGCGAATATCAATAAAGAGAAAACGTTGAAATATTGTGTAAAGATGAATTGAAATACATGACACCAAATACAGAGCAAATGTAGTTAAACATAAAAGAAAATACCGGGAAAATGTTAAGAACACATATAAGAAGACACGTTTCACTTGACAGAATGACTTAATTATATAACACGTGCATAAGAGTTGCATAGTGTCTGATGTACTGAACAAATTAACAAAGGTTATATTGTCTCCATTTACCAGCCATTTCCAATATCATTTTCTACAGAAAAAATACCTACACTTATTCCTAGCCTCTGTATATGGACACGCCCACTGCGGCTGGGACATGATAGATAGGACCGGGACAATGAAGGCAGAAGATGGTCCCTGAACAATCGGCAACCTGTCATGACACAACGAAACATAGAATTCATAGCAACAGATAAAAGTGCGTACTCAAATACTCAAATCGTACTTTCTCCGCCAAATCCAATGTTGTGACTACTCTTTATAATCGTCTCGAAGAAGCTGTTCTTGAATATGTTTTAATTTACGCATCTGATCTGGACCTATTATAGAATTATTAAAGTTATAGAATATGCTTTTGGCATCCATAAAAGTACTAATTTGATCGTGTTGTGCATATCAAATCAAAACCGCGCGCTCTTTTTACAAAATCTCCAAATTTTCCACATCGGACAAAGAAATGGCCGAATGATTAACGATTAGTTTAACTCTATATCTTCAGTTAATTAACCCTTTCCATCATATAAACGTGTTTTCACGCATTTGTAAACAGAGTAGACCCAGATCAGACGGCTCCTAGAGGAGCCGTCTGATCAGAGTCTGCTCTGTTTGCTATTGGAATTTGATAGATCTGTTTCTTTACTTTCTAAAATAGCTACAATGTCCCACCCTCCGTATTTCATTATGCTATTTTGCTCATGAATATTCAGTAGGTATTGAAATTTGGAATAAACATAGAACAGGGAAAGGGTTAAGTAATTATTTAACTGTTGGGGAAAACCATTAGAAAACATTTTCTCGAAAATTCCAGTATGAGTTCCTTCCACATCACTGCTGTCGATACTAGCATCATATTTGCCAGTCGTTGACAACAGAAAGCATTCGATTGCGTGTGGCATAAGGCTCTTCTATTTAACTTAGACAAACGCATACTGATGGGATCTTTCTTGATTTACTCAAATTGCCTTTCATACACATCCTTTCTTTCAGGTCTTCCACCTGTAACAAGTGGCATTAACTTCTAGGAACGTTGCTAGAACCTCTACTGTTCGCAAGTAGCGACATCAAACTAATTTTTTGTGATGTATCTACATACCGAAAATCCTACTGGATCCTGCTGAACTGAATAAGATCGATGTGCCATTTACTAACGAAAGAGTGTTTTATCTGGATGAAAGATTGCTTGAGTCTCAAACCATTTTTGCTCATCATTAGATTTTCAGAACCATTTGTCCGTTATACAAATAGAATTTGATTTGATAATACATGTATATAGAAACCATTATGACTTTACCTTTTATATTTGCAATTTATTTGTAGTGTATCTTTACTGGAATATTTATTGCTAATTTACTGATTTTTAACCCATTCCTCCAAAGGCTATTTTTAGATCCAACCACTTTGAGTAAATCTACCGAAAAGGAACATTAACTAGAGAAAAGGAAAATTTTAGAATTTCGTAGTTTGAAAACATTGTGATAAATGAGCATTTGCTCCAATAGGAGCAAAATAATGCTCTATTTATCATAATGGGTTCAAGAAGTGACTATTACAGATGCGTAGAAAGGCGTATTATGACTTTGAACTCAGACGGTTGCGTTATGCAGAGAGAAATTCAGAAAGGAGTTTTCTGTATGGTTTTCGTTCTGTATGATCAGGGTCTGTCCTGCTTGTTCTGTCTTGTTTTATGAACTTATAACAGATCTAACTCTATAGTTTCTACCAACACAAAAACACATGTGTATGTGTGCCATTATAGACATTCAGCTAAGCATTATTCAGGATGTCATTGTCTCTTACATGAATATCCCATTACCTCATTGGCTATTTTTAGATCCATTTACTTTGAATAAATCTACCTAAAAGGAGCTTTAACTAGAGAAAAGGAAAATTATAGAATTCTGTAGTTTGAAACCATTGTGATAAATAGAGCATTTGCTCCTATAGGAGCAAATGCTCTATTTATCACAATGGTTTCACAAAGTGACATTTACAGAGTCGTCAAAAGTCGTCAATATGAGGGAATGGGATATACAACGGGGAAAGGGTTAAACTACCTCATGTCAGGATTATGTCTCTTTTATGGTCACTATAGAGAGGGTTTTCTATGTTTTCAAAATCTAAAGAAACAAGCTTTATATTCCTATTTTTTTGTTATTTCAAAACAAAAAATAAGCGGCCATTCATTTAATGAACATAGGAGTCTTGAAAAGCAGGTGGATGATTAATGTGGTACAAAAGTAATGCAGAAAGCTCCTGTAGGGGATTCCTGTATTAATTTTGACCTGCATTAAGCTACCACCTATCTAAAAATACCTATTATTAGACCTCTTTTTATGGCCGCTTAAGACATATTCTACTGTATGACAAATTAACAATAAATACCTGACACCAAATGTCGTCTGTAAAAACGTAGCAAGACCCGTCACGAACAGCGTAGTAGCTATCAAATGCACGACACCCTCTGTGTCCTGGTCCATACAAAAAGCCTTGCTTAAAAGAATAGGTGCGGGGAATGCTGAGCTAGTGATCATCAAGCAATTCTGTAATACAAAAATATAAGAAACTAGAAAGCGGTGTGTTTACAAAAACATATACTCCCCCTTTTTCAGGTACACATGTGTATAAATAACCGAGTCATCATTATGGTTCATGCCACCAGTGTAAAGAACCATCATTAAGGTTTATGCCACCAGTATAAATGACCACCAGTAGGATTCATGACAACAGTGTAAAGAACGACCAGTAAGGTTCATGCCACAAGTATAAAGAACCACCAGTAGGGTTAATGCCACCAGTATAAAGAACCACCAGTAGGGTTCGTGCCACAGGTATAAAGAACCACCGGTAGGATTCATGCCACCAGTGTAAAGAACCACCGGTAGGGTTCATGCCACCAGTATAAAGAACTACCAGTAGGGTTCATGCCACCAGTATAAATAACGACCAGTATGGTTCATGCCAACAGTATAAAGAACCACCAGTAGGGTTCATGCCAACAGTATAAAGAACCACCAGTAGGGTCCATGCCAACAGTATAAAGAACCACCAGTAGGCGTTATGGAAAGGGAAGAAAGTGTCATGGGGTGATTTTGTTTGCATCAAAACCCAAAATGGTTTGAGTTTGAACTGAAACATGTTTATGTGTTTATTTATGAGTTATTAGAAACTTCTTGCACAACCGTGTTTGAAAGCATTATGTATTGCATTCGCAAGATATAGTAAAACCCCTCTAAACCGGAATTTTAGTAGAGAAAGAATTAGATACTTTTAGGCATCGTCCTATCATTCTGCGGCTCCTGCAGTGTTCTGTCACTAAGTCCAACGGAGTCTTTTCTGTTATATCTGATTGATAAATATCTATTCCGGATTTGTAAATGAGAAATGAGTAGGAGTTCGCAGATTGCTAATTTATGTTGTAAATGGGTGGTAGTGGCGGTTTCTTTTTCCCCTCTTTGTATTGCCACTTCTATTTCGAGCTTAAGGTGGGACTATGTTTTGCACTGACGTCAGAGTTCCTGGGTCTTCGGAAGACAGTGTTTGAATCTGGAAACATGACACATACTCTTTCATCTTGGATCACAAGGAATACAGAGTATCAGTGTTTCACGTTTCGGTGCCATACTTTTCATAGCATCTTTAAGTTGTGACTAGAGATCTTTACGTGAATCTCTGATCATTGGATGGTCGCAGGAAACACCACCCCAACCCCCAACCCCAACCCCAACCCCACCCCCAATTTTATAGAAACGTTTTATTTGACGAAAACTTATTTCCGGCGTAATGAAATAAAATGACCCCGTAATACATCGACCCTCGGTCAAAATATTACGTCCGGGGGTCATTATATTATGACCGGGGGTCCATATATTACTGAAAAAAGTGTATCCCTTGTCGTAATATAATGGCCCACCTTTGAAATATATGGAATCCCCTGGTACGTGAAGTTAAATTGTCAATTCCAATTATTCGAAGTTTTAGAATGCTCCACTTAAATGTATCACCAACTATGGTGATATTTTCACTCTGTGCCTGATTAAAACGGCAAGTTTTGAATAATCCGGATCTTGAATGTACATTGTTTAGGGGATTATTAAACGCTCATTTGACTCTCTAGATAAAGACATGTTCCTGCCACTGTATTAATCTATGATCCGCCCATATATCGAATACGCCACAGCAGTATGGTCTCCAAACCTACAAAAGGACATTTTCATACTGGAAAACACACAACGTAGAGCAACCAGATTAGTCAAAGGGATCAAAGACATGCCTTACGACCATGCCAGACTTCGCTTCCTTGGACTACCAACGTTAATATACAGAAGGGAAAGATGTGATCTTATAAAAGTCTTTAAAATCATAAACAAAATAGACAATCTGGATCAGGAAATCTTCTTCGGGGAAAGCAACAGTTCAATGACAAGAGGACATAATTTCAAACTAAGTAAAAGTCACAACAGGTTGAATATTAGAGTTCATGCCCTCTCAAAAAGGATTATGAATCCTTGGAACAATCTATCAGCCGCCGTTGTAAATAGTAAAGATGTCAACCAGTCTAAGTCAAACCTAAATGCGTTCTGGAAAAACCACCTACTGAAATTTGAAACTAGGAAAATGAAGTCATGCGCATACGACTCATGTACAAGAAATGTTGCAAAGAAGGGCCACTACTATCCGAGGGATAATCAATGGTCTGGAGACTCGTAAGTTACTCGTAAGTTTTATGTACAATTATGCGAATGCTGGTAAGATGCATGGAATTCATCAAAAGTCATGTTTGGTTAAATACCGGACATGTTCAATTTGTTGAAATATTACAATCAAATGATGTTAATATCATGAGCGAACAATTTTAAAGGCTGCATTTATTTTGCGCTGTACATGTATATATATAATGTTTTTTCTCTAACGACTCCAGTCATAATTGACCAGCGTTGCAAGAGTGACGCTCAAATGGACGAGAAAGCGACAACTGCCGCGTCCCGCAACGCGCAACGTGGCGGAGGACCGGATTTTACACGTTTATAAAATGTTTTATAAGCTAGTAATTATGGCAACACTCTATACATCGATCAGATTCCAACCTCTGGCGCTGTATCTGATATCGGTCTGCGTCGTCTGTTCCCTTCAAGTGTCTCTTTGCGTGACGTTGTTAAATTATAATTAAAACAAGAGACTTTCACATGAAATCATAATTAGATAGATTTACCATTTCAGCGCCATTTCTATTGCCGTTTGCAATAAAAAAAATCGTTTGTAAATATATAATTATTAAAGTATATAGAATACTTCAGAAATAATCCTATACTTTTAATCAACAGAACATGACAAACAATGAAGTCCCTGACCAGACGCCGCCTTGCACTATTTGTAAGTGTGCCAAAAGGCGATGCTGATCGTGGAAGAATTAAAATTTTCTTCTTCTAATTATATATGATGTGTGTGTGTTTGTGTGTGCATATGATCGAATAATGATAAACTGATCTACAAATCAATGTATAAAATGTGTGTTCTATATTCGCAACAGTCTAAACAGAGAAGTATCTGCATGGGTTGGATTAATCAGCTCAGAACTTAATAACAACTGCTGAAGGAATTAATGGAACGCATACCAGGTGCAAAAAAACATGACAAAAATGAAACACTGTCTCGATACAAAATCTCAGGAAATAAGTGTCCGCTATCATAATGGCACTGCAACATAAAATATGCATCGAAATAATACAAACATTTGCTTTAGTCGTCAATGTTTCGGAAACGATATAGTTGGCGAAAAAGTGCTCGATTTCACTAAAATCCCTATTCGGAAGCGAAGCTGACGCTTCTTTCTGGTAGATACTAATGAGAAATGATGAACTATTTTCAAATGGAATCTTACATACCGGTGACATCGCATTTTATTGCCACAGATCCGATTAAATCTTTTCGGACAATTCCGAGGATCAGAAACGGCTACTTTCATTTTTAACGTGTCAAGCGCTCAGAAGAATACATACTGGTTCCCCACTTCGCCATGCACCATCACGACGAAAGCAGGGTTCCATAATTTGAATGTTTACATAATTGACACTTCGGTTAACTAAATCAATTCGAATAGACGCTTGCTGGGCAAAATGGTGGAGTCTGTTAGCGTTGAAGTGTTGGAAAAGATATAATCGGATCCGTGGCGGTAGAATGCATTGTCACCGGTATGTGAAATTCTTTTTGAACATGTTTCATCATTTCTCATCAGGATCTACCAAAACAGAGCGTCAGATTCGCTCCCGAATAGGGATTTTAGTGAAATCGAGCACTTTGTCGCCAACTATATCGTTTCCGAGTAAATAAAAAACACGGTTTTCTGAAGGTATTTGCCCCTCGTACTCGCTAAAACGGAGACAAAGTATGGGGTATTTGGTACCAGCGTGTAGATAAAACATTTTTCTTTCTATATAATCTTTGTTTTGTGGGAAAATTCCCCTCCGATCGAAAATAATTGCAGTTGAAGCGGAGCACCCGTGGATCGGATGGCCCGAGAGTTATTTGCCTTTCTCTTATATAGAATATACGAAATTTCAGCTTTGTCTCAAAACGCCCCAAGCTTGATTTTTTCGGCCCCAAATGTTACAAAACGTCAATTTAGGGACATTTTAACTTATTTTAGACATATTTCATGAGCCCAACGCCTGTGGTGTGATCGGTTTGTAATATGTAAGGGGTCGTGATAGTTTGATCCCCCAGTCGTAATATCATGACCAGACTGGGGAGTGGAACTATTATGACCCATTGCTTTAATATTATAAAGTGGGTTCGAAATAGTATGACCCCCGGTTGTAATATCATGACCGGGGAGTCATAATATTACGGGGATCACAATATTTCATTACATCCGCAATAGACACGAGTATATAAAAACATACATGTAACTGACAGATACAAACGACATTTAACCTTTTAATTGGTTTTATATTTAAAATAACACATGAACACATGTCTACTTAACCATGACAGAAAGTGTCCGAATACGACCTATATCATGACATAAGCAAATAGAGCAGACCCTGATTAGACCGCTCCTACAGGAGCCGTCTAATCTGGGTCTACTATGTTTGCAAATGACATTGAACCCTTTACTCCATGAATATTCATGTAAGACGTAATGACATCATAAATATTAGTTAATTGGTTTTATTTTTAGAATAACACATGAACACACGCCTATTTAACCAGAACAGAAAATGTAGAATAAGATCTATATCATGCTATAAGCAAACAGAGCAGACCCTGATCAGACGGCTCCTACTTACACTATTAAAGTATTAATTACCCTATTCCCTCACATGCTTTTTTAGACCAAACCTCTCAATAAAAATATCGAAATGAAGCATTAACAAGAAAAAGGGGAACTTTTATAATAATGTAGTTTTGAAACCATTGTGATAAATAGTGCATTTGCTCCTAAGGAGCAAATGCTCTATTTATCACATTGGCTTCAAAAAGTGACTTTTACAGAGGCGTCAAAATGCGTCAATATGAGGGAATACTGATACTACTAACACGACTGCTGCTACAGTAGAACCCACCCCTCTAATGCGACCACTTAATGAACAAACATGGCTGTCCTTATAAGCAGATGGTTGCTTAATGCAGGGCAAAAGTAATGCAGAAAGCTCCTCTAGGAGCTTTCTGCATTACTTTTGTCCTGCATTAAGCTACCACCTGCATATAACGCCCAGAATTATATCTCTTTTAGGTGGTCGCATTAGCGGGGTTTCACTGTACACTTATTTTTATTACTTCTGAAACTACTGTCATCAAAAGAGCAATATTGTTATGCATACACTTCCCTCATACATCCCGGGTGTTGGTATAAACAATAGTTAAATTATAATCTTATTTATAAATCTTAGTGTGTCCTTATTGTTTGCAAAGAAACCTCAATAGTTGGAGGATACGTGAAACTCTAACAGAATGCTCAAACATATATGTGAAGACAGTCTTTTACGGAAATCTAGAAGAATGCTCAAAATATATATGTGAAAACAATATTGTACGGAACTCTAACATAATGCTCAAAATATATATGAAGACAGTCTTTTACGGAACTCTAACAGAATGCTAAAAAAAGAAAGCGAATACAGTCTTACCTGGAACATTAGCAGACTGCTCAAAGGTCATGACGGGGTCTCTTCTATCGTATATAGTTGTTAACAAGCAAGGACATGCAAGTCACAACTGGTTACCAAAGAGGACTAAATGACTATCAGTTGTTGAAATCAGGTGACTCATTTTTATATAACTATCTAAATACATGTATTACTTTGTTAAACATTGCACTGCAAGGTGAGTGCTACGAACTATGACTGTTCGACCTGGTGTCAGTTTATAATGCAACTGGGTATTGTATCATGCCATATCATGTACTATATCTGTCTCTAGTAGACACGTCGTCTCCGTATAACTGAAATATTGCTGCTGGGACATTAAATTCGACCCACACTATGCACATGCATACTGCGTTAGCTATTTGCACTTTAAGTAATGTTTCGTCTGCAACAATTGTCGTTTGCTTCAATTCTTAAAATAATTATTTGCAAAAATATGGTCAAAGTGTCAAACAGTTTGGATCCTGAGAAGACGCCACATTATGCGGCGTCTTATCTGGATCCAAACTATTTGCATATGTAATCACAGTTTCGCCACTGGCGTGCAAAGAGTTCATACAAAATGTCATCGATCATTGATATACTTTGCACATTTATGCGCTTAACAACTTTGAAATGTACCCATATACACGGACAGCAACCAGTGGTGCGTTTTTAATTAAACACTTTACGACAACATAATAAATACGCTAGCCCGGCAGCAATTTATTCCGCTATGCACAGTCTCAAAACAATGTTTTTCTTCCTGCTGTAACAGTTTCAGACCAATGCCATAAAGGGGTCGGAGGAATTCGACACACGTTTCTTTAAAAAGTATGCCAAAGGATATCTTATTGAGAAAAACAAAGGACTTGATTCGGTTAAACTAAACTCAGGTGGTTTTCATTATTTTAGACGTACCAGTATACAGTACTACCCTTCTAAACCTGACTTTCAATTTAGTATAAATATTGTGGCAGCTTATTTCGCTGCCAAACTCTGTCGTCTGCTTACTTTGATGTCTGCTACAGAATTTCATTTTTTTTATTTTCTTCATTTTTGTTTCAAAAACATAGTAACAGTAACAAACAGTCTGGATCCTGATGAGACGCCGAGTTACTCGGCGTCTCATCTAGATCCAAACTGTTTGCATAGGTAATCACAGATCCGGCATTGGCAGCGAAAGGGTTAATGCAGAGTAAAAGTCATGCAGAAAGCTACTCTAGGAGGCTTTCCGCATGACGTTCATCCTGCATTAAGCAGCCACCTCCCTAAAAGTATCTCAACTCTTCTCTACTAGAATTCCGGTTTAGAGGGGTTTTACTGTATCAAGGTTAATCACCTGTGAACCAGTTTTAATCAAAAGATTCCACAAAAAAATGGGGTCAACTACTGTATGTGTAGACATACTAATCAAAATAAATTATCATTGAATATCTTGTCTTATGTCACAATTTTTCATTAATTTTCACTGGATTTAAATGCACTACAGTATGTATTTGATTGCATATGAACTATGTTAACCATTTTTACCCCATAACTTCACATTTTAACTCATTCCCTCCTAGACTATTTTTAAAACCAACCTCTTTGAATTAATCTACCGAAAGGACCCAATAACTATAGAAAAGGAGACTTTCAGAATTACATAGTTTTTAATACATTGTGACAACTAGAGCATTTGTTCCTATGGGGCAAAATTTATGCTCTAATTGTCACAATGATTTCAATTTGTGACATTTACAGATGCACCAAAATGCGTCACTAGGAGGGAATGTGTTAACTCCTCTGCTCATACAGTAGACCAGGATCCTATAGATGCCGTCTGATCAGGGTCTGCTCTGTCTGCTTATGGAATAACAAAGATATAAATACACAGTTTCTGTCATGGCCAAACATTCCCTGTGTTCACATACCATAAGTCATCTAAGTAATATTCAATAATATGTCATTACAGTAAAACCTGTCTATAACGACCACAAAAGTGTGTTAATTAGTTGGCATGATAGGCAGGTAGTTGCTTAAAGCAAGGTGAAAGTGAAACAGAACGATTCCTTTTGGAGCGTTCTGTTTCACTTTCATCATGCTTTAAACATCCACCTGCCTTTAACACAAAATACTTGATGTAATTAAGTGGTGGTTATAGAGAGGTTTTACTGTATTTCTTACATGGATATTCGTGGATTAAAGGGTCAATTCATCTACAACAGAGACCTGCCAAAATGTAGAACAGGCGTCATGCAGGAGATGCCACATTAACCCTTTCCCTGTTCTATGTTTATTATTCTGCGTGAGTAGTGTTGCACTTTAATTACTACTCGTGAACATACTCAATAAACCGAGTCTGCATTTTTCTCTTTTAGCATTGCTAATTTTTCTTTGGAAGGGTCTCCCACTTTCAGAATATATTAACGTCCACAGCAACCCCGGAAAAACAAACGAAGTGCGCGCGTACACACACACACACACACACACACAAAATTATTCATTGCATGCGCAACATCGCCAGCATAGATCTGAACTATATGGCCAATATGACCATAATGTGGAGCAGCACCGTTAAACCAAAACTCAACCAAACACATCGAAAAACAAAAGACAATATGTGGCGCAGTAACTTACACAAGAGTAAGATAAGACATATTGTTCAGATTACATATCGGATAAGTCGAACCTCTGTTGTCTCGAAGTATTTTTATGGTCCCTTGAGGTTCGAGATATCGAAGTTCAACTGTATTTTTATCAATCCGAAAACCATTTACAACAATACTTCACAAAATTAAATGAACCGTACTTGTACAATAAAACCCCGCTAATGCGACTACCTAAAAGAGATATAATTATGGGTACTAAATGCATGTGGTAGCTTAATGAAGGGCAAAAATAATTCAGAAAGCTCCTTGAGGAGCTTTCTGCATTACATTTGTCCTGCATTAAGCAACCACCTGCTTATAAAGACACCCATGTTTATTCAGTAAGTTGTCGCATTAGAGGAATTCTACAGTATGTTGTTTTGCCCCATGGCTATGTCTACCTGCACCAGTTATTATTTTTCTTTAAAATAATTACAAACTTTGGTAGCAACAAAAGCTGTTAACCCTTTCCTCCATGAATATTCATGTATGAATTAATAACGTCATGAATACTAATTAGATAATTTGTTATAATAACATATGGACACTATATAATCATATCTTTATTATACCATAAGCAAACAGAGCAGATCCTGATCATACGGCTCCTATAGGGTCTACTCTGTTTGCAAATGCGTAGAAAGGCGTATTTATGGAGTAAAGGGTTAAAATTGTATATATAAAAGTGCCTTAATTTTGTTATTCATGTATAAGTCACTAGTCTCTCACTCACTATAAGACACGAGTCTCTCACTCACTATGTCACGAGTCTCCAACTCATTGTAAGTCACGAGTATCTCACTCACTATAAGACACGAGTCTCTCACTCACTTTTAGTCACGAGTCTATCACACATTGTAAGTCACGAGTATCGCACTCACTATAATACACGAGTCTCTCACTCACTATTAGACATGAGTCCCTCACTCACTATAAGTCACGAGTCTCTCACTCACTACACATATGCCGAAAAACTGAATATCTGCAGATAAATCATACCAATGACTACTCGCCTTTAGTTGCTCCTGATCCTTACAGTATATTGTAACCCTTTACCATTTACGTCTGTTCAGGATCTGCTCAGTTTGATTACGCAATAATAATGATCGGGTTCTACAGTTTCTGCTTTGGAAAAACTTTCATGCGTTAACCCTTTCACCGACGCAGTCGCATAAGCGACAAATAGTGCAGTCCCAGATCAGACGCCGCCTTTTCAAGGCGGCGTCTGATAAGGGACTTCCCTATTTGTCTCAATCTTCTATTTCTATATATGTGCTTTCTTCCTTTGAAATTTGCCTTTATTTATCTCATTTCCTTATTTTACTGAATGATTTAACAAACTTGAATTGCAGACGACAATAAGAAATTGTCGCCGAAAGGGTTAATATGTCATTTTAAAATTTAATCTAATTAATAGTCATGATGACATCATTTGCAACATGAATATTCGTGGAGTAAGGATGTCTACTACTACTACTACTACTACTACTACTACTACTACTAATATTACTACTAATACTACTACTAATAATAATAATAATAATACATTACTACTAGTAGTAGTAATACTACTACTACTACTACTACTACTACTACTACCATTACTGCTACTACTATTACTACTACTACTACCACGACTTACATCACCACCACTACTACTACCTACTAATACTATCTACTCTTACTACTACTACTATACTACTATGATGATGATGATGATGATGATGATGATGATGTCTTTTATTACTTACACTACTGCTCTACTTCTACAATTATTCTTACAATTAACATCAAGGAAAATGGGGAATAATTGTGAAATAAAATTTCCTACCTGAAACCCTAACAGAATACTCAAATACCATGATGGGGCCTCCTCTGTCGAATATAAAAGTCCTGAAGTGATTCTCCTTCGAGTGACCGTCGTTCCCTGTATACTCCGCTCTGTTTTCATATCGTTTTCTGTTGGCATATTTAATAATTTACCAATAATACATCTGGTCAGGATAAACCTGTGGACTGTCACGTTGAAGCTGTCTTTATGGTATGTTTATAATATAAAGGATTCAACTAGAAACTGAACCGTTCTTTTTTCAGAAGTATAGCCAACCAGAGCAATTATCACATCTGAAATCTATTGTTTTATAGCTGAACAATACAGTTCCACCACCCCTTAAACAATACAGGTTGGCAAAGTGGAAACACAAATAATTATAACAATATGTGCAGAACCTTTAGTCAACTGATTCATACAGTAAAACATACCTTAAGTGGTCATCAAAAAAGAGGTCTATTTATGTGTCTGTAAGGCAGGTGGTAGCTAATGCATGTCAAAAGTATTGCAGAAAGCTCCTGTAGGACCTTTCTGCATTACTTTTTCACTACATTACGCAACCACGTGCCTTTTAAGAATCCTACGTTAAATAAATGAATGCAATATCCTGGGGGTGATATCCGAGATTTCCGAATGTTACAGTTTGCAGTATTTAACCCATATATAGATAAGTGCAACATGACTTGCATTTGCAAATACAGTGGAACCTCAACATCGGATAACTCGAACTTCGTGATAACTCGAGTAAAAGATCGGTCCTTCCAAATTCTACAATACAGAACTTTTCTAAACTGTATCACTACACATACCTTAATGTAAGTAGAAAGTTATTACTTTAGACCTGCATTAAGCTGTGAACTGGAGAAATTGTTCAGATTAGAAATAGGATGACTCGAACTTCTGCTATCTCGTAGTAATGTGTGTGGTCCCTTGAACTTCTGCAATCTCGTAGTAATGTGTATGGTCCCTTGCACTTCTGCAATCTCATAGTAATGTGTATGGTCCCTTGAACTTCTGCTATCTCGTAGTAATGTGTATGGTCCCTTGAAGTTCTGCTATCTCGCAGTAATGTGTGTGGTCCCTTGAACTTCTGCAATCTCGTAGTAATGTGTATGGTCACTTGCACTCCTGCTATCTCGTAGTAATGTGTATGGTCCCTTGAAGTTCGAGATATCGAGGTTCTGTTGTAGATTGGGTCCACGTGAGAAGCAGTGTAGTAACTCGGAGTCTTGCCAGGGTCTAAATTATATGGGTAACGGTCAATGTATAGTAAACCCATTTAATACTGCCACCAGTGTTTTGTGAACTGCATGCTTGGTGAATAACACATACACACCTATTAAAATAGCTGACTGCTGTTTAATGCTAGATGAAAGCAATACAGAAACTTCTCATTAGGGAGCATCACCTGTCATAAAGACAAGGGGGCAAACGATAAATAAATAAACTAAACCCCTATTAAATAAATTAGATTAAATAAATAAATAGGCTTTTAGAAACACAGGTAGTAGTTTGATGCAGACTGAAAACAATGCAGAAATCCCAACTAGCTTTCTTTCTGCATTCCCCGTCAGAGGTCCAGAAAAGATGCGTAACCTATTCGCGGTACCATAAAGTCCAAATGATACCCCAGAGCTACAGATAAAGCTGCGTACCCAAATACTAAAATCATCATTTCTCCACCTACCCCTATACTGTGACCACTCTTTAGAATCATCTCGAAGAGACGATTCTAAAGAGTGGTCACAGTATAGGGTTTTGTGGAGAAATAAAGGAGCCACTGTTGAACATGTTTGAATTTACGCATCCTATCGCGATATATGTAACCCCCATTCAAATTGACAGTATGCCTATATGTTTGCCAGAAAACGTTGAGGGCATTTTATGGGTATTCTTATGTGACTTATCAATACAGTAGAAAGGAACATGTCATACGCATGTAGGTGCAACTGGCGCGGGTTGCTGCACTGGTACCAGAGTAATAACACAACTTACTTTAATTAAAATGACCAAACTATGCATGTATAATTCCAATCCAGCGACGTTTACACTAAATCGTCGAATCTGATTGGTTGAAATTTGACATTCATTTCTCAATGAATGTAAAAGAGCTGGTTCTTTGCCGTTGCTCCATGATTTACATGAAGTCGGTAACCAGTAGCCGATACACTATGGAACTATTTTTTACCATGCAAGAATGGAAAAGTAGTAAAGTCAAGCAGGCAAAGCCACATACAATACCCAACCACCACCAAAACACCGATAGACAGCATTACACACATACACACAACCACACACCCAAACGCACACTCACACACGAGATGAACACAGAAAACACCAACAGACACACAAGAACCAGAGACAAACACTCCACGCATGAACAAAATCACAAGCACAAAGACGCAAGGCAAACAAAAGGAAGGGTGACAAAGAGAGTACCGCCTTGGCACGGGCAGTAGCAAAAACACCACTGGGGGTTTAAACCGGTTTACGGACGTCCTAACCTCACACTTCTCTCAAAGTCACCCTAGCTTTACAAATAGTGTAAATAAAGGTATCCCCGCCGGACTTACCCACAACATAGACGACGGTGAACACAGGACAACATGTAAAACATAGCATAATAAATGTGGCAATCCGTCAAATATGTACTCAATGACTTTGCTGAAGTCAGAGCACCTGCAGCTAAGCCGTTAAAGGCATTTCAAAGCTCCTTATATAAGTGACCCCCCCCCCCCTATATACACAGTATCCAGCTGTGCTCCTGCAGTGTCCAGTCAGGGTCCATAGCCATAAGAGATAAAGTTATGCAATTATACATTGATCCTCTGTGATGGTAGCCCGCCTTATCAGATTGTGTATCAGATCCCTGACAGTGGGCTCCCAAAATACACGGGGTTAATGGGTCAACATTCCTTTCGAAATGCCTTTAAGGGCACGACAGGGGAAAAGTAATACATCAGCCTGGTAAGCTCATCCCGTATACCATCATAGAGTACAACCTTCGGCCTGTCATCGCGCAAGCAAAGAGGGAAACGTAGCTACCGACTGTAAAAGGATCGATAACCAAACATGCAGTGCGTTGCAATATAATGGGATCATAACCTTTCTTCTTAAATGTTTTAATGCGTTTTATGAACAAATCATGAATTTTCCTAAGTTTGTAGATAACATCCCCATAAAAGTCTGGTTGAGAAGTGCCTTGTTGCAGTAACGTCCGTAGATTGCAATTATATTTACTAATGAGTGGTAAATTTCGATAATAAAATTTTGAAAACGTTTTCCGAAGTTTGTGATATATGTAACCTTGCTTAAGAAGTTTATCAGTTATAACTAAATCACGACTGTTAAAATCTTCAAGCAAAGAACAGGCTCGCGCAAACCTAATAAATTGAGAACTATAAACCCCATAAGATGTAGAATGGGGCACATCTCCATCTAGAAAAGGATAATTAACAATTTTAAAATTAAAATCTTCTCTTTTACCGTATATTTTGGACGAAACTTTATCATTTGTAATTGAAGTTCTATTTATAGGCAAATTCCTTGAAACCACGTTGACGTAGAATTATTGGGAGAAAATTGTTGTTTTGAAGTTTTGTGGAGCGCGTATTTTGAAATTTAAGTGTAAAGAGTGAAGTTTATGGTAAAATGCAAGTGATTGTATATCAAGAACTAGCAGAGCCAGGCGGCTCGCATGGTGTAGAGAGAAAAGGACGAGGTGAACTTCTGGGAGGTGGGATAAAGTGATTTTTCGGATGGAAGTACAGTGGTGATCGGAAGTGATAACCGTATGTTGATTTGAAGAAAACAAAGCGAGGGCTACAGACCAGACTTAGTGTCAAAGTGACATGGCAACTCAGCCAGTAATAACAAGACACCTCTCCGTCAAAAACGTACTTGTAGGATAGCTGCATGTTTACCAGGCCAGAAATAACATTCTAGATCCAATTCTTGGCCTGCACATTCATCGGGGTTTGAATATAATTGAGAATACTTGGCTGTATATCAAACGTAAACGTTCGTATAGAGTGGATTTTATTGAAAATATAAGGGATTTGTTCAAGAGATTTTGAGGATTTGGACAAGTATTCCACTGGTCTTAAATATGACAAAGTAATAAGGTAGGACATGTGTTGAAATAATTCCGTTTTTTGCTTTTTAGTTATTGTTAACTTCGATTTGTTGCAACTAGGTCAAATAGTTACGAAAGACCGGCGGTGACATTTACATTTCAAGATTTCATACATTGCAATTGAATTCATAATTTCACGATTTCACCTCAACATTTCATGATTTCACGATTTCACGATTTCACAATTTCACGATTTCACTAAACAAATCACAATTTCACGATTTCACAATTTCACAATTTTACGATTTCACGATTTCTCTTCAAAATTTCACAATTTCACGATTTCACAATTTCACGATTTCACGATTTCATGATTTCAATTTGCCCATTCTAATTGTTATGACGTCATCAAAACGCGGGAAATCACAGCGTTGGAGTAAAATCCACGAAGAAAGAAACGGCGGAAAACTATGACAATCTTCCTCTCCAGAACTGTAGGCCCGAGGGCCTTCATACTTGGCATGTAGCATGTGCTAATGGTCCACTATCAAGATTGTTTAACCCTTTCCTCCATGAATATTCATGTATGAGAACTGCCAATCATGTGTTTATTATGTTAAATCGTTGTCTTATGTTTGTATGACACTGTATTAGAGGATACTTTAACTAATAATAAACTGTAAGAAATAATGACATCATGGATTTTAATTAAGATTAAATCCTATAGTAGTCGTCTGAGCTGGGTCTACTCTGTTTGCAAAGACGTAGAAAGGTGTATTTATGGATCTCAAATCGCCATCCTGATTTCAAGGGTGAGAGCCACTCTGTTGCCTTAATGACGTCAAGCGTGTCACGTGACTACAATGTTTTACACGAGGTTGAAATTGCGAAATCGAGAAATTGTGAAGTCGTGAAATCGAGAAATTGTAAAATCGTGAAATTTTGAAGTGAAATCGTGAAATTGTGAAATCATGAAATTGTGAAATCATGGAATTGTGAAATCGTGAAATCATGAATTCTATTGTGGGAAATATTGAAGTGGAAATGTCACCACCGGTCTTTCGTAAATAGTTGAGAACAGTCTATGATACGTCATCTATGACGTAGTCCTGATATAGTACACTATAGGTGACATTTTATCAAATATACGTCACAGCGACAAAACCAATGTGTTTAAAATTTATATATTTTTATTAACAACAAGCAAAAGATGCGGAAACCGCATTATAGCCGGATTTTTGTGTTGATCTTGACCCAATTTCATGTATCCTTGTATTAACTGGAAGGCCTTCGCCAAAGCTATCTGCATACCAAATATAAATTGTCTAGCTCATGTAGTTCAGAAGTTATAACAACATTTTAATGACAGCCAATGTTTCAAAATAGTGACCTTGACCTGATTCCAGGTATCTTTATGTCATCCATAAGGTCCTTATCAAAGCTATCTGAATACCAAAGGTGAATTGTCCTGCACTCATGGATAAGAAGTTATAGCAAAATGTTAAAGTTTGTTAAAAACAGTCAAGTTTTCAATATAGTGACCTTGACCCAATTTCATGCACCCTTGTATCAACTAAAACGCCTTCACCAAAGCTATTTCCATACCATATCTGAATTGTCTAGCATATGATGTTCAGCAGTTAAGAAAAAATGTTGAAGTTTTTCAATGATGGCCAACTTGTCAAAATAGTGACCTTGACCTAATTTCATATCTTTATATCAACTGAAACGCCTTTACCAAAGCCATTTGTATACCAAAGATGAATTGCCTAGCATTTGTAGTTCAGAAGTTATAGCAATGTTAAAAAGTTTGTTAAAAACGGCAAAGTTTTGGAAATAGTGACCTTGACCTGATTTCATGTATCCTTGTATCAAGTGAAAGGTGTTCATCCAAGCCATATATATACCAAATATGAATTGCCTAGCATTTGTAGTTCAGAAGTTATAGCAATGTTAAAGTTTGTTAAAAACGGCAAAGTTTTGGAAATAGTGACCTTGACCTTGACCTGATTTCATGTATTCTTGTATCAAGTGAAAGGCCTTCACCCAAGTTATCTGTATACCAAATATGAATGGTCTAGCATTTGTAGTTCAGTAGTTATAGCAATAATAAACTTTTGTTAAAAATGGCAAAGTTTTGGAAATATTGACCTTGACCTGATTACATATATCCTTATATCAAGTGAAAGGCCTTCACCCAAGCTATATGCATACCAAATATGAATGGTCTAGCTTAAGTGATCCAGAAGTTATAAGCAATGTTAAAGTTTTGTTAACAACAGCAAAGTTTTGGAAATAGTGACCTTGACCTTGACCCGATTTCATATATCCTTGTATCAAGTGAAAGGCCTTTGCCCAAGCTACCTGTATGAATTGCCTAGCATTTGTAGTTCAGAAGTTATAGCAATGTAAAAGTTGGTTACAAACGGCAAACTTTTGCAAGTAGTGACCTTGACCTGATTTTATGTATCCTTGTATCAAGTGAAAGGCCTTCACCCAAGCTATCTACATACCAAATATGAATGGTCTAGCTTAAGTAATTCAGAAGTTATAAGCAATGTTAAAGTTTTCTTAACGACGGCACACCGCCCACCGCCCGCCCGTCCGCCCAGTTTTCTCCAAACTATAAGCCGAGATTATTTTTTTCAAAAATCCGGCTAATAAAACTATAACTATAAACTGCCACATCCTCTTAGATTATAGATAGATAGATAGATAGATAGAGACAGACAGACAGAGTCAAAGAGAGAGAATGAGAGAGAAAGACACACACATACACACACACAGACAGAGACAGAGGAGGCAGACACACAGACAGACAGACAAAAAGAAAGACAGACAGACAGGCGGACATACATACAGACAGACACATACAGCTGGACATACGGTATCACTGAAATATCCGGTCACTATCGACAAATTGATCGAAACATAACAGTAAATACCATGAAGTCAAAAGTTTCCCCTATCAGTGTTTGTACGAATGAGTATAAGTCCGAGTTGGTAATTTAGACGACAAAATTTCTACGGTAAAAAGATAAGTAAACACCGTTACAACCGGAACCAACATGGTGGACACTGACATCAAACAATTTTATAAATATCAACATTTTTAGCTTTTCGACAATCATGCGCTATAATGGGGCTTACACACTAGATATAAAGTCATTCGGTAACCAAGGTGTACAGATTTCAATAAGCACAAAGTTTGGCGTGTTGAATCTTACAGCAATATTAGCACTTTTTAGCTGTTTACTTTATTTCTATGTTCACGTTGAGGATAAATTAGTGCACCAGGTAAATGAGTCTTGATTTAACGCTGATATTCTCATAAGTTTTTCAACAGTGAATTATCAATTTTTAACTAGAGTATGAAAGGCTGATATCTAGTATTGGACCAGAAAGCAACAGTTTTTATCCCCTTTTATCCTAACTTTTCATGGTTCACCTTTTATACTCAATTCCGGTGTTTCCGCAGCTTGGTTATACCATGTTAACAATCTTTTTCTGTTACCTTCACCTTTTTCACTTTTTCTTGCATAAATTGGATATCCAACATGTATTCTTTTACTGAATTTTAGTATTGGCACATGCATACCTCATGTCAGTAACACTCGAAGTTGACATTATAGCATGGTCTCACCGTCTATCGAACCTCTTAACCTTTGACCAGGAACAGAAAACGTTTACTTTGAATATTGAAGAAAAAAATAAATCAGCAGTTCAAAATAATCTTTTATGCATGCCTTGAAACAATTAAGTAATTTTATTCTCATCTATTAATCCCCAAACAATCCAGTGTTCCCCACCACCCACATAACAAGAGCAAAAATGGCTGCCAGAAAAATATCACCTGCTTATCGAACCTTTAGTTTAGAAACTGTTTACTTTACTGTAACATAATACTCATAGTCACGTGATTTCATCATGGGCACGCGACCTTTGCATAAGCTGAAGGGGTCAGAGCTGTCAAACATTTTTAATGTGGTACACTTTTCAATTTATGTTGATATTCTATAACGTATTAAGAGTTTTCTCATGTTTAGCATAGTTGAAAGGAAAATAAACTGTATTGACCTGTTTATAAAAAGTAAAGTACCTAGTTATAGTCTACTTTCAGTCCGAATGACCGCTCAGCCGACTGTACATTTACTCCCCTGGTCATTGAGTCATTGGCCTACAATATTGAGCACTGCTAACATATGGCGCAATCATGCAGCAGGTTTATGACGTATATTTCGTTTTTAAAGCTACGAGGCGTTGTTTACAGACAAAGCAACGGTACTCATGATTTTATGACGTAGTATGCACTTGTTTATGCGTAAAAACACAAAAAATGAAAGGTTCGATAAACAGGTGAGGTTCGATAGAAGGTGAGTCTACGATAACCCTTTCCCTGTTCTATGTTAAACCCAAATTCAAATACCCATTGAATATTCATGGCCATTTTAGAAAGTAAAGAAACAGATCTAACAAATTCTATTAGCAAACAGAGCAGACCCTGATCAGACAGCTCCTCTAGGAGCCGTCTGATCTGGGTCTTCTCTGTTTGCAAATGCATGAAAACATGTTTATATGAGGGAAAGAGATAAAGAAGATAGATAGATAGAGGAATTAGTTCATATTTGTGTACTCTAAATGGTGATATCAAGCTACTTTCGATTTAACGATATCCCGGCAACCACCACAAAATTAGCATGCTGTCATACAGCTCATTGATGAGGCTACTAGAGGAATTTAAATGACAAGCAGTGAAAGGAGCCCTCTGATCTGAATCTACACTCTTTCAAGTCTTTGCAAATGACAGTGCAAGTGTCTTCTTGGTTGAAAAAAAGTTAAATTAAGTTTGGTTAGAGGAGCCCTCTGATCAGGGTCTGCACTGTTTGCAAATTGCAAATGACAGTGCATGTGTCTCGTTGGTTGAAACATTTGGTTGGGTGCAAGTTTGCCTTTAACTAGATAAACCACAATCCCATAATGGCGCAAACAAAAAATATGCTACTTCGATTTAACCCTTTCCTTCTTATAAACGTGTTTTCACAAATTTGCAAACATAGTAGATCCAGGTCAGACATCTCCTCTATGAACAGGATCTGCTCTGTTTGCCAATGGAATTCGCTATACCTATTTCTTTACTTTCTAAAATGGCTACAATGTTTCACCATCCATATTTCATTGTAATTATTTTAATTGCCCATCAATATTTTACCCGTTGTGTAAAAGACTATATAGGATTCTACGACATATAGATACAGACAGACAGATATTCACTAGGTATTGAAAGTTGAAATAAACATAGAACCGTGAAAGGGTTAAGTGATATTTACCAATTAGTTACCATGTTTTGATTTTTATACGCCCGTTTGAAAAAACGGGACGTATTATGGAATGGCTCTGTCCATCTGTCCGTCTGTAACATCTCTAACTCAAGTTCCCCTTGGTGGATCCTTCCCAAATTTAACCACAATATTAATCTAGCCATGCTGCAGTAGCCTGCCAAGTCCCGGTACGTTTATCCAAGGTCAAGGTCACACAATTGGACTTAGAATTTCAGGGTTGCCACGCGTCAGGGAAAAGTCAGGGAAATTTTATTTTTTTCAAGGTCAGGGAATTGTCAGGGAATTTTGAAAATATAGGCAAATGTCAGGGAATTGTCAGGGAATTTTGAAAACATGAGAATGAATGTTATATATTTCAAAAATCCATTACGTATTACAGAAATTATGACAGAAAGACCCAAATTTCGCGACGAAATGTGTCAGGGAAATTTGAAATTATGTCAGGGAAATGTCAGGGAATTGTCAGGGAATTTTGTTTCCTCTGGTTTGTGGCAACCCTGATTATTTGCATTTAGCAAAAATGTTAACCTACCCGTCTGTCTGTAACATTTCTAACTCAAGTTCCGCTTGGTGGATCCTTCCCAAATTTAACCACAATGTTTATCTAGACATGCTACAGTAGCCTGCCAAGTCCCGGTTCGTTTATCCAAGGTCAAGGTCACACAATTGGACTTAGAATTTGCGTTTAGCAAAAATGTTAACCTACCCGTCTGTCTGTAACATCTCTAATTCAAGTTCCGCTTGGTGGATCCTTTCCCAAATTTAACCACAATATTTATCTAGACATGCTACAGTAGCCTGCCAAGTCCCGGTTCGTTTAACCAAGGTCAAGGTCACAAAATTGGACTTAGAATTTGCATCTAGCAAAAATGTTTAACCTACCCGCCTGTCTGTAACATCTCTAACTCAAGTTCCGCTTAGTGGATCCTTCCCAAATTTAACCACAATATTTATCTAGACATGCTACAGTATAGCCTGCCAAGTCCCGGTTTGTTTATCCAAGGTCAAGGTCGCACAATTGGACTTAGAATTTGCGTTTAGCAAAAATGTTAACCTACCCGTCTGTCTGTAACATCTCTAACTCAAGTTCCGCTTAGTGGAGCCTTCCCAAATTTAACACAATGTTTATCTAGACATGCTACAGTAGCCTGCCAAGTCCCGGGTCTTTTATCCAAGGTCAAGGTCACACATTTGGACTTAGAATTTGCGTTTAGCAAAAATGTTAACCTACCTGTCTGTCTGTAACATCTCTAACTCAAATTCCACTTGGTGGACCCTTCCCAAATTTAAACACAATGTTTATCAAGACATGCTACAGTAGCCTGCCAAGTCCCGGTTCGTATCCAAGGTGACTTAATTGGACTTAGAATTTGAGTTTAGCAAATACGTTAACCCCAGTTTATGTTGAACAAGACCTCGACGGGCGTATATTGTGCCCACTGGCACTCTTGTTGTACTAGACATTCAGTCATTCACATTAATCCACCATTCAAGGGAACTTGTCCTTTAGCTTGATTATATGTTACAGTGATCAAATGAGCTTACAAGTTGACTTAACCCTTTACTCCATAAAAATGCCTTTCTACGCCTTTGCAAACAGAGAAGACCCAGATCAGATGGCTCCTGTAGGGGCCATCTGATCAGGGTCTGCTCTGTTCCTTATGATATAATATTATATAGATATGATTCTACAGTTTCTGTCATGGTCCATTTCCTGTGTCTATATATGTGCTGTTATAAAAATTAGTCTAATATTCATGATATCATTATTTCTTACATGAATATTCATGGAGTAAAGGGTTAACTACTGAATATGATAAACTCCTCGTGTATGTGTACATGTAGCTATATTTGTTTTTCAGATAAATGTGTATCTTGCAGTATCCATGGCTCTTATCTCTGTTTGGATCATTTACCAGCTGCTGAGTAAAATCCACAAAGGTATGAAAACTTATATACATATGTGACACTATTTATTTTTGTAATTTTGATGACAACACTCCAGGTTTTCTCTTAAACCCGTTTACGGAGAGAGGAAATTAGATATTTGTATTTTGCCAGTTCTGTCGTACCCCAAATGACTTCTCCACAGCTGCTCTGACTTCTGAATAGTCATCGAGTACATGTCTACGATGTCAAGTTTATTCTATTTCAAACAAAACAGTTGTACATACTTAATATCCACTAGTATTTGTATCTTCTTGCGATTTATTTTTTTTATAAAATGTCGGTGTAGAAGTGTTTCATATAGTTTTCCCGTACTTTTAAATTATGACGTCATTTAAATGATGACGTCGCTTGTTTACCTCTAATTTGTTTTTACAGACATCGTTATTCATGTTGTGAAGTTGTCTGGAGGGGGAATTTTATTTACATTTTGACTTTGGTGAAAGTGGGATAAGGAAGAGGTTGGGTACCCGTAAACCAGGTTTAAGTCCCCCAGTAGCTTATTTTAGTTACTGACCGTTCCAAGGCGGTACTCCTGCTTTCAGCCTATGGTCAATTTTGTTATTTAATATGCTTAATGTTTTTCGTCTTGATATGCGTCCTGTTATGTTTTGTCTTGTGGCCATACCGTTTCTTGTTTGATGGTGTTTGGTGCGGTGTCATTTCGTGTGTGGCTCTCCCTGTTTGACTATTTTTCCATATTTATGGTACTTTTATCTCATAGAGATGACTTTTGCCACCTTTGTAACAGGGTAGATGGCTCTTGCAGGAACCTTCTGATGTGGATCTACTCTGTTTGCTTATGGATCTATATTAAACTGATTCTAAAGTGTCTGGTATGTTCAGTAGTTCCCTTCATTATATACCATTATATAAATGCAGTCAATGAATTTATGAAGTGATAGATTATTGCATAATTATTCATGAGGTTAACCCTTTACTCCATAACTCTTTGCACGCTAAGTAATTTTTCTTCTGCAACAATTGTCATCTGCTTCAATTCTTCAAATAACTTTTCTCTAATTTCTTTGCAAAAATATGATCAAGATGACAAACAGTTTGGATCCTGATGAGATGCCGCATTATGCGGCGTCTCATCTGGATCCAAACTGTTTGCATAGGTTATCAGTTTCGCCACTAGAGATAAGCATTTTAATGCCTTTGCAAACAGAGTAGACACTGGTCAGATTTCCCTGTTTATCAGTCTGACCAGGGTCTGCTCTGTTTACCTAACCCATTCCCCCATATTGACGCCTTTTGACGCTTCTGTAAAAGTCACTTTGTGAAACCATTGTGATAAATAGAACATCGCTCTACAGGAGCAAATGCTCTATTTATCACAATGGTTTCAACAATACACAATTCTGAAAAAATCCTTTAAGTGGGAATGGTTTAAGGAATTATATAGGTATGATTCTACATGTACAGTTTCTGCCATGGCCAAGCTTTTGTGTGTTCATTTGCATATATGAAACATAGTCAAACTGATATTCATGATGCCATTACATGTATGTTTTACATAAATATTCATGGGCATCATGGAGGAGGGTAAAGTTCTGCTATAGGGGATAACTTTGTAAGAATTTTCGTTAAACCCATTCCCTCATAGGCGATTTTTAGATCCAACCTCTTTAAATGAATCTACCGAAAAGGAACATTTACTAGAGAAAAGGAAAATGTTATAATTATGTAGTATAGAAACCATTGTGATAAATGGGCATTTGATCCTATGGAGCAGATGCTCTATTTATCACAATGGTTTCAAGAAGTGACTATTACAGAGGCGTAGAAAGGCAGATTTATGGAGGAAGGATGACCATTTGCTAAGGGTGCTAAAATTATTGTAATTCCTGAAGTCATAGCTGCCAAGCAGTATGTTGCTTTATTTTCACCAATATGATTTAACGCCTTTGCAAAGAGTTGTCTGATCAGGTTTGGCTCTGTTTGCTTATAAATGGAATTAACCCTTTCCCTCATATAAACGCCTTTTCACGCATTTGCAAACAGAGTAGACCCAGATCAGATGACTCCTATATGAGCCGTCTGATCAGGGTCCGCTCTTTTTACTATTGGAATTTGATAGATCTGTTTGTTTACTTTCTAAAATGACTATAATGTTCCACCTTCCATATTTCATGATAACTATTTTGTCCATGAGTATTCAGTAGGTATTGAAATTTGTAATAAACATAGAACAGGGAAAGAGGTTAAATAGATCTGATCCTACAGTTTCTGCCATGGCCAAAAGTCCTGTATTCATACACTATCAAAAAAATTCAGCTAATAAATATTCATGATGTGATTATTTCTTAACCCTTTCCCTCTTATAAACATGTTTTCATGCATTTGCAAACAGAGCAGACCAAGATCAGACAGCTCCTAGAGGAGCCGTCTGATCAGGGTCTGCTCTGTTTGCTAATAGAATTTGATATATCTGTTTCTTTACTTTCTAAAATGTCTACAATGTTCCACCTTCCATATTTCTTTATAACTATTTTGTTAATGAATATTAAAAAGGTATTGAAATTTGACCTAAATATAGAACAGGGAAAGGGTTAATACATAAATATTCATGAGGGAAAGGGTAAAGGGGTTCACACACAAACTTCCAAAACCTTTTCCAATGTTTGGTTTTTTTCATCCCTTTTTCTTTTTTAACAGAGACGGTTTTAATTGTATCAACACTAGGCCTGACAGTTAAGAGGGAAAGTCTTCTGTCTAGTTCTACAAGATATTTTGACTTACAACACATAAAAGACATTGTGATAATTGAAGCTGTATCAATGGTAAGTATATTTTCAACAAACTGTTTAAAATGGACATATTGTCTGTGAGAGTTTCATGTAATTGAAGATTTAACCCTTTACTTTATGAATATTTATGCAAGAAATAATGACATCATGAATATTAATTAAATCAATACATGTGTATTTAAAATATATGTAGCATATTAACACAAAAACTGTAGAATCAGATCTATATTATCCAATAAGCAAACAGAGCAGAGCCTGATCAGATGGCATCTACAGTACCCGTCTGATCTGTGTCTACTCTGGAAAAGCTTAGAAGGTGTACTTATAGAGTAAAGGGGTTAGCCCTGTACATGTACCTGATATAAAAGTCTTTTCACACCTTTGCAAACAGAGAAGATCTAGATCAGACGGGTGCTGACAGCTTTAGATGTCATCTGGGTCTGCTATGGAATTGTATAGATCTGATTCTACAGTTTCTTCTAATGTAAACAAATCTTATGTTGATGTTCTATTATAAAATTTTGCTAATAAATATTCATGATGTCATTATTTCTAACATGCATTTTCATGAGGTAAAAGATTAATTCTTTCACTCTCAATTGTCGCATCTGTGATTACTTGTGCAAACAGACTGGATCTATATGAGACACTGAGTAACTCATCAAGATCCAAACTGTTTGTTACTGTGACTGTTTTTGTAAACAAAAATGAAGAAAAAGAAAAGAAAAATTGTAGCAGATGACAAAGTTTGCAGACGTCAAAAATTGGCAGCGAAACAGGAACAAAAATAATTCAATTGTAGTAGACAATAACTTTGCAGTTGATTATTATTTAGCTTGCAATACATAGGGCCCAGATACTTATCCTGAATATTTACCAGAGTTTTACCCCTTTAACACATAACCTCATATGCTATTTTTAGATCCAACTTCTTTGAATGAATCTACCAAAAAGGAGCACTTACTAGAGAAAAGGAAATTTTCAGAATTATGTAGTTTTGAAACCATTGTAATAAATAGAGCATTTGCTCCTATGGAGCAAATGCTCTATTTATCACAATGGTTTCACAAAGTGACTTTTACAGAGGCATCAAAAGGTGTCAATATGCGGGAATGGGTTAAAAAGGAACTATTGAGAATTTATTTCATTGGTTCTGTTTGGAATTTCAGCATAGCATAATTTGCCAACTCGTTTTACTTCCAAAAACTACATCCTCAAGTGATAAAAAGGTGGAAACATTACATCCATTGTTTCAAGTAAGTATAGCTAATACCCTACCCTGAATATTCAGATACCCAATCACCCATCTCCACTTGTTTGTGAAGCTGAATACATCAATTTGGTACCATTTTGGTAACTTTATCCCTTTCCCTATTCAATATTTAGTCCAAATTTCAATACCTACTGAATATTCATGGAAAAGGAGTTATAATGAAATATGGAATGTGGAATATTGTAGCCATTTTAGAAAGTAAAGAAACAGATCTATCAAATTCCACCAGCAAACAGAGCAGACCCTGATCTGACGGCTCCTATAGGAGCTGTCTGATCTGGATCTACTCTGTTTGCAAAAGCGTGAAAACACGTTTATATGAGGGAAAGGGTTAAATCAGGCTGCGTGACATAGTAGCCAATAGTATAGACTCTCATCAAACTGCTCCTTTAGGAGTTTGATCTTGGTCTGTGCTATTTGCTCTCAATCGTGTCTCTTTGAATACTATTATAGTAAAACTCCTCTAAACTGGATGTCAATTTTAGTATAAATGCTGGTCTTGAAGACAGGTGGCAGCTTAATGCAGGGTGAAAGTCATGCAGAAAGCTCCCCTAGGAGCTTTCTGCATAACATTCACCCTGCATTAAGCAGCCACCTGCCTAAAAGTATATAAATTCTTCTCTACTAGAATTCCGGTTTAGAGGGATTTTGCTGTATCTGTATCTTCATTTGAGCCATATCTTGATAATTTAATCTCCTGTCTGCTTGCAATTTTGATTTAATCCTTTACACCTTGAATATTTATTCGTGAAAATCATGATCATGAATATTCATTCCCTCAGGTTTTATAATGTCCAATGAAAAAAGTATTGTTTTCTATGGCAGAATGATCTATATTATTATACAGTGCTCCCTCTCTACAACGACACCCTTTTGGATACGAAGATTGTTTGTGTTGTTCAGAGGGAGTTGTTATAGGGAGGGAAAATCAAACATAATTAGCTTGTTTGCAGATCCCCAGAGAAGGTGTATTTCGAGAACTAAAACCGTTATGCCTCTATTAAATCCTATGTTGTGACGCTTTAGAATCTTCACAAAGTGACAATTCTAAGAAGTGGTCACAACATAGGGTTTGATGGAGGCGTGAAGAAAATACGATGGAAAACAGTTTTTTCTGGAGTCTTGTTGTTTCGGAAACAGTGACATGCGTTTTTGTAAGGGGGGAATCGTTATTGAGAGTGCCGTTGTAGGGAGGGAGCACTGTATAAGCATACAGAGCAAACCCTAATTCAAAGGCTCCTACAAGAGCCATCTGATCTGAGTGTACCCTGTTTGCCAAGGTGTTTTTACGAAGTAAAGGGTTAACAAAAGTCTACTCCAGATACATTGTGCCTATCCACATAAATGATCAAATACAGGTATGCCAATGACCAAGCTATCCAGTAAGGTGTGTAAATTCTGTTACATTATTCCATCTGCAATAAATTGATGAATATCCTAAATACAGTAAGGTAAATATGTAGTACCGACTTAGGCACATAATGTAGATCCAGATCAAACATTGTTCACAGTTATTTCAATGACACTCTATTAGCAATATTTCTTTAACAATCTAATTCTAAATCAAACTTGGTAACAGTATGTATGACCATGAATGTGGGCCAAGTTTGATTTCAGGCAAATCAGACCTGTAGATCTAGAGTAGTTTGTTTTTGAATGATCAAATTTAGCATTTTAACATAGTAGCACTTTTAATCCATTACTCAATGACTATTCTTGTAAGAATTAATAACATCATGAATATTAATTAGAAAGTTATAATAACACATGGACACAGTAATATTTGGCCGAATTGGAACAATAAGTTCAGAGTTACGTGCCCGGGTTTTCAGAAAAGCTTAGTTTACTGCATTAGCCCATTCCCTCATATAAACGTGTTTTCTCGCATTTGCAAACAGTAGACCCAGATCAGACGGCTCCTAGAGGAGCTTTCTAATCAGGGTCTACTCTGTTTGCTACTAGAATTTGAAAGATCTGTTTCTTTGCTTTCTAAAATGTCTACAATGTTCCACCTTCCATATTTCTTTATAACTATTTTGTTAATGAATGTTCAGTAGGTATTGAATTTGGCCTAAATACAGAACAGGGAAAGGGACAATGTGTATTGTTATCTAGATCTTGAACAGGTGTGATTTACAAAAGAATCAGAATAGTATGTCTAGAGTTATGACTATAAGCCCTTGATATATAACAAATAATATGTATTTCTAAAAGGTCTCTGTCTAATGCAGTAATGGACAGAATTGTTTGTCTAGATTTATGTACCCTTTATTTTCTTATTTTTGTGAAAAAAAGACATTTTACTGCATTTAACCCTTTACTCCATAAATATGCCTTTCTACACCTTTGAAAACAGAGGACTCAAATTGGACGGCTCCCGTAGTAGTGGTCTGTTCAGGGTCTGGTCGGCTTGTTTATGATCTAACTCTTTCCTTCATATAAATGCTGTTTCATGCATTTGCAAACAGAGTAGACCTGGATCAGACAGCTCCTATAGGAGCGTCTGAACAGGGTCTGTTCTGTTTGCTGATGGAATTTGATAAATCTGTTTCTTTAGTTGCTAAAATAGCTACAATATTCCACCATCCATTTTTCATTTTAACAATTTTGTATTTTGTCCATGAATATTCGGTAGGTAATTAAATTTAGAATAAACATAGAACAAACAGGGAAAAGGATAGTTTAGATATGAGTCTAGTGTTTCTGCCTTAGCATAATATTCCAGTGTCCATGTGCTGTTATTCATGATGTCATTATTTCTTACATTAATATTCATGGAGTAAAGGGTTAAAAGAAAATGTCAAATTAACCCATTCCCTCATATTGACGCATTTTGATTCCTCTGTAACAGTGACTTTTTGAAACCATTGTGATAAATAGAACATTTGTTCCAAAGGAGCAAATGCTCTATTTATCACAATGGTTTCAAAGCTATACAGTTCTAAAAAAAATCCTTTTCTCTAGTAAATGCTTCTTTTTGTTAGATTTATTCAAAGAGGTTGGATCTAAAAATAGCTTATGAGGTAATGGGTTAAGACAACAATATATGACTACATAGATGATATCAAGTAAGCAATTCAATGCCATCATGGCCCTTTTGATTTGAAATGACAAACAGTACAGACCCTGCATAATTTGCAAAAATATTGCTTGTTACACTTTCTCACGGTCAATTTGTCTGCCTCTATATTATATTGACAGTCTGTGCTTATAATTTCAGTCATTCCGTCCAAGTATTGAGGACCTAAAGACTATATACAGACAAGTGCAGACCACATTGATGATACCAAGTAATTCTGAGAATAGATAGCACCAGATAAGAAAGGCAGGAGAACCTCATAATTCTGAGAATAGATAGCACCAGATAAGAAAGGC
This sequence comes from Azorinus chamasolen, assembly GCA_963576725.1. Classification (NCBI taxonomy): domain Eukaryota; kingdom Metazoa; phylum Mollusca; class Bivalvia; order Cardiida; family Solecurtidae; genus Azorinus; species Azorinus chamasolen. The sequence continues at coordinate 97,042,625 of OY755235.1, read as the reverse complement.
AGGAGAACCTCTCTAGAACAACCACTTAACCCATTGTTTTCTACTGACACCTTTTGACACCTCTGTAAACGTCACTTTTTAAAACCATTGCAATAAAAAGATGCTTTGCTCCACTGGAGCAAATGCTCCATTTATCACATTGGTTTCAGAAGTATACAACACCAAAAATTCCTTTTCTCTTAAAAATGTTCCTTTTCAGAAGATTTATTCAAAGAGGTTTAGGAGGAATGGGTTAAAGTCCAATTCTAGATTTTTAACTCTTCTCATGCTGAAAAAACAATGGCTGTTCAATCTCTGATTTGCTGACATTTTCATTGACTTCCAGTTCATTCAACTATTGACTAATTGTCTATCAGTTTGGATCCTGGAGAGACACAAGTTAACTATTATTCAGTGACTCATATTGATCCAAGATGCTTCATATAAAAAGAGTTTGAGTATGCCTTTTCATGCCTTTGGAAACAGGGAAGACCCAGATCAGACGGCTCCTGTAGGGTCTGCTCTGTTCACTTGTGATATAATATAGATAAGATTCTATGTGTCTCATGTGCTATTATAACTACATGTATTTTTAATCTAATTAATATTCATGATGTCATTTCTCCCATGAATATTCATACAGTAAAGGGGAAACACAGATGGTAGCTCAATAAAAGACAAAAGTTAGGCAGAAACTTCCTACTGGAGCTTTCTGCGTGACTTTCATGCTGCATTAACCCTTTCCTTCATATAAATGCCTTTTCCAACATTTGCAAACAGTAGACCCAGATCATATAGCTGCTATAGGAGCCGTCTGATCAGGGTCAGCTTTGTTTGCTTATGTCATGATCTAGATCAGATTCTAAAGCCTTGTTAGAGCAAAACAATCCCATGAAAATATTACATTATGAAAATTCAGCTGATAAATATTCGTGATGTCATTATTTCTTATATAAATATCAAGGGTTAACCCTTTCCTCCATAAATATGCCTTTCTACACCTCTGTAAAAGTCACCTGTTGAAACCATTGTGATAAATAGAGAATTTGCCCTTATAGGAGCCAGTGCTGTATTTATGACAATGGTTTCAAACTACAAAATTCTAAAATATGCCTTTTCTCTAGTTATTGCTCCTTTTTGGTAGATTTATTCAAAGTGGTTGGATCTAAAAATGGCCTATGAGGTAAAGGGTTAAACAACCATCTGTTTTGAAAATGACTGTTGTATTTATTTATTAAGGTGTTGCTATAGAAAAGTTCTACAGTATATACATGTATTAACATTTTGTTAGGTGCTTTTTTATGTTTATCTATGAAACATCAAAACAAGTTTACCCTTTACTTCATGCATACTGTAATTATGTAAGAACATATCTAATGAACTCTATCATTAAACAGCGATGGGTCATCCTGCTTTGAATATTTAGCATTCAAAAGATAAATTTAGTTAACTTAGTATTTTAACCCTTTCCTTCATATAAACACTTTTTCTCGCCTTTGCACTCAGAGTAGATCCAGATCAGACAGTTCCTGTATGAGCCGTCTGGTCAGGGTCTGCTGTTTGATTGTGAACAACAGATCTCGCGCTACAGTTTCTACCAATTCTTGTGTACATATGCCATTATAAAAAATAGCTAATAAATATTCATTATGTCATTATTTCTTATATGAATATTCAACAGGGAAAGGATTAAAAGATATGGATAGTCAAGTAACCGATACAGTAGAACCCCTCTAATGGGACCACTTAATGAATAAAAATGGGTGCCTTTATAAGCAGGTGGTTGCTTAATGCAGGACAAAAGTAATCCAGAAAGCTCCTCTAGGAGCTTTCTGCATTACTTAGTGTCCCGCATTAAGCTACTACCTGCATCTAGCACCCAGAATTATACCTCTTTTAGGTGGTTGCATTAGCGGGGTTTTTACTGTAGTTGTACGAAGCTGTTTGTAAACACCATCCATCTCCTGTTCACTCCATAAATATCCTATCGGAGCCCTCTGATCAGGGTCTGCTCTGCTTGCTTTATGATACAGATACAATTCTAGTTTTTGTCATGCCCGAAAATTCCTGTGTACACTGTTAATGGCTTTTATAACAATCTAATTCAAATTCATGACATCATAATTTCTTACATGAATATTCATGGAGTAAAGGGTTAAGTCATAAGATTGACAGAGTGATTGTAGAACTTAGATATAAATAATTATTTTGCAGCCCCCAGTATATCGGGGGGGAAAAGTAACGTTACATAACGTTATCTTAGTCTTTGGTGCCATATACAATTATGTCGTCTGTAACAGTGACGTCACGTCATAACATTTTGTTTGAATACATAATAAAAGGTCAAATCTGGATCACAATGTGTAGAGTATATCATAATTCTCCACAGGATGAATGGTCATACAATGATATGTTCTCACTTTTTGGGGGATGAGAAATCAGCTATGCCTGCATAAGATTGTTTGCCATGTCCAAGTACTTGCATAACCTTATGCATTACCTATGTCTGAGATTAAAACGCAGATATCATCATCATATATGTAGTATTGAATAGACTTCCTTTTTAGACAGATATTTTTACTGTAAAATAGATCAGATATATTTAATAAGAAATGTTTGTACCGTATGTATTTGTATGTAAAATATGATTTTGTTTTTTAAACTCTTGATTAACCTTTTACTCCATCAATACACCTTTCTACGCCTTTGTAAACAGAGGAGACCCAGATCAGACAGCTCCCGTAGTAGCCATCTGATCGGTGTCTGCTCCGTTTGCTTATGAAATTATATAGATACAAGTCTACGGTTTATGCCATGTCCAGAAGTTAATGTGTCCATGTGATATTATAACAATTAATCTAATTAGTATTAATGGCGTCATTATTTCTTACATGAATATTCATGGACTAAAGGGTTAAAGAGATCATTATAATATCCTTCTGAAGCCACTGCTTATTAGAATGTATATTTATGATGGTATTTAGGAAGGTAAGGGATTTCATAAGTATTCCGACAGACACCTGGGCAAATAGTGCAGACCCTAATCAAATTGCTTCTGAAGGAGTCATTTGATCAGGGTCAACACTATTTGCTACAATGTCAGTCTAATGTAAAGTTATCAGAATGGTGTCATACTGAATTATTCAGCTTTTCAAACCTATGGAGTTGGAGATTGACTGTTGGAATACTTAGGGTAATTAAGGTGGTGAGATAGTATTAGCACTAGCTATCAGAAAATGGTATTTAATGCATGTACTACAAAAAGTCATTTTTTCTCTGACAATTTAATTGGTTATTTATATTAATTTATTTGCATTTATCAAAGACATTGACAATCCTGTCGAAACCGACATTCCAAATCCCAATTAAATGTGCCTGTCTGATTTTTTAAACAGCGATTACAAAACATCTTTCAGATTAAAGTTATTCAATATCATCCAAACTTTTATTCATGACAATTCTTAAAACAAATTTGAGAGTCAAGAAATGAAAGTGCTAGGTGAGCAATGATACACGGACAGACTGACAGATGGACTGACAGGTAAGAAACTGTATGTCCCATGCAACTTTGTTGCATGGGGCATAATTAAGAAAATTGACTTATGTGTCAAATGATAACAAAGAATGTAACTGCTTGTTGCAGACATGGTCAGGGTTGCCACGTGTCGGGGAAAAGTCAGGGAAATTTAAATTTTTTCAAGGTCGGGGAATTTTGAGAACTGTCAGGGAATTTTGAAAATATAGGCAAATGTCAGGGAATTGTCAGGGAATTTTGAAAACATGAGAATGAATGTTATATATTTTAAAAGATCCATAATGTATTACAGAATTATGACAGGAAGACCAAATTACGCGATGAAATGTGTCAGGGAAATTTGAAATCATGTCAGGGAAATGTCAGGGAATTTTATTTCATCTGGTTTGTGGCAACCCTGATAGTCTGTTCAAATTTGATCTAAATGTTGACCTTTAGCCTGCCACATATTTTTTATCACCCTACCCTCTTTGTATATTAATTTGGCAAATCTTTACAAAAATATACAGGATATGCGGAAATGATTTTCCTAGGCAAAAGCATAGAACATGCAGGCATGGATTTTCCATGGCAAACAGTGCAGACTCAGATGAGAGCTCCTGGTATAGATCTCTTATCTGGGTCTATACTATTTGCAAGTGCCCAGCGGGCTATGGGTTAATAGATGGTTACAGTATCCTGTAATTTGTTTCCATGTGTCTATGCAATTTGTTTGTATGTGCCATATTTACTTGAACATATGTTACGAAATGTTAAGTTTGCTTAACCCTTTCCTCCATAAATACGCCTTTCTACACCTCTGTAAAAGTCACTTTATAAAACCATTGTGATAAATAGAGCATTTGCTCCTATAGGAGCAAATGCTCTATTTATCACAATGGTTTAAAAACTACACAATTCTAAACTTTTCCTTTTCTCTAGTAAATGCTCCTTTTCGGTAGATTTATTCAGACAGGTTCGGTCTAAAAATAGCCTATGGAGGAAAGGGTTAAAGTTTTAATATCTACAAAAAGCAGGAGCACTGCATGCAGGGAACAGCGCTCGTCTGTTCATTATAAGATTTGCGTGAATAGTAAAGAAGTAATAGCAAGCAACAACAAGCAACAACAATGATGACAATAGCTCGTATTATTTTCTTTGAAAAACAGTTATTAAAAACTATTTATTAAAGAATCACTTGATATTTTGCCGCACGGTTTTGTGCAATACCCATAAGATCTGTTGATTGTAGAAAAGAATCATCGCAGCTTTTTTTATACGCCCACCTAATAAAGGTGGTCGTATATTGTCGTGGCCCTGTCCGTCCGTCCGTCCGTTCGTTCGTTCGTTCGTTCGTCCGTCAACATTTTGTTTGTCCGCTGTTTTCTGGGAAAACTATTTGACAGATATTAATGAAACTTCACACAAATGTTTAATGCATCAAGATCTCAAGCTGAGTTGATTCTGAGGTTCATTTGATTTTTCATTTCAGAGTTATGGCCCTTGTTTTAAAAAAATGCAAATAGTTTGTCCGCTGTTTTCTGGGAAAACTATTTAAAAGATATTAATGAAACTTCACACAAATGTTTAATGCATCAAAATCTCAAGCTGAGTCGATTCTGAGGTTCATTGGAATTGTCGTTTCGGAGTTATGGCCCTTTTACTTAAAAATAGTGCAAATACATGCAAATAGTTTGTCCGCTGTTTTCTGGGAAAACTATTTGACAGATATTAATGAAACTTCACACAAATGTTTAATGCATCAAGATCTGAAGCTGAGTTGATTCTGAGGTTCATTGGATTTTTCATTTCAGAGTTATGGCCCTTGTCCTTAAAAAATATGCAAATAGCTTGTCCGCTGTTTTCTGGAAAAACTATTTGAGAGATATTAATGAAACTTCACACAAATGTTTAATGCATCAAGATCTGAAGCTGAGTCAATTCTAAGGTTCATTTGATGTGTCGTTTCGGAGTTATGGCCCTTGTATTTAAAAAATAATGCAAATACATGCAAATAGTTTGTCTGCCGTTTTCTGGGAAAACTATTTGAGAGATATTAATGAAACTTCACACAAATGTTTAATGCATCAAGATCTGAAACTGAATTGATTCTGAGGATCATTTGATTTTTCTTTTCAGAGTTATGGCCCTTGTCCTTAAAAAATAATGCAAATACATGCAAATAGTTTGTCTGCTGTTTTCTGGGAAAACTATTTGAGAGATATTAATGAAACTTCACAAAAATGTTTAATGCATCAAGATCTGAAGCTGAGTTGATTCTGAGGTTCATTTGATTTTTCATTTCAGAGTTATGGCCCTTGTCCTAAAAAATATGCAAATAGTTTGTCCGCTGTTTTCTGGGAAAACTATTTGAGAGATATTAATGAAACTTCACAAAAATGTTTAATGCATCAAGATCTGAAGCTGAGTTGATTCTGAGGTTCATTTGATTTTTCATTTCAGAGTTATGGCCCTTGTCCTAAAAAATATGCAAATAGTTTGTCCGCTGTTTTCTGGGAAAACTATTTGAGAGATATTAATGAAACTTCACAAAAATGTTTAATGCATCAAGATCTGAAGCTGAGTAGATTTTGAGGTTTATTTGATTTGTCGTTTCGGAGTTACTTAAAAAATAATGCAAATATATGCATATAGTCGTTCGCTGTTTTCTAGCAAAACTGTTTGACAGATATTAATGAAACTTCATACACATGTTTAATGCATCAAGACCTGAAGCTAAGTCGATTCTGAGGATCATTTGATTTGTTGTTTCGGAGTTATGGCCCTTGCACTTAAAAAAATAATGCAAATCTATGCAAATATGAGGATGGCCATAACTTTTCATTTAAAATGATATTTACTTCAATTTTTTTATATGGTTAAACCTTAATGTGAATTTTCACATATATTGCGGGGGTTTTGATATGTCATTTTATTCTAAAGTTAAGGTCCTTGAACTTTGTGTGTTCGTTGCTTTGTTTGTCGGTCAACTTTTAGTTTGTCTGTTGTTTTCTGGGAAAACTATTAAAATGATATAAATGAGACGTAACACAAATGTTTTAAGCAACAAAATTTGAAGCTGAGTTTATTTTGAGGTTCATTCAGTTTGTCTTTACAGAGTTATGGCTGTTGCACTTTACAAAAATCTGCAAAAATGAGGATTAGCTGTAACTTTTTTATTTAATAAGATATTCACTTCATTTTTTTTAAAAAATAGTATCACCTTAATATGGAAATCAAGATCTGAAGCACAGATTAGAAAATGTCAACACTTATAAGGCATGTTGAATCAGAGTACGTTTGCAAGTGGGCGTATTATGTACCGTATGCGGTACTCTTGTTTCAATTGTATGTTGTCAATAAATTTAATGCATTGAGAAAAAAATTGGCACCCCTTATTCCCTTGCAGATTGAAAATTTCAAAAATTAAGAATTTTCGTCCTAAAATAGAAAACCTCTGTACTATATATTCCTAAAACTTGTTATGCCTTTGCAAACAGGGTAGATCCAGACCAGAAAGCTCCAGTAGGAGCTGTCTGATCAGAGTTAGCTCTGTTTGCTGACATGTTAGTTCTTGCTGTATACTGTTTGGCAATATATTTCCTTATTTTATATTTTAATACACATAATATTTAATATAAACCATAATTGGATGGAGTCTTACATTAATATTCATGAAAGGGTTAATTAACCCTTTCCTTCAAATAAACATTTTTCAAGCATTTGCAATCAGGGTAGACCCATATCAGACGGCTCCTATAGCAGTCTGATCAGCGTCTGCTGTGTTTGCTTTTGACATGATACAGATCCGATTCTAGTTTTTGTCGAAGCAAATTATTCCCTTGAAAATTTTACATTATAAAAATTCAGATAATAAATACAGTAAAAACTTGATACTATGAACACTCAAATACAAACCATTATTGATCTTTAACACAGATAGCAGCTTAATGCAGGGTGAAAGTAATGCAGAAAGCTCCTCAAGGAGCTAACTGCATGACTTTCACCCTGCATTAAGCTGCCACCTGCCTACAAAGACAAATTCTTCATTACTAATATTCCGTAGTATCTTGTTTTTACTGTATACATAATATCAGTATTTTTACATGAATACTGAATAGGTAAAGGATTAGCACTAGAAACAAAGTTTCAGGAAACAATTTTTAGACAAGTACGGTACATGAATATATACTGAATGGTCCAGTGATGCATTTTACACTAAATACAAATTTTGAGAAAACTGCCATTTGTGAAAAACTGTTGTTTTTTATTCCCCATTTGAAACTGTTATTGAATGCATCAACTCATATGCATTGAAGGGAAACTTTGTGACCTCTTTCCAAGAAATAACAGACTGTCAAATGCTCAAAGTGAAAATCCTTTAAATTTTGTGGGAAATGTAGTTACATAATTACATCAACCTGTAATACATTGTATATGCTATTTTTTTAAGAATCTGTAATGTATTATTGTTGTTATATCTTTTCTCTCTGGTACATAATATTGTTTGTCATCGTTTTGTGACTAAACTAATGTGCATTTAATTAAGTTTGTGTCAAAAAGTATGTGTTTGTATAATGTGTATTAATTTAACATGTGATATTTAAAAGAACCAGACCTGTTGTTTTTTATGCCCGAAATACATTGAAAGTTTCGATGAACTTTTATATAATTCTAAAATAAGACTGTTAAAAGCATTATAAATGGAGGTCCGATGTATCAGTGCTTTACACTGTGCATCTCAAAGAACCTGAGAAACTCAGTCGATGATAAGAAAAGAGCATCGCGCCCAGGTTTCTCTGTATTCCTCCACTCTCTCTTGGGCGTCCATTTAGCCGCTAGCGAGCAGAAACAGACGTTAATCAACACAAGCAAACAAACGTCACTACCTTCACAGGAAAACCCCCTCAGCCTGGCCCTTCTGAGTCTACCACAGGAATCAAACCTGGGTTAAAATTCAGAGAACTGTAAATAGCCCTTCACCTGATAGAGACCCCCTTTAGAGTGCTTTGCAGAATGGACCCAGATCAGACAGCTTCTGACTACTGTCTGCCTTGTTTGCTTATAGACTACAGTAGAACCTGTCCTAAGAGGCCATTCATTTATTGAACATAGATGTCTTAAAAAAGCAGGCAGTTGCTTTATGCAGAATGCTCCTATAGGAGCTTTCTGCATTATTTTTTACCTACATTAAGCTACCACCTGCCTTACAGATCCATAACCTCTTTTTGATGGCCACTTAACCCTCTACTCCATAAATACGCCTTAACAAACAGAGTAGACCCAGATCAGACAGCTCCTGTAGGAGCCGGGCGTCTGATCAGGGTCAGCTCTGTTTGCTTATGATATAACAAAGATTAAATTCTTCAGTTTGTGCCATGGCCAAATATTCCTGTGTCTGTGTGCTATTATGACAATCTTATTAATATTCATGACTTCATTATTTCTTTCATGAATATTCATGGAGGAAAGTGTTAAGACAGGTTCTACTGTATCTAACTTTTAATTTTAAACTACACGTATTTGTCTTTGCAATAAGAAAATTCATAATGGTAAGAGTGTGCCATAAATATTCATCAGGTAAAGGGTTAACTCTTTTGCTGCCAATGGTAAATCTGTGAATACCTATGCAAACTGTTTGGATCCAGATGAGATATATATATCTATCTTCTGTTTAACACTTTCCCCGTTCTATGTTTATTCCAAATTTCAATACTTCATTTAGAAAATAGTTAAAAAAGAAATATTTAAGGTACTACATTGTAGACATTTTAGAAAGCAAAGAAACATCTATCATATTCTATAAGCAAACAGAGTAGACCCTGATCAGACGGCTCCTCTAGGAGCTGTCTGATCTGGGTATACTCTGTTTGCAAATGCGTGAAAACACTTTTATATGAGGGAAAGGGTTAATGTAAAACCCTCGTTGGGACGTACACATGTTGCACGTCAAGCTGTGGAAAATGTTGATAAAAATGCAAGATCAAAGATAAAAAGAAGTGAATGAAGGAGTGTTAAACTAGAAAATTGTGTCTGTAAGACACAACGATGCCCCCGTGTAGGACTAGGTGCTTGCCTAGCTGCACGTAAAATTCCTAAGTCATTTGACCTTCAGGTTTGACCTTGGGCTTGCAGGCAGCGTGGGCGGGGCGTGTAATGTAAGTATGGATGGTGTTTAATGTGTATATGCAATTCCATGCCAATAGCTATAGCGATTAGTGAGATATAAGACGATGAAAAAACTGTGACAACCAACTGCACATAAAATTCCGAAGTCATTTGACCTTGACATTGGACTTCCGGGCAGCATGGGTTGGGTGTGCAATGAAAGTATTGATGGTATTTAATGTGTATATGCAATTCCATGCGAATAGCTTCAGTGGTTAGGGAGATATAAGACGATAAAAAAATGTGACAACCAACGTACTGCACGTAAATGTGACAACAAACTGCACGTAAAATTTCAAAATAATTCCCGAGTCATTTGACCTTGACATTGGGCTTGCGGGCAGCATGGGTTGGGTGTGCAATGAAAGTATAGATGGTATTTAATGTGTATATACAATTCCATGCGAATAGCTACAGTAGTTAAGGAGATATAAGACGATGAAAAAACTGACAACCAACTGCACGTAAAATTTCCAAGTCAATTGACCTTGACCTTGGACTCGGGGGCAGCATGGGCTGGGTGCGCAATGAACGTATGGATAGTGTTTAATGTGTATATGCAATTCCATGGCAATAGCTACAGTGGTTAGGGAGATATAAGACAATGAAAAAACTGAAAACCAGCTGCACGTAAATGTGACAACCAACTGCACGTAAAATTTCCAAGTCATTTGACCTTGACCATGGGCTTGCGGGAAGCATGGGTGGAGTGCCAAATGATAGCACAGATGGTAACTGATGTGTATGTGAAGTTTCATGTGCATAAGTATAGAAATTACTGACATATAACACTTGAAAAACTGTGACAACCAACTGCACCCAAAAGCGTGACAGACGGACGGACAGATGGACGGACATGTGCAAAACATAATGCCCCCTGACTATCGTCAACAGGGACATAAAAGGGGTTAAAAGTAAAAGATCTCTTCATTTTCGTTTGCAATGGCGAGATGTGCTCAGTGCTGCTGACAGCTGCATTGAACTGGTCTATGTTCGTGAGAGAGACGATATCCGGTGGAAGATTGTTCCAGATGTAGACAGTCCTGGGGGAAGTAAGAATACTTGTAGTAGTCAGTTTTGGCTGATATCAGTCTGTAAGAGAGATTTGGAAATGTCTAGAATGTCCTGTTACAGGGATGAGAAAGTCTTCGATGGGAATGGCCAAAAATTATTTGTGAGTTTGAACATTAATGAGAGTCTAGCGTCAATGCGTCGAAATTTAAGGATTGTAGCATGTTTGTAACACTTGAAGTTTGGCCATAGTCATGCATTATCCAGCGTGCCGATCTTTACTGTACTGCCTCTATTTGATCAATTTGGGTCTGTGTATATGGCGGCCATACTCTATTGAGGGTCTTGCAATTGTCTTGTAAGCATTTTTCCTCAGAGGTTCTGAGCGTACTTTTATATTTCTGCGGAGAAAGTCAAGAGTTTGGTTTGCCTTTTTTGTAACTCTGTTTTTGTGGTCCTCCCAGGATGCCATGTGAAATATCCACTCCAAGGTACTTTGCCGAGTCTACAGACTGTAGCTGTGTGTCATTAAGGTAGTACTGGGTGGAGATAACCCGTTTTCTTTAAGTTTATCCCCACTAGCACATTTGACACAGAGACGGGATTATAGAAATAAAGCTCCCGACCGCTAAATTTTTATTTGTTAATTACAAAAAGGGAGATCATTCATTCATACACGAAGCGACACATCAAAACCTTTAGTGCAGAACTTCAGATGGTGTTCAACAATGAGGTATGACAGAGAAAAGGTCCGAAAAAATTCATTTATTAAAACAAGTCAGATTTTGACCAAAATAACAAAGGGCAATAACTCCAAAAATACTGAAGATATAGAAGTTATAGACCTTTTGCACTGCACTTGTGGTCAGTGTGATCTATCTGTATATGAAGTTTGAAGTCAATAGCTTTTATATATTTGATGTTATGATCCAGACAAACCAGATTTTGACAAATCTAACAAAGGGCAATAACTCAAAAATACTGAAAACAGAGTTATGGACCTTGTGCACTGCACTTGTGGTCAATCTGTTCTACCTGTATATGAAGTTTGAAGTCAATAGTTTTTATACTTTGAAAGTTATGATCCAGTCAAGCCAGATTTTGAATAAAATAACAAAGGGCAATAACTCCAAAAATGAAGACAGAGTTACGAACCTTGTGCATTGCACTTACGGTCAACGTGATCTATCTGTATATGAAGTTTGAAGTCAATAGCTTTTATACTTTGGAAGTTATGATCCGGACAAGACGGACGGACGGACATGGTGACTCCAGTATACCACCCCAAACTTCGTTTGTTGGGGTATAGTAACTATGCAAACAGTTTGGATCCAGACGAGACGCCGAATAACTCCTCAGGATCTAAACTGTTTGGTGTTATGATCATCTTTTGTTATTAAACAAAAAAAAAGAAAATTCAAAAGTAAACATCAAGAGCCGCGTGCTTGTCCAGCTAAATTAAAACTTTTTTTAAAAAGGGTCATAACTCCAAAAAAATTAAATCAAGAGTTATGGTTCTTATGTAGGGGCCTTCTCCTCAACGAGATCTACCCACCTATGAAGTGTTATATTGATACCTCTTATACTTTTCGAGTATTGAGCTACATTAAAGTTTTTGCATGCCACCACCGACGAGTACGACGACGACTACGACCCAGTGATCACAATAGCTCATTTTCTTCGAAAAAAGACAAGCTAAAAATTGAGCACACGATAAACTTTAAAGACAATATTTGGCGATGAGAGTTGATGTCTGCTCTCTCTGGACACAAATATTGTACTGTTTAAAGCCAGAGTTACGTTCGAGCATGTATGTGCATGTTGTAAGGTGAAACGTCGGTAGGCCCTACAGGTCAAAACTACATTTAACATCTGTTGTGCAGATTGATAACTGTACTTGAGGTTTGGACTTAACTCCACTGTTTTGTCTGTCAATTCTACTTCCAGTCTATCAGTTGTGAAAATTTCTGAAAACTTTGCTGCAATACTGCATATAGGATTTCTATCATACATCATAGACTTGTAGAACAACGCAATTACCGTCCTACACAATTTCAATGGCAAGATCACAGAGCCAAGGTCACTCAGGTATTTTTAGTTTTTACCTCTGTCACGCATTGTAACAAACTGTTGTCCATTTGTATCAATGCAGAGGCTGACCCGAGGCTACTCTGCTGATTAGAGGCTACTCTGCCGATCTGAGTCTGTCATCTCTTTGCTAAATAATGTACTGAATTACCTTTTTGTGATACTAAGTGGCAAATGCTTTCAATTTATCTGTCCAGTCTTCTAACAATCATTTTTTTCTATTATGAACTGCATTATCATATTTGAGATTGAATTTAAATATTCCACTCCCAATGCCCAATTTCTGATCGTTTTTCCATACAAATTGAATCCATGAGATGCCAAAACAACTCAGTACACTGTATTCAACATACTGTAGTCTCGCTAATATGACCATTCAAAAGAAGTATAATGCTGGATTTTTAAAACACGTTACACCTGAATGTAGGACAAAATTTATGCAGAGCTTTCTGCATTACTTTTGCCCTGTTTTTTAAGCGATCACTTACTCACTGTGGTGCAAGCTGTACGGTCGCGAATGTTTAGACTTTTCCAAGATGGCGGACGAACAGAAGGCTGAAAGGTAAGCATCACATTTTTACACTTTTTAAACAATGTAGATTTTTCTTTCCGTCTTTTAGTTGGTGTCATAACACAGAATTATAACGCCCGTCAACAGCGGTTTACCTCCTAATGGTTCATGTCTATGTGTAAGGCTCAAAATCTTCCGTAAACAATGCAGCAACCGAAAATCAGAAATCGAATCGAGAAGGAGGTCATATTTTGCCTCATTGTAAGCTTACCAATAACGCTAAGCCTTTTCTAACACTGTGGGTATATGCATTTGAGTCCGATATTAACGTTGAGTTACTTAGTTTGAAGCACAAATCTACATTTTGTCTTTTTGAGAGGATTGAAAAAAAATGTCGAGTGTACGGTTTAGCCCGTAGTGGTAAAAGTCCACTGTACGGTTTAGACCCGATCTATTTTGTACGGTTTAGACACGATTTTCTTACAAAATCTGTACGGTATAGACACATACAAATACTAACGTTTGAATATGCGTCGTAGGTCTAGATAGTGTAGATCAGTGTTGATATTCCTTCACACAATGCCTATTTGCGATTTGGACAGTATATTACAAACAATTAGGATCGAGAACAGAAGCATAGCATATAATCTGGATCTATACTGGTTAACATTTGAAGACGATGTTATACTTAAAAAGTTTTGAAGTGAATTGTTTTTTAAGTTTAACTGATTGGGTATTTGAGTAAAAGTGTTTTACCCGTTTCAGTCCTAATGCAAATACAGAGTGTCTGAAATTAAGTCAAGCACTTTGTACTGTTACTTTACATTACTTTACATATCTTTTCAGATTATTTGCCTGTTACTATTGCGAGACAAAGGAAACCATCAGCCACTGTGTAGATGCCAATCCGAGAAATCCAATGAAAATTAGAAGAAAAGAGCTAAGTCATATAGCTATCGGAAAAGTCGGGGCAACGTACATTAACTTTTAATGTAATACCAGACATTTTGAAATAAACAAGCAAAATAATTCTAAATGGTGAAATGCAAACCATTGAAATTCAAGATATTGACGAAGATTTTAGACTTGGCAATTTATTTAGTCCAATAAATATATGTTTTTTTCTCATTAACTTGTTATCCTTTTCTGTTATATAATTATTTCACCTTTAAAATGCATGTATGTCCTACGAAATGGCATTTAAGCATTCCATACAGACTCAGCCCAAATCCGTCATCGCGAAACTGACGAGATATCGACCAAGTGCTAAATTACATCAACTCAACTAAATGCCTGTAAAACATAATCCGAGGGTAGGTTCGTTTTTCTTACAGATGATACAGATTAACCATTATGTTCGCTAAATGAATTGCCGGCATGTCAAAATCATGTTAGTTAAACTTAAAAATCAATTCACTTCAATTTTTAAATTAAAACATTGTCCTTAAATGTTTAATAACCAGTATATACCCAGGTCATGTTCTACCCATAATTCTATTCTGGTTTTCCAGCTATCTTACTGAAAGAATGCAACGTGTAATTTTACCTGGTACCTTCTCTGACTGGAATACTATTAAGCTGGTGTTCCACAAGGATATATATTAAGTCCATTGTTATTTATTGTTTTTATAAATGATATTGTTAGCGACATTGGATGGAACATTCGTTTGTTTGCTTACGATACTAGCTTGTTTAGTGTAGGTATTACTCCCGTACATATGGCAACAAATATCAATAATAATATATTAAAAAGGCAGATAAATTGCTAGTTGAATTCAATCCTAAGAAGACTGAGTCGTTAATAATCTCGAGAAAAATGTCTCATCCGTATATATGCAAGGCCATCAAATTCCTGAAGTAAATTCACATAAGCACATTGGCGTTCATCTCTCACGTGATCTAGCATGGCACTGTCATATCGAATATATCGCTACTAAGGCATGGACAAGAATAAATGTCATGCGAAAACTCAAATTCACTTCGGACAGATATTCCCTTGAAACAATCTACGTATATTTCGTGATACCTATTTTAGAATACGATGACACTATAACTGTAATGCCAGAGAATCTAACAGTTTTGAAAAAAATCAATATGAAGCTACCCGTATAGTAACTGGGACAACTAAATTGGTTTCTGTTGGTAAATTATTGCATGAAGTTGGATGCCTTGAAACCAGACGTAAAACACAGACTTATTCTCTTTTATAAAATGGTGTTTCATTTAACTCCAAAATATCTCACAGAACTGGTACCTGAAGCGGCTGGAAGTGTTTCTCGATATTTAATATTAAGAAACGCTGGTGATATTCAACCTCTGGCCTGTCGCACAGCCCATTATAGCAACTCTTTCCTCCCTGCAACAATACAGGAATGGAACAACCTCCCCGAAAATGAAAAACAATCTTCTACTCTAAACGCATTCAAAACGTCTTTGAATATCATTTATTACGGTGTCAGAAAACAGCAGCTCCTGCACAAGAGGCTTCGTACAAACTGCAGTTCCTTGAACCATGACCTATTCTCAAAAAACATATCTGACACTGCCTTGTGTACATGTGGCCTCGTTGAGAACGCATCGCACTTCTTCTTAAGCTGTTGCAAATACATGTATACCAACGAAGGAAACCAACGAAGGAAAACAACTTTTTGATGATGTTGCCAGATTCACTACTCCGTCCCTGTCTGTCTTTCTGTTTGGTGATTCTCTTTTAAATTATAATACAAACATCATTATAGACGAAGCTGTACATCGGTTTATCCAAACCTCAAAACGATTCTAATAAACTCGGTAACGCTCACCTTCTTTCGAATGTGCTTGTACTGCTCAGAATCCTTGACCTCTCTACATATATGTGTCAACCTTCGTTTCCTTTTTTTGTTTCTTTTATTTATTTATTTGTCTTTTATTTTATTCTGAAGTATCTTTCTCAAAAAGTTTTTGTATAAGCTGATATATCCTGCTTAATTAATTTAATTAGTTTTTCAGTACAATTAATATAGTACAATAACGGGCAGTCATTTCTGCATAAAGCGAGTGAAGTTGTTACGGTGATGGGGGAGAAACACAATAAGCAGTCTCGTTTTCGTTTCCATCCTTTTCTTTTCTTTCCTTTGTGTTATCATTACAATATTCATGCAAATATTTAAAAATAAAATACGTTTAAACCAATTATATACTGTGCTTCTGATCTCGATCCTAATTGTTTGTGATATGCTGTCATAATCGCAAACATGCATTGCATGAAGGAAGATCCATAATAAATAGTTGGGATTATACTATCTAGACCTACGGCGCAGATTCAAATGGTAGCATTTGTTTTGTGTCTAAACCG
This sequence comes from Azorinus chamasolen, assembly GCA_963576725.1. Classification (NCBI taxonomy): domain Eukaryota; kingdom Metazoa; phylum Mollusca; class Bivalvia; order Cardiida; family Solecurtidae; genus Azorinus; species Azorinus chamasolen. The sequence continues at coordinate 97,026,020 of OY755235.1, read as the reverse complement.
TACAGTTTTTCGAAAGAAAATCGTGGCTAAACCGTACAAAAAACATCGGGTCTAAACCGTACAATGCACTTTTACCTCTAATGGCTAAACCGTACACTCTCCAAAAGACAAAATGTAGATCTGTGCCACAAACTAGGTAACTCAACGTTAATATCGGGCTCAGATGCATATATCCACAGTGTTAGAAAATGTTTAGCGTATTTGGTAAGCTTACAATGAGGCAAAATATGACATCCTTCTCGATTCGATTTCTGACTTTCAGTTTCTGCAAAGTTTACCGAATATTTTTAGCCTTACACACAGACATGAACCATAAGGGGGTGCGCCGCTGTTGACGGGCGTTATAATTCTGTGTTATGGCACCAATTAAATGACTGAAAGAAAAATCTACATAGTTTAAACAGTGTAAAAATGTGATGCTTACCTTTCAGCCTCGGTTTTGTCCGCTATCTTAGAAAAGTCTAAACATTTGCGGCCGTACAGCTTGCACCACAGTGTTACTTGTACATATTATTATGGTTATAAATTATGGGATCGCATTATCGAGACTTTATGGTATTTTATATCAAACGGTAGATTGAACAATGTAGTAGTCTAACACATTTTAATGTTATGCTTGATGACTTTAATAGCGCACATCACAACACAGTAGGCATTTCAGTTACTTGATCTGTCGACGAAAAACCTTGTAGCAGTGCAATTGCTCCTCACAAGTTTGATTGATCTGACAGCGATTCAACGGGAATCATTTATCGATAAACTCATTTATTCAGAAAAAATACGCGCAATTGCAATTATGGGTACATTTTCGGCACCAGATTACATTGTCTTTTTCGGAACTATTGGAATATCCTTTACGATTGGATTGGTGTTTGCGATACTTGAGAGAAGGAAAGCAACTCCTGATGATTATTTCCTGGCTGGGCGTAAGGTCAGAATTCTCCCTGCCGCCCTGTCTTTCGTGGTTACATTTCAGTCATCACTTATGATACTTGGAGCCCCAGTGGAAGTTTATTTATACGGGACAGCATATTGTTACTACATCGTTGGAATTTTTTTATCCTATGTGTTTGCAGGAATTGTTGTGGTACCTGTATTTCACTCACTGCAACTTACAAGTGTCTACAAATATTTTGAGATCCGTTACCGAAACAATGTTGTCAGATACATGGTTATGTCAGGGGCTGTTATCTACGTTTTATTTTACGTAGCCACAGTAACATATGGAACCTGTGTGGCACTGGAAATTGTGATAGGAATGCCTTTCTGGGCTACTGTTCTCCTTTATACAACAGTTTCAACCATATACACATCTGTTGGTGGAATAAAAGCGGTGATTTGGACGGACGTTTTTCAATTGTTTATCATGGTCACAGGAGTGCTTGCCGTTCATATTAAAACATCAACAGAGACGGGTGGTCCAGGAGAGATTTTCCGTATTGCGAAAAATCAACTAAATGCAGATAACTTCAGATTTGATGTAACTACTCGCTATAATATTTGGAATGTTTCATCAGGATCGTTTTGTATATTTCTCTACTGCGCCTACGCACAGGCCGGAATCCAACGCATTAACTCCACACCAACTGTGAAAACAGGACGATGGCTTTATATTATATCTGGGCCAATTTTTGCTGCCATTTGGTTATTGACAGCATTACAAGGCGTGGCAGTGTTTGCGTATCACTCAAAAAACGGATGCGACGTGATAGGATCTGGAAGTATTGAAAATGTTAACGGTCTCATGCCTTTAACAGTAATATATTTATTCCAGAATGCTCCAGGCATGGCAGGATTGTTCATTGCCTCTCTGTCCAGCGCTGTACTTAGCACATTATCCTCCTGTCTAAACAGCTTGTCTGCAATCACATACGAGGATATAATCAAAGTAAAATTTCCGGACGTTTCTGAACAAACAGCAACTTTAGTGTCGAAAATTGTTGTCATTATATACGGATTTATCGGTATGGCATTAACGTTTGTCATTTCTCAGATCCCTGGAAGCGTAAATAGTATATTTGTGGCATGGATGGGATGTATGGAGGGACCGACTGTTGCTATCTTTTTGATGTCTACAATGTTTAGAAGGTCAACAACCAAAGGGATGGTCATTGGCGGGCTAACTGGAATGGCTGTCACGTTGTGGATTTCCCTTGGAAGAATGCTCTCAAATATTCCACCCGATCCAGTCCTGCCATCTGGGCCAGTAGATAACTGCTCGGCCAATATTTATTCGACAATAATCCAGACGTCTTTCTTTAACAATTCAAATACAGACGTATATACAGGATATGCCACGGGAAATAATCATTCTTTATTCGGAAACATGACCTTTATTCCAATAAATTCAAATAATCTGAATCTCCTTTCACCTTTACAAAAATTCTATTCTGTTTCTATAATGACTTATTCATTTATTGGCATGATGGTTACAATTATGGTTGGAATTGCGGTGAGTCTAATGACAAAACCGCCGACGATCATAGATGAGCGTTGTCTGTTTTCGTTCGCCAAACATGTTCTTGGAGAAGACGGTCGACCTATACGTGAAGATGACAAGGAGGAAATGAAACCTATGAACATGGAAATCATGTAACAGAGGTCCAGATAAGATGCGTAAATTAAAACATTTTCAGGAATAACTCCTTTATATCTCCACCGAACCCTTGGTTGTGACTACTCTTTAAAATCAGGTGGAGAAAGGAGGATTTTGGTATCTGAGTACGCATATTTATCTGTTGCTCTGAAAAATACATAGCGTATATCAATGGCATATTGCATAACGTTTGTAAATTGATTCTGTCAGTGAAATTTGTGATAACCATTGCTAACAGATTGGATCATCAGGCGCAACTGAAAGTATTATTTTAAACTGCGCCTGTTCATATGGTGAAACGCGTCACGCATTGTTAACGTAGTAATTAAACAGTTTTATAGCCATATAACATCATTTAGTCTTCTTTTAATACACATATAGCCTTTTCCGGTTGTATTTTGCACTTTTGCCAGTTATATAATATATATACATATAAACATTAAATCTATATATAGAGGATCTTACATGAGTGTTCATTACAAATTATTTTATGAAACGAGTTTACTATAATAATATGACACGAGCTTTAGCGAGTGCCATATTCGTGATAGTAAACAAGTTTCATGAAAACAACTTGTAATGAACACGAATGTGAGATTATTTTTATCACATAAGCCTTTAAATGCCATAGAAAAATGAAACTAGCTATAGCTGACGGCTGTTTCGGCCATTGTTTACAAACAGCGTAGTAATACAAAGGATGGCGCACATGGAGCGCTACGATTTGCTAACGCTTAGCGCTACGATTGACAAACGATTTCTAATTTACATAACAAATGCACTAGTGCATTTTCGCAATTTATGGCACTGTGTTACGGCACTCCCACAGGGCAGATTATGTGATAAATAGAGATTCTATATAGATTCCATTTAAAGATATCTTATTTTCTGACAAACATTGACCATGTGCAACTGTTTTTGGAAAGCTTATCTGTTATGGTCGACCTAGTACAAAGGCACACTCATATACACGGTTATTTGGCAGGGTGTACGGGCTGGTATGACCGGGTTAGATCCCGTATTTCCTGAGGCGTTAGCCGAAGGAAATACGTGGTCTAACCCGGTCATACCAGCCGGTACACCCTGCCAAATTACCGTGTAGCGAATTTATTACCAGTCAGAGATCGGATTTACCTAATTAAGAATTTATTACCAGTCAGAGATCGGATTTACCTAATTAAGAAACGAACAACTCTTATTTTGCTGACATTAGATCTCTAATTGTATGACGACATGACCAAGAAAACATGACGTCATCACAGAGCAAATATGACGTCGTCTCAGAGAAATTTCGAAAGAGGAATTGAAACCTCACTTGTAAATATTAACGGTAACACGTTGTACTGATAAGTTGATAGTGTTAATTTGAGGAACGTATCAGGTACAGTTTTTTACGTTTATTATCGATTATTTGGTCGTAATCCATCCAGAATTATTGGAGTAAGGACGATATGAAATTTCGATTCGACGCTAAAAATAAAAACAAAACGAATGACGTCACGCGTCAAATTTGAATAATTCTGTATTCTCCGTGGAAGCCGCTGAATACGGTACTGTACACCCCGGCAGTTTTTGGCAAACTGACCAATCAAATTCCAAGAATTTACTCTGACTGGTAATAAATATATATATATATATATATATTGAAAAGATAAACTGACACCACTTGTGAAGATTTACATTTTTATTCCCTACCGGTTTCACTACTGCTCATCAGGGGAATAACAAATACATAGCAATGACGTTACTTGGTAACGCCGCAGTAACGACGTCATGACGCCATAAAGACGGCGTCAAATGACGTTATCAAATTCTGTTTAATTTTGGGTTAAATACCCGTATGAAATGTTTTTCCATAAGTAACCTAGCTGAAACATTCTTCTAAATTTGACTTGAAAGAGGACACTCCTTCAGTTAGCAAGTGTAACAGAAGAAGATGTAAGACGTGCCCATCTTTAATAGAAGGACATACTATTCAGTTTTCAAATGGAAAACAATTCACGGTAAAGCAAAGTATGAGCTGTGTGACCAAAAATGTCATTTATTGTATAATATGTCCTAATTGTAAAGAATTTTATATTGGGCAAACAAGCAATGAGCTGAATTTAAGAATGAACTTACATAGACAACAAACGAATACGGAAGCACTGCGTTTTCTGAAAGTGAACAAGCATTTACACCTGCGGGTATATATTTCCGCTCTATAAAATACTGAATGACAGCGCCCATTTCAGAGACGAAAAAGAATTATGTTTGATAAATATTCTGCAACCGCAATTAAATAACACGTCTTAATTTTGGACATGGTTAAAATACCCGCTGTGTAATATACAAATATTTCGCAACGTCGTATTCGGACGTTTGCCGTATTTTAATGACGTCACGTAATGAATAATTATTTATTGCCATGCAACGTCGTCTTCTCACGTTTCCCGTTGTTTAATAACGTTACGTCATACTTGTTATTATTTTATATACATTTAAAATGTCTGATGATATGCAATAGCATTGAAAGCGCTAACGCAAATAAACGTAAAAAACTGGATTTTATAATTTAATTTGTTAGAGTATTACGTGGTCATCTGTGAATATATATCTCAACACTATATATATATATAGTCCTTGCGTGGATACAGAATATATTAAAAAATAAATTAGAAATCCAGTTTTTTACGTTTATTTGCGTTAGCGCTTTCAATGCTATTGCATATCATCAGACATTTTAAACGTATATAAAATAATAACAAGTATGACGTAACGTTATAAAACAACGGGAAACGTGTGAAGACGACGTTGCACGGCAATAAATTATTCATTACGTGACGTCATTAAAATACGGCAAACGTCCGAATACGACGTTGCGAAATATTTGTATATTACACAGCGGGTATTATAACCAAGTCCAAAATTAAGACGTGTTATTTAATTGCGGTTGCAGAATATTTATCAAACATAACTCTTTTTCGTCTCTGAAATGGGCGCTGTCATTCAGTATTTTATAGAGCGGAAATATATTAAATTTACCCGCAGAACACTGGTGTAAATGCTTGTTCACTTTCAGAAAGCGCAGTGCTTCCGTATTCGTTTGTTGTCTATGTAAGTTCATTCTTAAATTAAGCTCATTGCTTGTTTGCCCGATATAAAATTCTTTACAATTTGGACATATTATACTATAAATGACATTTTTGGTCACACAGCTCATACTTTGCTTTACCGTGAATTGTTTTCCATTTGAAAACTGAATAGTATGTCCTTCTATTAAAGATGGGCACGTCTTACATCTTCTTCTGTTACACTTGCTAACTGAAGGAGTGTCCTCTTTCATGTCAAATTTAGAAGAAGAAAGAATTTGCTTTAAGTTTTTTGGCTGTCTTTTGCTATTAATTATTCTTTTCTTCTGTAGCACACTTTTCATTCTATCACTCTTCTGCATGGTTGCTTCACATGAGCGTATAACTGGAGACATATTTATATTTCTAGGGTTGTATGTACACACAAATGGTATCACGCTATATGTAGAGGTATCAACATCTGTGCGGTCAGTTGTACGAATAGGTCCTTTGGATTTTGCCTGTTCTATTCCATGCTGTATAAGTACATCTGGGCAATGTTGTTTGTGTAGCTGTGATTTTAATTCTGAGAGTCGCTTTTCTTGTAAATATTTGTCTTTCACGATAGTTATTATTCTAGATGCTAAATTAAACGGTATGTTGACTTTAGTATGTTTAGGATGGCAAGAACGGAAATCGAGGTAATTGTGCGTATCAGTAGGTTTGCAGTACAGGTCTGTAGTAATGTTATTTCCCGATTTTATGACTAATATGTCTAGAAAAGGCATAGCGGTATCATCTTCATTACAAGTAAACTGTATGCTGGGATGTAGTTTGTTTAATTCATTCAGGAAATCTGTAGTGTTGATATTCTTCTGCAATATTAAGAAACAGTCATCCAAAAATCTCTTCCAATTGAGTCTTAAATAATTTGAAAATTCACTGCCGTATTTTGACTGCATTCTCTCGTAAAGAGTCTCCTCCAAATATCCAAGTACTAAAGTTGCATAAGTTGGTGCGACGATGGTACCCATAGCTGTACCTTTTTTCTGAATATAGTATTTTCCATCAAAGTAGAATACATTTTTGTTCAATATAAGTTTAAGTGATTCAATTATGAAGCTATGCGGAAATCGTTTATCAATCTTTTCGGGAACCTTTTCCATCCAGAACTGTACCGCCTTAAGTCCGAGGTCGTTTGGAATATTTGTATATAAACTAATTACATCGAATGTCACAAGTTTAGATTCCTGATCCTCAATATACTCTGGTAAATAGTTAAGAAAATCTAAGTCATCTCTAATGAAACTAGGTACACATTTACATAAGGGTTTGAGAATGATATCCAAAAGGCGACTAAAAGTACAAAAATGAGTCATGCAGGAAACACCACATACAGAACAAACACTCGCCCGAACAGCAACACAAGGAAACAGCAAATGTACATAGGTAGAAAAAACAACAAGAGACGCACAAAGACAAAACAAACATACAATAGGAGGAAGATGGAAGTACCGCCTTGGAACGGTCAGTGACAAAAGTCACCGGGGGTTTAAACCGGTTTATGGGCGCCCAACCTCACCCTTATTCCATCCCCATCCTAAAAGACAAACAGTGTAAATAAACGTATCCCCTCTCCGACTAATCTACAACAACCGCGACAGCAAATACAGTGGTAAAGTGCATGTATAACAAAGAAAACATTTAATTGAACATACTGTATCCACCTATCGCTAGTGTACTCAATGATTGAGCTGCAAACAGAGTAACTGTAGAAAAGTAATAAAGGGTACGACAAAAATGAAATAGTACAGATATCCGACGTTCTCCTTCCATTTCTGGATTTAAGAGGTCGCCTTCATAGAGTACTAAACCTTTCTTGTCGGCGTACATGCGAAGAGGCCAGCGTGATTGCCAACTGTAAAAAGGTTCACAACCAAACATGCAGTATGTTGTAGTAATACAGGATCATATCCCTTTTTAATGAATTGTTTTATATATTTGATGAACAAAGTGAGAAAATGGGTATGTCCAATAATTTTACGAAGTTTGTAAATCACATCACCATAAAATTCAGGATGTGAGATACCGTGTCGCAAAAGTACCTTGAGATTACAATTGTACTTGCCAATAAGCGAGAGATTTCGATAGTAAAATTTAGAGAAAGTTTTTCTTAGTTTATGGTATCTATATCCTTGTTTAAGCAGTTTTTCAGTTAAAATGAGATTTCGACAGTTAAAATCGTCAATAGATGAACAAGCTCTAGCAAAACGAATAAGTTGAGATATATAAACCCCGTAAGATGGAGCACGGGGAACATCCCCGTCAAGATGAGGAAAATTTACAATATTAAAATCAAAATCATCTCTTTTGTCATATATTTTAGAAGAAATCATTCCATTATTAATTTTAAGGTCTAGGTCAAGAAACGCTGCATAATTGTCGGACGGGTTAGCTTTATTCAATTTGAGTTCTTTAGGATAAATTGTAGGAATCAGAGCATCAAAGAAAGGGTTATCTAAGTTAAAAATATCATCCAAATATCGACAAGTTTCATTGAAGGCTTTTATAACATCTTCTTGTGATTGAGGATTCAAACTCAACATGAAATCTCTCTCATAGCAGTACAAAAACAAATCTGCGACAAGTGGTGCACAATTCGTACCCATGGGAATACCAATTACCTGACGGTATATAGCATTCCCATAACGTACAAATATGTTATCCAAAAGAAAGGTTAGTGCTTCGCAAACTTCTGAGCAAGTCCAATTGGTGTAATATTTCATTTGCTCGTCAGTAAAGAAAGCTTTTTCAGCATTACATGCCAAGAATGATGTTTTTTCTCGGGCAAATACTTTCTGGATCAAGTTAGTAAGCTTATCCTTAATTAAAATATGAGGAAGAGTTGTGTACAGAGTAGAAAAATCGTACGTGCTTACAGTGGATGCAAGATACCTTTTGTTCTTAAGTTTGTTTAAGACTTCTGAAGAGTTCTTAATAGACCAGAAGAGATTTATTCCAGAATTTTCATAAGTCTTATCACAGTAAAATTTTACATGTTCCTTTACCTTCGTTAAACAAGAAGTCAAAAGTATAGACAATTTAGTAGTTGTACATGAACTAGAATTTGCAATGAAACGCGCTTTATATGGTTTTTTATGTAGTTTTGGTAACCAATACATAGTAGGAAGTTTATGTTGTGTAATTTTAATATCGGTTCCAAATTGTTCACACTTTTTGACATGGTCTGAAATGATGGTCTTTTCGTCAGTGGTAACTGAAATGTATGACTTGGTATTACTAATTTCCTGCTTCAAGACATCGATATAATGTAATCGTCAAATAATAATCACATTATTTGATGCCTTATCAGCATGAACAAAAACGTATTTTGAATGGAAATCCTGTAAACCCTTTTTAAGATGTCTAAATGAAGTTCTAGGTTTAGGTGGAAGAAGGTGTTTATTAGAGCTGTAAAAGGAAATGCGTTTATCAATTATATCAAAAATTAGTTTTTTCCAACAAGAAAGGGCATTAGACTCAACATGTTCTCTTCGACACCATTTAATACTAAAATTTTGTAAAGCCTCCGCAATCTGAACTCGACAAGAGTTAAAATCTATCAAGGATGGTATTCTATATTTGGGACCTTTATTCAAAAGAGATCGTAGACGTTTATCTTTAATTATCTCAAAATTACCAGTAATCACATGACCAGCCGGAGAATAGCAAAATTTTGAGGTGGCGCAATCTCAATTATCAGGAATATTATCATTAATATTAAGGTCGGTCACAATTTTATTATAGTTGAAAATTGTATTTCTGATGGGTTTGTTATATTTGTAGCAGATGATAGGTGGTTCTGTATTTTTAAAGTATTTAGGAATAGTGTCAATTACATTTTTGTCTCTAAAAATACTTTGGAGGTCAATAAAATCAATACCTTTATTAATAAAAGGAATTTTCAAGAAGAATCTTTGGTGTTCAGATAATTTGTCGATGTGCGGTCTGAGAACATGTAGAGTAAAGCTTTGTATCAAACTAGCCGTTCCTATGAGAGGATCTGATCGAAAAATAATTTTATCGGCTTGCTCGTCAATTTCTTTTAATGAACATATAGATAAGGAGGAAAGTCTAGAAAGCATGGCATGTTTACCCGAAGTTAGGCGTAAAGTATGTAGATCAAGAAGAGTCATTTTCAAACGAGATTTTCGTTTAATATTACCATTTTTGCGAATGCCATGCGATCGAGATTTGCGTTTTCTAATAGAAAAAATTGAAAAAATATCTATATCTGGTTCTTTAGAAATATTTCCAGTCTGGTAAATATTATCATTCAGTCCTAAAGGAAAAGGTGTTTGCAATTTTTTTATCCAATTTAATTCAGATATAAATCTAGCTTTCGATTTAAAGCTACTAGTCGCCTCCTTATCATATGTTATATGCTCAACAATTTGTACTGAAACATCTTTAAAAGAATGGCCAGATTTCCGAAAGTGTTGGTATAAAAAATTGTTTAGTTTACGATTTCGACACTGATATGCATGCTCACGAAATCGAGTTTTCAAAGCACGTCCTGTTTGCCCTACGCACTGTATACCGCAACTAGGCGCGTTTCAAGTTAAAACATAAATAACGTTAGTAGTAGTACAATCAACGTCTGAGTTTATCTTGACATTAAATGTTCTACCATTAACTGTAGATTTTATAGTGGAATTACAAGAAATGTTACTACAACATATGCACCTCTTAGCAAAGCACTTTTGGATAATTGGATACACTCTGTGTCGCCTGCATAAGGACCGTTTACGAATAGAAGAAACATTTTGGATAACAGATTTTAAAGGTGAAAGTACAACTCTTGGTCCATTGAAAAAACATTTATTAATAGAAAGAGATGGTATGTGAAAAGATGATGCCGACTGAAGATTAAGTTGTTTTAAACGAACAAAAGGTTGAAGGGAAGAGAAATTAGAAATATTTCTGGGTACTTGTACAGACGACACAGATTGCATATTTAAAGCTTTTAGTTCTATTCGAGGTATTTTAACTTTATTCATATTGGAAAGTGATAGAGGGGCACCTGTATTGTGTTCATCAACACGTCAATTACATTAGTGTAGCTACCAAGTGCATCAAATTGTTGGTGAACACAACACCTACCACGAGGTGCATGACATACTTATGATGATGTAAGAGGCGAATGAGAGTTGTGTATGTTACTTGCATATCCTGCAAGAGAATGATAACAACATCGATTACGTGTACGGGGAGACTTTTTACGGCCACCACACGGCACAAGCAACACTGTTGTGATAATAAAAGTACAAAAATGAGTCATGCAGGAAACACCACATACAGAACAAACACTCGCCCGAACAGCAACACAAGGAAACAGCAAATGTACATAGGTAGAAAAAACAACAAGAGACGCACAAAGACAAAACAAACATACAATAGGAGGAAGATGGAAGTACCGCCTTGGAACGGTCAGTGACAAAAGTCACCGGGGGTTTAAACCGGTTTATGGGCGCCCAACCTCACCCTTATTCCATCCCCATCCTAAAAGACAAACAGTGTAAATAAACGTATCCCCTCTCCGACTAATCTACAACAACCGCGACAGCAAATACAGTGGTAAAGTGCATGTATAACAAAGAAAACATTTAATTGAACATACTGTATCCACCTATCGCTAGTGTACTCAATGATTGAGCTGCAAACAGAGTAACTGTAGAAAAGTAATAAAGGGTACGACAAAAATGAAATAGTACAGATATCCGACGTTCTCCTTCCATTTCTTTGTGTCTTTGTGTAACATTATTAGGTCCTCCAACAATAGGCCTGAAAGGTAAGTCCTCGGGATCGCAGGCTTTTAAATATTGAGAATGCTGTTCCTTCAAAGCATCAGTGATTATTTTACTTTTATGCACCTTGGGTAAACCATAGAAATAACTAGTATTATGCTCAAAATTAGTTAAATAGTCAGCTTCTTCTTTCATAAGTTCCTTACCATGCTTTTTTATTATATCGTGTAAATCACGTTTAGTTCTAACATCTGCTCCCTCGTCTATTTCTTCATAGTAGATAGTATCATTTAACATGGATAAAATCTTCTCTCTGTAAAATGCATCGTTCATACAAACAACAGCACCTCCCTTATCCGCTTCTTTTATTATCAAATTCTTATTATCTTTGAGACTTTTAAGTGCTTCGCGATCATTCCGTGAAAGATTACTTCTGACTTCGGAATTATTTTCTAGTGGGTATTCTTTAAGTAGCTGTATGGTGTATTCCAATGATTTATCGCTACTCTTTGGAGGATTCCATCCTGACTTATTTTTAACTAAAGGTAATTCTTTGTTATTATCTTCATTATTATCATGAAAACGTTCACTAAGTCTCAATTTTCTACAAAATTCTTTAATGTCTGTATACAGTTCAATTTGGTTTTCTTTAGGGACAGGGGCAAATTTAAGTCCCTTACTTAATAAACTTATCTCTGTTTCTGACAAGTCAATACTTGATAAATTTATTACCTTAGGTGTTACCTCATTGTTAGTTGGGGTTAGTGTACCTCTTTGCGAAACGTTATCTCGCTGTCTAGTACTGTGATTGGTTCGTCTGTTTCTTGTTCTGATGTTTTTCCTCCACCATCTTTGTCGAATGGAGATAGTTCTAAAAAAGACTGCCTTACATTTTTTCCTATGTAGGTCGTTCCATTTTGTCTGACAGGTCTACTTGAAGCCCATAGATTTCCACCATAAGGATTCGTCCTAAAGTTGTTTGCATCTGAGTAACGAACGTTGTTTCGGTTTTGTGTGATGGTTCTATTAGTTCCCTGTGTTGTTCTACGTCTTGTGTTATTATTCGCGAAATGTGTGCTGCCTCTGTTATTGCCCACTGACTTCCTATTTCTAGCACTATTGTTCACGCAATTTTCGGCCATGTTTACATTTCCTTGCTGTCGACGTACATGATCCGTTCTAGGTGTGTAGTCACGGATGTACCTATCTCTTGAAGTAGGTACATTGCCTTTCCTCCAGGATTTCTGGTTAAGGTTTGAGCTGCTCGTTTCCTCTACAAATATATCTGCTCCGAATTTGCTCTCGTAGTCCTTCAGCCAATTTAGTTTCTTCTCCCAGATGTTAGCTGATTTTTCTTCTTCTTTATGGCATTCGTTTGACCAAATTGTTTTTAGATTTCTACATATTTCTCCCTCACCTTTTCTTTCAAAAATAGTGGTCATTTCATTGTCTATCTGTTTGAAGGCGTTTTCATATCTTTGAGATTTGTTCTGCATGATTTTAATGTCAGATTCAAACAGTCGTATCGACGACTCCCTTCTGATATTTTTATCTTCTTGTGGCTCACCTGGAATGATTTTAGGTCTTATTTTCTAGGGATAATCATATGTTCCTGTTTTATCCATTTCTCGTGTATATTTGCTGTGTTTTTCGATTTCAGGTAGTTCCAGTAAGCCTGTTTTCTCTCGTTGAGTGACCTTTTCCATACATAGTTCATTGACTTTTTGATTCTGTATGATGAAGTTTTAACACTTGATTCGTCAGGTGTAAATATGTCACTTACAATTCTTTGTTGTTCGGCATTTGGCCCATTGGCATTTACATATGCCATTTCATTTTCTTCACTGCAAATAACATGTGACAGTTTCAGAAGGTGGTTCTCAACCCCGTGAAGTACATTTGTCATTTGCGTATTTCCATTTTTAGTGATGTCAACTAGTTCTTTTAGTGTTAAATTTAAGACTTCTAACTTACTTGATATATCCTTCAGAATATCTCCGTCCATTTCGTATATTGATTGACAAAGTCTCTCACTATATAAATGGTCTGTGTTTCCCGTTATTGCACTGAATTTCCATCCATACACAAGTAGAGTTTATACAAACATAATGATATAGTCCTTGCGTGGATACAGAATATATTAAAAAATAAATTAGAAATCCAGTTTTTTACGTTTATTTGCGTTAGCGCTTTCAATGCTATTGCATATCATCAGACATTTTAAACGTATATAAAATAATAACAAGTATGACGTAACATAAAACAACGGGAAACGTGTGAAGACGACGTTGCACGGCAATAAATAATTATTCATTACGTGACGTCATTAAAATACGGCAAACGTCCGAATACGACGTTGCGAAATATTTGTATATTACACAGCGGGTATTATAACCAAGTCCAAAATTAAGACGTGTTATTTAATTGCGGTTGCAGAATATTTATCAAACATAACTCTTTTTTGTCTCTGAAATGGGCGCTGTCATTCAGTATTTTATAGAGCGGAAATATATTAAATTTACCCGCAGAACACTGGTGTAAATGCTTGTTCACTTTCATATTTTTTAGATAATGCAACATACCAAATATCTAAGGTCTATGCCTTACAAGTTCAGAGAAGACTTTTAAAGATTTTTAAGAGAAGATTTTTAAAAACTTTCCTACAAAAAACTGATATGCCCCTGGGCGGGGAAGTTTTCAACCCAGGGGACATAATTTGAACAATCTTGGTAGAAAACTATTAGATAGCGCTACATACCAAATATTAAAGGTCTCTGCCTTACAGTTTTGGAGAAGAAGATTCTTAAAGCTTTTCATATGAAAAACTGATAAGCCCCAGGGCAGGGCCATTTTTGGTCCAGGGGTCATATTTTGATTAATCTTAGTAGAGGACGATTAAATAATGCTACATACCAAATATCAAAGGTCTATACATGTACCTTATAATTTTAGAGAAGAATATATTTAAAGATTTTCCTATGAAAAACTGATAAGCCCCGGGGCGGGGCCATATTTGGCCCAGGGGTCATAATTTGAACAATCTTAGTAGAGGACCATTAGATCATGCTACATACCAAATATCATAGGTCTAGGCCTTACAGTTTCAGAGAAAATGATTTCTTCAAGATTTTCCTATGAAAAACTGATAAGCCCTGGGGCGGGGCCATTTTTGTCCTGGGGGTCATAATTTAAACAATCTTAGTAGAGGACCATTAGATGATGCTACATACCAAAAACCAAAGGTCTATTCCTTATAGTTTCAGAGAAGAAGATTTTTAAAGATTTTCCTACGAAAAACTGATAAGCCCTGGGGCGGGCCATTTTTGTCCTGGGGGTCATAATTTGAACAATCTTAGTAGGGGACCTTTAGATGATGCTACATACCAAATACCAAAGGTCTATTCCTTACATTTTCAGAGAAGAAGATTTTTAAAGATTTTCCTATGAAAAACTGATAAGCCCCAGGGCGGGGCCATTTTTGGCCCATGGGTCATAATTTGAACAATCTTAGTAGAGGACCATTAGATGATGCTACATACCAAATACCAAAGGTCTATGCCTTACATTTTCAGAGAAGAAGATTTTTAAAGATTTTCCTATGAAAAACTGATAAGCCCCGGGGCGGGGACATTTTTGGCCCAGGGGTCATAATTTGAACAATCTTAGTAGAGGACCATTAGATCATGCTACATACCAAATATCAAAGGTCTATGCCTTACAGTTTCAGAGAAGATGATTTTTAAAGATTTTCCTATGAAAAACTGATAAGCCCCGGGGCGGGGCCATTTTTGGCCAAGGGGTCATAATTTGAACAATCTTAGTAGAGGACCATTAGATGATGCTACATACCAAATACCAAAGGTCTATGCCTTACAGTTTCAGAGAAGAAGATTTTTAAAGATTTTCCTATGAAAAACTGATAAGCCCCGGGGCGGGGCCATTTTTGGCCCAGGGGTCATAATTTGAACAATCTTAGTAGAGGACCATTAGATGATGCTACATACCAAATATCAAAGGTCTATGCCTTACAGTTTCAGAGAAGAAGATTTTTAAAGATTTTCCTATGAAAAACTGATAAGCCCTGGGGCGGGGCCATTTTTGGCCCAGGGGACATAATTTGAACAATCTTTGTAGAGGACCATTACATCATACTACATACCAAATATCAAAGCTCTTGGCTTTGTAGTTCCAGAGAAGAAGATGTTTAAGTAAATTGTTGACGCCCGCACGTACGCACGACGCACATACGCACGACGACGGTCGCCGGACATAGGATCATCCCAATAGCTCACCTTGGCACTTTGTGCCAGGTGAGCTAAAAAGGATGGGTATAAAAATAGCTTAGGAGAGAATGAATTAAGTGGCAGCTAGAGTAGACGTGCAATGCAATCAGCTACAAGGTTATTGTCACAGAGGTTAACCCCCCTCCCCCCACCCACACCCACACAGGATGTATGTGAAATGTCAACCCCAATTGCTGGTAGTATTCTAATCGTGAATTGAGGGAGTAAATCTGCTAGGACATGGATACAGCAACAACATGGGGTCATGGCCTGTCTCCATGACATCGAAGTACAGTTAGATAATGTCTAGTCACCGCCCAAAATAAGTCAAATTCTCGAGTTTAAACCATTCCTTCACATAAACGCTGTTGCAAACAGTGTAGACCCAGATTGTGTCTGTAGGCGCCATCTGACCAGGGTCTGCTTATTTGCTTATGAAATAGCATAAATATAATTCTACACTTTCTACCATGGTAAAATATTCCCTTGGTCATAATGCCAAATACAAAATGTATGCTATATAAAAATTCAGCTAATTAATATTCACAATGTCAATATTTATTAAATATTCACGAGGTTAAGGGTTTAGGCAGGTCATTGCTAATGCAGGATGAAGAAAGTTATGAAGAAAGCTCCCTCTGTAAGGTAGATGGTAGCTTAATGCAGGTGAAATAAATGCAGAAAGCTCAAGCCTAAGGCTCAGTATGAGCTATTGTGACCGTGATCCGTCCAGTGTCCGGCCACATTTTCAAACATCTCTGAAACCTCTAACCCGATTTTAACCAAATTTTGTCAAAAGCATCAGTGACTAGGGGGGTCGAATTATTGTTCAAATTATGACCCCGGACCAAAAATGGCCCCGTCCAGCCCAAGGAAAATCTTATACAAGAGGGCCATGAGGCCCTGAAGCGCTCACCTGAGATAACCCCAGGGGCGGGGCCATTTTTGACCACAAGAAATCATGTGTACAACCTTGGTAGAGAACCACTAGGCTAAGCAGTATGCCATTAATTAAAGGTCTAAGCCTTATGGTTTCAGAGAAAAATAATATTTTATATTTTACCCATGAAAAACTGATAAGCCCTGAGGCAGGGCCAAGTTTCGCCCAGTGGTCAGGGTCGTAAGTTAAACATTTTTGGCAGAGGACCACAAGCCACAGCTACATATTTGTAGAGGACCATTAGATCATGTTACATACCAAATATCAATGGTCTAGGCCTTACAGTTTCAGTAGATTTTTAAAGATTTTCCAATGAAAAACTGATAAACCCTTGGGCGGGGCCATTTTTGGCCCGGCGGTCATAATTTGAACAATTTTTGTAGAGGACCATAAGATCATGCTACATACCAAATATCAAAGGTCTAGGCCTTACAGCTTCAGGGAAGATTTTTAAAGATTTTCCTTCGAAAAACTAATAAGCCCATGGGAGGGGCCATTTTTGGTCCGGGAGTCATAATTCGAACAACTTTTGTAGAGGACCAATAGATCATGCTACATACCAAATATCAAAGGTCTAGGCCTTACAGTTTGAGAGAAGAAGATTTTTAAAGATTTTCCTATGAAAAACTGATAAGCCCTTGGGCGGGGCCATTTTTGGCCCGGGGTCATACTTTGAACAATCTTTGTAGAGGACCATTTGATCATGCTACATACCAAATATCAAAGGTCTAGGCCTTACAGTTTCAGAGAAGAAGATTTTTAAAGATTTTCCTATGAAAAACTGATAAGCCATTGGGCGTGGCCATTTTTGGCCCGGGGGTCATAATTTGAACAACCTTTGTAGAGGACCATAAGATCATGCTACATACCAAATATCAAAGTTCTAGGCCTAACAGTTTCAGTAAAGAAGATTTTTTAAGATTTTCCTATGAAAAACTGACAAGCCCTTGGGCGGGCCCATTTTTGGCCCGGGGGTCATAATTTGAACAATCTTTGTAGAGGACCATAAAATCATGCTACATACCAAATATCAAAGGTCTAGGCTTTACAGTTTCAGAGAAGAAGATTTTTAAAGATTTTCCAATATTACCATATATGGAAAAAAAGACCCGTACGCCCTCTGGCGGCCATGTTTTTTGCCGGATCAAAATTCTTTTAACAACTTTTAAAGTCTATCAACTGAGAAACATTTTGGTGAAAACTATAAGTCATTCTGGAGAAGATTTTTCTAGATATTGTGTACAGTTGCCATGGCAACAAGACCGATGGCCCCACCCACTATCTTTTAACAACTTTTGAAGCACCCACCCACAGTATGTATCTGACCAAGTTTGGTTACAATTGGGCAGTCGGTTTCAGAGAAGAAGTCGTTTGAAATTGTTGACGGACAGACAGACGGACAGACTGACAGACGGACGCCGGGGTATCACAATAGTTCACCTTGAGCACTTTGTGCTCTGGTGAGCTAAAAATCTTCTGGAACTGTAGCATGATCTAATGGTCCTCTACAAAGACTGTTCAAGTTATGACCCCCGGACCAAAAATGGTCCCGCCCATGGGCTTATCATTTTTTCATAGGAAAATCTTTAAAAATCTTCTCCGACACTGTAAGGCCTAGACCTTTGATATGTAGCATGACCTAATGGTTCTCTACAAAGATTGTTCAAATTATGACCCGGACCAAAAATGGCCCCGCCCAAGGGCTTATCGGTATTTCATAGGAAAATCTTCTCTGAAACTGTAAGGCTTAGACCTTTGATATTTGGTATGTAGCATGATCTGATGGTCCTCTACAAAGATTGTTCAAATTATGACCCCTGGGCCAAAAACGGCCCCGCCAATGGGCTTATCAGTATTTCATAGGAAAATCTTTAAAATAAAAATCTTCTTCTCTGAAACTAAGGCCTAGACCTTTGATATATAACATGATCTAATGGTCCTCTACAAAGATTTTTCAAATTATGACCCCCTGATCAAAAATTGCCCGCCCCGGGGCTTATCAGTTTTTCATAGGAAAATCTTCTTCAGGGTTGCTAGCATTCTGAGTGAATAAAATTCACTGACTTTTTCCTTACCAATTCATGTTTTTCACTGACCAAAACCGCCAAACATTTAAACGGCCTCCTGACCTCCCCTATAGCCGTCAAATCCTCCCATTATTTTTTTCCAAATGTTAGCTCTGGAGGCATGGGTTGCAAAGCCTTTCAGTCTTCAGTGTTTAGAGAAAATGGGGATTTAAACAAATTAAATGCATGTTACATCATTAAACATTGTTTTTAATTACTTAAATGTAATGCTTGAAGACTGCCATAACCACAAAAGTTTAAAATGATTCATTTCTTCGAGCTTTTAAATCATTTTTCCCCGACTTTCTACGATTTTCATTTTTCTCTGACCAAATTTTTCACGACCGCTGGGAACCCTGTTCTTCTCTGAAAATGTAAAGCCTAGAGCTTTGATATTTTGTATGTAGCATGATCTAATGGTCCTATACAAAGATTGGTCAAATTATGACCCCTGGGTCGAAAATGTCCCGCCCCCAGGCGCTTTAAACATCTCTTAAACTAAAATGCCCAGACCTTTGATATATATCATTATTTAATAGTCCTCTACCAAGATTGTTCAAATTATGATCCCCAGGTCAAAATGGCCCCACCCTGGGGTTTATCAGTTTTGCATAGTCCTTTAAAATTCTTGCTGCTTTGCCTTGTGGTTCTCTACCAAGGTTGTACAAATGACTTCTGTGTCAAAAATGGCCCGCCCCGGAAGGTTATCTCAGGTGAGCGATTCAGGGCCCCATGGCTCTCTTGTTCATTATGTGGTTTGCTACAGACAGGTTCCATTACACAAAAGACAAACTTCACTTTGTACAAAACTGAACACATTTATGTAAATTGATGCAGTCAGTTACAAGTATTGGCATGGAAAGGACCATTTATTCACACATTTGTTTATTAGTACAAAACATGCATTGTTAACCTTTTGCACTCTGCAGAACTGTCATCTGCAAATATTGTCGTCTCCTTAACGTCTAAATGTACATTTTTCTAAATTCAGTGTCACGAGTAGCAAACAGTTCAGATCCTCATGAGACGCTGAGTAAAGTTACGCCACATCTCATCTGGATCCAAACTGTTTGCAAAGGTTTTCACAAAGTTACCGTAGAGTGCTGAAGGTTAGAGTAAAAATCTATTTCAATAAAAACATCAACGTAAAAACTGCTTTGTACACCCAAGTTATGTGCACTGAGATGTGTGCAACAAAATTTAGATATATCAGAATTAGTTAAACTTGCCTTAACCCATTACCTCATAGGTTATTTTTAGACCCTACCTCTTTAAATAAACCTACCGAAAAGGAGCATTAACTAGAGAAACGGAAAATTTTAGAATTGTGTAGTTCTAAACCATTGTGATAAATACAGCATTTGCTCCTATGCTCTATTTATCACAATGTTTTCAAAGTGTTTTTTACAGAGGCGTCAATATGAGGGAATGGGTTAAGCAGCCATCAAAAAAGAGGTCAAACTATGGGTCTGTAAGGCAGGTGGTAGCTTAATGCAGGTCAAAGGTAATGCAGAAAACTCCTACAGGAGCTCTCTGCATTACTTTTGCCCTGCATTAAGCAACCACCTGTTTTTAAGATTCCTATGATCAATGTTCATGGCTGCTTAACTCATTCTTTCCTAAGCTATTTTTAGACCCAACCTCTTTGAATGTATCTACCGAAAAGGAGCATTAACTAGAGGAAAGGAAAAATTAAGAGTTTTGTAGTTTGAAACCATTGTGATAAATAGAGCATTTGCTCCTATAGGAGCAAATGCTCTATTTATCACAATGGTTTCATAAAGTGACTTCTATAGATGCGCAAAAATGCGTCACTAGGAGATAATGTGTTAAAGACAATTTCTATTGTACTAATGATAATGATGAAACATAATGAGACAGAAACTTTGTGATGATTAAAACACAAGCTTTGAACATAATGCGTTCATATGGTTAACACACCACATCTAAGGAAATGGTCCCTAAAAAGTAACAAAAAAGTTACTATTGCAGTGTAACTATCCTTTAATTGTTACAAAACCCAATTTCATTCTTCACCAGTAAACTTGGTTGTACAAGCCCGATAAAGCATTGGTTGAAGTTAAGATCCTCAATGTATATACACTAGATTTGTGTGAGCTGGACCCTTCTTCCACCCTTTGAACTCAATGTGGCATATCCTGTCATGTATAGATTTTGCCCATAAATTTGATCCTTTAGGAATCCTCTATTCTGGGGCAACAATTTTTTAAAAAGGGAAGTTAAACTGTTTCCGGCTCATACTGTATTGTTAACCCTTTCCCTCATAGGAGCCATCTCATCAAGGTCTGATCCATTTCCTTATGGAATAATACAGATCTAATTTTGATGCCACAGCAACAAATTATTAATGTGTAATTATAAAAACTCAGTCTGCATATTCATACAGTCTGCAAATTCATGTAGGAAGAGTAAAACTTGTCAAATGAAAACAAGAACCATTTGGAGTAGCCACAGTGAGGATTGTCCACCATACTGCTTTTGTTGTTTTGCTTTTTTGCTGTTGTTTTTTATTTAACCCATTCCCTCATAGGCTATTTTTAGACCCAACCTCTTTAAACAAATCTACCAAAAAAGAGCATTAACTAGAGAAAAGGATTTTTTTTTAGATTTTTGTAGTTCTGAAACAATTGTGATAAATAGAGCATTTGCTCCTTAGGAACAATGCTCTATTTATCACAATGGTTTCAAAAAGTGACTTTTACAGAGGCGTAGAAAGGCGTATTTATGGAGGAAAGGGTTAAACAACCTATGAGTGACAACAGTGACAAGTCCTTTTTCTTGTGTGTCCTGATATGTGCTAAGTTTCACAAGAAATCCACATCTTCTGGAGCATCGAGATCTCTATATTCAATTATTCTTCTGGAATCAGAACTACGACTGAAATGTACAAAATAAAATTAAAAAATATCCCATGTAAATCTCAAATGAAACTTCATGAATATTACAAAATAACCTATTATATTCATACCTGATGCATGATTAATGTTTTCAAACTCTACACCTAACAATAAGAAAATGTTTGAGAGTTGATATTTCACAAAATAAGTGGGCCATAATGGCCCTGTATTGCTAGCCTGGTTAATACACAAAGTAATCTATTGCATGTATGTACATCTACCAATCATAGCTTCTTTAAGAGCCCTCTGACCTGGGTCTACACTGTTTGCAAATGATAGTACATGTGTGTCCCGTATTCAGAGTATTAAATACATTAACCCTTTCCTTCATATAAAAACTTTTTTACACATTTACAAACTGAGTAGACGGCTATAGGAGCCATATGATCAGGATCTGCTGTTTGCTTTTGACACGATATGGATCTGTTTCTTTAGTTTTTGTCAAAGCAATGTTTCCTTGAAAATCTCACATTATAAAATTCAGCTTATAAATATTCATGACGTCATTATTTCTTACATGAATTTTGAACAGGGAAAGGGTTAAACAGTATCTTTTCAAGATGAGCCCACCAACAAAAGTCCTTTCGAAGGAAAAAAAGAGTCAAAGGACAAAGGCACCATGGAATAATGCATTGTATCTAAAAAGATAAGTTGCATTGGTTTTTTAATGATTTAACCTATTGCCTTTCCACACATTAGCAAACAGAGTAGACCCAGATCAGACAACTCCTATAGGAGCCTTCTGATCAGGGTCTGCTCTGTTTGCTAATGGAATTTGGTCGATCTGTTTTCTTACTTTCTAAAATGACTACAATGTTTATCTTCCATATTTCATTATAAATATATTGTAATGAATATTCAGTAGGTTTTGAAATTTGGAATAAACATAGAACAAAGAAAAGGTCAAGACTTCATCACAAGCTGAGCTTTCCCAACAACTGATGTCAGTATCCTTGGACATTTTACCTGTAAGGTCTGGAGTAGGGGGCCGGCCTTCTGGATTCCTCCCGGTCCCTGTAGTTCTCTCTACGCTGGTTGTACATTGGGGAAGGCTGCTGGTAGTATGGAGGTCCTCCTGGAAAGGCGAATAAAAAATCAACTTACATCTACAAGGTTTTGTGACAAAATCTGTAACTTGAGCTATAATTGAAGGTGATTTGGTCACTGCAATGTGAAATTTTAGTGGTGAGAGGAATAATCTGTTATGAAAACAGATCAGAGAAGACAAATAAGAAAACATAAATCAGTGTAACTGTAACTACCCTACTTCGAGAAACTTTTAAGCATAATATTGCAGATCCAGATCAATCTATTCATAAAAGGATCAGTTTGATCAAGGTCTACACTAGTGGCTACTATGTCAGTCTATTTCCATGTCATCAAAAGGGTGTCAAATTGAATTATGCAGCATTACAAACCCATGGAAAGGCGATATTGGGTATCTGAATAATTAGGGTAATAATTATGGTATTATACACAAAATTTTAAATCAATACAACAAATACTCCGACAGTTATTATAAATTGCATGTTAATATCTGATGCTGCTGACAGAAATGTATCTACAGATTAATCATCTATGATCTAGTACTAAACAATCAACTTGAAATACAGTAGAACCTGTCCAAAGTGTCCATTCATTTATTTAAAATAGGAGTCTTATAAAGCAGGTGGATGCTTAATGCAGGGCAATACGAATACAGAAAGCTCCTA
Organism: Azorinus chamasolen; assembly: GCA_963576725.1. Lineage (NCBI taxonomy): Eukaryota > Metazoa > Mollusca > Bivalvia > Cardiida > Solecurtidae > Azorinus > Azorinus chamasolen. The sequence continues at coordinate 97,002,648 of OY755235.1, read as the reverse complement.
TAGGAGCTCCTATTAAGCTACCACCTGCCTTACAAACCCATGATCAGACCTCTTTCTGATGGCCGCTTAAGACAGGTTCTATTGCAGTCTTGTAAGCTTGTTGGAATTTAAAGCTGTTTAGCCCTTGACCTGATAGAGGCGTCTTTTCATGCCTTTGCAAACAGAGTAGACCCTGATCAGATGGCTCCTGTAGGAGTCGTCTAGTAGGCCTGCTCTGTTTGTTTATGGAATAATATAGATCTGTACCCATGCTTATAAAACTTTTTAGTTGAGTCTGAGTTCATTCTCAAGTTTTTGATTGGTCAGATTTGAGCCTTTGGCTCAAATCTAACCAATCAAAAACTTGAGAACCAACTCAGACTCAACTAAAAAGCTTTATAAGCATAGACCCTGATGTAACAGGTTCTGCAAAGGCCAAGAAATAATGCATTCATATACCATTATGAATCTAATCAATATTCACATTGTCATTATTTCTAACATGATGGTTCATCAGGTAAAGTGTTAAGTCTTCCATATACAAGTTAGAGAAAGTCTTTCGTTTTAATACTGTATTATTCATGAAGAAAAAAGAGCAAACTTTATCCACTAAAATTAAATCTTTACTTTCAATTTCTGTTTTAGCAAGGTTTTTGTTCTCTTATATTTCAACATTTCAATACTGATGGCTGTGCCATCTATAAAACTAAAAATCAAACAAATTGAAATAACAAATGTGCACAAATAAAGCAACTGCAGGTGAGATCAAAAGCAAACATTAATAGTTAAATGAACACAAACTGTTAAACACTCTTGAACCTATACAGTAAAACATTTTCACAATGAACCCTTAAACTCCATACAAGCTTAATTTGTGATTTCAAATCTCATTTTTTTCATTAAAAAAGGGGAATAATTTTCGCACTTTAGTCTTTGGATTATTTGTTTCTTAACCCTTTCCCTCATGTACCACGTCAGAAATAATGAATGAATGAACGAATATTATTTAGCCTTGTAAACAATGGAACTTTTACCATGGCAAAAGCTGCAGGATCAGATATATACTATTTTATAAGCAAACAGAGCAGACCCAGATCAGATGGCTCCTACAAGGGCTATCTGATCTGAGTCTACACTGTTTGCAAAGGTGTGAAAAAGACATTTCTATCAGGGAAAGGGTTAATAACTAGGATAGCCTGAAACAAAAATGACTAAATATGGAAAGTTATCACTTTGTTAATAAAAACTAAATACAATCATTTCATTCAAATGAGAATATTTCAAATGCTAACCCTGGAAAACCATTACTATAGCATGGTCACGTTAATAAAGCAGTCACTTACTTCTACCTTTGGATTGTCATTAACCCTTTCCTCCATAAATATGCCTCTGTAAAAATCACTTTATGAAACCATTGTGATAAATAGAGCATCTGCTCCAATAGGAGCAAATGCTCTATTTATCACAATGATTTAAAAACTATACAATTCTAAACTTTTCCTTTTCTCTAGTTAATGCTCCTTTTGGGTAGATTTATTCAAAGAGGTTGGGTCTAAAAAATAGACTATGGAGGAATGGGTTAATAAAGTAAAAACTATTATGCCTGCATAAAGCAATAGGTTCAGGCTTCTGAAAACGTTGGACCTACACCAGCCACTACATTAATAAAACACATTAATAAAACAATGTCTAATCAGGGTCTACACTGTTTTACGTATTCCAGCATCTTCAATACTTCCTTTATAGTAAATTTGACAAAATCTAATAGCATTTACCGTGGTCAGATGCTGCATATATATCTAATGCTGATGGTGTAAGTCTATAATTTCTGCAAAGGCCCAAAAATACAGGCGAACCTCTCTAAGGCAACCACTTAATGAATAAACAGACATATTTAAAGGCAGGTAGTTGCTTAACCCATTCCCTCCTTCCGACGCATTTTTACGCCTCTGTAGAAACCATTTTTTTTAAAACCATTTTGATAAATAGAGCATTTGCTCATACGGAGCAAATGCTCTATTTATCACAAGGGTTTCAAAACTACACAATTCTAAAATTTTCCTTTTTTTCTAGTAAATGCTCCTTTTCGGTAGATTTATTTAGAGGTTGGGTCTAAAGTAGTCTAGGGGGAGAATGAGTTAATGCAGGATGAGAGTAATGCAGAAAGCTCTTCCTGCATAAATTCTGTCCTGCATTATTAAGTGATGACATGCCTCTATGACAAAATATTCAACCCTGTTTAGTGATCGCTTCAAAGAGTTTTTACTGTACGCATTCTCAAAGCCTGTACCATTTTATTTTAGATTGGTTTTCAGAGAGGAGTTTGTATTTCATTTTTTGCAGGGAGAGAGTAGTGTTCATATTGTCTTTGTTTTACTGTGTACCTATCGTACTTCCATAACCACCCCTCATCATGGGTGGTCCACCTCCCCGGTGGGAGTTGTATCCCATCATGCCCTGGTGTGGAGCCCCAAACCCACTTGATGGGGATGGGTATTGTTGGCTCTGGGGTCCTGGGGATGGAGTTGCCGCCTGTTTATTTCCTGGATGCTCTGGTAGAGCAGGACGCTTGGGATCCATCAGGTAATTGTTAAAAAATGACACCTGAAAATGAGATAGGACATGAGAAATTGTCCACATGAGTGCAATAAATCTGACTTCTACCAAGGTTTCAATCAAGGTACATAACAGTAAGCAGCCATAGCACTATAACACGTCATCCTATATCTTTAGAAACCCATCTGCATAAGGTAACAAACAAAATGGTGAATAATCTTTTTTGTATTATACAAAAGGATACAAAATTTTGCTTCAGCAATGATACAAGTAACATTTCGGAGACAGTAAGATATCAGTGCTAAAGTATTACAAAACCTTGGACATATTTACCAACATTCATTCCTTATTACATGTACAAGAGCTGCCTATCACAACTACATCACCTTTGTCACAGAGGGCAAACTAAATTTCTGCAGGATATGGAAGACGAACATACAGTTACTTACTTCTTGCTTCACCTCCTCAACTTTCTCTCCATGTTTGTTGAAAATGTGCTTCCTTACAAACTCTGGACCCTTAAATTTCTTGCCAGACAGAGGACACAGCCATTTGTCTTTGGCCAACTCTTGAGTGTTTGCAGTGACAAACTTCTCCACCTCTGTACCAACAGTTAAGGACATTATAACAACCAAGTGCATCCTAAGCTAGAGAGAGAGGTTGCTTGAGTACAAACCAACTTCATTATCCATTCTCACACTTTATGGTTTAGATACAACATTTTGACATGAGCAGAAAACTTCTTTAACCCTTTACCTCATAGGCTATTTTTAGATCCAACGACTAGGAGCTCAAAAAGGAGCATTAACTAGAGAAAAGGATTTTTTTTTTAGAATGTTGTCGTTTGAAACCATTTTGATAAATAGAGCATTTGCTCCTATAGGAGCAAATGCTCTACTTATCACAATGGTTTCAAGAAGTGACTATTACAGAGGCGTAGAAAGGTGTATTTATGGAGGAAAGGGTTAATTCTATTAACCATTTACTTCATTAATATTCACATAAGAAATAATGATGTCATGAATATTAATTAGATGAATGTTTATAACGGCATAATTATACACACAGGAAATGTTTGTCATGGCAGAATATTTAGAATCAGATCAACAATATTCCATAAGCAGTCCCTAATTAGACAGCTACTACAGGTGTAAAGGGTCAATATTTGTAAAGATTTTCATATTACTGTGCAAGCTACTTAGAAAACTGAAGAATCTGCTACCTGAAAATCAAAGACAAATATCTGGTTACTAGATGGCTATATCTGAACTGATCTATTTTTACTCATCAAGCCAGTCTCATCTATAATGTTATTACATTTCAACTGCTTGATTAAAAAGGATATGCCTCTGGGTCTTTCTTTCCCATTTTCTTTGCTTTCTCGAGATCCAGTTTATCTTGCAGTTCTACAAATGGTTTCACTTTGTTCTCAAAGTTCTTCAACCAATCTTCCACTGAAATAAAACAAAATCCAGACCATATATCTTATTAATCCATTCCCTCCAAGTGGCCTCTTATACCCTTTACCAGATGAATATCCATGTAAGAAGAGAATTTGTGACCATGGCAGAAACTGCATAAGGAGAACTACCCTATATTAAAAATAATGCTTCAACTTTTCCTTCATATAAAACCTTTTTCATGCCTTTGCATACAGACTAGATCCAGATCAGATGGCTCCTATAGGAGCTGTCTGATCGGGGGCTGCTTGGTTTGCTTATGGAATAATAATAGATCCAACTCCACAATTTCTACCCATACCAAATATTCATATGTGAATATAACATTTTAAAAATTCAGCTAATAAATATTCATAATGCCATTATTTCTCTGACACATGAATAGTCAACAGGGCAAGAGTTATAAATGTTAAAGACGTTCTACAGTACTGATTCATATAGATGATCTTCAGTTCTACAGTACTGATTCATATAGATGATCTTCAGTTCTACAGTACTGATTCATATAGATGATCTTCATAAAGTTCTCATCTTATATACAACATTTTGCAAGTACGCCATATAGTGAAGACACATGCCAGATGCCCCAATGAAACAGGCTCTCTGATCAGGACCTTCAAACAATATTGGAACTTCTGAAGAGTGACAGATGGTTCAGGCCCTGATCAGATGCTACTTTCTAATGATGTCGCTTATTTGTTTTGTTCGTCTGTATCAGGGTTCTACATTTAACTTTAACAGTATTTCAGTCATTTCGCGACGCCCAGCTAATTACAGGTGGAGGAGTTTCACTCAACAAATTGTAATCTTTCCTGCACAGATCAACATCCGGGCAGAACAATATTTGCAAATATCTTTGAATGTCTGCAAATATCTGAATATAATTGTTCTCCTTGGCTGTAGTATATGGCTAGCTCAGTATAATTTGAAAAACTACTGGAAATTATTTAATCATTTAATTAAATGGTAAATCTTAAGAGCTTTATACTGTTTTTAACCCTTTTCCTCATAAAGGCAACTTATGGCACCTATTCAAACACAGAAGACCAAGATCAGAAAGCTCCTGTTGGAGCTGTCTGATCAGAGTCTGCTCTGTTTGCTCATGGAATAACAGATCTGACTCTACAGTTTCTGTCACAGTCAAAAGTTTCCTTTTCAATGTGTATTTATAAAAATTAAGTTCATGCAATAAGTTCTTAAATTAGTATTCATGGAGGACAGGATCAATAAGTCAGTCTACTTACAGTCTTTCTTTGTAGTCTTTGTGGAGGGTGGGGTTCCCCGGGCATGCATGATGCCACACCTGTGAGGCATTTCATCCTCATTCGGGTACTCGTTAGCACTGTAGTAGTCAATGGAATGGACAACACGCAGGTACAGTATCATTCTGTCTAATACCTACAGTACGGAGACAAGCAGAATAGAAAACAAAGTCAAAAAGTTCAAGAATACCTCACTATCTCTTATAAACACTCCCAGGAGCATTGCAGATTCTAAACTTTTACTCCATAAATACGCCTTTCTATGCCTATGCAAACAGAGTAGACCCAGATCAGACAGCTCCTATAGGAGCTGTCTGATCAGGTTCTGCTGTTTGTTTATGAAATAGTATAGATATGTTCCTACAGATTCTGCCACTGCAAAAAGTTCATGTGCCATTATAAAATCTAATCTAATTGATATTCATGATAGCATTATATATTACATGAATATTCATGGAGTAAAGGGTTACCGGTAAATGGAGCTCCTTGCAACACTCCCAGGAGCATTATGTTTGCAGGTAGTTGCTTAATGCAGAATGAAAGCCATGCAGAAAGCTTCTAAACATTAAAGGGGATGTCCCTACATTTGACGCGTTTCAAAAACACTTAAAATATACAAAACTCATTTGTTTATATCTTGAAAAGTGGTATATTGCAAAAAGTCCCATCCAATTATCGTTTATAATGACAAAACATCCATGTGTTTGATATCGCCGATCCCGATTTTATTCCCCGCTGTTTCAGTTTTATTCGGGTTGGGTTTTAGTTTCGTAACTGTTCGCCCTATTTGCGATTCTCCGACCACTTCCGAGAAAGCTATTACGTAAACAAATGGAGGGATCGGGTGATCATCGGCAAACACGGAAGAATTTAACGGAAAAGGCCGATAATATTGTGTTGTAGAACAAAAATTATCAGTATTGATGAAATCAGTTTATTTGTATCACAGGGGCATTTTTCGATATAGGTTCAAATTGGGAACCTTCATAACAATGATAGAACATAACAAATACAAATTTTTTAAGTAAAATTCATTTTAATTATAAAATACTTACCTGCTATGTTTAGCTACTATACCAGTATGCTTTTAACACCTTCCGGAATTTTTTGGTGCCACCACCTGCCTATGCCCTGATTTTGTCATGACCCGGACACATGCGGTCCGCGATTTAGACCTAATCACAATAATCCTCATTCTAGTTCCGCAATAATATAACAGAACGCAGAGCGGGGTGGGAGGTGGGTGTTACCTATAGCAGGTAAGTATTTTATAATTAAAATGAATTTTACTTAAAAAATTTGTTTTATTATCAAAAATACCTTACCTGCTATGTTTAGCTGAGTTTGCAGCTGAGGCGGGAAGGTTAGCGTGTTGCTCCCCATCACAGCAAAACCCATTAACCAAGGTTCTCAGCTAGTCTTCGTTAGTTATGGTATGAACTTTCACGGAATAGTGTACTAGTCAGTATGTTCCGTCGCAGTCACCACAGTTTGTGCCACCACTAAAGGGCCTAACATGTATAGATTATCATGTTGACTTTCGAACGAACGCAGATAGAACGTTGAAAAGGTGGTGGAATTCCTCCAAAAAGCCGCTTGTAACACATCCGCTAGGGGTGTGTGATTTACAAAAGCCCCAGGATGTCGACAAAGCTCTGACTTCATGCGCTCTAATCTTGAATAGAGATAGATCTCTAGAAGAGAGTGATGAGTAAGCTTTCTTAATTGTCGAAGAAACCCAACGAGAGATGGAGGCCGCAGACACGTCCCCCCCCCCTTTTAAAGGGAGAAAAAGCCTTTTGCGTGTGCCGCGAAAAGGTTTCACTCTTTTCAGATAGAATTTGAGAGCCCGCACCGGGCACAATAGTCTATCCTCGTCGTTTTCGCCGCAGGTGCGGGAAAGACTGGGAATCTTAATCGGCTTAGGAGCCGTAGACGGAAGCTGGGTTTTGGCTAAAAAGCCGGGTTGACACAACAACGTAACCGAGCCGTCTGAGGAATCAAAACGAAGATGGCGATCCTCTACAGAGAAAGCATGAAGCTCACTTCTGCGCTTGGCTGAAGCCATGGCTAGAAGGAACACTGTTTTCCAAGTTAACAACTGTAGGGTCGCTTGAGCCAATGGCTCATAGGGGGCCTTAGTCAGAGACCAAAGTACACAAGCTAGATCCCACTTGGGAGCAAGTGATCTGGTAACTGGACGTTTGAGTTCCATTGCTCGTATGAGCTCGGAAATCGTAGGGTCCGAACAAACCTTAGAAGATTTGTGAAAGGCCAGGGTTTGAGAAAGCATGGATCTATAACCTTTGATGGAACTAAGCGACAGCTTTTTCTCATCGAACAGGTAGATAAGAAAATCCGCTATCCGTCTAGTAGAGGGATTGAGTGGATCAATTTGCCTTCGAACACACCAATCGGTGAATATGTTCCATCTGGAGTCATATACCGATCTGGTGGATTGCCGTCTTGCAGATGCAATGAGGGCTGCTGCTCTCGAAGAAAAGCGTTTCTTACGGAGAGATTGCTGGATAACGGCCAGACGTGTAGGTGGAACATGTCTGGGTCCGCGTGTCGGTTGCCTCTCTGTGACAGGAGGTCTGGCCTGCTGGGCAGACTCCTGGGGAGGGCTCTGAGCAGACCTAGGAGGTCGTTGAACCATGATCTCCTGGGCCACCAGGGGGCCACCAGGAGGATCTGGCAATTGCTCACTCTGATCTTGGCTAGGATCTGAGGAATCAGGATTGGCGGGGGATAGGCGTAAGCCTCCAGCCGGTCCCAATCGAACGAAAGCGCGTCTACTGCCCAAGCCGCTGGGTCGTAAACTGGGCTTACGTACAGGGGGAGGCGGTGATTGTTCCTTGTTGCGAACAGATCGACCATTGGCTCTCCCAGCTGATAGAATATCAGATTCGCTACTTCCTGATAGAGTGTCCACTCCGAAGGAAGAAGCTGGTGTTTGCGAGACAAACCGTCCGCCAATGCATTGAGGCGACCCGGAATGTGTTTGGCTGATATTGAGACGTTGAGGGCCCTGCACAAGTCCAGGAGGACCTTCGTCTCTTGAAACAGAGAGCGGGAGTGTGTTCCCCCCTGGCACTGTATGTAAGACACCACCGAGGTGTTGTCTGTCGACAGTGAAACGCACTCGTTTCGAATGTGCTCTTGGAAGTGGAGGACAGACAGATGAGCTGCCCTCATTTCCAGATTGTTGATGTGGAGCTTGGTTTCCTGTGGAGACCATGTGCCCGACACCGTCACGCTGAGTGGTTCCAGGTGGGCTCCCCAGCCCACCATGCTTGCATCCGTGATGAGATGCAGGGACGGTTGTGGAGGGAGTAGTGGAACTCCCTCCAGCAACACTTGCTCGTTGAGTCACCAGTGAAGGTGTGGAACCAGGGAAGGGAGAATAGGAATCAGAGCTAGCTGATTTTCTCTTGTCCACTTCCAACGATCTGACAGGTAGATCTGTAGAGGGCAGAGGTAAAGCCGCCCTAGAACTACGAAGTCTGAGACAGAGCTCAGGATACCGTTGAGAGATTGGAACTGTTTGGCAGTGAGAAAAGGTTGAGACAGGACCCATCTGACCCGCGTCAGAAGGTCTGCGATTCTCTGCCGAGAAACTCTGACTCTGTTCGTTTGTGTGAGGAAATTCATTCCCACAAACGTAAAGTCTTGAGTTGGAACTAGTTCCGATTTCTTCGCGTTGAGGAGGAGCCCTAAAGAAAGGAGCTCGTTCCATGCGAATTGTAGGTTGGACAACAGTACTTCGCGGTTCAGTTGGTGTAGTAACCAATCGTCGAAGTACTGAAGGAGTAGGGCACCTCGCAGACGTAGGTGTGCACCTACAGCAGCCATGAGTTTTGTGAAAACTCGAGGTGCTATTGCCAACCCAAACGGCATAGCACGGAACTGGTACACCTGGCCGCGATATGCGAACCGTAGGTACTTCCGGTAGCTGGTGTGGATTGGGACATGAAAGAATGCATCTTCCAGGTCCAGAGACACACCCCAATGCATGGGTCTGATGGATTTCCGAATGAGGGCCGGAGTCTCCATTTTGAAAGTGGGCTTCACTAGGAAGTTGTTTAGCACTTTCAGGTCTATGACGGGTCTCCATGAGCCGTTTTTCTTTTGTACAAGAAAGAGACGGCTGTAAAAGCCTGGAGACCGGACGTCTTGAACCCTTTCCACCGCCTGTTTTCCCAGAAGACCGAGAATGGCGTCTGGGATATGTGGATGCGAAGATACCAGTTCGATTGGAACGCGTGAGAGAGGCGGCCTTTCCTTGAATTGGAAGGTGAGGCCGCTTGACACAAGGGAGTGGACCCACGCGTCTGTTGTTATTTGGAGCCAGCGTTCGGTGAAGAACACCAACCTGGCTCCAACTGGTATCTCCGGCATCGGAGGCGGGGGCGGCAGAAAGGGCGAGTCCCTAGGGCTGGCCCTTTGGAGGGCCGCCCTTGTAGGGAGAAGGCTTGGAGTCCTTAGACTCGGCCTTCGAGAAACGGCCTTTACCGGGGCCCTTCTTAATTGAAGGTTGCCGGTTCTGGCCTCCAGGAGGGGGGATGATCGAGCGCCTATTAAAGGTGCTTTTTCGTCCTCCCTTCCTGGACTGAGGGGCTGCTGCGGGGGATTTTGAAACAGGTTGTTTAAAAACTCCGCCCGAGCGTTGGTTAATGCTACCCCGTGCCAACGAAGCGTGCAGCTGGTCGTCCTTGTCGGCAGCTAACGCAGCGTTGATGCGCCCCCCAAACAGCGTGTCAGCTGTAAAGGGGGCCGTCCTGAGAGATGTCATACCCGGTTCCAGCATGAAACCGGGTGTGATCGTCTCGAGAACCATGTCTCGGCGGAAACGTAACATTTCCGCCATCGACGACGCAGAGTTGTAGGACAACACCTGCGTTGTGCGAGACAGGTGGATGAGAAGTGCCCGAAGTTCTTCGGGCACTGCATCCGTAAGTTCACAGGACATCTCAAAGGCAGAGGCTGCCATCAGGTCCAATTGATTGGCCAGCCCTAATGCCTTCCTCTCGCGTAATTCCCACGACTCCAGCATGGAGTATGGACTGATGAAGCTGTGGGGACTGAAATCTGCTTCAGTTTCCCCGCGTCATTGTCTAGGTGGGGGATCTTGGACAGATCTAACCCTGTCTTGGGATCAGGCACAGGAGGTTTATAACTCTTGCCACCCTCCACCGGTTTAGGATCCGAAGAGTCCTTTGGGGCTTTCCAGACCTGATTGGCATTGACTTTGTTTGCCAGCTCCAAGGCCTGGAAAACCGCCATGGTGGCAGAACCGATCGGTAGACGTAAGTCTGCCCGCGCGGAGCGGCCGACTCTGTCGGGCTCACGCTTGCGGGCCCTCCTCTCGGTGACAGTTACCGGTTCCCCGATAACTGTCTGAGGAGGTCTAGGGCAACTCTCCTCATCTAGTGAACTAAACATGGCCTCATACACCTGGTTGATTGGGGCCAGGTAGTATTGATCTAGCTCCTGTCCCGCTTCTGAGCCATCTGGTTCAGAGGGGGGGGGATCAGGGCGATCGCCATTACTCATGGACAAGTCCGGATGTAGTTCCGGGGGGGCCATAGTGTCTCTATTGCTGGGTACCACAGTGACATTGTCACCTTCCAGCATAACAGAGTCGTCAACCGGTGCCCTTATAGAAAGGGGGGGCGACGGTGGCCTGTTAGGCAGAAACGCAGGGAGGCTCGAACTAGAGACCGGATTGTGTATCAACGGCTCAATGTTCGCCATCTCCAGAATGCCAGATTCGTTTCTTATCCAAATAGTATTTGGGTTTGAAGGTGTGGCGTTTGACGGGAGGCTCTGTGTGACTCTAGTAGAAGTCATATGAGGCCTCAAACCGTGTGCCGAAGTCAATTGGGTTGACTGATTTTGCTCAATTTGGTTTGCCACTACCCTATGTGGGTGTGCAAACTGATTGCCGGTGTGCAGGGCCGCCAGCGGTTGTCCTATTGATACAATAGGAATGACCGGGGGGCAGATGACCGGGGTGGCAAAATTTGTACGTCCGGGGGGGCAGTTGACCGGGGGGGCAATTGCATGTCCGGGGGGGCGTACATCCGGGGGGGGCATTTCTCTTTCCGGTGTCACCGGAAGAGTTGCCTGGCGACCGCTCTGTTTATGCACAGGAGTAGGACGTGTAGAGCGTTTAGACTCATGTCTACTCTTGGATGGAGAGCGGTGTAGGCGAGATGATTTCGTGTGAGATACTCGCCTAGACCGATGCCTCCTATGAGAGCGCGATCGACTTCTAGATGTACGCCGTCTAGAATCACTTCTAGAACGTGAGCGCCGACGTCTCGAGGGGCTCCTCGAACGTGAACGGCGTCTAGAATGGCTTCTAGAATGCGAGCGCCGACGCTTGGAAGAACTCCGAGTGCGCATGCGCCGCCGGGAGTGTCTCGAATGCGAGCGCCGACGCCTGGAAGGACTCCTAGTGCGTTTGCGCCGCCGAGAATTACTCCGATGGCCTCTCCTATATGGTGAGGGCTTGTGGAGGATCCACTTCCGGAAGAGCTTGAACTACTTCCGGTTCGGGATGAACCTCGGGAGCTCACTGAATGTCTCCGTGAATCACCGCGGCTTTCTCGCTTCTGGGGCGTTTCATGCCCTGAAGGTTTAGCCGGAGATCCGCGAGTGCTATTGTGCAGAGCCGACATTGTAGTGTCTACATTCGGTTGATGCACTGTGCGGTACAATCGCGGGGAAACAAAGTCCGATGGCCGGCGAGTGTCAGCGTAAGACGCAGTCTCATTATCGCCGGGCAAATTAATCTGCCCGGGATGACCGGAGTGTAAACCCGGGCCGGGTAAATTATTCCCGGAGCCGGGACCCGGCGAGTCATGGCCGGAGCCGGGACCAGGTAAGACCGGGCCGGGTAATTCACCCGGTGAGTTTTGGCCGGGGCCGGGATTAGGTAAACCCGGGCCGGGCAAATTTTGCCCGGAGCCGGGACCCGGCGAGGCATGGCCGGAGCCGGGCCCAGTCAATTTATACCCGGCGCCGGGTCCGGGCAAATGTTGCCCGGTGCCTGGCGAGGTAATGGCCGGGCCTATGACGTCACCGGGCAATTTCTGCCCGGTGCCACGTGCAAGGACGCAGACGAGTCGGACCGCTGCGAGCGTGCATCTGTCGATGCACGCTTTTTAGCAGCCCGGCTCGCATGCGTCCGTCTGGAAGCTGCTTGCTTCCATTTCTCCTGTGACCACTTAATAGAAGTGTCGCACGGAGATGATGCTCTGCAACCACAGCAAGAGAGACAGGTCTTGTGTGAATCCCAGTCTCCCTTCCTGTGGTTGCACGCGCCTCGTATTTGGGGCATTGCAATTTACGAGAGCTTTTTGGAGTAAAATCAAAAATCAAGTATAGAATACGATATGATTAATTTCCAAATAATTTGGAGCGTATCCAAGTAGTCTTCGAATTGGTCTTCGAATTTCCAGAGTGTGGTGTTTGTTCTGACTGACCTTATCACTGTCGATACACGTCTGTACAGTAAGCCTTCCGGAAATAGAATGAGGATTATTGTGATTAGGTCTAAATCGCGGACCGCATGTGTCCGGGTCATGACAAAATCAGGGCATAGGCAGGTGGTGGCACCAAAAAATTCCGGAAGGTGTTAAAAGCATACTGGTATAGTAGCTAAACATAGCAGGTAAGGTATTTTTGATAATAAAACCAAGTTTTATGATATTATTGAAAATATGCGTTCATTGTAGGGACCTCCTCTTTAAATTCTAGCATACAAATCAAAATGGAGCAAGATCACAACAAAATATGAAAACACTCAAGCATCCGACATACTGATGTCCAGATAAGATGTGTAAGGATAACTTCTTTATTTCTCCGAAGGGTGGTCACAACATAGGGTTTGGTGGTGAAATGATGATTTTAGTAGTTTAGTATGCACCTTTACCTGTAGCTCTGCTTATACTATCTGAATGTATTATCATCTACACATTTATCAGGTCTTGTAAAAAACAGACCTTACATTTAGATCAAAGAGAGATCGCCCTAACCTTCAACAGTTTTTCATCTCGTTCTATCTTTATTTCTGGATCATCATCCTTCTCTTCACCATCTTCTGAGGCCACACCTGTACAGTAACATAAATGTCATTGCTTCCTTTATGTGTTTTTCTTTATCATCCTCAAATATTGCTCCTTTTTGCAAATGACTTTTCAAACATATTGGAATCAGATAAGATAACTAGCAACTTGGCCACTCATCCAAACTATCTGACATTGATTATTGTTTTTGTGAAAATGTGATAATTATGTACTCCGAAAATGAATTAAAGTTTTGCGAATACCAATTAAGCAGCATGCAAATGATTTTTAAAACACCATAGCAACATAGCAAACGCCTTTGCAAACGAGTAGACCCAGATCAGGGTCTGCTATGTTTGCTTATGGAATAACATAAATATGATTCTACAGCTTCTACTATGGCCAAAACATCCAATGTCCATGTGCCATTATAAAAATTAATATTCATGATATCATTATTTCTTACATGAATATTCATAGAACAAAGGGCTAACAAAACTTAAAATATTTACAATCAATATGTTTAATGGCTACGAATATATATTTATTCTTTTCATTGCTTGGAAAATATCTGACTTCTTTCATACAATTGTACCTATAGAAATAATCAACTAGAACTCAAAACAGTTCAAAAGGTGCAATACTACTCTGGTTACAGCATCCTGATCAAAAAGAAAATTGCTGGTGCACTGCTTCCTATGAGAGTATGACTATCAATTTTCAACAAGATTGTACGAAATGCAGACAGTTGAATCACAAAACAATTCGTATTCCAGAATAACCCCCCCCTCCCCCCACCCCCTTATAAATTTGTTGGGTTGTTACAACTGTCTCTTGAGAGCTGACATAAGAAATGACTCCATTTGTATCAAAACCAGTCTTGTCAAGCTTATCTGGACAAAGATTTCTACCAGAATATAGTATTGCTGAACCAGAATCATTCATTTAATTTTATACCTAGGAGTTCCTCCTCTTCAAAGCTGCCTTCGTCCACCAGATAGTCTGTTATGTTCTTCAGCACTGGATTCTTGGCCGTCAGTGAAAACTGAAACAAATGGGCAAAACTAATTCAATCTGAGGAAATTACAGAAGAACTTTTTTGAAGTTGCTGATTTTTTAATTTAACCCTTTATCTGATGAATATTCATGCAATTAATAGACAATATGAATATAAATTAGCCAAAACCTTTTTTTTGGCCATGATAGAAAATGTTGAATCAAATCTATAGTACTCTATAAGCAGAAAGAACAGACCCTGATCAGATGGCTTCTACAGGAGCCATTTGATCTGGGTCTACTCTGTTTGCATTAAAGTGTCAAAGGCATCTCTGTCAGGTAAAGGGTTAAAACACAAATGGCTGCCTCATCCTGAATAAACAAATGTAAGAATGTTTCTTCATTACTTCTGACTTTCAGCTACCACTTGTCTTAACCCTTTCCCTGTTCTATGTTTATTCCAAATATCAATACCTACTGAATATTCATGGATGAAATAGTTACAAAGGAAACATGGAAGGTGGAACATTGTAGCTATTTTAGAAACTAAAGAAACATAGCTATCAAATTCCATTAGCAAACAGAGCAGACCCTGATCAGACGGCTCCTATAGGAGCCGTCTGATCTGGGTCTACTCTGTTGGCAAATGCATGAAAACACGTTTATATGAGGGGAAGGGTTAAGAACCAACAATTAAACTTCTTTAAAGTAACACCTATAGAGAAATCTAACTGTATGATAAAATAGTTGTGTTTGTACAACACCATGTCCCCACAGGTGATTTGACTGATTATATTTCCTTTTGACCTTGACGTTCGACGTAAAGTTTGACATGTCACCATTCAAAAAGTGTGGATTCATGAGATGAGTATACATGCTAAGAATGAAGTCTAAATAAACTGTAGACTGTTTTATTTGATTAAACGCCTATTTCTATGATAAATACAAATTCAATGATGTTGTACATATAATATAAAATAATTTTCACCATGAAATCATAAAATGCTTTAATCCGCTATAACCATAATCCTTTCCTTTATATAATGCTTTTTCACACATTTGCAAACAGAGCAGATCCAGATCAGATGGCTCCTGTAGGAGTCGTCTGATCAGGGTCTGTTCTGTTTGCTTATAAAAAATATGATGTAGATCTGATTCTACAGTTTTTGTCACAGCAAAAGATTCCCTGGAAAAATTTACAATATAAAAATTCAGCTAATAAGTATTCATGATGTCACTATTTCTTACATAAATATTTAACAGATAAAGCGTTCATAACAAAAATTCAAGTTGATAATTACTTTTAAGACCTACCTCTTTCTCTTGATCTTTCTTTTCAGACTGAGGGTCTTCCCAGATTTTCCATTTATCATCAAAGTTCTGAATGATTTTGGCTGCCAGTTTTATGTCCTGTCTCACAACTTTGGAGTGAGCTGTCAGGCCGCTGACTGGCCTTACTCTCTGCTTCAACTCTCTGTTCAGAGTGGCACCAAGGTCACAATCTCGCAACTGCAGGAATAATCAACAATTCATAAGGTTGTCTGCATTAACCTATTCCCTCATGGTTTCAAACTACAAAATTCTAAAATTTTCCTTTTCTCTAGTTAATTCTCCTTTTCGGTAGATTTATTCAAAGAGGTTGTGTCTAAAAATAGCCTATGGGGTAATGGGTTGAACTGTCTTTCAATTTTATGAAATAAAGGATAAAAACTAAAGGGTAAGACTAAGTCTCTCACATGACAAGTGAGGCATTGCTGTATAGTTACACACATATTTTCTGTCCTAATGTGTTATACTAATGCCACAAGGAATTCTCTGCGACACATTACATAACCCATCAGAGTTACTCTCCCTGGCGTTTACTACACACAGAGTGATGATAGCACTGAGTGTGTGAAAAATCCAGGTCACAGCTGCAAACAGTAATCAGTAATTGAGAAGAACATACTCTTTAAAGAAAGTATGGATAGTAACAAACAATGCTAAATATATAGTGATGACACAGGACTGTCTCAGTACAGTAGAACCTGTCTTGAGCAGCTATTCATTTATTGAACATAGGTGTCTTAAAAACAGGTGGTTGCTTAATGCAGGGCAAAAGTAATGCAAAAAGTTCTACAGGAGCTTTCTGCATTACTTTTGGCCTGCATTAAGCTACCACCTGCCTTACAGACCGATAATTAGACCTTTTTGATGGCTGCTTAACCCTTTCCTCCATAAATACGCCTTTCTATGCCTCTGTAAAAGTCACTTCATCAAACCATTGTGATAAATAGAGCATTTGCTCCTATAGGAGCAAATGCTCCATTTATCACAATGGTTTCAAACTACAAAATTCTAAAATTTTCCTTTTCTCTAGTTAATGGTCCTTTTCAGTAGATTTATTCAAAGTGATTGGATCTAAAAATAGCCTATGGTGGAAAGGGTTAAGACCGGTTCTGCTGTATTCCATTTCACACTTAATGCTAGGTTACAGGACAAACACATTTAGACAGGTTCTAATGTACTCATCTCTCACATGATAAGTGAGGCATTGCTGTATAGTTACACACATATTTTCTGTCCTAATGTGTTATAATAATGCCACAAGGAATTCTCTACGACACATTACATAACCCATCAGAGTTACTCTCCCTGGCGTTTACTACACACAGAGTGATGATAGCACTGAGTGTGTGAAAAATCCAGGTCACAGCTGCAAACAGTAATCAGTAATTGAGAAGAACATACTCTTTAAAGAAAGTATGGATAGTAACAAACAATGCTAAATATATAGTGATGACACAGGACTGTCTCAGTACAGCAGAACCTGTCTTGAGCAGCTATTCATTTATTAAACATAGGTGTCTTAAAAACAGGTGGTTGCTTAATGCAGGGCAAAAGTAATGCAAAAAGTTCTACAGGAGCTTTCTGCATTACTTTTGGCCTGCATTAAGCTACCACCTGCCTTACAGACCGATAATTAGACCTCTTTTTGATGGCCGCTTAACCCTTTCCTCCATAAATACGCCTTTCTACGCCTCTGTAAAAGTCACTTCATCAAACCATTGTGATAAATAGAGCATTTGCTCCTATAGGAGCAAATGCTCCATTTATCACAATGGTTTCAAACTACAAAATTCTAAAATTTTCCTTTTCTCTAGTTAATGGTCCTTTTCAGTAGATTTATTCAAAGTGATTGGATCTAAAAATAGCCTATGGTGGAAAGGGTTAAGACCGGTTCTGCTGTATTCCATTTCACACTTAATGCTAGGTTACAGGACAAACACATTTAGACAGGTTCTAATGTACTCATCTCTCACATGATAAGTGAGGCATTGCTGTATAGTTACACACATATTTTCTGTCCTAATGTGTTATAATAATGCCACAAGGAAAACTCTGCGACACATTACATAACCCATCAGAGTTACTCTCCCTGGCGTTTACTACACACAGAGTGATGAAAGCACTGAGTGTGTGAAAAATCCAGGTCACAGCTGCAAACAGTAATCAGTAATTGAGAAGAACAAACTCTTTAAAGAAAGTATGGACAGTAACAAACAATGCTAAATATATAGTGACGACACAGGACTGTCTCAGTACAGTAGAACCTGTCTTGAGCAGCTATTCATTTATTGAACATAGGTGTCTTAAAAACAGGTGGTTGCTTAATGCAGGGCAAAAGTAATGCAAAAAGTTCTACAGGAGTTTTCTGCATTACTATTGGCCTGCATTAAGCTACCACCTGCCTTACAGACCGATAATTAGACCTCTTTTTGATGGCCGCTTAACCCTTTCCTCCATAAATACGCCTTTCTACGCCTCTGTAAAAGTCACTTCATCAAACCATTGTGATAAATAGAGCATTTGATCCTATAGGAGCAAATGCTCTATTTATCACAATGGTTTCAAACTACAAAATTCTAAAATTTTCCTTTTCTCTAGTTAATAGTCCTTTTCAGTAGATTTATTCAAAGTGATTGGATCTAAAAATAGCCTATGGTGTAAAGGGTTAAGACCGGTTCTGCTGTATTCCATTTCACACTTAATGCTAGATTACAGGACAAACACATTTAGACAGGTTCTAATGTACTCATCTCTCACATGACAAGTGAGGCATTGCTGTATAGTTACACACATATTTTCTGTCCTAATGTGTTATAATAATGCCACAAGGAATTCTCTGCGACACATTACATAACCCATCAGAGTTACTCTCCCTGGCGTTTACTACACACAGAGTGATGATAGCACTGAGTGTGTGAAAAATCCAGGTCACAGCTGCAAATAGACTCTCCTGTCTTAGACAATAAGTACACATACAAATATACAATTGCTCGATGAACAATGTACACTAATGTGTTTAGAGACTGTTACACACAGCAAATTCCTCTTTACAAAACAGGGATTTAACATACACTTTAGGTATTAACAGCTGTTCAGTCCCAAGAAGCAGCTTTGGAACAAATGCGCAAGGCAGGCCTGGAAAATTCCACTCATCCGCTCGCCATGACGAGTAACTTTCTTGAAGGACGAGTAGAATTTCAGAAATTTTAACAATGAATTTAAGTAAAATAAGACAAAAGCAGTTGGCAGGACGAAGAAAGATTTTAGGATTTTTCCAGCCCTGCAAGGGGAACAAAATTTAAAAAAATGCAAACTCTGCAGGAACTTAAACAACCCCACTAAGAACAAGATGTGTTAGTGAAACACTATGCCCCGATATGACCTTTGACCTTGAAGGATGACCTTGAACTTGACACATCACCCCTCAAACTGTGCAGCTTCATGAGATACACATGCATGCCAAATATCAAGTCTCTATCTCTACTGTTTCAAAAGTTATGGCCAATGTTAAAGTTGGTGATTTGACCTATATATTTGGCCTCTGACATTGAAAGATGACTTTGACCTTGACATGTCACCCCACAAAATGTGTGGCTTTATGAGATACATATGCATGCCAAATATCAAGTCTCTATCTGTACTGGCTCAAAAGGTATGACCAATGTTAAAGTTATCCTCAAACAGACAAATGGACAAACAGACAGGGCAAAAACAATATGCCCCCCAGATCTGATCTGGGAGGCATAAAAAGCAGGTCTTTGCAATTCTTTAATGAAACAGCAATCAAAACCAGAGCTATCACTAAAGGTGGTTAATATATGACCAAATGCACACCAGTTTACCATGGCAACAAGATTTCTGTATGGATGCCCTTTATTTGAATAAATCAGGTAGAAGGCTACAAATGGGGTGATCCTGTGGGGTTTAACTGAATCTGGATCAGTTATTGAGAAGAACATACTCTTTAAAGAAAGTAGGGACAGTAACAAACAATGCTAAATATATAGTGATGACACAGGACTATCTCAGTACAGCAGAACCTGTCCTGAGCAGCTATTCATTTATTGAACATAAGAGTCTTAACAAGAGGGCCAGAATGGCCCTGAAGCGCTCACCAGACTATCAGAGGAGAAGATTTTCAAAGTTTTCACTATATGTTTCTATAGAAAACTAGCCGGCCCTGGGGCGGGCCAATTTTGACCCCAGGGGCATAATTTATATAACTTTTGTAGAGGACTTAGACATGATGCTATGAGCCAAATATGAAAGCTGAGTACCTTTCAGTTTCATAAGATTTTCAAAGTTTGCTCTATATGTTTCTACTGAAAACTACCCATCCCTGGGGCGGGGCCAATTTTGACCCCAGGGCCATAATTAATATAACTTTTGTAAAGGACCTGAAGATGATGATACATGAGTTCATATTATTATTCATATCTTAACTTATTTTTAACCCTTCCACTGTTCTATGTTTATTCAAAATTTCAATACCTACTGAATGTTCATGGACAAAATAGTTATAATGAAAAATAGAAAGTGTAGCCATTTAAGAAAGTAATGAAAAACATCTTTCAAATTCCATTAACAAACAGAGTAGACCCTAATTAGACAGCTGCTAAAGGAGCCGCCTGATCTGGGTCTGCTCTGTTTGCAAATGCATGAAAAGGCATTTATATGAGGGAAAGGGTTAAGTAAACATATTATAAGTACATTGTATATTGTACACAAAAATGGAAATAATTTAATGCAATTTGCACTATATAATATCATAAGTAAACAGAGCAGATTGATCATATGGCTACTAAATGAGCCATCTAATCTGGGTCTACTCTGTTTGCAATGGTGCAGAAATGCATAATTATGGAGTAAAGAGTTAATTGTCTGTGCAATAGGCCAGATCTAAAAATATCAGTTGTCTACCCAGAAGGGAGGCAACCCAGTTGTTATCAAAAGTGCAAAGGGAGACCTAGCACAGTTTGGATTCTGATCTGACGCATATGTAACTTCAAATTACATATGTGTCAGATCAGAATCCAATATTGTACTTCATAATTGTTTTGTACAAGAGAGTTAATTGTAAGATTGACATGTATTAAAAAACAATGTGAACAATCTTTAGACAAGCAGACAACAATTCTGAAACAACTATAATACTGATAAAGAATGCTACAGCATAGAACACTTGACTTGTATTCAGCTAAACTTCACAAAAGATATACTGATAAGACTCTATATTGATATCTGAGAGCTTAATGCAGGACATAGATATGCAAAGAGCATTTTGAGAATTATCCACTTAGTTTTCTCCATCTAAAATGAGTGTTTGTTATTTATTTGGCTAAACACAATTTCTACTCTACTGATTAGACTAAGGGTAAAACAACTGCTATACTAGGTCAGTCTCAGTGGACTGGGTTGTAGGAGAAACCTTTAGCCGCAGTTTCTGAAGTGAAAAAGCCTATTTTAAAGTATAACCCAAAGGGCAGGACCAATTTTAACCTCAGAACTATGATATTAACAAAATTCTTAAAAGTAAACTAAGTAAATCCATACACCAAATATCTAAGCTCTGGGACATGTAGTTTTTGCCAGGAAGATACTGTGTTTAAACAGCAGTCAGCTACGGAAAACTTGCCACCCCTAGGGCGGGGCCAATTTTGACCCCAGGGACATGATTTATATAACTTTTGTAGAGGACCTATAGATGATGCTATGTGCCAAATATCAAAGCTGAGAACCTTCCAGTTTCAGAGAAGAAGATTTTCAAAGTTTCACTATATGTTTCTATTGAAAACTTGACACCCCCAGGGTGGGGCCAATTTTGACTCCAGGGACATAATTTATATAACTTTTGTAAAGGACCTATAGGTGAAGCTATGTGCCAAAGATGAAAGCTGAGCACCCTATAGATTCAGAGGAGAAGATTTTTTAAGGTTCAAATTGTTGACGACGGACGACGAACGACGAACGACGCACGACGCACGCCGACGGACGACGGACATCAGGTGATTACAAAAGCTCACCCTGAGCACTTTGTGCTCTGGTGAGCTAAAAATCAGGTGGCTGCTTAATGCAGGGCAACAATAATGCAAAAAGTTCCTATAGGAGCTTTCTGCATTACTGTTGGCCAGCATTTAGCTACCACCTGCCTTACAGACCCATAATTAAACCTCTTATTGGCGGTCTACTGTATTCCATTTCACACTTTATTCTAGGTGACATGATAAACACATTTAAACTAAGTCTCTCACATGATAAGTGAGGCATTGCTGTATTTTTACACACATTTTCTGTCCTAATGTGTTATAATAATGCCACAAGGAATTCTCTGTGACACATTACATAACCCATCAGAGTTACTCTCCCTGGCGTTTACTACACACAAGAGTGATGATAGCACTGAGTGTGTGAAAAATCCAGGTCACAGCTGCAAACAGACTCTCCTGTATTAGACAACAAGTACACATACAAATATACAATTGCTCGATGAACAATGAACAATAATGTGTTCAGAAACTGTTACACACAGCAAAAGGAGTGATCCTGTGGGATTTAACTGAATCTGGATCAGTTATTGAGAACAACATATTCTTAAAGAAAGTGTTGACAGTAACAAACAATGCTAAATATTTAGTGACAACAGACACAGGACTGTCTCAGTACAGTAGAACCTGTCTTGAGCAGCTATTCATTTATTGAACATAGGTGTCTTAAAACAGGTGGTTGCTTAATGCAGGGCAAAAGTAATGCAAAAAGTTCCTATAGGAGCTTCCTGCATTACTTTTGGCCTGCATTAAGCTACCACCTGCCTTACAGACCAATAACTAGACCTCTTTTTGATGGCCGCTTAACCCTTTCCTCCATAAATACGCCTTTCTACGCCTCTGTAAAACTCACTTAATGAAACCATTTTTTATGTGCCAACTTACCCGTATGTTGTTCAGATTCCAGCAGATTTCTTTGATGTTAACAGATTTGTCGAAGGTGACCCAGCCGCGTCGTAAAAAGCGTCTCTCTGGTTGGGGATCTTGAAGAGCCACTCTGATAAAACCTGGGTATCTCTTACAAACCTGGGGTAGATTTATTTCACTATTATTTATTATCTGATTATCTACATTCACATAAACCCTTTCCTCCATAAATACGCCTTTCTACATCTCTGTAATAGTCACTTCTTGAAACCATTGTGATAAACAGAGCATTTGCTCCTTATGAGCAAATGCTCTATTTATCACAATGGTTTCAAAACTGCACAATTCTAAAAAAATTCCTTTTCTCTAGTTAATGCTCATTTTCGGTAGATTTATTCAAAGAGGTTGAGTCTAAAAACAGCCTATGAGGGAATGGGTTTAAAGTTGCAGCTGAAGAGTAAACAAGCTAACTAAGAAGTTCAAATGTTATAGCTAATGTCAAAGTTTCAGGCAAATAGAGACAGGCCAAGAACAATATGCTCCAAGATGTCTATCTTGGGGGCAAGCAACTAATGCCAGAGCAAATGTGTGTAGCGCAAGTCTCTAAAAACATTTGTCCTGTATATCTTCTTAAAACATGTCTTTTTAAGCTTGCAACCAAGGTACTATATAAATGATCAAAAATTAGTGTCATAGTATTCAACAAATGTATTCTTTTCTTTCTTTATCCAGAGTTAACATGAGTGTGATATCCCATAATTTGAAACCCTGAGTCTAATTATTAGGCAATGGAATGTTCCTCGTGTTACTATTAGGCAATGGAATGTTCCTCGTGTTACAAGTAATTCTATTATTCATACATGTATATCAGACAAACAAATATTTCGGATTTGACGGTCTGGAAAAGAGATAGACAATGATAATACTATTGAATTTTCAAAGTGGAATGGCCAAGTACTGTTTAAAGATAGCGTCCATTCAGTATGAACAGTTTTAAATTTATGAGCAAATTTCGAATTACAAACAGTGCAGACCCGGATCAGACTGCTACAGTAGGAGCGCTCTGATCTCAGTTCACACTGTTTATATATACCAGTACTTGTTTCCCACATTCAAAGGATTCACTTTCCAGAACTTCAGTTTAAGACTTACTGCCTCCACTTCCTGCTTTGTGATAGATGGAGCAAGGTTTCTTAGAAATATGGAGCTGGTTTTATGCAGCAATTTTCTCACAGTCTTTTCTGGCTCTTTCTCCTTTTCCGTGGTGTCTTCGTCCTTTTCATCAACTAGATAAATATACAGATGGGAATATAGAGGTGTTTGAACAGAACACTCACTGTTACCAATACAGACTCATCAATAAATAGTAAGAGGGTGCTAGTAACCTGTGTTTCCAATAGAAAACTCCAAACATCTTGGGAGACGCACTTATAGGAAAAAAGCCCATACATAACTACATTCTAGATCTTCCATCTCTTGGGAAATACAGTGAAACCTGTGAAAACCGGACCCTGTGTAAACCGGTATACTCTCGAAACCGGCCGATTTGTTCGGTCCCGATTTTTTTCCTTCTTTTCCCATTATGAAAATCCCTCTAAAAACCGGACCCTATGAAAATGTCTCGCCAAATATTTGTCTCATTTCAACCCAAAATCACCTGTGTAAACCGGGTGCCAAAAACCAACGGACCGGAACGTAATTTGCTGACTGGCCTCTCAACACGCTTACGCAACATAACACCTCGCGCCATTGTTTACACAGTGCAATTATCAATAGTCGGGATTAACGGTATGGCTAGGTATAAAATCCTGACCAGTTAATGAATAAGGGAACGAATGGAAAACTGTAAAACAAATAACAGTAATGATCGGGCTACATCAAACATTACCTGCACTAATCTTGGAACAAAATTTTGTTATTAATCAACAACAATTATAAATCCATTAATGATCTTATTTCACTTTCCTAACCCTTCTGACGCTGGCACACCAAAAACATCTGCTCAAAGATTTTGAAATCTTGTCCAATTTTCCCTTAATCCTGGTGAATGATTGTTAAAAGCTATCACATTCATACTTGGAGTGACCTCGAGTTTAAATTTGCAACATCCTGTAACCCTTTGCCTGTTACGAAAGTTTGCACAATATTCTTTATTAAAACTTCACAAATTCGCTTATATTTCTTGTAGAAATGATGACTAAGTTGCCATCAACAAACATCTTGGATCCAGATCAGGCTCCGAGTCACTCGGCGTCTCATCCGGATCCAGTTTGTTTGCATACATGACATGACGCTCGCGACCAGCAGATTAAGGGTTAAATGTATCTCATTTAGCTCTGGCTACCACACCCGTTTGTGAAAAAATCAAACAAGATAGGTTAAACGTTTACAGATGTGTGTGTAATGCTGGACGTGAAATAAACACACACACACACACACTCATGTATTGTTATTATGTCCACAGAATCATTGAGGAATACATATGCAACACCAAAAGTCAGTATAATATTTGAGCAGTTCATTCTTTCTTTATTTTTCTTTTTTCTTTTGTAAAAACGTCTCCTCTTACTTTCGTCGTAATTCAGATCAGTCAAATATTTGTTTCATCTAGTTGCACATTAGGAAACTCATAAGGATGGGTGAATTAAAACTGAACAGTACACACACTTTACTGGTTTTCTCTTCAAAATTTTGAACCTGAAAAAACCGGTCACCTCTGAAAACCGGCCGATCGACCTGTCCCCGAGGGGGTCCGGTTTTCACAGGTTTCACTGTAATACATATTCTAATATCAAGTTTAATATCCAGCAACTCATGTACTATCTTGCATTGGAATTTGTGAAGTTCCGTGCACACTTATTATACTGCAAAGTAAAATCCTCACTTCTGATTGGTTAACTAGCCGTGTACATGAGTCCATGTACCCTGTGAGCTGACAGGGTACATGGAAATTCCCCATGGCAGGCCCCACATATTATGGTCAGAAACCAAAAGACCGACTTCTCGACTCGGCTAAACAATGGCAAAATTCATAATAGACAACTATTGATACGTAAAGAAAACAATGCAGGAATGAATTAAAAAACATCATTGTTTGAAATGACCAATAAAACAGTTTTAAGAGGAGTTATTATATCGTCCAGCCATCTATACTAACACGAACGCCGATAAAATACAATACAAACCACTTCGGATACCTTCGGGTAAAATTAATGTATTGGGGCGCTTTTAGGGGAATAAGCGTGTTTAGTTATTCAACATGCCAAAATGGATTTATATAAATTATCCGAACCGTAAAACTTTGCAGTATAATAAATTCGTTATACAGTTCTTTCCCAGGGTACATGACGATTTATTCCCGGCTGGTAAAATCATGTAACCCTCGCCTAACGGCTCGGGCAACATGATTTTCCTCAGCCGGGAATAAATCGTCATGTACCCTGGGAAAGAACTGTATAACTAATAATATAAATTTTTCACACACACACACCTTCAGAATATAATCACAAGATGTGTTTCTGAAACACTATGCCCATGATATGACATTTGACCTTGATCTATGACCTTGACCTTAATAAGTCACCCCTAAAAATGTTCACTTCATTTAGTTGAACATGCATGCCAAGTTTGAAGTATGTATTCTTCTGTAGTGCTATATTTCCCAGACTGGTTCAGTAAGTGAGCTGTGGGCTTTAAGAGAAAAAATCCACCTAAACCATTAGACATGCCATTTTCACTTGTGGCCTCCCATTCAAGAAAATATTACTACAGTCAAACCTGTCCTAGCGACACATTGTTTTTAGCGACATCCTGTCAGATGCGACAGTATTTCCTTCCTCCCGATGTATTTTCCTGTATATTTCAACTGTATATAGCGACACACTGGCAGATGCGACATACGACACTAAATTTGTACTCCCAACTCGGCAAACGACATTGTTTTTAGCGACAATGAGCTTTCACTGTATCATTGTGTTTGTACTTAATTGCCCTCATTAACGTGTCAAAGGATTAATGCCCAAGGTGATAAGGGATTATCTGGTCCAGTTGGTCTGTTAGTCTCAATACTGTTAGAGTTTTTATAGCTAGCTACCCAACCATAAAATTTTGATAATGAACTGCGCTTTAATCATCCATTTATTTATACCGGAAATCGGTCATAATGTCGTAATTGGCTATTCTAGTGATTTAATTGCCAAATTGGTTTCATAACTTGACAAGAAGTTAACCACACCACTTTAAAAGGTTTATTTCATTATAACATAAATTGTATTCTCATAATTAAGATACAGACATATAGAAATGTGCCTCTGCTTCCCTGTCAAAGACAGGTGTGTTTGGCCTCGTTGTGGCAATGGGCCGAATCGCTTCGAAAAACTACGAGGCTTCTGATTTTCATGAATTTGTTTTGTGCACAAACTTACTTTTTATTAATAGAATTATTGATAAGGACACTAAAGTAGTAACATCATAAAATAGTTTATTCCATTCCAAACCCTAAAAAAGTAATACCTAGATATAAATTTGAAATGTCATCAGTTTTCGCGAAGAATGTCGATCAATACAACATGGACCCTGGGCCCATGAAATTTTCAACCTGAATTCAAAGACACCCTGTGAGATACGACACTTTTGGCTTTCTCCCAAACTATGTCTCTAAAAACAGGTTTGACTGTATTTGTGTTGTTCCCTGGATAAAATAATTTTCTATCATAGACCAAAACAATTTTCCTCTATGCATTTTGCAAACAGTTTGGATAAAGATGAACGATCAAGAAATTAGGTGTCTCAATTGGATCCAATCTGTGCAACACCAAAATATTATGAGACACTCTCTAGTCAAGTCTAATTGCACTGCAAACATTGAATACCCAGAGACAGACTAAGTTACTACTAAATCTGATGATGAAAACTCATCACATCAGAGATTCAAGTGGTGGTCTGGTTCTTTACTGTTTATGATGCAATAAAATGCTTTTTCCTAATCTCATATAGTTTGAAAACTGAAGCACATAAATTCCTCAGCTGACAGTTTGCTGGCTTTTTCAATGCAAACTTTCACATCAAACATTTATTTCAGTACAACCTTACCATCTTTTTTCTTGATTTCTTCTTTAGAAGGAGACATTTCACCCTCTTCCAGTCCTGGTGGAGGTGGTTCATCCTCCATACCTGTAAAATGTTAAGTATTTCCATGAGAAAAATGTAGCTATACTCTTGCACACATTGTAGATCAACCTGCATCTGCTGCAGTGTTCATGCCGACAGACACAAATCAGTATGTGCGATGCCTCAACCCTTTACCTGATAAAAACGCCTTTTCACACCTTTTCAAACAGAGTAGACTCAGATCAGACAGCATCTGTAGAAGCCCTTTGATCAGGTTCTGCTCTGCTTGCTTATCAAATATTATAATTTGATTCTATAGGTTCTGCCATAGCCAAAATTTTGCTTATGCATGTGCTGTTATGAAAATTAATCTTCATGCTAAAAATATTGTCTGCTCAATTCTCAAGCTTAAAAACTACTGACAGATAGCTGGGATCCTGATGAGACGCCAAGGTCCTTAGTGTCGCATCTGGATCCAAGGTGTCTGTAAATGAAGGGTTATGCTTAGGGTTGTTCCATTTAAATGTGTATGGGGGTGCAAGAAGGCACTTTCAAATTCGGCCACCCACCCATAGAAATTTTTTACTAATGCACAAACCAAACAGTACCATTTTTACAGCGAAATCCACCCACGCATAGCTGTTTTTTAAAGTGCTTTCCTGCCCCTGATACACATTTAAGTGAAACAGCCCTTATCGCTAAATGGGTTAATGTTCAATTCTATAGAAACTTGATAAGTGATCACACAAAGCATCTGAGTCTACTCTATTTTCAAAATGCTAGATCCCATGTGATACAGTAAAACCTATCTACAGCTACTATTAAAATAAAACAGAAGGTAGCTTAATGCAGGATGAAAGTTATGCATAAAGCTCCTAGAGGAGTGAATTAGAGCTTGTATGTATCAGCTAGTCATGATTGAGGTGTTTGCCAAATCATACAGAATTCTGTCGATGCAAACTTGGACAGATGCATGCACATACATTTAACCAACTGCTATAGTGACAACTATGCTATTACAGCCTACTGCAAGCATGCTCAACAAAGGAATGTATTAAAATTCAATTAAAAGCAAGAAATTACTTTGTAGCTGGTAGGTCTATACTATATATATGTATATACTATAATATAGTTTCACAGATTATTAGACATTTGAATTCTAACTTGTTTTGTTAGCATGAGGGTTGGTACCTGGTGGGGCAGGTTCTGGCTCACTGTCTGATGAAGACCCTGAGGAGCTTTCTGACTCTGAGCCACTTTCATAGCTGTATTCCTGCTTGTCTCTGTGGCGCTTCTTCTTCTTACCCTTCTTTTCATCCTATCACAAAAAGAGAAATTAATTTTATGCTTAACCCTTTACTTCATGAATATTCATGTAAAAATAATGATATCATGAATATAGATCTACCGGTATATTGTTATATTCGTACATGGGCACATATGTTTAAAAAAAGTCAAAATTCTGTCATAATGTTCTATAAGGTCTTGGCCCAAAACAACTATGATCCTAGTGACCTAGTGATATTGAACATGAGTGAGGTTAGACAGATTTAACTCAGACCTTGAACTTTTGGTTAACTTAGTATATAGCAAAGTCCTTGGTAACTAAACTAAATGATGCCATGGCAGAACAATGTTCCACTCTTTGACTATAAATGCGTCCATAGGACATAGATGCACAATCTAAATTTGAAAATTGATCGTTCAAAGGGTTTAAAATATAGTTTTCATAGACAAACAGGGCAAACATAATCATGATTGTATAAGGATGAAACAACTTCCTTTTTTTAACTCTTTTAAAGGCAGATCCGTGATAACCTATGTAAACAATATCGATCCAGATCTAGAAATTCGGCCCCTAACCAGTAAAATGTTATTTATACATAAAATGATTTTTCCCATAAATTTCATATTTGATATCGCCACTAGTTATGATATCACTTCTGGTGACAATATCAATGTTTGCCTAAAGAATTTGCTCTTTTCACTTATTAAATAGAATTCTTTGATATGTATATAATAAACAGAATGATCAGGTCGATATTAAAAATGTCAAGACAACGGGCAATTATCTGTTTAAAAAATGAATTTGAAGAACAAAAAATTTTAACAGATAACAACCCATTCTCCCAAAAGAAGTTGATTATACTCCATCTATCTAACAGAATGTAGATTTCCTTTTTGCAGATACTAATAGTTACTCTAGTTCACTCACTCACCTCATCTTCACCATTGTGAGCTTCTTGCTGTTTCTTTGAAAACTCCTGAGCTTGCTTAGCCAGCTCCTTCTGTTCATCTGTGATTGTAATTTCCAATGGTTTCTAAAACAAAGCAAGACAACTTCAGAATACCAAATGAAAAGGCACATACATTAAAATTTGCAGTATCTGCACATACGCTACAATCTCTCTAGATGCTGCCTATCCATTTTTAGCTATCTAATCTATCTATGCTATGATGATTCTATTGTCCTGTGGTCACATGATACTGATATAATCACAAAATCCTACCTTGAAAACTGAGAAAAAATTGAATGGACATGGAATCCAAGAGGTATACTACAATTTGGCATGTTAAACATTGAAGGTCCTCTAAAGTTCAAAATATCTTACATCTGGGACACTGTCCTTCTTTTTCTCTGGACTTCTTCTGAAAGTAAAATAAGATATGCATTGCCATAAATGGACCACAAATATGAATCATCAAACTTAATTCAAACAAGAAAGCAAAACTATTACGCACAACTCATATATAATACTCGTTCATAACATGGTCTAAATCAGTGAGCTTTTTGGGCTACCTGGCTGGCCTAAATCATCTATAAAAAGCATTTTTAATACTAGACCGTACTAATGTGTAAATCGCGGATACAAGGTCACAAATTTTGTATATAACTGATACGACCTAAGAAAGGCAGGAAACAGAAATGACTTTTCTCAGATGCTATCTATTGTGTATTGTCTTACTTACAGTTTGTCTATACTCTCGGAGTTGTTACGACTGCGGTTTCCATCTTCCTCATCTGGCTCCTCCAAGACCCCAAGGTCCTGATCTGTCCCACCCTCCATCTTAATAACAGCTGAAAACAAATATATAAAGATGGCATGGGCCATGGGGCAAAGAAAGACACTGACAAACAGTAAAGACTATGCACAACCACCATGTAGAAACAAAGTATGACATATGATGACCTCTGAAGAAAAAGGTATTACTGCATTGCAAACAGGGTGACAAAAATGTGCAGACCCTGACCAGAGTAAGCATTGGAGAGTGCCATTTTTAACTCTTCGCTTGCTATTCACGTCAATATACCTACCTGTAAATAGTGAAGACCCAGATGAGACAGCTCCTGCAGGAGCTGTCTCATCAGGGTCTGCACTATTTACAAGTTGATTGTGCAACCAGTGCACTCCGCAGCAGTGATTGCACAGCGATATACTTGTACACAGTGAAGATATATTTAATTATACAACAGGGCATGGGTAAAGAAGGAGGAATGTATTGTAAAATTCAGCAAGCGAATACATGTACCCTACCTGTAGGTTCTTAACCTACCAACCACAATTATTCCATCAACAACGGCGAGCTAGCAAACCTTAAAAACCTGTATACCAAGCATAAAATCTTTGAAATTAATTTAATAATTATAATAAATCTTGACATACCAGCATCTAGAAGTTTCACAATAAAGTCGTGATCTTCTGTATCCACTGTCACATTGTCCATACGGCTCTGGTTCCGCAGTTCAAAGAAAACCTCGCACCTTCTTTTAAGCGCTCCTCTTACTTCTTCCTGCCGCTTCTCAAATTCTTCAGGATGATATTTGGATTTGAACCTTCATAAAACAAAAAACAGAAGATTAGACAAAATGTTCTTGTGTACTTAAATAACACATACAGCAAAACCTGTTTAAAGCGACCACTTACTGACTCTTAATAATTAAAAGCAGATGGTCCCTTTATGCTGGGCAAGAGTGATGCAGAAAACTTTCTGTATTACTTGCCTGGCATTAAGGTGCTATCTACATTAAAGGTCCAGATTTAGACTTCTCTCTAAAGGTAGTTTAAGACAGGTTTGACTGTATTTTGAGAAAAGTTACTTCTAAAGTTCCAATTTTCCATATTTTTCATCTTTGACTCTTATATAAGTCATCTAAAAATGTACTTTCATTCAGGACATGTTCAATTATCAGAGAATACAATGTACACATGGAAACAAAAAATGAAGAAATGAACTGTGCTGGGTTGGTTGTTAAAAGATTTTGATAGCAAATGCAATGTCTTTCAAAATTCACAACCAAAATGCAACTTCGTATCATTCAAACAATTTCTACTTGTCCACATAAACTGAATAAATATTCCTTGCTCAAATGATCATTTTATATCTATCTGCTATATCTCTTACAGTTACAAAACTGGAAGGATTCTTTCATTGACAAAGATTTCATTGCAACACACTGATTTAAAGCCGAAGTTAACCCAAAACTCCCTTCAATTTTCTATTATAAAATACCGCATAACTGGTTATTTTTGCGGGTGCAAATTTTGCGGTTTGGGGTCTAAAATGGTATAATTTATTTTTGCGATTTTAATTTTTGCGGATTTATTGTCTCGGTCCCTGCAAAAATCTTATATGTTATACTGTTCTACCATCTAGGCCCCGAGAAGCTATTTATTTGCATTTCACACTCTAATTACTCAAACACAAAAGGATGGCAAACACAGCTGTACCCTACCTGTTAGATTGTCGGTCTCCCGGTGCCGTGTGATTTTCACACTTCGTAAGTGTACCACACTAAGAGGGTACATATCAATAGAATGAATTGTTTAATTAGATGACTTGTGTTAACACAGGCGTGCATATTTTTGGTGATTTTTTTTAAACAAAATAATGAGCTAATAAAACATTAATTACTATTTCAGGAATGAGTGGTACGTGTAGTAAAAAAATCAAGCTTGTTTGGAAAACCGGAAGTAGACATTGTGTTTATGTTCACTAATTTTTGTGCTAGATTTCACAACTTGTCAAGTTTGTTTCTGATAATGTTTGATAATTGTGGATTTAAATAAAGAATATTAGACATCTCTCGCGGCGACAAAGCCTCCCCTAATGGTCCATTAGGATCTTACAACCAAAGTCACAAACTGTTATAAACATGTATATGTCGGTTTGCCGACAATGTGTCACCTTGCTCTTTTGTGTACTGCTGTATGGGATACACATGATAATTGTGTGCATGTCAGCGGTGCGAAAAAGTAGGGGAAGCGAAGTAACGCTGCATTGGGAAGACTAGGAGGAAAAATCTAATGAATATTTTGCACATATATTATTTGCGGCCGGACGGCATCCGCAAAATTCCGCAAATAATACGTTGCCGCAGAAATAACAGTTATACGGTAGTCCCAAAGTCCATCATTTAAGCTCTTAGCAAAGAATGTAATTTACTTTTATTAGGAATGTAAACCTTTGCTTTCTTTTAAACCTTTACCTCAAAAATTCAGTTAGAAATATTGACATTTTAATTAGCTGAAAGTTTTATACTGGCATTACGACCAAGGAAATATTTAACCATGGCAAAAACATCAGAATTAAATCTATATTAGTTCATAGGAAAATAGAGCAGACCTTGATCAGACAGACCCTACAGGAGCTGTCTGATCTGGGTCTATTCTGTTTGCAAAGGTCAGAAAAGACATTTATATGAAGTAAAGGCTTAAAATATACACCCACCAGTTTAAAACACCTTTGATCCTGATGAAACACTAAGTTACTTGATCTCTCATCTGGATCAAAACTGCAGAAGTTTTCATAAATTCAGCCATTACATACAAAGGATACTGGAGGTTCTGATAGCAAACATAGCCAACTTTCTATAACACAAGCTGCTTGAAGCAGAAACAACATATCTCTGCAATATAAGTATTGTGTGTTTCTACCGTATGGCCAATGATGAAGTGTCTAAGTTGATTACACAAATGCTGATAACAAATGTTTAAAATATCTGCAACAACTGATACAATTCGATATATGAAAGAATATAAAATGACATATGATGGCAAAAGAAATTTCGTAACTCTTTAAACATGAAAAATGAGTAGATGTCAGTTGCAAATAGTGTAGACCCCATTCAGAGGGCTGTTAAAAGGAGTGTCTGATCAGGTTCTGCACTAGTTGTCACTCAAAATCCTCTTGTAAAGTATACCCTTTCATACTGAATGGACTCCTATAGTGAAACATCGATGGGCCAGTCCACTTTGAATAAATAACATTCAAACATTTAAATGAGCATGAACTTATAAACAATAAATTACCTGTTCTAACTCAACCATGGAATCCACTATCCGTTGTTTCGCGTATTAATCAACTTATACTTTTGCCTTAACTGAACCCTAACATACTACGAGAATGAAAACTGCATTGTGCGCAGTTGCCCTAATAATAATAACGCGGTAAAGAGATCCTTGTTCCATATCAGTAATTCCTCAGAGTCAAGATCTCCCATAGCCTGCTGTTGGGGAAAAATCATAAACATGATACAACACACTGTCCAACCTGGCAAATACAATGAAATCAACAAAGTATAAGAGCATCCCAAGCAAATGCCAATGCTTATCTTTCAGCAAACTATTTTTAACCCTTTCAAAACTACAGTAGAACTAGTCTTATGTGACCATTAAAAATAGGTAAGTCTGGGTCTTTTAGACATTTGGTCACCTGCTATGATTCTAAAATTAGTTTTCCTACATTTCTTCAAAACGAACAGGGCCTAAGAACAGTTTATTTACAGGAAAACAGAGCAGACCCTGATCAGAAGGCTTCTATAGGAGCCATCTGATCTGGGTCTTAGTTCTACTCTGTTTGCAAAGGGATGAAAAAAAGTTTATAAGAGAGAAAAGGTATAATTTTATTTAAGGGTGGAGAGGTTAAGTGTGACTGGATGAACATATGTTGAAGATATGGAAAAAGTACACATACTAAACAAGTTGATTCACAGTAATATAACCAGGACTACAACAACACCTGAACTTCGTTTTTGAAAAATGATCGACTGAAAAGAACTTTCATTTTGATATGGAGCACAGCTTTATCAGAAACAATACCACCAGCTCTGATAAGTATATGCACCATAGCCTAATTAAATTCAGATTCTTGCAAGAGAGTGTTTACCTGATATTGCCAAGTTGGACGTCTTTAAAAATAAATTATGCTTCATAAATAACTTGCAACCATTATCATATAATCATATACATGTTACTTTGTAACCTACATTCACTCAGAAATAGGTTTTAATCAATGTTTTTGACTAAAATTGTCATAATGCTAAAACAAGATTTCTTGAAAACTTTTTTCTTATTCATATTTATCCTTAAAGAACATAATCAACTAACATTTAAGATGGGCATTTGTCTCCTTAAAAAAATAATACTATTTAAAATTTCAACACTTAATTAACTTAATTTAATTTCTAACTTTTAGTAACAGAACATTCTGGATCCTGAACAAATACCAAATTACTTGAAATCTAATCTGGATCCAAACTGTTTGCAAAGTTTTTATAACAAATATATACCGATCTAAATGTTTAATCCTTTCCCTCATTTAAGCTCCATTTCCAGCATCTGCAAACAGAGTAGACCCAGATCAGATGGCTCCTATAGGAGCCTTCTGATCAGGGTCTGCTCTGATTGCTAATGGAATTTTTAATTCTAAGATGACTTTAATGCTCCACCTTCCATATTTCATTTAACTATCTTGTCACTGAATATGTAGTAAGAATTGAAATTTGGAATAAACATAGAACAGAGAAAGGGTTAAACCACCACTTTGAAACCAAATATTTCTAAATGCATCTTTTCATTTAAATGCGGTGTCACATTTCAAACATGGCATACCATTCCTCATCTTTATGCTGAAGGAAGAACTCATTAATTTGCTGCTTTTTGAAGTCTTCTTTGTACTCATTGTACTTCTTGACAGCGTCCTGGTCACTGATTGTATCATCCTGCTGCGTCAAGAACAACTTAAACGATAACATCGGAGGCTGTGTTGGGTGATCAGGGTCCTGTCTGGTAATCAAACCAAGGAAGAAATATTTCACCAGAATTAGATGTAAGTCAAAGAATGTCTTGCCATAAACACTCTTTGGTGAAATAAAAATTGGTAGCAGTGAATGTGATAAATCGAAACATTGCAGCTGTATGAAAACCAATAACACCAATTAT
This sequence comes from Azorinus chamasolen, assembly GCA_963576725.1. NCBI lineage: Eukaryota > Metazoa > Mollusca > Bivalvia > Cardiida > Solecurtidae > Azorinus > Azorinus chamasolen. Next base: position 96,966,749 of record OY755235.1, on the reverse strand, counting down.
TAATACCTATTATTAACCCTTCGCTTGCTATTCACGTTAATATACGTACCTGTAAATAGTGAAGACCCAGATGAGACAGCTCCTGCAGGAGCTGTCTCATCAGGGTCTGCACTATTTACAAATTGATTGTGCAACCAATGCACTCTACAGCAGTGATTGCACAGCGAAATACTTGTACACAGTGAGTGAGTGAGTTGGGTTTTACGTCCGACCAACAGTATTTCAGTTATTTGCAGACGGCACTCGCATGAGACAAGTTATAGTGCTGCCTCACTGGAATACTCCTGCCGCAGGTACATGGCAAGGGCACCCCACCCAGTCACATTATTCTGACACCGGGCCGACCAGTCCTAGAACTACACCTTTATTGTCGAGCGTAGACAAGGGAGCTACTAGTACCAACTTTTAACGACTTTTGGTCTGTACACAGTGAAGACATATGTAATTATACAACAGGGCATGGGTAAAGAAGGACAAATGCATTTTAAAAAAATTCAGCAAGAGAAGGGTTAATTAAAAAGCTTCTACCATTTGTCTATGATGACACTAATTCCATTATAGGAAGTGTCCTGTAGATCCAGACAGTGCAAAAAAAACAACTAATGTTCCTCCAAAAATGATTTCTCTCATATGAATTCTTTGCTCACCATTTATTAACATTTTCTAATGTATAACTCATTCCATAACAAACTTATATATTCACATAATCCCATTCCAGGGTCTGGGGTTATAAAACTTTTCTGAAGTATGAGTTTATTCTCAAGTATCCGATTGGTCAGATGCTTGAGAATGACCTCAGACTCAAGCAAACAGAGTCAATCTTCAATGACAGAAACATGGCTGATCCTCGGCCTCAAAAAGTTCATTTATGTTTAAAACATTGTACTTGAATTTACATAAAGAAATTCTTTACAAATCTTACACATTTGCTCCAGGTGTTGTAAACCCTTCTCCCTGGGGTGGTCCCATAGTTGGGGAAGGGCCCCAATTTGGAGGGGGTCCTCTTCCATGTACCATACCTCCACCATAATGTGGCATGTCATATGGGTGCCCATCATCCCTAAAATAAAAATTGCAAAATATGTAAAGTCAAAGGAACTGTCATATAGTGACAAATAGTATAGACCAAGACTCTGATGAAACAGCTTCTTCAGAAGCCATTGGATCTGGTTCTGCACTATTTATGTCTGCCCAAATACTTGGGTAGTTAGGGTAATATAACATGAAATCTTTTGACAGGTTCTTATAAACTCGCCAATGGTTTTATTGAAAATTATGGTACTGAATACCTCTTAGTCTTTTAATCACATATTTTTCCTGACATGAAAAAGTTGGTTTTGATCCTATACAATGGGTTTTAGCTTATTCCATTTTTTAAAATAATCAGTCAGTCTAATTTGAAATTACCAAAACCATGCCAAATTGATCTATAAAGTTATACAAACTGATCACGAGGGAAGATTGTGTGTCCCAAATGCTTCGGGTAATTATGATAACACTATACCAATGTAGAGTGCAACCGAAGAAATAGTATAGTTAAACCTCTCGAAACCAGACATTCAATTTAGTACAAAAATCGGTCTTGGAGACAGGTGGCAGCTTAATGCAGGGTGAAAGTCATGCAGAAAGCTCCTCTGCATTAAGCAGCCACCTGCCTAACCGTATCTAAATTCTTCTCTACTAGAATTCCGGTTTATAAAGATTTTACTATATATGTAACAGTCATAAACTTCTTTTACCAATCTCTTCTCATTCTCTTGTGTGGTGGGCTCATGTCTCTACGTGGTGGACTGTAGCGTTCTCTTCTTGCCCTGTCATAGTCTCGACCATACGGGTCTCTCCTGCCAGCATTATTGTCACGACCTCTCCAACTTCTAGATTCGTATCTCTCAGAACTTCTACTATTGAAAATGTAAAAAGCAATAAATTATGTCCCATGTGCATCAAACCTGTTACAAAGGCTGTATAATATACTGTTACAAGATTTAAAGTTTAAAACCCCTTATTTTACTTTAATAGTCTATTTAACAAGCTATCTAAATTGTCATGTTGAAAAAGAAAAAAAAAGTTATTTTATCTTACTCATAATTTTATCTACCAATGAAGTAACTTGAGTAATTAATTTACACTGATAAATCTTAACTGCATCCAGAGCAACAAATAAAGAATAAAAGATACATATTCAAATGCTAAAATCTTCCTTTCTGCACAAAACCATAATGTTGTGACCATTATTTAGAATGATCTTTCGAGATGTGGTCACAACATAGGGTTTGGTGGAAAAAAGAAGAGGTTATTCTTGAAAAAGCTTTAATTTATGCATCTTATTTGAACCTTTGGTATACATTGAGACATTAACAAGTGTACCTATCATGATCCCAGTCCCTTCTTCTGTCTTCTCGCCGATGTTCATAGTCATTTCTCTCACGCCGGAATTTATCTCTGGCCTTTCTCCTTTCATATTCATCGTCACTATCTGCCATCTTGGCTACAATATGGAAAACTGACAAATTACATTTTGTAATACTAATTCTATGAAATGTCATGGATAGAAAAGATATCAACATGCATTGTATAAGTAGTACGGACTACATTTTTTGCAAAATGTATCAATACAAATTCTAAGATTAGATAAACATAAAATGCAGAAAGAGAACTAAGCTGTAGCCAGACTAGCAGTGCCGACGTGAAATTCCTACAAAATACACTGATTTTGCTTACTCAAACGAGAAGTCCCAACAACGATTGCAGCTTGGCCACCTTGTAAAACGGCCATAATCGCGATGCCTCTGGACAAAACGATTGTGCAATCAATACATATGACAAAAAGCTATCATTTACCTCTCAAGCTCTCTGCAGACACTGATGCAGATTCAAAATGCAGATGAATGTTCGTGCAATTAGCAGATTTAAAGCTCTTTCAGGCCACTATGTGTCACATGACCCGCTTCCTTACAATAACACCATCCGGGTGCCTGTTATCTTGCTTACCATATATGCGTTAACAAGAACACAGGGCACCATCGCTCGGTCAATCAGGTTACTAAGTAGGAAGTGGGTCACGTTGTTGCGACTTCTCGTTCGAGTAAGAAAAAATCAGCGTTATTTTGTAGGAATATCACATAGGCACTGGCTACAGCTTAGTCAGAATGTATCAAAAGTTATATTATTTGAAAAGCATGTCTCAGAGTCAGCTTCACAGTCGTACCAAACATTAGTGGTTATTCCATCTTGGCTGTCCAAAACTGGGCGTTATTCCGAATTGGTCGGGAAATCTGGGAATCAGGAGTTGGAACCCTTGTATATAATATAACACTAAATCGATCCAATCAATTTTTCTTTTACTTTTTAGACCATCTAGACCCATCTAACTATTCTTAAACAAAAGGGGTTTGTTCATAGATGAATACACTGTGCGGCGTTAAACCCAAAAACTTTTAAGGTCTAGTCTGCAGGGCATGAAAATGAGCCATTTTACATATATTTTAAAGGGCGAATTCTGATCGGGCCGACATCAAAAGAGCCGAGATTCGTGAAAGTTTTGAAGGGCAGTTTCACGTTTAAGGACATAGGAAGCATGGTTGTATCAGCTCTAATTGACAAAACATATATGCCTTACTTTCAACTTTTGATTGTGCGACTTGGATTGCACTTTAACAGTGTATACTTGCCTGATTATTTACAAAACTACAAAGAACACACGCTATTAAATTAACCGGAAACGACAGACGCGCCACCTCCGGAATCCGCGCCGGCTCTACTAGACTAAAACATCGACAATACGGAAACAGGTCAAACCGGCCCCAAGTCAAACCGGCCTCAAGTCAAACCGGACCTCAATTTGGTCAAACCGGCTTCCTTATTATATTTTGGCTAGTCAAACCGGTCCCACGAATAAAAAAGCTTCTAATATATATCTTTTTAATAATGAAATGTTTTATTGATATTTTTATTACTTTTTTTATCACGAAATATAATGTTCGAGAAACCTGTGATGAGGAAAATTTCCATTTCTGCATATAATGTAACCGAACAATTAACACTTTTCTAAGAAACACGCGCTAATTAGTAATGTATGTGTGCCTTTAATGTAAACGAACAATGAGAACTCTGTTTGCAAATGCGTGAAAACACGTTTATATGAGGGAAAGGGTTAAGGTACAGACTACTTAACTCTTTCCCTGTGCTATGCTTATTTCAAAACATACCGAATATTCCAGAACAAAATAGTTATGATTAAATGTGGAAGGCAAGTTTAAAAACTAAAGGAAAATATCTTTCAAATTTCATCAGCAAACAGAGCAGACCCTGATCAGATGGCTCCTAAAGGAGCCGTCTGATCTGGGTCTACCCTGTTTGCAAATGCGTGAAAACACATTTATATGAGGGAAAGGGTTAAAGGTGTTAATCCCATTTATTATTGTTAAAGATAAACACTATTTGCTAAGGGATGCACGTGGCGGTAACACATAAATGTATTTAAGCTGTTAATCCCTTTGTTTTCAGTGTTGGGTTCCGTGAATAAACAGGCTACATTAATTTTCGGCGTTTTCAAAGAGCGATATTCTGTTCAGTGATTGTTCCACCTGAACAACGCGGACAAGTCTAAGTGCTCTACGGACATATTATTTATGTGTGTTTTATATAGGATGTATTCAACGGACAGGTTAATTATATGTGTTTTTGAGTATGTATGCTGTTCTATGTATATGTTCCATGCTCATTAAACAGATAATTTTTAACCCTTCAAATAAATGATTATTTATGTTAGCAAGACCTATAATATTCCATAGCATACAGAGCATACCCTGTAAGGGTTTCCTTTGTTTGCATTGATGATAATACATTGTAGCCAGCCCTTTACTCCATAAAAACGCCTTTCTATGCCTTTGCAGACAGAGTAGATCCAGATCACATGATTTCTATAGGACCTTTCTAATCAGGGTCTGCTCTGTTTGCTTACAGTACACTATAGATCTGATTCTATATTTTCTGCCTAAGTAATGATAGAAATGAAACTAATTAATATCAATCATCGAGTAAAGGTTGAAAAGAACTTAAAACGAATACATGTACGTATATATGAAGGAAATGGTTAATTCTGGTTCTGAAATTTTTTTTTCGAAATTTTCACTCGATATCATAATTTTACAACATTTGAAATAGATTTATATGTACTTTCGAACGTTACCTAATTTTTGTGTGCAAATATGTCTACATACCAAGATAAACAATACCTTACGTTCAGTCAGAGACATATACATACATGTATGTATATGTCTCTGGTTCATTCAACTGACACAATGAACGCGTGTCTAATTGGATTATCACAAACAACATACACGCGCGTGCCAGTAATTGGATTATCACACATACCGAAAGACACATGCGTGACATTAATTGGCATTAACTAAGCGCCGATGTCACTTAATCTAAATGCAAGCCGAGTATAAACTATAGCTAATACATTGCCGAATTTCCAACTGACCAAAATATGTGATAAGCAACTAGATCTACATTGGGTTTCTAGAAATAATTAATATTTAACATGGTTAAAAATTCGATTTAAAAATGTGAGGCCGGTTTGACCAAACAAATAATTCATGTGAGGCCGGTTTGACTTTTTGGAGCCGGTTTGACCTGGGGCCGGTTTGGCTTGGGGCCGGTTTGACTGTAATTCGACAATACTGAACTATTTAGACACCCACTCCACCGACTCGTAAATGTCCAACGTATTCATTTTCCAAAATGGAAACATTGTGAATGATAATTACGCCCGAATTATATGTTTCTAGAGCAATCTATTTTGAAATATATGTTTGTCTAATAGAAATTTTAACCTTGGCTTTATTTTTTTTAAAGTTTTGCAGATGGAGATTTCCTACGAGTTGCCTTGTACGTAATTGTGTATGTAAATACTCATATCGCGAGGTTGAAATTTCTTTTTTATGGAATAATGGCTATGCCACAGGTGCCCTTCGCATGATATGTCTCAACAGCAACAACAACTCCATCACAAATACATTTTTAATCACATGTCAAGTATCTAGAACATACCAAAATATAGTTTTCTGACCTAACCAAAAAATAAAAAAAAAATAAAAAAAAATTCGTGAACAACCCTACTCTATATAATAAGTAAAAGGTATTCGACTCCGGCCGAAATCTGCTAAAAATCGATGGATTCATTCACTGCGATCGTCCCTGAAAGCTTATTTGACCACCGATTTCCATAAACTGTGTCTTATTTATCAAAGAAATCATCACTCTTGATGAGCAGTCATCTATTTTTTCTCAGAATATTAACACGCCAAAGTGACAATCAACCTCTCTAAGACACAAATTGAATCTGAGCTTCGAAATAGAAATACGCTATAATTCAAGTCGAAACACCATATAACTGGTCTATAAGGCATTGCCCCGGTCTGATAGCATGAATGGACATCGTGTATTCAAAATTTCTTCAAATAATATTTTCTTAAAATCTCTACAAGCTTGATATTGATATCGGCGAAAGTCACTACTTTCGGTTTGTAAGTCTTTACATTCGGTTTCAAACCGAAAGTAGTGACTTTCACCGATATCAATATCAAGCTTGTAGAATTTTTTTAGAAGATTATTATACATGCGAAGGGCACCTGTGGGCAATGCCAAGTTTAACTTAAGGCAAATATCTACCATGACCATAACATTTGAATTATTAGAGATGGAGACTTCCATACAGAGCTCCAGATAAGATGCATAAATTAAAACATTTTCAAGAATAATTTCTTTATTTCTCCACCAAACCTTCGAGACGAGTTTAAAGAGTAGTCACTGTTTGGTGGAATGGCGATTTCAAATAGTATTTGAGTATGCATCGCTATCTGCTGTTCTGTTCATATTTTGCATGTGTGCTGGTATGTCTATTATTTTAAACATCTTATATTTACCCACATGCAGTTGAACACATCGTAGATATGTTAAAGGACACTGTATTCATTACTACATTGTACTTGACAAGTACTGTGTTTCAAAAAGGTTAAAAGCTCTATGTATGATGAATATTTCTGCTTGTATTCTTAGTGTTATTTTTTCCTTAGCAAACCGTCTGCACAAATTGCCATAAGATTGAATGAAAAGTGACGTTTTCACTCAGTAATTCTTCGCTACATTATTGATCATGGATAATACATAACAAGACTTAATATTCTGTATTAAATCAAGATAGACTCGCCTTTCAAAGCGCATTCAATATTCACAAGTTTCATAGGTTTAAATGAAAAACAGCTAATATTACTTAAGTAATCATTGTTTTATATATTATAGTAAATCAAATGGATTTTTCAAAATATTCCTATATGCATTTTTCTCAGTTAACCCTTTACATCGTAGATACACCCTTTTGGCAACTTTGCAAACAGAGTAGACCCTGATCTGACGGTTTTTGTAGGAGCTGTCTGGTCAAAGTCTTCTCTGTTTGCTTATGGAATTGTATAAGTATAATTCTACCGTTTCCGTCATAGTAAGATATGCTCTTGTTCATAATGCCATTATAAAACGACCAGCTAATTAATGTTCATAGTCATTTTTCTTACTAAATATTCATGAGGCAAAAGGTGTAAAAAGCATGTTCCAGTAGGATTTCTTTAACCCTCATATAAACGTGTTTTAACGCATTTGCAAACAGAGTAGACCCAGATCAGACGGCTCCTAGAGGAGCCGTCTGATCAGGGTCTACTCTGTTTGCTAATAAAATTTAACAGACCTGTTTCTTTATTTCCTGAAATGTCTACAATGCTCCACCTTCCATATTTCTTTATCACTATTTTGTTAATGAATATTCAGTAGGTATTGAAATTTGGCCTAAATACAGAACAGGGAAAGGGTTAAACCTATTTACAACCACCACCAACACTAAGCCTATTCCTGGATTTTAATGACAGGTGGTAGGTTAATGAGGGCGAACATTATACAGCAAGTTCCCACATGGGCTTTCTGTATTTATTTCGTCCTCACCAGCATTAAGCAACCACCTCCTCTTATAAACCCCCATGATTGTTCATTATATAGTCGCTACAAACAGACTCTACTGTATATCATAGAAAGAGTTCGATACCACTACCTGTGAAGCAGTTTCACGTATATCATCGACTACAATCTCAGATTATATACCTGCTCATTTCCTGTTATAATATAAGAATCATTCACTGCGTATCTTGTGCGAGTTACCCCCTCCCCCATACCCTCCCCCCCCCCCCCCCGGGATACACACATACACAACATACACACTCCTCCACTCCCACCCCTCCCTCCACACCCCTCCACACGCATACCCATGAAAGTAACGAGAAAAGGAAGAACGAATTGTAAAGGAAAAACAACTTATTTACAAAAACATCTTTCAAAAATAAATTAAAAACTCAGAGACAAATAAAAATTCAGACGCATATACAGAATACAACGAACAGTTGACCACATCTTTTCACCACATTTCAAATGGACCGACAGTAACTCAGGACGATGTAGAGCCATCATAGGTCAAACAGAAAACATAATATGGTTCCTAAATATACAATACACATGTATCACATCATGTAATAAGTCGAGATGAGTAAATTATGCGCAGAAAAACCATGGCATGCTTTCTATACAAAGGATAAGACAATAACGAGGATGTTGTTATTTCCATTGTTATCCTTGATGAAAATACAAGCATCAGATCTGGGGACGTTATTTTTTTCGTTGTTAGATCTACTTTTTGTAAAGATGTTAAATTCTGAAAGTAGGAGATCCTTCGAAAGCAAAAGTAGCAAATTGAAAAGAGACTCTAGATCTTAATTTTGATAGGTGGTTTGGGTCTTTGCATAAAACCTTTTTGTTTGTAAACAGATTTTACCAATCAAGGTACTGTAGCTTAATAATTGCTCTACACAATGATATGCTTATATTTCCAGAGCTTTTCTTACCATCCGAGATATTTGCAAAAGTGACTTTGCTTGAGTTGGTACCTAGCATAGGTCTTTGGTTTTTGGTTTTATTGGGTCTGTTCATTGAAGAGTTACGCTGCCCATGCCCCTAGCACCGACTTAAACAGTATTCAGATTCATAGCTAAATGCATTGAAACAGAGACATATACCAGGCGCGGATTTAGAGGGGGCGGAGCCGGCGTACGCAACCCCCCCCCCCCCCAAAATTTTTTTTTTTTAAAATAAATGCCCAAACAATCTTTTTTTGAGTAATTTTATAAGACCTAGATCTAATAAAAATTAGTTAAACAATTTTTTTACTTCCCGCGCCCAATCGCGCTCTTTTTCAACATGTATTACAAACACACTATAGAAATGTCATCAGACTTAAAAATCTACGCACCCCCCCCCCCCCACACACACACACACACACACACTCCAAAAAAAAAATCTACGCACCCCCCCCCCCCTTAAATGAAGTCCTGGATCCGCACCTGCATACATACATGTACTCAATAAGAGTAGTACTTTTAAGTGGACTCATACAAAAATGTACAATACTAAGACTTGGTGGTTATTTTTTTAAAAGTGTTTAATGTTATACGTCGTTATCTATATCATTGTTATGAACTTATGACTATTCCAATATGATCGGAAACTGTTTGTAGACTCTTGCGTAAACCGTGTTTTTAATACATATCAGGGGAAATGGAAATTAACTATCAATACAGATACTGGTCGAAAAATAACTAGCGGCAACAAACTAAGAACCTACAAACAGTTAAAACAAGTATATGAGCCAGAACACTGTGTTAAATTTAGTATTTTACCAAAGGTTCACAGAAGTGCATTAGCGAAGTTTCGTAGTGGTGTAGCTCCTCTGAAGGTTGAAACTGGACGTTATCAAGGAATAGCATTAATAGAAAAAACTAGTTTTAACTTCGAAAATGAAGTTGGAGGTGAGATGCATGTACTTATGTCGTGTCCTTTGTATAATTACGAGAATAAAACACTTTTTACGAAAGTAGCTGGCATTAGAAACACTTTTCTTTCAGTAAACAGTAGAGATAAGTTTGTTTGCATTTTATCAGATGCTGAAATCGTACGATATGATGCCAAAACCTGTCATGATATACTCACTAAACGACGTGCTATTTTATATAGATGACTTTTTACGATGCAGATTGGAATGTTTTATATACTGTTTCTTTTTGTTTCGGTTTAAACTGATATATTTTAAATTGATATTGTATAACAAAGTAACTTTTGTTGTCTCTCATAACTCAACATTGAGTGGTTCTATGCATGTCATTTATTGCTATTTTACTGTGAATATATTTGTAAAGCATGTATAGAAGTGAACCATAAACCATTTTCTGTCTGTATGTATATAGATGCCTCTGATTGAAACTGATGATTCCGAAAGACCAGAATTTGAAATTATGACCACAATGAGCATGAAGTACGGGGCGACTTTTTGCGGCCGCCACACGAGCACATCTGCTGTTGTGAAGAATTATATAAATGCTGAAAGTAGGACATCCTTCGACAGCAAAAGTAGTCAAAATTGTTATTATATGTTTATTAGGTATTTTGCGGTTACTGGTTGAAATACAAACGAAACCAAATGCAGTGAAATCTAACAAAGGAAACCCCCTAGGAGAGACAAAGGAAGATGGCTAGTTTTATGTCAATCGGAAAACCTCGGTCATTTCTACGAAGTCGGTAACCGCAGAGTAGTTGGCTTCACGTGTTTTAGAAATAGCCTTCATGGTGAATGGGAGCTTGAGAATTAAAAACGCGGGAAATCAAAACAACAACAAAGCCCAATGAATCGAAATCGATGCTGTCACTATAGCCTAGGCCGTTAAGATATGCTTGCAGAAAAGGCATTAGAGCTTATCAGAGAGCTTCAAAGATGTGTCGACGGATCACTGCCACCGTTTAATGTAATTGTGAAATAAGACAGTGCCTCAAATGGTCAGCGTCATCGTGGCTGTTAGCCTATGTTTGCCTATGTTTTATCTGTGTACTGTCACAGGGGTCTGAAGTCTACCTTGGACCCCCGAATGTACCCCAGTAGTTTCGTAGTAGTTTTAAAACTTGCAAGCCTGACCAGGCTACTGTTTGCTTATAGTTTATGCCATGAACAAAGATTCATGTATTACATGTATCCTATATATATAGCATGGTCTCACCGTCTATCGAACCTCTTAACCTTTAAAGGTCAAGTACACAGATTGGGTTTTCGTCAAATTCTGATAGTACACAGTTAGTTAAACACCAAGCTGTAAAAAATCTTACCGTTTTTATCTTGTTTTGATTTAAATCGAGTTTTTATTGTACCACTAACCGTGCATTTTGAAAATAGATACATGATTATCTCCCTTGCGTAGTGACGTCACTTGTGTACATGCCAGTCAGGGATCCCATTGACAGGGAGGAATGTACACAGAAACTTAACCTTATCCTTAAAATGAACGCCTCTGCAAAACATAGTAGATCCAGATCAGAGCATACAGGAACCGTCTTATTAGGGTTTGTTCTGTTTGCTGACAAAATTAGATAAAATCCAACTCCATAGTTTCTATAAATACCCAAATTCTTTTCACACTTTTCCAGACATTACGTCCACGGATTAACCATAGAAAGTGACACTTTATCGAGTATAGGAAACTATTTATGGAGTGTGATGTTTATTATAGGTGTGAAAAACAATGATACTTAATATTAAACACATGTGTTTTAATTTTGTTAAAAAATTTAAAATACAATTTTCCTTCTTTACCCATGCCCTGTTGTAAAATTACATATATCTTCACTGTGTACACGTATTTCGCTGTGCAATCACTGCTATGGAATGCACTTGTTGCACAATCAACTTGTAAATAGTGCAGACCCTGATGAGACAGCTCCTGCAGGAGCTGTCTCATCTGGGTTTTCACTATTTACAGGTAGGTATATTGACGTAAATAGCAAGCGAAGAGTTATAACTTACTTTACCTGTCAGTGAATTTACACTATTCATAAACTATAATTTTAAAATAGGATGAGGTTAGAACCAAGACCCTTAGCAAATAGTGCAGATTCAGATCAGAGGGACCATTTGGGTCCCGCCCATGAGTTGGGTCCAAACAACTTTTAGACAGAACCGGACAACTTTAGATGAATTTCGTATTTAGGCAAAGTGGGTTCAGATGAAATTGGACGTTCTCATTACTATGTATAAATGTACGTGCTTTCGAAAAAGAAAGAAATTCCACCAAAATACAGAAAAATAGGAAATAATTTATTTATCTATTTTACTTTAATATTTGCAATACCAAAATGATGCATTACTTTCACAAAATCGAGTAAAGGTTAAAATACCAAAATATGTATTTTGTTGTGAAAATGAGAAAAAGGTGGATCTTGATAACAAATAGTTATCAGTCTTGAAGAATTACTAATTTTTTTATTAATATGTTCATGTTTCTAAAGCTTGTGAATTATGTTTAAATGACTGGACCCACTACAAATAAAAATGTCTATAGATATATGGTCAACACATTAAAACTGTTGCTACATTTGTTTTTATCATAATGTTACAGAATACTCGTATGTGCAATTTAATTATGTTTTGTAGGCAAACAACAGTAAACATAGTCATTAGAATTTCTCTATGAATGAATGTGTTCAATGGCCTTAGGCCATATCGTAGTATATTGTACTAAGCCATATTACACACGAATGCCCCATGCAGGGTCAATTGTCTCCAGATGTCAGTTATCATAGTGGCCGTTTGTAAAATACCCACCAGGGGACAATGATTAGTACATGACCATAAAACCCGCTTCCTGTATATTACGTATTGTTGCATTCTTTTATGTAGCTGTGGTAAAGTATCAAAAGAATCAATCATTGCGGTCATGTTGCCTCAAAGTTAGTTGGGCATTATGTAGGTAATAATCAGTAACACTATAAAACGCACCCAATGAACAATTCCGTAAATTACAGTAATCCAGAATGACTTTTTTTCTATGGATTTATGGTCAAAATTGTCCAAGTTCCAAAACTGCAAAAAGGATCATATTTATGATAAACTATTTCCCTGATGAAATTTTATGTGTGAGTAAATTACTTCACGGATATAAACCCTTCATTCCATGTGCCTGTTTATGCCAATGCAAACATAGTAGACCCAGATCAAGCGTATTGAAACAAATTTACAAACATAGTAGATCCAGATCAGAGAGCTTCTCTTGTAGCTCCCTGATCAGGTTCTTGTTGATTTGCTTATGAAATAATATACCGGTAGGTCTTGTTGTACAATTACCCCCATAGCCTGTGCTCATATATCATTAACTCTCCATGAAATAATTATTTCTTACACAAATATTCATAAAGAAGATCTAAAGGCTTTTTCTTCACAATGTTAACTTAAACTTTTCAAATGGATCATTGGCTCTGACAGATCAATTAGGATTAGATCAACAAAATTTCATAAGCAAACAGAGCAGAACCTGATCAGACAGCTCTTACAGGAACTGTCCGATCTGGATCTACTCTATTTGCAAACGCTCGTGAAGCCGTTTATATAAGAAGAGAATGATTGGGAAATTGATTAAAAGCAAATTAGGTGTCTCCTGCCAACAGTGCAAAATTGTGTTTATTAATCAATAATCAATTTTTCTCTAAAGAATATTTATTAAAGATTTCATGACCTCATGAATATTCATTACAGGGATTAGAGACGCGAGACAACCCTGATCGAATCTTAAGAAATAAGTCTACGGATTAAGCAATTAGAGCAGATCCTGATCAGACAGTTCCTGCGTGATTTGGGTTACCGCTGTTAACAAAACGTTTGTATAGAATAATTTTCCACGAAGAAAAAACCCATTAACATACAGGGCTAGACCTAAGTCAGATTTATAACAGAATGTAGCATATCCTTTTTTATAATTGCAGACCCAAGTCATCGACTGCACTATTTCCTCTAGTATAAATTTCACTGACAACAGCCATCGAGACAAAATGTTAGCTGACCCAATATAAATCACATCACGTTTTCTTGAACTTCTCGTTTTTTGGTAATTTAAATAATCCTATTTAATCTCTGTCGGACTAGGAGCTACACCCATAGGCAGGGATACACACATATGCAGCACAAGTTACCATTTTAGCACTTAAAACGAAGCAGAAGTACATTACGTGCGATTCTTTTCTATACGATATCTAGTCCGACATTATAGCGAATGTTCATCAGTGACGTCATCACAAGGGAGATAAGCGAGCGACCAAAATCAGCCAGTGCTTACTTATCGGTGATATATGACAGCTGCTATGTGCGATATGACTGTATTTTTTTGTGTTTTCGAAACTACGTCGTACAAGGTACCTATTTGTCAAATATTTACGAAAAAGTGTCCCGCCTGTTTACTTGACCTTTAACCAGGAACAGAAAACGTTTACTTTGAATATTGAAGAAAAAAATTAATCAGCAGTTCAAAATAATTTTTTATACATACCTTGAAACAATTAAATGTTTTTATCCTCATCTGTACAATCCAGTGTTCCCCACCACCCGCATAACAAAATGGCTGCCAGAAAAACATCACCTGCTTATCGAACCTTTATTTTAGAAACTGTTTACTGTAACATAATACTCATAGTCACGTGATTTCATACTGGGCACGCGACCTTTGCATCAGCTGAAGGGGTCAGAGCTGTCAAACATTTTTAATGTTGTACACTTTTCAATTTATGTTGATATTCTATAACGTATAAGAGTTTTCTCATGTTTAGCATAGTTGAACGGAAAATAAACTGTATTGACCTGTTTATGACGTATATTTCGTTTTTAAAGCAACGAGGGGTTGTTTACAGACAAAGCAACGGTGCTCATGATTTTATGACGTAGTATTCACTTGTGCATGCATAAAAACAAAAAAATGAAAAGTTCGATTAACAGGTGAGGTTCGATAGAAGGTGAGTATACGATACTTAATACTCATGATGGCATACCCCATGCAACAAAGTTTCACAGGGTATATGGTTTCTTACATGTCCGTCAGTCCGTTCATGTATCATGATACATTATTGCTCATCTAGCACTTTCCTTTCTTGACCACTATTTTTAGCTCCACTTTTTCAAAAAGTGAAGCTATTGTCATGACCCTCTCGTCGGCGTCGGCATTGGTTAACCTTTTTAGCTCACCAGAGCACAAAGTGCTCAGGGTGAGCTTTTGTGATCGCCTGATGTCCGGCGTCGTGCGTCGTGCGTCGTTCGTCGTCAACAATTTGAACCTTTAAAAATCTTCTCCTCTGAATCTACAGGGTTCTCAGCTTTCATCTTTGGCACATAGCATCATCCTTAGGTCCTCTACAAAAGTTATATAAATTATGCCCCTGGGGTCAAAATTGGCCCGCCCCAGGGGTGGGAAGTTTTCAATAGAAACATATAGTAAAACTTTGAAAATCTTCTCCTCTGAATCTGGAAGGCTCTCAGCTTTCATATTTGGCACAGAGCATCATGTTTAGGTCCTCTACAAAAGTTATATAAATTATGGCCCTGGGGTCAAAATTGGCCCCGCCCCAGGGGTGGGCAGTTTTCAGTAGAAACAAATAGTGAAATCTTTGAAAATCTTCTTCTCTGAAACTGGAAGGCTCTCAGCTTTCATATTTGGCATATAGCATCATGCTCAGGTCCTCTACAAAAGTTGTATAAATTATGGCCCTGGGGTTAAAATTGGCCCCGCCCCAGGGGTGGGCAGTTTTCAGTAGAAGCAAATAGTGAAAACTTTGAAAATCTTCTCCTCTGAAACTGGAAGGCTCTTAGCTTTCATATTTGGCACAGAGCATCATGTTCAGGTCCTCTACAAAAGTTATATAAATTATGGCCCTGGGGTCAAAATTGGCCCCGCCCCAGGGGTGGGCAGTTTTCAGTAGAAACAAATAGTGAAATCTTTGAAAATCTTCTTCTCTGAAACTGGAAGGCTCCCAGCTTTCATATTTGGCATATAGCATCATGCTTAGGTCCTCTACAAAAGTTATATAAATTATGGCCCTGGGGTTAAAATTGGCCCCGCCCCAGGGGTGGGCATTTTTCAGTAGAAGCAAATAGTGAAAACTTTGAAAATCTTCTCCTCTGAAACTGGAAGGCTCTTAGCTTTCATATTTGGCACAGAGCATCATGTTCAGGTCCTCTACAAAAGTTATATAAATTATGGCCCTGGGGTCAAAATTGGCCCCGCCCCAGGGGTGGGCAGTTTTCAGTAGAAACAAATAGTGAAATCTTTGAAAATCTTCTTCTCTGAAACTGGAAGGCTCTCAGCTTTCATATTTGGCATATAGCATCATGCTCAGGTCCTCTACAAAAGTTATATAAATTATGGCCCTGGGGTCAAAATTGGCCCCGCCCCAGGGGTGGGCAGTTTTCAATAGAACAAATAGTGAAATCTTTGAAAATCTTCTCCTCTGAAACTGGAAGGCTCTCAGCTTTCATATTTGGCACATATAATCTTGTTCAGGTCCTCTACAAAAGTTATATAAATTATGTCCCTGGGGTCAAAATTAACCCCGCCCCAGGGGTGGGCAGTTTTCAATAGAAACAAATAGTGAAATTTTTGAAAATCTTCTTCTCTGAAACTGGAAGTCTCTCAGCTTCATATCTGGCACAGAGCATCATGTTCAGGTCTTCTACAAAATTTATATAAATTATGGCCCTGGGGTCAAAATTGGCCCCGCCCCAGGGGTTGGGCAGTTTTCAATAGAAACAAATAGTGAAATCTTTGAAAATCTTCTCCTCTGAAACTGGAAGGCTCTCAGCTTTCATATCTGGCACCGAGCATCATGTTCAGGTCCTCTACAAAAGTTATTTAAATTATGGCCCTGGGGTCAAAATTGGCAATGCCCCAGGGGTTGGGCAGTTTTCAATAGAAAAAAATAGTGAAATCTTTGAAAATCTTCTTCTCTAAAACTGGAAGGCTCTCAGCTTTCATATTTGACACATAGCATCTTGTTTAGGTCCTCTACAAAAGTTTTATAAATTATGGCCCTGGGGTCAAAATTGGCCCGCCCCAGGGGTTGGGCAGTTTTCAATAGAAACAAATAGTGAAATCTTTGAAAATCTTCTCCTCTTAAGCTGGAAGGCTCTTAGCTTTCATATTTGGCACAGAGCATCATGTTCAGGTCCTCTACACAAGTGATATAAATTATGGCCCTGGGGTCAAAATTGGCCCGCCCCAGGGGTTGAGCAGTTTTCAATAGAAACAAATAGTGGAATCTTTGAAAATCTTTTCCTCTGAAACTGGAAGGCTCTCAGCTTTCATATTTGGCACAGAGCAT
The DNA here is from genome assembly GCA_963576725.1 of Azorinus chamasolen. Taxonomy (NCBI): domain Eukaryota; kingdom Metazoa; phylum Mollusca; class Bivalvia; order Cardiida; family Solecurtidae; genus Azorinus; species Azorinus chamasolen. Next base: position 96,949,472 of record OY755235.1, on the reverse strand, counting down.
CATGTTCAGGTCTGCTACATATTTATATAAATTATGTCCCTGGGGTAAAAATTGGCCCTGCCCCAGGGGTGGGCAGTTTTCAATAGAAACAAATAGTGAAATCTTTGAATATCTTCTTCTCTGAAACTGGGTGGTTCTCAGCTTTCATATTTTGCACATAGCATCATGTTCAGGTCCTCTACAAAAGTTATATAAATTATGGCCCTGGGGTCAAAATTGGCCCCGTCCCAGGGGTAGCCAGTTTTCAACAGAAACAAATAGTGAAATCTTTGAATATCTTCTCCTCTGATTGTCTGGTGAGCGCTTCAGGGCCATTCTGGCCCTCTTGTTGTTAAGGTCCTTTTCTCAGAAACCATCAAAGATATTTGGTTCATATTTGGTATGTATGTTTACTATCACAAGGGGAATCCATTTCACAAGGGTACGTTACCCTAAAATTAATTTTGCCATAGTTATGTCCCTTTTTCGACTTAGAATTTTCATTGTTGGTTAAGTTTTATGTTCAGGTCCATGTCTCAGAAACTGTCAAAGATATTTGGTTCATCTTTGGTATACATATTAACTATCACAAGGGGACCCATTTCACAAGGGTAGGTAACCCTAAAATTAATTTTGCCATAGTTATGCCCCTTTTTCGACTTAGAATTTTCATTGTTGGTTAAGTTTTATGTTCAGGTCCATTTCTCAGAAACTGTCAAAGATATTTGGTTCATCTTTGGTATACATATTAACTATTACAAGGGGGACCCATTTTACAAGGGTAGGTAACCCTAATATTAATTTTGCTGTTGTTATCTCCCCTTTCTGACTTAGACTTCCACTACACTATCCAGCACTAAAGAAAGTGGAGCGCGCTGTCTGCGGACAGCTCTTGTTATACCTCCTTTTGAAAAAATGGGGGTATATTGCTTTGCACATGTCAGTCGGTAGGTAGATCAAACAGTTTCTGATCAATGACTGATAAACAGCTTGGCGTAGAATCTTCAAACTTAAATTTTGCTGTGGTGGTTGGTCATGACCACTAGATGACCCCTATTGGGTTTTTTTTAGGAAAGTCACCATGATCTTAACTGGTGAAATGATTTCCGATCTATAACAGCTCAATGGTTTGGCTTAGGATCTTCAAACTTGCTGTGGTTGTTGGTCATAACCACTAGATGACCCCTTTTGTATTGGAGGTCAAAGGTCAAGGTCACCATGACCTTAACTAGTGAAATGGTTTCCCATTAATAACTGCTCAATAGTTTGGCATAGGATCTTCAAACTTGCTGTGGTGGTTGGTCATGAACTCTGCATGACCCATATAGTTTTTGAGGTCAAAGGTCACAGTCACCATGACCTAAACTGATGAAATGGTTTCCAGTTGATAACGGCTCATGGTTTGGCTTAGGATCTGCAAACTTACTTTGGTGATTGGTCATGACCACTAGATGACCCCTATAGTTTTTGAGGTCACTATGTCAAAAGTCAAGGTCACCATGACCTTAACTGGTGAAATGGTTTCCGATCAATAACTGCTCAAGGGTTTGGCTTGACCACTAGATGACCCCTATTGTTTTTAAGGTCACTAGGTCAAGGTCACCATGACCTTAACTGGTGAAATGTTTTCCAATCAATAACTGCTCAATGGTTTGGCTTAGGATCTTCAAACTTGTTGTGGTGATTAGTCATGACCACTAGATGTCCCCTACAGTTTTTGAGGTCGTTGGGGGGGGCGGTTATACATGTTTTACAAACATCTCTTGTTCAAATTTGCTTTAAGAGTTGTCCTGAATAAAAGCTTGGATGAGTGATTTTCAGAGGAATTTGTCATGGGGAAACACTTGTTTTCTCTGATAATGTATCGGTGTTGGGTACGTGACTTGTGAGCTTGTCACTAAAGTTCTCTAATTTCTTACAAAGCAATCAGATCAAATAAAATATCCTTTATTATTTATACTTATTTCATGACAGTACATGAAGTATCTGTAAAAAAAAGTATGGCTCAACATTTTATGATTTATTTATTTTTTAGCTCACCAGAGCACTTTTGTGCTCAGGGTGAGCTTTTGTGATCGCCTGATGTCCGTCGTCCGTCGTCGGGCGTCAACAATTTCAACCTTTAAAAATCTTCTCCTCTGAATCTACAGGGTTCTCAGCTTTCATCTTTGGTACATAGCATCATCTGTAGGTCCTCTACAAAAGTTATATAAATTATGCCCCTGGGGTCAAAATTGGCCCTGCCCCAGGGGTTTTCAGTTTTCAATAGAAACATATAGTGAAAACTTTGAAATTCTTCTCCTCTCAAACTAGAAGGTTCTCAGCTTTCATATTTGGCACATAGCTTCAACTTTAGGTCTTCTACAAAAGTTATATAAATTATGCCCCTAGGGTCAAAATTGGCCCCACCCCAGGGATTCACAGGTTTTTTTAGCTGACTGCATAAACAGCCCATGGGATCACTATATATGCATAGGAAAAACTTTGAAACTCTTCTTGTCAAAACTACATGTCCCAGAGCTTAGATATTTGTGGTATAGATTAACTTAGCATGCCTTAATGAGTTTTGAAAATATCATAGTTCTGAGGTTAAAATTGGCCCTGCCCTGTGTATATATTCTTTTTCACTTCTACAGCCTAAAGGTTCTACAGGTTAAAGTTTTCCTAATCCAGTGCTCTGATAAGACTCACTGGCCAGAGTGTATTGGTAATCACCCTTAGCCTGATCAGTAGAGTAGAAATTGTGTTTAGACAAATTACACACACTCATTTTAGATTGAGAAAACTTTGTGGACAATACTCAAAATGCAGAAAGCTCTTAAAGCTTTTTTCCATATCTATGCCCTGCATTAAGCTGCCAGCTATCAATATATATCCCATAACTGTATCTGCTGTGAAGTTCAGCTTAATACAAATTCAAGTGTTCTATTGCATCTTGGAGAGCAGTGTCTATTTTTAGCTGGCTATTTTAAGCATACATCTCCCTTTCACACTTTTTGATTACAACTGGATTGCCTCCCTTCTGGATAATGGCAGTTGCAAATTAGATCTGACCTGTAAATAGAACAATTAACCCTTTACTCCATAAATATGCATTTCTACACCTTTGCAAACAGAGTAGACCCAGATCAGATGGCTCATGTAGTAGCCATCTGATCAATCTGCTGTATTTGCTTATGATATAATATAGTGCAAATTGCATTAAATTATTTTTATTTTGTGTACAATATACATGCACTTATAATATGTTTACTTAAGCCTTTCCCTCATATAAATGACTTTTCAAGCATTTGCAAACAGAACAGACCAAATCAGACAGCTCCTATAGCAGCTGTCTGATCAGGGTCTGATCTGTTTGTCAATGGAATTTGAAATATATTTCTTTACTTTCTAAAATGGCTATACTGTCCCACTTTCCATATTTCATTACAACTATTTTGTCCATGAATATTCACTAGGTATTGAAATTTTGAATAAACATAGAACAGGGGAAGGGTTAAAAGTACATCAATCTTAAGGTAAGATATGAATAATAATATGAACTCATGAAGATGTAATGAAAATATCTGAAAGTTTGAACATAAGTATAGATTAATTTATTCTTTCTGAATTAAAATTTGCAACACCCCAGGGCCGGCTAGTTTACTATAGAAACATATAGTGAAATCTTTGAAAATCTTCTCTCCTGATTGTCTGGTGAGCGATGTCAGGGCCATTCTGGCCCTCTTGTTTATTATAATATAGTGGTACTATTACTATTTACAGGAGGACCGTACACGACAAGTACTTGAAGAAATGAGAGCCCTATTTGAACAGAATCAAAAAGATGTGTAAGTTATTAAAGTTATGCAGTTTAATCATGTTTAGATTTAAGACTTGTTCTACCGTATTCTCCCATATAACTGCCCCATTCTGTCATATGCCCTCTTCTCGGGTGCAACTAATGATCAATAAAACAACTATAAAACCTTATATGATAACCATTAACCCTTTCACCGCCATTGTCGCAAAAATGCACCACAACAAATAGTGCAGTCCCAGATAAGACGCTGCCTTTTCACTATTTCTATATCTGTGCTTTATTCCTTTGAAAATTACATTTATTTATCTCATTTCCTTATTTTACCTTATGATTTAACAAAATTGGATTGCAGACGACAATTAGAAATTTGGCGCCGAAAGGGTTAAATAAATATAAGTGGTAGCTTAATACAGCAATACAGAAAGCTCCCTAGGAGAAATTGGGAATTGATTTTTAGCTTGATCACTGGGTTGTAGTCGTAGTTGTAGGCGTTGGCGTAGTTGTAGGCGTTGCTGTCATTGTCTTCGGCGTGCAAAAACTTTAATGTAGCTGATTAATAAAAAAGTATAATAGGTATTCTAAAATTTTCTCACTATATGACATGGTGAAAAGTGCTTGGTTTAGAGACAATATCGCTTGGTGGTGGGGGGGGGGATAGGTGTCCCATAGGCACAATTTTCTAGTTTCCTTTTGCAATATTTGCCTGCCTACAAAACGGGTTTCAAATGTCAGTGATTCATGAATATTCATCAGGTAAAGTGTTAAAGACATAATATTTTTATATACATGTATTAATCTTTCAATTTCAGGAGTGCTACTGTGGCAGGTGAAAGTGGTCTGTTCTCAGGGGTCCAGCTTAGACATGCTGCCCTGGAAAGAAACAAGCGCTGTCTGCTGGCTTATCTGTAAGCTTTCTCACAGTGTTCATTGTAGACTCTGCAGCAATAACTCATTTATACCCCAATTAAATGGGAAAAATGAACCTGTGTAGACTATAATCATGGTTGATATACTCTTTGATATCCAAAGTTGTTTGTATTAGTTTAAACATTGTTTTGACAAGGGTATTAAAGGGTATTCTCGTAATGGCACCCTTCAAATCCCTCATTACTAGTGCGTTGAAGCTTACATATATTGTAATAAATTATGATTGTTTATGAAATAAGCGTTGAAACCACTCAGGGTTACAGATAAGGTTTTGATGCAATTGGTTATTTACCCCTTAATTTTTTGCAGAATTGGGTATTTGCAATTTTTATTGGGTATTGGCAATTTTAGTAATTGGGTATTATTCATATTCTCATTAGTAATTCTAAATTCTTTTTGCTTTTTGCTATATTTATTTGCTTTTTGTTACTCATTGTTTTGAAAAACAATTGCTTTTTCCACAATTTTAATTGGGTAAATACCCCAATACTCCCCTTATCTGTAACCCTGCCACTGCTGAAAATATTGGCTAAGATTGTGCTAAGTGTACTTGCAAAAGTATCAACTGGCTTTAAATACATGTAGATGTAAAAAAAAAAAAACTGTAGTCAAAAACTTATACTGATTTCTACGCCCCCTCAGATCTGTGTTCGGGGGTTGTCTTGGTTGGTTTGTCTTCAATGTTGGCGATAATTTTGTCGCAATTGCACATACATCAAACTTGGCATATATGTGCACTGCAACTTATGGAGGCCAACGTTTTTAGTGGTGACTTATTAAGATCAAGGTCAAAGGTCATATCGGACGCATAGATTCCTTCAATGTGACCGCTGATATGTGATATTTTGTAAAACTAAGTTTTTATGTTAACAAGGCTCTAGGTAAGATGCTTGCTTATTGATTATTCAAAATCTATTATTTCTCACCCAATCCCTACCATGCTGCAACCCATTTAACTCATTCTCCCCTAGGCTATTTTTAGACCCAACTTCTGAATTAATCTACCGAAAAGGAGCATTAACTTTAGAAAAGGAGAATTTTAGAATTGTGTAGTTTTGAAACCATTGTGATAAATAGAGCATTTGCTCCTATGGAGCAAATGCTCTATTTATCACAATGGTTTCAGAAAGTGACTTTTACAGAGGCGACAAAATATGTCACTATGAGGGAATGTGTTAAATGCCTTGGAGATGCAATTCTAATGAGTTGCAGCAAGATAAAGTCTGGCAAAGAAATATTTTTAAAAAAAAATAGATTTTCTGATTGATTTTTTTTTTGTGCTCGAAATACGGCTGCTAGAAATAACAATATATATTAACATACATGTAAACTGATTACTATTTAATCAGGAACAGAATGGGGGTTTTTATATCTGAACTCAATTGATTTTGTCTTTCTTAATAGGTACAATAGAATTCAAAAGATCCGTACCATGCGATGGGAATTTGGGAGTGTTCTGCCGGCAGATATAAAATACAATCTAAGTGAACAAGAGGTAACAACAACAAATCATTTAAACTTCTTTGGTTTCAGATTAAACGATCATAGCACTATGATGTAGTAGCCACTCAGAGGTGGAACATTTGGTAGATTCGATTTTCTCAGACTTACTGGTTTAAACCTTTAATCCATGAATAAATATATCCAGGATATAGTATATGTATGAATGTTAATTAGCTTGATACTTATAATGACATACAAACAAGTAATCTTTTGACCATGGTAAAATTTTTAGAATCAGATCTATATAATTCCATGAGGAAACGGAGCAGACACTGATCAGACGGCTCCTACAGGAGCTATCTGATCTGGATCTTCTCTGTGCTCAAAGGCTTTATTGAGTAAACGGTTAATGTAAATTTTGATAGTTAATCCTTTTCAAAAACATTGAATGCAAAAGAAAAATGAGGAAAGAAACCTTCAAGAATTTCCCTATTGTGTTGACCCTGACCAGCTACCATGTCCCAGATGAGACATCTTTGGGTCTCCACTGAGTTTTAAAATTCTAAACCCATCATTTCTCTACCAAATTCTATGTTCTGGCTTTACAGTAATATCTGAGATCATTCTAAAGAGTGGTCACAACGAAGGGATGGAGAACTGAAGAAGCTATTCTTGAAAAATAAAGTTTGATTTATCGGTTTTACTCTTAACCCTTTCCCTCATATAAACACATTTTCATGCCTTTGCTAACAGTAAAAAGAGATCAGAGGGCTCTTGTAAGAGCTGTCTAATCAGGGTGTACTCATTTCCTCTTGTATTGTATAGATCTGATCCTGCAATTGAACTTAGGCAAATAGCGCAGACTGGGCAGTTTTATCAGGGTCTTCACAATTTTCTACTATATCAGCCTGTTTCAAAGTTATCAAAATTAGTGCAAAATATAGTGGAATCTCGATATCTCGAACTTTAAGGGACCATACAAATTACTTTGAGATAACTGGAGTTCATGTCGGCCAGTTTCTAACTTGGAAGCTTTCTCGATCTGACAGCTTAACCCATTACCTCATAGGCTGTTTTTGAATAAATTTACCGAAAAGGAGCATTAACTAAAGAAAAGGAAACTTTTAGAATTTTGTAGTTTGAAACCATTGTCATAAATAGAGCATTTGCTCCTATAGGAGCAAATGCTCTGTTTATCACAATGGTTTCACAAAGTGACTTACAGAGTCGTCAAAAGTCGTTGATATGAGGGAATGGGTTAATGCAGGTTGGAAGTAATGCTGAATGCTCCCTTTAATGTCCTTGCAGGTACAGTGGTTCAACAAATACAACAAATGCCTAGCCAGTTATATGCGGTCTATAGGAGGAGCTGGTGGACTTGACCTTACCCAGGACATGAAGCCACCAAAGACTCTATATGTGGAAGTAAGACAAATTTGTCTCTTGTGAAAAGAATGTTGGTTAATTCCCTCCTACAGAGACATTTTTGGCACCTTTGCAAACAGAGTACACCCAAATCAGATGGCTTGTATAGGAGCTATCTGATCAGGTTTGCTCTGTTTGCTTATGGAATAAATACAGACCTGATTCTGAAGTTTCTGTCACAGCCAAAACTTTCCTCGTTAATGTGTAAAATTATAAAAATTCAGTCCATGCTTAGTATGCAAGCAGTAATAAATTATTTTCCTGTTCTGTGTTTATTTCCAATTTCAATACCTACTGAATATTTATGGACAATAATTATAATGAAATATGGAAGGTGGAACATTTTAGAAAGTTAAGAAACAGATCTATCAAATTCCATTAGCAAACAGAGCAGACCCTGATTAGATGGCTCCTATAGGAGCCGTCTGATCTGGGTCTACTCTGTTTGCAAATGTGTGAAAACACGTTTATATGAGGGAAAGGGTTAAATTAATATTCTTGGGAGAAAGGGTTAAAATATTACTGATTAGATGATCTTGGAAGACTTTATGTTTGGGTGACAAAAGATAGTGACCACTATAAACCCCATGAATATGTGATACAAGAATTCATGATTAACCCATTCCCGCATATAGACGCCTTTTGACACTTCTGTAAAAGTCACTTTGTGAAACCATTGTGATAAATAGAGCATTTGCTCCTGTGGAGCAAATGCTCTATTTATCACAATGGTTTCAACTCTACACAATTCTATAATTTTCCTTTTCAGTAGTAAATGCTCCTTTTCGGTAGATTTGTTGGAATGTCTGGCTATGGTAACAGCTGTAGATCTATAAAAAATTGTAAGCAAACAGCAGACCCTGATCAGACAGCTCCTAAAGGAGCCATCTAATTTGGGTCTACTCTGTTTGCAAAAGGGCCAAAAGTTGTCTCTGGGAGAAAGGTTTTAAAGAAAACACACATGTTTGATAAATTTGACATTGCAAGATAAATTGCATAGCAATTAACACAATTTACAGTTGAACCCTCATCCCGCTCTCCGTGACATGACTCGCATTTGCCTAGATCCAGATGAGATGCCAAGTAACTGTACTTGTATTGTTTCTGTCAACATTTCTCAGCAATTGTTCTGTATTACAGGTGCGCTGTCTGGTTGATCATGGGGAATTTGAAACTCAGGATGGCAATATGATTGTATTAAAGAAAAATAGTCAGGTGAGCAAAGAAAACAGTCAACTCTGTTAAATCCTTTACTCCATAAATATGCCTTTCTATGCCTTTGCAAAGACCCAGATCAGACAGCTCCTATAGGAGCCATATGATCAGGGTCTGCTCTGATTGCTTATGATATAAACTTCTACAGTTTCTTCCTGTGTCCATGTGCTATTATAGCGATTACATGTGTAATCTAATTAATATTCATGACATCATTATTACTTATATGATTATTGATGGAGTAAAGGGTTATTCGTGTCTCGGTATCCAATCTATAACCCATATAACAATTTATCATAGTATCCTCATTATTCATTGGAAGAGAGGTTGGTCATTAGAAGATGACCCCTAGAGGTCAAATCAGAGTTCCAGATAAGATGTGTAAATTCAAACATTTTCAAGAATAACTCCTTTATTTCTCCTCCAAACCCTATACTGTGACCACTCTTTAAAATTGTCTCGAAGAGACGATTCTTAAGAGTGGTCACAGTATAGGGTTTTGTGGAGAAATGATGATTTTAGTATTTGGGTATGCACCTTTCTGTAGCTCTTTCAAATGCTAAAATTATGAACTTGCTGCCATTGGGGCGCATTTATGTTTGACATAGATCTGGTTTCAACCCTTATCCTGCTGAGCATGACCTAGCCATTATTTGCGAACAGCTTGGACCCAGATGAGACGCTGTGTAACTCGGTGTCTCATCAGGATCCAAACTGTTTGACTGTCAGTAGTTTCTCAAAGAGTTAAATGGATAGGCAGGTTAAGTTAATCTTTGCTACATATCAGTTAGGGAAGGCATTAGTTTTTCGGCTAGTAACCAGAGGCCCAGATAAGGTGATTAAATTGGAACATTTTTCCTTTATTTCTCTACCAAAGCCTAGATTATGACCACTCTAGAATCGTCTCAAAGAGAAGCATCTAAGGAGTTTGGTGGAGAAAGGACTATTTTACTGTAAAGCTGAATATGTCAATTTGGCACCATTTTCAGCTCTTCCGTTTCGATGAAAAGTTAAGCTATTGGGATCACTGGGTCGTAGGTGTCACCATTGTTGTCGTCATCATTGTCTGCGTGAAAAAGCTTTAATATAACTCATTGCTTGAAAAGTATAAGAGGTATCAACATGAAACTTCATAGGTGGGTAGATCTCATTGTGGAGAGAGCCCCTACATAAGTTATAACTCTTGATTTCAAAAATTTGGAGTAAGGGCCTTTTATTTTTAGCTCACCAGAGCACAAAGTGCTCAGGGTGAGCTTTTGGGATCGCCTGATGTCCATCGGCGTTCGTCATCTGTCGTGCGTTGTCAGTCGTCAACAATTTGAACCTTTAAAAATCTTCTCCTCTGAATCTACAGAGTTCTCAGCTTTCATCATTGGCACATAGCATCATCTGTAGGTCTTCTACAAAAGTTATGTAAATTATGCCCCTGGGGTCAAAATTGGCCTCTTCTCCTCTAAAAAAAATCTCCTCTGAATGTCTGGTGAGCGATATCAGGGCCATCATGGCCCTCTTGTTTTCAAGAATTTTCAATTTAGCTGGACAAGCACCGAATCTGATGAGCGTTGACACCGCATGCAGCTATTGTTATATAACGGTAAAGTAGACCTACATAGTAGCCTATAGTGTAGACCTTGATCAGAGTGCTATTTGAGGAGCAGTTTTATCTGGGTCTGCACTATTTGACTTAATTTGTCCGTCTGAATTAGGGTAAAGTAGAACCTGTCCTAAGCGACCTTTAAAAAGAAGTCTGTCATCCCTTCTCCGTCAATACGCATTTCTACGCCTTACTAAAGGCGTTTTTCTACTTTACTTAAAATCCCACTAAACCAGAATTCCTGTCGAGAAGAATTTAGATACTTTTAGGAAGGTGGCTGCTTAATGCAGAGTGAAAGTCATGCAAAAAGCTCCTCAAGGAGCTTTTTGCATGACTTTAATCCTGCATTAAGCTGCCACCTGTCCAAAAGTAAGAAAGGATGGTTGTATGAATATCATTTAGCAGAACTCGTGTAATGGCATTAGGAACAAGGACATTTTTATACGCCCACCTAATAAAGGTGGTCGTATATTGTCGTGGCCCTGTCCGTCCGTCCGTCCGTCCGTTCGTTCGTTCGTTCGTTCGTTCGTTCGTCCGTCAACATTTTGTTTGTCCGCTGTTTTCTGGGAAAACTATTTGACAGATATTAATGAAACTTCACACAAATGTTAAATGCATCAAGATCTGAACCTGACTTGATTCTGAGGTTCATTTGATTTTTCATTTCAGAGTTATGGCCCTTGTCCTTAAAAAATATGCAAATAGTTTGTCCGCTGTTTTCTGGGAAAACTATTTGAGAGATATTAATGAAACTTCACACAAATGTTTAATGCATCAAGATCTGAAGCTGAGTCGATTCTGAGGTTCATTTGATTTTTCGTTTTGGAGTTATGGCCCTTTTACTTAAAAAAATACATGCAAATAGTTTGTCTGCTGTTTTCTGGGAAAACTATTTGACAGATATTAATGAAACTTCACACACATGTTTAATGCATCAAGATCTGAAACTGACTTGATTCTGAGGTTCATTTGATTTTTCATTTCAGAGTTATGGCCCTTGTCCTTAAAAAATATGCAAATAGTTTGTCCACTGTTTTCTGAGAAAACTATTTCAGAGATATTAATGAAACTTCACACAAATGTTTAATGCATCAAGATCTGAAATTGAATTGATTCTGAGGATCATTTTCATTTTTCGTTTCAGAGTTATGGCCCTTGTCCTTAAAAAATAATGCAAATAGTTTGTTCGCTGTTTTCTGGGAAAACTATTTGAGAGATATTAATGAAACTTCACAAAAATGTTTAATGCATCAAGATCTGATGCTGAGTCGATTTTGAGGTTTATTTGATTTTTTGTTTCGGAGTTATTGCCCTTTTACTTTAAAAAAATGCAAATATATGCAAATAGTTTGTCCGCTGTTTTCTGGCAAAACTATTTGACAGATATTTATGAAACTTCATACACATGTTTAATGTATCAAGACCTGAAGCTAAGTCGATTCTGAGGATCATTTGATTTTTTGTTTCGGAGTTATGGCCCTTGCACTTAAAAAAATAATGCAAATCTATGCAAGTATGAGGATGGTCATAGCTTTTTCATTTGAAATGATATTTACTTCAATTTTTTTATATGGTTAAACCTTAATGTGAATCCGCAAAAATGATATTCACTTCATTTTTAAAAAAAATAGTATCACCTTAATATGGAAATCAAGATCTGAAGCACAGATTAGAAAATGTCAACACTTATAAGGCATGTTGAATCAGAGAAAGTTTGCAAGTGGGCGTATTATGTACCGTATGCGGTACTCTTGTTACCATAGCAGAAACTGTACAATCAGATTCATATTGTTTATCCTTTCCCTGATATAGAGATTTATATTGTTAATCCTTCCCCTAATATAGACGACTTTTGGCACCTTTGCAAACAATAGACCCAGATCAGACAGATCCTATTAGACAGGTCAGTGTCAGCTCTGTTTGCTTCTGGTTCTGAAGTTTCAATCACAGCCAAGCATTATAAAAAATTAAGCCGATGAATATACATACAGTAATAAATTTTTAAATTAATATTCATGGAGGAGAGGTTTATACAAAGCAGACCCTGATCAGCCATCCTCGGCATCTCTGTCAGGTAATGGATTAACCAACCCTTTCCCTGTTGAATATTCATGTAAGAAATAATAACATCATGAATGTCTACTAGATACATGTACTTTATAAAACAGAACGTGTTATAGAATGACACTGTCTGTCTGTAACATCTCTAACTCAAATTCTGCTTTGTGGATCCTTCTCAGATTTCACCACAGTGTTTATCTGGACCTGCTACAACAGCATGGGTGTGTCCATGTACATTACATGTACATGTACAAATATTTGTCTGTCTGTAACATCTCTAACTCAAGTTCTGCTTGGTAGATCCTTCTCAAATTTCACCACAATGTTTATCTGGACATGCTACAGTACCATGGGTGTGTCCCGGTATGTATATCCGAGGTCAAGGTCACACAATTGGACAGAATTTAGCATTTGCATTTAGCAAATATTTTAACCTGAATTTTTGTTGAACAAGGCCTCGACGGGCGTTTATTGTGCCCTCTGGACCTCTTGTTTGTAATGGCATATGTACATTGCACTTTTGTTGGTATAATCGGGTCTATTATAATTTCATAAGCAAGCAGAGCTCCTTTAGGAACCATCTGATCTGGGTCTACTCTGTTTGCATAAGTATGAGGGAAGGGATTACATTGTATGCATCTTTTCAATATCCACATGTTTATTGCTTTATATCTGGGTATGTGAGAACTTCATATATTTTCTAATATGCTTACTCCTTTCTATTTTTCCAGCATTTTCTGCTACGCTCAGAATGTGAGCACTTGATACGTCAGGGTATACTAGAACACATCGTCCACTGACCAATGGATTGGTCTGGTCATGAAGACTTTTTATAATGAAATCTATTTATTGTACATACGAATTAAATTTATGTATCTACTATGATGATTCTGTGTGTGTTTACTTACTTCAATCATTTTCCCTATTAGTCTGCTGAAATACAGTAAAACCTCTCTATAACGACCACTAAATTACATCAAGTATTTTGTGTTAAAGGCAGATGGCTGCTTAAAAGTAAGGTGAAAGAAAAACAGAATGCTCCTATAGGAGTGTCCTTGCTTTAAGCATCCACCGCCCCTAAATACCAACTAATTAACACAATTTAGTGGCCATTATAGAGAGGTTTTACTGTAGTCTGCTGAAACAAAGTAGACTTCCATTTTATTATCCGCCTGCCATAGGCTGAAACAAAGTAGACTTCCATTTTATTATCCCTCTGCCATAGGCAGAAACAAAGTACACTTCCATTTTATTATCCCCCTGCCATAGGCAGAGGGATACAGTTTTGACATTGTCTCTCCGTCCGTCTGGGTGTGAGAGACAGTTTTGAAACTTTGTATAAATGTTAAGTAGCATAACGAAATGCGGCCCTGCAAGAACACTCACATTGACCATAGGGAACATCATAGTTGTGGCGCTTTGCCAAAAACCTTTTTGTCCATCTGGAGTCATGTCTCAGAAGCGGTTAGGAGCTTCTCTATAAAAACTGTTTGAATGTTTAGTACCATATGGAAATGGGGCCCTGCAAGTGTCGCACACATTGGGCTTGGGACACCAGAGTTGTGGCCCTTTGTTTGCCAAACCATTAATATGTTGTCGGTCTTGTCAGTAACTTGGTCAAATACTGATGTCAGCTCTTGTTGGTTGGGGAGGTCAATTCAGCGAAATTGCTTGTCCCATTTCTTTCTGGAGTGTCATTATGTCTCCCCCCATATTTAAATGGGGGAGACATATTGTTTTCGTGAGAGTTGTCTGTCTGTCCGTCCGTCTGTCTGTCTGTCCGTCACACTTTTTGTCCGGACGATAACTTCAATATGCCTGATGCCAGTTGATTGAAACTTCATATATGGAAAGAGCATAATGAGAGGAAGTGTCATGCACAAGGTCCATAACTCTGGCTTCACTAATATAGGAGTTATTGCCCCTTGTAAAAAAAAATCACACTTTTTTGTCCGGACGATAACTCCTATATGGCTCATGCCATTGGATTGAAACTTCATATATGGAAAGATCATGACGAGAAGAAGTGTCATGCACAAGGTCCATAACTCTGGCTTCACTAATATTGGAGTTATTGCCCTTTGTAAAAAATATCACAATTTTTTGTCCGGACAATAACTTCAATATGCCTAATGCCAGTTGATTGAAACTTCATATATGGAAAGAGCATAATGAGAGGAAGTGTCATTCAGAAGGTACATAACTCTGGCTTCACTAATATAGGAGTTATTGCCCTTTGTAAAAAAATCACATTTTTTGTCTGGACGATAACTTCTATATGGCTCATGCCATTGGATTGAAACTTCATATATGAAAAGATCATAATGAGAGGAAGTGTCATGCACAAGGTCCATAGCTCTGGCTTCACTAATATTGGAGTTATTGCCCTTTGTAAAAAAATAACAATTTTTTGTCCGGATGATTTTTACTCCTATGTGACACATGCCATTGGAGTGAAACTTCATACATGGAACGATCATGATAAGAGAAAGTGTTATGCATAAGATTCTTAACTCGAGCTTCAATAAATTTAGAGTTATTGCCCCTTGTACATTTGTTTAATTCTTTCTTGTCCAGACAATAACTCCTACATGGCTCTTGCAATCGTATTGAAACTTCATACATGGAAAGAGCATGATGAGAGAAAGTGTCATGAACAAGGGCCATAATTCTGGCTTCAATACTTTTGGAGTTATTGCCCTTTGTTACATTTTTTGGCTGATCAATAACTCCTGTTCGACTGATGCTATTGGAATGACATTTTATTTTTGGAAAGAGCATGATGAAAGTAAGTGTCATGCACAAGGGCCATGCATCTGGTATCAGTATTTTTAGAGTCATTAGCTGTTATCATGTTCTTCTTGAAAAATGTAGTGTGGAAAGGGCATAATGAGGGGAATATCATTCATCAAGACCATAACATTTTTAGTGATTTCCCTTTACATATTGTTTTTATTAGAGGGGAGACATCCGTTTTTGTGACAAAAACCTCTAGTTTGATTTAGATTCTGAGTTTTTATACACCCAAAAGTAACTTCGGTATTATGGTATGGCGCTTGTATGTCTGTCTGTCCGTCCATTGGCCAAATCTTTGTCCGCTCAATAAATTGGATGAACAGTCCTCATACATAATAGGGAGGTAGGTCATGGCCAGTAAATGACCCCTATTGATTTTGAGGTCAATGGTCAAGGTCACAAAGACTTTAAACTCAAAAATCTTGTCCGCTCAATAACCTGATAAGTATTACTAGGTGTACAGTCTTCATACTTAGTAGGGAGGTTGGTCATGGCTAGTAGGTGACCCCTATTGATTTTGGGGTCAGTCAGTCAAAGGTCGAGGTCACAATCACCTTCAATAAAAAACATGTCTGCTCAATAACTTGATAAGTATGACGTGTGCTGTCTTCATACTTGTTAAGTTTTTAGGAAGGTTCGTCATGGCCAATAGATGATCCTTATTGGTTTAGTGGTCAAAGGTCAAGGTCACAGTGACCTTCAACTCAAAAAAATTGTCTACTCAATAACTATCAAGTGTGGTCTTCATGGTTAGTAGGGAGGTTGGTCATGGTCAGTCAGTAGATGACTCCTATTGATTTTGAGGTCAAAGGTCAAGGTCACAGTGACCTTCAACTAAAAAATATTTTCCCCCCAATAACTTGATAAGTATTAGGTGTGCTGTCTTCATACTTAGTAGAGAGATTGGTCATGAATAGTAGATGACCCCTATTGATTTGGGGGGTCGAAGGTCAAGGTCACAGTCAACTTCAATAAAAAAATTATGCTCAATAACTTGACAACTAATTGACGACCCCTATTAATTTTGAGGACAGTCAAAGGTCAAGGTCACTGACTTTCAACTCAACCTTGTATGATCAAATGATAACTATTTGGTGTGCTGTCTTCATACTTAGTAGGGAGGCTAGTGATGGCAAGTAGATGACCCCTATTGATTTTGAGGTCAGTCAGTAAAAGGTCATGTTCACAGAGATCTTCAACTGCTTGATAACATGAGCCCCTCCCATATTAGCATTGTGCATGTTTTGACAGCACATACTTCGGCCGTATAATGCTCTGACACAGAGCTCTTGTTGACTTCTCATCTAGATCCAAATTGTACACAAAGATTACCATACAAACTGAACACCTTACACTAAATATAAGAGCATTTAGTTTTACCCTTATTTGTTGGGTTGTCTGACTTTTCTATTTGTGGCATACTTGAAAAAGTATACTTCATAGGATTGATCACCAGCGTTTGAAGTTGTGCATCTGGTATTTTTAGCTCACCAGAGCACAACGTGCTCAGGGTGAGCTTTTGTGATCGCCTGATGCCCGCTGTCCGTCGTGCGTCGTCAGTCGTTAACAATTTGAACCTTTAAACATCTCTGAATCTACAGGGTTCTCAGCTTTCATCTTTGGCACATATCATCACCTATAGGTCCTGAAAGGTTTTCAGCTTTCATATTTGGCACATAGCATCATGTTCAGGTCCTTTACCAAAGGTTATATAAATTATGCCCCTGTGTCAAAATTGGCCCCGCCCCAGGGGTGGGAAGTTTTCAATAGAAACATATACATGTAGTGAAAACTGAAAATCTTCTCTGAAACTGGAAGGTTCTCAGCCTTCATATTTGACACATAACATAATGTTCAGGTCCTCTACAAAAGTTATATAAACTATGCCCCTGGGGGTCAAAATTTGTCCTGCCCCAGTTGTTGGCAGTTTTTAATAGAAACATATACATTGAACATTTTGAAAATCTCCTCTTAAACTGGAAGGTTCTCAGCTTTCATATTTGACACATAGCATCATGTTCAGGTCCTCTACAAAGTTTTATAAATTATGCCCTTGGGGTCAAAATTGGCCCCACCCCAGGGCCGGCTAGTTTTCTACACAAACATATAGTGAACACTTTGAACATCTTCTCCTCTGATTGTCTGTTGAGCGATATCAGGGCCATTCTGGCCCTCTTGTTTAGCTCACCAGAGCACAACGTGCTCAGGGTGAGCTTTTGTGATCGCCTTATGTCCGTCGTCACCCGTCGTCAACAAAATGAACCTTTAAAAATATTCTCCTCTGAATCTACAGGGTTCTCAGTTTTCATCTTTGGCACATAGCATCACCTATAGGTCCTCTACCAACGTTATATAAATTATGCCCCTGGAGTCAAAATTGGCCCCGCCCCGTGGTGTTCCAGTTTTCAATAGAAACATATAGTGAAAACTTTTAAAATCTTCTCCTCTGAAACTGAAAGGTTCTCAGCTTTCATAATTGGCACATAGCATCATATTCAGGCTTTCTACAAAAGTTATTTAAATCATGCCCCTGAGGTCAAAATTGGCCCCATCACAGTTTTTTAAAGCTGCATGCATGTTGGAGACAGTGTCTATTTTTTAGCTGGCTATTTTAGCATACAGGAAAGGTAGGTTATCTCCATTTGCACTTTTTGATAACAACTGGATTACCTCCCTTCTGGGTATTGGCAGTTGCAAATTAGATCTGGCCTGTTGCACAGTAAATAGGACAATTAACCCTTTACTACATAAATATGCATTTATATACCTTTGCAGACCGAGTAGACTCAGATCAGAGGACTAATGTCATAGCCATCTGATCAATCTGCTCTATTTGCTTATGATATAATTTTAGTGCAAATTGCATTAAATTATTTTCATTTTGCGTACAATATACATGTACCGGTACTTATAATATGTTTACTTAACCCTTTCCACCATATAAACGCCTTTTCACGCATTTGCAAACAGGGCAGGCCCAGATCAGATGGCTCCTATAGCAGTTGTCTGATCAGGGTCTGCTCTGTTTGTCAATGGAATTTGAAAGATGTTTCTTTACTTTCTAAAATTGCTACACTGTCCCACCTTCCATATTTCACTATGCATGTAACTAGTTTGTCCATGAATAAACATAGAACAGGGGAAGGGTTAATAATAAGTTAAGATATGAATAATAATATGAACTCGTGAAGGTGTAATGAAAATATCTAAAATTTTGAACATAAGTATTAAATTAAATAAGATTAATTTATTCTTCCTGAATAAAAATTGGTCCCGCCCAATGGCCGGCTAGTTTTCTATAGAAACATACATGCATAGTGAAAACTTTGAAAATCTTCTCCTGATTGTCTGGTGAGTGATATCAGGGCCATTCTGGCCCATTTGTTAATGTGAATTCATCCAGTTTGGGTAGAGATGTGACCTTCAACAGTTTATGCCCCCACATAGTGATGGCATATAGGCTTGCCCTTGTCCGTACGTACGTCCGTACGCAAATCTAGAATAATTTGACAGGGCTTTTTCTTGAAAAGTATTTGTCCAATCCACACCAAACTTTACACACATGGTTGTGGCCATTATATCTTGGTCAAGTTGATAGCCATGTAAATCGCTTCAGTCGATTAGGAGTTGCGGTCCTTTATTTGCAAAAATGACTTTAAAAATATCTTGTCCGGACTCTTTCTTGGAAAGTATTTGTCCAATCCACACCAAACTTTACAAACTTGTTTGTGGCTATTATATCTTGGTCAAGTTGGATAGCCATGTAAAGTTCTTCAGTCGTTTAGGAGTTGTGACCCTTTAATTGCAAAAATGACTTTAAAAATATCTTGTGCGGACTCTTTCTTGGAAAGTGTTCGTCCAATCCACATTAAACTTTACACTCATGTGTGTGGCCATTATATCTTGACCCTGTTCGATAGCCATGTAAATTGCTTCAGTCGTTTAGGAGTTGTAGCCCTTTATTTGCAAAAATGACTTAAAAATATATTGTGACAAAAAATCTGAAGTGGGGCACCACTGTCCTATGGACACATTTCTAGTTTTAGTTTGGCTTTATTTTTAAAGAAAAAATTCAAGGTACGTGTTCACCGAATATCGGTTGTTTTCCGCGCGATCCTTGCACAGTCTCTGTAGGATGTCCGTGCGGAGGTCGTACGATGCTTGTAACCACGCGTTTACGGGCTACGGGCTTGCGGTTTTTGAAAATATGTATAACTTTTTATGACAAATCGCAGAGGCTATGGCGCCCGGGAATCCGTCAGAAAATCGTACGGCGACCGTATGCCCTCCGTACGGCGACCGTTCGGAAATTACCTACGACGAGTCCACAGGCGCCGTAAACCCATCGCAGGGCAAATGTAAACTAAGCCTAATTGCGAGAAAATGATATTGCCTTGCGTAGTGACAGAGTAATGACGTTTGAAAACTTGAATTAACTCTACGCTGCCAATGGCGATTCGGTGATCTATATACCCATGCATCAGTTTTGATCCAGGGGAGACGAACAGTGAATAGATGTTTGTTACTATGAATGTGGTTTAAATCATTCCCTCCTATTCTACTATTTAGACCCAATCTCTTTAAATTACATGCCAAGAGATTTTCCCTGCTCTGGATGTGGCATGAGTATGGCATGAATGTAGTGTTCGTGTACAAACTATCACCATTTAAGGTAGTTCCAATGAACGACATACACCATTTAAGGTTAATATACTTTATTCTCACAGCTATGTACACTTCGACTGTCTAACTATAACTACCAAGATATATCCAACATTCTAGTATTAAAGAGGCTCATCAGTTAAGTACCACAAGGGCATGTGGCTACTGAAGCATATACTACAATGAGTATTTGGGTTATTTTACTCAGAGCAAATATGTTTTTCCCTTTACCTTGGAATTTTCGGAGGAAAATATCTCCGAAAATTCCAAGGTAAAGGAAAAAACCTATCTGCTCTGGCTAAAAGAACCCAAATACTCATGTTCTTTGAATTAATCTACCGAAAAAGAGCATTAACTAGAGAAAAGGGGAAACTAGAATTGTGTAGTTTTTAAATCATTGTGATAAATAGAGCATTTGCTCCATTGGAGCAAACGCTCCATTTATCACAATGGTTTCTAAATGTGATCTTTACAGAGGCACTAAAATGCGTCACTGGGAGGGAATGTGTTAAAACAACGAGACAAGTCTCATTCGCGCCATAGCTCTGTACTACTTCAGTAACCATGACGTTTGGCCACGTTTATAAACAGCATGCTGTGTGTGATTGTAAACAGTCTGGGCACGAGTGAAAATTCGCACAGTGTAATTTGACCTCTTTTCTTCTTTCTTCTTCTTCCTTATTTGTCTTCTTCTCCTTAAATATTTCTTAATTATTATTATTGTTGTTATTACATGTATTATTATTATTACAATCATCATCATCATCAGTTTTTGCATTGGGGATAGGTTGTGAAAACATTAGTAGAGTCTACATAAAATTAAATATTTATAAATTATCTATATTATGTCCCCTTCATTCTAGGGGAATAAAATCCAAATAAACAGGCGTAAAAACCTGGTCTTATAAAAGGTGACAATATTGCCGTAAGTCATCTCAAACCTCTAAACTGTATGTGGATGTTGACGTAAAAAAGAACAAAAATGGAGAACCACTCAACTTGAAAATGCACGTAAGAAATAATGAGATCATGAATATTAATTACCTGAATTCTTACAATAGGCCTATTCATAAATGGCTCCCAGTGGTTTGAAAGTTGCTGACCAGTTCCTCACAAATCTGATTTGAGGTGATACATGTTCTGAATTACTTTCTGTCACACGTTTGCGTTCTTTTTGCCTATCAGCTTTTTATTTTCTCTTTTTATGGCAGTTTTTAGGCCTCTGGTCTAGATCAGCACCTTTCACGCAGTTTTTAGTTTTGTTTTAAGTTTAAATTAAATCAAACTTTTCGCTACATAAATGTGCTCGTTAAAGCTGGTCTTAAACATCTGCTTAAAGTGTTACTTGTGTATGTGCTTTAGCTTTGTACTTAAACAGCATGCATGTCTATGATCCTGTTCTAATTTTATTTTGCTTTGTTTTATGTTTATATATACTTATGTTTGTCGGAATAAAAGCCCTACAGGGTTTATATTACTTTGTTATGTACTATCCGACGTGAAATAAAATTTGTCTATGTCTATAGGATTTTTTATATTGGTGGAAACTGTTGAGTCAGATATATTATAATTTTATAACCAAACCTAGTAGACCCTTGTCAGGCGGCTCCTATTGGGACCGTCTGATATGGGTCTACTTTGAATGCAATGGCATGAAAAGGCGTTTTATACAAGGGAAATTGTTAACTGTTTGAGTCCGAGAAATGAATACTGGATAATTTGCAGTTGGTCTAAAGGAGACCTCTAATCTTGGTAAATGTTGCATAAAACGTCATTCAAATCGTCTAGCATGTGTAGTCCATTTTTAATTAAATGGACCGCAATTTTGAATACAAATGGACCATCAAGAATTTTCTCATATGCTTATATAGGAATCGGTAACACGAAGTTTGATAAGCAAAAAAAGATACATCCGTCATAGACCATGGAACATTTTTATCTACAGCAGAAACTGTCTTTTAAAAGCGACCTAATATTAATTGGACACACTACTTTTAAAAAAGCAGGAGGGTGCTTAATATTACAGGTTCTACGTACTGTACATGTATGGATATTCGCTTCAAATTTATTAAAAATCCAACTGTTTATTCTTATCTTATTTGGTTTAAGGAAATAATGCAGTTGTTGTTGTTTTTTTACCGAAAACGGCAAGAGCAAAAATGCAAAACCAGACTGCTTTCAGTACTTTGATCCCCCCCCCCCCCCGGGAGATTCCGAGAATTACGTAAGAATCCGAACATTAGTCGGCATATTTTATCCTTTAATTTGTTCCCTTCATATAAGAACAATTGTGTTGCAAATTACTAAGATGACAAACAAAATTCAGAAAAAAATAAACTTAAAAGACAAATATTATATCCAAAATAAAGAAGTACCGAATAAATCGTAACTTCCGGTTGCAATTCCAACATGGCGGGGAAAAAGACAAATGTGCTACTCTTCAACAGATATTTATGATTTTCACACCGAAGACCAAATGACGTTGATAAATAAAAACCCTCAGATCACAATAACTTTATAGGACACATGTTTACACACTAAATATGTGTGACGTTTGTTCTGATTTATTGATTCTGCTAGAAAACTGTAAGTTTGTGTGTGTTTTCATTATTCACCATTCATAGTTTTCGCCTGTTCATTTTTTCCCTTCTTTTGTTTATTGGCATTCTGGTGCTTTGTCAAGAAAAACTTTTAACTGGTCACGATGATAGATCAGCGGTCTAAGTTTGTCACGGTAGTTTTTAGGCATTTAGAGATCAGTTTTAAAATGAATAAATCGGGTATCGGTTGTTAATAACAATGTTACATAGATTGAATTATGAAAGTATTCTGATGAATTAGTATTTAACAAGTCTTCAAACAAAGCCAATATAAACATCAAAAGCTTTTGTAGGTGAATACTGCCCCGTTGTACGAAAGAAGACAGAAAACTGAAGTGATTTAGAAGCAATCTTAATTTATTGATTCAAATTTTGCACTTTCTTCAGATTTTGCTTTCAAACCAGCCTCATTTTATATCAAAGAGCAACATACTTCAGTATAATCTGAGGGAAATGCTAAACCGTTATGAGTCGGCCAGTATACCCACAGTTAGATCTATGTATCCTCCATTAACTCATATTCATGAATCATGATACAGATGCCTTTCAATAAAGAGAGAAGTCCCAGATCAGATCTATATGACTAGGGTTATGTGCTGTTGGCTTATGAATGTAAATCTGATTTTATAGTTTCTGTCATAGCCAACACATTCTGCTACCGGTAATTAACCCATTACTCCATGAAGAATATTCATATAACAAATAATTACACCATGACTGTTAATTTACTTATAAACTATGAGTACAGTAAATTATGGCCAAGAAAGAAGCTGCAAATTCAGATCTGTATTATTCCATAAGCAAACAGAGCAAACCTACTTCAAAGACTGGTAAGGTTAAAAGACAAAGGCATTGATAGTAATGGTCTGGGATGAAATGTTATCAATGAAAGCTGTGGCAGCAAAGACCTGGCCTATGTTTTAAAGAGTTGTTAAGATATCTGCGGACAGGCTGTTCTAGTTATAGATTGTTCTGAGGAAAACATTTTTTGGTAGAAGTCTGTGGTTACTATACTCAGCGATTTTTTTCCTGGGATTGTGAATGGGTCCGGTACCCCTTGAATTGTGAAAAATTAGCGTCGTTTTGGCAAAATTGTGAAAACAGTATCTGTGTTGTTACAAAAATTGTGAATCACCTTTTGAAAGAATTTTCGTCCGAATATAAATTTGCGGACCGAGACGCATACGTTTTATTCATATTCTTGTAAAAGCGTCCGAGACGTGTAAAGAAAAGCGATACGAAATTTGAATACCTCAGACTTTATCCCAAGAAACCGTTTGAGATACATAACTTTGCAAAGGGGAATATAGCGATGTAAATATTGGTAAAAAAATTGGTGTAAGTACAAAGTAAAAGGCCGATTGTGAAATAATTGAACAGCTTTGTGAATGGGTCCGACGGACCCTGCTTGTAAATTGTGAAGGTCCGTTTCAAATTGTGACAGGGTCCGTTTTACGGTACCAGTTATATAGGGGAAAAAATCGCTGATACTGAACCTGATTAGCCTTTGAAAGTGTATCCCATCTCAATGAGTGTTACCTGGTATTCTATGCTTGAAGAAAATAAATATGGCAAATTTTTAACAAATTTAAGTGCTGATGGGTAATAGAATCAACTGTCTGTGTAGGTATAGAGATGAAATTTAAAATATTTTAATTCAATTTTTTTTATAAGAATATTCAATATACAGATTTTGCAGGCCATACATACATTCCTTGGAACAAGTTTTTGTTGTAAAGATTCAAGATAATTTCATTTATATAATATCTAACTATGTTATATCTATTTTTATTTGGTACAGTCGAGGAGAGAAGTCAGCATGGAGGATTTCATATGGACAAAAAGGAGATACTCTCCTTTGTTTTATATGTTTGCCTCTGGCCCCAAAGGTAAGAATTGGGAAAATGTGATTTTTAAATTGACTTTAGTTTGTTCACAGCACATTTTGTGTCATATTTAACCTTTTCCCTCATAATACCACATTTTAATGTCTAAGCAAACAAGAGTGCAATCTGTCTGATCAGGGTCTGCTCTGTTTGCTTATGGAATTATGTAGATCTTAGTTCGTGCCTAAGCAAACTATTCCCTTGAAAGTTGTACAATTGAAAGTTTAAGTTAATGAATATTCATGAAGTGATCATAAATGTATAAATGTTCATTTGGAAAAGTGTTAATACAAAGAATTTGGCATGGAGTCATAGAAATCCCATGCGATGTTTGATCATTACTTGGGTTATGGTTATAATATGCACTCTGTAACACTAGAGTTAACACTTTATCTGTTCAATATTCATGTAAGAAATAATGACATCATGAATATTCATTAAGTTAACTGAGTTTTATAATGATACATGAACATAGGATGTCTTAATCTGGGTAGGAACTGTAGAAACACATCTATATAATGTTATGAGCAAACATAGCAGACCCTGATCAGATGACTCCTTCTGGAGCCATCTTATTTGGGTCTACTCTGTTTGCCAATGTGTGAAAAGGTTTTTATATGAAGGAAAGCGTTAAAATCCTTTTCATTGGCCATATTAATTGCAACACAGACTCGTAGTAAAATTGGGGTATAAAACTTTAGATGATTGATTAATAGCAAGCCTAGTTGTGCAGTTATTTTGTGGATTTTTTTTCTCCACAGAGTCGTTATCTTTACAACTTTATAGTTTTGTTCATTATAATGCACTTATACATTCATATGCACACAATATCTACAAATCCTCAGACTGGGATAATGTCATTGTGTCTACTGTATGTTTAATTATTTATGGAGGAGCCCTATAGTAATCACTGTCTGTCTGTCTACACTTTTGATGTGAAGCGATAACTCAAACAGTACTTCACATATTTGTTTCATATGAAGGGCATATGCTTAGTATCATCAGAAGAAGACGCCTATAGTTTTTGGGTTGAATCGGATCACTGTGTCTAGAGTTATCTGCCCTTGATTACAGGGCCCTCTCCGACTGAGTCAGTTTTCTAAATTGTCTAATTACTAAAGGTTGTTGAGTACAATTCTGAGTTCTGCTGCACTCCTACACATCTATGATACTTATGGTATATATTGCCTTGTCCAATATAGATATCGCAGGGTCACATTTTATAAAGTTTGTACAACCAATATTATTGTAAGTCCTAATTAATGACAATAAAATAGTCAAAATTGTTGCACATCTACTCATCTAGCATGCAATAATTAAAGCTACATGTAGTACATGTAACTTCGTACACCAGAAAATATTGTTGTATATTAGTACATAGGACAATTTCAGTTGGACAATCTTTCATAAAATAGGCTCTGATGTTTGTAGTCCAATAGATTTAAATATGAACTGTATAGTACAGTACCTAACTATGTATAATCACCTCCTTATACCACATTTTGTGAATGGTCAGAAAAGAGTTATTCTGCATGAAGCCATATTTGACCATCTGGCATACATAGATCTGACCCAGGTTTTCTGGACACAAAAAAATATAAAATGATGTTAGGTCTAGTTAGCCAACTCTATAGGACTGCCACCTTATACAAATACTATTGATGTATTATAAATATAATGTTTGAGATAATAAATTTCATTTTTTTCAGACAGTGCATGTGCTGTTTTAAAGACTACAGGAACTTTGAGAAGCTGAATAGCATGGTACAGGATACTCTCAGTGTTGGTATAAGACTCATTCAGACTTTGCCAGAAGACAATGAAAAGCAGCTGAAACAAGAACATAATCAACTGGCAGAGAAAGGAACAACAGAGCTAGAAAGAGATGAAAACCACAAGAAAGCAGGTAAAGCTTTTCTCCTATTAGAAATTAGAAATTGGCAAATGCTGTTTATCCTTTATCATTGTTTACTTGCCCTTTTGGGTTTTTTGCAGTCCTCATAGTCATTAGTATGTCTCCCCCCATATTTATTTGGGGGAGACGTAT
This sequence comes from Azorinus chamasolen, assembly GCA_963576725.1. NCBI lineage: Eukaryota > Metazoa > Mollusca > Bivalvia > Cardiida > Solecurtidae > Azorinus > Azorinus chamasolen. The sequence continues at coordinate 96,923,035 of OY755235.1, read as the reverse complement.
TGTTTTTTTGAGTTGTCTGTCAGTCTGTTTGTCTGTCCTTGACACTTTCTTGTCAGGACGATAAGTCCTGTATGCCTGATGCCAGTTGGTTGAAACTTCATATTTGGAAAGAACATAACGAGAGGAAATGTCAAGCACAAAGTCCATAACACTGACTTCAATAATATTTGAGTTATTGCCCCTTGTACATTTTTTTTTTCACACTTTCTTGTCAGGACGATAACTCCTACATGGCTCATGCCAATGGATTGAAAATTCATACATGGAAAGAGCATGATGAGATGAAATGTCACATACAAGGGCCATAACTCTGACTTCAATACTTTTGGAGTTATTGCCCTTTACTGATGCTATTGGAATGACATTTCATTTATGGAAAGAACATAATGAAAGTAAGTGTCATATGCACAAGGGCCATAACTCTGGAATCAATATTTTTGGAGTTATTCCCTGTTATCATTTTATTCTTGAAAAAATGTGATGTGGAAAGTGCATGATGAGGGGAAGTATCATTCATCAAGTCCATTACTATAGTACTAACATTTTTTAGTTATATCCCTTTACATATTGTTTTTGTTAGAGTTGTTTGCCTGTCTGTCTGTCACAGATCTTGTCCGGTTTAGTTTTCATGTACAGAAATGTGACAATCTGTCGCAGTGTGTGGGTGTGAGGGGTGGGGGAGACATCTGTTTCCTAGACAAAAACCTCTAGTTCAAATTTTATGACCATTTTCAGCCTACTGAAGGATTGTTTAATCGCAACCAACACAAATTTCACAATTATTTTGTTGATTGAAATTACTTAGGAACTGAAATGTTTATAGTAATAACCATAAATTTGAACATCCATTGTTATATTGAAGTCTTAATGATTTCGCCATTTAAGCAGGTGCATATTTTTGTGAGAAGTTGGGAACTAACTTTTTTGCAATATATTGCAGTAGAAATTCACGTGTGTACTATACACAGGAGCACATTTCACTTGGCAAAAGACAGTACTTATTTGTAGTGTAGAGACATGTTGTTAATGCTATAGATTGTATTTAAATTGTAGAAGAAGATGATGAAAAGGGGGAAAGTGAGATACAGGAAAAAATGGATGAAGAAGAGCAAGAAGTGTGGACAATTGATGAAAAAGAGAAACTACTGCAATTTGTCACCAAAGTATTTCTGATGAACTTCCCGTCATACTATGCATACAAACATGTTGTACATGCAACATTGGAGGTAAACAATACATTTCTGTGTCTCCTTGGTAAAAATTCATAACATACAGCTTCACTGAACCAGATAGTGGGCCTTTTACCATAAAGGTGATGAAAGTAGTGAAAGGTTTTACATAGGAAACAAATTACAGATTCAATTTCAAAAGCTGTTTATTCATGTATATTACATTCACTTCTAAACCTTTCACTGCCGATGTCACAAAAATGCACCACAACAAATAGTGCAGTCCCAGATCAAGGCAGCTTCTGATCAGGGACTTCACTTTTTGTCTCAAACTTTATTTCTACGCTTTATTCCTTTGAAATTTGCATTTATTTTAATATCTCATTTCCTTATTTTACCAATTGATTTAGCAAAATTGGTTTGCAGAGATAATTTGAAATTTGGTGCTGAAAGAGTTAAGGTTACGCCTTTCCCTGTTGAATATTCATGTAGTACATAATGACATCATGAATATTTATTTGCTGTATTATTGTAATGGCATATGTACATCTATAGAACTTTTTGTATTGGTAGAAACTGTAGGAGCTCTCTGATCAGGGCTTACTCTTAATTGCTTATGGAATTATATAGATGTGATTCTACAGATTCTGCCAATATAAGAACATCGTGTGTTTGTGTACCATTATTAGAATTAAGCTAATAAATATTCATGATGTCAATATTTTTTGCATGAATATTGAACTGGAAAATGTGCCATAAACAATTTTTATATTCAAAGTGAAAGAAAACTCATTCCAAAAATAAATTGCAGTAAAGTTTATTATACCCCCCTGTTGAAAAAATGGGGGTATATTGCTTTGCACATGTCGGTCGGTCGGTCTGTCGGTCGGTCTGTCGGTCGGTCGGTCGGTCGGTAGATCGATGGTTTCCGAACGATAACTAATAAACGACTTGGCATAGAATCTTCAAACTTGCTGTGGTGGTTGGTCATGACAAGGAGATGACCCCTATTGTTTTTGTTGTCACTAGGTCAAAGGTCAAGGTCACAATGACCTAAAATGGTGAAATAGTTTCCGATCAATAACTGCTCAAGGGTTTAGCTTGGGATCTTCAAACTTACTGTGGTGGTTGGTCATGACCACTAGATGACCCCTATTGTTTTTGAGGTCACTAGGTCAAAGGTCAAGGTCACCATGACATAAACTGGTTAAATGGTTTCCGATCAATAACTGCTCAAGGGTTTGGCTTAGAATCTTCAAACTTGCTGTGGTAGTTGGTCATGACCACTGGATGACCCCTATTGTTTTTTAGGTCACTAGGTCAAAGGTCAAGGTCACCATGACCTTAACTGATAAAATGGTTTCTGATCAATAACTGCTCAAGGGTTTGGCTTAGGATCTTCAAATTTGCTTAGGTGGTTGGTCATGGCCTCTAGATGACCCCTATTGTTTTTGAGGTCTCTAGGTCAAAGGTCAAGGTCACCATGACCTTAACTGGTTTAATGGTTTCCGATCAATAACTGCTTAAGGGTTTGGCTTAGAATTTTCAAACTTGCTGTGGTAGTTGCTCATGACAACTGGATGACCCCTATTGTTTTTGAGCTCACTAGGTCAAAGGTCAAGGTCACCATTACCTTAACTGATAAAATGGTTTCTGATCAATAACTGCTCAAGGGTTTGGCTTAGGATCTTCAAATTTGCTTAGGTGGTTGGTCATGACAACTAGATGAGCCCTGTTGTTTTTTAGGTCACTAGGTCAAAGGTCAAGGTCACAATGACCTTAACTGGTGAAATCATTTCCGATAAATAACTGCTCAAGGGTTTGGCTTAGGATCTTCAAACTTGCTGTGGTGGTTGGTCATAACCACTAGATGACCCCTATTGTTTTTTAGGTCACTAGGTCAAAGGTCAAGGTCACCATGACCTTAACAGGTAAAATGGTTTCTGATCAATAACTGCTCAAGGGTTTGGCTTAGGATCTGACAACTAGATGAGGCCTGTTGTTTTTGAGGTCACTAGGTTAAAGGTCAAGGTCACCATGACCATAACTGGTGAAATGGTTAACAATCAATAACTGCTCAAGGGTTTGGCTTAGGATCTTCAAACTTGCTGTGGTGGTTGGTCATGACCACTAGATGACCCCTATTGTTTTTGAAGTGACTAGATCAAAGATCAAGGTCATCGTGAGCTTAACTGATGAAATGGTTTCCGATTAATAACTGCTCAATTGTTTGGTTCGGGATCTTAAAACTTGCTGTGATAGTTGGTCATGACCACTAGATGACCTCTATAGTTGAGGTCACTAGATCAAAGGTCAGGGGGTCTGGGGGTATACATGTTTTACAAACATCTCTTGTTACTTTTTACACTCTGATCAGCCTGCTGTAGTGATGTTGAAGAGACTGCATTTCCAGATAAAGAACTTTAGAAAACATGGTATTTGAAATGTTTATTACTGATCAGGGTCATCAATATTTTATTGTTTACGTTTGCATACAGCTCTGTCTATTATGTCAAAGAGCTTTTTTTTCCATGTCTCAACTTTTATATTGTGAACAAACTACAGATTTTTTTTTCTCTTTTTTTTTGTATAGGAGCTTTCACAGCAGGAAACAAGTGCTCTGAACAATTATTGTGAAATATCTGTAAGTAATTTTCGTATTTGTAATATTCATCAGTTATTGCATTGCTTGTTTTGCAATGTTTTAGTGTGTTTAGGTTTTCAACATACACACAAACTTTTGTTTTCATATTGTTTGCTTATTCAGATGTAGATACATAGATGAATATATCTATTTCAGTAAAAAGTGTACATTACAATAACAACAACAAATTGCCATGAAATGCGCACTAATACCAAGGATAGCACGAAAAATGAAAACAAAGGTTTTCCTTATTTCCATTGCGGTCCTAACTGTACTGTATTACTGTATAATGAATTACATTGTCAATTAGGATTTTTTCTTGCGCAGTGATGTCCAATGAAAACTTCCAAAATTTCCAAACCTATTGTACAGATACAATTCATCTGTACCGTAGATTGTATCTTCAGCACCTATTTGATTCAATTTTATCTGTACCATAGATTGTATCATCAGCACCTAGTTGATTCCCCATCATTATCTTGTATCTTGACAAACCGTGTTGAAATGTGGATTTTCTTGGTATCTGCTGCTTTTGAAACCTAGAGTGTATCTTTTCTCCTGGCGTAGCTCATTTGTATCAGTACAAGTTAATGGATTTTTTTATGCTCTCCCATGGAAGAGAACACTGACGTTTGAAGTTTGCAAAATAAAAATATGGAATGCATTATCATGCTGATACAGTAATACTTAAGCAACCACCAAAAATAGGTCTAATTTGTAATGTTAATAGCAGGTGGTAACTTCATGCAGAAAGTTATGCAGAAGCTCTATCTTAAACTTTCTGCTTTACTTCGTCCTGCATTAGGTAACCACTTGCTTTTAAAGACATCTACGTTTATTGATAAAGTGGTCTCATTAGAGGAGTTTTACTGTATATTAAAATATTTTTATCTATGTATGATAGGACAAACAGTATTAACTAAAACATATTGCAACATATGACTGCATATTATTATACCACAGTTAAGCTAAGATGCAGATTGATATGGTTGTATATTTATATCTGCCAGAGATTTTATCCTTTTCGTTCATATAAATTTGTTTTCACGCATTTACAAACAGTAGACCAAGATCAGACATCTCCTATAGGAGCCGTCTGATCAGTGTCTGCTCTGTTTGCTAATGGAATTTGAAAGAGATGCTTCTTTACTTTCTAAAATGGCTACAATGTTTCACCTTCTGTATTTCGTTGTAACTACTTTTTCCATGAGTATTTAGTAAATATTGAAATTTGGAATAAACAGAGAACAGGGAAAGCGTTATTGAAATATTTTAGATAAATACTTATATGGTATGTTTTATTACATATTCAAAAAATTTCATTGAACTAGGCTCGTCATTGAAATCTTATTTTCCTCTTTCAGGACCCTGATGTGCCATTATTTCTCTTGAGAAATGTGTGTTTCTTCTGTGATTCCAATGGTATTGGTTCGTTGAAGACTTGCTTTGAGAAAGCAACACCAGTAACATTACCATTCAACTTTGCTCATGTCCTCATCACTCTCATAGCCAATGTGAGTAAAGAAACTGGGAATATCTTGCATTGTATTTTGTCCATCATATGTGGGACGATTTATTTACCTTTGCAGAAATTCTTGTTTTTGTGTTGTCTTCATTAACATGGTGACACCAAAGATCACTATCTTGTCGCCCTTTCTCTACTGGAAAATGTTTCTTATCACATAACCTCCCTTGCATTCAAGTTAATATAGCCATCACATATTTCTCTATATTACACATGTTTAATATAAGCTTTGACGTCATGTAGAAACACCACATGCTATTATGTATACCACAACATGCTAAATTGTGTAAATATACATGTAGGACCTATCAAAACTGCATTTTTTAATCGAAATAAGTTTTTATTAAAAAATAATATGATGCTTGAAGTCATTTTGTACAAACTGAAATTAAACTTGTCTTGGAAAATGTTATTAAGCTTGCCAGAGGCTTGCTTAGTAACCTTTTCCAAGACTCATTTAATACCATCTTTTATTATATACCTGTCAATTTCTGCAGTAAAATACGATTGTATTTGATTATGCAATACAACCACTCAGATAAATTTTCCGTACTGCAAGAGCGTGCAATACAAGATCCGTAGTTCAATGCGCCATTATGAATGGGCTATGTTTTCTGAATAAAAAGAGTTAGAATATTGATGTTCTTTTATTAGAATTGATATATAATAAATGGAATATTACACGAAGTGACGATATGAAGGGTTGTATCACATGAGTGGTTGTTTGTGTGTGGTATTCTCACGAGCCGCGAAGCCACGGCCAACAACCACTCATGTGATACAACGCTTCATATCGTCACTTCATGTAATATTCCCTATGTACAAAATGACTACTTGCAACATATCCTATATATAGATCTTGAGTATTTTGGAATTAGGGCATAATCCAGTCCCCTTTTTTGTGGGTTTCGTAGTAGTTGTTGTTTTGTTTTTGTTTTTTAAAAATCTGCTGTTGTAATAGAAATACAAATATACATAATTTGGCAGAGTACTATTACCCAAGAAGCTTGAGAAATTGAAAAATCTGAAATTGTGAATAAATATATGATATTTGTTAATTTTTTAGCTTCGACTGTGGATGAATATTCCGACTGTTATGCAGTGTATTGTGCCATTAAGGACTGCTGTGATTAGGTAAGGGCCTAGTTCTGGTATAAATGATATTCTTATACATTAATTAGTATGGCAAGTGGCTCAAACCACTAGATTGTTCTGTGAGTAGTTTGGGTTAATGTTATCTGTAAAAATGGCAAGAGTTACAAAAAAATACAGTGAAGAGTTCCAAGACTCCTTGACATTAAATAAGAGTGAAACCCTTTCCCTATTGAATATTCATTTAACACATTCCCTCATATATTGACGCTTCTGTAAAAGTCACTTTTTGAAACCATTGTGATAAATAGATCATTTGATCCATATTTCATCATATAGCTTTATTTACATTATTTATTCGGCTCTATATGACCATCAGTGTCGATGGGCCGTAAAACACCATTCATTCATCATTCATTCTATTTATCATAATGGTTTCAGAATTACACCTGTCTTAAATTTTCCTTTTCGCTGATATAATTTTTTATGCTCCTTTTTGGTAGATTTAATCAAAGAGGTTGGATCTAAAAATAACCTAATGCGGTAATTGGTTAATGACCTCATGAATATTCATTTGCTGAATTTTTATAAAGGCATATGTACACAAGATGTGTTGGTATTGGCAGAAACTGTAGTCAGATCTGTGGTAATTTCATAAGCAAACAGAGCAGACCCTGATCAGTCAGCTTCTGAAAAAGCATTTATAGGATAGAAAGGGTTAAAACCCTAAGGGCTGTTCCATTTAAATGTTTATGGTGGTGCCTGAAGGCACTTTCAAATTCGGCCACCAACCCATAGAAGTTTTTTATTAATGCACAAACCAATTAGTACCATTTTTGCAGCCAAACCCATCCTTGCATAGCTGTTTTTTAAAGTGCCTCCCTGCCCCCCAATACACATTTAAATAGATCTGCCCTAAGCATAGATTGAGTATGTAATTGCATACTATAAGCAGCTGTATTTTACTAATTTTAATTTGATATGTTTAAAAAAAATTCAATACTGTTGATTGATAACTTGCCTTTTTAAGGCTTGTTTTATGTTATTATTTATATCCTCCAGATACATGTGCAAGTTGTCAGACAAGGACCTCCGTATGGCAGGAAGCCGTAACATGACAGATCTGATGTGGGCAGCCGTGAAGGAACCTCTGGAAACCCACTTCAGCTTTGACAAGGATGGACTTGAATTAGCATTTAAATACTTCACATGCTCAACCCTTACAATTCGCCTGGCAGGCATAGCACAGATCAATGTAAGTGGGAAGAGGGTTGAATATTCACCTTTAGAGCGTTAATTTACACGATAAATTGTGAATTGTATGGATCTAGATAAAGTGCTTGTCCGATTTACTGATTTGGGAAATTGTATAAGTAATATAACTCTTCCTGTGTAAGCCTAGTGTTCTGCAAACAGGGATGAGTTGTACAAAACATATTAACAAAGCTTCCTGAATCGCTATGCTTGTTTGTTTGTGTCATGTTTTATGTCGCTTTAACAGTATTTCATTCATATCTCTATGTCTAGTTAACCCTTTCCTCCATAGGCTATTTTTAGATCCAACCACTTTGAATAAATCTACCGAAAAGGAGCGTTGACTCTAGAAAAGGAATATTTTAGAATTTTGTAGTTTGAAACCATTGTGATAAATAGAGCATTTGCTCCTATAGGAGCAAATTCTCTATTTATCACAATGGTTTCAACAGGTGACTTTTACAGAGGCGTAGAAAGGCGTATTTATGGAGGAAAGGGTTAACTACACTCGTAACAGGTGGAGGAAGACCCCAGAGGTTTTCCCAAGCATAGAACAAATTGCATTGTTTCATGCACAGAAGAATACCAGGGTAGAACCACCGACCTGCCTCACATATTTGATACAAATGCCCAGATTTGAACTATAGTGGTTACTAGTAGTGGACTAAGTGAATGTCACTCGAACACCATAACCACTCAATCACGGAGGCCTGAATTGGCTGCGCTAATAGGCTATCTGTTATAATAGTTACTTGAATCTCCTTTAGACTGTATTGCATATACCCTTTCCTTCATATAAACGCCTTTTCGCACATTTTCAAACCGAGTAACATGTATATTCGAATGTTGAAGAGTTAAGGTGTTTTATTTTTCCTATTTATCTTCCAGAACCAGATTACTCTGTACAACGAGAGTTGTAACAATGAGACTCTCATGGATGCAGAAAAGTATGTAACTTTTCCTTTTATTTGTTATCTGTACTATTAGTACAGTTGGACTTCGATATCTCGAACTCAGATAACTCGAACTTCGGGATAACTCGAACTAAAGATTCAGTCCTTCCAAACCTTACAACACAGCATTGTTCTAAAATGTATAACTACGCATATCTAGAAACACGTGTGACAGCTTAATGCAGGTGTAAAGTAATGTTGAAAGCTCCTACAGGAGCTTTCAGCATTACTTTACACCTGCATTAAGCTGTGAATTTAAGAAACTGTCCAGATCAGAAACCGGATAACTCGAACTAAAGATTCAGTCCTTCCAAACCTTACAACACAGCATTGTTCTAAAATGTATAACTACGCATATCTAGAAACACGTGTGACAGCTTAATGAAGGTGTAAAGTAATGTTGAAAGCTCCTACAGGAGCTTTCAGCATTACTTTACACCTGCATTAAGCTGTGAATTTAAGAAACTGTCCAGATCAGAAACCGGATAACTCGAACTTATGTTATCTCAAACTAATTTGAATGGTCCTTTGATGTTAGAGATATCGAAGTTCAACTGTACTTTGAATGTTAAAGGTTAAAGTAAACAATGCTTATAGATTAGACAGTAACTTTTGAACGTGTTCGATAATTTCACATGCATTTTAAAATTGTAGATTTAGATCAGCTGGGTCCTAGGGGAACAGTTTTATCAGGTTCTGTACTGTTTGCCACTCTGAACTCTTACGACAAATTTAATCATACTTTACCACAACAAATTATAGACCCTGATCAGTCACAAGCTGTCCATGATGGTTGTTCATTACGTATAATTTGCAGCCAATAAATTTTGTTTGCTAATCTTATTGTCAACATCAGGTTTCGAAGTGGAGTTTCCTTTAATATATTTTGAAAAACATAATGAGAGTGTCAAACAGTTTGGATCCAGGGTCCATGCTTATAAAGCTTTTTAGTTGAGTCTGAGTTCATTCTCAAGCTTTTGATTGGTCAGATTTGATTTCTCAAGCTTTTGATTGGTCAGATTTGAGCCAAAGGCTCAAATCTGACCAATCAGAAACTTGAGAACGAACTCAGACTCAACTAAAAGTTTTATAAGCATGGACCCAGATGAGACACTTTAGTTTTGTTTATGTCTCATTGTGATCAAACCTGTTTGCTAAAGCTAGCATGGATTTACCTGTTTTATAGATACAGTAGAACCCCACTAATGCGACCACTTAATGAATAAACATTGGTGTCTTTATAATCAGGTGGTTGCTTAATGCAGGACAAAAGTAATGCAGAAAGCTCCTCTAGGAGCTTTCTGCATTACTTTTGTCCTGCATTAAGCTACCATCTGCATCTTGCACCCAGAATTATACCTCTTTTAGGTGGTCGCATTAGCGGGGTTTTACTGTATATTAAAAACAAAGGGTTTTGCTTATACATGATTTTTGCTTTCCATTTTCAATATAATTGTAGTTTGACATAACCTTTGTCCGCCATTTTGCTTATAGAGCAATTTTATGCATAGCTTTGATGATAGTGTATTTGTTAATGCAGAGAGGGCCACCAGCTTGCCAACTGGCTGATTGAGAGCAAGGTTGTGGAACACATCTTTGGACCTAATTTACATGTGGAGGTAAGTAGCGGATTTGTTTCCTTTTGTAGACCCTTTCCCTTATATAAATGCTTTTGTTTTTCCTTTGCAAATAGAGTAGACCTAGATTAGATGGTTTCTATAGGAGCGGTCTGATTGGAGTCTGCTCTGTATGCTTATAAAATTGTGATAGACACGAGTCTACACCTTTCTACCGATACCAAACAAACGTATTATAGCATACATATGCCATTATAAAGATGTAGCTAATAGATATTCATGATGTCATTAATTCTTACATGAATATGCAACAGGGAAAGGCTGAATTAAAGCTTGGAACGATAAATTTGTAAGTGACTTGTAACTACACAGGTATTGTTTACAAAATGTTTTGAATTAAATTTACGTTAGTAAACTTGATTCACTTGTGCATGAAGCATGAAATAAGTCAGTTTTGGGTCCGTATCTGCAAATTATTAGACTGATGTAGTAGCAAATCGTGAATACTCGGATCAAACGACTCCTTCAGGAGTTGCTTGATGTGGGACTGCACTATTTGCCTATTTTCCGAATACTTCGGGCAATAAGAGCAGATTATCTAGACAGCTTCTTTATGCTCCCAGGTTTGAAAGGGGTGGCATCTAGTTGATTATTGTGTAAACTTAAACACCTGTTGTGTGGTTATGGTATTCACTCAGTAATATTAGAGTTATAGCCCTTGTCATTGGCAGTACTACAGCCATACATAAAAGGGATATTTGTGTCTATGGATAGATTCCTAGTTCAATGTTATTAACCCTGACCATCTTTGGCTTAATTGGGTCTAGATGGATGTAAGGTTTTAAAACATGTATGTCTATATCCCTAAAATTGGTCAAATGCAAACAGTGTAGACCCAGATCAGAGGGCTCCTGAAAGAGACAGCTGATCAGGGTCAGGATGTTAATTTCACAAAATGTTTCCAAATGTCCAATGGGCAAAGGAATTTTTGCAAATAGACTCCTCAAAAAGAATACATGTATGTGTGTTAAAATAAGTTCATAATATGAATATTAATCCTTTACTTCATGAATATTCAAGCAAGAAATAATGATATCATGAATGTTAATGGGACCAAATTTTTATAATTGCACTATGAAGAAAATAATATTTACCATGACAGACTTTTTAGAATCAAATCTATATGACATCAGAAGCACACAGACTAGTCTCTGATCAGACAGCTCCTATGGGAGCAGTCCGACCTGGGTCTACTGTTTGCAAAGCCGTATTGATGGAGGAAAGGGTTGAGACCAGCTCATAAAGAATCTTTGGGCAAGTATACTTAGAAATTTAAGCTTAAATTGATTTATAATAGTACTGTAGACCCTTATGAGACAATTTTCTTTTTTCAGCTGATAAAGCAGAGTCAGATAATTTTGAATTTTCTGGCGATTGAGGGCAGAGTCACCAACGAGCATGTAGACTGTATCTGGGCTGCTGCACAGGTAGGGACTGTTATATTTATTCTTTCTTATAAATGAGTGAAAAGTGTGTACCTTAATTACTTGCAGTATTCGAACAGATAAATGTAGGCAGATAGTGCAGACCTAGATCAAAGTGCTCCTGAAAAAAACGTTTAATCAGGGTCTACACTATTTGCTTCTATGTCTGTTATCAAAACAGTACAGAATTGAGCTGGATACATGTTTTTGATTGTACGAATGAATTGCAATTAATGTTACTGCAACTGTATAGTCTTAGGATCAAAGCTGTAGACACTCAGTCAGTAGTTTCTCAAGAGATTGAAGGAATCGAAAGTAAGACAAAATTGCAAGAGGCTTGTGGTTAACCCTTTCCCTCATATAAACGTGTTTTCACGCATTTGCAAACAGAGTAGACCCAGATCAGACGGCTCCTAGAGGAGCCGTCTGATCAGGGTCTGCTCTGTTTGCTATTAACAGAATTTGATAGATCTATTTCTTAAAATGTCTACAATTTTCCACCTTCCTTATTTCTTTATAACTATTTTGTTAATGAATATTCATTAGGTACTGAAAATTGGCCTAAATATAGAACAGGGAAAGGGTTAAGTAGACATCAGTTTTATAGCAGGTAAAGGGTTAATCTCCTGTGGTAGGCTCCTCTGATCTGGGAGATAAATAGAAGTTATTTTACTTAATTTCTACAAACAGTGTAGACCCTGATCAGATGCAGCATCCAAATGATGTGTCTGATCTGAGATTGACACTGACTCCAAATTTCTGAATGGTCTTTTTCTCATTCGGACATATAGATGCCTTTTATACTTCATATACGAGTAGATGCCTTTTAACACCTTTGCAAATAGAGTAGAACCTGATCAGACGGCTCCTATTGGAGCCATCTCATTATGCTCTCATCGGGGTCTGCTGTATTTGCTAATAAAATAATATAAATCTTATTTTACAGTTGTGTCAGGTCCTAAAATTCTCTTGTCCATATTCCATTATCAGAAATTAGCATATTAATATCAGAGGTCCAGATAAGATGCATAAATTTAAGTATTTTAAGACTAGCTCCTTTATTTCTCCACCAAACCCTATACTGTGACCACTCTTTAGAATCGTCCCGAAGAGATGATTCGAAAGAGTGGTCACAGTATAGGGTTTTATGGAGAAATAATTATTTTAGTATTTGGGTACGCATCTTTATCTGTAGCTCTTTTAATATTCATACAGACATGATTTCTCACATGAATATTCTTTGAGTAAAGTATTCAATCCAGGCCAGAATGTTTTATCAGCATGTGTTTGTGTTCCAGCTGAAACACTGTAGTAAGCAGGTGTTTGACACACTCATTCCACTGATCAAGAATCTGGAACTACAGCCTGTTCAGCACCTGTTACAGCTGGTGTCAGCCCTTGATCCGACAGCCCACACAGAATCCGTGAGTACAGTACTGGTACATTCTGTTTCTTGGAAAACCGTGAAGACAGAGTTATGGTGCCAGTATATGGATTTTGATAAACCTGTCACATTATGTTAACAATGTTTAGTAAACTTCTCCATTAAGGGCTATTCCAGGAAAATTTCCCTGGTGGGGTCGGAAAGACTTGCTTAATAGCCAAACTTTGATTTAAAATGTAAACATTCTTTTCATACTGATATCTCTGCAATGCAAATGATTCAATTTTCCAAGAAAAATCTTTCTAGATTTTTGTGCTGGTATTCTGTTCATTAAATCCCTTCCAATGCCATGAAAACAGGCCTGTGATATCATATACAAACAGTTTGGATCCAAATGATACGCTGAGTAATTCGGCATCTGTTCAGGATCCAAATGATTCGCTGAGTAATTGGGCATCTGATCAGGATCCAAACTGTTTGGCACTCTATTCATCTTTTTATAAAGAAATGGAAGAAATGTCCACCTTAAAACTAGAAGCTGAAGACGGTGTATCAAGTATAAAAAGTGCCTAGCACTGAAGGTGTTTTAAAAATATTTTAACTCTTATGTATTGTTACTCGTTAGCACACAAACAGTTAATAATGTAACAGAAATAATTGCATCATGAATATTCAGAGCTCCAGATAAAATGCGTAAAATTAAAATGTTTTCGAGTAAAACTTCTTTATTTCTCCACCAAACCCATTGTCTCGAAGAGATGATTCTAAAGAGTGTAGTGGTCACAACTTAGAATTTGGTGGAGAAATGACTAGATGATATAGATCTGATTCTGCAGCTTATGACATGGTCGAAAATTCCCTTGTTCATGATGCCATTATTTCTGATATGAATGTCCATGAGAGAAAGGATTTTAGTAACTCATTTGCTTGCCACATTGCTGTATCAGTCCCTGATATTCTGATACTATAGTCTATGTTTTTATGTTTTCAGACTCTCTATTTAGCCTCTGCCCTGATCAAGTGTATATGGAACTCGTGTGCTGTGTCGCAGACTCACACTGCAAACAACCTACAGCAGCAGAGTTTTTCAACTCCCAAAGCAGAGGAGGAGGAGGAAATGGAGGCTGGTGAGTGTTGTAGTTCTTGTCTTTAACCCATTCCCTCATAGGCTATTTTTAGATCCAACCTTTTTTAATAAATCTACCAAAAAGGAGCATTTACTAGAGAAAAGGAAAATTTTAGAATTGTGTAGTTCTGAAACTTAACCATTGTGATAAATAGAGCATTTGCTCCTGTGGCGCAAATGCTCTGTTTATCACAATGGTTTCAGAAAGTGAGTTTATCAGAGGGGTCAATATAAGGGAATGGGTTAACCCTGATAGAGATGCCTTTTCACTCCCTTGGAAACAGAGTAGACACAGATTAGATGGCTCCTGTAGGTGCCATCTTATCAGGATCTGATGTGTTTGCTTATGGAATTTTATTGATTTGATCCTACAGTTTATGTTGGTAAACAAGCCCTGTGTTCATACAAAGTGTAAGGAAATGTATTGGTCATGGCAAAAAGTAGAGATCTGTAACATATAAGCCAACAGGGCAGATCCTGATCAAGCAGTTTCTGTCGGAATTGTCTATACTCTGTTGGTGTAATGGTGGGACTATCATGTAAAGGGTGAAATGTTTATTTCATAAATATTATATTACCCGTTTAAATGCTGGAAACAAGCTCCTAAATGGATGTATTGATCATTAGCAACAGATGTAATTTTAAGGAACAAAACAGCTTTGAACAAACACACTGCTAGTCAAACTTGTAATTGGAATATAACTTACTATCTGAACTTTCAGCTAGCTATGGACAGATTCTGAAAGTAGGAGTTCTTTCAATAGCAAAAGCGGCAATGCGAAAAGTGAAAATTGCAGAATCAGTTTATTGAGTCTGTTCATGAGCAGTTATTAACAGTGCAACACTACTCACGTCACCCTAGTATCAGCTTAAACGGTTTTCAATTTTCATAACTAAAAGCAATTTAATTGATGATCCTGAAGCACCAGAAAATATAACAACACTGGGAATGAAGTATGGGCCGACTTTTTATGGCCACTACATGAGCAGTTAACATATGCTGTTGTGAAGTAATATGCTGTTGTGAAGTAATATGATGTTGTGAAGTACATTTATTCTGAAAGTAGGAGATCCTTCAAAAGTCTGATTTTCATTTCTGATCCACTCTGGACTTCCTTTGCCCTTTTGGAGTTGATGCTTGTGTAGATGAAAGGTTGGGATCATTTACTTTAAAAACAAATGTGCATTTGCGGCTAGTCACATCAGAATCTGATTCAGCTACTGTACAAGACATCTTTGTAAAGAAGTCACAAGTAGTTCTTTCTGATCTGGCCGAAAATGACCTGGGCAAAATCCTGAGAAAAATATCAGGGAATTTATTTAAAAAATAAGCATGAGCTCTTGTGTTTTTTGTAGATAAAAGTAAGCATGATCTAAGTAGCAGTGAGAGTATACAGGTGTCTGAAGATGGAGAGACTGTGAAACCCACACAGGTAAGAGACTGCTGTATTTATTTTAAATATAATTATTGGGACATCTAGTTTCCACGATCCACGGGTCTGTAAGCTGAATAATAACCCATCCCTCATATAAATGCCTGTTCACGCATTTGCAAACAAATTAGACCCAGATCAGACGGCTCCTATAGGATCAGGGCCTGCTCTGTTTGCTTATGACATGGTATAGATCTGATTCTGCAGTTTTTGTCAAAGCAAAAAATTCCCTTGAAAAGTTTCCATTATAAAATTTAGCCAATAAATATTCATGGCATCCTTATTTCTTACATGAATATTGAACAGGGAAAGGGTTAAAAGTTAAGTTAGCACTTTTGACAAGTTTAAATGAAACTTATGGAGCAAAAAAGAGTGTAGACCCTGATCTAACTGCGGAGGTTCACTTTTTTTGCCAAAATTGCTCTTACTTAATATCTAGGATGTATTTGCTTATTTTTCTCTGAGTTTAGCTTATATTCCATGTTTACAAAAGAGAATGGAAATGTGTACATAACTTCTGAAAGTACTGAAAATGTAATCTTTATCATCCCAGTTTCTGATGATATAATTTAATTGCCATTACACCAGGATCCTAAATTTTCCGTAAAACACTTAAGTATATAGAGAAGATCCTGAGCATGTTTGTAAAAGCATAAAATTAAATTGATGGTATAATCAAACAATGATTGGTTACTGTTTCAATCATGTGTGAATTATTGTCATATTTGAAAACTGCAGCGTAAGCCAGGAACACCAGAGACTGGAGATAAATCAGAGCTTCCTTCAGGTGTAAGAAAGAAGAGGAGACCAGGGCCAAAGTCTCACCACCATAAGCAAGCAGCCAGTCAGGACTCTGAGGAAGGGGAGAGTCTGGCTGATAGTGAAGGTAGATACAGTAGAATGTTTCAACAGCAGTCACGTAGTGACTAAGTCTAAAAGTCATTAACCCTTTCCTCCATGAATATCGATTCAAGAATTTATTATTTCATGAATGTTCATGGACTGAAATTTTATAATGGCACATTTACAAGGAAATCTTTGGCTGTGATGGAACCTTTAACCCTTTCCCTCATATAAACGTGTTTTCACGCATTTACAAACAGAGTAGACTCAGATCAGACGGCTCCTAGAGGAGCCGTCTGATCAGGGTCTGCTCTGTTTGCTAATAGAATTAGATAGATCTGTTTTTTTAGTTTCTAAAATGGCAACAATGTTCCACCTTCCATATTTCATTGTAACTATTTTGTCCATGAATATTCAGTAGGTATTGAAATTTGTAACAAACATAGAACAGGGAAAGGGTTAAAATCAGGTCAACATTATTCCATCTGCAAACAAAGCAGACTCTCATCAAGTGGCTGTCTGATCTGGGTCTCCATTGTTTGCAAAGGGGCCAAAAGTATGAATGCTGAATGCAGATGGAAGTAATGCAGAAAGCTTCTGTGGGAGCTTTCGGCTGTTCCATTTAAATGTGTATCGGGGTGCAGGAAGGCACTTCCAAATGTGGCCTGCCATCCATAGAAGTTTTTTACTAATGCACAAACCAAATAGTACCATTTTTGCAGCGAAACCCACCCATGCATAGCTGTTTTTTAAAGTGCCTTCCTGCCCTCTGAGACACATTTAAATGGAACACCCCTAAGCATTAATTAACCATTCATTTAAAGTGCAACAACAAACTTTAGAGAGACTTCACTGTAGTTAGATCTACTTGGTTATGTATCTGCTAAAGCTCTGTACTGTTCGAATGAATACAGTGTATATTCAGAGATTTTTCAAAGAAGATTGTGACATGACAGTGCAGACTGATGAGAGGGATCCTCTAGGATTTGAGGAGCCCTCTCATCTGTGTCTTCACTGTTTGCAAAGGACGTATTAGTGATTAAAGCTCAAACTTTCTGCATGTTTTTTGTCCTTTATTAATTTACCACCTGCTTTGAAAACCTAGTGGTTGTTGTTGAGAGATGTCACTGTGCAGGTATTGATATTTGTACAGGTGGGGTGCACAGTGAAGAAGAAGAGGAAGAAGAGGAGGAAGAAGAGGAATCTGGGGAGGAGCAGTGTGGCTGTGCGCACCATGGCCATGGGGCAACAAGTCATGTGCACCATGCCAGAGCGCATCAGCTTCACGAGCTGCATGAGCATGGCAGTGGGGAAAGCGAGAGTGAGATGGAGTCCAGCGAATCCAGCCTGAATACGGAGGGCCTAGACGAGGAATCCAGGCTAGAGCTGCTGCGGCAGAGAGAGAAGCATGCACACCGCCAACTACATCACAAACATCATCATATGGAGGGTGAAAGTTCAGAGGAAATTGACCCAGATGAAGAGGAGGAGGAACTAGATTCTGAGTTCTTGGATTCAGAGGATGAAGAAGTGTTAAAACAAAGAAAAATAAAGGTGAGTGTTGTGATCAGTCTCTTTAGGAAAGTGTACTATAAAAAGTATGCTTTGCAATACCCTCATGTACCTTTTTCCCTATCGAAACCATAAACTAAGTTTGCCATTCGGTGTTGTTACATGGATAATTGGAACCTTTGAATATCAGTAGTCATCAAAAAATTTGGAACTTTCTTCTTTATAGCTTATGGTTTTAGACTTCTATTTAGGAATAATTCAGTGATTTGGATATGAGTAACATATTCCATGCTATTAGTAAACTTTTGCAAACAGTTTGAATCCAGATTGTTTTGAAAATAATGGAAGAAAAATACTGTTTGAATATTTTGCAGATTAAAGCATATATTGAAATAGTTAAAATGTTGTAGGTTCCAAGCCTTCCTTGCTTAGTTTGATCCCCATTGCTGCTAAAAAATTCTCAGTTACAGAATAATTCTGTAATAATACAAGACATCAAATACTATTCAAATCCATAATTCTCAAGCAAACCCTATCTTGCTGATGTTTTAACCCTTTGGGCGCCAATTAGTTTTCATCTGCGCACATATCTGCTTTAAATGTCAAAATAGAATTTCCTTCCATTTCTTCTCAAAACATAAGTGGCGTGTCAAACAGTTTGAAACTCAGTGTTAAAAACACTCCTGTCTGAACTGTATGTCAAATACATTTTTACCAGAATAAATACACTCCTATCTAGAACTTTGTGTTAAATACACTTTTATCAGGAACTCCTTGATGAATACACTCGTATCTGGAACTTAGCGATAAATACACCCTTGTCTGGAACTGTGTTAAACACACTCTCACATTTTTATCTGGAACTTCATAATAAATTCCTATCTGGATCTCAGTGATAAATACGCTCTTATCTGTGTATTTATTTTACCATCAGCAGTTGCTGGAAGCTCACCATATGCATGAGAACAGTGAGGAGGAGGACTCTGAATATGAGGAAGAGGAGGAAGAGGAAGAAGAATACAACCAACAGGTACTGCTGTCCTTAGTTTAGCTCTTCTGTTATGTAAATGAACAGGCATCATCTAAACAGTGGTATGCTTGTAATCAGTAATATGCTGCAAAAGTAGAATTGTTACATCCCCCTATTTTGAAAATAATTCAAATGAAAAATTCATGTAAACAGTTTGGATTCATATATATGAGTAGCTTTGTATCTATTCATGATTAAAACTTCTTGACACTGAATAGAATTGTAACAGACAACAATTTTTGCAGTTGAAAATTACCTTGCATGCAAAGAGTTAATGTACATATATGAACATATCAGGTACTGCAGGCTCGTGCCTACCGTGCACACATGGAGCTTCACAGGAAGAGCCACATGATCATGGCCAACGAGCAGAGAAAGCAGAAGATGATCAGCAAGAAGCTGGCAGAACAGCGCCTGAAGCTCGGCAACATGCCAAATGTGGTAGGAGAGATAGTCGAGAAGGAAGACAAAGAAGAAATTAAGGATTCAGTAGGACAGGTAGGTGATGTTTTGTGAGTCGGGTGCTTTTGCGGATATTGCTATGAGGGGGCTATACTGGAATCATCCTGTCCGACGGTTGGTTGGGTGCTCGGTCAGAAGCATTTTTTGGTCATTTTGGCTTGAAACATGGGTATTCCGATTTGCAGTCAAGGCTGCTGTGCGGAGGTATTCCATCACCTTTAGTGATAATTCTAGTTAGAGCCCCAAAACAAATAATCCAAAATCTTAGTTAGAACCCCCAAAAAAGTAATCCAAAATCACAAAACCTCTTTCATAGAACTACATGTACATCTAATAACTTACAGACACTGGCTTATCTTGTTCTTCATTATTTTTAAAAGCAAGTTGACGGTGCAGGTGGCGGTGGTCTAGTGGTAACGCGATGACTATCAGTCCGGAGGTCCGGGGTTCAAATCCCGGTCCCACCCGGAAATTTCAGAGACGCTTTTCCGTGTCTCCCACCCGCACATCCTCTCCACCCAGGGGTTAAAATGGGTACCTGTGAGGGTCACTCGCCGGTACTGCGGCTGCATGATTGCGCCATATGTTAGCAGTGCTCAATATTGTAGGCCAATGACTCAATGACCAGGGGAGTAAATGTACAGTCAGCTGAGTGGTCATTCGGACTGAAAGTAGACTATAACTAGGTACTTTACTTTTTTTTTTTTTTAAGTTGACATCTAATGCCCTCACTTTGAAAGTGGGAGCACATTTAGATTCACTTTTATCGATCTTTGCCATATAGGATTGTTGGTTCACGATAGAGAATTGCACATCAGGGGTATGTTATATGCAGTCAGTAACATGAGAATTATAGTCCCTGTCCTAGCCCACATCGTATCTACACAGTGATACAGAAGTGGGAGATACAGTAAAACCCTTCTAATACGACCACCAAAAATGGGCATAATTCCGGGTGGCAGAGGCAGGTGGTAGCTTAATGCAGGACGAAAGTTATGCAGAAAGCTCCCTTAGGAGCTTTCTGCATAACTTTCATCCTGCATTAAGCAACCACCTGCTTATAAAGGCAGAGATGTTTATTCAAGAAGTGGTCGCATTAGAGGGGTTCTACTGTATCTGTAAGAGGAGTCTACTAACCCTTTGTGACATAGATATGCCTTTTACGACCTTTGCAAACAGAGTAGGCCCAGATCTTTCCCATTGGAGCCATCTGATCAGGGTCTGCTCTGTTTGCCTATTGAATTATATAGACCTGATTCCAGTTTATGCCATAATCTAAACATGTTATTCATGTGCCATTTTAAACATTAAGATAATTATTATTCATACATACAGTAAAACCTCTCTATAACGACCACTAAATTGTGTTAATTAGTTGGTATTTTCGGCAGGTGGTTGCTTAAAGCAAGGTGAAAGTAAAACAGAACGCTCCTATAGGAGTGTTCTGTTTTACTTTCACTTTGCTTTAAGCATCCACCTGCCTTTAGCACAAAATACTTGGTGTAATTTAGTGGTCGTTATAGAGAGGTTTTACTGTAATACCAAGGATAACACTAAAAATGAAAACAAACGTTTTCCTTATTTCCATTGTGGTCCTTACTGTAGTTTACTACTGTATAATAAATTACCTTGTCAATTAGGATATTTTTTCTTGCGCAGTGAAAACTTCAAAAATTTCCAAATCTAATGTACATTATTTCTTTCATGGATCTGAACATGTAGAACATGATGTGTTACAGGAGAATGTAGAGGTGGAGAATAAAGTGATGGAGGGTGATACAGAAGTGTATGACTGCACGGACATCTCCGGCCAGATGCAGAAGAAAAGACAGAGACACACAGGGTAACACTTCTACTAAACTTATTGTCAATCTCACTGGAAAGGGTACCAACCGGGCAAACAGCAAAAACACAGATCAGCAACCAAGTCTGACTAGGGTCTTCTTTGCTTATCAAGTTACGGGATGAAATACTGCAAAGATGGATGAGCGTTATCTCTCTTGGCGCCAAATAATTTTCATTTACATTGTTGTCTGCATTAAGTTTCAGAATGGACTATCCTTCAATCTATTCTGAAAACATAAGTTGGATCCTGATGAGAATTACATGTTGGCTCATCTTGATCCAAACTGTTTGAAAAGTTAACCCTTTCTTCTATAAAAAACGCCTTTCTACGCCTTTGTAAAGTCACTTTTTAGCTCGTCTGTTTCGCTATTGTGATCACTGGGTCGTAGTCGTCGTCATTGTCGTTGTCGTTGGCGTCGGCGTGCAAAAACTTTAATGTAGCTCATAACTCGAAAAGTATAAGAGGTATCAACATGAAACTTCATAGGTTAGTAGATCACATTGAGGGGAAGGCCCCTACATAAGAACCATAACTCTTGATTTCATAGTTTTGGCGTTATGGCCCTTTATCGTTTTCAAAATGTTTTAATTTAGCTGGACAAGCACCAAATCAGACGAGCGTTGGCGCCGCACACGGCTCTTGTTTAATTCATTGTTATAAATAGAGCATTTGCTCCTTTATAGGAGCAAATGCTCTATTTATCACAATGGTTTCAAAACTACAAGATCCTAAAATTTTCCTTTTCTGCAGTTAATCCTTCTTTTCGGTAGATTTATTCAAAGAGGTTGGATTTATAAATAGCCTATGAGGGAATGGGTTAAGCACAGATTGCCCATAGCAGCAAGCCCTATTAGTCGCTTTCCGGTGGCCATGGCGGTGAAAGGGTTAGACTGAGGACCCTGGTCAGATGCTTGTTTTGTTATGCAGCACTGTGTGTTGGTCTGCTCTGTTGCAAATGAGTCTGCTATATGAAAACCAACATAAAGTTTGTGGAAGAAATAAAGGAGCTGTTCTTGAAAAATGTATGCATCTTATCTGGACCTGGGATTTATAGAAATAAGTTTATAAGTTGTATGTGTTTGTGTGTGTATCATATTGTCATAAATATTACATTACGTAAAACATAAGTGACATTATGAAAAGTGAGCAGATACTCTAAGCAGGTGTTTATTCTGCACAGATTGGTGTTTGTGCCAGTTTTATTAAAATGTTAATCATTATTTTTCAGTGGTTACCATGGTGATGACATTATGAGTCCTGACGATGGCAGCTGTCATAGTTCACATTTGAGTAACAAATCAGAAAAAAACATGGCTGATTTTGAAGGGGAAGATTTGCTGAGTGATGATGAGCTGTCGCAGATAAATGCCCACGCCCACTTCACCCACCTGTCTAGCATGGCCTCAATGTACCACACACATATGCCCCATGGTAAAACACTTTAATCAAGCACATGAACTGCTGAATCACCTATGAAAACTTCATTGATTAAACATAAACATGTCAGAAAAATGTGACTTTTATGTGAAATGGTTTGAGGAATATCAATTGGCTATGAACAATTAAAAAGACAAATTTAAGGCATATTGTTATCGTTGCCGGAAAGTATTCGATCTTTGTAAAGTGGGAGAATTTGTTGTCAGGCAAAAAGTACTTTCCACATAAAGTAGTTGAAATTTCTGGACCAAGAGCAGCTACATTGACAAATACAATCGATGCTTCCATTGCTGTAAGCATCTAAAAGCAGTCATCCCTTTCCCTGTTCTATGGTTATTCCAAATGTCTTTACCTACTGAATATTCATGGACAAAATAGTTTATAAAGAAAGTATAGAAACAGCTCTATCAAATTCCATTAGCAAACAGAGCAGACCCTGATCAGACGACTCCTATAGGAGCCGTCTGATCAGGGTCTACTCTGTTTGCAAATGCGCTAAAACGCTTGTATGAGGGAAAGGGTTATTTAAAGGGGACAGTAGTGATATATGTAACTATCAGACCCCAACCACCCATCAAGAATACTATGGTGAATATGTAATTATAGGATAGTGCAGCAAGTTTAAAGACTGAAATATTATTGGCAATACAAACTATTTGGACACACAAATCATTCTGACAAGTAAAATACAAATACATGTTTTGATATTACAGTGTAAAAGTACTTGACCAGATCTCTTATATTTCAACAAACAGTTTGCAAAGGTGTTGCCTGAAGTCATTTATACGAGGGAAATTGTTATTTGTTATGTTTCAGTGATGTCTCAGCGAGCTAGTCAGAAGGAAATTACAAGTCTCACAAACTCCATGTCCAGCTGTTCCGACTTCAACTTTGAGGATGTTTGTAAGCCTGGCAAAACACTACTTTGGGATCTGGTGCAAGAGGACAAGTCGGTAAATGAAATTTTAGATTACAGTTTGTTGTTTCATCAGCTTTAGTATAGTGACACTTGAGGATCTCATTTCTTAATCTTCTATCTGTCCCCCTTTTTTCGTCACATTTCTACAGGTAAGTGATCCATTTGTTCATTTGTTCATTGAGAAAATTGTTCATGTAAGATGGGGACCTCTTTGACATTTATCTGACGGTAGAGCTCCTGCGACAAGTTCGGGGATTGTTCTCATTATTTAAGTATTTTGAGATTTCTGTTTCCGTCTGATCCTGATGGACTCTGTTTGCTTAAGAAATAATACAGACCTGGGCCCATTTTCATAAAGCTCCTTAGGAATATTTTAAGTTAACCTTTGGACAACTTCAGGAAAATATTTCTGTCTGCATCTGTAGCAAAACTATAGAATAATTTTCACTCAATAACTTCTAGAATATTTGGTTAATATATATTTGATATACAACTTTATTTTTCTGAAATATTTTTACTTGTATTCATTTTATAAGACTTAAGGAATATTCAAGAAACTAAGGAATTTTCTTAAGTTTCTCCTTAATAGGAGCTTTATGAATACGGGCCCAGATTCTGCAGTTTGGCCATATTCCTGTGTTCATATGCCATTATAAAACTTGCAGTAATTAATATTCCTGTCATTTGTTACATGAATGTTCATTGAGTAAAGAGTTAAATGATAGCTGTGGATTTGACTATGCTGACAAGATTTGTTTATACTGTGTGTTTCAGAATTCTCTCCCTGATGGTATTGCCATGGATGCTGAGAAGGCGCTTTGTAGCCTGGTGTGCTTTTGTACAGACAGACGAATTAAAAAGAAATTTATTGAAGCTTGCATTGACAACTTGGCTCACCACAGGTAAATATTTCCCTGTTCAATATTCATCAGCCGCATGTGGTTCAGGGACGTACCTGAGTGACACAAGAATTAGGATCACTGCTCACCCTTTGCATGATCATAAGAGGTGACTAATTAGGATTTAATGTACTGGAGTTTCTAAATCTGATTCTCCAGCAGGTGATCGATATCCCATATTTTTATGTCGATGTAATGAGATATGGATCCCGCATCTTTTTTCTTGTCTCGGCACCATATAAACTATAAAGTGCTGCAGTGCTGTAAAACCCAACTTAATCAATCAATATTCATCATGAATATGAATTGGCTGAATATGTACACAGATTGTTTTGGCTCGGGCAAAAACTGTTGAATCAGATCTATATTATACCATAAGCAAATAGAGCAAACCTTGATCAGACGGTTCCAATAGGAGCCATCTGATGTGGGTCTACTCTGATTGCAAATGCTTGAAAAGGCATTTATATAAAGGAAAGGGTTAATCCGTTGATGAACTTCAGAAGAGTACTGACCAGTTGTTATTAACAGTTGAGTCCAATCTGTATGAAAGGGTACAATTATGCTGAAAAGAATTTTAGATGTTTTTCTTTGGCAATTGATGCAGATTCTGATGGAATGTAACAGTTTTGCTTAACCCTTTCCCTGTTCTGTATTTAGGCCAAATTTCAGTACCTACTGAATAGTCTTTGACAAAATAGTTATAAAGAAATATGGAAGATGGAATATTGTAGACATTTTAGAAAGTAAAGAAACAGATCTATCAAATTTTATTAGCAAACAGAGCAGACCCTGATCAGACGGCTCCTCTAGGAGCCGTCTGATCTGGGTCTACTCTGTTTGCATATGCGTGAAATATGAGGGAAAGGGTTAATATGCTTCTTGAGGTATAAATAAATGTAATTACAATATTTTATGCTAAACCCTAATTGTTGTCATTTACCACGGGCTAGATTGCTGGTACAGGGTTTGGTCTAAGTTTTAATTTTCTGAATTTGGTTTTGGAATTGTTATGGTATGGTACCTAAATTCTGGTTCTGTCTTCATAATGTGGTTTATATCCTAGTCGTCTCTTCTAGGTCTGTGGTGGTTTCATTGCGGCTCCTTCCCAAGATCTTTACATCGTTCCAACAGTACCGCAGTGGCCCTGACTGTCACAACATCACCCAGTGGGCAGAGAGAGAACTGGAAATGATGGATCACTTCTTTAAAGATCTTGTCCACTACACAGAGACTTTCCAACACGATGGAATTTCAGGACAGTCACTGTGAGTAATATGTGCCATTACAGTGAGATATATATTGTTGGAAAAAGTTTGCAAGATGTATATTATAAGGAAGTGTGTGTAAAGTCCCAGCTTCTTATTCTGTATAAATGTAATACTTTAACCCTTTCCCTGTTCAATGTTTATTCCAAATTTCAATACCTACTGAATATTCATGGGTGAAATAGTTATAATGAAATATGGAAGGTGGAACATTTTACCAATTTTAGAAAGTAAAGAAACGGATCTATCAAATTCCATTAGCAAACAGAGCAGACCCTGATCAGATGGCTGCTTTAGGAGCCGTCTGATCTGGGTCTACTCTGTTTGCAAATGCATGAAAACAAGTTAATATGAGGGAAAGGGTTAAGGTGAGAACAAACTGACTAATGAAGTCATTTTCCTCCCCAAAGTATATTGTTACACATAATTATCGGTATTTGTATTGAAATCACATTTCTCAGTCAGGATATGAATTTGCTCTTTTGATTGATACCGGTAATGCATGCCCCAGTGATAATGATCATGGCATAGGTACACCACAGCTTGTGACAAACTGAGGTCCAGATGAGATGTATGAATTAAAACATTTTCAAGAATAACTTCTTTAACCCTATGTTGTAACTCTGCACTTCATCAGAATCCTATGAAACCATGCATTGGTAATCACGAAGTTGCCGCTAGAGTGCAAAAGGTTAAAATCCAGCTGATAAGTGTGTCAAAGAATTTGGACAGACCATCTGTCTGTCATTTTTCATTACACTATTTTATCAACCATCTGCAGGCAGATGACATGTGTTCTTCGAAAACACTTGTGCAGACACTGCAGAGGTCCAAATAAGATGTATAAATTTAATCATTTTCAGACAAGATGATTCTTAACCCTTCGCTTGCTGAATTTTAAAATACATTTCTCCTTCTTTACCCATTCCCTGTTGTATAATTACATATATCTTCACTGTGTACAAGTATTTCACTGTGCAATCACTGCTGTGGAGTGCACTGGTTGCACAATCAACTTGTAAATAGTGCAGACCCTGATGAGACAGCTCCTGCAGGAGCTGTCTCATCTGGGTCTTCACTATTTACAGGTACGTATATTGACGTGAATAGCAAGCGAAGGGTTAAGAGTGGTCACAGTGTAGGGTTTGGTGGAGAAAAGACAATTTTAGTATTTTTGTACCTTTATCTGTAGCTCTGACTTGTGGTTTTAAATAAATTCTGCATATTTTACCCATTTACAGGTACAGTCATGAAGAAGAGGTGCAAGTAAGACTCATGTTCCTCACCTGTGTGTTCTCATCAACTTGCTCGACGGACAGCTTTAGTAAGTACATTGTACATATAGTAAACCTGATTAACCCTTTCAGCCATGAATATTCATGTAAGAAATAATGAATGATGTCATGAGTATTAATTGAATTAATTTGTTATAATACAAAATAGACACAGGATATTTTAGCCATGACAGAAAATGTAGAATCAGATCTATATAATTTTGTAAGCAAACAGAGCAGACCCTGATCAAACGGCTGCTACAGGAGCCATCTGATCTGTGTCTACTCTGTTTGCAAAGCCATAGAAAGGTGTATTTATGGAGGAAAGGGGTAATCCTTTCGATTGAATAGTCAAAGCAGCAACACAAATTTATGACTTTGACAATCATTATCACATTTCCATTGGACATGATTCATTGATGGTGTAATTTTTCAGTCAAAAACTCACATTCATTAATAGATGAATTTATATTAAGTGTTTTTTCTTTGAAAATTTCAGGTTTGGACTTGGGGCAGGTTGACACCCTTTGGTCCTGTCTGGCCACGGACAGGGACTGCTCGGATGACTGTCTCAGCTGGTTCCTGAATCAGGCCAAGAGCAAGGATCACCATGCCTTGGGGCTGGAAACCTTCAAGCATATCTTCCTTGAAAAGGTAGTCTAGAAATCTTAACTCACATTGTCTTATTCAGAGATTCAAAGTCTTACACAGAGACACTATTCTTGCACAGACACATTTTTATACAGAGACACAAAGTCTTACACAGAGACAAAGTCTTATGCAGAGACGCAAAGAAGTATTATCCTGAACACAAACTTGTCTTTATCTGTTCAGTATTCATGCAAGAAATAATGACATCATGAATATTTATTAACATAGAATCCTTTTACTCTGACAGAAATTGTAAAATCACAGCTACATACTTCCATAAGGGCTGTTCCATTTAAATGTGTATGGAGGTGCAGGAAAACACTTTCAAATTCAGCCACCCATCCATAGAAGATTTTTACTAGTGCACAACCAAATAGTACCATTTTTGCAGTGAAACCCATCCATGCATAGCTGATTATTAAAATGCTCTCCTGCCCCCTAAAACACACCCATTTGAGTAACTTGGCGTATCATCATGATCCAATCTGTTTGACTTACGTGCTGGAGAAGAATTTGAAGGAGAGTCCATTCTGAAACTTAAAGCAGATGACATTGTTTGCAGGAGAAAATTATTTGGTACCAGAACATCTTAGTTGCATCACACTGCCTTCATGAGCTGATTTTGTTTAGTGGTAAATGTATTTATATTTAGACTGTCAGAGTAAGGTTATAATACTGATACTATACAGCAGGAATTTCTCCTGGCACTCGTATCTTAGATCACATAGTGGTTAACCCTTTACTCCATAAATATGCCTTTCTATGCCTTTGCAAACAGAGTAGACCCAGATCAGATGGCTCCTGTAGGAGCCATCTGATCAGCGTCTGCTGTTTGCTTATGAAATAATATACAGTAAAACCTCTCTATAACGGCCACTAAACTACATCAAGTAGTTTTTGTTAAAGGCAGGAAAGGGTTATAGAAAAAATTGAAGCATTAGTCACAAAATAAACTGCAGATAAAGTAGAAAAATAACCCATGGCTTCATAGGCTATTTTTAGACCCTACCTCTGAATAAATCTACTGAAAAGGAGAATTTACTATAAAAAAGGAACATTTTAGATTTGTGTTGTTTTGAAACAAATGTGATAAAAAAAAGCATTTGCAATGCTCTATTTATAATCACAGTGGTTGCAAAAATTGACTATTACAAAGGCATCAAAAGGTATTAATTAGTATGAGGGAATGGGTTAAGTGCAATACTGATTTATCAATTTCTTTTTCAGATGCCCCAGCTGCGTCCAGAGTCAATGAGTATGACAGGCCTGAACTTGTTTCAACAGCTCTCCCATCTCTCAAGGTTTGCAAATGTTGCAAGGGATCTCTCTGTGTCAGAGGACAAGGTAATGGCCAATCTGGTGTTAAAATATACATGTATTAAGCATTTTATAAACCTTTGAATGCTGAAATGCTAAAGTGGATTGGTCCGTTATTCTTTTACAGATGAGTCGATTAAATATGAAGTGGTAGCATTTTGCTGAAAAGAATTTGGAATGGAAAACACTGTTTGCAAATGCTAGTTAATATTTTCAGGCATTCAAAGCATTTACCATATTTAACCTTTTCCTTCTTATAAACGCCTTTCCATGCATTTGCAAACAGAAAAGACTCAGATCAGATGGCTCCAATAGGAGCCATCTGATCAGGGTCTGCTTTGTTTGCTTATGAAATTATAAAGATCTTATTCTTCAGTTTCTGCCAATACCAAGACAGTCCTGTGTGCAAATACTATTATTAAATTTCAGCTTAAAAATATTCATTATGTTATTATTATGTTGATGATAGTCAAGGGGCATTATGTTTTGCACCTGTCCGGACGTCTGTCCATCCGTCCGTCATGCTTTTACGTGCAGTTGGTATGAGAGACATCAGTTTTTGTATCATAAACAATTCTAGTTGTTAAATGGAACTGGGAATGAATACAATCATATGGCTGTATCATTTCTGTCTTACTCGAAATGTTATCTAAAATCAGATGGTGATAAAAGCATTTCTCATCTGAAGTAGCCACTTTAATTTGTTAGCTAAACTACACTTCTGGTAGATACCAAATATTGATAAAAATGCAGTTAACCCATTCCCTCATATTGACACCTTTTGACACCTCTGTAAAAATCACTTTCTGAAACAATTGTGATAAATAGAGTATTTGCTCCATAGGAGCAAATGCTCTATTTATCAAAATTGTTTCAAAACTACACAATACTAAAATTTTCCTTTTCTCTAGTTAATGCTCCTTTTCGGTAGATTTATTCAAAGAGGTGGGGTCTAAAATAGCCTATGAGGGAATGGGTTAAGCATTGCTGTGTAGATATTTCTCAAAACTGTCGAAATTATTGATGATTTTGGTCAGAGATTTAGGCATTTCTCATCAACACTGCTTTATATATTAACAGATCAGTGGAATGGATCAGCTGTGGGAGATTGCACTTCGAGCTCTGAACACAGATGTCAGCGTTACTGCGATACAGTATCTGAACATGTACTATATTGGCTATGGCAATGGTATGCTGGAGAAGGAGGAGGAATTTGTACAAAGGTGTATGGGCAGCTTAACCAGGGCAACGGAAGAAGTCCATGTTGTAAGCACAACCCTCTGTCCTAGAAAAAATGTTGAAAAATACAATTACCAGCTCTTTGCTCTCTGTCTGGTCTGGGTCTGCTTTAAAAGGCATATTTATTTATGGAGTAAAAGGTTTAACTATCTTTCCCATTCTGCTCCTTTCAATGACAAAAACCTGTTCACTATGACAGGATGTTCATATTTTAATAGTTCCCATGTGAGCAGTTTTCCACTTGGGACTTGTTATTATATTTGTAACTGGGGTTTTGTTTAAGTATACAGTAGAACCCCTCTAATGCTACCACTTAATGAATAAACATGTCGGTCTTTGTAAGCAGGTGGCTGCTTAATGCAGGACGAGAGTTATGCAGAGTTATGCCCCTGCCTTCCAGAATTATGCCCATTTTTATCTCCACTTTTTCAAAGAGTGGAGCTATTGTCATGACCCTCTCGTCGGCGTCGGCGTTGGCGTTGGTTAACCTTTTTGTTAAGGTCCCTTTTCTCAGAAACCATCAAAGATATTTGGTTCATATTTGGTATGTATGTTTTAAATACTATCACAAGGGGAACCCATTTCACAAGGGTAGGTAACCCTAAAATTAATTTTGCCATAGTTATGCCCCTTTTTCGACTTAGATTTTTCATTGTTGGTTAAGTTTTATGTTCAGGTCTATGTCTCAGAAACTGTCAAAGATATTTGGTTCAACTTTGGTATACATATTAATTATTACAAGGGGGACCCATTTCACAAGGGCAGGTAGCCCTAAAATTAATTTTGCTATAGTTATGTCCCCTTTCTGACTTAGACTTCCACTACACTATCCAGCACTAAAGAACGTGGAGCACGCTGTCTGCGGACAGCTCTTGTTGTAGTCACATTAGAGGGGTTTAACTGTATATTAATGCTAAACCCTGTACTCAAGTCTTGTAGAAGTCTTTCAATGCTTTACTGATTATAGAGTTTGTAAGTGCTTACAGGATGTCCATCCAAAGTTCCACTAATAGTGTACATGTATACCTAAACATTTGTTTCACCATAAAAGTGAAACAATTAAAACAATGGTCTTTATTTAAAATTATTTGCTAGGATCCGGAGGTCAATCTTCTTGTGATTCAACGAGGACTCGTCCTGATGAAGAACCATCTTGAGCTAT
Organism: Azorinus chamasolen; assembly: GCA_963576725.1. Classification (NCBI taxonomy): domain Eukaryota; kingdom Metazoa; phylum Mollusca; class Bivalvia; order Cardiida; family Solecurtidae; genus Azorinus; species Azorinus chamasolen. The sequence continues at coordinate 96,891,535 of OY755235.1, read as the reverse complement.
TCAGGAAACGCTATGCTTTCCACCTCCGCAACTGGCAGATTGATGGTTCAGGCATTGTGAGCCACCAGCGGAGTCTGCTGGACAAACAGTCATCTCTGATACGAGTCCTGCTGCAGCCAGCTGGCCTTGGTGATAAGGTAGTATGTTTGTACAGTTATGATTTATCAGTAGGATTGCATTCATGGCTTTAACCCCTTCCCTGTTATATATTTAATCCAAATTTCAATACCTACTGAATATTCATGGACAAAATAGTTGTAATGAAATATGGAAGGTGGAACATTGTAGCCGTTTTAGAAAGTATAGAAACAGATCTATCAAATTCCATTAGCAAACAGAGCAGACCCTGATCAGACGGCTCCTATAGGACCCGTATGATCTGGGTCTACTCTGTTTGCAGATGCATGAAAAGACATATATATGAGGGAAAGGGTTAACACACAGCTATGTATCACATCCTTGAACTTTATAAGCAATAGCGTTTGGAATGCTGCAGTTTTAAGCTTAATATTTTTGCTGCTTACAAGGTTTTGGCTGCAAATTTTGTGGTTATGTCTGGAATATAATTGTATTGTTGCCTTGAACAGATGTAAAGTCTTTTAACCCATTCCCACTTAGGCTATTTTTAGATCCAACCTCTTTCACTAAATCTACCAAAAAGGCGCATTTACTAGAGAAACGGAATTTTTCAGAATTGTGTAGTTTTGAAACCATTGTGACTTTTACAGAAGCGTCAAAAGGCGTCAATATGCGAGAATGGGTTATATTGTGTAAAATCTTGTTTGACAACAAAATATGATTAATGTTTATCTGATGTGGATTTGAAATGGATCTGTAGCACTGCTATGATCATTGAGTATGAAGTTGCAGCTAGTGAAACTACTTGATACCGTATTCACCACTTTTTTGTCAGACCCAGATTGAGATGTCTACGATGGATTTAATTGCTGAACTACGTGCTGAGGTGACTCGCTGGTGGGAACAGCTGCAGAAACAACAGATGGTTGGTGGCCAGCCAAGAGAGACAGGTCTAGGTAAGGTGTAATTACCCCACAGCTAAACTAACCAATTAGCCTTTCCCTGTTGAATATTCATGTAAGAAATAATAACAACAGCAATATGAATTATCTGGTTTTCTGTAATAGCATATACACTTGTTTTGTTTTGGTGTTGGTAGAAATTGTAGAGCCATCTATTATATTTTCATTAGCAAACAGAGCAGACCCTGATCAGACAACTTGAACAGGAGCCATCTGATCTGGGTCTGCTCTGTTTGCAAAGGCCTGAAAAAGGATTTGTATGATAGAAGATATTAAGTGCAAACTATTGCTCTGGTCAGAGGCTGGGTAACTTAGTGTATTTGTTGGATTCAATTTTGGAACATTTTTAACTAATTTATATTCTAATTTCAATTAAGAGACAAGAAAGCAAAAATTTAGAGGTGAGCAACACATTTGTATCCTTGATGTTAAAACCCCTATCCTGGTAAGTGCCACTTTTGTGATATTTTTATGCCCCCTTAGATCTGTTGGTTAGTTGGTTGGTTTGTCTGTCACAACTGTTGGTTTGTCCCCAACTTTATCGTGAGTTTCAAGATTGCATTAGAAAGAAGTAGCATGACTTCACTGTCCATTTGCAGGTTCCAGTCTACTTACCCCTATCCTTGGTGCTATGCTTGGGGATGGACCCATAAGGATGTTAACAGTGGGACAGGAGTTGACTTGTGAACTGGATGAGAAAACCCTTGGGGAGATGCAGTTCAAAGATATGCAGGTATATAGGAAAGGGCAGCGTGTAATGCTTAACCTTTACAGCGCTGAGTTATCAAATAAGTCCTATCAGATTTGACATTGGACTGTCTCATGCCGATTCTTGAGGTGTTTTTATGCCCCCACCTTTAGGCGACGGGGGCATTAAGTTTTACCCTTGTCCGTACATACGTCCGAAATCTGAAGCATAATCATAGTGAGTTGTACCGTGTCTCCCCTTTTCAGGTCTGTCGTTCATCTACTTCCTGTTTGCCGGCGGGGGCATCCGTGTCCTGTGGACACATTTTCTTTTATTTTTCATTAATAACTAAAATATGGCAAATGATGCAGACCCTTATCAAATGTTTGCAAAGGCTATTTAACCCTTTACTCTGAATATTCATGTAAGAAATAATGACATCATGAATATTAGATTAACTCTTATAATGGCATATAGACACAGGAATGTTTGGGATTTGCTGCAGAAGCCACATGCATTTACGTGCATCCATGCCCTGTTCATTAAGTGGTCTATGCAGGGAAGTTCTGTTCTATTGTATGGATTCTTGTTTGTTTCAAAATGTTTTGGGAATTCATAGCTTAGTTTATGATGGGACTAAAACTCCACACATCAGAATGTATTTATCTGTTCACCATTACAACAGCCTTAACCTGAATAATGGTCACATTTGCTTCATTGATATTTGAAGAGTTGTGTCCTTTCCCTCATATAAATGTCTTTTCACACATTTGCAAACAGAGTAGACCCAGATCAGATGGCTCCTGTAGGGTCTGCTCTGTTTGCTTATAAAATTATGAAAGACCTGACTATACAGTTTCTACCAATACCAAGAAATTCCTATATACACATCTCATTATAAAATTTTAGCCAATAAATATTCATGATGTCATTTTTCCAAACATGAACAGGGAAAGGGTTAAAACTAGATTTCTTTTCTTCAGCCAGCAGACAAGCATTAGCATCGACTTGTGGCACAATTGTATTGGAATTATTTCAGTTGTTTGCATGGCTATATTTTAAGGTCTAATAGTGGTTTATTGTCTGCCAAGGCTGACTATGATGTCTAAGCAGATGTGTGAAGATTATACCCTGTTACATAATTGCAGCTTGTGTTTGTGTCCGTTGGTGCCAGTCGTCAAACTAGGAAAATGGATGGTTCTATTCCATCAGCTAGTCTTCCGGTTCCCCCCAGAGAACGTCTCCCAATGATGCTGTTGAACCAGGAACCATTCTTTGGACAACTACTGACAATGCTGGAGACTCTCAGTAAACTGGACCTGACATCACTTAACATTGTAAGCCTGGTCTGAAATCTCATAAAAGTATTATCGTACAATTCTTCTCTGGTGACATGTTTCATTCACATTGGCTTAAGTTTTGGACTAGATCAGAGATGATTTCCCATTTTAATTATGATTAATGAATTATCAGTGAGTGCTGGAATAATTAACATATTTGTTCATATACAAATTGCTCATTTGACACTAGGGATTATTGACTGAGAGGTCAAAACAAAACCACAGCAAAATCTCTGTAAAACAATTACATGAAAGAAGTTTTATGGGCGGCCTTAAAGACAGGTTATACCTTAATTTTGGACAACAGTAATGCAGAAAAGGAGCTTACTGGTTTACTTTTATTCTCTGCATTAAATAGCCATCAGTTTTAACTTAAAGACACCCATATTTAATCATTATGTGACCATGTTTGGACACATTTTTTGTGTCGCCTACTAATCAAAAGTAAACATTTACGGATCACAGTCACATAATTTTTTTCACTTCAACATGGGACACATTCAGCACTCTTGGAGTTGGTATCAGTTGGTACAGTCAACCATGTATTTAGGAACCATTGAAAAGAAGTTAAACACATTCCCTCATATTAATGCCTTTTGACGCCTTTGTAGAAGTCACTTTTTGAAACCATTGTGATAAATAGAGCATTTGCTGCATGGGAACAAATGCTCTATTTATAACAATGGTTTAACTACACAATTCAATTTATTCCCTTTTTGCCAGTAAATACTGAAAGGATCAAAGGCGTTAGATCTAAAAAAAAAAAAAAAAAGCCTGTGAGGGAATGGGTTAAAAGCTTTCTGCAACCACCTGCTTTCTGCAACTCCTATGAATAATCAGTATATTCATAATTTAAAAAGATGTTTCTGTATATAACAAAAGTGGTTAATTCTCTTTGAATGCTAGGAGAGCCAAGAGCGATGGAACCTACAAACCAAGGCTACTGTGTTGTCACGCAAGGTCTGGGAGCTGTTGATGTTATTGCCAACCAATTCAGACGTCTTCCAGGGCTTCAGGAGCATTACACAGGTAACTATTGGCATCATGAAATATAGATTGACCCTTTGAAGACAAGGAACGAGATATTTGGCATTTGCAAACAGTGTAGATCCAGATCAGAGGGTTCTTTGAGGAGCCCTCTTATCACACATTACTGTTTGCCTATACAGTCCTTTAGTAAATGCAATCCATTTCTTTTGGCCCTTTCCCTGTTCAATATTCATGTAGGAAATAATGACAATATGAATATTTATTAGTTGAATATTTTGTAATAACTTTTCAAGAGAATATTTTGCTGTGACAAAAAGTGTAGAATTAGATCTGTATCATGCCAAATCAAACAGAGTATACCCTGATCAGACGTCTCCTTTAGGAGCCGTCTGATCTAGGTATACTCTGTTTGCAAATGTGTGAAAAGGTGTTTGTATGAGGGAAAGGGTTAAATGGACTTTACTATTAGTAAGATGGACAATTCCAATCTGAAAACTCATCATGTAAAGCGTTAACTTTGATATTTTCATATTCGGTGCAAATATATTCAGTAGATATCACCTGTTTCCAGTTTTGATATGCTTAATTATTGTTCTTATCTTCTTTTTACCTGTTCAGGATACAGATTCGGTACCTGATTGGAAGAAATTGCTGGATGCCCATAGTCCCCATAGACTGATGTACTCATTGCAGATAGTTGAAGGGCTCTCCAAGGCTCACAGACGTCGCAGAAAGTCAATGGTATGTACAAACCACATGAACACATTTAACCCTCTCAGCACTAAACAACATTTGTCTGCTACTAATTGTCAAATGCTTCCGTGTATAACGTGTGTTTATCTGCAATTTCTTTTCAATAAATAGTGTCATAGTGTCAAACACTTTTGAATAAAATCATCTCTGGCTGGTAATATTAGCTCGTCTGTTTCGAAGAAATCACGAGCTATTGTAACCCCGGTGTCCGCGTTGTTGTCGTCATTATCGTTGTCGTCCGAAATTTTAACATTGACCATAACTTCTTCAATTTTTCATTTACAACCTTCATTTTTGGTATGCATGTACATCTTGACAATGCCGACAGATGAGCGTTCGCACCCGCTTGCGGTGCTCTTGTTATACTAAAGATCTTATGACTGAAATTATCGTAAGTTCTAACATATTACAATCGCAGCTTCTATTGTCATATGTTAAAACTTACAATAATTTCTATTGTCCTAAGTTAGCTTCATTGTTGGACACTAGATAGAATTTGATATGTTCAGCTGCTGCCCTAGTACTAGTGACTGTCGTAAATTAGGACTCATAATTTTGGTCATACGGTCTTTAGTACAATGAGCCCCAGCATCCAAATCATTTGCAAAGTTTATTGTTAATTGGTCCATGGTGTTGAATATGATGCTGATTAACTAGAATTGTCATGAAGATTCATACTGTCTTGCTCTTTGTTTTCCACATGGCAAGATGGTTGTGTTATGATTTCAAATTTTATTTACAAAAACATGCTAAATGATAAAGTGAATCAATATACATGTATATTTAAAATCTTTGTTTCTTCTATATTTGTAGTCTCACAGGGGTGGAGGTGACTCGGAGTCTGAAATCGCCCCGGATGATATAATAGAGGAATTGTGGAGTAAAAAGGTATGAGCTTTATTTAACCATTTTCACCATAAATATGCCTTTAAATGCCATTACAAACAAAGTGGACCCATATATGTCACCTCCCGATGGAAGATCATATCAAGTTTCTTCCTTTTGATGTGCAAAATGCTGTGAAATTAAAAGCTAAAATGTCATTTTTTGCATACATTCATGGCAGTCGGAGACTCACAGTGATGTCGAGTAAGCCACACTTGCATGTATGATCGGCTTGCCGGAATTATATGCGGATTTCTGATTGACTGAAATGGATAAAAAATCAGGTCCAGTTTCGTTTTGTACATTTAAAGACATGAAAATGTGCATGTAAATTTATAGTGTAATGGCTTAGGATTTAACTTTAATTGAGTCTACAGTAAAAATAGATTTCTTTCTTCTTTCATAAGCCTGACTGGTAAATGATGTTGTAAACCCAATGATGATGTATGCATATAGTATAAACCAGTTTTTAGGATAGTGCAATACTGTAAAACCCCTCTATACCGGACGTTAAAATTAGTATCAAAACTAGTCTTTTAAACAGGGGGCAGCATAATGCAGATAGAGGAGCTTTTTGCATGACTTCTCCCCTGCATTAAGTTAACCCTTTCCTCCATAAACACGCCTTTCTACGCCCCTATAAAAGTCACTTTTTGAAACCATTGTGATAAATAGAGCATTTGCTCCATAGGAGCAAATGCCCTATTTATCACAATGGATTCATAACTACACAATTGTAAAGTTTTCCTTTTCTCTAGTAAATGTTCCTTTTCGGTAGTTTTATTAAAAGAGGTTGGGTCTAAAAATAGCCTATGAGGGAATGGGTTAAGTAGCCACCTACCGAAAAAGACATAAATTCTTCTTTACTAAAATTCCAATTAAGAGGGGTTCTACTGTATTTGGATGATGTTATGATGACATGCCAAAATGCTTGTAACGATATTCCGATGTAATGCTATTTATTTGGAAGGTCCCATGAATATTGTTACAAAGGGAGTTTACTGTATGTACCGTTAAATCATTTGTCCTTGATTACAATTTTCTTTTGGTATTAAAACATATTTTTGTTATTTCCAGTTTATTGAGAAGTCTGGTCTGAGTCACATGTTCAGCATTTTCAAATCTAGCAGTCTTCAGATGAAAGAAGATGAGGCTTGGAGTCAGGTGATTGCCTTTTACACATAAAATTTTGTTTAACTCTGAATGATAAATTTTTAAAGTGAAACTTGTCCAGCAGTAGTTAATAGAAATTAGTCCATTATGTCAAAAGGTAATTTTGTGTAAAGTTTATGTTGAAAAATAGTACAGACCCTCATCTGAGGATTCTTGAAGGTCTACACTGTCTGCGGTGTCAGTTAACCCTTTATATGCAGAAAATTAGTGTATCAATTGGCAATTTAAAACCAGTTAAAGCCAGAGGAGCCGTTTAATCAAGGTCTGCATTGTTTGTCATTTTAAGTATTCTAGCATATTGTACCCTTTCATCTTGAATGGATGCTGTCGTGTAATTATGATGGGCCATTCCACTTTGAAAATTCAGCATTCAAAGAGTTAATAAGATGTACATGTATTCTGTGCACAGGAACCAGAAATGTTTTTTATAAGGGTTTTATTGTCTTTGACTTTAAAAGTATATCAGTCACATTAATATATCATCCTTGCTGCAATTTTCAGATACATCTAAAGATACTAGGCTATACGTTCACTCACAAATTTAAAAAGTATTCATCTTAAGCAACAACAAAATCCTGAAATTATATTTTAATTTATAATATAATAGCCAATATACAGACAATTTATTTTAATTTTTTCAGTGGGACCAGGAGTGTTTAGCTTTTCTGTTGAGATTGATACTGCAGTTTTCTATTGATGCGTCAGACACTGAGGCAGGGCTGGATGATGTGTTTGAAACATATGAAAGTCCAAAGAAGAAGTTAAAGAAACAGAAGCAGAATGATAAGATTATAATCCCAAAGCTCGATCAGGTAACAATGTCTTCAACCCCTTTTAACCCATTCCTCCATAAATACGCCTTTCTACGCCTCTGTAATAACCACTTCTTGAAACCATTGTGATAAATAGAGCATTTGCTCCTATAGGAGCAAATGCTCTATTTATCACAATGGTTTCAAACTACAAAATTCTAAAGTTTTACTTTTCTCTAGTAAATGCTCCTTTTGGGTCCATTCATTCAAAGAGGTTGGGTCTAAAAATAGCATATGGAGGAAAGAGTTAATGTGCAATTGTAAACAGTGCACAGTAAAGCTCCTCTAATCTTGATGTTTAAATTAGTATCGATGCCAGTCATTTAGACAGACGGCAGCTTAATGCAGGTTGAAAGTAATGCAGAAATCTCTTTTGGGAGCTTTTTGCATGACTTTAACCGTGCATGAAGCAATCACCAGCTTAAACAAGATCTTATTTCATCTTCAATAAAATTATGGTTTTGAAGGTTTTTACTGTAGATCCAGATCAGAAGGCTTACTGTTTACAGAAGCTCAGAACCAGAAAGGTACTGTTTTTACTGAGCAGCTCAGATATGAACACAATAAATTGTTCTACAACAACCATACAAAGGGAATTTTATTATTGATCATATAGGTAGGTAGTTGCTTAAGTTTATATGAAAGCAATCACCGTCTTTAAAGGTCACCAATATTTCTACATTCATTAAGTGGTCACTGTAGAGAAGTTCTACTGAAAGTGGATTTTTGTGTCTTCTCAGTGTGTGTCAAATCACTGGTGATTGCTAATCTGAAGATGTCATAATATTTCAGAGGATCATATCAATGCTGAATGTGAGTGATGTCTTGAAGATTCTGATGAGAATTCTGTATGATGCTGCCATGCCAGGGTAAGTGAATGTCTTATGACCCCTTAACAAACAGGGTAGACAAAGGTCAAAGGTCAAATGACTGCTATAGGAACCATCTAATCAGGGTCTGCTCTGTTTGCCATGGAATTATACAGATCTGATTCTACAATTTCTGCCATGGCCAAAATTTCATGTGCTAGCGACGAATTTGCTATAACCTGTACAAAGAGTTTGGATCCATATGAGACCAGGGGACTTCAGCATGTCATTGATTTACACTTTTTGAGAATTGAAAAGTAAAAGATAATTAGCTCGTCTGTTTCGAAGAAACACCTAGCTATTGTGATCACTGGGTCTTAGGTGTTGTGTCGGCGTCGTTAGTGTGCAAAAACTTTAATGTACCTGATTAATCAAAAAGTATACGAGGTATCAACATGAAACTTCATAGGTTGGTAGATATTTTTGAGGAGAAGTGTATGCAGTGGACAAGCACCAAATCAGACGAGCGTTGGCGCTGCACTCGACTCTTGTTTTTGAGAATCGTAACAGATGCCAAGAAAGGGGTTAACCCTTCGCTTGCTTTTCACGTCAATATACCTACCTGTAAATAGTGAAGACCCAGATGAGACAGCTCCTGCAGGAGCTGTCTCATCAGGGTCTGCACTATTTACAAGTTGATTGTGCAACCAGTGCTCTCCACAGCAGTGATAACACAGCGAAATACTTGTACACAGTGAAGATATATTTAATTATACAACAGGGCATGGGTAAAGAAGGAGAAATGTATTTTAAAATTTAGCAAGAGAAGGGTTAACAACAGATACCCTTGGCTCTCAGATGAATGCAGTGTTTGTTGTCTTGACTTGGTCTCTACTTGTGCAGTAATGATTACTTACTGGTACAGTAAACCCCCTCTAAACTGGAATTCTAGTAGAGAAGAATTTAGATACGGTTAGGCAGGTGGCTGCTTTATTATGCAGGATGCAAGTCATGCAGAAAGCTCCTGCATTAAGCTGCCACCTGTCTCCAAGACCGATATTTATAATAAATTTAATGTCCAGTTTAGAGGGGTTTTACTGTATTGATAATGATATTACAGTAGAATGTTTTGTTAACTCTTTACGTGATAGAGACACCTTTTCATGCCTTTGCAAACAGAGTAGATGCAGATCAGAGTCTTCTGTGTTTGTTTATGGAGTCTTAAAAATCCGATTCTACAGATTCTGCCAAAGCCAAAACACTGGTGTTCATTATACCATCATAAAAATTCAGCCAATAAGTGTTCATGATGTCATTGTTTAAAATTCAGCCAATAAGTGTTCATGATGTCATTGTTTCTTGCATGAATATCAGGTATAGGGTTAAGCTGCAGCATTATGCAAATCTGTTGCAATTCAAGAATTAGGAGACGGTAATGTGAATGTTGATTCATTATTGTTGGTAATGAAACTTTAAATATCAGATATGGATCTATATGAAGTTCATCTGAACCATTTTTATTCAGAAGTGAACTGAACTTGTGACCAGCATAGTGCACTTTTTGCCATTTTTTTTTCAGAGACTCTAATCAGATTCACACAGGAACTTGGGGAAGAACTGAAGGTAGGTTTTATTGCGTTGATAAACCTTATGAAGTCAATGTATTCTTGTACAGTACTTATCAAACAAATAACACATTTTACGGCCATTCAGTACTAAATATCTGCCTGTATTTGATATAAATTCAGAGCTGTGGGCAATAGGCAAACTAATCTATGTAAATCTCTTATTTCTCTGCCAAATCCTCCCTGAAGCAAATCTAATGAGTACCAGCAAGATAGGGTTTAGGGAGAAATACCAAACTTAATATACATGTACATGGATTTTCAAATTTATCTTAAATACTCTACAGCTCCCTGAATTCTGTTTTCAAATTCTACAGTCATATTAACCCATATCCCACTAAAACAATGTCTACTCAAATTTGGATCTGTTTAATTTTGACTTTGTGCATTTCAATTAACCCTTTCCTCCATAAATATATCTTTCTACGCCTTTGTAAAGGTCACTTCTTGAAACCATTGTGATAAATAGAGCATTTGCTCCATAGGAGCAAATGCTGTATTTATCACAATGGTTTCTAAACTATACAATTTTAAACTATTCCTTTTTAGCTCACCTGGCACAAAGTGCCAGGTGAGGTATTGTGAGGGGGCAGTGTCCGGCGGCGTGCGTATGTGCGTCGTCAACAATTTTCTTAAACATCTTCTTCTCTGAAACCATAAGGCCTAGATCTTTGATATTTGGTATGTAGCATCATCTAATGGTCCTCTACAAAGATTGTTCAAATTTTGACCGCTGGACCAAAAATGGCCCCGCCCCAGGGCTTATCAGTTTTTCATAGGAAAATCTTTAAAAATCTTCTTCTCTGACACGGTAAGGCCTAGATATTTGATATTTGGTATGTATCATTAACTAATGGTCCTCTACAAAGATTGTTCAAATTATGACCCCCGGATCAAAAATCATGGAAATGGCCCCGCCCCGGGGCTTATCAGTTTTTCATAGGAAAATCTTTAAAAATCTTCTTCTCCAAAACTGTAAAGCCTAAACTTTAGATATGTGGTATGTAGCATCATCTAACGATTTTCTACAAAGATTGTTCAAATTGTTACCTCCAGGGCCAAAAGTGGTCCCGCCCCATGGCTTATCAGTTTTTTATAGGTAAATCTTTAAAAATCTTCTTTTCCAAAACTGTAAGGCCTAGATCTTTAAAATTTGGTATGTACATGTGTAGTACCATCTAATGGTTTTCTACCAAGATTGTTCAAATTATGACCCCAGGACCAAAATTGCCCCGCCCCTGGTATCATCTAAAGTTCTTTTATTAAAATTGTTCAAATTTTAACCTCCAGGCCTAAAATTATGGCCTTTGGTTTCATATTGGCCCCAATCTGAAGCTGACTTATTTTTACATAGAAATACAGTGTATACATAAGTCTATAGTAACCAGGTGAGCGATTTAGGGCCACCATGGCCCTCTTGTTTCTAGTAAATGCTCCTTTTCGGTAGATTTATTCAGAGGTTGGGTCTAAAAATAGCATATGGAGGAATGGGTTAAGCTATTGAGAAACTATTGATTGAGTGTACAGATTTGATCCTGATGAGACACTGAGTTACTCGGCGTCTCAACTTTATCCAAGTTTAGTCTGCACTGCTTGCCATGGAAAATCAATGCCTGCATGTTCTATGCTTTTGCTTAATAGGTAAATCATTTCAACATATGATATACTGATATATTCAAGGAGAATAGAGTGATAAAAATAAGTGTCAGGCTAAGGGTTAAGATTTAAAATTTAAACAGAGAAATATAGCACTACTAAACTGTGAGCATAAACCCATGAAAATGTGTATATCTTGTTTCAGTTGTACACTATTCCTTGTCATTCCTTGTGTCCTGGGCGTTTTCTTCTGATGAGGTCCGAGACTGTCTCTGTTCATCGCCGGAGTTTGACAGTTGGCTTAAACGACTTACGTTAGAGGCTCCAGAGGTTGGTTGTTCTTTTATGCCAATAGCATCTTTACTACATCAAAAAGAAAATGTTTCAGAAATACTAACATAGAAATTACCCTATACACCAACTTAATGTAGGCTTTTAGCTGTCTGTCTTTTGTTTTTTATAAAAAAAAGAGTTCATCTCCTTGTAACCTTGCTGTCATTGATTGTGATACTTTAATAATGGAATTTAACAGACTTGGATGTATATTAGAGTATGTGTGTGTTGGGGGGGGGGGGGGGTATAAGCATATGATTTGCTTCACTCTTTGCAAACGAATTACCTCCATACAGAGTGACTAACAGTTTGGTACCAGTTGAGAGACTGAATAACTTATTCATGATGTAATTTTAGTTCTTACATAAATATTCCTGAGGGAAGGGGTTAAGTACCAGCAATAGAGCTTCTTGTGGGTGATTACTTTAGAAAATTCCCTGTATATGTAGAATTTGCACTTAACCTTTACTACACTGACTTTTCAAATGGACTATTCCAAAATTCAAAAAGGGTCAAGCTTATGGTGATTATTAGTCCCCCACCGGTTACCGGTTGGGGGACTATAGGTTTGCTCGATTCCGTCTGTCTGTCTGTCTGTCTGTCCGTCTGTCCGTCTGTCCGTCCGTCCGTCTGTCCGTCTGTCACGCTTCGTGTCCGGGCCATATCTCCTACAAAGTTATGCCAAATTCATTATAACTTCACACATTGAAGAATCATGATGAGGGCTAGTGTCATTCACAAGGGTCATAACTCTAGCATCAATATTTTTGGAGTTATTCCCCTTTAACATATTTTTTTGTCCGGACAATAACTCTTTATCTACAGGTTCAATTAATTTGAAACTTCACATATGGAACAATCATGATGAGGGGTATTGTCATACACAAGGGCCATAACTCTAGCATCAATATTTTTGGAGTTATTCCCCTTTTTCATATTTTCCTGTCAGTCCGTCTGTCACACTTCGTGTCCGGGCAATATCTCCTACAAAGTTAGGCCAAATTCATTATAACTTCACACATTGAAGAAGCATGATCAGGAGTAGTGTCATGCACAAGGGCCATAATTCTAGCGTCAATATTTTTGGAGTTATTCCCCTTTTTCATTCTTTTTTGTCCGGACAATAACTCTTTCTCTACTGGTTCAATTGATTTGAAACTTCACATATGGAACACATATGATGAGGGGAAGTGTCATGCGCAAGGGCCATAACTCTAGCATCTATATTGTTGGAGTTATTCCCCTTTTCATATTTTCTTGTCCAGTTAATAACTCTTTATGTACTGGTTCAATTTATTTGAAACTTCTCATATGGAACAAGCATGATGAGATGTAGTGTCATGCACAAGGGCAATAACTCTAGCATCAATATTTTTGGAGTTACTCCCCTTTTTCATAATTTTTTTTCGGGACAATAACTTTTTATTTACTGATTCAATGTATGAAAGAAGGTACTAATACCATTCAGGTGGTCATGTATATACCATGGTCAACCACACCATGGGTTGGTGGGGTGGGGAGAGTGGAGGTTTTTTTCAGTCAGGTGGGGGACTCATGTCTTGCATAGCAATACAACATGCCCTTGTTTAGGTTTTTTTCTAAAGAAAAATGTAACATGACAAACAGTGCAGACCCTGATCTGGGTCTACACTGTTTGCAAAGGACGTTAGTGACTCGTGTCCGGCACAGTAAGGGTTAAGATACCTTCTCCCTAAGCATGACTTATATTGTAACAATTATGATGTTATCTTTTCTTTAGCCACATGTTCGTCGGGAAGCGTGTGCGGGCCTTTACAGACTTTCCTTTGGGAGGACAGCAGAGGGGAAGACGGGCTACTCCTTCCTGTTGCCATTGCTCTCCTGCCTCCTCAGCTTCCTGTGTGATGCCCTAAAGCTAAAGCCACAGAAACGACTGGATGTAAGTATGAGAGTAGGACATTCAATCCTCCGTCAAAGTCAGAATTACAAAAACTTATTAGATTTACATTATCAAATTCTGTAACTACACTCTGACAGAAGAAAATTTGGTGTTTGAAACATGTACCTAAATTCAAGAAACTTGTACTACAGAAAACTCCCCAAATAAGAACCTATTTCATAAGATTCCCATGTTTGTACTGGGAAACTGATGCATTACAGAAGTGCTTCTGTGTTTCTGTTGAAACCCTGCAAAACAAGTCTGACAGCATATTACTCTGCATGTGTGATATTATTTTTCTAGTTGGAAGGATCGCCGAAGGAGAAGGAACCCTATGGCCCTGGTTGTAGAGACTACTTCTGGTTGGCATGTCGCTTCTTGGAGAGTATATCAAAGTCCGATGCTAATGCTGAGTCAGTAAGTTTTACTTTCTACTTCAGTACTCCCAACAATCATTTTCTGATTATAACTGGGACGTGCAACCATCTTGTCGTCTCTTTTTTCAGGCCTTTCAGTTGTTTTTCAAAGGATCTTAAATTTCTTGCCACTGAGATTCTAATGAGTATTAATAATAACTGGTTGATGGAGAAATGCAAAAAAACTTTTTGTCATACACTTAGAGATCATCCTATGAAAGATTATGCGACTAAAATTAAATTCTAACGTATGACAACCGCAACTCCCTGTTGCGACCATCATATGTTAGACCTTAATACAACAGTTTCTATCTTAATGGAGTTAGCTTTAATTGTCATATGCTAGAATGTGCAAGAGTTTCAACTTTGTAAGTAGTGGCGATTGTAGTAAATTTGGACTTTGATAAGTTTGGTCATACAATCTTTCAAAGGTAGGACCCTAGATCTTTGTTGTCAAATGTAATAAATGTGGCCAAATTTCTGCTTATCAAAAGGGTCAACTTTTTCCGACTTGTTTGATGTAGTGTTTCCTGTTTACAAATTTATTATCTGATTACAGAACAGTCCTGTCAACTTGAACAGCTTGGCTAAAGAAGTGTGTGAACATATCCTGGAAAGGGAATACTTGGAGACTCGCCATGGCTATGAGGAAGATGATGCTCTCATTGGACTACTGAATTTAGCCACAGCAGTGTTCAAGCATAATCCATCCTACAAAACCACTGATGACTCACGGGTAAGATTCAGTATAACTTGAAGTGTGGCTTTTTAAGTCATATTTATGTCTTAAATAAGTGAATAAATTTACCCTGACTTTGACCTCAATTTAATAAATAGTCTGCAAATTTTGTCTGGATGATATTTCCTTAATCATATGGGTTATGGTCTCCAAATTTCTTGAGTGGATGTTTTAGGAAGGCAGGGTGTCACATGCTACTTTGATGTCTCTAAAGCCTTTACTCACTCACCCAACAGGAAGTAACCGAATGGTGACCTGATTGGGTGAAATTTAGAAATTGTTTGATTTTGCTGAAAATTGTTTTGATTTGGGGTAGGGTGGGGGGGGGGGGGTGTATTTGGGTACCTCAAATGCAATAAATTGATATTTGGGTACCCTGAAATTAATGGCAGGACCGGTGTTTCAAACGTTTTGGTTGCCATGGTAACCTGATGCTAGCTTTTGATTGGTTGAAGTTTAGGTATTGTCTTATTATGATGATCTATACCTGTTGTCTGTTTCATTTGGGGACATCCTGTAATGGAACCTGTTACAATTAGATATTGTTTATGTTATCTTTCAGGCATTTCTTGACGAGCTGTTTCAGTGTTTATTTGCCCTCCCATCCCCTATCAAACGCTACCTTCCCAAGTGCAAGAGTCAGGCTTCAAGATCTGGAGCTTATGACCTTCTAGTGGAGATAGTGAAAGGCAATATTGAAAACTACAAAATCCTGCATGAGAAAATGCTACACCAGCATTCCAAAGGTGAGTTTTGTATAATATTGACCATCTGCACTTTGACCAATCATCGTCTGCAAATGTTTTTCTACCATTTCTTTTCAAAAAAGTTGTCAGTATCCTGTTGAAAGGCCAAGTCACTTGACACCTTATCTGGCTCCAAACTTCCAAAGTGTCTTAGAATGTAACAAATTCACCATTAGAGTGTTGAAGGTTGTGAATGATGGCTTTTGCATTATATCTAGATTTAACAATTCAAATTTTCTTTCACTCTCAAATGGCGGTTGTCAAGATGATACATTTGAGTGATACACTCTTTGCTCGCTTTTTTAAAGTAAAAAATTAGTGGTTTTTTTTCAAAGTGTCAAATACTGCAGGTTTTGTCTAATCTGGATCCAAACTGTTTGCAAAGGTTTTCAACATTTCACCTCCAGATTGTAGTAGCAGCAGTCTTTCACTAAACCAACATATGACAGAAGAACCTCTGTAAAGTGACCACTCTGTAAATAATGAGGTACATTAAAGCTGTAGGTAGAGGCAGGTAACCCTTTCCCTCATAAATGCGTTTTTACGTGCTTGCAAACAGAGTAGACCCAGATCAGACGGCTCCTATAGGAGCCGTCTGATGCGGGTCTGCTCTGTTTGTCTATGGAATTTGAAAGATCTGTTTCTTAAGTTTCTAAAATGGCTACAATATTCCACCTTCCATATTTCATTATACCCCCACAAACAGAGTTTGAGGGGAGTATACTGGAATCAGCCTGTCGGTCGGTCGTCGGGCGGTCGGTCTGTCTGCAAAATCTTGTACGGCGAACTCCTCCTTCAGTTTCAACCCGATTCACTTGACACTTGGCATAATTGTTAATCAGGAGTAGTAGATGTGCAAGACACAAATTTCAGGTCTCTGTGACCTTGACCTTGACCTTTGGCCTTGAAATTGGTCTTGAAATTGGCAGGCAAAAGCTTGTACTTTGAACTCCTCCTTCACATTCAACCTGATTCACTTGATACTTGGCATAAATGTTACTCAGGAGTAGTAGATGTGTAAGACAAAAATTTCAGGTCTCTGTGACCTTGACCTTGACCTTTGGCCTTGAAATTGGTCTTGAAATTGGCAGGCAAAATCTTGTACTTTGAACTCCTCCTTCACTTTCAACCTGATTCACTTGATACTTGGCATAAATGTTACTCAGGAGTAGTAGATGTGCAAGACACAAATTTCAGGTCTCTGTGACCTTGACCTTGACCTTTGGCCTTGAAATTGGTCTTGAAATTGGCAGGCAAAATCTTGTACTTTGAACTCCTCCTTCAAGTTCAACCTGATTCACTTGATACTTGGCATAAATGTTACTCAGGAGTAGTAGATGTGCAAGACACAAATTTCAGGTCTCTGTGACCTTGACCTTGACCTTTGGTCTTGAAATTGGCAGGCAAAATCTTGTACTTTGAACTCCTCCTTCACATTCAACCTGATTCACTTGATACTTGGCATAAATGTTACTCAGGAGTAGTAGATGTGTAAGACACACATTTCAGGTCTCTGTGACCTTGACCTTGACCTTTGGCCTTGAAATTGGTCTTGAAATTGGCAGGCAAAATCTTGTACTTCGAACTCCTCCTTCACTTTCAACCTGATTCACTCGATACTTGGCATAAATGTTACTCAGGAGTAGTAGATGTGCAAGACACAAATTTCAGGTCTCTGTGACCTTGACCTTGACCTTTGGCCTTGAAATTGGCAGGCAATATCTTGTACTTTGAACTCCTCCTTCAATTTCAACCTGATTCACTTGATACTTGGCATAAATTATAGAATTTTCTCTATTTGAACTTTGGGTATTTTTGTTATTTGGTCCTGTTACATGTTCAAAACTTGGATTTGCAATCAAGGCTGCCGTGTGGGGGTATTCATCACCTTTAGTGATAGTTCTAGTTATAACTATTTTGTCCATGAATATTCAGTAGGTATTGAAATTTGGAACAAATACAGAACAGGGAAAGGGTTAATCAAACACTTAAATCATCATTTCTCCACCAAATCGGTGTTGTGACTACTCTTTAGAATCATGTCTTTGAGACAATTCTAAGGAGTGGTCATAGCATAGGGTTTGGTGGAGAAATAAAGAAGCTATTCTTGAAAATGTTTTAATTATCATATCTTTTCTGGGCCTCTGGTATATATTGTACAAACTACTATGGACAAGAAGTTTGGAAATCCTAACCCAAGTGGTTGAGGAGATATTGTCAGGACAACAAATCTGGATGGAAGGACAGACAGATGGATGGACAGATGGATGGAATGATAGACAGACAGAGTGCAAGCCAATAGTCCCTCTCCGGTGGCCGATGGGGAACTAATAAAGATCTAGTCTGCTCTTATTGCAGTATTGGAGATAACTGCCTATCTTTTTGTCCAGCATTAAGCTACCATCTGTCTCATAGACACATAATTAGACATATTCTGAGTGAGTGCTGCAAATAGCTTTTATTGTTTATTAACTTACAGATTCTCATGCCCCTTACCCATGGGACTACTGGCCTCATGAAGATGGGCGTTCCAAGTGTGGCTATGTGGGTTTGACCAATCTGGGGGCAACATGCTATATGGCAACGTGTATGCAACATCTGTACATGATTCCACAGGCTAGACAGTCAGTTCTCCAGGCAAAGGTATGACCATAGCCCTTTACTCCATGAATATTCAAGCAAGAAGTATTGATATGATGAATATTAATTTACTGAATTTCTATAATGGTGCTATAAACAATAATTTTTTTATTGTGGAATCAGATCTATATTATATCAAAAGCAAACAGAGCAGAGCCTGATCAGACAGCTCCTACAGCTACTTTGCTTATATGATTCTGCATATTTTGTTAACTTTTTTCTCCATAGGCTTTTTTAAGACCAAACCTCTTTGAATGAATCTACCCAAAAGGAGCATTTACTAGAGAAAAGTAAAATTTCAAAATTTTGTAGTTTGAAACCATTGTGATAAATAGAGCATTTGCTCCTATAGGAGCAAATGCTCTATTTATCACAATGGTTTCAAGAAGTGGTTATTACAGAGGCATAGAAATGCGTATTTATGGAGGAAAGGGTTAAAGCAAAAAAGTCTCATGAAAATTTTACTTTATAAAGTTTAAGTTAATGAATATTCATGAAATGACCAATTCACACATAAATGTTCATTTGAGAAAGGGTTAAGTACTGCAGGTTAACTTGTCTATCTTAGAAGTTTGTTGGGGTGGTTGGTAACTTTTTGCACACTAGCAGCTAGCTTAGCACTACCTGTGCAAACAAGTTGAAACTAAGCGAGATGCTGAGTAACTTCTTATCAGGATCCAAAATGTTGCAAATAGGTCAAACAGAGCTACAGATAAAGGTGTGTACCCAAATTCTAAAATCGTCATTTCTCCACTAAACCCTATACTGTGACCATATATTGAGACGATTCTAAAGAGTGGTCATAGTATAGGGTTTGGTGGAGAAATAAAGTTTAAATTTACGCACCATATCTGGACCTGATCAACCCTATCTTGCTTGTTCTTATTTCAATTGCCTGAAGTGATAGTAATGAGTAAAAAATCTCTCCCAAAATTGGAACTTCACATGCATTGTCACCATCACATGGACTATATGTTGCATATGTCTGAGTAAACCCTTTCCCCATTGAATATTCATTCAAGAAATAATGGTATCATTAATATTTATCATTTACGTACACAGGACTATTTGGTATTAGTAGAAACTGTAGAGTCAGATCTGTTGTACTCCAGAAGCAGTCTGATCTGGGTCAAAAGGGGGAAAAAGTGTTTTTAATAGGTAAAGAGTTAACCCTTCTCTTGCTGAATTTTAAAATACATTTCTCCTTCTTTACCAATGCCCTGTTGTATAATTACATATATCTTCACTGTGTACAAGTATTTCGCTGTGCAATCACTGCTGTGGCTTGCACTGGTTGCACAATCAACTTGTAAATAGTGCAGACCCTGATGAGACAGCTCCTGCAGGAGCTGTCTCATCTGGGTCTTCACTATTTACAGGTAGGTATATTGACGTGAACAGCAAGCGAAGGGTTAATTTCTTTCTGTAACATTGAGAACATATTCATGTTGCTACCCGACTAGATTATGTACGGATGGCATCTGCTTGAAATGCTTCTCTTGTGACTTTAATATTGTGTTTTTGTTTTAGTCTTCTGTCCAGGCTAAACATGAAAGTACCTTGCAAGAACTGCAGAAGATGTTTGCCTACTTACAGGTTGGTAAAACTTTTAAATTGTTGTGTCAGAGTTTCTTTAGAGATTGCTGTGAATTCTTTATACAGTAAAGTCTCTCTACTGCCACCTCTTAAAAGAAGTATAATCCTGGATTTTAAAACAGGTGGTAGCTTTATACAGGACAAGTTATACAGAAAGCTCTTATAACAGCCATCTGTTTTTAAGGTACCCGGTGTTAATCAATTATGTGGTTGCTTTAGCAAGGCTTAACCCATTACCTCATAGGCTATTTTTAGATACAACCTCTACAACCTCTTAGAATAAATCTACCGAAAAGGACCATTAACTAGAGAAAATGATAATTTTAGAATTTTGTAGTTTGAAACCATTGTGATAAATAGAGCATTTGCTCCTATAGGAGAAAATGCTCTATTTATCACAATGGTTTCACAAAGCGACTTTTACAGAGTCGTCAATATGAGGGAAAGGGTTAAGCGAGACTTAGCAGTAGTTAGATATCCTCTTATGTGAAAGTGCAGTTTGGGACTGTAGATAAGAGTTATACTGGTCTTTCCAAATCTCATATTTCTCAGTCAAACCCTATCATGTAGGTACTTATAAAAATTTGAATGAGTACAGAAAAATACCTCTAAACCAGAATTCTGGTAGAGAAGAATTTAGATACTTTTAGGCAGGTTGCTACTTAACCTATTACCTCCTAGGCTATTTTTATATACAACCTCTTTGAATAAATCTCCCGAAAAGGAGTATTAAGTAGAGAAAAGGATTTTATTTAGAAATTTGTAGTTTTAAACCATTGTGATAGATTGAGCATTTGCTCCTATAGGCGCAAATGCTCTGTTTATCACAATGGTTTCACAAAGTGACTTTACAGAGTCATCAGTATGAGGGAACGGGTTAATGCAGGGTGAAAGTCATGCAGATATCTCCTAGAGGAGCTTTCAGCATGACTTTCACACTGCATTAAGCACCAATGTGTCTCCAAGACCGATATTTACACTAAATTTAACTATTGAAGAGAGGTTATTGTATGTTGTTTTCTTTAGGAAAGTGAGAGAAAAGCATACAACCCTCGTGGATTTTGCAAAGCATACACCATGGACAAGCAGCCTCTGAACACTGGGGAGCAGAAGGATATGACAGAGTTTTTCACTGATCTCATAACCAAGCTGGAGGAGATGTCACCAGAAATGGTACATAGAAAAAATGGCCATATCACCAGAGTAACCCTTTTCATTATGGAACGCCTTTTCATGCCTTTTCAAACAGTAGACCCAGATCAGATGGCTTCTGTAGGATCCTTCTGATCAGGGTCTGCTCTGTTTTCATATGAAATAAGATAGATCTGGCTCTGCAGTTTCTGCCAGGGCTAATTTGTTTTTGGTTCATTGGCCAATATAAAAATTCATTTTATGAATATTTATGAAGTCATGAATTGTTTTATAAATATTCTGATAATTCAGGATGTAAAGGGTTGAGGGTGTTATAACAGTCTAGACACAGATCATATACCACATTGGAAATGCAGTAGGAGGGTAGAATCAGCTGACATTTTCTGCCAGTAGAATCAACTGATGTTTTCTGCTGTTAGATCTTTGCAGAACTTGGTCATAATGGTTACAGACGGATCGAAACCATGATTGATGTCTAATTAAATTGCCCAATGTTTAGAGTAATCCTTTAAGCTAAACTTCCATCAAAATTCACTCTGTCTTACTTGATATGATTTTCAGTAAACATTCACTAAAAGAAGTCATAAAAAGTCTCATGGGCATGGATATCCAGCAGGATTCCTTTAGCCACTCCCGAGTTATGTCACTTGATTTTTATGCCCCCACATAGTGGTGGCATATAGGGTTGCCCTTGTCCGTATGTCCGTACGCACATCTAGAAGAATTTGTCCGGACTTCTTCTTGGAAAGTATTTGTCCAATCCACACCAAACTTTACACACATGTTTGTGGCCATTATATCTTGGTCCAGTTCGATAGCCATGTAAATCGCTTCAGTCGCTTAGGAGTTGCAGCCCTTTATTTGCGAAAATGACTTTGAAAATGGCCCTTACTTTCTTTAACAAAAAGTTTGAAGTGGGGACATCAGTGTTCTATGGACACATTTCTAGTTTTTGATTTTTCCATATTGTCCTCTTGCTAACTTAAAGTCTTTCATTCAATCTCCACAGAGTGTAGTTGTAGTGTCAAAATTTGTGTCAGTTAAGTAGTCATGTTGATGTTTTCTCTATTTACAGAAAAAGCTGGTGAACAGTCTGTTTGGAGGGGTTATAACTAACAATGTAGTGTCTCTGGTAAGTTAGTGTATTAACTATTTTCATTAGAACCTGTCTTAATTGGCCATTCATGTATTGAGTATAGGAGTGTTAAAAAGCAGGTGGTTGTTGAATGCAGGGCAAAAGTAATGCAGAAAGCTCCTACAAGAGCTTTCTGCATTACTTTTGACCTGCATTAAGCTACCACCTGCCTTACAGACCCATGATTAGACCTCTTTTTGATGACCGCTTAAGACAGGTTCTACAGTACTATTGCAATAGATAATGTTAATTAACTATTAATTAACTGAAAGTTTATTGTGCCACTGCAAACACAGGATTTTTATGCCCCCAACGGCGGGCATATAGTAATCACATTGTCTGTCCGTCCGTCTGTCATTCCATCCGTCCATCCCAAATTTCTTGTCCCTTCTATAACTTTTTAAAGCAAGTGGAAAGTCTTTCCAGTATTTCTATGTAAATTGATTGTTCAGATGTAATTTATGTGCTACAATTTTCAAATATTATGTAAGAGTGTAAAACAGATTGGATCCTGATCAAACACCAATCTTCATTGCCCTATCTGGATCCTAACTGTTTGCATAAGTTTATCACAAATTTGCAGCTAGCATGCAAAGAGTTAAATGTTTCATTCAATATACTGCTTGTCTAATTATGGGTTGTAAGGCAGCTGGTAACTTAATGCAGGTCAAAAGTAATGCAGAAAGCTCTTGTAGGAGCTTTCTGCATTTCTTTGGCCTGAATTAAGCAACGACCTGCTACTGTATGGCCACTTAGGACAGGTTTCACTGTACTTACATCAGTTGGCTTTAGAGTTTAAATGTACAGGAGCTATCTGATCCGTTGTTTGCATATGTCGCAAGAGGCATTAGTTTGATCTGTGTATAATATTAGCAAGTAGGAATTTTGTATTTAAGTACAAAAGGTCCTTTTAAAGCTTCCATTGAGATTCATAAAAACGCAGAATATGTAGTGTGGAAGAAATATTGCAATATTCTACCACCTGTCTTTAAAATAAGTTTAAAGATGTTTTAATTTACTGCATATACACTTTTAAACAGGATTGTCCTCATGTTAGCCGGACATTGGAGCAGTTCTACACAGTACGGTGTCAAGTCACAGACATGAAGAATCTCTATGTAAGTTATCACTCTTTATCACCTTTTAGTATAAACATTTTGTTATTTCATATATCATTTCGTGAAAAAGGGTCGGGCCACAAGTCTGACCAACATTAGTTAAGGCCGTACCTTTATAACCTGTTATTTCCCATATGGTAGTAGCCAGTAACTACCAAATGCAGTCACATGTGTCTGAACTTTATATTATGCAGAAGCACCTGATTGGTTTTTGAAAATGATGTATTAGCTTACTTATATATAAAACTAAATGTAGGTCATTTTAAGCTTGTCGGTTTTGAAGAAAAGTCGAGCTATTGAGATCACTCGGTCGTAGTCACTGGGTCGTCGTCGTCGGCGCCGTGCAAAAACTTTAATGTAGCTCATTACTCGAAAAGTATAAGAGGTATCAACATGAAATTTAATAGGTTAGTAGATCTCATTGAAGGGAAGGCACTTACATAAGAACAATAACTCTTGATTTCAAAATTTTGGAGTTATGGCCCTTTATTTTTTTTATTTTTTTTAAATTTAGCTGGACAAGCACCAAATCAGACAAGCGTTGGTGCCGCACGCGGCTCTTGTTGTTATACTTGATAATTTTTTGTGTCATCTACTTAACCCTTTTCCTAATATAAATGTTTTTTTCACACCTTTGCAGAGTATACGCAGATTAGTTGGCTCCCTATAGGAGCCATCTGATCAGGGTCTGCTCTGTTTGCTTATGAAATTAGCATCTCATTTGGATCAAAGCTCTTTGTATTGGTAATCAAAAATTCCAAGCTTGTGTGTAAAGGGCAGAGCTACAGATAATGATGCATACCCAAATACTAAAATCATCATTTCTCCACCAAACCCTATACTGTGACCACTCTTTAGAATCGTCTCTTTGAGACGATTCTAAAGAGTGGTCACAGTATAGGGTTTGGTGGAGAAATAAAGGAGCTATGCTTGAAAATGTTTAAACTTACGCATCTTAGCTTTACCTCTGTAAAGGGTCATAGATTTCCTTGATACATCGCCTCTTTGGATATCTGTTAGATACAAAATAAGAAGATTATTACTATCCAAGTTTCCACAGGGCAACAACCTCGTATCTACTAACCATGCAACCATATAGCAAAGGTGTTTAAAAGGTATACACTATATGTGTCCCCAGCTGAGAAAAGTGTTAAAGGAAAATAGGGGAATAACTCAATATGTAGTCATGCAAAAACTTATCTGTGACTTATTAGATGCAGTGCATTGTCTGTTTTTTTGTAGGAATCCCTGGATGAGGTAACAGTGAAGGATATGCTGGAAGGAGATAATATGTATACATGCTCCATGTGTGGGAAGAAGGTTAGGGCAGAAAAAAGGTAATGCCCTACTTTTTAACATTAATTCTTTGCATGCTTGTTGCAAATCCATGATAACCTATGCAATCAATTAGAGCCAGATGAGATGACATCTCATAAGGATCCAAACTTTGGGAATAGCAGCAGAAGACAATTCCTTAGTGTACAACAAGTTAAAATATTCACTTAAGAGACGTAGACATTATTAATATTGATTAGATAAATTATAATTGCATATGAACATATAAAGGCATTTTAGCTCAGGCAGAACTGTTGTCGGACCTATTATATCTCAATTAGCAAACAGATCAGGCCCTAATCAGGAGCTTGCCTTTCTATACCTTTGCAAACAGAGCAGACCCAGATCAGATGGCTCCTGTAAGAGCCATCTGATCAGTGTCTGCTCTGTTTGCTTATGATATAATACAGATATGATTTTAACAGTTTCTGCCATAGCCAAAATATTCCTGTGTGCATGTGCTATTATAATTATTAATCTAATTAATATTCGTGACATCATTATTACTCTCATGGATACTCATGAAGTAAAGGGTTAATGAGACTGTGAAGTGTGGTGCCTCATATGGTGTCTTCAAACTGTTTGTCAAGGGTAATCACAAATTGTCCCATAGTGTATTTAACCCTTCGCTTGCTATTCGCGTCAATATACCTACCTGTAAATAGTGAAGACCCAGATGAGACAGCTCCTGCAGGAGCTGTCTCATCAGGGTCTGCACTATTTACAAGTTGATTGTGCAACCAGTGCACTCCACAGCAGTGATTGCACAACGAAATACTTGTACACAGTGAAGATATATGTAATTATACAACAGGGCATGGGTAAAGAAGGAGAAATGTATTTTAAAATTCAGCAAGCGATGGGTTAATAGGAATAAATCCAAATGATCTTGAAACCTTACTGTTGTTTATTTGGCCATTTGAATTACTGTGTACTAATATAACTTCAGAGCTTGTTTCAAGAAGCTTCCAAAGATCATCTGCTTCAACACAATGCGATACACATTCAACATGCTGACTATGATGAAAGAAAAAGTCAACACTCACTTCTCATTCCCTCTTCGCCTCGACATGTCCAACTACATGGAGAAGAATTTGATCAGCTCAGACAAGCTACAGCCAGGTAAAACACTTGTTAATGTAATCTCCCTAATAAATAACCCCACTCTAAATAACATCCCTTACTACTAAGGGGGAGGGGGATGGGGGCTAATGATAACTTTATATCATAATCATTAGATAAAGAAAAAGGTTTTTCAAAATACATTTGGTAGCTTAATGCAGATTGAAAGTGATGCAGAAAGTTCCTCTAGGAGCTTTCTGCATTGCTTTCATTTTGCAATAATGCATGAATCTCCATTTAACCCTTTCCGTGTTCTCTGTTTGTTTCAAATTTCAATACCTACTGAATATTCATTAACAAAATAGCTAAAAAGAAATATGGAAGGTAGAACATTGTAGACATTTTAGAAAGCAAAGAAACAGATATATCAAATTCTACTAGCAAACAGAGCAGATCCAGATCAGAAGGCTCCTCTAGGAGCCGTCTGATCTGGGTCTGCTCTGTTTGCAAAGGCGTGAAAACACGTTTGTATGAGGGAAAGGGTTATAAAAAATGTCACACCCACGAGAGCATTTATAGGAGACAATACATTAGTAAAAGTTTGTAACTGGGAACTGGCAGACTGAGGATTTTAGCATGATAGCTGTGTAATTCACCAGGTTGGTTACACATGTATAGTTTATACAGTGCTCCCTCCCTACAACGGCCCTCTCAATAACGATTCCCTCCTTACAACAACGCATGTCACTGTTTCCGAAACAACAAGGCTCAAGAAACAACTTTTTTCCATCGTATTTTGTTTATGCCTCCATCAAACCCTTTGTTGTGACTACTCTTTAGAATCGTCACTTTGTGACGATTCTAAAGAGTGGTCACAGCATAGGGTTTGATAGAGGCATAACGGTTTTAGTTCTCGAAATTTACCTTATCTGGGGATCTGCAAACAAGCTAATTATGTTTGATTTTCCCTCCCTATAACAACTCCCTCTGAACAACACATACAATATTCGTATCCCAAAGGGTGTCGTTGTAGAGAGGGAGCACTGTAGCTATCTATTAAACCTTTACTCTGTAGATACACCTTTTAACACCTTTACAAACAGAGATAACCCAGATCAGACTGCTCCTGCAGGTCTGATCAGGGGGTTTTGTTTGCTTAAGAAATAATATAGATCTCAGCTGATTTTTATGCCCCCAAAGGCGGGCATATAGTAATCGCATTGTCCGTCTTTCCGTCTTTCCGTCTGTCCGTCCGTCCGTCTGTCCGTCTGTCCTTCCATCCGTCCCAAATTCGTGTCCGGTCTGTAACTTCTTCATCTATCAATGGATTTCAATATAACTTGGCACAAATGTACACCACACAAAGACGATGTGTCGCGTTCAACTCCCAGGTCCATAGGTCAAAGGTCAAGGTCACAGGGTACAATTACTTTGTCACAAATTTCGTGTCCGGTCTGTAACTTCTTCATCTATCAATGGATTTCAATATAACTTGGCACAAATGTTCACCACACAAAGACAATGTGTCGCGTTCAACTCCCAGGTCAAAGGTCAAGGTCACAGGGTACAATTACTTTGTCACAAATTTCGTGTCCGGTCTGTAACTTCTTTATCTATCAATGGATTTCAATATAACTTGCCACAAATGTTCACCACACAAAGACGATGTGTCGCGTTCAACTCCCAGGTCCATGGGTCAAAGGTCAAGGTCACAGGATAAAATAACTTCGTAACAAATTTCGTGTCCGGTCTGTAACTTCTTTATCTATCAATGGATTTCAATATAACTTGGCACAAATGTTCACCACACAAAGACGATGTGTCGCTTTCAACTCCCTGGTCCATAGGTCAAAGGTCAAGGTCACAGGGTACAATTACTTTGTCACAAATTTCGTGTCGGGTCTGTTACTTCTTAATATATCAATGGATTTCAATATGATTTGGCACAAATGTTCACCAGACAGAGACGATGTGTCGCCTTCAACTCCCTGGTCCATGGGTCAAAGGTCAAGGTCACAGAATACAATTACTTTGTCACAAATTTCGTGTCCGGCCTGTAACATTTTTATCTATCAATGGATTTCAATATAACTTGGCACAGATGTTCACCAGACAAAGACGATGTGTCGTGTTCAGCTCCCTGGTCCATATGTCAAAGGTCAAGGTCACAGGGTACAATTACTTGTTTATCTGTGAATGGATTTCAAAGGAACCTGGCACAAATGTTCACCTTACATAGACGATGTGTCAACTCCCTGGTCCATGGTTCAAATGTCAAGGTCACATGGTACAATTTTTGGGGGCATTTGTCACGTGACTGTGACATCTCTTGTTTTAGAATGACATTTAAACCAACATGTTTCTTGCCATAGCAGAAACTATAGAATCAGATCATCTGATTCTACAGTTTCTGCTATGGCCAGAAACTTGTTTGTTTTTTTATACCCCCCTTTTGAAAAACTGGGGGTATATTGCTTTGCACATGTCGGTCTGTCTGTCGGTCGGTCGGTAGATCGATGGTTTCCGATCGATAACTAATAAACGTCTTGGCATAGAATCTTCAAACTTGCTGTGGTGGTTGTTCATGACAACTAGATGACCCCTATTGCTTTTGAGGTCACTAGGTCAAAGGTCAAGGTCACCATGACCTTAACTTGTGAAATGTTTTCAGATCAATAAATGATCAGTGGTTTGGCTTAGGATCTTCAAAGTTGCTGTGGTGATTAGTCATTACCACTAGATGACCTCTATAGTTGAGGTCACTAGATCAAAGGTCAGGGGGTCTGGGGGGTATACATGTTTTACGAACATCTCTTGTTAATAGTTAATATGCCACTCTCAAAAATCAGCTGATAAATAATCATGATGTCATTCAGATATGATACTGGTTTTTAAAATTCATAATATGTACTTACTCTTATGCGGTAATTGCGTAAAAAAAATGGTTATTCATTGCAGACGATGATGATACTGGTTTTATTGACAAAGCCAGTCTTGCCAGTGAAGACGAGCATTACGAGTATGAATTAATTGGCGTGACAGTGCATACTGGGACTGCGGATGGTGGACACTACTACAGCTTCATCCGTGATCGATTGAATAAGTCAGAATCAGGCCAGGACAAGTGGTTAGTTAGCCAGTTTTTCATGCTTCAATTGTTTGGTCTGCACTAGCAGAACATTTTGCTTTGAGGTTTTGCAAACAGTTCAGATGTACACCCAGATCAGATGCCAGGTTCTGGTCTTGGTATACACTGCAAACCCCTTAGTACTTTGTTTTAGCTCACCTGACACAATTTTGTCTGCACTTCTACAGTTTTTCACAAATTTTGCTTAAACTTTATTGGAATCTTTCCTACCATGGAATTTGTGCACCTACAATTTTCATTATGATTATCCCACAATTACAGGAGTTGTTGCCCTTTAAGTTTTGGAGGGATTTGCAGTATTTCTTATATATTAGCTTTTTTGTCCGCATCTTATACCCCTGGATCCGGGGTGGGGGGTTATTGTTTATGCCTGTTTGTTTGTTTGAGGAAAACTTTAGCGTTGGCGATCATTTTGTAGCTGTTACACATGCATACCTCAAACTTGGCATGCACGTGTAACTTATGGAGGCAAACATTTTTAGGGGTGTCTTATTAAGGTCAAGGTCATATATCAAGGTCAAAATTACGGGTCAAAGTTATATTGGCGATAATCAGGGGCATAGTGTTTCACAAATACATCTTGATATTCTTTTACTGTTTTTCCCCAATTTTTCCGAAACTACACAGTGATCCTTTCCACCATAGGAATACATGTGCACCTGCCATTTTCATTATGATATTGCATGAGTTACTGCCCATTTTTTGTTGTTGGTTTTTTTTTTGGTGGGGGGGGGGGCATGTTTTGTACTTAAGTGCAATGGTTTTCGTATCACTCACATTGATTTTGGAATACCAGAGTAATAGCTGTTACCAGAGTAACTTTACCTTTTTGTCTATCTGGAGTCATATCTCAGAAATGGTTTGTAGTTTTTCTATGAAACTTTGTTTGAGTGCTAAATACCATAAGGAAATGGGACCCTGCAAGAAGTATAACTCACATTGATCTTTTGTTTGCCTGGTCAATAACTCCGCTAAATACTTAGGCCAGCATTTGCATGGTTGGGGATAGGGATATCAATTCAGCGAATTTGTTGGTTATGACAGGTTTACATATTGCTCACAGAAAACACAGACATTACCTTCCAGTAATAAACCTCTACTGTATTATGTCTCCCCCATTTATGGGGAGACATATTGTTTTTGCCAGAGTTGTCTGTCCGTCTGTCACAAACTTGTGTCGCGTGTATCTCTGAAACCAGTAGGGCTAGAGTCACCAAACTTCACAGGAATGTTCACCAGCATGAGTTGTTGTGCCCTTGGGATTTTTGAATTGTCTCCCCTGATAACTTTGGAGTTATTGCCCCTGATGACTCAAAATTAGACAAACTTTACTTTGCGTCACACATATCTCTGAAACCAGTACGATTAAAGTCACTAAACTTCACAGGAATGTTGAACAGCATGAGTTGTGCACCTGGTTTTTTTTAATCCTCTCCCCCTGATAATTGTTGAGTTATTGCCCCTGATATGATATTTAACTTAAAACTTAAAATTAGAGAAACTTTGTATCTCTGAAACCGCTAAGGCTTGAGTCACCAAATTTCACAGTAATGTTGACCAGCATGAGTTGTTGTGCATCTAGGGTTTTTGGATTGTCTCCCATGGATAACTTTGAAGTTATTGCCCTTGATAACTTAAAATTACATGGTTTTGCACGTATCTCTGAAACAACAACTCATGCAGGTGAATGTTCATGTAAAGTTTGGTGACTCTAGCTCAAGCTTCAGAGATACGTGTGACACCATGTAATTCTAAGTTATCAAGGGCAATAACTCTCATACATCTATACAGACATTACACTTGTGTGTTGGAAAGAGGATACATGGGGGAGACAAAAACAAAGCTCTAGTTTACTGTATGTTTGAAGGGATATAGTAGTAAATTTATTATTTAGAAAACTTGAAATAGGTTGTACTCAGGTCAAGGTCATTGTCATGCTAATATCTTGCATTGGAGAACGTGGTTTCCACAGGTTATCCAGATTTTGTGATTTCCAGTTTACCGTAGTTAAAACTTTATTTAAACTCTTATAGGTCAGAATGATAAAAAAATACAAATATAAATTCAGATCTACTTTATTAATGAAATGCATGTACATGTATTTAACCCTTTCCTCCATAAATACGCCTTTCTATGCCTCTGTAAAAGTCACTTCTTGAAACCATTGTGATAAATAGAGCATTTTCTCCATAGGAGCAAATGCTCTATTTATCACAATGGTTTCAAACTACAAAATTCTAAAATTTTACTTTTCTCTAGTAAATTCTCCTTTTTGGGTAGATTCATTCAAAGAGATTGGGTCCAAAATAGCCTATGGAGGAAAGGGTTAAGAAACCCTTTGAATGCTGGAAGGAAGATAATTATTGGTATATGCGTAGTGCAGACCCAGATGATGTTCTTCACTGTTTGTCATTCATGATTCAAGCAAATTTAATCCTTTCATACTCAATGAACTCTATATATGAACAATGATGGACCATTCCAAAATTCAGCATTCAAAGGGTTAACCCCTTCCCTCATATAAATGCTTTCTCACATCTTTGTAAACAGAGATGGCCCAGATCAGACAGCTCTTTTTTGAGCCTTCTGATCAGAGTCTGCACTGTTTGCTTAGTTGCTTAGGAATTTTTTATAGATCTGACTTAACGGTTTCTACCAATACCAAAAAAACCCTACATATACAAAACTCTGAATATTCAACAGGGAAAGGGTTTAGCACAGGAAACATGGCAAGACTATAGTTACAACTAAGCAATAACACAATAATAGATACATGTATATGTATGTATGTATACAGTTGAACTTCAATATCTCGAACTTCATGGGACCATACAAAATACAATGTACTTCGAGGTAACACAGGTTCGAGTCATTCGATTTCTAATCTTGACAATTTATCACGTTCACAGCTTAATTTAGGTCTAAAATAATGCTGAAAGCACCTGTAGGAGCTTTTAGCATTTCTTTTGACCTGCATTAAGCTGTTACATGTGTTTCAAGTAATGCATAGTGATGCTTTTTAACCATTCGCTTGCTATTCACGTCAATATACCTACCTGTATATAGTGAGGAGACAGCTCCTGCAGGAGCTGTCTCATCAGGGTCTGCACTATTTACAAGTTGATTGTGCAACCAGTGCACTCCACAGCAGTGATTTCACAGTGAAATACTTGTACACAGTGAAGATATATGTAATTATACAACAGGGCATGGGTAAAGAAGGAGAAATGTGTTTTAAAATTCAGCAAGCGAAGGGTTAAAACAATTTTGTATTGTAAATTTTGGAAGGACTGAACTTTTACTTTGAGTCCAAATTATCCTAGTTTGAGATATTGAAGTTCAGCTGTATATATAAACTGTGTTCCATTAGTCTAGTAAAATGAAACAAATGAATCAAAAGTTGACGTAAGTTCCATCTAGAGCAGCAATACTATACAGTAAAACCCCTCTAAACCGGACGTTAATTTTGGTGTAAATATCGGTTTTGGAGACAGGTGGCAACTTAATGCAGGGTGAAAGTCATGCAGAAAGCTCCTCTAGGAGCTTTCTGCATGACTTTTACTCTGCATTAAGCAGCCACCTGCCTAAACGTAGCTAAATTCTTCTTTTCTAGAATTCCGGTTTAGAAGGGTTTTACTGTATATACACATTGAACCATAACATGAAAATTGAATAGAAAATCATCAGGTATGTGTTGTAATTTAACCCTTTCCCTCGTGAATATTTATGTAAGAAATAATGACAACATAAATCTTTTTCTGGCAATATTTGGGATTCTCTTCGTGTGCAAAACCCAATGATTTGGATAGCATTTTTGGCCCCATTTTAACTTATTTTGCATTTTTCTAGCATTTTAATTAATTTTGATGTCTGTTGGGAATTTTTCACTAAAACTGGAAGAAAATTTTGATCAGGGAATGGGTTCTTTTAACGGACCCATATTAATGCCAGAAAAAACCTTGTTCGATGGTCGCATGTCCCACAGAATAAACAGGAAGCCACAGATTAGCAAGAAATCTGCTTATAAGCTTATAATGAATCATGGTCATACAATATTTTTACAACATACAGAAAACTGAAGCTATATTTTTATGCACATGGAATTCTCTATCATACCGTGACTGTAGATTCAGAAGAGACTAAGCAAATCATGATCAGACATTTGTTACAAGAGCTGTCTGGTCTGGTCTAGTCTGTAAATGTGTCACTATCAGGTTAAGAGTTCCACTTGCCGATCTCTTTATCTTAAAAAGTTTGCTCTGAAGTTAAAATATATTTTCTATCACTGGCATTTTGCTCAGCCATGGGAGGGTTGAAAACAGTTACCAAAATTAGAACTCAATTTTTTTTTCAGTCATGCATGTTTCACCGTAATGGTAGGAGCTGGGAATCGTTCAAACATGTTTGAGAATATTTTTAAGTTTCAAACCTCAAGTAAAGAATATCAGTCTCATTTTAGAGTCTCACAGCCATACCTTTCATTGGGTTTCATTTGTAGAAGATGACAGTCTTTTAATAGCCCTGTACATCCTTTGGTTGAATGTAAAAGCGATCAGGATGAAGACCCCTTGACTGGCATTTAAGATTATGAATATATAGGCTAAGAGTTGAAGCCTGCTCCACTGATACATCAGGCCAAATATCCAAGTGATTCCAGTGAGAGTAGACAGTTTGGTGAAGATGAGAATGTATTTTCGGTTGGAGAGGGCTATGATGTCATCTGCAGTAACAACAGAACGTATGGCAAGGACGAACATGATTGTGTTAGCTATGATGGCAATACTAAGTGGCAAAACTGATGTAATGCCAACCATAATAGGTGTGTTGATGTAACATATTTTACCTCCATAACCAATATCCTCACCTTTAGTAATGACCAGTTGCACTATGACATTGAGGAGAAGGAAAAATGTTGCACACCCATGCACATACAGAAGATATTTCTTCAAAGTTTTCTTCATTTTGGACACAAGATTGATGCTTGTGAATGCTTTAAGCATATGAAAAGTGCTAATATTCATCCAGAAGAGGTAAGATAGACTGGTAAAGTGAAGAAGGAGGCCAAGGGACCTACAGAGCCAGCTGATGCTGATGTTGATGGTGTTGGTTAGTACATACAGACCTTGACTACAGAGAAGGTTGAGACAGAGACATATAAGCATACAGCCTGGTAGAGTCTGCAAGTCCTTAACAGTTCCATAGATAAGGATTGTGATGAGCAAGGACATGACTGATATACTTGAACATGCTAGAGATAGGATGGTCTCCGTAGTGTACATGTAGATGGTACAAATGCTCTATTTATCACAATGGTTTCAAACTACAAAATTCGAAAATTTTACTTTTCTCTAGTAAATTCTCCTTTTTGGGTAGATTCATTCAAAGAGATTGGGTCCAAAATAGCCTTTGGAGGAAAGGGTTAAGAAACCCTTTGAATGCTGGAAGGAAGATAATTATTGGTATATGCGTAGTGCAGGCCCATATGATGTTCTTCACTGTTTGTCATTCATGATTCAAGCAAATTTAATCCTTTCATACTCAATGAACTCTATATATGAACAATGATGGACCATTCCAAAATTCAGCATTCAAAGGGTTAACCCCTTCCCTCATATAAATGCTTTCTCACATCTTTGTAAACAGAGATGGCCCAGATCAGACAGCTCTTTTTTGAGCCTTCTGATCAGAGTCTGCACTGTTTGCTTAGTTGCTTAGGAATTTTTTATAGATCTGACTTAACGGTTTCTACCAATACCAAAAAAACCCTACATATACAAAACTCTGAATATTCAACAGGGAAAGGGTTTAGCACAGGAAACATGGCAAGACTATAGTTACAACTAAGCAATAACACAATAATAGATACATGTATATGTATGTATGTATACAGTTGAACTTCAATATCTCGAACTTTATGGGACCATACAAAATACAATGTACTTCGAGGTAACACAGGTTCGAGTCATTCGATTTCTAATCTTGACAATTTATCACGTTCACAGCTTAATTTAGGTCTAAAATAATGCTGAAAGCACCTGTAGGAGCTTTTAGCATTTCTTTTGACCTGCATTAAGCTGTTACATGTGTTTCAAGATAATGCATAGTGATGCATTTTAACCATTCGCTTGCTATTCACGTCAATATACCTACCTGTATATAGTGAGGAGACAGCTCCTGCAGGAGCTGTCTCATCAGGGTCTGCACTATTTACCAGTTGATTGTGCAACCAGTGCACTCCACAGCAGTGATTTCACAGTGAAATACTTGTACACAGTGAAGATATATGTAATTATACAACAGGGCATGGGTAAAGAAGGAGAAATGTGTTTTAAAATTCAGCAAGCGAAGGGTTAAAACAATTTTGTATTGTAAATTTTGGAAGGACTGAACTTTTACTTTGAGTCCAAATTATCCTAGTTTGAGATATTGAAGTTCAGCTGTATATATAAACTGTGTTCCATTAGTCTAGTAAAATGAAACAAATGAATCAAAAGTTGACGTAAGTTCCATCTAGAGCAGCAATACTATACAGTAAAACCCCTCTAAACCGGACGTTAATTTTGGTGTAAATATCGGTTTTGGAGACAGGTGGCAACTTAATGCAGGGTGAAAGTCATGCAGAAAGCTCTCTAGGAGCTTTCTGCATGACTTTTACTCTGCATTAAGCAGCCACCTGCCTAAACGTAGCTAAATTCTTCTTTTCTAGAATTCCGGTTTAGAAGGGTTTTACTGTATATACACATTGAACCATAACATGAAAATTGAATAGAAAATCATCAGGTATGTGTTGTAATTTAACCCTTTCCCTCGTGAATATTTATGTAAGAAATAATGACAACATAAATCTTTTTCTGGCAATATTTGGGATTCTCTTCGTGTGCAAAACCCAATGATTTGGATAGCATTTTTGGCCCCATTTTAACTTATTTTGCATTTTTCTAGCATTTTAATTAATTTTGATGTCTGTTGGGAATTTTTCACTAAAACTGGAAGAAAATTTTGATCAGGGAATGGGTTCTTTTAACGGACCCATATTAATGCCAGAAAAAACCTTGTTCGATGGTCGCATGTCCCACAGAATAAACAGGAAGCCACAGATTAGCAAGAAATCTGCTTATAAGCTTATAATGAATCATGGTCATACAATATTTTTACAACATACAGAAAACTGAAGCTATATTTTTATGCACATGGAATTCTCTATCATACCGTGACTGTAGATTCAGAAGAGACTAAGCAAATCATGATCAGACATTTGTTACAAGAGCTGTCTGGTCTGGTCTAGTCTGTAAATGTGTCACTATCAGGTTAAGAGTTCCACTTGCCGATCTCTTTATCTTAAAAAGTTTGCTCTGAAGTTAAAATATATTTTCTATCACTGGCATTTTGCTCAGCCATGGGAGGGTTGAAAACAGTTACCAAAATTAGAACTCAATTTTTTTTTCAGTCATGCATGTTTCACCGTAATGGTAGGAGCTGGGAATCGTTCAAACATGTTTGAGAATATTTTTAAGTTTCAAACTTCAAGTAAAGAATATCAGTCTCATTTTAGAGTCTCACAGCCATACCTTTCATTGGGTTTCATTTGTAGAAGATGACAGTCTTTTAATAGCCCTGTACATCCTTTGGTTGAATGTAAAAGCGATCAGGATGAAGACCCCTTGACTGGCATTTAAGATTATGAATATATAGGCT
This sequence comes from Azorinus chamasolen, assembly GCA_963576725.1. Classification (NCBI taxonomy): domain Eukaryota; kingdom Metazoa; phylum Mollusca; class Bivalvia; order Cardiida; family Solecurtidae; genus Azorinus; species Azorinus chamasolen. The sequence goes on along the minus strand of OY755235.1, from coordinate 96,854,791 downwards.
AAGAGTTGAAGCCTGCTCCACTGATACATCAGGCCAAATATCCAAGTGATTCCAGTGAGAGTAGACAGTTTGGTGAAGATGAGAATGTATTTTCGGTTGGAGAGGGCTATGATGTCATCTGCAGTAACAACAGAACGTATGGCAAGGACGAACATGATTGTGTTAGCTATGATGGCAATACTAAGTGGCAAAACTGATGTAATGCCAACCATAATAGGTGTGTTGATGTAACATATTTTACCTCCATAACCAATATCCTCACCTTTAGTAATGACCAGTTGCACTATGACATTGAGGAGAAGGAAAAATGTTGCACACCCATGCACATACAGAAGATATTTCTTCAAAGTTTTCTTCATTTTGGACACAAGATTGATGCTTGTGAATGCTTTAAGCATATGAAAAGTGCTAATATTCATCCAGAAGAGGTAAGATAGACTGGTAAAGTGAAGAAGGAGGCCAAGGGACCTACAGAGCCAGCTGATGCTGATGTTGATGGTGTTGGTTAGTACATACAGACCTTGACTACAGAGAAGGTTGAGACAGAGACATATAAGCATACAGCCTGGTAGAGTCTGCAAGTCCTTAACAGTTCCATAGATAAGGATTGTGATGAGCAAGGACATGACTGATATACTTGAACATGCTAGAGATAGGATGGTCTCCGTAGTGTACATGTAGATGGTACCAGACTTTTCCAGATTGTGGTTGATGATGTCGATATATTTTTCAACACACATTGAAACAGTTCCTAGTTTAGAATAACTGTAGCTTCCAACATATTCTTCATGAACAGACTGGTCGATTGCTGAGAGCTTGAACCCTTTGCTCGTTTGGATATACTCATCAGGGTAAAAATAAATAAAGGGACATATTTTTTTGGGTGAAATGTAGATTAACCCTCCCACTGGTATGTATGGCTTTCGTAGGGTTGTGAAAAGGACTTCATAGTTAAGGTGATCTGGTAGTATATGATTGACACTTGTTGTAACAGTGGTCATGCTGGTTGTACTGGCACTCAGATTGATCATAAAGTTGGACATCTGTCCTGCTGTAGAGTTATTCAGGTAATTCTGTAGTTGCTTATAAAGTGTTTCTCCTATAAAAGAGTTATGAGGAATTAAAAAATTATATATGTAATCAGAATTTCGAAACAAATGGCTTGAAAAGAAATCATATGTATAGATTATCTGTGCTGCTTTGATCATTCCTCTGACTGACTGATGAGGTAACAAGTATGCGTATCTTAGCTCAATATATACAGTTAAAGTTATATTTATAACTGTTGTACTATATAGAACTGGCTCAAGATTGACTAGGCTGTAGCTGACATTAACATCATACAGGAACTCCATTTCATTTAACATGAAATCATAACCAGTAGTTTGATTGATGTCCAACAACAGGTTAATTAATTCATTTTGGACCTCATGTTCCATATTTTTAAAGGACTCGTGCGTGACAGGTCGGCTTTGCTTTGGCTTGAAATGAAGAAGCAGCATATAGTAGATGCCTGTGAAATTGCTGTAGGTCACTTTACATGTGTAGTTGTAGGGGTGGAACAGATCACAACAGTGTAGCTGTCGACACTTGTCCTGCAAAAGAAAAAAATGTTTCCTGTAATAATGCTTTAACCCTTTCCCTCATATTGACGCCTTTTGACGCCTCTGCAAAAGTCACCTGTTGAAACAATTGTGATAAATAGAGCATTTGCTCATGTAGGAGCAAATGCTCTATATTATCACAATGGTTTGAAAGTACAAAATTCTAAAAAAAAATCCTTTTTACTAGTTAATGCTCCTTTTCGGTAGATTTATTCAAAGAGGTTGTATCTAAAAAGAATGCCTATGAGATAATGGGTTAAAGCAACTTCTGAATATCGGTCTCATTGATTACTCTTAACCCTTTACCTGTTCTATATTTATTCCAAATTTCTATACCTACTCAATACTCATTGACAAAATAGTTGGAAGGTGGAACATTGTAGACATTTTAGAAACTATAAAAACTTGACTTCCATTAGCAAAGAGAGGAAACCCTGATGGAGCTATCTGATCTTGGTCAATACTGTTTGCAAATGCCTGAAAATGTGTTTATATGAAAGAAAGGATTCACCCTTTCTTATGCCTTTCAAACAAAATAGACCAAGATAAAACAGCTCCTGTAGGAGTTGTCTGAAATTATTATACCACATTTACCATTCAGGGTCTGCTCTCTTATTGCATATGAAAAATCATGATTCTACAGTTTCTGCCTGGCCATGACTCAAAATGCCAGTGTTCGAATGCCATTATAAAAATGCAGCTAATTAATACTATCTGGCATGAATGTTAATGTGGTAATAGGTTAACCTCTCAATATTCATGTCAGAAATCAATAATCATGTCAGAAATAAAGACATCATGAATATTTATTAGATGATTTTTTACATTTTATAATGGTACATGAACACTCCTTTGTGAGAATTTCAGGGAGAAGTAGACCAGTTTACTCGCAACATTATGATTGTGATTTGAAAAGATAAAAATTAAACTAAAAAAATTTGAAAAGACATTAAACTTGAATAGATAAAATTTGAATAGAAAAAAGTAAATTGACACTGAGTGAGCGCTCAAACAGGATCTTTAGAAAACTACGGGGCAAATCCATGATTACCCCTGTAAACATTTCGGATCCAACTAATACACCTTGTAAACCTGCATTTCATTAGAATCCAAACTGTTCTGATGTTCTGATCATGTTTTTGAAAAGAAATGTAAGGTAATGGAAATACGGTAACTTTTACAGACATTGTCTAATGCAGAAAATAATAATTAATGTTTTACAGGCTGAAAATGAATGAACTCCTTCCCTGTTGAATATTTATGTTTTGAAAAATGACCATACGAATATTTAGTAGCCGCAATTTTTAAAATCATTCTTAACAAGGGATTTTTTTTAACGTGGCAGAAACTGAGGAATCAGATCTATAAAATTCCATAAGCACACACAGCAGACCCTGATCAGACAGCTCCTTCAGGATTTGTCTAATCTGGGTCTACTCTGTTTGCAAAGGTGTGAAAAAGCATTTGTATGACGGGAAAAACTTAATATTCCTTTGCTCAGGAGAAAAGGTTTTTATTACTTACATAGATAGGATCATACATGAATGTGTTGCCACATTTTTCCTGATCACTCGTCCTTGAGCTCTGAATGATACCCTCAGGTTCAAGGTCATTTATGTCTATGAATGCCATGTAGGACACTGGATACTTAGCTACATACGGGGAACTCAAGGAAATATTATAACCGTTACACATAGCACAAAACACATTGGCAAAGCTGTTGTTTACAAATCCAGTATTATATGTTTGACATGCACGCTCTGTAAAGTTGTCTGGCTGTTTCCATAAGCCAGTCTCATTGCAATGGTCAATATTACATGCAAGTGCTGCAGTAGGAACTGTAGTTGGTGGGCCGAATATTAGACACATATTTGGGTAACCCAAAAGGAGAATTTCTTGCAATTGTGAGAGATAGGAATTGATGTCCATGAATTCAAATGGTAGATAAGGTGTAAACCACATGTTTGAAATAATGGAGATTGTCCAGAATGTTACATTAACCCTCCCAAGACCATGGCACATGGCACAGAACATGTTCTTGTAATTTTGGCGGTGATTAGACTTATCAGTCACTGGAATGGCATACTCATGAAAACCATCTCGCCACAGTGGATAGTAATCAGACTGACAAAGACGAGAAATTGATGAATAAGCTGAGAATCCAACTGGACACTGGGTTACGAGCAGTTTTGGCTTAGAATAAATAGAATTTTGTGATGAAACTGAAGTAAAAACGCAGCTTTTCTCATCTTCATCTCTGCTCCCAATCTCTTCAGTTGATTTTAGTTCTTCGTACAGATCAGGACAGCAGGTTCTGTTGATGAAACAGTCAGTATAACAGTGGCATGGGCCGCATGAGCCTGTAAGCTCAAATGATGTTTCATTCATCGACCTCGAAAGATTGCAGATCTGTGTGTATCCACATACATTTAGATGTATAGCAGTCATTTTTCGAACCTCTGGGTTGTTGATATATGTCAAATTATCAGAGTCAAAGCTAGTACTAGCAACACCAGTTAGAGCTAGTAGCATTGCTATAATCCAAGTACAAAAGGTATTGGCCCTCATCCTGTCAAACAGAATATATCTGTTAAATCCTTGATTTGCTGTAACTATTTTGTACTTCTGATTCATGCTTTTGAGATACCCCTCTAAACCGGACCTTGAATTTAGTATAAATATCAATCTTGGAGACAGGTGGCAGCTTAATGCAGTGTGAACGTCATGCAGAAAGCTCCTTTAGGAGCTTTTTGCATGACTTTTACCCTGCATTAAGCAGCCACCTGCCTAAAAGTATCTAAATTCTTCTCTACTAGAATTCCGGTTAAGAGGGGTTTTGCTGTACTGTTGACCAAAATATCAAACAGCTTGGACCCTAATGAGATGCCGTGATACTCAGGGTGTCAAGCTGTTTGCAAATGACAGGTCGCAATCCGCAGATTAAGAATGAACATACAGTGCTGACATTTTGCTTTCTTAATGTTCGCTCTGTAATAAAACTTGAAGTGTCAGCCGATGCAGACATCAGTCTTATATATATGATCTTAAATGACCTGTACAGTATTGGTTCTGCTTATTGCACCCCTGAACTTGGGTGAAACCATGATCTTAACCCTTTACTCCAAAGAGACACCTTTTGATGCCTTTACAAATAGAGCAGACCCATTTCAGATGGCTGCTGTAGGAGCCCTGTTATCAGGATCTGCTCTATTTGCTTACAGTATTATAAAGATCTGATTCTACAATTTCTGCCATGACCAAAAAAATTTGTTTTCATAATTATACTGTAATAGAAAACAGTGAAGTGATGTCAATTTTTCTTACATGAATTTTTTTTTATTTATTTATTTATTTATTTTTATTATTTTTTTTGGGGGGGTGGGGGGGGGGGGGGGGGTGTTACATGAAAAAAAAATAATATATATATATATATATATTATTTATTTTTAAGTTTTTTAGCTCCACTTTTTCAAAAAGTGGAGCTATTGTCATGACCCTCTCATTGGCGTCAGGGTCAGCGTTGGTTAACCTTTTTGTTAAGGTCCTTTTCTCAGAAACCATCAAAGATATTTGGTTCATATTTGGTATGTAGGTTTACTATCACAAGGGGAACCCATTTCACAAAGGTAGGTAACCCTAAAATTAATTTTGCCATAGTTATGCCCCTTTTTCGACTTAGACTTTTCATTGTTGGTTAAGTTTTATGTTCAGGTCCATGTCTCAGAAGAGATTTGGTTCATCTTTGGTATACATATTAACTATTACAAGGGGGACCCATTTCACAAGGACAGGTAACCCTAAAATTAATTTTGCTGTTGTTATCTCCCCTTTCTGACTTAGACTTCCACTACACTATCCAGCACTAAAGAAAGTGGAGCGCGCTGGGGGGGGGGGGGGTTTACATGAATATTCATGATTGGGGGGGGGGGGGAACCAGTTAAAGTGATAGTCTACTTGCAATATGTCTTAAAATGCCTTAAAAATACACGAATCATTGGTTTGTGTGCTGAAAAGAAATACATTGCAAGAAGGCCAGTCAGACACAACTAGAGGTGTCATTGATAGGAACGATATCAATATATTATCGATACTCGTCAGTCGATACAATATTGATACTGGTTTCAAAATATCGATACCAATGCAGGACAAATAAACACCTTTCCACAGGCTATATTTCTTACCGGTTGAGTCGACAACTTCTTACATACATGTACTTGCAGTAAAATTCTTCTGAAGAATCTCCACACATACTTTTATTACCACCATTTTCCAATGTTTACTCGGTGGGTTAGACCTAATTCAGCGACATTGTCTAGATATTTCCAAAATGGAACCTTTGAAACTTTTGACTGTTATTTCATGAAACAACTGATTTTAAATATAACTGTGCTTTTGACTTTTAACACTCAGATGTATGTAACTACAAATCATAAATCATGTTTGTGTATTAAGATAGATATATCGTCGATATTTTGCCAGCGATATATCGAAACACCTCTAGACACAATTTTCATGTGTTTGATATTGAAGACCCCAATGCTATTTGTCAATGTATTAGCTCTGTCTGTTGGTTGGTTGGTTGGTTTGTCTGTCACAATTTTAATGTTGGTGATAATTTTGCCGCCATTGCACATACATACTTCAAACTTGGCATGTATGTGCAACTTATGGAGGTGAATATTTGAATGATTACAGTGAAACCCCTCTAAACTGGAATTCTAATACAGGATAATTTAGATACTTTTAGGCAGGTGGCTACTCAATTTTGGGTGCATGACTTTCACCCTGCATTAAGCTACCACCTGTCTCCAAGACCGATATTTATACTAAATAAAACGTCTGGTTTAGAGGGGTTTTACTGTATATCATTAGCTTACCAATAGTAGTCAGCCTTGCTATAAAACTAGTCTTAACCCTTCGCTTGCTGTTCACGTCAATATACCTACCTGTAAATAGTGAAGACCCAGATGAGACAGCTCCTGCAGGATCTGTCTCATCAGGGTCTGCACTATTTACAAGTTGATTGTGCAACCAGTGTACTCCACAGCAGTGATTGCACAGCGAAATACTTGTACACAGTGAAGATATATGTAATTATAGAACAGGGCATGGGTAAAGAAGGAGAAATGTATCTTAAAATTCAGCAAGCGAAGGGTTAAGAGGAGAAATGAAAATTGTGATGCCCTCTTGAGGGTAACATTGTTTATATACAGTCACGCTCAAGGTGTCATTACTGATATTGACTTCCCAAGACATTTCAAGAATTAATTTGTTTCATGAAGCCAATACTGTATAAAGCTTTTAAGCCCTTAAGTGTGCTAGCATTTGCAAATGGTGTAGACCCAAATCACAAGGTTCTTAGAGGACAGGACTGTTTATTATTCAAAATCCTGTTATAAATAAAACCAATGAACTAATTAAACAATAATAAACAATTCCACTTTGAACATTCAGCATTTAAAAGGGCTAAGATTACCTGGCATTAACCCTTTCCCTGTTCTATGTTTATTCCAATTTTCAATACCTACTAAATATTCATGGACAGAATAGTTATAATGAAAGATGGAAGTTGGAACATTATAACCATTTTAGAAAGTAAAGAAACAGATCTTTCAAATTTGATTAGCAAACAGAGCAGACCCTGATCAGATGGCTCCTCTAGGAGCCATCTTATCTGGGTCTACTCAGTTTGCCAATGCTTGAAAACACGTTTATATGAAGGAAAGGGTTAAGTACTGACATCATGAATATTAATTCACTGCATTTTTATAATGGTACTATAAACAAAATAATTCTTTATTATGACAGAAACTAGAGAATCAGATCTACACTATATTAAAAGCAAACAGAGCAGACCTTGATCAGACAGCTCCGATAAGAGTCATCTGATCATAGCTTACAATAATTGCCCTTTTCAATTAATCAGAGTGAAATATGTAGTAATAAAGTATGTCTAGGATGACTTTTATTCTGGTATTATGAACTTTCTCTTTCATTTTCACTTACAATAACCCCTTCACTGCCATCACAACAGGTCTGTGATATATACAAACAATTGGGATCCAGATGAAATGCAAAGTGACTCAGCATCTTACAAGGATCCAAACTGTTTGACACTCTGTTTATCATTTAACCCTTTACTCCATGAATATTTATGCAAGAAATAATGACCTCATGAATTTCATTGTAATAATTTTTATAATAGCACTTAGACACGGGAACTTTTGGCCGTGACAGAAACTGTAGAATCATATCTATATTATTTCCTACAGGAGCCATCTGATCTGGGTCTACTATGTTTGCAAAGGCATAGAAAGGCGTATTTATGGAGTAAAGGGTTAATAAAGAAATTGAAGAAACGTCCACTCTAAAACTTGAAACAGACAAAACTACATGTCCAATAGACTACGCTGCTGGCACTAAGGTTGATAATAGAATATAACATTAACCCTTCTCTTGCTGAATTTTAAAATAAATTTCTCCTTCTTTACCCATGTCCTGTTGTATAATTACATATATCTTCACTATGTACAAGTATTTCGCTGTGCAACCACTGCTGTGGAGTTCACTGGTTGCACAATCAACTTGTAAATAGTGAAGACCCTGATGAGACAGCTCCTGCAGGAGCTGTCTCATCAGGGTCTTCACTATTTACAGGTAGGTATATTGACGTGAATAGCAAGCGAAGGGTTAAGCCTTTATTTCCTGAATATTATTGTAAGAAATAATCACTATGGATATTAATTAGCTGAATATAAAAAATTTGTAGTGACATTATGTGGCTAAAGTCAGATGCCAATAACTTAACCCTTTACTCCATAAATATGACTTTCTATGCCTTTGCAAACAGTAGATCCAATATTTTTCAGCAATGTATTAGTATTTATTTGAGTTGCATTTCGTTAATTGTTCGACATAGGCTGATGATACTTTGTTGTACATGTAGAAAAATGTTAAGTATCAATGAAAACAGTTTTATTTTGTATCATGGGTGTTTTTTGATATAAGCTCAAATTGATAATCTTCATAATAATGATTGAACCATAAAATATCATTATTAACCATAGTGGAAAGGGTTCATCAAAGAAGTGGATATTGAAATAACTACGGTGACTACGAACAGATCAGTGTAACAAACGGAGCTGTCTCATCAGGGTCTGCACTATTTACAAGTTGATTGTGCAACCAGTGCACTCCACAGCAGTGATTGCACAGCGAAATACTTGTACACAGTGAAGATATATATGTAATTATAGAACAGGGCATGGGTAAAGAAGGAGAAATGTATTTTAAAATTCAACAAGAGAAGGGTTATTATGTCCCCCAAGCAAAGTGGGGGTACATATTGCGTTTACTCCATTTCTTATTATGTCCCCCAAATGAAGTGGGGGAGGGGGGACATATTGTGTTTTCTCCATTTCTTATTACACTGGAGCTCCGTTTTACCGCGGTATCCGATATAACACGGTTGGTCTGTGTGGCCGAATTTTTTTTTGTAAATACCTTATAACATGATTGAATATCGAAATGAAACATAAAATAAACTTAGGTAAACTTATTCGCCCGCAGCAGGCTAAAGGATAAAAACAAACACAGGTCCCTACATAAACAATTGAAGCCAATCTTACATGTGAAAAACTGACAACTATCAACTCGTATATATGCCGCCATGAATGTAATACACACAGCTGATTACGGCTCGTATCATGCCAATGATGCTCTAATAGCACGGGAACCAGTAAAATCTTAACTGCATAACTTTCATTACAAATTATTTGTGTGGATATGCGCCTGTACTGAAATCTTTCACTGTCAAAGCTACTCTAATTGCATGGCGTCGGGTGTTTATGAAAAACAAACATCATTAGAAATCTATGTATTATTCTTTCTTTCGATTCTTTTTCTTCTTCTTATTCTTCTGCCTTGAACTTGTCAGACACATTTCTTGGTAAGGAATGTCTAATCCTAATGAAACATCACATGAGCTTTGCTGGTTATTTGCAGATGTGCATCCCATTTTTGGTTTCTAAAATGTTGCCATGGTAATCAAATAGTGGGCTCTGATTGGTCAACGTTTAGATATTGTTTGATTTTGCTGAAAATTGGTATGATAGGGGTATTTGGGTACCCCAAACTTAATGGCAGGTGTTTCAAATGTTTTGGTTGCCATGGTAATCTGGTGATGGCCTGTGATTGGTGAATATTTAGATATTTTGCTCATCAATACCTATTGTCCTTTTGGTTTGGAGGACATGCTGTAACGGATTCCGTTACAATTAGATCTTATTTAACTACAATTTCTGTATATTTCAGGTTCCTGTTCAATGATGCTGAAGTGAAGCAGTTTGATCCAAGTCAGATTGCTACAGAATGCTTTGGGGGAGAAATGACAGTAAGTTTTGTTGACTTAACATGTTGATTGTGGGTATATGATGGTATTATAACGGCGTATACCAAGATCAGAGGACCGTAACAGAGACTGCACTATTTCTTATTCCAACTTTGTTTCAGCAATATTTACCTTTTCATGAATAATGGACTTGGGGATTAAAAAGTGATGTACCACTCCTCTTTGAAAATTCAACATTAACTGCATTAAAACTTGATCATTACTTCAAAGTGTTAACAGCAATGGGTGAAAAGAGGTCACCTGGCACAGAGTGCTAATAGGATATGTCTTATCATCTTACATCTTCAACAAGTGTTTTACCCCCCCCTTTCCCTTATGTAAGCACATTTTGACGCATCTGCAAACAGAGTAGACCCAGATCAGATGGCTCCTACAGGAACCGTCTGATCAGGGTCTGCTCTGTTTGCTGATGGAATTTGATAGATCTGTTTCTTTACTTCTAAAATGGGTACAATGTTCGACCTTGAATATTTCATTATAACTATTTTGTCCGTGAATATTCAGTAGGTATTGCAATTTTGACTAAACAGGGAAATGGTTAAAAAAAACTTGGAACACATGTACATGTAGATGGTAACAAGTACAAGTGTACAAGCTAAGAGTCATAACTTTTGTATTACTTTATTTTGAGTTTTTCCCCTTTGTTCTTCTAATAATTACAGATAATGCAGACCCTGATCCTTCAAGTCCTCTGATCTTGGTCTACACTGTTGCAAATGCCATTACGCTCGTTTCCTGCGCTTAACCCTTTCCCTGTTCTATGTTTATTCCAAATTTCAATACCTACTGAATATTCATTCAAAAAGTAGTTATTAAGAAATATGGAAGGTACTACATTGTAGACATTTTAGAAAGCAAAGAAACAGATCTGTTAAATTCTGTAAGCAAACAGAGTAGGCCCTGATCAGACGGCTCCTCTAGGAGCCGTCTGATCTGGGTCTACTCTGTTTGCAAATGTGTGAAAACACGTTTATTTGAGGGAAAGGGTTAAAGGGCTGAAATATGGTGCCATAGATTAGGCTAGTTTTTGTGTCAATGCCGAGAGGCAAGACGTCACATAGGAATCTTTTTTCCGTCATCAGTCTGTCCGTCTGTCTGTCTATCTGTCACACTTCTCCCAGCAGGTGACACACGTGTTCCTTTGAACATTCTTCTTCATATAAGGCAATAGTAAAAAATATTCTCAGAAACTAATTGTTCCCTGAACTAAAAAGTTATAAATCTTTCACACAGCATGGTGAGCTAATGACCTTTAGTCCCAGATGAACAAATTAAGTTTGTCCTGGCCCTCCTGTTTGTTGGTGTTAAATGGTATTTATGGTTATATTCATTATATCATTCTTTCTTGTTTCAGAGCAAAACCTACGACTCAGTTACAGAGAAATTTATGGACTTCTCATTTGAAAAGGTATGAATCATTGATTCAGTATTTATTCAACCCTTTACTTTATGATTATTTATGTAAGATATAATCACATCATGAATATTAATTAGATTAATTGTTATAAAAGTGCATGGACACAGGAGCCGTCTTATCTGGGACTGCTCAGTTTGCAAATGAGTGAAAAAGCTTTTAAACCCTTCCCTCATGTCAATGTATTTTCAAGCATTTGCAAACAGAGTAGACCCAGATCAGATGGCTCCTATAGGAGTCTGCTCTGTTTGCTAATGGAATTTAAAAGATCTGTTTCTTTACTTTCTAAAATGGCTACATTGTTCCACCTTCGATATTTCATTTATGTAACCATTTTGTCCATGAATATTCAGTAGGTGCTAAAATTTGGAATAACCATAGAACAAAGTGAGGTTGACATTGTTTGTATAGCCTCCAGGACGTCTTTATCATGATGGAACATTTATCTGTATTTCAGACTAATAGCGCCTACATGCTGTTTTATGAGAAATGTCCAGCTGCCAGTAAAGAAGAACAGGACAAGATCATCGAACCCAATAAAAAGTTCAACTTTGAACTCTCGAAAGAGCTGGAGCAGGTGTGTTCAACTCTTTGCTCTTTGTCATGGAATTGATGATAACCTAGGCAATCAGTCTGGAACCATTGAGGCACTTAGTAACGCATCAGGTTCAAAACTGTTTGACACTCTGACTGCAGTTTTGAAAAGAAATGAATGAAAAACTATATTTCAGATTGTTGCAGATAACATTTTAACTAACATGCAAAAAGTTGATTGTAACCCTTTACTCGATAAATAATCATATATAAGAAATAATGTATATATGAATATGAATTATCTTAAATTTTATACTAGCGTATTAACCCTTCGCTTGCTATTCACGTCAATATACCTACCTGTAAATAGTGAAGACCCAGATGAGACAGCTCCTGCAGGAGCTGTCTCATCGGGGTCTGCACTATTTACAAGTTGATTGTACAACCAGTGCACTCCACAGTAGTGATTGCACAGCGAAATACTTGTACACAGTGAAGATATATGTAATTATACAACAGGGCATGGGTAAAGCAGGAGAAATGTATTTTAAAATTCAGCAAGAGAAGGGTTAACAAGAAAAGTTTTGACCATGGCAGCAACTGTAAGATCATATATGTATAATTCCATAAGCAAACAGAGTAGACCCTGATCAGACAGCTCCTTTAGCTGTCTGATCTGGGTGTGCTCTGTTTGCAAAGGCGTAGGAAGGTATATTTATGGAGTAAAAAGTGTTTTATAAGAAGCCAAGTTACTGAATATTTCATCTGGAACTAAACTTGTATTGTTAGCAGATTGTTTTTGGAAATGAACCAGACTTTGGTACGGACACAGACTTACAGCAAAACTTCATTTTGAATAAAATAATAGGAATACAGAGCTACAGATAAGAGTGCGTACCATAATATTAAAATCGTCATTTCTCCACCAAATCCTATACTATGACCACTCTTTAGAATTGTCTCAAGGAGACGATTCTAAAGAGTGGGTCACAGTATAGGGTTTGGTGGAGAAATAAAGGAATTATTCTCGATTTTTTTTTTCATTTACGCATCTTATCTGGAGCTCGGGGAATATGTTATTAATTGTATAAACTATACTTCATATATACATCTAGCAAACAGAGTAGACCCGGGAGATAGGAGCTGTCTAATCCATTTGAATGATTTGATTCTTGGGTAAATGTATATCTCATACTACAGTTTCTGCTATAGCCAAAACCTGTGTTCATTTGCCATGGAGTTGCTCAACAAATTGATGATAAATATAATGCATATGGATTTACATACTCTTGTTATCCTATAGCAGCTGATTGTATTGATAAGTGAAATCAGTAAAGTATCCAGGAGGGAGGACATTGTTACATTTGTAATTTTTGTTCATTTGTTGTTTTTTTCCCCAGTGGATTTGGCAGGACAACATGCAGTTTCTACAGGACAAGAACATCATAGAACATACATACTTCGAGTGAGTAAAAAAAACCTCTTTGAAATACACACCTAGTAAATTGACATGAAGGTCTTTAATATGAGGTGACTGCTTAACCCTTTCCCTCTGACATATAAACGTGTTTTCACGCATTTGCAAACAGAGTAGACCCAGATCAGACAGCTCCTAGAGGAGCCGTCTGATCAGGGTCTGCTCTGTTTGCTAACAGAATTTGATAGATCTTCTTCTTTGCTTTCTAAAATGTCTACAATGTCCCACTTTCCATATTTCTTTATAACTGTTTTGTGAATGAATATTCAGTAGGTATTGAAGTTTGGAGTAAACATAGAACAGGGAACCAGGGTTAACCCTTTCCCTGATAGAGACACCTTTTAATGACTTTGCAAACAGAGTAGACCCACATCAGATGGCTCCTGTTGGAGTTATCTGATCAGGGTCTGCTCTGTTTGCTTATGGAATTATACAGATCTGATTCTATATTTTATGCCATGACTAAAATATTTTGTGCTCATATACCATTACGAAAAATTCATCTAATTAATATTTTTGATGTCATTATCTCTCAAGCAGAAACTGTAGAATCAAAGCCATATTATTTCATAAGCAAACAGAGCAGACCCTGATCAGATGGCTCCTACAGGAGCCATCTGATCTGGGTCAACTCAGTTTGCAAAAGCATAGAAATGCAAAATTATGGTGTAACGGGTTAATGCTGAACAGTAGTAATGTGTTCTTCATTTGAAATTCCTGTCTGCAATCTTTAGTCTGTCAGTCCTGCAATAACAGAAGTTTTCATGTTGAAAATTCAGCTTAAAGTCAGTTTATAGTTTATACCCAGTAAAGTACAGTACTTTCTGTGTTAACCTTTTCCCTATTCCATATTTGTTCAAAATTTCAATACCTACTGAATATTCATGGACAAAATAGTTATAATGAAATATGGAAGGCGGAACATTGTAGCCATTTTAGAAACTAAAGAAAAACATCTGTCAAATTCCATTCTTATAGGAGCCATATGATCTGGGTCTACTCTGTTGCAAATGCATGCAAAGGCGTTTATATGGGGGCAAGGGTTTATGCAATCTGTAAACTTTAGGATACTGAGTAATTGTGTGTTTTAAACACCACGCAACGAAGTTGCACAGTTATATAGGTTTTGACCCGTCAGTCCATCTGTATGTATGTCCCGCATGTCTTGTTTGTCCAACTCCTCATACACAATGAGAGGATTTACTTCCAATTTTCACAGATAAAACAACATTGATGTGAAGCTGTATGCAAAGAAGGGTGGGAATTTTTGTTCTTCCATTTTTTAGCTCACCAGAGCACAAAGTGCTCAGGGTGAGCTTTTGTGATTGCCTGATGTCCGTCGGCGTCCGTCGTCGGGCGTCAACAATTTGAACCTTTAAAAATCTTCTCCTCTGAATCTACAGGGTTCTCAGCTTTCATCTTTGGCACATAGTATCATCTTTAGGTCCTCTACAAAATTTATATAAATTATGGCCCTGGGGTCAAAATTGGCCCCGCCCCAGGGGTGCCTTGTTTTCAATAGAAACATATAGTAAAACTTTGAAAATCTTCTCCTCTGAAACCAGAAGGCTCTCAACTTTCATATTTGGCACATAGCATCATGTTCAGGTCCTCTACAAAAGTTATATAAATTATTGCCCTGGGGTCAAAATTGGCCCCGCCCCAGGGGTGGGCAGTTTTCAATAGAAACAAATAGTGAAATCTTTGAAAATCTTCTTCTCTGAAACTTGAAGGCTCTCAGCTTTCATATTTGGCACATAGCATCATGTTCAGGTCCTTTACAAAAGTTATATAAATTATGGCCCCAGGGTCAAAATTGGCCCCGTCCTAGGGGTGGGCAGTTTTCAATAGAAACAAATAGTGAAATCTTTGAAAATCTTCTTCTCTGAAACTGGAAGGCTCTCAGCTTTCATATTTGGCACATAGCATCATGTTCAGGTCCTCTACAAAAGTTGTATAAATTATGCCCCTGAGGTCAAAATTGGCCCCGCCCCAGGGGTAGCCAGTTTTCAATAGAAACATACAGTGAAATCTTTGAAAATCATCTTCTCTGAAACTGGAAGGTTCTCAACTATCATATTTGGCACATAGCATCATGTTCAGGTCCTCTACAAAAGTTATATAAATTATGGCCCCGGGGTCAAAATTTGTCCCACCCCAGGGGTGGGCAGTTTTCAATAGAAACAAATAGTGAAATCTTTGAAAAACTTCTTCTCTGAAACTGGAAGGCTCTCAGCTTTCATATTTGGCACAGAGCATCATGTTCAGGTCGTCTACAAAAGTTATGTAAATTATGGCCTTGGGGTCAAAATTAGCCCCGCCCCAGGGGTGGGCAGTTTTCAATAGAAACAAATAGTGAAATCTTTGACAATCTTATTCTCTGAAACTGGAAGGCTCTCAGCTTTCATATTTGGCACATAGCATCATGTTCAGGTCCTCTACAAAAGTTATATAAATTATGCCCCTGGGGTCAAAATTGGCCCCGCCCCAGGGGTGGGCAGTTTTCAATAGAAACATAGTGAAAACTTTGAAAATTTTCTCGTCTGAAACTGGAAGGTTCTCAACTTTCATATTTGGCACATAACATCATGTTCAGGTCCTCTATAAAATTTATATAAATTGTGCCTCTTCGGTCAAAATTAGCCCCGCCTCAGGGCAGGCTAGTTTTATATAGAAACATATAGTGAAAACTTTGAAAATCTACTCCTCTGATTGTCTGGTGAGCGCTTCAGGGCCATTCTGGCTCTCTTGTATTAGTCATGGGAAATTTCTTTACGATATAAAATATTGTGTAAAATTTTCTTGATTTAGGGACAATATCAGGGGAGCATTGATGTCGTATGGCCATCGATTTTCTAATTTTGTTTCTTACGGTTTTCACAAATTCAGTGTCCCAATGGTTCATGGACCAGGCTGCTGATATTAACGCTTTCCTTCATATTAACGCTTTCCTTCATATAAATGCCTTTTCACGCATTTGCAAACAGAATAGCCCCATATCAGATTGCTGCTGTAGGACCTGTCTGATCAGGGTGTGCTCTATTTGCTAACTGAATTTGATAATTCTGTTTCTTTGGTTTTAGTCATAGTGTTCCGCCTTCCATATTTTATTATAACTAGTCTATTATATCCATGAATATTCCAGTATTGAAATTTGGAATAAATTTTGAAGAGGGAATGGGTTTAAAGCTAAGCATTGGTAGTGACCACCAGAGTATTACAACCTTAGTACTTTTCTTTGCAGCTTTATGTGGCAGGTATGCGCCTATATACCAACCACACTGCCGAAGACGGATCCTGTATTAGTACCACTGAAGTCTTCCCAGCTCAGCACATCTTTCGTCCTGGAAACATTCATACATGCCAAAGAAAAGGTAGGATCAACCCTTAACCCATTCCTCCATAAATACACCTTTCCACGCCTTTGCAAACAGAGTAGACCCAGATCAGACGACTCCTATAGGAGCCATCTGATCAGGGTCTGCTCTGTTTGATTATGGTACAATATAGATATGAATCTACAGTTTCTGCCATGGCCAAACTTCTCTGTGTCCTTATGCTATTTTCTCACATACCTTCCCTTATCTCCGAGTTAGAACAACGGGTTAAGATTTCCTTATCTGTAAAACACGTGTAAGATCACTTTAGAACATATGACGTCATACGTCATATATATGACGTAAAACCATGGAAACCGATGTTTACATGTTATTTAAACGGCGAAAATGCACTTTTTTGATATGTGAGAAAAAGAATCTGATGCTCGTTGTCTTTTAAGATCACATGTTCCTAAACTCACCAAGAAAATGTTATTAAGCTCGCCAAGGCTCGCTTAATGACATTTTCTAAGGCTCGTTTAGGAACATGTGATCTTAAAAGACAACTCGCAACAGATCCTCTATATAATAATTAATCTAATTAGTATTGATGTCATTATTTCTTACATGAATAAAGGGTTAACCCTCAGCAATATTTACCACTGCAAAAAAAAACCCACACAAATTGCTCAAATATGCATCTGATGCGATTTCGGCAATTTCCAATTCAATTAGGTTTTTGAGAAAATGTTAACTGAGTGTCAAACAGCTTCGATCCTGATGAGAGTCTTAAAAAGCAGGTAGTTGTTTAATGCAGGACAAAAGTAAGGAGCTTTCTGCATTACTTTTGACCTGCATTAAGCTACTACCTGCTTTACAAACCCATAATTAGACCTTTTCGATGGCCCCTTAACCCTTTCCCTCATATAAACGTGTTTTCACGCATTTGCAAACAGAGTAAACCCAGATCAGACAGCTCCTAGAGGAGCCGTCTGATCAGGGTCTGCTCTGTTTGCTTATGAAATTAGATAGATCTATTTCTTTACTTTGTAAAATGGCTACAATGTTCTACCTTCCATATTTCTTTTATAACAATTTTGGCCATGAATATTCAGTAGGTATTAAAATTTGAAATAAACATAGAACAGGGAAAGGGTTAAGACAGGTTCTACTGTATAATAGCAATATAAAACCAGATCTAATGGCTGCTGTGGGAGCCATCTATCTGGGTCTACACTGTTTGCTCTACAAGTTAGTATCAAATATTTACACTGGTGTTGATTCTTTTAGTCCTTCAAAAGAAGAATAAGTTTGGTTCCGAAAAGAACAGTTTGAGCAAGTGTACTTGAAATATGTTGACTTTAAGGAATTAAACATTTGCTTTTATGTTTTATCTCATAGCCAACTATGGTTCAGTGGATTGAGGTCCTCACTAAACAGTTCAACTCCTGTCAAGCAGCTTGTGAGGTAAGATTATTTAACCCTTTCCTTCATATAGACGCCTTTTCACGTCTTTGCAAACAGTAGACCTTTTAATGGCTTTGCAAACAGTAGACCTTTTAATGGCTTTGCAAACAGTAGACCCATGTCAGACAGCTGTCAGAACAGTCTGATCAGGGTCTACATTAAAAAATGAAACCCATGTTGCTCCTGTTCACCCAGGTGTATAAATGCCCTGGCTGCATTTTGCCCCAAATGTAAATGGCCGACTTATAACTCTGACAGTGATCAAGGGGTAAAATGTGAAAGGAGAATATGTACATAGATTCCAGACTATAAACCACAACTTTACTTTTTATGCCCCCAAAGCTAGGCTTTGGCGGCATATAGTGATCGCACCGTGCGTGTGTGTGGGTGGGGGTGTGTGTGGGTGTGTGTGGGTGTGTGTACCTTTTTTCCGGAGTATATTTCCTTTGTCACATCAGCTACGGATACCAAATTTGGTGTGTGAGTTCATCTTGGGATGGGGGAGTGTCAGTACCATTTTCATGTCACTGTGACCTTGACCTTTGACCTTGATTTAACAAAAAGCTTGTCCGGAGCATATCTCCTTTACCTTACCAGCTACAGATTCCAAATTTGGTGTGTGAGTTCATCTTGGGATGGCGGAGTGTCGCGTACCATTTCCAGGTCACTGTGACCTTGACCTTGACCTTTGACCTCGATTTTAAAAAAAGCTTATACCTTACCAGCTACAAAAAGCTTGTCCGGAGTATATCAACTATACCTTACCAGCTAAGGATTCCAAATTTGGTGTGTGAGTTCATCTTGGGATGGAGGAGTGTCGTGTACCATTTTCAGATCACTGTGACCTTGACCATGACCGATTTTACAAAAAGCTTGTCTGGAGCATATCTCCTTTACCTTACCAGCTACAGATTCCAAATTTGGTGTGTGAGTTCATCTTGGGATGGCGGAGTGCATTACCAGCTACAAAAAGCTTGTCCGGTGTATATCTCCTATTCCTTACCAGCTAAGGATTCCAAATTTGGTGTGTGAGTTCATCTTAGGATGAAGGAGTGTCGCGTACCATTTTCAGATCACTGTGACCTTGACCATGACCTTTGACCGATTTTACAAAAAGCTTGTCCGGAGCATATCTCCTTTACCTTACCAGCTACAGATTCCAAATTTGGTGTGTGAGTTCAACTTGGGATGGCGGAGTGTCGTGTACCGTTTCCAGGTCACTGTGACCTTGACCTTGGCCTTGACCTTTGACCTCGATTTTAAAAAAAGCTTATACCTTACCAGCTACAAAAAGCTTGTCCGGAGTATATCAACTATACCTTACCAGCTAAGGATTCCAAATTTGGTGTGTGAGTTCATATTGGGATGGAGGAGTATCGCGTACCATTTTCAGATCACTGTGACCTTGACCTTTGACCGATTTTACAAAAAGCTTGTCCAGAGCATATCTCCTATACCTTACCAGATACGGATTCCAAATTTGGTGTGTGAGATCACCTTGAGATGGCGGAGTGTCGAGTACCATTTTCAGGTCACTGTGACCTTGACCTTGACCTTTGACCTCGATTTTACAAAAAGCTTGTCCGGAGCATATCTCCTATACTTTACCAGCTACAGATCCAAAATTTGGTATGTGAGTTCATCTTGGGATGACGGAGTGTCGCGTATCATTTTCAGGTCACTGTGACCTTGACCTTTGACCTTGATTTTACACAAAGCTTATACCTTACCAGCTGCAAAAAGCTTGTCCGGAGTATATCTCCTATACTTTACCAGCTACAGATTCCAAATTTGGTGTGTGAGTTCATCTTGGGATGGAGGAATGTCGCGTACCATTTTCAGGTCACTGTGACCTTGACCTTGACCTTCGACCTCGATTTTACAAAAAAGATTGTCCAGAGAATATCTCCTATACCTTACCAGCTACGGATTCCAAATTTGGTGTGTGAGTTTATCTTGGGATGGCGGTGTGTCGCGTACCATTTTCAGGTCACTGTGACCTTGACCGTTGACCTAGATTTTACACAAAGCTTGTCAGGAGCATTTCTCCTATACCTTACCAGCTACGGATTCCAAATTTGGTTTGTGAGTTCATCTTGGGATGGGGGAGAGTCGTGTACCATTTTCAGATCACTGACCTTGACCTTGACCTTTGACCTCAATTTTACAGTCCGGAGCATATCTCCTATACCTTACCAGATACAAAAAGCTTGTCCAGAGCATATCTCCTATACCTTAAACGTTGACAATCAACCCAGGGTCCTTTTTATACGCCCACCTAATAAAGGTGGTCGTATATTGTCGTGGCCCTGTCCGTCCGTCCGTCCGTTCGTTCGTTCGTTCGTTCGTCCGTCAACATTTTGTTTGTCCGCTCTTTTCTGGGAAAACTATTTGACAGATATTAATGAAACTTCACACAAATGTTAAATGCATCAAGATCTGAAGCTGAGTTGATTCTGAGGTTCATTTGATTTTTCATTTCAGAGTTATGGCCCTTGTCCTTAAAAAATATGCAAATAGTTTGTCCGCTGTTTTCTGGGAAAACTATTTGAGAGATATTAATGAAACTTCACACAAATGTTTAATGCATCAAGATCTGAAGCTGAGTTGATTCTGAGGTTCATTTGATTTGTCGTTTCGGAGTTATGGCCCTTTTACTTAAAAAATAATGCAAATACATGCAAATAGTTTGTCCGCTGTTTCCTGGGAAAACTTTTTGAGAGATATTAATGAAACTTCACACAAATGTTTAATGCATCAAGATCTGAAGCTGAGTTGATTCTGAGGTTCATTTGATTTGTCGTTTTGGAATTATGGCCCTTGTCCTTAAAAATATGCAAATACTTTGTCCGCTGTTTTCTGGGAAAACAATTTGAGAGATATTAATGAAACTTCACACAAATGTTTAATGCATCAAGGTCTGAAGCTAAGTCGATTTTGAGGTTCATTTGATTTGTCGTTTTGGAGTTATGGCCCTTTTACTTAAAAAATAATGCAAATACATGCAAATAGTTTGTCCGCTGTTTTCTGGGAAAACTATTTGACAGATGTTAATGAAACTTCACACAAATGTTTAATGCCTCAAGATCTGATGCTGAGTCGATTTTGAGGTTTATTTGATTTTTCGTTTCGGAGTTATTGCCCTTTTACTTAAAAAAAATGCAAATATATGCAAATACTTTGTCCGCTGTTTTCTGGCAAAACTGTTTCACAGATATTTGTTAAACTTAATACACATGTTTAATGCATCTAGACCTAAAGCCAAGTCGAGTCTGATGATCATTTGATTAAATGTTTTGGAGTTATGGCCCTTGCACTTAAAAAAATAATGCAAATCTATGCAAATATGAGGATGGCCATAACTTTTTCATTTGAAATGATATTTACTTCAATTTTTTTATGGTTAAACCTTAATGTGAATTTTCACATATATTGCGGGGGTTTTGATATGTCATTTTATTCTAAAGTTATGGTCTTTGAACATTGTGTGTTCGTTGCTTTGTTAGTCGGTAAATTTTTAGTTTGTCTGTTGTTTTCTGGGAAAACTATTAAAATGATATAAATGAAACTTAACAACTTAACACAAATGTTTTAAGCAACAAAATTTGAAGCTGAGTTTATTTTGAGGTTCATTCAGTTTGTCTTTACAGAGTTATGGCCGTTGCACTTTACAACAATCTGCAAAAATGAGGATTAGCTGTAACTTTTTTATTTAATAAGATATTCATTTCATTTTTTAAAAAAAAAGTATCACCTTAATATGGAAATCAAGATCTGAAGCACAGATTAGAAAATGTCAACACTTATAAGGCATGTTGAATCGGAGAAAGTTTGCAAGTGGGCGTATTATGTACCGTATGCGGTACTCTTGTTAACGTTGAGAATTACTTTTTAACTAAGTTTTGACCCTTGGCTCTTTTCTTAGCTATCATAATCGTCAAAGGTTCTGTTTCTGATTTTAAGGACTGACTCCTGTGTCATTTTTAACAGCATCAAATTTCATGTTACACCTGCATAACATTGTATTGTTTTTCCGCCAAAATGCATTTCGGTGTCAAACACTTTGGGGGCATTTGTCACCCGTGACGACTCTCTTGTTATTTTACTTACTCAGCTTTGCAAACTGAAGGAGACCTGAGAATGGGTGTCTGAATATTGAGGAGTAGTTTTATTGTTGCATTTAACCCTTCCTTCATATAAACATGTTTTCACGTATTTGCAAACAGAGTAGACTCAGATCAGACAGCTCATATAGGAGCCATCTGATCAGGGTCTGTTCTCTTTGCTAATGGAATTTGAAAGATCTGTTTCTTTACTTTGTAAAATAGCTACAACGAAATTTGGAATAAACATAGAACAAGGAAAGGGTTAAACTTTAGTACTGAAATTGTGATAGTGGCATACCTTGGACAAGCTGTAACCGTAACAAGGAAGATACGAATAGTAAAACAGTATTCCAATATTTGTGAAGTTTTGTTTGTTTCAGATTATTAACCCTTCTCATTCTGAATATTCATCCACTATGAATATTGATGTATAGCTGAATCAGTGTAAAGTTAGGTCAATTGTAGCCACTGAATTACAATAGCAAATAGTACAGACCCATATGAGACAGCTCCTATAGGAGCTGTCTCATGTGGGTCTACACTATTTGCAAATGCAGATATGTAGGGGAATAGCATGAGAAGTGGAAACAAGGGATATTTGTTTCAGCACTAGAATTATACACTTTCAAAGATAAAAAACAATCTTGTAAGGCATACTTCAAGGATAATAAATGGCTGCCAGGCATGGGTACTTATTCTTTTTCTTTTTCATTTGTTAGTGGTTTCTTGACCACATGGCTGAAAATGACTGGTGGCCACAGCAGATTCTGATTAAATGCCCCAATCAGATAACACGACAGGTAAAGTAACTCTTGTATTACTTTTAGCATGATTAACCCATTACCTCATAGGCTATTTTTAGATACAACCTCTTTGAATAAATCTACCGAAAAGGAACACTAACTAGAGAAAAGGAAAATTTTAGAATTTTATAGTTTTGAAACCATTGTGATAAATAGAGCATTTGCTCCTATAGGAGCAAATACTCTATTCATCACAATGGTTTCATAAAGTGACTTTTACTGAGTCGTCAATATGAGGGAATGGGTTAACCCTTGCCCACATATAAACACTTATTCATGTTTATGAAAATAGAGTAGACCCAGATTAAAGAGTTTCTGTAGGAATCCACTGATCAATGTCTGCTCTGTTTGCTAATGAAATTATGTTAGATCTAGCTATACAGTTTCTACTAATTCCTGTGTGTGTAGGAGCTGTCTGATAAGAGTATGCTTTGTTTGCATATGAAATTATATTGATCTGATTCTTCAAATTCTGCTATGGTTAAACATTCTTTTTTAATGAATTCTGAAAATAAAATGTTAATTGATGTTCAACCATTCATTATTTCTTAATGAACATTCATCAGTTAAAGAGTTACCTATAGAGTCTATTAATTATGAATGATCTAAATTTGCTTGAGGATTTTGAATGACAAACTGTGCAGACCCATATCTGTTCTTGTTTGGGACTAAGGGTTTACACTGTTTGCAAATGCTAGTGCACTTGTTCCTGGCATTCAAAGAGTTAAGATTAGGCTGCTGCTTAACACAGAATGAAAGTAAGGCAAAGATCTCCCATACAAGCTGACTGCATCCTCTATTAAGCTACCACCTGTCTTTACCTGTCCTTTTTTTCCAAGGTTTAACTGTATTATGTGCTATGTATTTGCTGTTGATTTGTTTGCAGATGTTTCAGAGACTGCTTATCCATGTGATCAGCCAGCTGCGGCCAGCTCATGTAGACATGTATCTACTACCTTTCATAGAGAAGTAAGTCCTGTCTGTACCTCAGTAGATGTTGTAGTAGAACCTGTTTAAGGGACCATTTACTTATTAAATGTGGAGTCTAAAAATCTTAACCCTTTACTCCATAGCCTTTGCAAACAATGTAGACCCAGATTAGACAGCTCCTGTAGGATCAAAGTCTACTCTGTTTGCTTCACTCACTCACTCACTATCCGGTTTATTTGTTGATCAGGCCATCAGAATATCCGTACTTGTTAGCTCACCAGAGCACAAAGTGCTCAGGGTGAGCTTTTGTGATCGCCTGATGTCCGTCGTCCGTCGTCGTCCGTCGTCCCGCGTCAACAATTTGAACCTTTAAAAATCTTCTCCTCTGAATCTACATGGTTCTCAGCTTTCATCTTTGGTACATAGCATCACCTATAGGTCCTCTACAAAAGTTATATAAATAATGCCCCTGGGGTCAAAATTGGCCCCGCCCCAGGGGTTGAAAGTTTTCAATAGAAACATATAGTAAAATTTTGAAAATCTTCTCCTCTGAAACCAGAAGGTTCTCAGCTTTCATATTTGGCACATAGCATCATGTTCAGGTCCTCTACAAAAGTTATATAAATTATGACCCTGGGGTCAAAATTGGCCCCGCCCCAGGGGTGGGAAGTTTTCAATAGAAACAAATAGTGAAATCTTTGAAAATCTTCTCCTCTGAAACTGAAAGGCTCTCATCTTTCATATTTGGCACAGAGCATCATGATCAGGTCCTCTACAAAAGTTATATAAATTATGGCCCTGGGGTCAAAATTGGCCCCGCCCCAGGGGTGGGAAGTTTTCAATAGAAACAAATAGTGAAATCTTTGAAAATCTTCTCCTCTGAAACTGAAAGGCTCTCATCTTTCATATTTGGCACAGAGCATCATGATCAGGTCCTCTACAAAAGTTATATAAATTATGGCCCTGGGGTCAACATTGGCCCCGCCCCAGGGGTGAGCAGTTTTCAATGGAAACAAATAGTGAAATCTTTGAAAATCTTCTCATCTGAAACTGGAAGGCTCTCAGCTTACATATTTGGCACAGAACATCATGTTCAGGTCCTCTACAAAAGTTATATTAATTTTGACCCTGGGGTCAAAATTGGCCCTGCCCCAGGGGTGGGTAGTTTTCAGAATAGAAACAAATAGTGAAATCTTTGAAAATCTTCTCCTCTGAAACTGAAAGGCTCTCAGCTTTCATATTTGGCACAGATCATCATGTTCAGGTCCTCTACAAAAGATATATAAATTATGGCCCTGGGGTCAAAATTGGCCCCGCCCCAGGGGTTGGCTGTTTTCAATGGAAACAAATAGTGAAATCTTTGAAAATCTTCTCCTCTGAAACTGG
Source organism: Azorinus chamasolen (assembly GCA_963576725.1). Classification (NCBI taxonomy): domain Eukaryota; kingdom Metazoa; phylum Mollusca; class Bivalvia; order Cardiida; family Solecurtidae; genus Azorinus; species Azorinus chamasolen. The sequence continues at coordinate 96,829,343 of OY755235.1, read as the reverse complement.
AAGGCTCTCAGCTTGCATATTTGGCACATAGCATCATGTTTAGGTCCTCTACAAAAGTTATATAAATTATGGCCCTGGGGTTCAAATTGGCCCCGCCCCAGGGGTGGGAAGTTTTCAATAGAAACATATAGTGAAATCTTTGAAAATCTTCTCCACTGAAACTGGAAGGCGCCCAGCTTTCATATTTGGCACAGAGCATCATGTTCAATTCCTCTACAAAAGTTATATAAATTATGTCCCAGGGGTCAAAATTGGCCCGCCCCAGGGCCGGCTAGTTTTCTATAAAAGCATATAGTGAAAACTTTGAAAATCTTCTCCTCTGATTGTCTGGTGAGCGCTTCAGGGCCATTCTGGCCCTCTTGTTTTTAGTAGCCTTTACTCCATGAATAGTTATTTTATACTTAAATTAATTATACCATGAGTGTTAATTAGATGAAATACTATAATGGCATATGAGTACATGAATATTTGGCCATATGGAATAATAATTTCTTGTTATCATTGCAATTAAAAAAAAAGAATGATATTCATGATATCATTATATTTTGGAATATTCATGGACTACAGGAATAATGTAGGACAAATGTTTTATAGAAGATTCTTACAGGAACTCGACTTACATCCTTCATTTACATCCTTTGATCTTAACCCTTTTCCTGTTCTATATTTATTTTAAATTGCATTACCTACTGAATATTTGTGGACAAAATAGGTACAAATGTATAATGAAATATGGAAGGTGAAACATTGTAGCCACCTTAGAAACTAAAGAAATCGATCTATCAAATTCCATGAGCAAAAAGAGCAGACCCTTATCAAATGGCTGCTATAGGAGCAGTCTGATCTGGGTCTACTCTGTTTTCAAATGCATGAAAACATGTTTTTATGAAGATAAGGGTTAAACCTTTACTCCATGAATATTCGTCTTAGAAATTATGACATCATGAATACCGGTATTTATTGGTTTTAAGTCTTATAATGGCACATGAGCACAAAATCATTTTATGGTCCATACCTTGGTATGTATCTCTAAACCTGGATGTCCCACTAATAAGACCACTCAAAAGTAGTCTCATTCTGGATTTTTAAAATGAGTGGTAGCTTAATGCAGGACAAAGGTGATACAGAAAGCTCCTATAGGAGCTTTCTGTATCACTTCTGCCCTGCATCAAGCAACCATTTGCTTTTACAGTCTCGTATTTTAATAAATCATATGGTTGCTTTTGTGTTGTTTAGTTGGCAACACTTGATAAGAATTCAGACTGCATTTTGAGGTGAACCTTAAGGATTTAACATCTGACGCTGACCTCTGTTTATTTTCAGTGAGGATGGCGACATTGACATCAGCAAATTGGGCAGCAAGTCCTGTGTCACACGGTTCATCAAGAAAATGTTTACTATCGTAAGTATATTCTATAACTTGATTGTGGATGTATAGGAGTATTGCCAGTTTTACTCTGGCCTTAATCCTTTACCTGATGATCCTGCCTGGTATGCCTTAGCAAACAGAGTATACCCTGATCAGACAGCTCCTGTAGGAACTGTCTGATCAGGGTCTGTGCTGTTTGCTTAAATTATGTTACAGATCAGATTCTGCTTTTGTAGGAGCCGTCTGATCTGGGTCTACTTTGTTTGTTCTACTTTGTTTGCAAAGGCATAAGAGGGCGGTTAACCCATTCCCTCATGTTGACGCCTCTGTAAAAGCAACTTTTTGAAACCATTGTGATAAATATTTATCAAAATTGTTTCAAAACTTCAAAATTCTAAATCAATCCATTTTCTAGTAATTTGTAAATACTCTTTTTCAGTAGATTTATTCAAAGTGACAGAAATGTACCATTCTTTTAAATTAGTTGCAAACCCCCTCTCAACAAAAATCTTTATTCCAGTCAGTTTCCACTTTGCATCTATTTTAATCTTATGAAGGCTAAATATTTTGAAGTGGAGGGTTCCACTGTTATAAATAGAAGAGTCTATTCTGTATAAGAGTATTGAACTTGATAGAGGATCTTGACTGACTCTGTTGCTTTAATCAGAGGGTCATCTAGGAGCCCTCTGATCCAAGTCTAAACTTTGCAAATACCAGCTGACTCATCTCCTGCATTGAAATGATTTAACTCGAGAATTCCCAAATAGATCAGGGAATGTGTGATTGGTGAAAACTACCTGTTTAACCCTTTCACTCATATAAATGCTTTTTAACTTCTTTGCAAATAGATTAAACCAAGATCAGATGGCTTCTATAGGAGCCCTCTGATTAGGGTCTGCTTTGTTTGCTAATTAAAATATAATGAAATCCTGTGTACATATGCCATCTCTTAAACATTCATTATGTCATTATGTTTAACTGGGAAAGGGTTGAATGTACTTGTCTGAAACAAACTGGCCGATGAAAAGTTTATTCTGATATTTAGCTGGACCATGGGGTGAGGCCACACAGCAAGTACCTGATGGAATATTTTGCCTTCCTGTATGAGTTTGCTAAGATGGGGGATGAGGAGTGTATGTTCCTGATTCACACCAACTCCATCACAACCATGGTGAACTTCTACATGGGACAGAAAGCACAGGAGAACTATGTAAGTTTAACCATTTGCCTCATGGAGACATCTTTTCACAACTTTGCAAATAGAGTAGACCCAGATCGGATGGCTTCTGTAGGAGCTGTCTGATCAGGGTTTGCTCTGTTTGCTTATTAACTCTTTCCCACATGAATATTCATGTAAGAAATAATGAATATTTATTAGATTATTGTTTTCTATAACTGCACATGAACATGGGGGAATTTTGACCATTGCAGGAACTGTGCAATCACATCTATGAATTATATAAGCAAACAGAGCAGACCCTGATCAGACAGCTCCTTCAGGAGCTGTCTGATCTGGGTCTACTCTGTTTGTAAAGGGTTAAATAATATAGATCTGATTCCATAGCTTCTGTCATGGTAAAAAAATAGTTCCAGTACGAACACTCAGCTACCTGACGTCCACACAGTCATCAGTTTTTATTCATGAATATTCATGAGGTATAGGGTTAAACCAATAATAACGTTTTGCAATCTGAATGTATGTTTCTTTTATATTTTGTGTTCTACCCTCTCAGCTGGCTTTTAAAGCGGAATACAGTTGAATTTCGATATCTCGAACTTCAAGGGACTATATAATTTAGTTCGACATAAAAGAAGTTCGAGTTACAGTAAAACGGCGATAATCCGAGGAGCGATTTTCCGAGTATATGGCCTAATCCGAGGGAATTTGTATGGTCCGGACATGAAATCTATTATTTCAATACAACTATGTACCGTGTAATCCGAGTCTCGATAATCCGATTTTTCGAGCACGCTTCTCGGTCCCTTCAATCAATTGCTTCATTAAATTACCTGCCTAATCCGAGCATGCATCGCGGACACTTCGAAGTCAATTTATCACACCTCCATTGTTGATGTCTCGCGACTCAATGTGTCCCCAGTAATTAGAGGTTCCACTGTGTTAGTTTGCTACTATGTGTGAATAACACCGGGTCCAGCAGTATACACGTATGTTGGCAGTAATTGTGAGTGCATAATTGTGTATAATGCATCGATTCTTTACTTATATATAAGTGAAAACGGTAAACACCATTCACAGCCGAGACTGAAGTTTCACTGTAGTTTGCACCGTTCAACGGACCCTTCACAATAAACCCAAATTTGGTTTCAAACTATTAGACATAGAACAGTCGTAGCTTCTAACCTCATACTTATGGATTTTAGTTTGCCTAAGTTTCCATTCGTCGACATTTCATTTTAGTTTTGGATGTTTAAAAACAATATCGCTTCGCTCCCGTACTGTTTCGTGATAAGAAAAGTCAGGGCGAGTTGAATTAATTAATAATCGGAACACTCGGTGTTATTTGTCGGAAATACCCAATAAAGATTGTTTATTCTCGTAATAAGCGTTTGGTTGAACGAGACTTTTCTAAAAATACGCAAACATATCAATTTATCTTTTATGCATTCTGTAGGCAAATAACACACGTATGTGCATACACTGTACGATATATTTGACACGTTGAATCCACAAAGTATGAATTCATGGATAATCCGAGGGTAGCGGTAATCCGAGCATTTTCTCAGTTCCCGACAGTCCTCGGATTATTGCCATTTTACTGTATCTGATTTGTAATTTGAACAATTTCTCAAGTTCATAGCTTAATGCAGGTTTACAGTAATGCTGAAAGCTACTTCAGGAGCTTTCAGCATTACTGTAGAACTGTATTAAGCTGTGAAATGTGTTTCTAGATATGTAGTGATACATTTTAGAGCCATTCTGTATTGAGAGATTTTGGAAGGACCAAACTTTTAGTTTGAGTTATCCCGAAGTTCGAGTTATCCGAGTTCGAGATATTGAAGTTCAACTGCAGTTCAATTTGACACCAATTTGATAACTTTAAATTAGACTGACAAATACCGAGCTACAGATAAAGGTACGTACCCAAATAATAAATAATTTCTCCACCAAACCCTATACTGTGACCACTCTTTAGAATCTTCTCTTCACAGTATAGGGTTTGGTGGAGAAATAAAGGAGCTGTTATTGAAAATGTTTAAATTTACGCATCTTATCTGGACCTCTGCAAATGGTGGGAAATAGAACAGACCCTGATCCTTCAGGAACAATATGATCTGGGTCTGCACTATTTGCCTAAATGTGTCCGTCAGAATACCATAGTGTAATTAGAATGGCATGTTTGAATGTTCCTTAATTACTGACTACTGTAATACTCACAGGTGGAGATTCTCTCTGATGATGAGGAAGAGGAGGATGTGATCACTGTCACAGATGAGGCCTACAAGCCACTGTCTCTGGATAAAATGATCGCTCTGATTTCTTTACTGGTGGAGAAGTCTCGTAGTGCGGAGGACAATCAGCTACAGATCTCTGATAAAGACTACAACAGCATTATAGGTGGTGCCAAGGTAAACATAAAGGATACAGTGAAACCTCTTTAACCCTTTACCTAATGAATATTCATGTTAGAAATAATGACTATGCATATTCATTAGCTGAGTTTTTGTAATGGCATATGAACAAGAGAATGTTTGTTCTTGTGAGAAACTGAAAAATTAAATCTACATTATTCCATAAGCAAATAGAACAGATTCTGATCAGATAGCTCCTTCAAGATCTGTCTGCTCTGCTTGCTTATGAAATTATAATAGATTGTTATGTATATCCCTTTCCTCCATAGGCTATTTTTAGACCCAACCTTTCTGAATGAATCTACCGAAAAGGAGCATTTACTAGAGAAAAGATTTTTTAGAATTTTGTAGTTTGAAACCATTGTGATAAATAGTCATTTGCTCCTATAGGAGCAAATGCTCTATTTATCACAATGGTTTCAAGAACAGAGGCGTAGAAAGGCGTATTTATGGAGGAAAGGGTTATCTGACTCTATACAGCTTCTTTCAATGCACATTCAGTTTCAATCCAGCTAATAAATATTCATGATATCTTTATTTCTTACATGAATATTGAACACGGAAAGTGTTAAAGCAGGTGACTAATGCAGAAAGAGTTTTGCAACTAGGTTTATAGCTTTCTGCAATATGTTTGTCCTGCATTGGGTAATTACATGTCTTTAGCCTTTACTCCATAGATGCACCTTTTAATGCTTTTAAAACAGAGTAGATCCTGAACCTATAGGAGTCATCTGATCAGGGTTCGTCTGTTTATGGAATTAATTCCATATCTCATTCTGCAGTTTCTGCCATATCATAATTTGCTGTGTTCATGTACCATTTTAAAAGAAAAATTGATATTCATGATGTCATTATTTCTTACATAAATATTCATGGAGTTCAGGGATATTGAATATACATTGAGTAAAGGGATGAAGACTGAAAATTGTCCCTGTGTCTTCTGTATGTACGAGGGAAGTGGTACCTTTTTATGCCCCCACAAAGTGGTTGCATATGGGTTGCCCTTGTACATACATACATACGTACGAACGTACGCATGCACATCTAGAAGAATTTGTTTGGGCTCTTTCTTGGATAGTGTTTGTCCAATCCACACCAAACTTTACACACATGTTTGTGGCCATTATATCTTGATCAAGTTTGATAGCCATGTAAATGGGTTCAGTCATTTAGGAGTTGCGGACCTTTATTTGCAAAAATGGCGCTATGACAGGAATGTTCACCAGCATGAGTGTCGCCTGTATCCCTGAAGTCGCTAGGGCTAGACTTCACAGGAATGTTGAGCAACAAGAGTCTTTGTGCACCTGGTTTTTTTAGCTCCACTTTTTCAAAAAGTGGAGCTATTGTCATGACCCTCTCGTCGGCGTCGGCGTTGGTTAACCTTTTTGTTAAGGTCCTTTTCTCAGAAACCATCAAAGATATTTGGTTCATATTTGGTATGTATGTTTACTATCACAAGGGGAACCCATTTCACAAGGGTAGGTAACCCTAAAATTAATTTTGCCATAGTTATGTCCCTTTTTCGACTTAGAATTTTCATTGTTGGTTAAGTTTTATGTTCAGGTCCATGTCTCAGAAACTGTCAAAGATATTTGGTTCATCTTTGGTTTACATATTAACTATCACAAGGGGAACCAATTTCACAAGGGTAGGTAACCCTAAAATTAATTTTGCCATAGTTTTGCCCCTTTTTTGACTTAGAATTTTCATTGTTGGTTAAGTTTTATGTTCAGGTCCATGTCTCAGAAACTGTCAAAGATATTTGGTTCATCTCTGGTATACATATTAACTATTACAAGGGGACCCATTTCACAAGGGTAGGTTACCCTAAAATTAATTTTGCTGTTGTTATCTCCCCTTTCTGACTTAGACTTCCACTACACTATCCAGCACTAAAGAAAGTGGAGCGCGCTGTCTGCGGACAGCTCTTGTTTATTTGTCTACCCCTGATGATTGTTGAGTTATTGCCCCTGATATAACTTAAAATTAGAAAAACTTTGCACCTGGGAATTTTGAATTGTCTCCCCCTGATAACTTTGCAGTTATTACCCCTGATGACTTAAATGTAGACAAACTTTGTATGCATATCTCTGAAACTGCTAGGGCTAGAGTCACCAACATTCACAGGAATGTTGACCAGCATGAGTTGTTGTGCACCTGGGGTTTTTGAATTGTCTCCCCTGATAACTTTGGAGTTGTAATACTGATATTACAGACATTACACTTGTGTATTGGAAAGAGGATGAAGGGGGAGACATCTATTTTTGTGACAAAAAAACCCTCTAGTTAATATTCATGATGTCATTATTGCTTACATAGATATTGAACAGGTAAAGGGTTAAGACAAATGACAGATTCTGTATGTACCGTACTCTAAGTTGCATTTATTTTTGTTACAGGGTTACCCATTCTTGTTCAATCAGATCCGTGATAACATCAACTTGAGGCAGACTTGTAATCTCATCTTCAGTTTGTGTCGTTGGAATGAAGGTCTGGCTAGTGCTGTAAGTATGCATTTACTTTAATTAATCCTTTGCTTCATGATTTTTCCTGTCAGAAATTATGCCATCATGAGTATTAATTCGATGAATGTTTGTAACAGCACATTAACACAGGACATTTTGGCATTGCAGAAACTGTTACATCAGATCTATTATTCCATAAACAAATGAGCAGACTCTGATCGGACGGATTCTACAGGAGCTGTCTGATCTGGGTCTACTCTGTTTGCAAAGGGTGTTAAAAGATATATTTATTTAGGAAAGTGTTAATAAATGTTTTGATGGTGCAAGGTTTTCATTGCCTTTCTAAAATAACAGTCTGTAGGCCTTTCTGTGGTACAGGGTTTACCCATATATTTTGTGACCTTTACGAGATCTTGTATGGGCTTGCTCTAAACATGTAATAATTACTTATGTAGCAAAATATTACATTTTGAAATTATTACATTTAGTGGGCAAAAATGTGCACTTATTTGAAACTCTATGAAAATTGTTTTTTTATTGCCATTTGTGGCTAGGGATTATGAAAATACAGTTGAATCTGTCTTAAGCGACCATCAAAAAGAGGAGTAATTATAGGTCCGTAAGGTAGGTGGTAGCTTAATGCAGATCAAAAGCAATGTAGAAGGCTCCTGTAGGAGCTTTTCTGCATTACTTTTGCCCTGCATTAAGCAACCACCTGTTCTTTAAGACACCTATGTTCAGTAAATGAATGACCCCTTAAGACAGGTTCTTCTGTGCTGCTACAAAGTAACTAGAATTGATTTGGCATTTTAATGTGTCAGAAGAGATTCAGTGCTGAAGCACACTGATTTATCCAAATCTCTCATATTTCTATCAAACCCTGTCTTGTTGGTTCTTATTACTAACAAAATTGGGTAGGATGGGGGAAATATAGAAGATGGTGTATGTTAAAACGCCTCGAATTCCAGTAAAGAAGAATTTAAATACTTTTAGGCAGGTGGCTTCCTAATGCTTGGTAAAAGTCATGCAAAAAGCTCCTAGTGCAGCTTACTGCATGACTTTCACCCTGCATTAAGCTGCCACATGTCTCCCAGACTGATATTGAATGTCCAGTTTAGAAGGATTTTACTGTACTTAAATCTACTAAATACCAATATTATCTATATCTCTGAAGATTTTATTAGAATGTGGTTGTTTTTATTTCAGATTGTAAATATGATATTTGGTGCAATTAAGAAGTTGAGTCCAGAGGTAAGAACAATACTTAGAAAATAGTAATTGTGGATGAAAAAGAATTGATTTAAACCTTTACTCCATTACACTGAATGCAAAATATATCAATGATATTTTTAAATGGCATATGAATGTGGTAACGTTTAACGATGGCAGAAGCAGCAGAGTCAGATCTATATTGTTTCATAAGCAGACAAAGCAGACTGATCAGACGGCTCCGAGAGGAACCATCTGATCTGGTTCTACTCAGTTTGCAAAGGATCTAAATTGTGTCTCTGTGGAGTAAATCGTTAAATGGTTAATTTGATATTCAAGAATCAAGATATATATTGCTTATACTGGACTTTAGAAGCAAGTGATTTGCTTAGTACAGCAAATGCTCTATTAACACAATGGTTTCAAAACTAAACAATTCTAAAATATATTCTTTTCTCAAGTGAATGCATCTTTTCAGTAGATTTATTCAAAGAGAATGGGTATAAAAATAACCTATGATGTTATGGGTTAAATGAGTTTTTCTGTATTTGTCATTGTTTTTTTCCCCAGCATTCACAGCCGTTCTTTAAACTGATGTCAATGTTGGTTGAGATTATCGGAGGACCACCTGGAATGCCACAGTTTACACAATTCATACTCCAAAGGTTTTGGGAGGTAAGCTCTCATTGCCCCTTGTCTATACCATATATCAGTAGCAGTTTTGACACTTTCCTTCATATAAACACTTTTTCACGCATTTGCAAACAGAGTTGACCCAGATCAGACAGCTCCAGTAGGAGTCTTCTGGTCAAGGTCTGCTCTGTTTGCTTATGATATAATATAGATCTGATTCTTCAGTTTCTGCCTGAGCAAAAAAGCTCTGTGTTTATATGCCGTTATAAAAGTCTAATTAATAATTCATGATGTCATTATTTCTTACATGAATATTCAAACAGGGAAAGGGTTAATTCGATAATGTCCTGCTTACATACATATTTACCCGAAATGTTAGACACCAAAAACTCCCTTTTCCACAAGCTTGTAAACTGAATTCAGTTCAGCATGGTTTTAATGATTTAAAATGAAACTGATAGACTAGAAAATTATGTAGATCCAGATCAAACAGACCTTTACTGAATCTAAAAGGGTATCTCCATTCCTTTAACCCTTTCCCTCATATAAAGGTGTTTTCACGCATTTGCAAACAGAGAAGACCCAGATCAGACGGCTCCTAGAGGAGCCGTCTGATCAGGGTCTGCTCTGTTTGCTAGTGGAATTTGAAAAATTTGTTTCTTTACTTTCTAAAATGGCTACAATGTTCCACCTTCCATATTTCATTATAGCTATTTTGTTCATGAATATTCAGTAGGTATTGGAATTTGGACTAAACATAGAACAGGGAACCAGGGTTAAGTATAAGCTGTATATGGGACATATTTACATTTGGCCTAGATAAATTTAGTCCTAGATCAGGCACTACAGTAGGTATTGAAATGTAAAATAAATATAGAACATGGAAAGGGTTAACACAAATCTTTGTTTACAGCTTGCAATGTGTAATCCGGTGGTGTGTCTCGATTGGATGGCCAACCAGGTGACGAGGAACAAACTGGCCAACCACTACATGCTCAACCAGATGGATAACTGGGTGGAGAGCTATCTCATCAAGCACAATAATGCTAGGGTTCGCAACTGTGAGTGCAGCTCATGACAATTAAAATCTACAACTTATGCATTTATGCACTTCAACATCATTTAACTTTTTTATTCCTTTTTAATATGCCTTAGCAAACAGCAGAACCGGCTCAGACAGCTCCTGTTGGAGAAGAAGTCTGATCAGGGTCTTCTCCATTTGCTTATGTTTCAGAATTTATTCTTTATTGTTTGCCATGATAATAAATTTTCTAATTTTATATTTTTACTGCAATAAATAAAACTAATATTGGGCAGGATCTCGCAAGAATATTGAATAAAGAACTAAAAGGATAGAAAAAGATATAATTGATTTTGGCTAAGCCTTCATCACATGTACTATTTTTCTCTCAGCTGCTGGAGCGCTCCTGGTATCACTAGTTCCCAGCAATCATTTTCGCCAGACTTACCGTACATCCCGCAGTGTACTCAGCCCTCACAAGGAAATACCAGTAAGTGCATCGTCTGGAATGGTTGACAGTTGTTGCTATAGCATATATACTCTGCTGAACAAGTTGAGATGAGGTTTGATACAGAACTTCGTAGAGTTATGTTTGTTTGTGCTTGAAAATAAGTACCAGTATATATTTCGCTATATTGACCACTTAATTAATTCCCTCATTTAACCCATTCCCTCATATCGACGCCTTTTGACACCTATGTAAATGTCACTTTTTGAAACCATTGTGATAAATAGAGCATTTGCTCCACAGGAGCAAATGCTCTATTTATCACAATGGTTTCAATACTACACAATTCTAAATATTTCCTTGTTTCAAGTAAATGCTCTTTTTCTGTAGATTTATTGAAAGATTGGGTCTAAAAATAGCCTATGAAGGAATGGAACAAACACTTATCAAGTCTTTGTAAACAGTGTCAGATTAGACAGCTTCTGTAGGTGCTGTCTGATCAGATTTTACCTTATTTTACTTTGAAGTGAGCGATTCATGCATAAATGTTGATTAATCCTTTCCCTCATATAAATGTGTTTTGACGCATTTGCAAACAGAGTAGACCCAGATCAGACAGCTCCTATTTGTCCGATCTACAAATGCCATTTAAAAATTCAGCTGGAATCTACATGTCCATGTACAATTCTTGTATACACAGAGTGTGATTCCTTTACTCAATGTGAAGACTAAATTATACAAGCAGAAGTATGACCGTAAATGAATAGTGAACGTAATGAAAGAATCTGGATTTTAACAGGATAATGGTTTATAAGTTGGTTATCCGAGTTAATTAATATTCATGATGTTATTATATCTGACATGAATATTCATGGAGTAAAGTATTATAGTTAGCTTGATAAATTCATTAACCCATTCCTGCATATTGACGCCTTATGAAGCTTCTGTACATGTCACTTTTTGAAATCATTGTGATAAATACATGTAGAGCATTTGCTCCCATAGGAGCAAATGCTCTATTTATCACAATGGTTTCAAACTACAAAATTCTAAAAAAAAATATTTTTTCTAGTTAACGCTCCATTTCGGTAGATTTATTCAAAGTGGTTGGATCTAAAAACAGCCTATACGGGAATGGGTTAAATTGACTATTTCAGATGACAAGTGAAGCGCTGTTGACCCTACACAAGATTTATGAGCATCTACTGAGTCTTCTACAGCGGTGTCGACTGTACGTAGACCCACAGACACACGGAACCACCAAACTCATGTGCTACTTCACTGTCATGCAGTATTGTCTCATCTCCAAACAGGAGAAACTCATGGTATGTAGTTTTAATCCCTTTCTTCATATAAATGTCTTTTCACGCATTTGCAAACAGAGTAGACCCAGATCAGATGGCTCCTATAGGAGCTGTCTGATCAGGGTCTGCTCTGCTTTGCTCTGCTCCGCTAAAAGTCATATGGTGAAAAGTATTGTATTCATCTCCACATACACCACTGGAAGGAATCATGCTTCAAACTTTGACCGATGTACAGCCCTGATGTGTGAAGATGGTCATAAAGAAGAATCTTTTTGCTGCAAATGTTTTACCAGAGTTATGCAACTTGGGAAATGTTTTTGGCTGTAAAAGATATAGTGAATAATTTCATTGGTCCAACTCCTCAAACACTTTGATGGAGACATGCATCAAATTTTAACCCATTGTGGGCTGAATTATAATATTTGACTCTTCTCTCTATGAATAATAATGAAGCAAACCACCAAAACAACATTTTTTATAGCAGAATATGGTTTTTATGGTGAATAGTGCAAACCCTGATCAGAGTGCTCTTACAGGAGCCCTCTGATCTGGGTCTACACTGTTTTCAAATGTCTGATACACCTGTTTCCCTCATATAAAGGGTTAATAAACATCCTTGATAGTCTTTCATTTAGCAACAATGATGGCAGATTTAGGGGAGGGGGCATCCATTCTAGTTTTATCACGAGAGAAGGTACTGTTGGTTTATTTTAAACAATGTAGACGTAGACTAATCCACACATTTTGACACTTATCAGCATCCACAAGAGGTTTTATGCAAATTAATCTTGATCCTTACTCCATGATTTATCATGGAAGAAATAATGTATGAATATAAATTAGCTTAACATGATAATTAGGGAGAACAGTTCAGCCTAGGTAAAACTCTAGAATCAGATCTATATAATTCCATGAGCAGACCGATTAGACCCTGTTCAGTTGGCTCTTACAGGAGCCATCTGATATGCGTGTTTTCTCCTTGTAAAGGGATTAAAAACATTTCTATGGAGTGAAGGGTAATGTCTTTTTACAGGCAGATCCAGATATGATGCCAATAAGAATCCAAATTTATCGGCGCTCTGTTATTTGTACGAAAAGTAGAAAATGAAATATAAATTTGAAAATTGAAGGAAATCTTTTTCTGCTCACGAAATTTTATTCAGCAGGCCAAAGGTTATCAGTGTAAAATCTTGCTTCCCTCCTTTGTCTTGTAAGTGGTAGTTGATTTGGTCTACACTGTTTGTAATTTCTTAGGGTACTTTTCTCAAGCTACATCTTCTTTGATTACTGTGCTTTCAGTTTGGTCGCTACTTCCTTGACCTTTGGCAGTTGTTTCAACCCAAGCTGTCTGAACCCCAGATCTCCATGCATCACAACAAACAGGTAAGTGCAGTCTTGTACATCTCCACAGCTTGTGAGATATTTTGTGACAGAAATGCAATTTAGATGGTGTCATTATTTCTTACATAAATATTCAATATGAAAAGGGTAACCCTTTTCATATTGAATATTTATGTAAGAAATAATTACACCATCAATATTTATAGGCTGAATTTTTATAATGGCATATGTACACGTGAACTTTTTGGTATTTGAAGAAACTGTAGAGTTCAGTCTATCATAATAATTTATTTCACAAGCAAACAGAGCAAACTGATTTTCTATAATGTCAAATTAACAAGGAATTTTACGGTCATGAAGGAAACTGTAGAATGGGTTCTATAAAATTACATAAAAATAAGCTTATGCTTCCTGCAAAGGCATTGCTATTAGGGTTAACCCATTACCTCATAGGCTATTTTATACCCAACCTCTTTGAATGAATTACCTAGAGAAAAGGATTTTTTTTTAGAATTTTGTAGTTTTAAACCATGATGATAAATAGAGCATTTGCTCCTATAGAAGCAAATGCTCTATTTATCACAATGGTTTCAACTGGTGATATTTACAGAGGCGTAGAAAGGCGTATTTATGGAGGAAAGGATTAACCCATGACTCCATAGGGATGCCTCGAGGCACCTTTGCAAACAAAGCAGACACAGGTTAGACAGCCCCTATAGTAGCCGTCTGATCAGGGTCTGCCCTGATTGCTTATGAAATAATATAAATCTGATATTACATAAAAAATCCCTTGTTCATACTGTCATTTTAAAAATCAGTTGATTAAATATTCATGATGTCATCATTTATTACATGAATTACAGGATCGCCAGGAGTGGAGAGGAAGACTACGCTCCTCGACAGCAGACAGGCCTCACCCTTATTAAAGGATTAATCTTTTGGCCTGTATAAACTAAACAGGATGATGATGATGATATTCATGGAGTAAAAAGATCAAATATGTTCTGAGATAGATGTAAAAAGTGTATGAATAAAATATATGTAGATTGTTTTGCATTTGAAATGTTGGCAATTGGTGCTGTAGCTTTGCCTTCAATCTTATGTGCTCGTTATTGTGACTTTCAGGCATTGCTGTTGTTTTGGTACCAAGTATGCTTGGACTGTCCTGAGAATGTCAAACTCATCGTCAACAATGCTCATGTGTGCAAACACATTCCTTTCACCTACATATTGTGAGTATTCTTCCTATTTCTGCAAGAAACTGCATCATTAAGCCTGTTCCTGATATAAATACCTTTCCATGCCTTTGCAAACAGAGAATACCCAGATTAGATGGCTCTTGAAGGAGCTGTCCAATCAAGGTCTGCTCAGTGTCTACTCTGTTTGCTTTTGGAATATATAGATCTGATTTTACAGTTTGTTAGACTATGTTGATTTCTGATGGAATTACAGCAGTTTGACATGGAAAGTTTAGGTTTTCCGGCCTTATTTTCTAAAAACCCTAGCAGATATTGAAATGATATTTAGTATGTAGCTTTATTCGAATGAGTTACAGATCTAATTTGAATTTTGTCTGAATGCAGGGTGAAAGTCATGCAGAAAGCTCCTCCAGGAGCTTTCTGCATGACTTTCACCCTACATTAAGCAGCCACCTGCCTAAAAGTGTCTTAATTCTTCTCTACTAGAATTCCGATTTAGAGGGGTTTTACTGTACATGTGTTAGCCAAACATAATTCTTTATTGCTCCAGGGCTGATCATGAAGACCAGGATGTGATGATGTTTAATCGTTTGACACTGCCTGCGTATTACGGCTTGCTGAGGATGTGCTGTCAACAGTCTCGCCCGTTCACCCGCCAGCTTGCCCAGCATCAAAACATTCTTTGGGCATTCAAGAATATAACGCCTTATCCAGGCCAGTACCCCGGGGTAGGTTTATCATAGTTTTTCCTTGGTTTGAAGTGAAGTTCGTGTTGGAGAAATTTTTCATCACATATTTCATAAAAATTATTCTCAAACTTCCATTTGCAAAACAGACTGATTCTGTCTTAAAGTATCATTTGTCCATTTCTGTATAAAATAAAATAGTATTAGTGGGTCATACTATTTTATGTGGAACCAGATTGTCTGCAAATCTTTTTTTGCTCCCTGCAAGGTGAGAGGCATATAGCCTTGCCCTTGTCCATAAGTCCTTCTTGCAAATCTTGCGTGTCAAACTCCTCATACTCCAATGGGAGGATTTACTTCAAAGTTTCAGAGATGAACAATGTTGGTGTGAACATGTACTTATTAAAGAAAGGAATATTTGCTCCTACCATTTTTACCAGAGTTATGGGACTTGGAAATGGTTTTCACTGTATATAATGAATAGTCTGGTGTAACATATAGTGAAAAGTGCTTAATTAACCCTTTCCCTGTTCTGTATTTAGGCCAAATTTCAATACCTACTGCATATTCATTAACAATATAGTTATAAAGAAATATGGAAGGTGGAACTTTGTAGACATTTTAGAAAGCAAGGAAACAGATCTTATCAAATTCTATTAGCAAACAGAGTAGACCCTGATCAGACGGCTCCTCTAGGAGCCGTCTGATCTTGGTCTACTCTGTTTGCAAATGCGTGAAAACATGTCTATATGAGGGAAAGGGTTAAGAGACAATATCACCAGAGGAGCATCCGCGCCCTATGGACACAATTTTCTAGTTTAAAATAGACTCATTGTGGTAAGATTAAGTTAACCCTTTCCTTGTTAATGCCAATTTGCAATACCTACTGAATATTCATGGACAAAACAGTTATAATGAAACCATTTTAGAAACTAAAATTCCATTTGCAAACAGAGCAGACCCTAATCAGACGGCTCCATCTGGGTCTATTCTGTTTGTAGATGCATGAAAAGATGTTTTTATGAAGGAAAGAGTTAATACTTGTACTTATGATACAAGGCTTTTTGAATAGTTAGTAAAAAATATGGTAGAGTTAGATTTTAATCCTTTCCTCCATAGGCAATTTTAGATCCAACCACTGAATAAATCTACCGAAAAGGAGCATTTTCTAGAGAAAAGGAAAATGTTAGAATTTTGTAATTTGAAACCATTGTGATAAATAGAGCATTTGCTCCTATAGGAGCAAATGCTCTATTTATCACAATGGTTTTATAAAGGGACTTTTACAGAGGCGTAGAAAGGCGTATTTATGGAGGAAAGCGTTAATGTAAAAAAAATAGAAGAGTGACATTTTGAAGTTGTTGATAGTAAAGCTATTAAATATTCACACAGATTAAGTCACCATATACTCAATGTTCTGTTTGATCTGGTACTTTGAACATTTAACATTCAGAGGTTGTTATTGGGTTGATCTGTGTTCAAACCTTAAGCACTTCTTTTGTAGGCTGTAGATGAGTTGTTCAAAATGATGCGGTTGATGGCTACAAAATATCAGGACTCGGCAGACGAGGACATACTAGCAATTAAAAGCTTCAAGCGAAACACAATCCAGTTGTACCTACAGAACCTGGATGCGCGATCAGGCTGGCAGACACTCATTTGGTAAGAACTGGTTCGACCTGTAGATCCGTAGACAGTTGTACCAAAAGAGCTTTGTGCATTACCTTTGTTCTGCATTAAATGACATCCCTTTAACCCGTTACTCTATATTTATGTCGTTAAATGCCTTTGCAAACAGAGTAGACCCTGATCCTACGGGAGCCATCTGATAAGGGTCTGCTTATGTTCCCTTAACCCTTTACTCCATAAATACGCCTTTCTACGCTTTTTCAAAAGTAGACCCAGATCAGATGGATCCTACAGGAGACATTTGATCAGGTTCTGCCCTGTTTGCTTATGATATGATATAGATATGATTCTACAGTTGTTGCCATTGCCAAAACTTCCTGTGTCCATTTGTTATTATAACACATTTATCTAATTAGTATTCATGATGTCATTAATTCTTACATGAATATTTGTGGAGGAAAGGGTTATAGACTTATATAGACCTGATTTTACAGTTTCTTCCATGGCCAAAAAGTCATGTTTTCATATGCCATTATTAGTCCCCCCACCGGCCACTATAGGCTTACACTCCGTCTGTCCTTCTGTCTATGCTATTTCTCAGCAACTTCAGTATTTCCACAAAACTTTATGTGAAACTTCATAATCAAGAGTAGATATGCATAGACGATTTTTGTGTGAGTTATGGCCCTTTGTTTATTGCAATACTCTGATAAGCATATGTGTGGGATTATTAAACCATTCCCTCATTTTGACACCCTTGTAAAAGTCCTTTTTGAAACCATTGTGCTAAATAGAGCATTCTAAAATAAATCTTTTTCTCTAGCAAATGCTCATTTTCAGTAGATTTATTCAATAAGGTTAGGTCTAAAAATAGCCTATGTTGTAATGGGTTAATCACATTCAATAATGATTCTAGTTGCAAGTGTTACAGATTTAGGCAAGCCACCTCATTGTCTGTGCTATCATGTCAGAAATAAAAGATTTTATTTTAATGCCAGATGCAGGCTCTACAGTTGTACTACTGCAGCTCATTGTTGGATGTTTTTATTTTCAGTGCACTGAAGATATTAGTGGACAGTGAGAGTGATCGACTATTGGTGCTTTTCCACAAAGGTTTACAGATGATGACTGAGGTAAGACTGTTATTCCAAAATGGTGGACAATACTTAAATTACCCACTAGACACCTAATCTCCCCTCTTGACTGGTTTGTAAAACTGCATTGTTCAATTTGGTACCATTTTTAGCTCGTCTGTTTCGAAGAAAAGTCAAGCTATTGTGATCACTGGGTTGTAGTCTTCGTCCTTGTCGTTGTCATCGGCGGCATGCAAAAACTTTAATGTAGCTCATTACTTGAAAAGTATAAGAGGTATCAACATGAAACTTCATAGGTTAGTAGATCTCATTGAGGGGAAGGCCCCTACATAAGAACCATAACTCTTGGTTTCAAAATTTTGGAATTCAGTAGAACCCCTCTAATGCGACCACTTAAAAAATAACCATAACTGTCTTAATAAGCAGGTGGTTGCTCCTTTAGGAGCTTTCTGCATAACTTTTGTCCTGCATTAAGCTACCACCTGTCTCTGTCACCCAGAATTTTGTGCCTTTTTATACGCCCGTTTGAAAAAACGGGACGTATTATGGAATAGCGCTGTCTGGTTGTCTGTCCGTCTGTAACATCTCTAACTCAATTTCCGCTTGGTGGATCCTTCTCAAATTTTAACACAATGTTTATCTAGACATTCTACAGTTGCCTGCCAAGTCCCGGTTTGTTTATCCAAGGTCACACAATTGGACTTAGAATTTTCGTTTAGCAAAAAATTTAACCGGTCTGTCTGTCTGTAACATCTCTAACTCAAGTTCCGCTTGGTGGATCCTTCCCAAATTTAATCATAATGTTTATCTAGACATGCTACAGTAGCCTGCCAAGTCTCGGCTCGTTTATCCAAGGTCAAGGTCGCTTAATTGGACTTAGAATTTGCGTTTAGCATTTGCGTTAAGCAAAAATGTTAACCTCAATTTATGTGGAACAAGTCCACTTATCTACATAACACTTTGAGATAAAGCTTTGAAACTTGGAACACTTGTTCACCGTCACAACCTTCTCCTGTAGGCAAGAGTAAATAACTCTGTCAAGCATTTTGACCGAATTATGCCCCTTTTTAACTTAGAATTTTTGGTTAAGGCTTTGTTAAAGTCCATTTATTTACATAACCCTTTGAGATAAAGGTTTTAAACTTGGAACACTTGTTCACCGTCACAACCTTCACCTTTAGGCAAGAGAAAATAACTCTGTCAAGCATTTTGACCGAATTATACCCCTTTTTAACTTAGAATTTTTTGTTACGATTTTGGTTAAAGTCCACTTATTTACATAACCCTTTGAGATAAAGCTTTTAAACTTGGAGCACTTGTTCACCATCACAGCTTCACCTGTAGGCAAGAGTACATAACTCTGTCTAACATTTTGACATGATTATGACGCTTTTTAGCTTGGAATTTTTGGTTAAGGTTTTGGTTAAAGTCCACTTATTAACATAACCCTTTCAGATAAAGCTTTTAAACTTGAAACATTTGTTCACCATCAGAAGCTTCATCTGTAGGCAAGAGTAAATACAATGCAACTCTGTCAAGCATTTAGACACAATTATGGCACTTTTCAATTTAGAATTTTTGGTTAAGGTTTTTTGTTAAAGTATGCCTATTTACAACCTTGAAACTTGGTCGCAAAATTGGGCTTAGAATTTGAGTTCAGCAAATACGTTAACCCCAGTTAATGTTGAACAAGACCCCGACGGGCATATATTGTGTCCACTGGCACTCTTGTTGGTGGCTGCATTAGAGGGGTTTAACTTTAGTAGCAAACAATGTAGACCCTAACAGCTCTTTCAGTTTCTGCACTATTTAGACACCCACAAACGAAGTTTGAGAGGGGGTATATAGGAGTCAGTGTGCTGGTCGGTCGGTTGGTCTGTCTGTCCATGGCACAACCTGGCACAAATCTTGTTATGCCCCCCAGATCAGATCTTGGGGGCATATTGTTTTTGCCCTGTCTGTTTGTCTGTCTGTTTGTCTGTTTGTTTGTCAGCAACTTTAACATTGGTCATAACTTTTGAGCCAGTACAGATAGAGACTTGATATTTGGCATGCATATGTATCTCATAAAGCCGCACATTTTGAGTGGTGCCATTTCAAGGTCAAGGTCATCCTCTATGGTCAGAGGTCAAATATATGGGTCAAATCACCAACTTTAACATTGGCCATACTTTTGGACCAGTAGAGATAGAGACTTCATATTTGGCATGCTTGTGTATCTCATGAAGCTGCACATTTTGAGGGGTGACATGTCAAGGTCAAGGTCATCCTTCAGGGTCAAAGGTCAAATTGTCTTTTTTTGTCTGTAACTTTAACGCAACTTTAACATTGGTCATAACTTTTGAGCCAGTACAGATAGAGACTTGATATTTGGCATGCATATGTATCTCATAAAGCCGCACATTTTGAGGGGTGACATGTCAAGGTCATCCTTCAAGGTCAGGGGTCAAATGTATGGGTCAAATCACCAACTGTAACATTGGCCATAACGTTTGGCCCAGTAGAGATAGAGACTTGATATTTGGCATGCTTGTGTATCTCATGAAGCTGCACATTTTGAGGGGTGACATGTTAAGGTCAAGGTAATCCTTCAGGGTCAAAGGTCAAATTGTCTGTTTGTTTGTCTGTAACTTTAACATTGGTCATAACCTTTGAGCCAGTACAGCTAGTGACTTGATATTTGGCATGCATATGTATCTCATAAAGCCGCACATTTTGAGGGGTGAAATGTCAAGGTCAAGGTCATCCTTCAAGGTCAGAGGTCAAATATATGGGTCAAATCACTGACTTTAACATTGGCCATAACTTTTGGACCAGTAGAGATAGAGACTTGATATTTGGCATGCTTGTGTATCTCATGAAGCTGCACATTTCTAAGGGGTGACATGTCAAGGTCAAGGTCATTCTTCAAGGTCAAAGATCAAATTGTCTGTTTGTTTGTCTGTAACATGAGCCAGTACAGATAGAGACTTGATATTTGGCATGCATATGTATCTCATAAAGCCGCACATTTTGAGGGGTGACATGTCAAGGTCATCCTTAAAGGTCAGAGGTCAAACATATGGGTCAAATCACTGACTTTAACATTGGCCATAACTTTTGAACCAGTAAAGATAGAGACTTGATATGTTGCATGCTTGTGTATCTCATGAAGCTGCACAGTTTGAGGGGTGACATGTCAAGGTCATTTTTCAGACATATGGGTCAAATCACTGACTTTAACATTGGCCATAACTTTTGAACCAATAGAGATAGAGTCTTGATATTAGGTAGCACGTGTATCTCATGAAGCTGCACATTTTGAGGGGCAACATGTCAAGGTAAAGGTCATCTTTTAGGGTCAAAGGTCACCGACTTTAACATTGGCCATAACTTTTGAACCTGTAGATACAGACTTGACATTTGGTATGCATGTGTATCTCATGAAGCTGCACAGTTTGGGGTGACATGTCAAGGTCATCTTTCAGGGTCAAAGGTCATCGGCTTTAACATATGCCATAACTATTTGAACCAGTAGAGATACAGACTTGACATTTGGTATACATGTGTATCTCATGAAGCTGCAGTTTGGGGGTGACATGTCAAGGTCATCTTTCAGGGTCAAAGGTCATTGACTTTAACATCGGCCATAACTTTTGAACCAGTAGAGATACAGACTTGATAGTTGGTATACACGTGTTTCTCATTTGGCTGCACAGTTTGAGGGGTGACATGTCAAGGTCATCTTTGAAGGTCAAAGGTCACCAACATTAACATTGGCCATAACGTTTGAACCAGTAGATATACAGCCTTGATACTGGTATGCATGTGTATCTCATGAAGCCGCACAGTTTGAGGGGCGACATGTCAAGGTCAAGGTCATCCTTCATGGTCAAAGGTCACCAACTTTAACATTGGCCATAATTTTTGAACCAGTAGAGATACATACTTGATATTTGATATGCATTTGTACCCCATGAAGCTACACAGTTTGAGGGGTGACATGTCAAGATCAAGGTCATCCTTCAGGGTCAAATATCATATCGAGTGGGCATAGTGTTTCACAAACACATCTTGTTGGATTTGCGATCAAGGCAGCTGAACGGGGGTATTCACCTTTAGTGATAGTTCTAGTTGTCTTTGTTTTTCTGTCCGAGTAATAAGATTATTCTCAATTTAAGTACATAATAACGGAAAAATAACGGAATGAGTCCGCTCAACAATCTTGAGTTGTTTCTCATTTTGAAACATACTTTCCTGTAAAAAGAGTCGTTTTTTGCATATCAGCATACAAAATTGGTGGATTCATATCCAATACCATCTATATATTTGAGATCATTGGACTGTTACAAACTTGTAATTAAGTTGTGTTAGTTACTGAACTTAAACTTGAGAGCCTTTTTTGTGAAACTTGAATCTGGTGAGATTTCAAGATACTGAGGAATTACATCAGAATCTGGATTTTGCCAGTAAAGTGGTGGTTAATATTTAATCCTTTTAATGTTTTTACAAACAGAATAGACCTAGATCAGATGGCTCCTGTAGGAGCCATCTGATCAGGGTCTGCTCTGTTTGTTTATGGAATTATATAGATCTATTTATACACTTTCTGCCATTACCAAAAACTCTTGTGTTCATGTGTCATTATAAAAATTTAGCTAATTATGTCATTGTTGCCTACATAGATATTCATGAGGTAAAGGGTTGAATTGTATGTTACAGGCTTTTAACACCTTACATGTGATGTACCATGAGGCCACAGCATGTCATGTGACTGGGGATATTGTGGACCTTCTCTCCATGCTGTTACAGGTGCTTAAAAACGCAAGGTGCTATGTGGAACAAAAGAAAGGTATGACATTATATATTGTAAACTGTTAGCAAATTGGTTACTATGTCCCCCAAATGAAGTGGGGGGACATATTGTGTTTATTTTGTTTCTTCTTCTTACTATTGTTATTCTTTCTTCCGTTTCTTATTCTTCCGACACATTTCTTTGTAAGCAATAGTATGATCCTAATGATTTAGCTATTTTGGGGGTTTAAAATGTTGCTATGGTAACCAAATGGTGGGCTCCAATTGGTGGAAATTTAGATACTGATGAATTTTTCTGAAAATTGGTAGAATGGGGTATTTGGGTACCCCAAACTCAAGGTGAGGTGTTTCAAAGTAGTTGGTTATGTTAACGGAGTGGTGCCTCTGATTGGTCAAAATTTAGATATTAGATTCTGGGGTATAGGGGTACTCTGAACTTAATGGTAGGTGTTTCAAAAGTGTTGGTTACCATAGTAACCTGGTGATGGCCTGTGATTGGTGAAAACATCTTCTTCTCCAAAACCAGTGTTGAGAATTGAATAATATTTGATAGAAATTGTCTTCTTGTTACCCTTTACCAATATTGGTAAAATCATGTTGATAGCCACCATAGCCACCAGGACTGGAGCTAGATTCCTGACATAGCTATATGGAAAACCTTTAAAAACTGACAATCCAATTTGAATGGCATTTGGTAGGAATAGTCACCTGGTGACTCTTAAACAAAATTGCTAAAATAATTAATTATCTAAATTAAAACTTGGCTGCCAGGGCTGGGGCTAAAATTCCTTATATAACTATAGAGAAAACCTCTCAAAATCTAATTCTCCAAAACATGGAATAAAATCATACTTCAATGAAAATATCCTTACCAAAGTTAGATTTATTTGCTGTTGGCAAGGTTTTTTTGTGGACTTTTTTGCATGGAGTTTCAACTGTCTGATCTGGGTCTACCTAGTTTAAAAGGCTTTTAAAGGGATATCTGATCGTACATTGTAAAACCACAATTCACTCTGGCCTTACTTATTAATGTCAATCTCTCTAAGTAAAACATTTGTTTTAACCCTATCCTCCATAAATACGCCTTTTGAAACCATTTTGATAAATAGAGCATTTGCTCCACAGGAGCAAATGCTCTATTTATCACAATGATTTCATAACTACACAATTCTAATATATTCCTTTTCTGTAGTAAATGCTCCTTTTTTGTAGATTATTCAAAGAGGTTGGATCTAAAAATAGGCTAGCCTATGGAGGAATGGGTTAATATTAGAAAAATAAATCTGATGAACCATTTCCTTCATAGAAACAACCTTTACACCTTTGCAGACAGAGTAGACCCTGATCAGACGGCTCCTGTAGGAACTGTCTGATCAGGGTCTGTTCTGTTTGCTTATGAAATTATAATAGTAGATTTGACACTACAGTTTCTACCAGTTCAAAATAAAATCCTGTGTACATGTGCCATTATTATCCCCCACCGCATAGCGGAGGGGGGTTATAGGAATGGCCTTCGTCTGTCCGTCCGTCTGTCTGTCCGTAACAATTTCGTGTCCGCTCCATATCTCCTATACCCCTTGAAGGATTTTCAATAAACTTGCCTCAAATGTTAACCAAGTTGAGACGATGTGCAGAACATATGTGGCAGATATGTCGGCTCAAGGTCAAGGTCACATTTCAAGGTCAAGGGTTTTAACCTTCAATTTCTGTGTCCGCTCCATATCTTCTAAACCCTTTGAAGGATTTTCATAAAACTTAGTCAAATATTAAATGAATTGAGACGATGTGCAGAACCCATGCGGCAGTCATGTTGGCTCAAGTTCAAGGTCACGTTTGAAGGTCAAGTGTTCTAACCTTTAATTTCCGTTACATTTTCGTGTCCGCTCCATATCTTCTAAAGCCTTTTAAGGATTTTCATAAAAGTTTAGTTAAATGTTAGCTAAATTGAGACGATGTGCAGAACACATGTGCCAGTCATGTCGGCTCAAGGTCAAGGTCGCATTTGAAGATCAAGTGTTCTTACCTTCAATTTCCATTATAGTTTCGTTATCTCCTATACCCCTTGAAGGATTTTCAAGAAACTTGCCTCAAATGTTAACCACGTTGAGACAATGTGCAGAACATATGTGGCAGTCATGTCGGCTCAAGGTCAAGGTCACATTTGAAGGCCAAGTGATTTAATCTTCAATTTCCATTACATTTCGTGTCCGCTCCATATCTTCTAAACCATTTGAAGGATTTTCATAAAACTTGAGTCAAATATTAACCGAATTGAGATGATGTGCAGAACACGTGTGGCAGTCATGTCGGCTCAAGGTCAAGGTCACATTTGAAAGTCGTGTTCTTACCTTCAGTTTCCATTATATTTGTTTCCGCGTCCTATTTTCTTAACAACTGGAAGGTTGAATGTCAACCACGTTAAGACCCATTGTATCACCTTAAGGTCAATGTCTTAATTTAGGTGGGGGATATAGCTGTCCTTTGGACTGCCTTGTAAAAGTAATATTAACCCATTACCTCATAGGCTATTTTTAAACCCAACCTCTTTGGATAAATCTACCCGAAAAGGAGCAGTAACTGGAGAAAAGGAACATTTTAGAATTTTGTAGTTCTGAAACCATTGTGATAAATAGAGCATTTACTCCTTTAATAGGAGCAAATGCTCTATTTATCACAATGGTTTCAAAAACAGAGGCGTAGAAAGGCATATTTATGGAGAAAAGGGTTAATAAATATTCATGATGTCATCATTTCTTACATGAATATTCAACCGGGAATGGTCAAAATGATATGTCTTAATTTCAGGTGCTCAAGCAGGTGAGGTGAAGGCATGTATACATAGCTGGGAAGAGCGCATGCCAATGGTGAAGAAGCTCTTAACACTTTTGAATTCCTACACTCCACCAGAGGTCAGGATTGTCAGCATAGGTGAGTAAGCTGCAGTCATTCTTAACCCTTTCACCGCAGTAGTCGCATAAATGCACCACGACAAATAGTGCAGTCCCAGATCAAACGCCGCCTTTTCAAGGTGGCGTCTGATCAGGGACTTCACTATTTGTCTCAATTTCTATTTCTATATCTGTGCTTTATTCCTTTGAAATTTGCACTTAATTATCTCATTTCCTTATTTTACTGAACGATTTAACAAACTTGGATTGCAGACGACAATTAAAACTTTGGCGCCGAAAGGGTTAAGCTTGAGCATGCTCATTAAGATCTATAATTAGTCCAAATTTCAATACTACTGAATATTCATGGACAAAACAGTAACTTGGCGTTTTATCAGGATCCAAGCTGTTTGACACCCAATCAGAGCTTTAATGAATCAAAAGTAATTGAAAAGGGTAACAAATTAGCGGACATAATTTTATCAACATTCAAGGCCTGAAGGGTTAAGGTTCATCAAGGTTGGTTATATAGGCACAGGCAGTTGTTAGGGCCCTACACCTTGTGTAAAGTAATCTACCTGTCAGTCAGTCAGTCTGTCAGTCAGTCCCTTCCTCCGTTATGATGTCTGGGTTTTTTTTCCACTCTCTATTGCAAACTTGCTGAAAATGTGTGTAGGTATGAAATCTTGATCAAGTTTGCTAACCAGCTGAATTGCCTCAGACTTTTGAAGTTTTCAGGATATAACATCAGAGTCCATTAAATCAGCCTTATGTCCACTGTCTAATGTGGGCAGTTTCTATCTGATTGTCACCAAACTTGTTGAAAATTTTGATGGTAATAATATCTGGGCCAAGTTCGATTATCAGCCATATCGATCTAGACACTCCTGGATTATGGCCATGGAATAACAAAATATCAGCCTTGTCTGCTCTCTAACTTGAGCAGTTTATACTGGCTGCAATAGGAAACAACTGGCTGCAACAGGAAACAACTGGCTGCAGTAACAATTGAAAGTATTTGACACAGCTAGAAATTAAGCACTGCAATGCTCAACCCATTCCCGCATAGGCTATTTTTAGATCTTTGAATAAATCTACCAAAAAGGATAATTTACTAGAGAAAAGGAAATTTTCAGAATTGTGTAGTTTTGAAACAATTGTGATAAATAGAGCATTTGCTCCTATGTAGCAAATGCTCTATGTATCACAATGGTTTCACAAAGTGACTTTTACAGAGGCATCAAAATGTGTCCATATGCAGGAATGAATTAATAACAGAATCTGCATAATTATTGGCTATGCAATTTCCCCTCTGGTGCATTAGCCTGACTTGGTAAGTGTTGTGGTGAAATTTGGTACGTACAGTAGAGTCTCACTAATTTGACCATTCAACAGAAGTCTAATTCTAGATCTTTAAAACAGGTGGTAGCTTAACTCTTTAGGCGCCAAATTTCTAATAGTCATCTGCAATCCAAGTTTGTTAAACCACTCAGTAGAATAAGGAAATGAGATATATGAATGCAAATGTCAAAGGAATAGAGCACGGGTATAGAAATAGAGAATGAAACAAAAAGTGAAGTCCCTGATCAGTCTGATCTGGGACTGCACTATTTGTCGTGGTGCATTTATGCGACATTGGCGGTGAAAGGGTTAATGCAGGACAAAAGTTATGCAGGAGATTTCTGCATTTTTGCCCTGCATTAAGCTACCACCTGCTTGTACACACTATGTTAACCTTATACTCCATGAATATTCAAAAAAGAAATGATGGCATCATGAATATTAAGTAGATTAATTTTTAAAATGGCATATAAACACAAGAATTTTTTGCCAAAGTAGAAACTCGATAATCAGATCTATATTATTCCATAAGCAAACAGAGCAGACCCTGATCAGAAGGCTCCTATAGGAGCCGTCTGATCTGGGTCTACTCTATTTGCAAAGAGGTTGAAAGGGGTATTATGGAATAAAGGGTTGGTGTTTAGCTAAACTCTGCTGTATTAGCAAACCATGGAACAATGTAAAGCAGAACATACATGTATCTGGAACTTCAGATTGGTGGAATCATTCAGTGTGTAAATAATTATTAATCAGACTGAGAATGTTATTTTGCCAACACTAACAAATGGTTGCATTAGAAAAAACTTCAATTATGTCTTGTTCAGCTGACCCCTTCCCTCATGTTTACAACTTTTGGCACCTTTGCAAATATAGTAGACTCAGATTATATGGCTCCTGTAGGAGACTTTTGATCAGGGTCTACACTGTTTGTTTAGGAAATAATGTAAATTTGAGTCTAGAGTTTCTTTGAAAGCCAATAAATATTCATGATTTCGTAATTTCTTACATGAATATTCATGAGGGAATAAAACTCAATGGGTTAAAAAGCATTATGAAACTTTCAGACTAATGTTTTGATTGACAAATTATGTTTTCAAATGTACACGTAGACCTGATGTATGATCACAAATTATGTTTTCTAATGTACATGTAGACCTCATGTATGATCACAAGTTATGTTTTCAAATGTACACATAGACCTCATGTATGATCAAATTGTTTTAACAGATCTGTTGAAGGAGTTGATCCTTAACTACCAGAGTGAGTGTATAAATGTGATGGTCCCCATCCTAACCAATGCTCATCGCTCTTACCAAGATGGGAACCTACCCAGTAAGTACTGATATTAATTTACACATTTTACGCCTATACTAATTGTCTACATAGAAATTGTTCTCCTTCAGCTATAATAAAGCCATTTTAACCCTTTCCTCCATAAATACACCTTTCTACGCCTCTGTAAAAGCAATTTTTTGAAACCATTGTGATAAATAGAGCATTTGCTCACAATGGTTTCAAAACTACAAAATTCTACACAAAACTACACAATTCTAGCATTTTCCTTTTCTGTAGTAAATTCTCATTTTCAGTAAATTTATTCGAAGAGGTTAGATATAAAAAAAACAAGAGATGTTTGTAAAACATGTATACCCCCCCCAGACCCCCTGACCTTTGATCTAGTGACCTCAACTACAGAGGTCATCTAGCGGTCATGACTAATCACCACAGCAACTTTGAAGATCCTAAGCCAAACCACTGATCATTTATTGATCTGAAAACATTTCACAAGTTAAGGTCATGGTGACCTTGACCTTTGACCTAGCGACCTCAACAACTATAGGGGTCATCTAGTGGTCACGACCAACTACCACAGCAAGTTTGAAGGTCCCGAACCAAACCATTGAGCAGTTATTATATGGAAACCATTTCATTAGTTAAGGTCATGACCTTGACCTTTGAACTAGTGACCTCAAAATAAATAGGGGTCATCTAGTTGTCATGACCATTGACCAATCACCACAGCAAATTTGAAGATCCTAAGCCAAACCCTTGAGCAGTTATTGATCGTAAACCATTTCACCAGTTAAGGTCATGGTGACCTTGACCTTTGACCTAGTGACCTCAAAAACAACAGGGCTCATCTAGTTGTCATGACCAACCACCTAAGCAAATTTGAAGATCCTAAGCCAAACCCTTGAGCAGTTATTGATCAGAAACCATTTTACCAGTTAAGGTCATGGTGACCTTGACCTTTGACCTAGTGACCTCAAAACCAATATGGGTCATCCGGTTGTCATGGCAAACTACCGCAGCAAGTTATAAGATTCTAAGCCAAACCCTTGAGCAGTTATTGATCAGAAACCATTTTATCAGTTAAGGTCATGGTGACCTTGACCTTTGACCTAGTGACCTCAAAAACAATAGGGGTCATCCAGTGGTCATGGCCAACCATCACAGCAAGTTTGAAGATTCTAAGCCAAACCCTTGAGCAGTTATTGATCAGAAACCATTTTACCAGTTTAGGTCATGGTGACCTTGACCTTTGACCTAGTGACTTCAAAAACAACAGGGCTCATCTAATTGTCATGACCATCAACCTAAGCAAATTTTAAGATCCTAAGTCAAACCCTTGAGCAGTTATTGATCAGAAACCATTTTATCAGTAAAGGTCATGGTGACCTTGACCTTGGACCTAGTGACCTCAAAAACAATTAGGGTCATCCAGTTGTCATGGCCAACTACCACAGCAAGTTTGAAGATTCTAAGCTAAACCCTTGAGCAGTTATTGATCAGAAACCATTTAACCAGTTAAGGTCATGGTGACCTTGACCTTTGACCTAGTGACCTCAAAAACACTAGGGGTCATCTAGTGGTCATGACCAACCACCACAGCAAGTTTGAAGATCCAAAGCCAAATCCTTGAGCAGTTATTGATCGGAAACTATTTCAACATTTTAGGTCATGGTGACCTTGACCTTTGACCTAGTGACCTCAAAAACAATAGGGGTCATCTAGTGGTCATGGCCAACTACCACAGCAAGTTTGAAGATTCTAAGCTAAACCCTTGAGCAGTTATTGATCAGAAACCATTTCACTAGTTAAGGTCATGGTGACCTTGACCTTTGACCTAGTGACCTCAAAAACAATAGGGGTTATCCAGTGGTCATGGCCAACTACCACAGCAAGTTTGAAGATTCTAAGCTAAACCCTTGAGCAGTTATTGATCGGAAACCATTTAACCAGTTAAGGTCATGGTGACCTTGACCTTTGACCTAGTGACCTCAAAAACACTAGGGGTCATCTAGTGGTCATGACCAACCACCACAGCAAGTTTGAAGATCCAAAGCCAAACCCTTGAGCAGTTATTGATCGGAAACTATTTCAACATTTTAGGTCATGGTGACCTTGACCTTTGACCTAGTGACCTCAAAAACAATAGGGGTCATCTACTTGTCATGACCAACCACCACAGCAAGTTTGAAGTTTCTATGCCAAGTCGTTTATTAGTTATCATTCGGAAACCATCGATCTACCGACCGACCGACCGACCGACCGACCGACCGACCGACCGACAGACCGACCGACCGACCGACCGACATGTGCAAAGCAATATACCCCCATTTTTTCAAAAGGGGGGTATAAAAATAGCCTATGGGGGAATGGGATAAATGGCTTCAGCTATAACAAATTTGCACATTTTGCAAACAGAAGACCCAGATCAGACAGCTCCTGTCAGAGATCTGGGTCCAAGGTTATAAAACCTCTGAGTCAGAGTCTGAGATAATTCTCAAGTATCTGATTGGTCAGATTCTGAGCATGCTCAGAATCTGACCAATCAGATGCTTGAGAATGATCTCGGACTCGAGCAAAACATTTTATAACCTCGGGACCTGATTCTTCAGTTTCTACCAATACCAATACCAACAAATCCTGTGAACGTAAGCCATTATAAACTTTCAGCTATTAGATATTCATGATGTCTTTATTTCTTACATGATTATTAACCCTTTACTCCATGAATATTCATGTTAGAAATAATGCCATCATGAATATTAATGAAACTAATTGTTATGATAGCATCTTGACACATGCATTTTTAGTCATGACAGAAACTATAGGATCATATCTATATTATATCATAAGCAAACAGAGCAGACCCTGATTAGGTGGTCTGCTCTGTTTGCTTATTATATACTATAGAACTGAATGTACAGTTTCTGGCATGTTCATAGTGCCATAACAAAAACCTAGTAAATTAATATTCATGATGTCATTATTTCGTACATGAATATTCATGGAGTAAAGGGTTGGTTAACATGTGCAAAACTTGTTTGCTATCACACAAGGCTAATAACATTTACAGTATAACAATAAATGGCAGTTTGGTTATTCAGTGCCCCATGAACAATTGAGCTATCCTGTATAAAAGGATTGGGGGAATTGCTCGTCATTTCATGATGGAGGTGGTATCAGATATATAAACATCACCTTTACTGTGTGTCTGTGTAAAATATTTACCTTTTACAGTAGAACCTGTCTTGACCCTTTCCCTCATGTAAACGCCTTTTCACGCATTTGCAAACAGAGAAGACCCAGATCAGAAATCTGGAATAGAGAAAGGGTTAAGCGGTCATCAAAAAGAGGTCTAATTATGGGCTGGTGGTCGAATTAATGCAGGTGGTAGCTTATTGCAGGTCAAAAGTATGCTTTGTGCATTACGTTTATCCTGCATTAACCCTTTCCCTCATATTGACGACTCTGTAAATGTCACTTTGTGAAACCATTGTGATAAATAGAGCATTTGCTCCTGTAGGAGCAAATGCTCTATTTATCACAATGGTTTCAAACTACAAAATTCTAAGTTTCCTTTTCTCTAGTTAATGCTCCTTTTCGGTAGATTTATTCAAAGTGGGTGGATCTAAAAATAGCCTATGAGGGAATGAGTTAAGCAGCCACCTGCTTTTTAAGACTCCTATGTTCAATCAATGTATGGTCACTTAGGAAAGGTTCTTCTGTATTTCTTGATGTATGTGTCTGTTTTTGGTATTTTATTAAAAGAACAAGTAAATACATGTGTAGCACATGTAAACCCTTGATAAGCTTGACCTAGCTGTCATTTGGATCCTGATGAGAGATGGAGTTACTGTGTCTCATTAACCAATGACCTCATAGGCTATTTTTAGATACAACCCCTGAATAAATCTACCGAAAAGGTGCATTAACTAGAGAAAAGGAAATTTTTTAGAATTTTGTAGTTCGAAACCATTGTGATAAATAGAGCATGCTCTATTTATCACAATGGTTCCACAAAGTGACTTATTACAGTTGTCAATATGAGGGAATGGGTTAAGACCCAAACTGTTTGCAACTTTGTCATTGGTTTCTCAACAGCTTGAACAAGCCAGAAGTAAGTACTTTTAAAAGCATGTATGGGTTAACATTTATGATTAATTTCCATTTCAGTAGGAAATGGTCCTTACTTCCCACGGAGAGGACAGAAACCAATAGGACCAAAGTCCAACATCCGACCACCAAGACCCCATTTCAGCATGATGTTACACTCTAGTCAGATTGAAGCAACGAAGGTTAGAGGCAGTTTTATAACAGTTTTATAACAATCTGAAAGTGGTAGAAAACCTTATTATGCCCCCACATAGTGGTGGCAAATAGGGTTGCCCTTGTCCCTCCATCTGTCCGTACGTCCGTACGCACATCTAGAATTTGTCCGGACTTCTTCTTGGAAAGTATGTCCAATCCACACCAAACTTTACACACATGTTTGTGGCCATTATATCTTGGTCAAGTTCGATGGCAATGTAAATCGCTTCAGTCATTTAGGAGTTGCAGCCCTTTATTTGTAAAAATGGCTTTTAAATGGCCCTTACTTTCTGTGACAAGTCTGAAGTGGGGGCATCTGTGTCCTATGGACACATTTCTAGTTAGCTCGTCTGTTTTGAAGAAATCACGAGCTATTGTCATAACCCCGGCGTCCACGTCATCGTCTTTGTTGTCATCGTCGTCGTCCGAAATCTTAACATTGACCATAACTTCTTCAATTATTTACAACCTTCATTTTTGGTATGCATGTTCATCTTGACAATGATGACAGACGAGCGTTCGCACCCGCTTTTGGTGCTCTTGTTTTTTATTACTATCACACAGGGGTTGAACATTTTGAAATTTGTCACTCGTCATGCATAATAGAGAATGAAGGCAAACCAAAAGACTCACTTGTCCTGCAATATAGACAAAGTAGGGAAAGCATGCAAGTGGAATTTTCTACCCCTGTCACAGTAACTGTTTTATTCATCATTCTGTCATGTATCTTTCAGGCCATGTATTGAGAAATATTAACCTGTAAAAACTTATTTACTTCTGATTTCAGGGTGTGGATGAATCTTATGACATGGCCCTTCAAGATTTCTTCATATCATATCACTCTATGGTTGATCTCATGTGCCGAGTGGCAGTTAATCAACAAATTCTTACTGAACCCATCATTAATTTAAGTAAGTATCCTTTACAAATAACCTCCCCATTAACCCTTATTTTAAAACATTATTAACCCTTTTCCTCCATAGGCTATTTTTAGACCCGACCTCTTTGAATGAATCTACCCAAAAGGAGCATTTACAAGAGAAAAGTAAAATTTTAGAATTTTGTAGTTTGAAACCATTATGATAAATAGAGCATTTGCTCCTATAGGAGCAAATGCTCTATTAATCACAATGGTTTCAAGAAGTGGTTATTACAGAGGCGTAGAAAGGCGTATTTATGAAGGAAAGGGTTAAAAAAGGAAATTTTGACTGTGGTTGAGTGTTGAATCAAATCTATATGATTCCATAAGCAAACAGTAGACCCTGATCCTGTAGGACCCAACTGATCAGGGTCTGCTCTGTTTGCATATGATGTAATGTAGGTATGATTCTACAGTTTCTACCATGGTCAAGAATTCCGGTTTCAATGTGCTATTATAAAAAAAAAATATAATTCATATTCATGATGTCATTATTTCTTTACATAAATATTCATGGAGGAAAAGGGTTAAACTCTGATAATTTGTTTCATTTTTTACTTCCAATTTATTTAACCCATTACCTTATAGGCTATGTTTAGATACAACCTCTTTGAATAAATCTACCCAAAAGGAGCATTTACTAGAGGAAAGGAAAATTTTTGAATTTTGTAGTTTGAAACCATTGTGATAAATAGAGAATTTGCTCCTATAGGAGCAAATGCTCTATTTATCACAATGGTTTCAAGAAGTTTCAAGAAGTGGTTATTACAGAGGCGTAGAAAGGCGTATTTATGAAGGAAAGGGTTAAACTTTTTTGAGAAACTGTTGAATGTTTTAACCCTTTACTCCATGAATACGCCTTCTACACCTTTGCAAACAGAGTAGACCCAGATTAGATGGCTCCTATAGGAGCCATCTGATCAGGGTCTGCTCATTTTGCTTATGATATAATATAGGTATGATCTTACAGTTTTTTGTCATGGTCAAAACTTCCTGTGTCCATGTGCTATTTCAACAGATAATTTAATTAATATTCATAACATTATATTTTACATGAATATTCATGGCATAAAGGGTTAAATTAATGGTACCGGTATTCATAATCTTTATACATTATGTTTTAGATAAAGATATTCATAAATGCATTATGATTTAGATGAATGGTTCTGGTATTTATAATCCTTAC
Organism: Azorinus chamasolen; assembly: GCA_963576725.1. NCBI lineage: Eukaryota > Metazoa > Mollusca > Bivalvia > Cardiida > Solecurtidae > Azorinus > Azorinus chamasolen. The sequence continues at coordinate 96,794,628 of OY755235.1, read as the reverse complement.
ACATCATGTTTTTATAAGCCTTACACATCATGTTTTTGATAAATGTATTAATAGGTCCATTGTGATTTAGATTGATAGTACAGTAAAACCCCTGTAAACTGGAATTTTAGTATAGAAGAATTAAGATATTTTTAGGCAGGTGACTAATTCAGTGTGAAAGTCATGCAGAAAGCTCCTAGAGGAGCTTTCTGCATGACTCTCACCCTGCATTAAGATGCCACATGTCTCAAAGACTGCTATTTGTACTAAATTTAATGTCCAGTTTAGAGGTTTTTTTTACTGTACTTACATTTATAATCGTTATGCATCATGTTTGTTTTGATAAATAGTGCTGATATTCATAATCCGTATGTTTTTCAGGTGCAATGGTAGCCTATGAAGGAGTGCCCCTACATTCCCCATATTTTGCCAAGCTTTGGTATGAGATATATCACACAGAGGTAGGCCAATATGAAATTGCTTCATCATCCTGACTTTTTATGCATTTGCAAAAGGAGTAGACCCAGGTCAGGCAGCTGTAGAAGCTGTTTGATAAGAGTCTGCTCTATTTGCTTATAATAAAAAATATATGTTACTGTCAGATCTAATGCTCTACTGTTTCTATGGCAATAGTTTTCCTTTTTATGTCTCTTTCACTACCAGGGTGGCACTTAGGGTTTTGTCATGCTTTTTGCAGCATATTTTAGAGTTCAGGTGACACACATTTTTTCCCCCCAATACTCAGGTTTATATTTTTATACAATAATTAACCCTTTCCTCCATAAATATGCCTTTCTACGCCTCTGTAAAAGTCACTTAATGAAACCATTGTGATAAATAGAGCATTTGCTCCTATAGGAGCAAATGCTCTATTTATCACATTGGTTTCAAATTACAAAATTCTAAAAATTTCTGTAGATTGATTCAAAGAGGTTGTGTCTAAAACTAGACTATGGAGGATAGGGTTAAATGAATTGATATGCATTGTTGGCTAGAGTCTTATTTCAATATTCATGAAATCTGTTGGTGTTTCTTGTTCATGCTGACATTTATTGCCCCTTGATTATTCAAAAATTCACATTCTCTAGTTGTTTTAGCTTGTCTGTTTTTCGAGCCAACTGATCTGGGTCTACTCTGTTTGCAAATGTGTGAAAAGGCGTTTATACGAAGGAATGGGTTAAGGTCACTTTAGTTGGACTCTACATCCCTGCTGTTTGTGGATACAAAGTATGGACTGTAGTATCTTTCAGAACGACAGTTCTTTAGATCTTACCAGTACTGACTCTTTGGTCATGGGTTGTTTCTTTGCAGGTTGACAAAAACTTCATTAAGATCCTGTGTGGCAGCAGTCACTTCATAGACTACGTAGATGCAGTATTACTGGATGAGAGACTGTCTCTGAACAACCAAAATATCTACCAGTTCTTCTGTAACTTCTTCCCAAAGGTGAGATAATTCACTTGTAGAATTGGTGATAAGTTTAACCCTTTACTCCATGAATATTCATGTAAGAAATGATAACATCATGAATATTAATTAGATTAATTTTTAGCTTGTCTGTTTCAAAGAAAAGCAAAGCTATTGTGATCACTGGGTCGTAGGCATTGGCGTTGTGGTCGTTGTCGTGCAAAAACTTTTATGTAGCTCATTACTTGAAAAGAGGTATCAACACAAAACTAATTAGGTTAGTAGTTCTCATTGAGGGGAAGGCCCCTACATAAGCACCATAACTCTTGATTTCAAAATTTTGGAGTTATGTCCCTTTATTTTTTTCCAAAGTTTTTAATTAGCTGGACAAGCACCAAATTAGACGAGTGTTGGCGCCGCACGCAGCTCTTGTTAAAATGGCATATTAGCACATGAATTTTTTTTGCTAAGGTAGAAACTATGGAAACAGATTTATGATACCTGATAAGAGCAGACCCTGATCAAAAGAGCAGACCCTGATCAGATGGCTCCTATATGAGCCGTCTGATCTTGGTCTGTTCTGTTTACAAAGGGGTAGAAAGGCGTGTTAATGGAGGAAAGGGTTAAATGAAAAAAAAATCTCATTAATTTAACACCTGGAAGTTTGTATGAATCATGCTCTAGTAAATTTAATCCTTTTATATTGAATGGAGTGGAGTCTGTCGTTATACATTGATGGGTCGTTCCACTTTCAGTATTCAGTGATCAGTATGTTACTATTTCTTTTACATTCTAGGTATACCAACAAGTTCTTAGTGACCAAGGCAGACCATTGCTGGATTCATTGGTCGCCTCCATCACAGCTGAGAAGTCTGCGATAGAAAATGTGAAGTCAGAGCGAGAGTTTGCCTCCATTTTCTACAGAATATCTGGGGTAAGAAGTTTTGTCAATAGTTTAACCCTTTCCCTCATATAAAGGCCTTTTCACGCATTTGCAAACAGAGTAGCCCAGGATCAGATTGCTCCTATAGGAGCTGTCTGATCAGGGTCTTCTTGCAGCTGGCTTGCAGTAGGTTGGTGGTTCTACTTGGATGTTCTGTGTACAATTTGTTCCGTGCATGGAAGAACCTCTGGGTCTTCCTCCACCTGAAATTAGCTGGAAATACTGTTTAAAAGGATGTAAAATCCGATAAAAGAAAACAAACAGGGTTTGCTCTGTTTGCTTATGACATGATATAAGTCTGATTCTACAGTTTTTGACAGAGCAAAAAAAAATCCCTGAAAATTTTACGGTATAAACATTCAACTTGTAAATTATAATGTCATTGGTTTCTTACATGAATGCCGTACAGGGAAAGGGTTAATTCTCTCCACGAATATTAATTTAAGAATTTATTACTGCATAAATAGATCATCATGATTAACCCATTTGCTCCCACGATCCTGTATATGGGATGTAGGCAAACAGTGTAGACTCAGATCAGACGCCTACACTGATCAGAGTCTACACTGTTTGCTGATAGGAAATTCAATATAAAACAAAACAAAAATGAAATTTTAGACCAGACATCCCTTAGATAAAAGATAGACTTATCCAATTTACAAGCATGGAAGAATCCACTTGGAGCAAATGGGTTAAACATTAACAAGGAAATTGTTAGCTATTACAGGCAGAATCAGCTCTATGATATACTATTTCAAAAGCAACAAGGAGCAGACTCTGATCAGGCAGCTCCTAGATTAATTGTCTGATCTGGGTCTACTCTATTTTCAAAGGTGCCAAAAGTTGTCTATATGAAGGAAAGGGTTAATGATTTAGATTTTCCTTTTAGAGACTTACATGAATTATCTGCAGTTGAGGATAGGTTTTCTATTTAAAAGCAGTGCCTAATGGGATTTAGTTTAAACATCTTACTATTCAGCTCATTTTTAGTTTTATTAGCCTCAGAAATTACAGGAAGCAGTGCACAAATTAGCTTATGATATAATTTAGATATGATTCTACAGTTTCTGCCATAGCCAAAAATTCCTGTGTCAATGTATTATCAACTCATCTGTTTCGAAGAAAAGTCGAGCAATTGTGATCACTGGGTCGTAGGCGTTGGTGTTGTCGTCATTGTCGTTCAAAAACTTTAATGTAGCTCATTACTCGAAAAGTATAGGCCCCTAGGGAAGGCCCCTTCATAAGAACCATAACTCTTGATTTCAGAATTTTGGATTAATGGCCCTTTATATTTTTCAAAAATGTTTAATTTAGCTGGACAAGCACCAAATCAGATGAGCGTTGGCGCCGCACACGGCTCTTGTTATAAAAATTATCCTAATTAATATTCATGATGTCATTATTTCTTACATGAATATTCATGAAGGAAAGGGTTAAGTGTTTTGCTATGTGAGGAAATATTTACTCTTACAGGACTTGCGAGCTATGCTTTTGATCTTCTCTGTACAACCACCAAAACAACTTAACAACATAAAGATCCTGTATGAAAGTCTCAAGTATATTCTACAAGTTTGCCGTGAACACCAACAGCACAGGTCAGATATGGTGGCTGCCAAACATCAAAGGCGAAGGACTTCTTCTGCAGGAAGTCATGATGAGGAAAACATGGAAGAAACAGGTATAATACTTTACTGGATCATATTGCATATTTATACATTTGCAAACAGTGTAGAACCAGATCAGACAACTCCTGTCTAACCAGAGTCTGCTCTGTTTGCTTATGGAATGATATAAATCAGATTCTACAGTTTCTGCCATGACAAAAAAATCACTTGTTTAGATGCCATAAGTCAGCTGATTAATATTCATGAGCAGATCCAGACAAGCTGCCACACTGCAATTCTTATTATTTTCATTGTTTACATATTTTTACATACATATGTAGAAGCAAAGACAACTTTGTCACATGACACAGCTCATCTTTTTCATGTTTTGGCTAGTCAAAGAAATTTGCTTCTACTTGTATAACCCTTTCCCTGTTCTACATTTATTCCAAGTTTCAGTACCTACTGAATATGCATGGGTAAAATAGTTATAATGTAGCCATTTTAGAAAGTAAAGAAACAGATCTATCATATCTCATTAGCAAACAGAGCAGACCCTGATCAAACGGCTCCTATAGGAGCTGTCTGACCTGGGTCCACTCTGTTTGAAGATGCGTGAAAACATGTTTATATGAGGGAAAGGGATAAGCAAATGACTGAAAGGATGATAAGGTTTTTAAACCTTAATCAATGGAACAGCTACGAGCCTCCATATATTTAAACATCAGTCTTCTTTCCAAACTTTAATCAGTGGATTAATGCACAATAAAACGAAAAATAATATTCATGTTTTTACATGATTGTTATAAAATTATTACACCAAGATTTCAGATTAAGATTTTCAAGGGTATTTCTATTAAATGCTGATCCATTTATTCATTATCCAGACCATGCAACTAGATATTACTGCCATGTAATTTATGGTGAGTGTATGTTAACCCCTTTCCCTCATATAATATACACCTTTACATGCATTTGCAAAAAGAGTAGACCCAGATCAGACGGATCTTATAGGAGCTGGCTGATCAGGGTCTGCTCTGTTTGCTTTTGACATGATATAGATCCGATTCTACAGTTTTTGTAAAAGCAAAGAATTCCTTTGAAAGATTTACATTACAAAAAGTCAACTATGAAATATTCATGATGTCATTATTAGTCCCCCACCGGTTACCGGTTGGGGGACTATAGGTTTGCTCGATTCCGTCTGTCCGTCCGTCCGTCCGTCTGTCCGTCCGTCTGTCCGTCCGTCTGTCACGCTTCTTGTCCGGGCCATATCTCCTACAAAGTTAAGCCAAATTAATTATAACTTCACACATTGAAGAAGCATGATGAGGGCTAGTGTCATGCACAAGGGTCATAACTCTAGCATCAATATTTTTGGAGTTATTCCCCTTTTACATATTTTTTTGTCCGGACAATAACTCTTTATCTATTGGTTCAATTGATTTGAAACTTCACATATGGAACAATCATGATGAGGGGTAGTGTCATACACAAGGGCCATAACTCTAGCATCAATATTTTTGGAGTTATTCCCCTTTTTCATATTTTCTTGTCAGTCCGTCTGTCACACTTCGTGTCCGGGCAATATCTCCTACAAAGTTAGGCCAAATTCATTATAACTTCACACATTGAAGAAGCATGATCAGGAGTAGTGCCATGCACAAGGGCCATAATTATAGCATCAATATTTTTGGAGTTATTCCCCTTTTTCATATTTTTTTGTCCGGACAATAACTCTTTCTCTACTGGTTCAATTGATTTGAAACTTCACATATGGAACACGCATGATGAGGGATAGTGTCATGCACAAGGGCCATAACTCTAGCATCTATATTGTTGGAGTTATTCCCCTTTTCATATTTTCTTGTCCAGTTAGTAACTCTTTATGTACTGGTTCAATTGATTTGAAACTTCTCATATGGAACAAGCGTGATGAGATGTAGTGTCATGCACAAGGGCAATAACTCTAGCATCAATATTTTTGGAGTTACTCCCCTTTTTCATATTTTCTTGTCGGGACAATAACTTTTTATTTACTGATTCAATGTATGAAAGTAGGTACTAATACCATTCAGATGGTCATGTATATATACCATGGTCAACCACACCATGGGTGGGTGGGGTGGGGAGAGTGGAGGTTTTTTTCAGTCCGGTGGGGGACTCATGTCTTGCATAGCAATACAACATGCCCTTGTTTCTTACATGATTACTGGGATAGGGTTAACCCTTTACCTTCTTAGTGCAACCGAACTGGCATATGAAAACATGGTGGATCCAGATGAGACACTGGCATTTGTAAACAGGATCACTCTGTCATTATTTTCGTAAACGTTTTAACCCAATCCCTCATATCCTATAGGAGCAAATGCTCTATTTATCACGATGGTTCAAACTACAAAATTCTAAAGTTTTCCTTTTCTCTAGTTAATGCTCGTTTTCTGTACTAGTAGATTTATTTAAAGTCGTTGGAACCAAACAAGCATATGCAAATATAGTGGATTCATATGAGACACTGGCATTTGTAAACAAGATCACTCTGTCATTATTTTCTTAAATGTTTTAACCCATTCCTTCGTATTGATGCCTTTTAATGCCTCTGTAAAACTCACCTGTTGAAACCATTGTGATAAATAGAGCATTTGCTCCTATAGGAGCAAATGCTCTATTTATGACAATGGTTTCAAACTACAAAATTCTAAAGTTTACCTTTTCTCTAAAGTGGTTGGATAAAAAAATAGCCTATGAGGTAATGGGTTAATGAATCAAAAGTAAGTAAAAATGGTAACCTATCAGGGTTCCATTTAACCTCTGCTCTGTAAATACACCTTTCTATGCCTTTGCAAACAGAGTAGACCCAGATCAGACGGCTCCTATAGGATCCATCTGATCAGGGTCTGCTCTGTTTGCTTATGAAATGATACATATCTGATTCTACAATTTCTGCTTTTGCAAAATTTGCATGTGTTAGTATGCCATTTTAAATATTAATCTAATTAATATTCATGATGTCATCATTTCTTTCATGAATTTTCATTGAGTAAAGGGATAGACATCAGTTTTTCAGCAGAATAACTGTTAACGTTTGGCTTCCTTTTGCTACAGGTGAAACGCCATCAAAGAGAAGGAGGACAACATCATCAGAGATGTCTCAAAAGTCTGTGACAGACACAGATGCTGTAGACAAGGTTAGTGCAGAGGATAGTTTGGATACTAAAACCCAAGCCTCACTAGAACCAGAAGCAGGCAATCAAAATGACAGAAACTCAACAGATTCTGCTGAAACTAGTTCTGTAGGAAAAGCAGAATCTGAACCTAGTATTAAAGATAACCTTGGATCACCGAGGCCAGTGACAACCAGGGAATCGCCTGAGCCAGGAACCAGCAAAGAGAGCACATCTCGGCAGAACTCATGTCCAGAAGAGAGTGAAGGACACGGTAACCAGCATCAGCCGAGACGTAGCAGCGAGGACGATACCCAAAGGTCCAAAGTGCGCGAGAAACCTGTGTACATGGACTTGGTAGCAAAACATATTGAGTCTTTATTCTCAATTTTAGCCAAGAGTGATGGTGATAATTGATCCTTTGCCAGTTACGTGTCTACTGTATAAACAGGCTGTTCTATGAGAAAACTGGTATTGCAAATGCTGTAGACAAAGTCCCTTATTTACAGGGCGACTGATCATGATATCCACTGTTATCAGAGATAGAAAACAAAGTACTGCTACTCTGAAAAGTGTCAAACATTGAAGAGCAATGTCATACCCAACTGGTCTAGGTGTATATTGTTTGCAATGCATGATAACAAGTGTTGTCGTGGAACAGTTCAAATGTGATTGAACTTTGCTACATGAATTTTAGATTAGGAATTCTTGAAGAGATTGCGTAGATAATGCGTTTTATGACACATTTAAAGGGTCAAGATCTGCTGTGCTACTGTGTACAATATTGTGTACAATATTCATAGTACAGTAGAACCTGTCCTAAGTAACCATTCATTTATTGAACATAGGACTCTTCAAAAGCAGGTGGATGCTTAATGCAGGAGAAAAGTAATGCAGAAAGCTCCCTTAGGAGCTTTCTGCATTACTTTTCACCTGTATTAAGCTACCACCTGCCTTACAGATCCATGATTAGACTGCTTTTTATGGTCGCAGAAGACAGGTTCTACTGCATGAAAATTTACAGTGCATGCTGTAATCTTGGCAGATTTGTTACATTTACTGTACAATGGCTATAGCTCACAATCATGTTACATGTTGAACCCTTGTGTTTTCGATCGGTATAAGAAGTTATGACCAGTAATAATGAAAACTCCTAGTTGTACATGTATATAGTTTAAACTGGTTAACAGTGTTAACAAATCATTTGCAGTTATTATATTTTGGGGCATATAGTGAACCGATGCATAGTCTGTTCTGATTACGAATGACTGTTTTGATCATGTTATCGTTTGTTTTCATTCAAACTTTACAGAAAAGGTAGATCAGTATGTGAAAGAATGTCATTTATACCACCCAGGTTTATATCACTAATGTGAAGAACAACTGTTTTTATGCATATGTCACAGCCATCTGATCTTTGTCTACTCTGTTTGCAAAGGCCTTAAAAAGCGTATCTATGGAGTAATGGGTTAAAATGGTGACTTGGTAAATAATCCTACTTTTGCAAACAGAGTAGACTCAGATCAGACAGTTCCTTTAGCAGCTGTCTGATCAGGGTCTGCCGTTTGCTTATACATGTATTACAGAACTTCTTCTCTGCGGTTTACCATTGCAATAATTTTTACTACAAGGTACACTATTTAAACTAATATACTACCCGGTACACTATTTCACTATTTAAACTAATATACTACCCGGTACACTATTTAAACTAATATACATAAGGGTAGGGTAGGAGTCTCACATGACTATTCATGGAGTATGGTAAAGGTGTAAAGACTAATACAGTAAAAATCTCTCTATAACTGCCACTAAATTACATCAAGTATTTTGTGTTAAAGGCAGGTGACCGCTTAAAGCAAGGTGAAAGTAAAACAGAACGCTTCTATAGGAGCGTTCTGTTTTACTTTCACTTTGCTTTAAGCAGCCACCTGCGCTAAATACCAACTAATTAACACAATTTAGTTGCTGTTATAGAGAGGTTTTACTGTAGCCAGACCTGGAGTAGAGGTCAAGAATTAGACTTCATTTGTAGAGGGGTTCACCTGTATATTGAAAGCCAGTATGAAGAGCATGCTGGGAAATGGCAAGTTTGCTGAAATCCAACAGTATTCCTTGTTAACCATTACAGTGCTGGAAATAGGTGATAAACTTTAGTCCACTCGGTTTGAAAGGCTACTTGCTAATATGATTTTGAATGACAAACAGTGCCCACCCTGGGTTTGAATGACAAACAGTGCCCACCCTGGGTTTGAATGACAAACAGTGCCCACCCTGGGTTTGAATGACAAACAGTGCCCACCCTGGGTTTGCGCTGTTTGCAAATGGCAGTATATGTGTGTCTAGCATTAGTGTAAACTTCATCTTAACCCTTTCCTCCATGAATATTCATGTAAAAATTTATGATGTCATGAATGTTAATTACGATTAATTGTTATACATATGTAATAGTAGGAATATAGGAATATTTTAGGCATGGCAGAAACTGTAGAATCATATCTATATTATATCATAAGCAAACAGAGCAGACCCTGATCAGACGGCTCCTATAGCAGCCGTCTGATCTGGGTCTACTCTGTTTGCAAAGGTTTAGAAAGTCGTATTTATGGAGTAAAGGGTTAAGCAAAATTTTTAATCCTTTCAACAACATGGACCACTTTGCAAACATTTTGGATCCAGAAAAGGTTCGGAGTAACTCGGCATTTTGTAACAATCCAAACTTTAAAAGTTTCACCCGTTTTTTATTTGTTTTGAACCAAAAAATGTATGTATAGATTCATAGCAAACATGTTTTTGCAGACAAAAGTTACTCTGTAGGATAATGGGATTTCAAAAGCCTTAACCTTTTATATGCCTTTCTACACCTTTGCAAACAGAGCAGACCCAGATCAGAGCCGTGCTCTGTTTGCTTATGATATACATATAATATAGATATGATTCTACAGTTTCTTCCATGGCCAAAACTTCCTGTGCCCATGTGCTATTTAATCTAATTAATATTCATTACATCATAATTTCTTACATGAATATTCATGGAATAAAGGGTTAAATTCTTGATCACAGCAGTTACTCATATGTTACATGTAGGGTAAAAAAAACTAACAGAGTAACTTTTTCATCTGCTTCATTTGTGTACATTCTCTTCCATTTCTTGCCCTTGTACAGTAAAATCCAGCTAATGCGACCACCTAAAAGAGGTATAATTTTGGGTGCTAGATGCAGGTGGTAGCTTAATGCAGGACAAAAGTAATGCAGAAAGCTCCTTATAAAGACAGGTATGTTGATTTATTAAGTGGTCGCATTAGAGGGGTTTTACTGTATCAAATAGTTTGGATTGTGATGAGATGCTGTGTTATTGGATTGTGACCAGATGCTGTGTTATTGGATTCAAACTGTTTGCACAGGTCAGAACAGTGGAGAAGGACAACTATCAACCATTGGCATACAAAGGCAGTGGCATTGGTTTATGGTGCTGTTAATCATGTTTTATACCATTTTTAGCTCCACTTTTTGAAAAAGTGGAGCTTTTGTCGTGACCCTCTCGTCGGCGTTTTGGTTTACCTTTTTATTAAGGTCCATTTCTCAGAAACCATCAAAGATATTTGGTTTACATTTGGTATGTATGTTTACTATCACAAGGGTAGATAACCCTAAAATTAATTTTGCCGTAGTTATGCCCCTCTTTCGACTTAGAATTTCATTGTTGGTTAATTTTATGTTAAGGTCCATGTCGCAGAGACTGTCCAAGATTGTGACCACTATTTGTGATCGTCTCTTCGAGACGATTATAAATAGTGGTCACAATATAGGGTTTGATGAAGAAATAAAGAAGTTATTATTGAAAATGTTTTAATTTACACATCATATTTGGACCTCTGGACTTAGGTTGAGAGTTATGTTCAAGAAAAGATCAGGATTTACCAGTCATTTTACATAGAGATGGGTTGGATAAAATACACTGGCTGTATTGGAGCTCTAGATAAGAGGAGAAAGGATTCTTGAAATTTGAAGGGGTTTACTGTACTCATTGTAAATGCAATTCGATTGAGTACCTAGAATCTAGGGTTTGTCCGAGAATTAACCCTTTCCTTGATTTACATGTAAATGCCTTTTCACGCATTTGCAAACAGAGTAGACTCAGATTAAAAGGCTCTTATAGGAGTCGCCTGAACTGTGCCTGCTGTTTGCTTATGTTAGATATATAGATCTGATTCTGCAGTTTGTGCCTGCGCCACTATGTCCTGTGTTCATGTGCTGTTATAAAAAATAATCTAGTAAAAAATAACCCATTCCTTCATATTGACGCCTCTATGAAAGTCACTGTCTGAAACCATTGTGATAAATAGAGCATTTGCTCCATAGGAGCAAATGCTCTATTTATCACAATGGTTCCAAATCTACACAATTCAAAAAAACTCCTTTTCTCTAGTAAATGCTACTTTTTGGTAGATTATTAAAAGAGGTAGGATATTCTGAAAATAGCCTATGAGGGAATGGGTTAATGACATCATAATTTCATTATATTTGACACGAATATTGAACAGGGAAAGGGTTATGCAATACTGATAGATCAGTAGGCCCTTTTTCTACAGCTCTGTTCTAGGGTTATCAAACGGCGTAGACGTCTTTGACGTAACTTTTCTGGATTTACACTATTTCTCTTGGGTAATTACTAATTAGTTGAGACAGTAGACTCAATTGTCAATTGTTATCCTCATCAGGAAATAATGCCTCCAAAGGTCAAATGCAGCTTTGTGCTGCTGTTGTATCCTAGTGATATTTCAGGTACATGTACATCCTATATCAGTTACAGTAGGACCTGTCCTAAGTGGCCAGTCATTGATTTGACCCTTTCCTGCATAAATATGCCTTTGCAAACAGAGTAGACCCAAATCAGACGGCTCCTATAGGAGCCGTCTGATCAGGGCCTGCTCTGTTTGCTTATAATATAATAATGGTATGATTCTACAGCTTCTGTCATGGCCAAAAATTCCCCTACCGATGTGCTATTATACCAATGTAATCTATTTAACCCTTTCCCTTATATAAATGTGTTTTCACGCATTTTCAAACAGAGTAGACCCACATCAGATGGCTCCTAGAGGAGCCGTCTGATCAGGGTCTGCTCTGTTTGCTAATAAAATTTGATAGATCTGTTTCTTTACTTTCTAAAATGTCTACAATATTCCACCTTCCATATTTTGTTAATGAATATTCAGTAGGTATTGAAATTTGGCCTAAATATAAAACAGGGAAAGGGTTAATATTCATGACGTCAGTATTTCTTCATGAATATTCGTGGAGGTAAGGGTCGATATAGGAGTGTTTAAAAACAGGTAGTGCAGAAAGCTATGGGAGCTTACTGAATTACTTTTGACCTGCATTAAGCTACCGTTACCTCCTGCCTTACAGACCCATAATTAGACCCTTTTTTATGGCTCCTTAAGACAGGTTATACTGTATAATTTATTCTGTGATCAAAATGTTTATTTAAAACCGTCAATTGATTTTACAGTTACATGTGCAGTAATCTTGAAATTCTAACATTTAAATCTGGTAGGTAATAATATACAAACCAGGGGCCCATCTTACTAAAGATCGTATGACCGAAATTATCTCGTCTTAATTTACGACAATCGATTTTTTGATTGCCAAAATTATCACATGTTCTTATGTGCAGCAGTGGAGACTAACTTCGTATGACAAAAATTATCTGACATATGATCATCGCAACTGCTGGTTAGAACTTCAGAATTTCAGACATACGATCCTTATAAAATGGGCCATTGATCTGTAATCTCCTAGATCTCTTATTTTTATGAGAATCCTCTGAAAGTGTCCAAAATTCCATTTTAAGCAGTTTCAGAGTTGTTGTATTTATGCATTTATTATAGATGTACTGTTATTATGAATTCTATGACATTAGATATCCAAGATTTGGGATATATTGTTTTTGGTTTGTCTTCTGTCTACAACTTTTAATCAATGCCATAACTTTTGAACTACAATAAAACCACTGTAATGCGCCACTTTACAGATAAACATATGTGTCTAACTCTAAAAACAGGTGGCTTAATGCAGGAAACAAGTACTGAAGAAAACTCCTATAGAGCTTTCTTCTTAACTTTTGTCCTGCATGAAGCTACCACTTGCCCTTAATTCCATTCCTCCATAAATATGCTTTTCTACACATTTGCAAACAGAGTAGACTGAGATCAGACGGCTTCTATAGGAGCCATCTGATCAGGGTCTGCTCTGTCTGCTTAGGGTCTGCTCTGTTTGCTTATGATATTATATGGATATTATGCTGCAGTTTCTGCCATGGTATAAAAATATCCTGTGTCTGTGTGCTATTATAAAAAAAAATCTAATTAATCTTCATGATGTCATTATTTCTTAAATGATTATTCATGGAGTAAAGGGTTAAGACCCATGTTTAAACCTCTCTCTGGTGGTAGGTTTAGGGGGACTTCACTACATATTAACTTGGCTGCTGAGTGAATTACTTTTGGAGTCGCTAAAACCAGAACGAAAGTATAACATGAAGCTTTCTTCATTACTTCCATCCTACATGAGCAACAAGATTTTGCGGTACACAAGACCAGATATATTTAGGATGTATATTCAATTTATGATGCGCTTGGTTAGAGCATTGCAGTACAACCTGTCTTAAAACCCATTCCCTCATAGGCTATTTTTTTAGACCCCATCTCTTTGAATAAATCTACCGAAATTGAGCATTTACTAGAGAAAAGGAAAATGTTAGAATTGTGTAATATGGAAACCGTTGTGATAGAGCATTTGCTCCTATGGAGCAAATGCTCTATTTATCACAATGGTTTCAAGAAGTGACTATTACAGAGGGTGTATTTATGGAGGAAAGGGTTAAGCCTTTCCTTCCTATAAAGAAATCTTTTGTTAATAATCTTTAAATTGTTGCTTAACCCTTTCCTTCTTATAAATGCATTTATGCTTTTGAAAACAGAGTAGACCCAGATCCATAAGAGCTGTCTGATCAGGGTCAGCTCAGTTTCCTTTTGGCATGATATTGATCTGATTCTACAGCTTTTGTCAAAGAAAACAAATCCTTGAAAAAATTACATTATAAAACTTCAGCTAATAAATATTCATGATGTCATAATTTCTTGCTGCTGCATTAATATTGAACAAGGAAAGGGTCATACCTTTACTCCATAAATGCATGTACGCCTTTGCAAACAGAGTAGACCCAGATCAGATGGCTCCTATAGGAGCCATCTGATCAGGGTCTGCTCTGTTTGCTTATGATAAGATATGATTCTACAGTTTCTGCTTTTGCCAAATATGCATGTGTCCATGTGCTATTATAACAATTTCATCTAATGAATATTCGTGATGTCATTATTTTATACACAAATATTCATGGAGGAAAAGGTTAAGACAAGTTTTACTGTGTCTCTAACCATGCAAGGTCAGATCATACTTATGGCTGTCAAAGGCAGTGTCTTATACCATGTTAATTTGTTCACATAATTTGTATGTCCCCCCCCCCCCCCCCCCAAAAAAAAAAGTTTACCAGACACTCTGTTCTGTTACAGGGTACTTAATATTACTTGTTCCGACCTGTAGCTAAATCTTACTCCACTGACTACCATAGGAAACAAGACCACTTGGGACATTTTCAAACAGTATTGACGGAGATCAGCTGTGGCATTTGAATGTGGCTCATGATCGGGACCTGTGATGGCAGTGTACAAAGTATTGAAAACTTCTGAGGAGTGTCAGATAGGGAATATCTTGATCAGATGCTACCTTACCCCATGAATATTCACATAACCCATTCCCTGTTCTATGTTTACTTTGAACTTCAATACCTATTGAATATTCATGGACAAAATAGTTATGATAAATATGGAAGGTGGAACATTGTAGCCATTTCAGAAAGTAAAGAAACTGATATTTCAAATTCCACAAGCAAACAGAGCAGACCCTGATCAGATGGCTCCTATAGGAGCCATCTGATCTGGGTCTACGCAGTTTGCAAATGTCTGAAAACCCATTCATATGAGAGAAGGGGTTAAGAATTTATTATTATATGAATATTCATTGAATAAATTTTTATAATTCTACATTAACACTGACATTATTGGCTGTGACAGAAGCTTCAGTATAAACAGAGCAGATACTTCCTACACGAGCTGTCTGATCTGGGTCGTCCCTGATTGCAAAGCTAAAAGTCATCTATATGTGGGAAAAGGTTAGCCTTTAGCAAACTGGCCTCTGAAAAGAGTTCCTCTTTTATTCTCAAAGTAGAAGTTTCATCCATTTCAATCACTTTGAAGTTGGATTGCCAAACAGGTTGGATCCTTATTTGAGACATTAAGTTACCCTGGGATCCTTATATGAGACATTAAGTTACCCTGCAGTTCATCTAGATCCTGAATGTTTGCAAAGGATTTTCAAATACATCTACGATAAGCTAAGGGCTATGCTAAAGGTTAAGCCTTTCCCTGTTCTATATTTAGTCCAAATTTCAATATCTACTGAATAGTCATGGCCAAAATAGTTTTAATGAAATATAGAAGGTGGAACATTGTAGCAATTTTAGAAACTAAAAAACCAACTATCAGATTTTATTAGCAAACAGAGCAGACCCAGATCAGACAGCTCCAATAGGAGCTGTCTGATCTGGGTCTACTCTATTTGCAAATGCGTGAAAACACGTTTATATAAAGGAAAGGGTTAAATAAGGCAGCTGATCTGGATGACAGGTTTTTAAATGTCCCAAGTGTCCCTTGCTCTCCGGATGCAGCTCACTTTAACACTGCCACATGTGTAGCTATTTAAATGTTGCATTAAATATTTGCTGTTTGTTTGCAGGAGAAAAAAATATTTCAGTAAAATGACAATGATCATATAAAATGTTTATTGTGTTTTCAACTCCCCACTCACTTCAATGACATAAATTAAGAACCAGTATGTCATTAACCCTTTCCTCCATGAATATTCATGTGAAATATAATAATGTCATGAATATTGATTAGTTTTTTTTCTTTTTATAGCACATGGACACAGGAATGTCTGGCCATGATGAAAACTATAGAATCATCATAAGCAGAGCAGACCCTGATCAGACGGCTTTAATAGCAGCCGTCTGATCTGGGTCTACTCTGTTTGCAAAAGCTTAAAAAGGCACATTTATAGAGGAAAGGGTTAAGACCTGGCAAACTCGAATATTAATAGATCTAACATTATTTTTTATACGCCCACCTAATAAAGGTGGTCGTATATTGTCGTGGCCCTGTCGGTCCGTCCGTCCGTTCGTTCGTTCGTTCATTCATTCGTTCGTTCGTTCGTTTGTTCGTTCGTTCATTCGTTCGTCCGTCAACATTTTGTTTGTCCGCAGTTTTCTGGGAAAACTATTTGACAGATATTAATGAAACTTCACACAAATGTTAAATGCATCAAGATCTGAAGCTGAGTTGATTCTGAGGTTCATTTGATTTTTCATTTCAGAGTTATGGCCCTTGTCCTTAAAAAATATGCAAATAGTTTGTCCGCTGTTTTCTGGGAAAACTATTTGAGAGATATTAATGAAATGTCACATAAATGTTTAATGCATCAAGATCTGAAGCTGAGTCGATTCTGAGGTTCATTTGATTTATCGTTTCGGAGTTATGGCCCTTTTACTTAAAAATAATGCAAATACATGCAAATAGTTTGTCCGCTGTTTTCTGGGAAAACTATTTGAGAGATATTAATGAAACTTCACACAAATGTTAAATGCATCAAGATCTGAAGCTGAGTTGATTCTGAGGTTCATTTGATTTTTCATTTCAGAGTTATTGCCCTTGTCCTTAAAAAATATGCAAATAGTTTGTCCGCTGTTTTCTGGGAAAACTATTTGAGAGATATTAATGAAACTTCACACAAATGTTTAATGCATCAAGATCTGAAGCTGAGTCGATTCTGAGATTCATTTGATTTATCGTTTCGGAGTTATGGCCCTTTTACTTAAAAAATATGCAAATACATGCAAATAGTTTGTCCACTGTTTTCTGGGAAAACTATTTGAGAGATATTTATGAAACTTCACACAAATGTTAAATGCATCAAGATCTGAAGCTGAGTTGATTCTGAGGTTCATTTGATTTTTCATTTCAGAGTTATGGCCCTTGTCCTTAAAAAATATGCAAATAGTTGTCCGCTGTTTTCTGGGAAAACTATTTGAGAGATATTAATGAAACTTCAGACAAATGTTTAATGCATCAAGATCTGAAGCTGAGTTGATTCTGAGGCTCATTTGATTTGTCGTTTCGGAGTTATGGCTCTTTTACTTAAAAAATAATGCAAATACATGCAAATAGTTTGTCCGCTGTTTTCTGGGAAAACTATTTGACAGATATTAATAAAACTTCACACAAATGTTTTAAGCAACAAAATTTGAAGCTGAATTTATTTTGAGGTTCATTCAGTTTGTCTTTACAGAGTTATGGCCGTTGCACTTTACAAAAATCTGCAAAAATGAGGATTAGCTGTAACTTTTTTATTTAATAAGATATTCACTTCATTTTTTAAAAAAATAGTATCACCTTAATATGGAAATCAAGATCTGAAGCACAGATTAGAAAATGTCAACACTTATAAGGCATGTTGAATCAGAGAAAGTTTGCAAGTGGGCGTATTATGTACCGTATGCGGTACTCTTGTTTATAATTGCAGTATGACCATTGCAGAGACTGCAGAATAATGGCAGTACAACCATTGCAGAATAACAGCAGTATGACCATTGCAGACTAATGGCAGTATGACCATTGCAGAATAATGGCAGTATGACCATTGCAGAATAATGGCAGTACAACCATTGCAGAATAACAGCAGTATGACCATTGCAGACTAATGGCAGTATGACCATTGCAGACTAATGGCAGTATGACCATTGCAGACTGCAGAATAATGGCAGTATGACCATTGCAGAATAATGGCAGTATGACCATAATGGCAGTATGACCATTGCAGAACAATGGCTGTATGACCATTGCAGAGACTGCATAATAATGGCAGTATGACCATTGCAAAGATAGCAGGGTTATATCACTATAAATTATTTCATAGGCAAACCGGGTAGACTGATCAGCAGATCCTGCAGCAGCTGCCTGATCTGGGTGTACTGTTTGCAAATGAATAACTGAAATTACCAGATACAGTGCTTATATATTAATTCTAAAGGTGGCACAGATACCTTGTTCATATCACATCATTTTCCATATTTTCATTTTCCATTATTATTGACTTTTCAGTTAATGGTGCCCTTTGATGCTTTGCATCAATAATTTGCTTGCATAAATGTTTATAATGCCTCCATAACGATGTCAGGTAATTAACATTTTAACTCTTTAATAGGCGATTCATCTCTAGCTCTATAAAGCAATAAATGTATACTTGAATACCCCCCCCCCCTTTGACCACTAACTTCTACATGTGTTCGTTCTATTACAAATGTTCTTTATTCAATTGCAAACAGTACGTACGTAGATCCAGATCTGGCGACTCATGCAAGAGCTGTTTAATCAGGGACTGCTCTGTTTGCTTAATCATTTCCTTCATATAAACATGAGTGCACACATTTGCAAACAGAGTAGACCAAGATTAGACGGTTCATAAAAGAGCCGCCAGATATGGATCTGCTCTGCTAATATAATATAAGGTTTGTGTCTTTAGTTTCTCAAATGGCTACAATATCCAACCTTCCATAACTATTTTGTCCATGAATATTCAATAGGTATTCAAATTTGAACTAAACATAGAACGGGGAAAAGGTTCAGAAATCAAAGTTCTGCTATGATAAAAAATACACTGTTCTTGGTGTCATTATAAAGATTCTGCTACATGATATTCATACATTGACTATTTCTTAACCCTTCTCTTGCTGAATTTTAAAATACATTTCTCCTTCTTTACCCATGTCCTGTTGTATAATTACATATATCTTCACTGTGTGTACTAGTACTTCGCTGTGCAATCACAGCTGTGGAGTGCACTGGTTGCACAATAAACTTGTAAATAGTGCAGATCCTTCAGGAGCTGTCTCATCTGGGTCTTCACTATTTACAGGTGGGTATATTGAGGTGAACAGCAAGCGAGTTGTTAATGGTCATTCATGGCGTATAGGGTTAAATGATGTGAGATGATATTCAATATTTTGCTCATCGAAAGTTCAGTTCGTAGATAGTCCGCATTCCGATGCTGTGGATATTTTGTTTGATTCCCGAACGGTTCATACCAAACACTTGTGTTTGAGTTACTAGTGGCTCTCTCGTTTAACAATCAATATACAAAATATATTATGGTAGTTCCAGGACTGGTTGACCCAGTATCGTGATTATGTGACTGGGCATGGGTTAAACCCAATGCAGGTCCTTTACACAGGACATGTTTAAAATTTGGGAGCCCAAAGAGAATACTTATAAAACCGTGTTCCTCTCACCAGGACACCCATTAGCCAAGGATGGCGAAATACCGGGTTAAAACCTTTACCTCATGAATATACATGTAAGAAAAAATACACCATGGGTATTTATGTGCTGATTTTTTTAATAAATAGTATCTCAGAAGCATATAGAACAGATCCTGATCAGACGGCATCTGCAGGGGCCATCTGATCAGTGTCTATTTTGTCTTTAACCCTTTCGGCGCCAAATTTCTAATTGTCGTCTGCAATCCAAGTTTGTTAAATAATTCAGTAAAATAAGGAAATGAGATAAATAAATGCAAATTCCAAGGAATAAAGCACATATATAGAAATAGAGATTGAGACAAATAGTGAAGTCCCTGATCAGACGCCGCCTTGAAAAAGGCGACGTCTGATATGGGACTGCACTATTTGTCGTGGTGCATTTATGCGACTGCGGCGGTGAAAGGGTTAAAGGTTACCTGATAAACTGTTAAACTTAACAAACACGTCCTGTAACATAAATTATTGTTTTTCAAGAAAAAAACCTTTTATCGCCAAAATGGAATACATATTTGTTGTGATAGTCAACAGAAACTATGAATTTCATCGAAAAAAATATCCTCTCAACTAATGTGTCAATTAAATCTGACCTTGATAGGCTGCCGAATCAATCGGGAAATCCTCTGGATCATAACCACCATGGCCACAGATAAGTGTTAAAATTGCCGGAAGGAATATATTTCTAAATTCACATCCTCCGCCGCTTATTGTGTTAATTGTAATTGGTTACTTTATTTTAGCAAATAGGCCCCATTCATAGCTCATTTGTATAAACTAAAATTATCTTGGTCTTCTCGTCAGTAAAGTGGAATATGGATTGGGGTTCCGTCGTTTTCCGCCAGAAACACAACTTTTTGGTCATTCCGAACTTGCCGGAACAACCCTTCCTTCGTATAAATACTCCTCATAGCTTTGTAAACAGAGTAGACCCAGTATCCAGATACGAGGTGTGCTACACGCGTGGCAAGAAAATATACGTACAATAAAAACAGCTATTATCTACATTATAGAATATTACAGCAAGTGTCCATGACCTTGGGTTATAAAAACCTTTTGCTTGAGTCGGAGAACATTCTCAAGCATCTGACCAATTAGATACTTGAGGATGAACTCAGACTCGGGGTTTCATAACCCCAGACCCTGATTTTAATCTCCTTTTTACAAACTGTTTGGTAAAAACGCTTTCCAGTGACGTCGTTGTTACGTAACATATATAATACGAGTACAAGAGAAAATGGGTTTTCGAGTTAGAGCTACCAACAGTTTTACTGTCTACATAATTGAGCAAGAAAGAGAATGATTTGTCAGATTTAAATTTATTTCGCTTGTAAATATAAGGTATATCTCTGCCACTCGTGAATTTGGCATCGCCTGTTCATGTTGTCCACTATCTTTAATACACCGAAGCAAATAATTACCTTCTATCTCCTCGTTACACACAGCGAGTGTGGGTGAGTGAGTGTGTGTGAGTAACTGAGTGAGTGAATGAGTGAAATGGATTGTAAAGCATCTCAAATAAGTAATCAATTCAATTTACAAGACCCACCTCTTATTTACACCGGGATGTTTTATATGTGTGTAAGAAGTAACTCGTATGCTGATGGAGAAATGGGTAGACAAGACACACCTCGGGACACACATCAAGAAAAATGGCATTCGAACAGCCGACACCTCAAATACGCGGTGTCTGATCAAGACCCGCACTGTCACGTTGGATGAAAAACTCTGAAGATGCAGAGGAATTTTAAACGGTGTAGACCTATAAGAAAACTGTCAATAGTCACTGACCAAACTGTGCCATGACATTCGCTGACCCGGTCGTGAAACGTCTGACCTGGATCTATACTGTTTGTTAACATAAGTTGCATAATTATAGAGTAAAGTTAAGTGACCCTTAAGCCTTTACCGCATTGATATTTACGTAAGGAATAATGACATCAGGAATATTTTATGATAGTATATATACGCAGGAATGGTTGTCAATGACAAAAACTATAGAATCAGATCAATGTCATGAGCAAACAGCAGGCCCAGATCAGACGTTACCTACAAAGACGTGAACATTCGTTTCTATCGGGTATGTCCAACCTATTTCATTAAGACCAATAAATATAGGGCATAGTTGTGGACATTTTATTTCTGGATCACACCCGTACTTCATGAAGCAACCACCTGTTTTAACCCATACCCCCCCCCCCCCCCCCCCCACACACACACACGCACACGTACGCACGCGCGACCTTTACAGAATCTGTAGGATCATATCTATATTATATCACAAGCAAACATAGCAAACCCTGAACAGACGGCTCGTATAGAAGAGCCGTCTGATCTGGATCTACTCTGATTGCAAAGGCGTAGAAAGACGTATTCATAGAGAAAAGGGTTAAATTCATTTTCAATCGGTGTGAGCAAAATTCGAGAAAAGCGAGACAACTAAAACAAGAACGAAGGGAGAATACTCGTGTCGGACGAAATGCTGCCGTCTGATCAGGGTCTACTCTGTTTGCCAATAGAATTTTTCAAAGATCTGTCTGTACTTTCGAAAATGGCTACACTTTTCCATCTTCCATTATAATCATTTTATCTATGAATATTCAGTAGGTATTGAAATTTGGAATGAACACAGAACAGGGAAAGGGTTAAGATAAAATGATAGCTGTTCATCAGCAAACATTTCTTTATCATTAGTTAACAGAGGAGGATAAAATGTTTTTTAAACAGGTCGTGTTCTTTCTGCTCTTTCTGTGTATGAATACAGGACACTATAACATAATATACTGAAACATTCATTAAGTCTGCTAACGATTTACATCATAAAAAGTGTAAGGCAGATCATTTCACTACCATTCGTCACCATTTCAAACTTGATATTTTAGGCATTTCTGATTAGCATCATTACAGTAATGTTTTCATTCACCACAAAGTCATATGTTGGGTCCTTTCGAGAGATGCATGTTTCCTAGTTATGTCAAGGAAAATCTAGGAACGTCCTAGGGCGGAGTCACGTTCAAACGTCCTAGGGCGGAGCCACGTTCAACCATAGGGCCATGGTGTGAATTATCTTGGCAGATGACCAGTAGACAATGCTCTACACTAAACATCCTAGACTGTTTTTAGACCCAACCTTTTTTAATCAATCTACCGAAAAGGAGCATTAACTAGAGAAAAGGAAATTTTCGAATTTTGAAACCATTGTAATAAATAGAGTATTTGCTCCTATAGGAGCAAATGCTCTATTTATCACAATGGTTTCAAACTACAATATTCTAAAATTTTACTTCTCGCTTGTAAATATTCCTTTTGGGTAGATTCATTCAAAGAGGTTGGGTCTAAAAATAGCCTATGGAGGAAAGGGTTAAACATCTAGTTGGGACTGATAAAACAACAACAAAAATGACCAAAGTGTAATAAATATTCACTTAAGTATAAATTCATTCATACAATTAATGGAAATTGCAGTCTCTGGACCTTGTGAAACTCTGTAAATGCAATCTTATATATAATGCCTTGATGCTGACAAGAGTGCTTGAAGGAACACACATGATTTACAAAACAACATAAATCACACCAACTACACAAGTCATTCACATCTTTAACCCTTTCCCTACTATAAACACCTTTGCAAACAAAGTAGACCCAGATCAGATGGCTCCTCTAGGAGCTAATCAATCAGGGTCTGCTGTTTGCATTAACATGGAATTATATAGATTTTGTTAACCCTTTCACCGCCGCAGTCGCATAAATGCACCACGACAAATAGTGCAGTCCCAGATCAGACGCGTCTGATCAGGGACTTCACTATTTGTCTTAATCTCTATTTCTATATATGTGCTTTATTCGCTTGAAATTTGCATTTATTTATCTCATTTCCTTATTTAACTGAATGATTTAACAAACTTGGATTGCAGACGACAATTAGAAATTTGGCGCCGAAAGGGTTAAGGCCAAATATTCATGATGTCATTATAAAATTCAGCTAAAAATAGTCATGCCATCATTATTTCCCATATAAATATTCACATGGGATAGGGTTAACAAGGGCATGTTGTATTGCTATGCAAGACATGAGTCCCCCACCGGACTGAAAAAAAAACCCCTCCGCTCTCCCCACCCCACCCACCCATGGTGTGGTTGACCATGGTATATACATGACCACCTGAATGGTATTAGTACCTACTTTCATACATTAAATCAGTAAAAAAAAGTTATTGTCCCGACAAGAAAATATGAAAAAGGGGAGTAACTCCAAAAATATTGATGCTAGAGTTATTGCCCTTGTGCATGACACTACACCTCATCATGCTTGTTCCATATGAGAAGTTTCAAATCAATTGAACCAGTACATAAAGAGTTATTAACTGGACAAGAAAATATGAAAATGGGAATAACTCCAAAAATATAGATGCTAGAGTTATGGCCCTTGTGCATGACATTACCCCTCATCATGCTTGTTCCATATGTGAAGTTTCAAATCAATTGAACCAGTAGATAAATAGTTATTGTCCGGACAAAAAATATGAAAAAGGGGAATAACTCCAAAAATATTGATGCTAGAGTTATGGCCCTTGTGCATGACACTACTCCTGATCATGCTTCTTCAATGTGTGAAGTTATAATGAATTTGGCCTAACTTTGTAGGAGATATTGCCCGGACACGAAGCGTGACAGACAGACTGACAAGAAAATATGAAAAAGGGAAATAACTCCAAAAATATCGATGCTAGAGTTATGGCCCTTGTGTATGACACTACCCCTCATCATGATTGTTTCATATGTGAAGTTTCAAATCAATTGAACCAGTAGATAAAGAGTTATTGTCCGGACAAAAAAATATGTAAAAGGGGAATAGCTCCAAAAATATTGATGCTAGAGTTATGGCCCTTGTGCATGACACTAGCCCTTATCATGCTCCTTTAATGTTTGAAGTTATAATGAATTTGGCCTAACTTTGTAGGAGATATGGCCCGGACACGAAGCGTGACAGATGGACTGACAAGAAAATATGAAAAAGGGGAATAACTCCAAAAATATTGATGCTAGAGTTATGGCCCTTGTGTATGACACTACCCCTCATCATGATTGTTCCATATGTGAAGTTTCAAATCAATTGAACCAGTAGATAAAGAGTTATTGTCCGGACAAAAAAATATGTAAAAGGGGAATAACTCCAAAAATATTGATGCTAGAGTTATGGCCCTTGTGCATGACACTAGCCCTCATCATGCTTCTTCAATGTGTGAAGTTATAATGAATTTGGCCTAACTTTGTAGGAGATATGGCCCGGACACGAAGCGTGACAGACGGACGGACGGACGGACATACTAACAAATGGGTAGTTGTGTGACTTTTTCCTTTGATCTTTTCTTGTGTGACTAGTCCCACAAGAAAAACTATTTTTGGCTCTAACTTTGGAAAAGAATGATCTGGAAGCTAACCCTAACCCTAACCCTATGTCCCACAACTGGCCAGGTTAATGTCACAAGAAATGGCCAGGTTAATGTCACAAGAGATGGCCAGGTTAATGATTTTACTTGTGGGACTAGTTAGAAAAAGTCACACAACTACCCTTTGGTGAGTGCGGACGGACGGACAGACGGACAGACGGACGGACGGACGGACGGACGGACGGAATCGAGCAAACCTATAGTCCCCCAACCGGTAACCGGTGGGGGACTAATTAACTGAAGTTGGTTCAAGTTTGATGTGCTTTCATTCTGATAATGTATAACTATGAATATCTGGTAAAATCTCAACCCCCACCCCTGAGAATTTTCATTAAAAATGTGTTGCAAAAGCAACTAAGAGACATGAACAATGTGTGCAGTACATTGCAGTTACAAGCATACCTACTCTGTCCTATTGTAGCACATGATGTATATCGCAAGCAATTCCTTAACCCTTTACTCCATAACTACACCTTTCTACTCCTTTGCAAAGAAGACCCAGTTCAGATGGCTCTTGTAAGAGCCATCTGATCAGTGTCTGCTGTGTTTGCTTATGGTATAATATAGTTATGACTATACAGTTTCTACCATGGCCAAAATTGCCTGTGTCCATGTGCTATTTTAACAATTAATCTAATTAATATTCATGATGTTATTATTCCTACATGAATATTCATGGAGTAACAGGTCAACACCTTCCCTCATAGAAATGCCTTTGCAAACACTGTAGACCCAGATCATGGTTAATTCTACAGTTTCTGGCTGAACCAAAATGCCGTATGTTCATTACCATTAAAAAGTAATCTAATAAATATTCATAAAGTCATGAATTCTTGTGTAAATATTCATGAGGTAAAGGGTTAATCATTTCCCCCATTAAACACCTTTTCATGCCTTTGCAAACAGATTCAACCAGATCAAATGACTCCTGTAGGAGCCGTCTGATCAGGGTCTGCTGTTTACTTGTGAAATACTATTACAGATCTGATTCTAGTTTCTACTATGGCCAAAACTTCCTGTGTTCATATGCCAGACTAAAAACTTTTGCAATCAATATTCATGAAACCATGAATTTTTGTTTAAATATTCATGAGGAAAAGGATTAACTCTCTAAATACTATCAGTTGGCAACATTAGCTTATCAAACAAGGACTGCTTCAAATCAAATCTGTTTTTTTATTCTTTTATTTCTCTGCAATATGTCATACAGTTTGTATCCTGATAAGTTTCTTAGCGCTGTCACAAGTAACCCAGTGTGTGGAATGAGCTAACCGTAACCCTTTCTTCCTTACATACGCTTTTCTACGTCTGCGAACAGTGTAGACCCAGATCAGATGGCTCCTAAAGGAGCCGTCTGATCAGGGTCTTCTCTGTTTGCTTATGATATAAAACAGATATGATTCTACAGTTTCTGCCATGATAAAAAAATTCCAATGTCCAAGTCATATTATAACAAATTAATGTAATTAATATGCACGACATCATTATTTCTTACATTATTATTCATGATGGAAAATTTAAGCAGTAGATCCTGATGAGACATAATTTTCACTTGGCCAAAGTTTTGCATTGCTTCATTACTCTTAGACTAGTCCTAATGGATTGTACCTCAATTATCTGATACAGAAGAATCTCTCTATAGCAGTAACTTCAACCCTTTCCCTCATATAAACACCTTTTCACACTTTTGCAAATAGAGCAGACCCAGGTCTGATTAGGGTCTGCTCTGTTTGCTTTTCACATCTTATAGGTCTGATTCTACGAAACATTCCCTTGAAAAGTTTACATTATAAAATTTCAGCTGATAAATATTCATCATTTCATTATTTCATTATTTTCTTACATGAATATTGAACAGGGAAGGGGTTAATTGCGAGTATCTATTGAGCAAAAGGCTCATAGGGAATTACCCTTAGTACTGGTACCCAGAAACCAAATTTCCCCTCTCCACTGATACTTCACACAATAGGATTACAGTAAACTCAAACTTACAAATTATAATACTTGTTTAATCATGTGAAGAAAATTCAAAGGACCAGAGGACACACAAAGCTACATGAAGTCACAACCCTTTACTCCATAAATACACCTTCCTATGCAAGTGCAAATTCCTGTGCCCATATGCCATTATAAATAATTCATCTAATTAATATTCATGATGTCATTATTTCTTGCATGAATATTCCTGGAGTAAAGAGTCAATTCTTCTTAATACTTCTGTTCCCTTCACTCCATGAATACTCATGTAAGAAATAATACATGTAGCATCAAGTATAATAATTAAATTCATTTTTATTATGGCACACCAACGCTGGAATTTTCAGCCATGGCAGAACTGTAGAATCATATCTGTATTATATCATTCGCTAACAGAGCAGACTTGAATCAGTCGGCTCCTACATGAGCTGTTTGATCTGGGTCTACTCTTTTTTGCAAAGGAATAGAAAGGCGTATTTATGGAGTAAGGGGTTAAAGCATACAACTCTGACTTGACTGGTATTCATTCTGGACCCAGATCACACTAAAGTGATTCCATTAGACATATGTGAGTATAGTACAACCATTTCAATTTGATTACTTGGTATATGAATAAGGAGATCTTTAAATGTAGAGGCTGCTTAATCAGGCAAACATCTTTGTGAATATTCTACAGTCTCAAGCCAAAACATGTTTGAAAGACCAGGGGCCCATTTTACTAAAGACTGTAAGATCAAAATTATCTTAAGTCTAAATTTTACGACATTCGCTACTACTCAGATAGCCAAAATTATGGCATACTCTAGTGTGTTGCAATAAAGGCCAACTTCTTACAATATTATCTAAAGTTGCAACTTACAGTTGCAATCGTAGTATCAGGTATGTTAGAACTTATGATAATTTCAGTTGTATGAGCTTTAGTACAATGCACCCCAGCTCTTCAGTTGTATGAGCTTTAGTAAAACGCACCCCTGCTCTTCAGTAGCAATCAAAATACCAAGTTGAGTGGCAATAGCTCGTTCTACACAGCAAGCTGTTCATGTCTGTCAAGTCAAGCTCGCAATCCATTATTTACAACATGCACTGTTAATGTTGAAAGGGGAAATATAACACTTGAGATTTCCGTCGTATAATAATGGATATTCTTAGCTTCATACATATAGGACTGGTACCCAAATAAATTCAAAACCTGACTGTGGGCTCTGCTTTGCATTAACCAGTATTGCAAGGATGGGGGGAATGTCAGTATTTGATCTATGGCTAAACGTTTCATCAAAATATACGAGATCCGAGTCCAAAAGTTTGCTTGATTCTTTGTAAATAGTTCACTTTCCAGCCCTCAAGGGACTTTTCATATTCACTAGTAGGAACCTCAGTTTGTTTAAGTTTTAGCACTGTTGATCCTTCTTTCTCCTTGAATTCCAATGTCACTGTTGAGAAATGAGCATCTGGCCAGGACTTAAGTCGCCAACGCTTCACAATTTTTTCATTTGGTACCTGCAAAAAATGACAAGTCTATTATGTACCAGTGCTTTCATTTAGTGAAAAACAAATCTAACCCTTTACTCCATGAGAATGCGTTTTTACGCCTTTGCAAACAGAGAAGATCAAGATCAGATGGCTCCTGTAGAAGTCTCCTGATCAGGGTCTGCTCGGTTTGCTAATGGAATTCCATAAGCAAACAGCAGACCCTGCATGAGTGGTTGTCTGGTCTTGGTCTACTCTGTTTGTAATGACATCTATCAGGTAACAGGTTCAATATTTCTAGAGAGGCTTTCGGTTGTAGCCAATATTAAATTTCAAACATGATATGGTTATGGTTTCCGTATCTACAATACAAGAGCAATACTAAACATCTCCTACTGATTTAGATGCATAAACTCTTCTGACAGGGATTATGTATCAATCTAAGGTATATTAACCCTTTGCTTCATATTAGAAATAATGATATACATACCAATAAGATGAAATTGTATCATGGTCAGTGCTCCAGATGGTGCATACCCAAATACTAAAATTGTTATTTCTCCACCAAACCCTATACTGTGACCACTCTTTAGAATCATCTCAAAGAGACAATTCTACAGAGTGGTCACAGTATAGGGTTTGATGGAGAAATAGAGGAGCTATTCTTGAAAATGTTTAAATTTACGCATCTCACCTGGACCTCTGATGGTGTATGAACAGAGGCATTTTGGCCCTGGCAGAAACTGTGGAATCAGATCTACTATATATTATTTCATAAACAAACAGCGTAGACCTCAACAGATAGCTCCTACAGGAGCCGTCTAATCTAAGTCTACTCTTTTGGTGTAGAAATAAAGGAGTCTTTCTAGAAAATATGTAAATTTACGCATCTTATCTGGACCTCTGCCAATAGATAGTAAACTTCTTTAATGTAACTAGAACTACCACTAAAGGTGATTAATACCTCCACTAGCACATTTCACATAGAGATGGAGTTGTAGAAATAAAGCTTGTGGCTGCCAAATTTTCATTTGGTAAATTCTGAAAAGGGAGATCATTGATTCAAACCTTACTGCAAAATTTAAAAAAGTTTTGTTGAGGGATGACAGAGAAAAGCTGAGGCAAAAAAGCAAGCCAGATTTTGACAAAAATAACAAAGGGCAATAACTCCAAAAAATACTGAATACAGAGTTATGGACCTTGTGCACTGCACTCATGGTCAATGTGATCTATCTGTATATGAAGTTTGAAGTCAATAGCTTTTATGCTTTGGTAGTTATGATCCGAACAGACGAACAGACAGACAGACAGACAGACAGACATGGTGACTCCAGTAAACCCCCCTCCAAACTTCGGTATAACAAAATATGAGAGTATGCAAAAAAAATAAAAAAATTGTACTCACAAGCTCCACAAATCCACCAGTAATAAATCCATTCATCAGGGATATACGGCCACCTTTCTCCACTTCATATATTCCGGAGGCACCAGTAAAGGCAAATACCATCTGCAGTACAATGTTATTGTCATGTAACATGCTGACCTAAATGGTTAACTGTTTACCTGACTGAGACACAATTTTTTTTTTGCCGGAGCTACAGATTCTATTAGGTTCTTACTAAAATCATCATTTCTCCATCAAACCCTATGTTGTGACCACTCTTTGGAATCGTCTCTTTGAGATGATTCTAAAGAGTGGTCACAACATAGGGTTTGGTGGAGAAATAATGATGTTTTTTCTTGAAAGTTTTAATTTACGCATCTTATCTGGACCTCTGGCCTTTGCAAACAGATCAGATGAGATAGCCCAAGCTCTAAAAACCCAGAATTTCTAAGACCATGTTTGGTAATCAATACAAAGAAACAAGAGCACAGCATGCGGGTACCAACGCTCATCTGTTCAATTATAGCCCTTGTAACAGTGAACATGTGTATGGATTCGAAAAATTTGCATGAATAGAAAAGAAATAAAAGCCATGATTAAAGTTTCTGGACGATGATGCCGACATCACTGACAATGATGACAAAGCTGATACCGGTGTTACGACAATAGATAGTATTTTTTTCTTTGAAAAACAGACAAGCTAAAAATGTCTACTTTAGTTAGTGAGATTGATTCATACCTCTTTATCAGTGAACACTTGGTAGAGCTGGGGGACTGAACAGGTAAACTGGTCTTCCATTGTCAGAGTCTTTGTCTGTATTTTAACACCAACGTCCTTTACTGGTTTATCATTGCTGCTGTTAATCACCATTTTTCCCATCTCAATTTTTGCATTCAGCTGAAAATTCCAAAATGTGTGCATTAGATTACATGTACAGTAAAATCTATCTACATCAACCACTCAAAATATTCTGAGAACATGGGGTTGCTTAACCCTTTCCTCCATAGGCTATTTTTAGACCCAACCTCTTTGAATAAATCTACCCAAAAGGAGCATTAACTAGAGAAAAGTAAAATTTTAGAATTTTATAGTTTGAAACCATTGTGATTAATTCGGTTTGTTTCGGTTTCCCATAATCCTTTGCGCGCGCATGACTTCCGGTAAAATCAGCTGTTTTTCTCAAGCGAAGAAGATTGATGTCAATAATTACAACGGTACACGCTTTTCTGATGAAACAGATACTTTTTATCGACTTTCTTTTAAACAAACATATTAAAAGAATTGAAGGTTAAAAGGAAATGTGAATTGCATTACAAGATTTATTATTTTGAGCGATTGATCCTCCCATTTGTGTACAAGATTAGTGGGTGGGGAAACCAGGAGTATATACAATAGATATAAAACGTACTGATTTTCGCTTAGATTTTCTATACCTGCATTATGTAAGAAAAATGCTGTTTGGTTATCTTAGATCAGTTGTTGTAATAAGTTAACATCTAAAAGAGGAAACGTCAAATCTAATTTGCATAAATTTTGGGCCATTTTGCTTTAAAAAAAAAAGAGTCTGCAACTGCCTAGTTACATGACAGACCTATTAATAAGGCAATATTTCCTAAGATTTTACCAGAAAAAAAGTCTGTTATCATATTTTATCAATATTTCTTTCCTTTGATATTCTTCAGGTTTTGTGACATATACAGTTGACAGAACCTAGTGTACTTGTGGTTTATGGTGAATTCGCCTAATGACCAACTCGCCTACAATTAGATATATAGTAACCCGATTGGTGAATTCGCCTAGAAAGCAATTATATAGTGATTGTATTTCGCACCTATTGTAAGGTATCGCAAACATAACACAACATGTTTTCAGGTAGTAGTCACGTTGTTGACCAAGATTGAACTTTGAGTGTAGCCCCTGATCATCATATGCATTTGAAAGCACACAGTGGAAGAGTTTGTGAGGGGAGGGGGCGTTAATAGTTGTTTACTTTGTGCAAATGTTTAACCATTTCCCTAATATCTGCAAACAGAGTAGACCCAGATCAGACGGCTCCTTAAGGAGCCGTTCGATCAGGGTCTGCTCTGTTTGCTAATGAAATTAAACAGGGAAAGGGTTAAAAGACATCTGGATAAAAAAAATCCAATGCAAGTTATTCTTGTTTCAAACAGCTCTATTTCATCGGCATGTTACTTGTAGATCTACCTGTAATATAAGGTGTGAAATACTATATAATCGTGTAGTAATACATTTTGGAATAATATTTGGTATTGTGAATTTTGGAAGGACCGGAGTGTTACCCCTGAAGTTCGGATTATCCAAATTTGAGATATTGAAGTTCAACTATATATAAAGTCTGGTTTTAAAAAAGATAACAGAAAACAGATATGTCAAATTCCATAAGCAAACTGAGCAGGCCCTGATCAGACAGCTCCTACAGGAGCGTCTGATCTGGGTCTAATCTGTTTGCAAAATATGTGAAAAGGCATTTACATGAAGGACAAAGTTAATACATTATATGCTTCATTGTACAATTCAAAATATATTTTCTAACCTGCTGTCAGCTGTCAGTCTAGGGATGTGGCAACTTTGGCAGGTGACCACCTTAACCAGGTACAGGTTATCAAGCATACTTTCGAGCGACATGTATTATGTATATCAAAACTTACTTCAGATATTGAATCTCAATATCTATTTAATCCTCAAATGTAGAAAAAAAAGTTTATAAGACACTGTGTTGACCTTGATGGGTGATTCTTAGAGGTTCTCTCATCAAGGTCTGCACTGTTTGATTTGCAAATATCATTTTGGTGTTAACACACAACCAGGTTAAAATTTAGTTAGAAACTGACAAATTTCAGTGACTTTATAAGGTATGGCCCCAGATCAGATATAAATATTAATAATTCGCAGAACAGACAATTAAAATACAATTTATCTTACTGGTGCCAAAAGTTTCTGATCAGTATTTCAGTTGTATTGCATTTATATATTTTTTGTTTGATATTTGAAAGTGAATTGTTAATTGTTGAAGTAAGATTGTAAAGTTTAATGCAGAAGTATGAACAATGTAATAAAAGCTAGCTGAAGCCTTTTTGATGTTGTGATGTGCCAAAAGTTTCTGATCAGTATCACAGCTGTATTGCATTTATATTTTATTTCTGATATTTAAAAGTTAAACGTTGAAGTAAAATTGTAAAGTTTAATGCAGAAGTAAGAACAAATGTTATAAAAGCTGAAACCTTTTTGAAATTGTGTCTACTGTGATATATGTGATATGGGGCCTTTCCTGATTGAGTGTATTTCCTGCCTAAGGCCCCTTCCCCTCTTGATAGCAGGTGTTCAAATAAACAAGTCCTTACCAATTATATTTGAAGGTCAAGACATAAAAAACAAAACACAGCATGGTGTCATCTACTCTACTGCGAGATATTGTGGTAACTTATCTAAACACAGCAGGGTGTCATGATCATCTACTCTACTGTGAGATATTGTGGTGACTTATCTGTCTTATCTATGACAGTGTTGAACCGTTATACAAACAGTACTGTAAATTGTATGTTCCCTGCTTGTAGTGTGCCTGTGTGCAATATTTTGATATTTTAATAAGCATGCAAAGTGGGAAATGTATTGTTGAAAACATATACTAAAATAATAATTTTCATGTTAGACACTTTCCTGCAGTATTAATGCATTTGCAAACAGAGTAGACCCAGATCAGATGGCTAAAATGACCATTTCAAACTTACCAGAGAATCAATTTGTCAATGATGTATTGAGCTTTAGAATAAACAAAATGCCATCAGGAAATCTGACAGTGAAATTGAAAGGCATCTACTAGGCTTATCTTAACCCTTTACTCTATAAAAACACATTTCTACGCCTTTGGACATAGAGTAGACCCAGATCAGTTGTATCCTATAGAAGCTATTTGATCAGGGTCTGCTCTGTATGAATCTAGTTTCTGCCAGTGCCAAATGAGAGGGAGAGAGAGAGAGGAGAGAGAGGGAGGAGAGAGAGAATTAGTGATGATCATGATTTTTGGAACAAACACAAAATGAGATACAAAATACTGATCGACACAAAGTCAAGTACATTTTATGGGACGAACTAAGAACATTTAGATGACGTTTTGTAATAAGTTTTAATGTAACACGTACATTTAATTGCTTTGAAATAGTTTACTATTTAAAAAAAAAATTGTTGAAATTTACATATCTTCATAACTGATCAAAATCTGTACTTTAATTTTTTCTGTACATCTGCATACTAGACATAGCATTAGACAAAATTTATTTAAAGTCAATACATTGTATTATAAAGTATCGTAAGCCCTGTAAGGTTTTTTTTTCTGACAAACAAAATTATACAAACAGAAAACAAATAAGATTTAAACTAGATCACAGAATGCATGGTTTTCAAGTACACATGTAAATAAATAAAAGTGAAGATTCAACAAAATTTGTTTTCGGTTGATCCATATAACATTAATCTTTAGCTGGAACAGTTATTTTCTTATAAACATAAGCATAGTTCAAACAAAAGTAAATCAGACTGTAAAAGAATGGGTTGGCATATATAAAGTAGATAAAGATATCAAATAGTAGATTAGTATAAGTAGATAGAACTAACAAACTTTCTTTTCTCTTGTAAATTTAATTTTTGGAGAAAACAACACATACACTATTTTTGAAAGAAATTGGCACATTTAGTGTGCACCAGGCCTTTGGGATAAAAAGGATAAATTGGGTCGGACTGTAGAGTCTATATATATAAATTTTGGGTAAAAAATACAGGAGCTGAAATAAATTCTACTGTGATGACAACAACCACTACCTGTGTATTTGTTTTTATATAGAAGTTATGAAACTAATGTAACAGAGTGATATTTCAAACATTTATCACCTATCAATAACTTTTACATAGAAACATATATGTACTGCTCAACTGAATTTATAGTAATTATTTACCCCACGCACTCGGCTACCTAAAATTTTACCATTTTTCAGCCAAATTGAAAGGTTTCGATTAAAATATCTATTAATATACATAAATGTACTTTAATTTATTATCTTTTCCGTATGTTGCAGAAGTAGATGCCTTTTTTCAGTAACACGTCGAAAATATCGAGTTGTCAGTAACCAGATAGAAATCGTTTGTTTATTTTTACCGGAAGTCATGCGCGCGCAAAGGATTATGGGAATCAGTAAAGTCGCGAATAGAGCATTTGCTCCTATAGGAGCGAATGCTCTATTTATTACAATGGTTTCAAGAAGTGGTTATTACAGAGGCATAGAAAGGCGTATTAACGGAGGAAAGGATTAATGCATGATGAAAGTTTAGCAGAAAGCTCCACTATTGGAGCTTTCTGCATAACTTTCATCCTGCATTAATCCTTTCCCTGTTGAATATTAACACTTCGCTTGCTGATTTTTAAAATACATTTCTCCTTCTTTACCCATGCCCTGTTGTATAATTACATACATCTTCACTGTGTACACATATTTCGCTGTGCAATCACTGCCGTGGAGTGCACTGGTTGCACAATCAATTTGTCAATAGTGCAGACCCTGATGATACAGCTCCTGCAGGAGCTGTCTCATCTGGGTCTTCACTATTTACAGGTAGATATATTGACGTGAATAGCAAGCGAAGGGTTAATGTAAGGAAAAATGACACCATGAATATTTATTAACAGAGCATTATTACATAATGTATACATGAATTTTTGTCAGCTTTTAATTGTAATTTCATAAGCAAACAGAGCAGACCCTGATCAGATTGTTCATACAGGTGCTGTCGGATTTGGTCTCCTCTGTTTGCAAAGATGTAAATAAGCCGTTATATATGAAGGAAAGGGTGAAGCATGCATCTACTCTAATAGACCCTAGTACCATGTGGTCGCTTAACCCTTTCGCTGCCAATGCAGGATCTGTGATTATCTATGCAAACAGTTTGGATCCAGATGAGACACCAAGAAAATAAAAAAAAAACAAGAGAGTCGTCACACGTGACAAATGCCCCCAAAGTGTTTGACACCGAAATGCATTTTGGCGGAAAAACAATACAATGTAATGCAGGTGTATCATGAAATTTTGATGCTTTTAAAAATGACACAGGAGTCAGTTCTTAACATTAGAAACAGAACCTTTGACGATTATGATAGCTAAGAAAAGAGCCAAGGGTCAAAACTTAGTTAAAAAGGACCCTAAGCATTCTCAACGTTAAAAAGGACCCTGGGTTGCTTGTCAACGTTTAAGGTAAAGGAGATATGATCTGGACAAGCTTTTTGTATCTGGTAAGGTATAGGAGACATGCTCCGGACTGTAAAATTGAGGTCAAAGGTCAAGGTCAAGGTCAGTGATCTGAAAATGGTACATGACTCTCCGCCATCCCAAGATGAACTCACAAACCAAATTTGGAATCCGTAGCTGGTAAGGTAGAGGAGAAATGCTCGGGACAAGCTTTGTGTAAAATCTAGGTCAAAGGTCAAGGTCACAGTGAACTGAAAATGGTACGCGACACACCGCCATCCCAAAATAAACTCACACACCAAATTTGGAATCCGTAGCTGGTAAGGTATAGAAGATATTCTCTGGACAACCTTTTTTGTAAAATCGAGGTAGAAGGTCAAGGTCAAGGTCACAGTGACCTGAAAATGGTACGCGACATTCCTCCATCCCAAGATGAACTCACACACCAAATTTGGAATCCGCAGCTGGTAAAGTATAGGAGATATACTCCAGACAAGCTTTTTGAAGCTGGTAAGGTATAAGCTTTTTGTAAAATCGAGGTCAAAGGTCAAGGTCACAGTGACCTGAAAATGATACGCGACACTCCGTCATCGCAAGATAAACTCACATACCAAATTTTGGATCCGTAGCTGGTAAGGTATAGGAGATATGCTCCGGACAAGCTTTTTGTAAAATCGAGGTCAAAGGTCAAGGTCAAGGTCACAGTGACCTGAAAATGGTAAGAGACACTCCGCCATCTCAAACACCAAATTTGGAATCCTTATCTGGTAATGTAAAGGAGATATGCTCTGGACAAGCTTTTTGTAAAATCGGTCAAAGGTCAAGGTCACAGTGATCTGAAAATGGTATGCGACACTCCTCCATCCCAATATGAACTCACACACCAAATTTGGAATCCTTAGCTGGTAAGGAATAGGAGATATACTCCGGACAAGCTTTTTGTAGCTGATAAGGTATAAGCTTTTCTTTAAAATCGAGGTCAAAGGTCAAGGTCAAGGTCACAGTGACCTGGAAATGGTACACGACACTCCATCATCCCAAGATGAATTCACACACCAAATTTGGAATCTGTAGCTGGTAAGGTAAAGGAGATATGCTCCGGACAAGCTTTTTGTAAAATTGGTCAAAGGTCATGGTCAAGGTCACAGTGATCTGAAAATGGTATGTGACACTCCTCCATCCCAAGATGAACTCACACACCAAATTTGGAATCCTTAGCTGGTAAGGAATAGGATATATACTCCGGACAAGCTTTTTGTAGCTGGTAAGGTATAAGCTTTTTTTTAAATCGAGGTCAAAGATCAAGGTCAAGGTCACAGTGACCTTGAAATGGTACGCTACACTCCGCCATCCCAAGATGAACTCACACACCAAATTTGGAATCTGTAACTGGTAAGGTAAAGGAGATATGCTCCGGACAAGCTTTGTGTAAAATTGGTCAAAGGTCATGGTCAAGGTCACAGTGATCTGAAAATGGTAGGCAACACTCCTCCATCCCAAGATAAACTCACACACCAAATTTGGAATCCTTAGCTGGTAAGGTATAGGAGATATACTCCGGACAAGCTTTTTGTAGCTGGCAAGGTATAAGCTTTTTTTAAAATTGAGGTTCAAGGTCAAGGTCACAGTGACCTGGAAATGGTACGCGACACTCCGCCATCCCAATATGAACTCACACACCAAATTTGGAATCTGTAGCTGGTAAGGTAAAGGAGATATGCTCCGGACAAGCTTTTTGTAAAATCAAGGTCAAAGGTCAAGGTCAGTGACATGAAAATGGTACGCGACACTCCCCATCCCAAGATGAACTCACACACCAAATTTGGTATCCATAGCTGATGTGACAAAGGAAATATACTCCGGACAAAAGGTACACACACCCACACTACCACCCACACACACACACCCACCCACCCACACACACACACCCACGCACGGTGCGATCACTATATGCTGCCAAAGCCTAGCTTTGGGGGCATAATAAAAATGTAGCAGACGACAGAATTTGGCAGCGAAAGGGTTAAAACAGGGCCTACTGCACCTTATCTTGCAATGAAATTTTGTAAGCAGAAACTCTTAACTCTCATATAAACGGTTTTTTTTCATGCCTTTGCAAACAGAGTAAACCCAGATCAGGCAGTTCCAACCTACAGGAGCCTTCTCATCCAGGTCAGCTCTATTTGTTTATGAAGCAATAATAGATCTGATTCTATAGTTTCTATCAAAATATGTTATAAACAATTTCAGCTATAAATAAATATATTCTGATATTATAATTTCTTTCATGAACATTCAACAGGGCTGAATACTTTCTTACTTATTTTAACCATTTACTCCATAAATATGCCTTTCTGTACTTTTGCAAACACAGAAGACCCAGATCAGACTGCTTGTGTAGGAGTAATTATTACCAGTTAGAGTAAATCCTTGGAATTTGATTGGTCAGTTTGCCAAAAACTGCCGGGGTGTACAGTACCGTAATCAGCGGCTTCCGCGGAGAATACAGAATTATTCAAATTTGACGTGTGACGCCATTCGTTTTGTTTTTATTTTTTAGCGTCGATTCGAAATTTCATATCGTCCTTACTCCAATAATTCTGGATGGATTCCAGAATTACGACCAAATACTCAATAATAAACGTAAAAAACTGTACCTCATACGTTCCTCAATTCAACAATATCAACTTATCAGTTTAACGTGTTACCGTTAATGTTTACAAGTAAAGTTTCAATTCCTCTTTCGAAATTGCTCTGAGACGACGTCATATTTGCCAAGTGATGACGTCATGTTTTCTTTGTCCTGTCGTCATACAATTAGAGATCTATGGTCAGCAAAATAAAAGTTGTTCGTTTCTTAATTAGTTTAATAGGATCTCTGACTGGTAATTAATTCTTTACACGGTAATTTGGCAGGGTGTACGGGCTGGTATGACCAGGTTAGACCACGTATTTCCTTCGGCTAACACCTCAGGAAATACGGGATCTAACCCGGTCATACCAGCCGGTACACCCTGCCAAATAACCGTGTAACTAATAATGCTCTGATGATCACAATAGTTTCAAAATTACACAATTTTAAAATTTCCTTTCCTCTAGTAAATGCTTCTTTTCAATAGATTTATTCAAAGAGATTGGGTCTAAAAATAGCCTATGAGATAATGGGTTAAGCACACAATGTACTATGTTAATACAAGACTTACCAACTCCTCTGGTGTGTTCTGAGGCTTGGCCTTATCTTTTGTTGGCAGTATCACATTTTGTCCGTATTCTGAAAGAGTCACAATACAGGCTTGCTATAAACCCTTCGCTTGCTGAATTTAAACAAGAGGGCCAGAATGGCCCTGACATCGCTCACCAGACAATAAGAGGAGAAGATTTTCAAAGTTCTCACTATATGTTTCTATTGAAAACTTAACACCCCAGGGGCGGTGCCAATTTTGACCCCAGGGACACAATTTATATAACTTTTGTTGAGGACCTGAACATGATGCTAAAAGAATGTAGTGAAAGAATGGATAGAGCATTAGATCACTGGAACTTGTATTCTTCGGATGCTAGAGGCGGATTCTCCCACCACTAATGACCTATGCAAACAGTTTGGATCCAGATCAGGCCCCACATAATGTGGGGCCTGATCTGATATCCAAATTGTTTGTAAATGAGACTGAACTCTGAAAAACTTAGAAAGAAAATGAGACTGAACTTCTGAAAAACTTAGAAAGAAAGTGTGTAGTGGGATTCTCCCACCACTAATGACCTATGCAAACAGTTTGGATCCAGATCAGGGCCAACATAATGTGGTGCCTGATCTGATATCTGAACTGTTTGTCAATGAGACTGAACTTCTGAAAAACTCAGAAAGAAAGTGTGTAGTTAGGATAACTTGTGAATATGCTGCAGACAACAGTTTAGCAGATCACAAAATTACCCAGCATGCAAAGAGTTAAGCTGAAATTCACAACAGATATGCTCTATATTGATAGCTGGTAGCTAAATGCAGGGCATAGGTATGAAAAAAAGCTTTAAGAGTATTCTGCATTTTGAGAATTATCCACAGTTTTCTCAATCTTAAATGAGTGTGTGTTATTTGTCTAAACACAATTACTACTCTACTGATCAGGCTAAGGGCGATTATATAAGAACTCCCACTGACTGGTCTCAGCTAAAAGTGATATTAAGGAGAAACCTTTAGAATGTTTCTGATGTAAAGAAGTATAAATACACACAGGACAGGGCCAATTTTAACCCCAGAACTATGACACTTATAAAACTCATAAAGTTATGCTAAGTAAATCAATACACCAAATATCTAAGCTCTGGGACATGCAGTTTCTGAAAAGAATATTTTAAAAGTTTTTCCTATTAGGCATAACTAGTGATCCCATAGGCTGTTTATGCAGTCAGCTACAAAAAACTTGCAATCCCTGGGGTGGGACCAATTTTGACCCTAGGGGCATAATTTATATAACTTTTGTAGAAGTCCTGAAGTTGAAGCTTTGTGCCAAATATGAAAGCTGAGGACCTTCTAGTTTTAGAGGAGATGATGTTCAAAGTTTTCACTATATGTTTCTATTGAAAACTGAAAACCCCTGGGGCAGGGCCAATTTTGACCCCAGGGGTATAATTTATATAACTTTTGTAGAGGACCTACATATGATGCTATGTGTCAAAGATGAAAGCTGAGACCCCTGTAGATTCAGAGGAGAAGAACTTTAAAGGTTCAAATTGTTGACGACGAATGACACATGATGCACGCTGACGGACGACGGACATCAGGCGATCACAAAAGCTCACCCTGAGCACTTTGTGCTCTGGTGAGCTAAAAAACATTTCTCCTTCTTTACCCATGCCCTGTGGTATAATAACATATATCTTCACTGTCTACAAATAGTTTGCTGTAAAATCACTGATGTGGAGTACACTGGTTGCACAATAAACTTGTAAATAGAGCAGACCCTGATGAGACAGCTCCTGCAGGAGCTGTCTCATCTGGGTCTTCACTATTTACAGGTAGGTATATTAACGTGAATAGCAAGCAAATGGTTAACAGCTCAATCATACAGAAATAAATATTTGCAAAAAGAGTGTTTTCTGCTTAATTTTTTTTTAAATATGAACACAAACAGACAGACAGAAGACGGAGAACTAATTATATCATCATTTTGATCTAGGACCACAGTGTTTGTAAAAGCCATTACATTTATTTTCGCCATCTCCTAACTCCATGAATATTTATGCAAGAAATAATGACATCATCATGTGCTGGGACATAAAATCAATGAAACAAGAGGCAGATTTAGGAAATCCAGGTAAAATATTCTGTGTTTTTCTGCCAAGCTTAAAACGGCTGTTATCATTAAAATATCCTCTCCAATGTGATTCTAGTAAAATCCTTCAAATAAGACAAGGCTGTGAATGCATACAATACAATAATGCAAAGATTTTTCTCTTTTTACCAGCCAATGTCGATTGATGGGAAAGTCATCAAAATAAATGTTATTATTGTGACAAAGTAATTTACTAGCATGGCCTATTAATCTATATAATTTTTCTGAAAATATATATTTCATGTCAAATCATGTTTTAGTTTCATTGCAGCCTAGCTATAAAGATGTAATTAGTAATGCACTCACTGAATTGATGATGATTAGAGAAAATGTGGAAAGAACTGATTTGTCATTTTCTGAAAGACGCTCTTTAACTCTTTCCTCCATAAATACGCCTTTCTATGCCTCAGTATAAATCGCCTGTTGAAGCCATTGTGATAAATAGAGCATTTACTCCTATAGGAGCAAATGCTCTATTTATCACAATGGTTTCAAACTACAAAATTCTAAAATTTTCCTTTTCTCTAGTTAATGCTCCTTTTCGGTAGATTTATTCAAAGTGGTTGGATCCAAAAATAGCCAATGAGGTAATGGGTTAAAACAATTTAAAGTAACCACTGAAATAAGACCTTTAGCAGTCATCAAAATTGATAATGAAAGTTTTAATTTGTTCAGACCTTACAAACACAACTTGTCCGGTCCTCTTAACCCATTCCTACATATATACGCCGTTCTATGCCTTGCAAACAGTGTATACCCAGATCAGGCGGCTCCTATAGGAGCCATCTGATCATGGTCTGCTCTGTGTACTTATGATACAATTCTACATTACAATATTCTGGTCCTCTTAACCCATTCCTCCATATATACGCCGTTCTATGCCTTGCAAACAGTGTATACCCAGATCAGGCGGCTCCTATAGGAGCCGTCTGATCATGGTCTGCTCTGTGTACTTATGATACAATTCTACATAACAATAGTACCGGCAATATACTTCTTTATGGAGCAAAGAGTTAATCAAGGATCTTTCCACTGAATCAAGTTGAATGTGCCTACCATCTTTCAGCTGCTTTATGTATTTGGCAAGCTGCATTTGTATTATCGGTGTTCCATCCACCCTCATGACTTCTTTAAGGGTAGGTCCATCATCCTTTGTTTTATCAACAGTTACATTTACCTGTCAGAGGAAAAATATGGCTTAAATTCATATTTCATCTTAACTCTTAATCAGTTGAATAACTAACCCGTTACCTCATAGGCTATTTTTAGATCAAACCATTTTGAATAAATCTACGAAAAAGGAGCATTAACTAAAGAAAAGGAAACTTTTAAAATTTTGTATTTTGAAACCATTGTGATAAATAGAGCAAATGCTCTATTTATCACAATGGGTTCAACAGATGACCTTTTCAGAGGCATCATTATGAGGGAATGGGTTAAAATTTGCCCCTCCTTTTCTGAATATTAACTGAACAAAGAGCTGTATCAACTGAACAAAGAGCTGTATCAACTGAACAAAGAGCTGTATCAAAAGAACAAAGAGCTGTATCAAAAGAACAAAGAGCTGTATCAAAATTTATCAATGAAAAAGATTTGTATGACAAACAGTGTAGACCCTGGTTGAGTCTGAGATCGTTCTCAAGTTTTTGATTGGTCAGATTTGAGCCTCTGACTCAAATCTGACCAATCAAAAGCTTGAGAACTCAAATCTGACCAATCAAAAGCTTGAGAATGAAACTCAGACTCAACTAAAAGCTTTATAAGCATGGACCCAGATCAAAGATATCCTGAGGACGCCCTTTGTTCTGGGTCTACACCATTTAGACAGGTCTTATATACACAGTTTCCCACATTTAGGGTTAAATGTATACTAAAACAGGGATTTTTAAACTATGTCTGCAATTAAACCTTTACTCCATTGATAATATCATTTAACGCCTTTGCAATCAGAGTAGATCCACATCAGGGTGTTCTGTTACTTTATGAAATAACAAGATCTGATTCTATAGTTTTTGCATTGGCAAAAACTTTCTATGCTCATAAATTATGCCATTTATCAATAATCATCATGTCATTGTTTCTCTTACATGAATAATAATGAGTGCAGGGTTAAACAAGATATATTGAGAAAGATTACTCTATGAATATTCATGTACCAGTAAAAAACATTGACATCATAATATCAATTACATTATTATTCCCAACAGGACATGGACACAGGAATTTTTGACCATGGCTGAAACTGTAGAATCATGTCTATATTATATCATAAGCAAACAGAGCAGACCCTGATCAGATGGCTCCTATAGGAGCCATCTGATCTGGGTCTTCTCTGTTTGCAAAGACGTAGAAAGGGGTATTTATGGAGTAAAGGGTTAAATAAGGTATGCATATCAACAAAA
Source organism: Azorinus chamasolen (assembly GCA_963576725.1). Taxonomy (NCBI): domain Eukaryota; kingdom Metazoa; phylum Mollusca; class Bivalvia; order Cardiida; family Solecurtidae; genus Azorinus; species Azorinus chamasolen. The sequence goes on along the minus strand of OY755235.1, from coordinate 96,750,779 downwards.
TATACATGTTAACATGACCACCACAAGGTTTAATAACTACTTAATGTCGGTACTTAGACTAAACTTTACCTATGAATATTCATGTCAGAAATAATCACTGTATGAATATTAATTAGTTTAAAAATAGCATTATTCACAAATATGTCTGTCAAGTCAAAGGAATTTTTACAGTGGCAAAAACTGTTATTTGATTTATAGTTAACAGAGCAGACCCTTCAGGAGCTGTCTGATATGGGTCTTCTCTGTTGTCAACTTGTAGAAATAGTAACTGCTCAGTTTAACTTACATCAACTTCATCCGGCTCATTCTCTTCGCTGAGGTTCGGAATTTCAAACTTGCCTTTGTACTTTTTGTCTCCTTTCTTCAGCTTGCCTGTTAAAAAAATAACTATAAATTTTCATTTCTTAATAAATGTTTCGGCATTTTCTTTCAATCACTGCAAACTTAACTTTTTCCCTGTTTAACCCATTCCCTCATAGGCTATTTTAGATACCTCTTTGAATAAATCTACCAAAAAGGAGCATTAACTAAAGAAAATATTTTTTTTTAGAATTTTGTAGTTTGAAACAATTGTGATAAATAGAGCATTTGCTCCTATAGAAGCAAATGCTCTATTTATCACAATGTTTCACAAAGTGACTTTTACAGAGTCATCTTAAGTCGTCAATATGAGGGAATGGGTTAATATCCATGTAAGAAATTATGACATCAGGAATATTTATTAGCTGGTTTTATTTTTAATGGCATATGCACAAAGGAGTTTTTTGTATTGGTAGAAACTGTTGAGTCAGATCTATTATGATTTCAAAAGCAAACAGAATAGACCATGTTCAGATGGCTCCTACAGGAGCCGTCTGATCTGGGTCTACTCTATTTGCAAATGCGTGAAAAAGCATTTGTACATGTATGAGGGAAAGGGACCAAAGGGTTAAAAAGCATCTCAAGATGTAACTAACAAGAGCACTGCAGGATAACACCAACACATGTCTGTTATTCCAAAAACTCATGTTATAAGGAACAACAACTCTTTGAATATGCATAATGGAGTGCTGGATCCTTATTACATTGTTGTCACTGTAATGGTGAACAACTGTGTGAAGTGTGATAAGGATGACTATATTGATGTTGAAATTGACTAAATGTCAAATAGTTTGATAAACAAATACAATTCCCACGATGGTAACAACACCACTGATGCAGGATGTTGACAACACCCATGATGAGCAGAATTCCAGATAAAAGCTAGAAAAGGGAAATATATGACCAAATACTTTCTCTTCTCCTCGCAATCTTACCTTTTTCGTACTAAATGAAACATTTCAAATAAGAACATCTATCCTGTTTGTGAAATATAATGCAACCCCTCCCCCCTCCAACACACAGGAGCTTCAACATATAAGTTTGGCCATTTACCTGAATCGTGACATTGCACCACTCAAAAGTTTAAAAGTATACATTCCAAGCATGAACTCTCTATTTCTAATAGTTCAAAGTTATTCGACAAATTCTGAAGTTTCAGACAAACCATCAGACAAACAGACAGTTCAGATAAACTTAGGAATCTCTTTTCAACAGCTCCGCTTGAAGCAATCACTGTACCTGACCATTCTCCTTTAACGACCCATTCATAGAAGAAGATCAGCTTGGCCTTCCTGTTGTTCGCAGAGGCTTCGCCATCAATGCTAGTCACTGATGTTATTTCACAAAACGCTGAAATATAAAACAGGCCATGAAGAAAAGTATTTGACCCTTTAATTGGTGAGTTTTCAAAGGGCAATGGTCCATCATTGTTTAACCCTATCCTTGTTCTACCGTTATTTCAAATTATCAATACCTACTGAATATTCATGGTCAAAACAGTTCATATAACGAAATATGGAAGGTGAAACATTTTAGCCTTTTTTAGAAAGTAAAGAACCAGATCTAGCAAATTCCAATGGCAAACAGAGCAGACCCTGGTCAGATGGCTCCTAATTGCATGAAAATGCGTTTATATAAAGGAAAGTGTTAACAGTGGAAACAATTTAGTATTAAAAGGTAACTCTGACAGATGGTGGGGACCCTGATCAGTGGGCTCCTGGTCTCTGTCTACAGTTTTTAGATCAACCTCTGACAAGGCAAAAAAAGATACTGACAGTAAGAAAATATAATTTATATTGACATCAACCTTTACTGTGACCTTGACCTTCAAAATATTGGCCAAGATCATGAGCACAAAATACCTATAGGTTATGGTTATCATTTGTGTTTGATTATTCTAAAATTTGGACAAAGCATGGTAGAGTTATGGAGCTGAAAAGAAATTGGTAACAGAAGGACAAACTATCACTAAAGGTGATGAATACCCCGCCCGCATGGCAGCCTTGATTGCAAACCCAAGTGTGTTAGATACTGAAAACATTTATGTGATGCACATCTACATTCTGTATCAACTTCCATGAATTATATTGAAATTACCGTAGTTCACTCTACAAAATTTCATTTGCTAACAACATTTATGATACAAGTCCAGGGGCAGATAAATTTCCCGATGCCTGATCTTTTTACACATAAGTGGACCCCTGTTGCAGTAAGATAGCCCCACTGTTTTGGCCTGGATGGGCCATTCACCCCATCTGGCTCAAAATCTTGGCAGAACAATTTATAATATAGATTTAATTCTACAGTTTCTGTCATGGTCAAACATTCTTGTGCTCATAATTATGTCATATAATAAAATTTCATGTAATTAACCCTTCGCTTGCTGTTCACATCAATATACCTACCTGTAAATAGTGAAGACCCAGATGAGACAGCTCCTGCAGGAGCTGTCTCATCAGGGTCTGCACTATTTACAAATTGATTGTGCAACCAGTGCACTCCACAGCAGTGAATGCACAGAGACATATTTGTAGACAGTGAAGATATATGTAACTATACCACAGGGCATGGGTAAAGAAGAAGAAATGCATTTTAAAATTCAGCAAGAGAAGGGTTAATATTCCTGATGTCAGCATTTCTTACATGAATATTCATCACGTAGTAGGTTAAAATCATAACACACACAAACACAATGAGCTTACCTTCGCTGTTCTCTATCACAAGACCTGTTAGAAGCTCTCGTAGTTTCTCCTTAGACCAGTTGGTAGCATTTTTCTCTGTCCTAAAAAGCAATGGTAGGAAATACAGTCAAGAGCTCCTAAAGTTAATATAAATGCTCCTCTCTTTGTGCAAGTAGTTAAAAAAAGATTCTGTATATGTTTTAGTAGAAAGAAGGACCATTTCTCAGTTTCTGCCATATCACAATGCCCTATTCTACAGGGGAATGAATCTTTGACTGTAAATACATACACACAAACTGCCATCCAGCTTACTCCAGTGATGTAATATTTTCAAGTTACCAGATAAAATTGTGTATCAGCATATGGAACAATAAAACATAGCAATAGACAAAGGTGCTTATGTCATTTCTCCACAAAACCCTATGTTGTGATCTCTCTTTAGAATCGTCTCAAAGAGTTAACCCTTTACTTCATGAATACTCAAGCAAGAATAATGATTTTATGTACATTGTATATCAATTAGCTGAATTCTTTATCATGGCATATGAATACAATATTTTTTTTGGCTATGACAGAAATTGTAGAATCTAATTTATATACATGTAATTCCATAAGCAAAACTGACTGAGCAGATCCGGATTTGGGTGTACTCTAATTACACACATGTAAGAGTCCTCTGCTGTAATTGCTTATGATATAGATATAGATCTGATTCTACAGTATTTGTCAAAGCAATAAAAAAAATCTTTATAATTTTACCTACCGGTATATAATGTTTAAATATTCATGACGTTATTATTTCTCATGTGAATATTGGACAGGTAAAGGGTTTAATTTGAAGATTATCTGCCATAAAAGGAAACTAAACAATAGGTAGGAGCTGTCTGGGCAGGGTCTGCACTGTTTGCTAATGGAATTATATAGATCTGTTTCTACAGTTTCTGCCAAAGTCAAAATATCGTTTTTATAAGCCATTATGAAAAAAAGTCAGCTAATAAATGTCAGTATTGCTCACATAAATATCCATGATGGAAAGGTTAACCCTTTCCTTGTTCTATGTTTATTTCAAAATTTAATACCTACTGAATATTCATGGACAATATTTTTATAATGAAATACCAAATGTGGATCATTGTAGCTGTTTTAGAAAGTAAAGAAACGGAACTATCAAATTCCATAAGCAAACAGAGCAGACCCTGATCAGACAGGAGCCGTCTGATCTGGGTATACTCCGTTTGCAAAAGCGTGAAAACACGTTTATATGAGGAAAAGGGTTAAACAGAATTTTAACCATTTATCTGATAATTATGCATGTAAGAAATAATGAATGTATAAATATCAAATAGCTGAATTTTTATAATGGCATAATGAATTTAAGAGAATGTTTGGACATGGCAGAAACTGTATAATCTGATCTGTATATTATTACATAGCAAAAAGTGCAGATCCTAATTACGAGCCATCTGATCTGGAACTACTCTATTTGCAATGGCATTATGAGTGAGTTGGGTTTTACGTCCGACCAACAGCATTTCAGTTATTTGCAGATGGCACCCGCATGAGACAAGTTATAGTGCTGCCTCACTGGAATACCCCTGCCGCGGGCACATGGCAAGGGCACCCCACCCAGTCACATTATCCTGACACCGGACCAACCAGTCCTAGAACTATCCATTTAATGTTGAGCGTAGACAAGGGAGCTACTAGTACCAACTTTTAACGACTTTTGATCTGTCCCGGCCGGGATCGAACCCACGACTTTCCGTACCGCAGGCGGACGCTCTACCACTGAGCCACGCGGCCGGTGCAATGGCATTATGAAGTAAAGAATTAAAAAAAGGGTGCTGGTGAATTCGCCTACAATTAGATAGTAACCCGAATGGTGAATTCGCCTAGAAAGCAATTATATAGCGATTTATTTCGCACCTTATATTACAGGTAGATCTACCAGTAACATGTTACTCTGTTTGCAAGGAATATTGCCAAATAGACTGATTAGTTTAATACCGTTGTTCTTGTTTGCATAGCACCTCCAATTATAGCTGCATGCAGCACCAACTTACGCCCAATTAAATAGGAAGGCAAGCACTGAGGTGTGAAATTCTAGTTAGTTAATCCTAGGCGTTATTTACTTAATATTTGGTTTAACCCTTTCCATCATATATAAACGTGTTTTCAGGCATCTGCAAACAGAGTAGACCCAGATCAGACGGCTCCTAGAAGAGTCGTCTGATCAGGGTCTTCTCAGTTTGCTAATAGAATTTCAAAGATCTGTGTCTTTACTTTCTAATATGGCTACAATGCTTCTACTTCCATATTTCATAACAACCATTTTGTCCATAAATATTCAGTAGGTAATGAAATTTGTAATATACATAGAACAGGGAAAGGGTTAAATTTCCCCAAGATCCTTTTCACTGAATACAGCATAGTCGATCTGCATCTGTCCTATCATTTCAAAACGTAATGGTTCAGTTTGTTGTTCGAGAATTACTCATAGGCTTATAGCCCTATATATATATATATATATATATATATATCAGGGCTCGAGCAACAGGGCGATTTGGGCGAAAACTGCGCTCAAACAGGCCAGTTTTCGCCTTGATCATAAGGGTTTGGCGAAATCCAAGTCGCCCTAACTTTAAGACTGTAAACACCGCTCTCGTACGTGAAAAAGCCATCATTTGTCAACCACTGACCCCAAAAAATAAGCTCCGCCCATGGGTGTTAATGAGTATTAGATAGACAAAGGTTCATACCATTCCTCCAATCAAAAAGAAGGTATTTGAGACCACCTATTGATTTGTGAAATTGCTGACTTACGCCGTGTCCACTGACATGTGACAGAGCGAAAACCAACACGTTATGAATGTGTTATTAAAACATGTGCAAAACAGCAGACAAACTCCAAATGGATCACTCAACCATTATCTACAGTAATCAATTCTAAATGTTTTAACGATGATGACTTTAATTTAATTAGAATCATTTATTTCTGCAGGTCAGTGGGAATTCTTGCAAAGTTTACTTACCTCATAAAATCATTTTAAATCCCAAATCATTTGAAGTTAACACAAGATTATGTTGCAGCCTGCAGGTCAAGCGTCTAAACCAATTGTTTTTATGATAGAGGGCGTTCCAAATCGTAATTTGCATTATGTCAAAGGTCAAATCTTAGCTGCACAATTATCACGTAATGATTGCATGAATCTGCATACACATAATGTGGAATATGTTTAAACTTCTTTCAGTTATAACATTTTCAATGTTAATCTAATGTGCTTTCGTGTAATGTGTTAAAAATTGAATGCATAAACACAGCTCGATTGTAAACTTCAGCAAGAGGCTGGCACCGTGTATTTTTGTCACTGGCAAAAAATCAATAGTCCAGCTCCAGGTGTTTAACCTTTAGCCTGCTGAGCAAATTATGTTTACTGAATTTTTCACCTACTACATTTTCAAAATTCAAGCTATAATCAATTTGTCTACCAAAATGCAATCAGACTGTCAAACATTTAGATCCTCATCTGGATCCAAACTGTTTGCATAGGTATTCACTCATCCACCCATAGCAGGCTAAAGGTTAAGCATCTAAATTTGTGTTGATCTGCAACGGTTGCTGATTTCTGCTGATACAAAGGGTCACACAGGGAGTGAACATTTAATTGGCTATTGCACATGTAGACAGTAGTATTACAGAGGGGATTAAAAATAACCACAACTTATTTTAAGAGAATATAAATAACTTATTTCAGAGGAAGAAATAATACATCAGTATCAGCATTGCATAACTGATTTTTTTATCTGAAAGATGTGATATGTCATTGAAAATAATAATTTGGGATTTATAAGATCGTAGGCCAATAGGTTATGTGGATTTTAGACACTATTAAGAAGTCAATATTGCATTCATACACTTTGATCTAGTGACACTAACATTGTTTTAGTATGTACTTAAACATTATAAAAGAGAAAAGGTATATTATGTATTAGTATCCGATAAGCGAAACGGTTCACTTCTCCTTGAGCCTCCTCACTTCTCCCTAATCTGAGGCCCAAGGAGAAGTCACTTCTCCCTAAAATTTGAACCCAGCTTGAGCCCTGTATATATTTATAATATACAATATCTAGGGATCAATTAATTTTCCTGTTTACTAGTTTAACTTTTATTTATTGCTACAAGCATAACTAATGTCAAACACTGTATAGATAGTACACAGATCATCTGACAAAGTCAGTCAAATTGTTCAACAATTCATTCCGAATCATTTAAAGACTAGCACAAAGTGAATAACTATTAACGTCCCCTCCCTTTACAATACAATCGCTATATAATTGCTTTCTAAGCGAATTAATTCATAAAGAATGTTTGTAACAAGAACAAATCGTCCTGTTGTGTTGTTTTCCACATCAAGATGACCAAAATTGGACAGTGCAGCCCCTGATCACCACCTGGAATTTAACAGCCCATTATTACAGGGGTTGATAATTATATACCAAATATTTGCAAAAAGTGAAAATGTCTTATGTACGAAACAGTTATAATATGAGTCTTACTTCTTGTTAAATGATCTGAATCCAATAAATATTTGAATATAACTTGTTCAATGCGTATGACATTCTTACTTTCTGCATGACTATTGGTAGTATAATTACCGCTCCTTATAACTAATTATCTTCTGTCAAATTCTATGTGGTGATCAGGGGCTACACTGATTGATAAATATTGGTCATCTTGATCTGGAAAACAATACCACAGAACAATTTAATCTTGTTACAAACTTTCTTTGTAGTTGTCATGTTATTTATACCTGTACCGTAGGTGCAAAATACAATCACTATATAATTGCTTTCTAGGCGAAATCTCCAATTGGTTTACTATATATCATAATTGTAGGCGATTTCGTCACTAGGCGATTTCTCCAGCAACCGACGAAACCACAGACACCTTACATTTCCATGGTTACAGACGATACTACTGTAATATCATATATTTTTGCTTCAAGTTTCTTAATCAGGTTGTTGAAAACTTATAAAAATCAAACAGAGCTTGAATCTCACTATCTATACTAGATGGAACCATCCGTTTAAATCTGTTTCGGTTCATTTAGATAAACAAATATATATCGACATGAAAATCAGATTTATACCAGTGCCAATTGTTGACATTCGTTGCATCGGGGCGTTCTTCTACGATCCACCTTGGGTCTCCTTCTCCCCACTTTGCCATTGAGAATATGTAGAATCTTCTTGCCTACGTAATTTCAATATATCATTCAACCTAACTGAGGAGGTTTTTAGTGTAACATGCCTCACACTTCTAGAAGATTCCCGGAAACGGAATACGCTTCGACTGGTACCCTTTTCTAATCTGATATGTGTTTGGAACATCAATGTATGCGGAAAACCAAGCCGACCGAACTCGATTGCTTACAATAATAATTTCCAAACAAATCGAGTGGCACATTCAAATCATTACAATCGAAAATAACTGACATCGTTTCAAGGAAAATGGTGAAATAAAGCATAACGTTTATGCAATTACAGTAGCCACTGTATAAGGGTGATCTCCCAATGCATATGTGGAAATATTACTGAAAAAAAGAGAGAAAAAAGACAAACTGCAGTTGTAAAATATCCTAGTTGTAAAATATCCTATTGTGATTTACTGCATAGAGTGGATCATGCAGGGCTTGCTTCTATTTTGGCTTTTGGCTTATGGTGTATAATAGATCTGGTTCCACATTTCTGTCAAAACAAATTATAGGCTACTATTGATAATGTTTTATTATAAAAAAACCAGTTCTTCATATATACACGCATTTTCACGCATTTGCTATAGGAGACATCTGACCAGTGTCTGCTCTGTTTGCTTATGGTACAATAATGTGATGTATTTAGTATACCATTATGAAATTATTATTTTTTTTAATATTAATGATGTCTAAAAATAGTATAGAAGGGAATGGGTTAATAAAAATTCATTATGTAATTATTCCTCGTATTATGAATATTCAACAGGAAAATCGTTAAAACATAGTTCTAAGGGTTTTTTCAAGTAAAATAACTATAAGAAACACTCATTTTGTTGCAGTGTTAATTTACATTTAAATTTCATATGTTTCTAACCAGGTTGAACTTCGGCAGTTTTGTGAATGTATACATTAAAACCCCTCTAAACCGGAATTCTAGCAGAGAAGAAAATTAGAATTTAAATACTTTTAGGCAGGTGGCTGCTTAATGAAGGGTAAACGTCATGCATAAGGCTCATTAGACGAGTTTTGTGTATGATTTCCAGCCTGCATTAAGCTGCCACGTGTCTCAAAGACCGATATTTATACTAAATTGAACGTCCGGCAATCTTTATTCGCTTCAACTATAAGACCAGAAACATATACATGTATGTATATGACAGATAAAAAGACAGATAAATAGTTTATTAACGTGTCATATGTTTATATATACAATGATTAACAGTGTTATACACCTTTAACATTAACATCCAGCCGCATCGCGACTTAGCCTACATGACACCATACAATATACATAAAAACATTTACATACAGTAATAGATAAAATATATAAAGGCAGAATATAATATAATTCAAGACCTTAAAATCTATAATAAAAACATCTTTTTTTTTCAAGTAAAAGAAATCACATGAATCTGAAAATTTAAAATCAATACATGTTCTTAACTTTTATGAAACATGTGATTTCCTCGAATTTCTATACAAAGATTTTCCTGCGTTTAAACATCCTTGCTATCGAAGTTCCAAGTGTATATGTCTCTGATCAGACTATTGAAAAATCTCCCTTACCACGTCGCTGTTCAATATAATATTCATGTAAGGAAACGTGATATCATGAATACTTAATTATTAGCTCAACTTTAATAATGTAAATTTTGCAACTTTTTTCTTTGACTAAAACTGTAGAATTAAATCTATATCATGTTAAAAGCAAACAGAAAAGGTCCTGAGTAGACGGCTCCTACAAGGGCAGTCTGATCTTTGGCTGTTCTGTTTGCAAATGCATGAATCGCGTTTATACTGAAAGGAAACAGTTAAGAGGCTCCAGTCCCCATCCCTTGTGACATTCAATGACTTGATCGGCTCTAACGATGAAATATTTTCAAAAGTTTGTTTTGAAATTCTTTTAATTTCATCATGTTCCATGAATCCATGCCACACATGTACATATTCACACTGTGCGAGAATATTTCAGAGGAGTCCATCACTGTACTGAAATAAGACATTCTTTTTGTAGACAGTGTGGTAGATAAAAAAAAATTACAGCGTGCATTCAATGTATCCTAAATCTTCAATTAATGTCATGATTCAAATGTACAGTAAAATCTCGATTATTCGATTTTTTTATAGACGAACTTAAACCCTTTTTAGAAGCAGGTGACTGCTTAATACGTAGTGAAAGTCATGCAGAAAACGCCTAGATACGCTTGCTGCATGACTTTCACCATGCATTAAGCTGCCACCTGTCTTAAATATCGATAATGAAACGTATTTTAGTACTCGAATAATCGACATACGAATGCATTTTGTATATGTGACGATCAAAAGTTACACGGCTTACCGTACTATTTGTAATACACGCTCCCGGGGATTGTTACATTTTATTAAAATTGACTCCTTGCATTTTGTGAACGGGTGATGGCTTACTGAATATTCCTATGGGTCTTTTCTCATTGCTATCATGCAGTCTCCATTAAGCTATCGTCTGTAGTTTTGAAAAAAAAAATCTTTAATTCTTTACTACATAAGTGCGCATTTCTACGCCTTTGCAAACAGAGTAGACACAGATCAGACGGCCCATATAGGAGCCGTCTGACCAGGATCTGCTCTGTTTGCTTATGACATAATATAGATTAATCTACAGTTTCTGCTATGGCCAAAATGGCATGTGTCCATGTGCCATTCCAAAAAACAGTCTAATTAATTAACCATTTCGCTGCCAATGCCGGATCTGTGATTACTTAAGCAAATAGTTTGGGTCCAGATGAGACGCCGAGTGAGTAACTCGGCGTCTCATCAGGATCCAAACTGTTTGTTACTGTTACTATGTTTTTGAAACAAAAATGAAGAAAATCAAAAGAATGAAAATTTGTAGCAGACGACAAAGTTAGCAGACGACAGAGTTTGGCAGCGAAAGGGTTAAAGTTCAGCTAATAAGTATTCATGATGTCACGATTTGACATGAATATTCATGGAGTATCCTAACGGGTCATTAGAGTGTATAGCGTTTTGGGGGGAGAATAATACAGTATGTTATTAAAAAAATATTATCGATAAGGTTTGACCTGGCACTGCATGAATATTCCGCCTTTTTCCGTAAGCTGTTTTTATCCTTCCAAACACACACGTGAAACACGCGTCACTATCACGATTTTTCATCGACGAAAGTCGGCGGAAATTGATGAGTGCCAGTTCAAACCTTACGGATAATAATTATTTATTTGTAAACAAAATACACCCCATGATTCACCAACAATAATATAGGAAGTCTGCGTCTAATTATGGCCAGGCCCTTGTCCACATGTGTAGTCAGAATATAGTGAAGCCTTCCAGCCGACTTGCGGTCTAAGTCTGTGGTTCTACCCGAGTGAACTTAGATATACACGAAACAATGCATTTTGTTCGTGCACGGGAAAGCCTTGTACGTGATCTTCCTCTATCTGCAATTATACATGGACGCCGCGATACGACTGAAATACTGTACGTTAACCATTTTCCTGTTGAATATTCATGTAATAAATAATGACATCATGAATATTTATTAGCCATAATTAAAGTTTTATAATGGCATATGTACACATGAGGGTTTGGCCCTGGCAGAAATGATGGAATCAGATCTATATGATTCCTTATCCCTTTTCCTCATATAAACGCGTTTTCACGCATTTGCAAACAGAGTAGACCCAGATCAGACGGCTCCTATAGGAGCCGTCTGATCAGGGTCTGCTCTGTTTGCTAATGGAAATTGATAGATCTTTTTCTTTACTTTCTAAAATGGCTGCAATATTCCACCTTCCATATTTTATTATTACTATTTTGTCCCTGAACATCCAGTAAGTGTTGAAATTTGGGATGAACATAGAACAGGGAAAGGGTTAAGGTGGCGAGATAGTTTAGCCCCAGATATCGAAACATCATATTTAAAACTACCTAGAGCAATTTTTCTGAGCCTAGATGGTTAGTTATATTAATTTATTTGATTATTTATCTGAAACATCGATAATCCTATCAAAACCGACATTCGAAATCTATTTAATTGTGCCAGTTTGATTATTTTTTTCAAACAGCGATTTCAAGGTTATCTTTTGGACTAAACTTTTTGTAATTGGCCAATATGTGAATCATCAGCATGTCCAGGGAACCGTGTCACAGATTTTTGATAAAACTCTCCGTTTGGGAGTTATGCAATATTTTAATTTTAAGACCCCTAAAATTCTGCTTCCTGCTACATTTCTTTTGATTTTAGACGATCGAAGCAAGATATAGAAAGAAAACCGTGACATGGATCCCTGGCTAAGAAAATGCTCTTTGATATGCCGCAAACCGCGTATAATTCGGACAAAAATTACAGAAGTTATGGTTGTTTGAAAAAGCCGAATCCTTTAAATTTGCATCTGTCAAAAACATGAAAAGAATAGAAAGACCCCCATTGTGTTGCGTAATCGTATAATTATCTATAGCTTTCAATCAAATTTATATCCAATGGAGACCTTATAATATGTGTGATATTTTCCACTAAGCTCCTCCCCCTTTTTTCCATCTGATCAATTAAAAAGGCTGATTTAATTGCCGGTTTCCCATAAATCACCCATCAGAGAGCTTATCTAGTCTACAAAGCTTACCTAGCCTACATAGTTTGAGGCTACCGAGAGGGAAATGCGGATAAATAGCCACCTATTGCTTTATCACGTATGTGCCCTGGCTAAGTCAGAGAAAAGCTCAATGGTAATAAAGTAAAAGGGGTTTATACGGCTTCTGTGGTACATTTTATGGTAAATACTTCGTTAATGCAGTGGATAAAAGAGACTAAAAGTGTCTTTTCATTAATGCAAAAATATAAAAAAAAAATTTTTTTGAGTTTCTAACATATGTAGTGGCACCTTAAGCAAACAGCAGTGTTTGCAAATGCGCAAAAATGCGTTTGTATGAAGGAAAGGGTAAACGCGACGTAAAGGACTGTCAATATCGAGCTTCTTTCAGTTTGGCGATATCCCAAACTCGTATGCAAGCAGCATGTAAGACGGCAACTATCACAAAATTAGTACATGTTGTCTTGAGCAAAAAGTTAGTTAAACACTTCCATAAGACGTAATTTACTGCAGACAATTAAATTTATCCATATATTATATGGCTTATCCTTCATATTATATACTGTATGCATACTTGCTAAGTACTATCTAAAGATACCATTCATATGCAGAAAAATCGGATTTTGTTGGAATATATACTTCAACCGAACCCTAGGAACATATTCTTGAGTAATTGTTGATTCCTTCTCGTCTTATAAAGACCGTCCTTAAACAATGTAAAACGATGGCAAACGTTGCGGAAAATGAACTAAACTTTCTCCCATACATTTATGACATTATGAAAAGGTATTTGTTTAAATTTCCTATTATTAAACATCATTCAACAGCTTGATATTCATTCAGCTTTGTATAGTTGTCACCAAATGTTACCTCCCAAAATTACCTCCCAATAATAGTCGGCAACCTCCCAGTAATCGTCATTAATTGACTGTTGCGCATGCCGCCACTGTTGGGAGTAAACATGTAGACGAAATGTTTGTGTGTGTTGGTGCACATGTGTTTGGGGACCCTCCTTAATTCAGTATAGAACTGGAGTAAATGTCGACTTTTTGAAGGTCTGCGCGGCACACTCTGCAGAAATTCCCCCCGTCTATAAACTTAACACGGCATCAGAAACATGGACAAAATAAGTTAGTCTGACACGACCGCGTCAGCATTATATTCAGTAAAAAGAACTTTCTTACTGCGATCTTACACGAAAACGAGGTTTTACTGTCCTTTCTGTGTGTTTACACGTTCCTCTCATGTCGGCAACTTTTACTTTCATTTTCAAGTCGCCGAAGTCATGTCACATGATTTCTTGTTATGTACGTTTTGATTGGCCGTTGACGAAAGCGAACTATTCAAACTTGTTCGTGATCCATCGGAAAACCATCGCCATTTTCCGCCCGTCCAGTGAAATGACGCAGCTGTTGTATAGTCACTTGACCAAAGTTTGACTTCTTGAAAACCATGTCATCTGCAAATGTTGAAAATCGAAAGAAGGACAGTAAAACCACGTTTTCGTGTAAGATCGCTGTAGGAAAGTTCTTTTCATTGAATATATTGCTGATATGAACGCCAAATTTTACTGTGTTTGACATATAAGTAATCGTTTAAAGGCTGTCGACGGTTCGCACTCAGGGACGAGGTCGTGTCTGACTAACTTGTTTTGGCCATTTTTCTCATGTATTTGGTGCCGTGTTAAGTTTATCCTTTATTTTACCGGGAAAATCTTTGCATATTCGAATAAAATAATGTCTTTGCTTACGGAATAGCTTTTTATCTGATCGAAATCGGTGCATTTGTTGCAGAACAAAGGGTTTAAAGTACAGGAGTGGGTAATTTGGATTTTTTGAAGTCGGATCCCTTCTTTCTATATATACATATACTGACTCAAACATGTCTTACCCCTGTGGATTGATTTAGTGTTATTAGCTCACCTGAGCAAAGCTCAGGGTGAGCTTTTGGGAGACTTGAATGTCAGTCGTCTGGCGTGCATCATGCATTGTCAGCAATTTGCTTGTGAACACTCTAGTGGTCACAATTGTTGTCCAATCTTCATGAAACTTGGTCAGAATGAATGTCTTGATAAAATCTCGGACGAGTTCGAAAGTGGGTCAAGTTTGGTTAAAAACTAGGTCACTAGGTCAAATAGTAGGAAAACCTTGTGAACCCTCTAGAGGTCACGTTTTTTGCCCAATTTTCATGAAACTTGGTCAGAATGATTGTCTTAATAAAATCTCGGAGGAGTTTGAAAAGTGGGTTATGTGTGGTAAAAAACTAGGTCACTAGGTCAAACAGTAGAAAAACCATGTGAACACTCTAGTGGTCACAATTTTAGTCCAATCTTCATGAAACTTGTTCAGAATACATGTCTTGATAAAATCTCGGATGGGTTTGAAAGTGGGTCAAGTGGGGTTAAAAACTAGGTCACTAGGTCAAACAGTAGAAAAACCTTGTGAACACTCTAGTGGTCACAATTTTAGTCCAATCTTCATGAAACTTAGTCATAATGATTGTCTTGATAAAATCTCAAAGATGTTTGAAAGTGGGTTGTGTGGGGTTAAAAACTAGGTCACTAGGTCAAATAGGAAAACCTTGTGAACACTCTAGAGGTCACATTTATAGCCAAATCTTCATGAAAATTGGCCAGAATGATTGTCCTAATAAAATCCTTGACATGATTGAAAGTGGGTTATGTGAGGTCAAAAAGTAGGTCACTGGGTCATATCTTAGAAAAATCTAGTTTACACTCCAGTGGCCACATTTTTAGCCCAGTCTTCCTCAAACTTGCTCAGAGTGTTTGTCTTGGTGATAACACTAGAGGGCACATTTTAAGCCCAATCCTGATAAAATCAATTTACTAAATCTTTGAAATCTTGTTCTGCAGAACTACTGCTCATGATCTACTATCAACATTGTTCAAATATTGTCCCTAAGGTCAATATTGGCCCTACCCAGCAAAAATCTTAAATCTATGGTAATCAGGTAAGCGATTAAGGGCCATCTTGGCCCTCTTGTATTATGTACAAGGGGTCTAACAAATGGTTCACAGATTTCCCAACCGGACCCATTCGAAATGACGCCCGGTTTCAGACAGCCAAGACTAATGTTTTGTAGGAACGTGAAGCTGGGACATTGTACTTTTCAAATAATATAACTTTTGATACATTTCGACTAAGCCATAGCCAGTGCCGACGAGAAATTCCTTCAAAATTCGCTGATTGTTCTTACTCAAATGATTTTAGTATAAATTTGAGTACGCACCTTTATCTGTAGCTCTGCTTATCATTGCAAACTTGGTAGGGTTGGACGACATCTGCCACATGTTTTTCCAAGTCAGCACAGTAAGATCCTCCTGAAGTAGACGTTGGTCTTTACTGTCGGTTATTTCTTAGAAAAGGATGGTGTTGTCTGCAAAGAGTCAGGTGTCTGAGTGTTTGACTATGTCTGGCATATATCATTGATGTATGCCAGGAACAACAGTGGCCTAGCAGAGAACCCTGCGATACACTGGACAAGACTGGGGCTGATGCTGGTATAGCTCCCTCTAGTACCACTTTTTGCATTCTGTTCTTAGGAAAAGACTCTCTCCAGCTAATTGTCTTCATGTCAACTCCATAAAATTTCAATTTATTATACATATACAAATGTATATAGGTTATAGGCTATATCATTCAGGTGATTCATGTACCTTAAATTTTAAAATATTTTAAAACATTTATTTATCTTGAAATAATTTTTCATAATTTTTTTTGTCTTTTCATGAACTGTTAAGATAGCATGCTAATTTTGTGATGGTTGTTCGGAACTTGCTCTCCTGTATGAGCAATCTGACCAGGGTCTGCTCTGTTTGCTTATGAAATATTATAGATATGATTCTACAGTTTCTGCCATGGCTAAAATGCCTGTCTCCATGTGCCATCATAGAAAATAATCTAATACCAATGATGTCAGTTTTTTCTTACACAAATATTCACGGAATGAAGGGTTAGGACACATTTATAGCTCTTTTTTGTGATCGCATTAACCCTTTCTTCCATAGGCTATTTTTTTATCCAACCATTTTGAATAAATCTACCGAAAAGGAGCATTAACTAGAGAAAAAGAAAGATTTAGAATTTCGCAGTTTGAAACCATTGTGATAAATAGAGCATTTGCTTATAGGAACAAATGCTCTATTTATCACAATGGTTTCATAAGTGACTTTTACAGAGGAGTAGAAAGGCGTATTTACGGAGGAAAGGGTTAAGAAGGGTTCTGCTGTATACCAAACACTCTTGTATACATGTGCCATTATAAAAAATAATCTGAATTCTGATTAATATCCATTGTCATTTTTTCTTATATGAATATTCATGGAGTAAAGGATTAAGGGAGGGTATATTGTTTATTGTTTTCAGAGCGAGGTCTTTCAGACTTTTCACATGTCTGTCAACCAAGTTTGATGTGATTCTTGCAAATATGTTTTGTTTTGTATTTTCTCTCCATTTAGCCCAAAACTGTGTAAAATTGCAGACTGAATTTCCTTTGGTCTGTAAATTGCAGACTGAATTTCCTTTGGTCTGCATAATCTGTTTTTAATAGCTTGTTCAGGTAGTTCACATAGTTTTTAATTTAATACTACATGTGCATTGAAATATCTTCTGTATTTGCAGTATTGAGAGAGATTCAAGAGATGTGAACCAAAAAATGATGGACTTCCGCAATCAGTTGTTGAAAGCCAGAGAATGTATTGAAAAGATGCCAGGCATTCAGTACAGTCGCAAAGATCAACTCAAACAGATTGACATACTGCAGCAACAACTCACTACCAAAACCCAGCTCATCCAGAAATACAAGACTATGAATACCTTTGACCTGTCAGTGCCAATGCAACAGTGACAGCAGATGAAAAGTAGTTGTTCAAATAGATACTGTTGAAACTAGTTACATAAATAACTTGTCATTATTATTGTTTATTGCTGGACTCAGCTAGATTGAGAGACAGAACTACAGTGTGTGACAGCCATGAGTGAAGGAGAGGATTTACATCCAATTTTCACAAAAGATCCAGATGAATGGATACAATATGTTTATAAGAAGGTAAAGATGAGAGCTTGTATTATACTATATTATAATGCCTTTTAACCCTATATCAAATGAATATTTGTGTAAGATGTAATGTCATCATGTATATTATTTAGAGATTTGTAGCTCGTCTGTTTCGAAGAAAAGTCAAGCTATTATGATCACTGGATCGTAGGCGTTGTCGTCGTGCAAAACTTGAATGTAGCTCATTACTCGAAAAGTACAAGAGGTATCAACATGAAACTTCATACATGTATGTGGGTAGATCTCATTAAGGAGAGGACCCCTACATAAGAACCACAACTCTTGATTTCAAAATTTTGGAGGGCCCTTTATTTTTTTCAAAAATTTTAATTTAGCTGGACAAGCACCAAATTGGACGAGCATTGGCGCTGCACGCGGCTCTTGTTTATAATGGTATTGTGACAACAGGATCTGAGTCTGCTCTGTTTGCAAAGATATCAATAGGCATCACTGTCAAGTAATGGGTTTTAACCCTTTAGCTGATGTTAACACTTTTTCATGCCTTTGCACACGGAGTAGACTCAGATCAGATGCTCCTACAATAGGGCTGCTCCTGTAGGAGCTATCTGATTAGGTTTTGCTTTGTCTGCTTTTGGAATTATATATATATACAGTAAAACCTCTCTATAACAGCCACTAAATTGTGTTAATTAGTTGGTATTTAGGGCAGGTGGCTGCTTAAAGCAAGGTGAAAGTAAAACAGAACGCTCCTACAGGAGCATTCTGTTTCACTTTCACCTTGCTTTAAGCAGTCACCTGTCTTTAACACATAATTCTTGATGTAATTTAGTGGCTGTTATAGAGAGGTTTTACTGTACCGGTAAGACAAAATGGCAATAGTCAGAGTTTAAGCATTTGCCTCATGAATATTCATGTAAGAAATATTGACATCATGAATACTAATGAAATGGTATTTCAATAATGGCATATGAATGCAGGAAGTTCTGGCCTTGGCAAAAAACTAGAATTGGATCTACAGTAGAACCCCTCTAATGCGACCACTGAATGAATTAATATGGTTGTCTTTATAAGCAGGTGGTTGCTTAATGCAGGGCAAAAGTAATGCAGAAAGCTCCTTTAGGACTTTTGTCCTGCATTAAGCTACCACCTGCATCTAGCACCCAAACTTATACCTCTTTTAGATGGTCGCATTAGCGGTTTTTTTGTATATTGTTTCATAAGCAAATAGTGCAGACCCAGGTCAATCAGCTCATACAGGAGCTATCTGATCTTGGTCTGCCCTGTCTGCAAAGGTTAAAAAAGGCATGTATGGAGTGAAAGGTTAAAATCATTTGACAAATGTAATTTATTGCCCTTTACCGAAACATGCTGTTCAATATTCATGTAAGAAACAATGATGTCATATATTAATATATTGATATATTAGCTGAATTTTCAAGCCTTGGAGGGAATGTTTTGCTCTGACAAAAACTTTAAAATCATATCTATATCATGTCATAAGCAAACTAAGCAAACCCTGATCAGGTGACTCCTATAGGAGAAGTCTGATCTGGGTCTACTCTGTTCGCAAGTACATGAAAAGGTGTTTATATGAGGGAAGGGCTTAACCCGTTCCTCCATAAAATGCCTTTCTACACCTCTGTAATAACCACTTCTTGAAACTTGTGATAAACAGAGCATTTGCTCCTATACAAATGCTCTATTTATCACAATGGTTTCAAACTACAAAATTCTATATTGGATCCAGATAAGACGCCAAGTTACTCGACGTTTGATAAGGATCCAAATGCGTGTCCTTCAACAATAAATCTACAAAATGAAGCAGACAACAAGTTTTAATTATACAGACGCAACATTACTTAGCGAGCAATGAATTTATTTCTGAACATTGATTTTTTGTGCGTATTGATATACATCTGTGTTTTACTGTTTTGTATTTTGTATGAACTGCTTTTGTTTGAGGGCCTCAAGGTAGATTAGTCATTAGACTAATTGAGCTACCCTCGTTAAATAAAGTCTTTCATTCATTCATTCATTCATTTCATTCATTCATTCACTCATTACTTTTCTCTAATAATTGTTCCTTTTGGCTAGATTCAATCAAAGAGGTTGGGTCTAAAAATAGCCTACGGAGGAAAGGGTTAATGAAGTTTTTACCTAAAATTAACTTAGCATTGCAACTGTTGTTCTTCTATGCCCAAAATAGTGAATTATTTTCCTCAGAAAACGAGATGCTAGGCCTGTCCCTTCTTCTTGGGGAAAAAAAATCCTGACTGTGCAATGTCCCATTTTTCATGACATACTGCACTATCTCTAATAAACATTCCCGAGGGAATTACCGTTTAAACCCATTCCCTCATAGGCTATTTTTAGACCCAACATCTTTGAATAAATCTACCGAAAAGGAGCATTTACTAGAGAAAAGGAAAATTTTAGAATTTTGTAGTTTTGAAACCATCGTGATAATTAGAGCATTTGCTCCACTGGAGCAAATGCTCTATTTATCACAATGGTTTCAAAAAGTGACTTTTACAGAGGCGTCGAAAGGCGTATTTATGGAGGAAAGGATTAAAAGATTTTGAAGCATCATGCATTTTGTACACAGGTGGTTTGCTTATTGCAGAATGAAAGAAAGCTTGTAGCATTAAGCTACCACCTGTATTTTAAAAAATCTGTGTTACTTTAATTAATGGTTATTAACTTATTATAGGGTTTTAGATGGCTTATTCATTTAATATTTGTCCTTAGTCCTCACCTCCCCCACCCCTCCCCCATAAGGTAAAGGGGTGTATTATAGAGGAGATGATTTTATATCACTGTAACTGTTTCTTTTATGCTGACATATTGTTTCTTTTGCAAGGTGAGTGTGCTTACAGAGGATGGCATTGAACATGTCGGTTCGGTCTATACTGTAGACCCAGTTTCTGAGTCCATTGTGCTGGTCACCTTCATCGAGGAGAAAGCCAAAGTGGAAATAGTGGTTGGGAATGCAATTTCATCCATAAATATTCTTAGCGATAACACAGATACCTACAAGCAGCAGCTTGATGATTTATTCAGACCAAGGACGAATACAAAACTGACTCAGGAAGAACTGAAACAAAAGCAGGATTTGTTAAAGAACTGGCTGCTGAAAAACCGCCTTCCGGTGGATGTGAGTGGGGGTGGTGGAGAGTTGTTGAGTGTAGCCAGCGCTCTAATAATACAACCGCCATACGAGCCTGAAAACTGTATTAGCACCAATGAGATAATCCTTGGAAAGATACAAGGATTAATCAAAAACATGCCACCTGATCATGATCAGTGGTGAGTTGTCACAGTGAAAACAAAGGGAGAAGGTGGTGAAAAGAAGAAATTGCTTCTTAACCCTTTCCCTCATATAAACGTGTTTTCACGCATTTGCAAACAGAGTAGACCCAGATCAGACGGCTCCTTGAGGAGCCGTCTGATCAGGGTCTGCTCTGTTTGCTAATAGAATTTGACAGATCTGTTTCTTTACTTTCTAAAATGTCTACAATGTTCCACCTTCCATATTTCTTTATAACTATTTTGTTAATGAATATTCAGTAGGTACTGAAAATAGGCCTAAATACAGAACAGGGAAAGGGTTAATTTAAGCATGTTTAATCAAAAGGTGCTTTAGGTGATGGCTTTTGTTGTTGTAGTGAGACTTCGTAGGATTGTTTTTGAAAAGAAATCTCATTTTTATTGCTAAATTTGGAATTATTAGTACACACAAATGCATTGCAAAAGTCAGACAAAATTCAATAGATTTATCCGTGAATTTCCAACATTAACTCTTTCCCTCATAGGCTATATTTAGACCCAATCTCTGAATAAATCTACCGAAAAGGAGCATTTACTAGCGAAAAGGGAAATTTGAAAATTGTGTAATTTCGAGACCATTGTGATAAACAGAGCATTTGCTTCTATAGAGCAAATGCTCTTTTATCAGAATGGTTTCATAAAGTGTTTTTTGCTGAAGTGTCAAAAGGCGTCAATACGAGGGAAAGGGATAACCCAGAATTCAGTAATGTATATGATGTTTCTAGATCCTTTGACAAATAAAACTTTGAAATGATATGATTCTAATACAGAATTTTAATTGTCATTAGCTCTTTACCTCAAAGATACATATGCCTTTTAAAACTTTTGCAAACAGACTAGACCCAGATCATACAGCTCCTGTATGAGCTGTCTGATCAGGGTCTGCTGTTTGCTTATGAAATGAAATATATCTGGCCCCTTGCTTATTAAACTTTGCTGAGCACAATCTCGAACTCAAGGAGAGATTTTAAGCTCACAAGCTTGAGTACAAGGTGCCTAAAGAAATTCTGAGTATGAAAGGGTAATGGACTAAGCGTACCATTGCTGAAGCGTACCTGGACTACCATTTCCTGGACGATGCATACCAATAATAAATAATATAAATGATATCTGAAACCGTGCTCATTTGAATATGAAACTCATTCTCAACTGAGCACGATCTGGCCCATTCTCATGTGCTCTAGCATACCGACTGCATCATGGCTGCTAGTCACATGTCACACAATATCGATATTTATAGACCATAAAGACTTATGATTTGTACTCTATAGAGTACTTACTCAAAATTTATACATAGGCACCAACTGAGTATGGCATTCATGGGAGCAAAACTCGAAGCTTTGAGCACAACTCTTCCTTGAATAGGAGATCGTACTCAGCGAATTTTTATAGGTTTGCTTATGAAATAATATAGAGCTGATTTTACAGTTTCTGCTATGACCAAAAACTCTAGTGTCCATGCGCTGTAAAAACAAATTAATCTAATTAATATTCATGATGTCATTATTTCTTACATAAATACCTTTACTCATGGAGGAAAGGGTTAAACTTTTGCTCTATAAAATTACTCTTAGATATAATGACGTCATAATAGCATATTACCACATGAAATTTTTACGGAAGCAGAAACTGAAGAATCAGATCTATATTATTCCATAAGCAAACAGCAGACCCAAGTCAGACGGATCCTATAGGAGCCATCTGATCTGGGTCTTCTCTGTTTGCAAAGACATAGAAAGGTGTATTCATGGAGCAAAGGGTTAAAGCTTCATAGAAAACCAAGAATCTGTTTGAAAATGAGTTGCATACATGTACAGTACAACCTACCTATAGCTACCATATAATGAATATCAATTCATAAAGAAAAGAACAAGTGGTTGATTAATACAGGATGAAAGTAATGCAGAAAACTCCTGGTGGAGATTTTTAAACATCTTTCATCTTGCATTAAGCCACCACTAAACCCTACTCTAATGGTCACTAGACAAGTTTTTACTGTAATTATGTATATAGCAGGTCTCCTGCTCTAAAAATCTATACCCCCGGTACATGGACATGTGCTTTGAACTCTTTAACCCTTTACTCCATAACTACGCCTATCAGCACCCTTGCAAACCGAGTAAAACCAGAACTGAGGGATCCAGTACAACAAGCAGTCTGATCAGGGTCGGCTCTGTTTGCTTATTTAATATGAGCTCACCTGAGCCTAAGGCTCAGGAGGAGCTATTGTGACCGCGACCCATCCGTCTTTCGGCGTCTGTCGTCCGTCATCCGTTCACATTTTCAAACGACATCTCCTCTGAAAACGCTGACCTGATTTTAGCCAAATTTTATCAGAAGCATCAGTGGCTAGGTGGAACGAAATATTGTTCAAATCATTACCCTGACCAAAAATGGCCCGCCCTGGGGCTTATCAGTTTGTCATAGGAAAATCTTTAAAAATCTTCTGAAACTGTAAGGCCTAGACCTTTGATGTTTGGATTGTAGCATGATCTAATGGTCCCCTACAAATATTGTTCAAATTATGACCCCTGGGTCGAAAATGGCCCCGCCCCAGGGCTTTTCAGTTTTTCATAGGAAAACTTTAAAAATCTTCTTCTGAAACTGTAAGGCCTAGAGCTTTGATATTTGGTATGTAGCATGATCTAATGGTCCTCTACAAAGATTGTTCAAATTATGACCCCCAGACCAAAAATGGCCCTGCCCTGGGGCTTATCAGTTTTTCATAGGAAAATCTTTAAAATCTTCACTGAAACTGTTAGACCTAGACCTTTGATGTTTGATATATAGCATGATCTAATGGTCCTCTACAAATATTGTTCAAATTATTACCCCTGGGTCGAAAATGGCCCCGCCCCAGAGCTTTTCAGTTTTTAATAGGAAAATCGTTAAAAATCTTCTTCTCTGAAACTGTAAGGCCTAGATCTTTGATATTTGGTATGTAGCATGATCTAATGGTCCTCTACAAAGATTGTTCAAATTATGACCCCTTGACCAAAAATGGCCCTGCCCTGGGGCTTATCAGTTTTTCATAGGAAAATCTTTAACAAGTGCATCGCAAGTGGGTGCAACGCCTGTCTGTCTTCATTGTTAAGATGAACATGTATACCAAAAATGAAGGTTGTAAATGAACAATTGAAAAAGTTATGGTCAATGTTAAGATTTCGGATGACGACGCGGACGCGGGGGTTACGACAATAGCTTGTGATTTCTTCGAAACGAACGAACTAAAAATCTTCTCTGAAACTGTAAGGCCTAGACCTTTGATGTTTGTTATGTAGCTTGATCTAATGGTCCTCTACAAATATTGTTCAAATTATGACCCCTGGGTCGAAAATGGCCCCGCCCCAGGGCTTTTAGTTTTTCATAGGAAAATCTTTAAAAATCTTTTTCTCTGAAACTAAGATGCCCAGAGCTTTGATATTTGGCATTGTATATCATTATTTAACCCATTCCTACTTAAGCTAACCTGTTTGATTAAATCTACCAAAAAGGAGCATTAACTAGAGTTGTGTAGTTTTGAAACCATTGTGATAAATAAAGCATTTGCTCCTGTAGAGCAAATGCTCTATTTATCACAATGGTTTCATAAAGTGACTTTTACATAAGCGTCAAAA
The DNA here is from genome assembly GCA_963576725.1 of Azorinus chamasolen. Lineage (NCBI taxonomy): Eukaryota > Metazoa > Mollusca > Bivalvia > Cardiida > Solecurtidae > Azorinus > Azorinus chamasolen. Next base: position 96,725,916 of record OY755235.1, on the reverse strand, counting down.
GGCGTCAATATGCCGGAATGGGTTAATAGTCCTCTGCCAAGATTGTCCAAATTATGACCCACAGGCCAAAATGGCCCCACCCATGGTTTATCAGTTTTACATAGTCTTATAAAGGAAAACCTTTAAAGATCTTCTCTTCTGAAACCAAAGGCCAATACCTTTAGTATTTGACATGCAGTTTAACCATATAGTCCTCTACCAATATTGTACAAATTGTATCCCATTGGTAAAAAATGGCCCGCCCTGGGGCATATTTTTTATAGACTTACATAAGAAAAACCGTAGTCCCTGAAACCGTAAGACCCATACCTTCCAAGGCTTCCATATTCAGTATGTAGCTTTGCCTTGTGGTCCTCTGCCAAGAATGTTTAACTTACAACCCTGACCTCTGGGCGAAACATGGCCCAGCCTTGGGGCTTATCAGTTTTTTCATGGGGAAAATATAAAATATTATTTTTCTCAAAAACCATAAGGCTTTGACCTTTAATTAATGGCATGCAGATTTGCCTTGTTTTTAGCTCACCTGAGCCAAAGGCTTAGGATGAGCTATTGTGACCTCGATGTGTCCGGCGTCCGGCCACATTTTCAAATGACATCTCCCCTGAAACTGCTGACCTCATTTTAACGAAATTTTGTCTGAAGCATCAGTGGCTAGGGGGAACGAAGAGTTGTTCACAATTATGACCCCCGGACCAAAAATGGCCCCGCCCATGGGCTTATCAGTTTTTCATAGGAAAATCTTTAAAAATCTTCTTCTCTGAAACTGTCAGGCCTAGAGCTTTGATATTTGGTATGTAGCATGATCTTATGGTCCTCTACAAAGATTGTTCAAATTATGACCCCCGGGCGAAAAATGGCCCCGCCCAAGGACTTATAAGTTTTTCATAGGAAAATCTTTAAAAATCTTCTTCTCTGAAACTGTAAGGCCTAGACCTTTTGATATTTAGTATGTAGCATGATCTTATGGTCCTCTACAAATATTGTTCAAATTATGACCCCCGGGTAAAAAATGGCCCCACCCAAGGGCTTATCAGTTTTTCATAGGAAAATCTTTAAAAATCTTCTTCTCTGAAACTGTAAGGCATAGAGCTTTGATATTTGGTATGTAGCATGATCATATGGTCCTCTACAAAGATTGTTCAAATTATGACCCCCGGATCAAAAATGGCCCTCCCCAAGGGCTTATCAGTTTTTCATAGGAAAATCTTTAAAAATCTACTGAAACTGAAAGGCCTAGACCTTTTAATGTTTGGTATGTAACATGATCTAATGGTCCTCTACAAATATGTAGCTGTGGCTTGTGGTCCTTTGTCAAGAATATTCAACTTACGACCCTGACCACTGGACCAAACTTCGCCCTGTCTCAGTGCTTATCAGTTTTTCATGGGAAAAATATGAAATATTATTTTTCTCTGAAACCATAAGGCTTAGACCTTTAATTAATGGCATACTGCTTTGCCTGGTGGTTCTCTACCAAGATTGTACAAATGATCGCTTGTGGTAAAATATGGGGTTATCTCAGGTGAGCGCTTCAGGACCATGGCCCTCTTGTTCTACCAAGGTTGTACAATGATAACTTCTGGGTCACAAATGGCCCCATCCTGGGGGTATCTCAGGTGAGCGCTTCAGGGACTCATTGCCCTCTTGTTGAATAGTACATGTATAGATCTGATTCTTGAGTTTCTTCCATGGCCAAATATGCTTGTTATCATTATAAAAATGAATCTAATATTCATGATGTTTTTCCATGAATATTCATGAGGTAAAGGGTAGAGCTTGGCCCCACACCAGATGTAGTCATATGATGGTGAACAACTGTGTTGAAATGTTACCAAAATTACAGTTTTTGCACAAGGCCATGATAATGACAATAACCATGACAAAATGATGCCCAGGACAATGAAGACATCCAGGACAATGACAATAATGATGATGACGCCAAGGTGACACAAAAACCTAAACTTTTTTTTTCTTGAAAAACAGCTAGATCTGTTTATTTTGTCCAAGTGTAAGCATTTGAGCAAAGTACCTTTTTAGCATTGCAAACAGTTCAGACCTAAACCAGCTTCCTGTTTTTAGCTCACCTGAGCAAAGCTCAAGGTGAGCTTTTGGGAGACTTGAATGTCTGTCGTCCGTCGTCTGTCGTCAACAATTTGCTTGTGAACACTCTAGTGGTTACAATTTTAGTCCAATCTTCATGGAACTTGGTCAGAATGAATGTCTTGATAAAATCTCGGACGAGTTCGAAAGTGGGTCAAGTTGGATTAAAAACTAGGTCACTAGGTCAAATAGTAGGAAAACCTTGTTAACCCTCTAGAGGTCGCATTTTTAGCCCAATTTTCATGAAACTTGGTCAGAATGATTGTCTTGACAAAATCTCGGAGGAGTTTGAAAAGTGGGTTATGTGGGGTAAAAAACTAGGTCAAACAGTACAAAAACCTTGTGAACACTCTAGTGGTCACAATTTTAGTCCAATTGTCATGAAACTTGGTCAGAATGAATGTCTTGATAAAATCTCGGACGAGTTTAAAAGTGGGGTTAAAAACTAGGTCACTAGGTCAAACAGTAGAAAAACCTTGTGAACACTCTAGTGGTCATAATTTTAGTCCAATCTTCATGAAACATGGTCAGAATGAATAAAATCTCGGACGAGTTCGAAAGTGGGTCAAGAAGGGTTAAAAACTAGGTCACTAGGTCAAACATTAGAAAAACCTTGTGAACACTCTAGTGGGCACATGTTTTGTCCAATCTTCATGAAACTTAGTCATAATGATTGTCTTGATAAAATCTCGAACAAGTTTTAAAGTGGGTTATGTGGGGTTAAAAACTAGGTCATTAGGTCAAATAGTCGGAAAACCTTGTGAACACTAGAGGTCACATTTATAGCCAAATCTTCATGAAAATTGGTCAGAATGAATTTCCTAATAAAATCTTGGACAAGTTTGAAAGTGGTTTACATGTGGTCAAAAAGTAGGTCACTGTGTCATATCTTAGAAAAATATAGTTTACACTCCAGCAGCCACATTTTTAGCCAAATCTTCCTCAAACTTGCTCAGAGTGTTTGTCTTGGTGATATCAAGGTTGAGTGTGATCATGGGTGTAGTGGGAATAAAAAGTAGGTCACTAGGTCAAATCTTAGAAAAATTACTCTAGAGGGCTCATTTTTAGCCCAATCTTCATTGGTCAGAATCATTGTCTTGATAAAATCAATCTACTAAATCTTTGAAAATCTTGTTCTGCAGAACTACTGCAGATCCACTATCAACATTGTTCAAATATTGTCCCTAAGGTCAATATTGGCCCTACCCATGGGCTATCCAGCAAAAATCTTAAATCTATGAGCGATTAAGGGCAATCTTGGCCCTCTTATTTTATAATGGTCTACATTGACACTCATAAGTATGTGGCATTATTAACCCAAGGCTATTTTTAGATCCAATTAATCTCATTGAATAAATCTACCGAAAAGGAGCATTAACTGGAGAAAAGGAAAATTTTAGAATTTTGTAGTTTAATGCAAATGCTTTATTTATCACAATGGTTTCAATATGTGACATTTGAAGAGGTGTCAATATGACAGAATGGGTTAAACTTGACAGATATTGTGGACACTCATTAACCCTGTATAGTTGAACTTCTGAATAACTTGGAAGTAAATGTCCAGTCCTTCCAATATTTATAATACAGAATTGTTCTAAAATGTATTGGTACGCATATCTAGAAACATGTGACAGCTTAATGCAGGTTGAAAGTAATGCTGAAAGCTCCTACAGGAGCTTTCAGCATTACTTCAGACCTGCATTAAGCTGTGAACTTGAGAAATTGTCCAGGTCAGAAATTGGATAAATTGTCCAGACCAGACCAGATGGCTTCTGTAGGAGCAATCTGATCAGGGTCTGCCCTGTTTGCCCATTGAACATAGATTTGATGTTTATATGCTATTATCAAAATCCATTAATATTTATGAGTGAGTGAGTTGGGTTTTACATCCGACCAACAGTATTTCAGTTATTTGCAGACGGCACCTTGAGACAAGTTATAGTGCTGCCTCACTGGAATGCCCCAGCCGCGGGCACATGGCAAGGGTACCCCACCCAGTCACATTATCCTGACACCGGGCCAACCAGTCCTACTATTTATGATGTCATTTGTAACATGAATATTAATCAGGTGAATGGTTACCTACGACGGTTGTTCCAGTTTTGGGTAGAATATTGAAGGCATCTTTCCTATAGCATCTGATCAGGATCTGCTCACAGATACGCTACAGGACTGATTCTGTGTCTCAAATGTATTTGAAATGACACATCAATTTCCTTATTTTATATTTTAATACTCACTTCAAAGTTCAAAATGGGTAGAGTCCTATGCATTAGGTAAAGTTTTTTTTGAGTGTAAAACAGTTTCATTAACCCTTTCCTCCAAAAGCTATTTTTAGATCCAACCTCTTTCAATGAATCTACTGAAAAGGAGCATTTACTAGAGAAAAGGAAAATGTCACAATTGTTTAGTATTGAAACCATTGTGATAAATTGAGCATTTGCTCCAATAGGAGCAAATGCTCTATTTATCACAATGGTTTCGTAAAGTGACTTTTACAGAGGCGTAGAAAGGCGTATTTATGGAGGAAAGGGTTAAAGCTGTTTGCAGTTATCGTAAATACCATTCATCAAATACATACACAGTGTCTTACCAAATCAGCTTACAGACAGGAGAAACTACAAGACCAGAAGAAACTGAGAGGCTGGTTGTTTTTATAGATACGAGAAACGGCAAGATTAGCTTACAGACAAGATAAGCAGCAAAACAAGCTTACAGACAATAGATACTGCAAGACCAGTTTACAGACAAGAAACTGCTAGACCAGTTTAAAGACAGGAGAAACCACAAGACCAGAAGAAACTGAGAAGCTGGTGTTTTTTATAGAAAGGAGAAATTGCAAGATCAGCTTACAGACAAGATAAGCAGCAATACAAGCTTACAGACAATAGATACTGCAAGACCAGTTTACAGACAGGATAAGCTGCAAGACCAGTTTAAAGAAACTATAAGACCAGAAACAAGAGGGCTAGAATGGCCCTGACATCGCTCACCAGGCAATCAGAGGAGAAGATGTTCAAAGTTTTCACTATATGTTTCTAGAGAAAACTAGCCACCCCTGGGGCGGGCCAATTTTGATCCAAGGGGCATAATTTATACAACTTTTGTAGAGGACCTGAACATGATGCTATGTGCCAAATATGAAAGCTGAGAACCTTCCAGTTTCTGAGGAAAATATTTTTAAATTTGACACTATATGTTTCTATTGCAAACTGGCTACCCCTGGGGCGAGGCCAATTTTGACCCCGGGGGCATAATTTATATAACTCTTGTAGAGGACCTGAACATGATGTTATGTGTCAAATATGAAAGCTGAGAACCTTCCAGTTTCTGAGTAGAAGATTTTCAAAGTTGTCACTATATGTTTCTATTGAGACATGTTTACCCCTGGGGCAGGGCCAATTTTGACCCCTGGGGCATAATTTATATAACTTTTGTAGAGGACCTGAATATGATCCTATGTGCCAAATATGAAAGCTAAGAACCCTGTAGATTTAGAGGAGAAGATTTTCAAAGTTTTCACTATATGTTTCTATTGAAAACTGGCCACCTCTGGGCGGGGTCAATTTTGACCCCTGGGGCATAATGTATATAACTTTTGTAGAGGACCTGAACATGATGCTATGTGCCAAATATGAAAGCTGAGAACCTTTCAGTTTCGGAGAAGAATATATTCAAAGTTTTACCATATATTTCTATTGAAAACTGGCTACCCCTGGGGCGGGGCCAATTTTGACCCCAGGGGCATAATTTATATAACTTTTGTAGAGGACCTGAACATGATGCTATGTGCCAAATATGAAAGCCGAGAGCCTTCCAGTTTCAGAGGAGAAGATTTTCAAAGTTTCACTATATATTCCTATTGAAAACTGGCCGACCCTGGGGCGGGGCCAATTTTGTCCCCAGGGGCATAATTTATATAACTTTTGTAGAGGACCTGAACATGATGCTATGTGCCAAATATAAAAGCTAAGAACACTGTAGATTCAGAGGAGAAGATTTTCAAAGTTGTCACTATATGTTTCTATTCAAAACTGGCTACCCCTGGGGCGGGGCCAATTTTGACCCCAGGGGCATAATTTATATAAATTTTGTAGAGGACCTGAACATGATGCTATGTGCCAAATATGAAAGCTGAGAACTCTGTAGATTCAGAGGAGAAGATTTTCAAAGTTTTACTATATATTTCAATAGAAAACAAGGCACCCCTGGGGCGGGGCCAATTTTGACCCCAGGGGCAAAATTTATATAAGTTTTGTAGAGGACCTAAAGATGATGCTATGTACCAAAGATGAAAGCTGAGAACCCTGTAGATTCAAAGGAGAAGATTTTTAAAGGTTCAAATTGTTGACGCCCGACGACCGTCGACACACGACGGACATCAAGCGATCACAAAAGCTCACCCTGAGCACAAAAGTGCTCTGGTGAGCTAAAAACTGAGAAGCTGGTGGTTTATATAGACAGGAGAAACTGCAAGATCAGCTTACAGACAATAGAAACTGCAAGGCCAGCTTATGGATGGGAGAAACTGCAAGACCAGTTTACAGACAGGAGAAACTGCAATACCAGTTTATAGACAGGAGAAACTGCAAGACCAGTTTAAAGATAGGAGAAACTGCAAGATCTTACAGAAACAGCAAATTCAGTTTACAGACAGGACAAACTACAAGACCAGCTTACAGACAGGAGAAACATAAAGACCCGGTGATACAAAACACAAACAAAATATTTTCTGTTTGACAGAGTTTATTAGTTACAGGACTACATTTTAAACAAAGGCACTAGAAATAGTAATTACAAACATTAAGCAGTGCATAACAATAATAAAGCAATGAAACAGTTATTTAATCCTTTACTTAATGAACATTTATCTAAGAAATAATGACTTTATGAATATTAATGAACCAATTTGTTTACAGTGCCAAATGAATAGGAGATTTTTTTACCAAGGCAAAAAGGTAATAAGATCTTTATTATTTCATAAGCCAACAGAGCAGACACTGACAATACAGCTCCAACATTCTAGTTTCTGAAATGGCAAAAAAAAATCCATTTTTTACTGACCTACACACAAATTCAGGCACATACATATTCATACATGTATGTATATGTCTCTGGTTCAAGTAATGTATTCATAAAGTCACAAATTCTTGCATAAATATTCATGAGGCAAAAGGTAAACTGTTTACTTATCAAACTGAAATACAGACTAGCACTTGCCTACAGTTTATGCAGTTTTCAATGCAGTGGTCCATAAACAAAGAATTCACACTTCCACACTTTGGAATGGGAGCATCAGTAATCAGAGTTTTGCCCCTTGAACCACTGAATATGTACATGTATTCTGATTATAAAACCGGATTACAAGGTAATACAACAACTACACTGAAAGTTGCAATAAAACTGTTTCCTTTACAGTATCCATGGAATACTGAAATGAGTAATTATACATGTGAACAATATAACTGAATGATTAACCCCTTTCCCTCGTATAAATGCCTTTTCACACATTTGCAAACCGAGTAGACCCCGATCAGGCGGGTCTTGTTGGAGCCGTCTGATTAGGGTCTGCTCTGTTTGCTTATGGAATAATAGAAATCCGATTCTACAGTTTCTGCCAAGGTCAAAATTTCTTGTGCTTAGAGCCTCATGTTTCATAATAAACATTCAGCTAAAAATATTCATGATGCCAATTATTTCTTGCACAAGTATAGAACAGGGAAAGGGTTAAAATACAATATAACAAGGAAGTTTAGAAATAAATACAGTAAAACTCCTCTAAATCTAAAGTTCAAATCGGTATCAGTTTTTAAGACTAGTAACATCTTAATACAGGGTGAAAGTGATGCTGAAAGCTCCCAAAAGGAGCTTTCTGCATTACTTTCATCCTGCATTAAGCAGCCTGAGCCACCCTGCCTAGAGAGACCTGAATTCTTATTTATTACAATTCTAGTTCAGAGGAGTTTTACTGTACCACAGTATCATCATATACATATACTATTACAGTAGAACCTATCTTAACCCTTTCCTCCATAGGCTATTTTTAGATCCAACCTCTTTACATGCATCTACCGAAAAGGAGCATAATTTTGTAATTGGAAACCATTGTGATATATAGAGCATTTAGCAAATGCTCTATTTATTACAATGGTTTCATCAGGTGACTTTTACAGAGGCGTAGAAAGGCGTATTTATGATGGAAAGGGTTAAGCAACCATTCATTTGAACATAGGAGTCTTAAAATGCAGGTGATTACTTAATGCATGGCATTACTTTTGACCTGCACTAAGCTACCACCTGCCTTAGAGACCCATAAATCTTTTTGATGACCCCTTAATGAAGACAACTGCAGACAATGAGATTCATATGAAATGCCAAATAATTCCGAATATCACCTTGATTCAAAATGTTTGGAACTCTTAAATGCGACATGAGTTATAAGCATGTTTACACAGTACAGTTTATAGCATGCACATGGTTCCAACTGAATTTACAAGACTGACTGTACAAGTACTGGGCGGTCACTTAGCTAGCGTACAAGTGGCCATTTCCTTTTACCAACACATCTCAGCTTTTCCTTGAAATCATGTCGACATCTCTCTCTTCTCTCCTCATTTCCACTCGAAATAGACTATAAGCTACAGGGCTTTGTTATGTAAGCCAACATTTCCCTGCAAAATGTTCTCATTCCCTCCAAGACTTTTTAGACCAAACACCTCTTTGAATAAATCTACCCAAAAGGATCATTTACTACAGAAAAAGAAAAGTTTAGAATTGCGTAGTTTCAAAACCATTGTGGTAAATATTATTTACCAAAATGTTTTCAAATAATGACTTTTAAGAGGTGTCAAAATGCATCCGTAGGAGGGAATGAGTTAAAGTACCTTACTTCCTATCAATCGGATTGTACGACTTCATAGAACAAACAGCAGAAGCAATACAGTAAAACCTCTCTATAACGACCACTAAATTGTGTTAATTAGTTGGTATTTTGGGCAGGTGGTTGCTTAAAGCAAGGTGAAAGTAAAACAGAACGCTCCTATAGGAGCGTTCTGTTTTACTTTCATCTTGCTTTAAGCATCCACTTGCCTTTAACACAAAATACTTGATGTAATTTAGTAGTCATTATAGACAGGTTTTACTGTATGACTCATATTGTACACATGCACTAACATAACTGCTACCCTTTACCTGATACAGAAACCTTTTTTTTCACATTAGCCTAGCAAAGACAGCAGACCTTGATCAGACAGTTCCTATAGGATGTGTATGACCAGGGTCTGCTCTGTTTGCTGATGAAATAATATACATATAGATCTGATTCCACATTTTGTGCAAGGTACAAAAAACAACCTTGTTCATAATTCCATAAAAAAACCTAGAACTTGATCTCACATCCAAGGGGCGAATGCGGATACTGAACGACTTCAATGTCAAATTTCAACCTTAAAATAAATACATTAATGAATTTTCATGAAGTGTTCATTTTCATGTAAACCTGTTCATTAGGGATAGGGTTAAGGAACTGACCATTCAATAAACAAACCATTCAGCATGGACTCTTTTAATTTGATATAGAATTCTGAATGACAACCAGTACAGATCTTGATCACTGGGGCCTCTAGGAGCCCTCTGATCTGGATTTACACTGTTTGCAAATGCCAGTACATTTGTGTCCTACATTATAACTAAGGGCTAATGCAGAACTTTGTTTTCATCAAAAACAGTCTTTAATTTGCATTTCATTGCACTTAATTTGCAATTTTAATGAGGGTGAAAGGTTTCTTGATTGTCAAATGACCCTAGGTATTAACCCCGTAACCCATTCCCTTATATTGACAACTTTTGATGACTCTAAAAGTCACTTTGTGAGACCATTGTGATAACTAGAGCATTTGCTCCTCATTGTAGCAAATGCTCTATTTATCACAACGGTTTCAATCTACAAAATTCTAAACTTTTCCTTTTCTCTAGTTAATGCTCCTTTTAGGTAGATTTATTCAAAGAGGTTGTATCTCAAAACAGCCTATGAGGGAATGGGTTAACCTGCTTATGATTTGATCAAGCTTTCGAGGAACAACTGCCAAAGTGTCATGGCATAAATTTTTGAGACACTATTAACCAAGTGTTAAATAGCTAAGATATTAATGGGATGCCAAATTTTTTACTTGCCATCTGAACTGGTTGCAAATCAGACTCAAGCTGAAGTTAGCATGATAAGGGTTAAAGTGGTTTAACCCTTTCCCTGTTCTGTTTATTCTAAATTTCAATACTTACTGAATATTCATGGACAAAATAATCACAATGAAATATAGAAGGCGGAACATTGTAGCCATTTTAACAAGAGTGCCAGTGGGCACAATATACGCCCGTCGAACCAAAACCTTAACCAAAAATTCCAAGCTAAAAAGCGTCATAATTATGTCAAAATGTTACACAAAGTTGTGTACTCTAGCCTACAGGTGAAGCTTGTGATGGTGAACAAGTGTTCCAAGTTTAAAAGCTTAATCTGAAAGGGTTATGTACATAAGTGGACTTAAACCAAAACCTTAACCAAAATTAATTTGTTAAAAGGGGGCATAATTCTGTCAAAATGTTGGACAGAGTTATGTACTCTTGCCTACAGGTGAAGCTTGTGATGGTGAACGAGTGTTCCAAGGTAAAAAGCTATATCTCAAAGGGTTATGTAAATAAGTGGACTTCAACCAAAACCTTAACCAAAAATTCTAAGTTAAAAAGAGGCATAATTCTGCCAAAATGCTTGACAGAGTTATGTACTCTTGTCTACAGGTGAAACTTGTGATGGTGAACAAGTGTTTCAAGTTTAAAAGCTTTATCTCAAAGGGTAATGTAAATAAATGGACTTTAACAAAGCCTTAACCAAAAATTCTATGTTAAAAAGGGGCATAATTTGGTCAAAATGCTTGGCAGATTTGTTTACTCTTGCCTACAGGTGAAGGTTGAGATGGTGAACAAGAGGTTGAGACGGTGAACAAGTGTTCCAAGTTTCAAAGCTTTATCACAAAGTGTTATGTAAATAAGTGGACTTGTTCCACATAAATTGCAAATGCTAAACGTAAATTCCAAGTCCAATTAAGCGACCTTGACCTTGGATAAACGAGCCGGGACTTGGCAGGCTACTGTAGCATGTCTAGATAAACATTGTGTTTAAATTTGGGTAGGATCCACCAAGCGGAACTTGAGTTAGAGATGTTAAAGACAGACAGAACGGTTAACATTTTTGCTAAACACAAATTCCAAGTCCAATTGTGTGACCTAGACCTTGGATAAAAAAAAACGGGACTTGGCAGGCTACTTTAGAATGTCTAGATAAACATTGTGTTAAAATTTGAGAAGGATCCACCAAGCAGAACTTGAGTTAGAGATGTTACAGACGGACAGACATACAGACAGCGCCATTCCATAATACGTCCCGTTTTTTCAAACGGGCCTATAAAAAGTAAAGAAACAGAGCTATCAAATTCCATTAGCAAACAGAGCAGAACCTGATCAGAGGGCTCCTATAGAACACATGGATATTGATATTAGATATAAGGCCTTCAAAAATATTAATTAGCTAGGTTTTTACAGCAGTTGATAAACACAGGCTATTTGTAGCCAAGGCAGAAACTGTGAAATCAGATCAATATACTTCCATAAGCAATCCGAGTAGATCCAAATCAAATGGCTACTGTAGGAACCGTCTGATATGTTTTGTTCGCAAATGTGTTTAAAGGTGTCTCTATCAGGTAAAGGGTGAAGACTGATTGGATCTTGGTCTACACTGTTGAAAAAAAAATCTATGCCCGAATTCCTTTAACCCTTTCCCTCATGTAAAAGTGTTTTCACGCATAAGCAAACAGAGAAGACCCAGATCAGACGGCTCCTAGAGGAGCCGTCTGATCAGGATCTACTCTGTTTGCTAATAGAATTTGATCGATCTGTTTCTTTGCTTTCTAAAATGTCTACAGTGGTCCACCTTGCATATTTCTTTTTAACTATTTTGTTAATGAATATTCATTAGGTATTGCAATTTGAAATAAACATAGAACTAGGAAAGGGTTAAGCAATTACCTCGTAGGCTATTTTTTTTATCCAACCTCTTTGAAGTACATGACTGTAATCTACCGAGAAGGAGCATTGACTTGAGAAAAAGAAAGTTTTTGGAATTGTGTAGTTCTGAACTGAAACCATTGTGATAAATAGAGCATTTGCTCTTATCAAGCAAATGCTATATTTATCACAATGGTTCCAAAAAAATGACTTTTACAAGCGTCAATATAAGGGAATGGGTTAAAACCTAGATGTAAATATAATAATATAATATGGCACATCAGATTATCACAAACAAATACATCAAAATAGCTGTACATAAATAAGTTGAGTACTGGTCTATCTTAACCCATTACCTCATATGCTATTTTAAGATACAATCTCTTTGAATAAATCTACCGAAAAGGAGCATTAACTAGAGAAAAGGATTTTTTTTAGAATTTTGTAGTTTGAAACCATTGTGATAAATAGAGCAAATGCTCCTATAGGAGCATTTGCTCTATTTATCACAATTTATTTACAATGATTTCACAAAGTGACTTCTAAAGAGTCATCAAAAGTCATCAATATGAGGGAATGGGTTAACCCTTTCATTGATGAATTCTAAAATGGACTATTCCTAAATTAAAACAGGCAAAGTTTACTGTGAATATTCAGGAATTTTTAAAAATAGAAAATTGTAACATGACAAACATTGCAGACCCAGATGAGAGGGCTCCTCTCATCTGGGTCTACACTTTTTGCAAGGAACATCAGAGACTTGTTTCCCGCACTGAAAGGTTCAATCTCTATCCAATATTTCTCAGCCAAACCCTGTCAGCCAATCCTTTGTTTGAACTTGTCAGAATGGAATCAGTGAGGCAATTCTGACAAAATACCAACAAGACAGGATTTGCCGGGAAATTACAAAATTCAATAACTAATATCTATAACTTCAAGGGAGTGAGTGAGTGAGATGGGTTTTACGTCAGACCAACAGTATTTCAGTTATTTGCAGACAGCACCTGATTGAAACAAGTAAAAGTACTGCCTTACTGGAATGCCCCTGTCGCTGGCTCATGGCAAGGGTACCCCACCCAGTCACATTACCCAGACACCGGGCCAACCAGTCCTAGAACTACCCTTTTAAAACTTCAAGGGAAAAACTGCTGTAACTTCAGATGGATGACCCATTTCATTTGGGTCTTCTCTATTCGCAAAGCTGTCAAAATGGAGTAAAGGTTTAACCCTTTCCCTCATGAACATAATGCATGAATTGATTACGGTACTTCATGAATTAACTTAATTTTTATTAGATAAAATTTCATACCGGAACTGTTGGTTTAGACCAAAACTGTAGGATCAGATCTATGAAATTTCATAAGCAAACAGAGCAGACTGATCAGACAGCTCCTACAGGAGCTGTCTGATCTGGATCTACTCTTTTTTCAAAAGTGTGAAAGATGTGTACATGAAGGAAAGGGTAAGCTATTTGCACTCTGAGCAATTAGTATCTGCAAAATATTGTCGTTTTGTAGAAAATTCCTAGTGTGCAAAGTGGGTAAGTGTAAAACTTCAAACAAAGAGCTGTGCAACTAGTATTTGTCATCTGCAATCAAACTCAAAATAGGTTTTCCATGTCAACAGTTCAAACACAGCAACAACAAAAGTGTTACTATGAAGAGTTCTTACCCTTTCCCCAGTATAAATGTTTTTTCCTACATTTGCAAACAGAGTAGATCTAATCAGATAGCTCCGGTAGGAGCCATCGTCTGATCAGGGTCTGCTGTTTGCTTCTGAAATAATATACATCTGATATTGACACAGTAAAAAAATCCCTTGTAAATGTTGTTACATGTATAAAATATTCAGCTGATTAATATTCAGTCATTATTTTAACATGAATATTCATCAGGTAAAGGAATACAAAGGGCAATGTGTAATGTATGCTTTGCAAGTCAGTATGTCTAGACTTGTCAAGTGAAAACAATATCAGCCTTCAACAGGCCAGTCATGTTGTAAATTATTGATTGGAAAATGAGCTCTCTAGAATAAATCAATGACACACTAATGAAATAGCACAGCAAAACTTAAAAACCTTTACTTCTACGTTATGTCTTTTGACATCTTTGCAATAGAGTCTACCCAAAAGGAGCATTTACTAGAGAAAAGTAAAATTTTAGATTTTTGTAGTTTGAAACCATTGTGATAAATAGAGCATTTGCTCCTATAGTATCAAGAAGTGGTTATTACAGAGGCGTAGAAAGGTGTATTTATGGAGGAAAGGGTTAAATGAATAAACAATATTACATAGATATTATGCAAATCTTAACTACAATTACATATGATCCATACAAATTACATTGTATGTAGAATACAATTTAATGCCTTAGTACACAACTATTGTACATGAAATATTAAACCTTTATAAACAATTAACCCTTTCCCTGTTCACTATTTATGTAAGAAATAGTGATCTCATAAATATTTATGAGCTGAATTTCAATTTTATCATGTAAACATTTCACTATTTAGGGAAATATTTTGCTTTGACAAAATCTATACAATCATATCTATATCATGTCAAAAGCAAACAGAGTAGACCCTGATCAGACAGCTCCTATAGGAGGAAAGGGTTAACATTTATAAACATTTACCACACAATTATATTCCTCAAATTGTTAAAAATAAGAGCAGAAGTCAGACAGGAGATGCTACAAGGAAGTCCACAGCAACATCAGAAGCACGAATGAAGTGTGCACTCATATTATACAGTAAAAACTCAATACTAAGAAATTTTAGTAATGAAGAATTTATATCTTTGTAGGCAGGTGTCTGCTTAATGCAGGGTGAAAGTAATGCAGAAAGCTCCTAGAGGAGCTTTCTGCGTGACTTTCACATTGCATTCAGCTGCCACCTGTATTAAAGATCAATAACGGTACCCATTTCAGTGGTCGTAGTATCGATGTGTCTACTGTACATACACATAAAACATTACAAAACCGTTTCTTTCCTGTTCAACATTGACAGCATATAGCCAAAATGTGTCGCAGCACAGTCAAACAAAATTCAAACTCATCGAAAACAAAAGACGAGATGTGAAGTCATAATTTATGCAAGACATAGGATCTAATGTCACAAAATGCCTTACTGAAGAGAACCAGTATTTATCAGTCTAGGTCACTGCGACACTAAATTAGATAGTTTAGAGTTTAGGGCACTACGATACTGAACAGGTCACATTAACCCATTCCCTCATAGGCTATTTTTAGATACAACCACTTTGAATAAATCTACTGAAAAGGATCATCAACTTGAGAAAAGGATTTTTTTTAGAATTTTGTAGTTTGAAACCATTGTGAAAAATAGAGCATTTGCTCCTATAGGAGCATATGCTCTATTTATCACAATGGTTTCAACAGGTGATTGTTACAGATGCGTAGAAAGGCATATTTATGGAGGAAAGGGTTATTTGATTCTTTCATGCCTATTCAAAAACACAATCATAATTATTCTACATCTCCTTTGGATCCAATATGACTTGAAAGGTTATAACATGCTTGCTCAATTAATGTAAATAGAGCAGACCCTGATCAGTAGACTCCTACAGGAGTGGTCTGATCTGGGTCTACTCTGATTGCAAAGGCGTGAAAGGCTTTTATATGAAGGGCAGGGTAATTTCAAATAAATCAGAATACATGCACAGGACACATGATACGGACAAACAAAACCCTGTAGATTTACAATTAGCACTAGTTTGGCTATTAACCCATTCCCTCCTACTTACGCCTTTTGATACCTCTGTAAAAGTCACTTTTTTTAACCAATGTGATAAAGAGAGCATTAATTTTTGCTCTATAGGAGGCTAGGAGCAAAATTAATGCTCTATTTACCGCAATGCTTTCAAAACTACACAATTCTAAAATTTTACTTTTTTCTAGTAAATCCTCATTTTCAGAAGATTTATTCAGAGGTTGGATCCTAAAATGGCATACGAGGGAATGCCAATGGGTTAAAATAAATACAATGTAGCTGATTAGACTGACTAGGTACATCAATTCATTAACAATCCATGAGCATAGTGTAAAAATAATCCAACACAGCCTAACTATAGCTGTGCATTCTTTGGCTCCTTGAACGTGGAACACGATTTAATCCCTATTTGCAAACAGTGTAGACCAAATACTAAGGCTCCTGGAGGAGTCTATTGATCAAGGTCTTCAATATTTGTCATTCCAAATTTTCTGCAACATCTACCCTTTACTATGTAATGAGTTTGTTAACCCTTTCCCTCATATAAATGTGTTTTCACGCATTTGCAAACAGAGTAGACCCAGATCAGATGGCTCCTAGAGGAGCCATCTGATCAGGGTCTGCTTTGTTTGCTTATGGAATTTGATAGACCTGTTTCTATACTTTCTAAAATGTCTACAATGTTTCACCTTCCATATTTCTTTATGTCTATTTTTTTAATGAATATTCAGTAGGTATTCAAAATTGGCCTAAATACAGAATAAGGAAAGGGAACCCTTTCCCTGAAGAATATTAAAGTAAGAATTAATGACATCATGAATATCTATTAGCTGAGTATTTATAATTGTGTATGAATACACAGTGTTCTCAATAAGAACTGGCCGGTAGCCAAAATGACCGCTTCAAAAAAGATTTTATCCGGTTACAAATCCATCAAGAAAAAAAATTAAAGTTGAAAAATCCCTGGACCCCACTGAAAAACTTGTTACTGTTTTTAAATCTGGCCTGTTCAACCAATTCTTATTGACAACACTGAATACAGGATTTTTTGGTTATGGCTGAAACTGTAGAATAAGATCTATATATGGGTATATTTCTATAGAGTAGACCCTTATAAGACAGCTCCTATAGGAGCTGTTTACATGGGTCTACTCTGCACAGGTGCGAAAAGTCATCTATGTGAGAGAGGGTTAAACAATAACTATTCCATATAGAAAATGAAGCATTCAATGATTTAACATGCACTGAGTATTGTCTTATAGATCTGATCTGAGTATGGAAGAAGTTGAAGGGAGTCTTTGTATGTACACGAAGTTGCCTTATGTATAAACTGTCAGATCTCTGCAAAAAAATGTCAGAAAAAAACTGATGTTAGCAAAATATGTCTGAAAAACATGTTGTTTGAAAAGATATTCCCTACTTTAATTCTTGACATCATATGATACTTCTTGCATTTCTCTTAACCCATTCCCTCATATAGATGCCTTTAGACGCCTCTGTAAAAGTCACCTTTTGAAACCATTGTGATAAATAGAGCATTTGCTCAACAGGAGCAAAATTAATGCTCTATTTATCACAATGGTTTCAAAACTACATAATTCTAAAAATTACCTTTGCATATGTTAGTATATGCTCCTTTTCGGTAGATTTATTCAAAGAGGTTGGGTCTAAATATAGCCAATGAGGGAATGGGTTAAAGTACTCATCACACTGGATCCTGATGAGAAACCGAAAGTCAAAGCGTCTTACTAAGATCAAAATTACTTTCAGTTATCACAATTTCACTCATAACTTACTAAGAGGTATATGTTAGTTTATAAGAATTGTAGCTAACTGGCAAGAAATGGATGGTTATACATGTAAAATAAAAAACAAATCTCAAAGCCAACCCTACTTTCACTTTTTCCCTCCTGAACATTTATGCCTGAACTGATCACTTCTTGAACATTCATAACCGGTACCTTAACCCATTCCCACATAGGCTATTTTTAGGTCCAACTTCTTTGAATGAATCCACTAAAAAGGAGCATTAACTAGTGAAAAGGAATACTTTAGAATTTTGTAGTTTGAAACCATTGTGATAAATAGAGCATTTGCTCCTATAGGAGCAAATGCTCTATTTATCACAATGGTTTCACAAAAGGATTTTTACAGAGGCGTCAAAAGTCGTCACTATGAGGGAATGGGTTAAACGGAAATAGACAAAATCTGTAGGATCGGATCTATATATAATTTCATAAGCAAATACAGCACACCCTGATCAAGAAAACTCCTACATGAGCTGTCTGATCTCACCAGAGTCTACTCTAATTGTAAGGGCAAAGCCATTTATATGAAGTAAAGGGTTAATTATGTTAACTTGTGATGACATATGTTGATAATTTGGATCCAGATCAGATGAAAGTGTAAACAGTCTGATACTGTAGATGTTGTAGTCGTATTTTTTTAACCCTTTACTCCACTTATACTCCTTTTAACACCTTTACAAACTGAGTCGTTTCCAGATCAGACAGCTCCTGTAGGAACTAGAACTATCACTAAAGGTGATGAATACCCCCACACGACAGCCTTGATTGCAAATCCAAGTTTTGAACATGTAACAGGACCAAATAACAACAAGAGATGTCACAGTCACGTGACAAATGCCCCCAAAAATTGTACCATGTGACCTTGACATTTGAACCATGGACCAGGGAGTTGACACATCGTCTTTGTAAGGTGAACATTTGTGCCAGGTTCCTTTGAAATCCATTCACAGATAAACAAGTAATTGTACCCTGTGACCTTGACCTTTGACATATGGACCAGGGAGCTGAACACGACACATCGTCTTTGTCTGGTGAACATCTGTGCCAAGTTATATTGAAATCCATTGATAGATAAAAATGTTACAGACCGGACACGAAACTTGTGACAAAGTAATTGTATTCTGTGACCTTGACCTTTGACCCATGGACCAGGGAGTTGAAGGCGACACATTGTCTCTGTCTGGTGAACATTTGTGCCAAATCATATTGAAATCCATTGATATATTAAGAAGTTACAGACCGGACACGAAATTTGTGACAAAGTAATTGTACCCTGTGACCTTGACCTTTGACCTATGGACCAGGGAGTTGAAAGCGACACATCGTCTTTGTGTGGTGAACATTTGTGCCAAGATATATTGAAATCCATTGATAGATAAAGAAGTTACAGACCGGACACGAAATTTGTTACGAATTTATTTTATCCTGTGACCTTGACCTTTGACCCATGGACCTGGGAGTTAAACGCGACACATCGTCTTTGTGTGGTGAACATTTGTGGCAAGTTATATTGAAATCCATTGATAGATAAAGAAGTTACAGGCCGGACACGAAATTTGTGACAAAGTAATTGTACCCTGTGACCTTGACCTTTGACCTATGGACCTGGGAGTTAAACGCGACACATTGTCTTTGTGTGGTGAACATTTGTGCCAAGTTATATTGAAATCCATTGATAGATGAAGAAGTTACAGACCGGACACGAAATTTGTGACAAAGTAATTGTACCCTGTGACCTTGACCTTTGACCTATGGACCTGGGAGTTGAACGCGACACATCGTCTTTGTGTGGTGAACATTTGTGTCAAGTTATATTGAAATCCATTGATAGATGAAGAAGTTACAGACCGGACACGAATTTGGGACGGATGGAAGGACAGATGGACAGACGGACAGACAGACGGACAGACGGAAAGACGGACAATGCGATTACTATATGCCCACCTTTGGGGGCATAAAAATACCCAGAGTTCAAATAGAGAAAATTCTGTAATTTATGCCAAGTATCAAGTAAATCAGGTTGAAAGTGAAGGAGGAGTTCGCCGTACAAGATTTTGCCTGCCAATTTTAAGACCAATTTCAAGGCCAAAGGTCAAGGTCACAGAGATTTTAAATTTGTGTCTTGCACATCTACTATTCCTGAGTAACATTTATGCCAAGTATCAAGTGAATCAGGTTGAAAGTGAAGGAGGAGTTCAAAGTACAAGATTTTGCCTGCCAATTTTAAGACCAATTTCAAGGCCAACGGTCAAGGTCACAGAGACCTGAAATTTGTGTCTTGCACATATACTACTCCTGAGTAACATTTATGCCAAGTATCAAGTGAATCAGGTTGAAATTGAAGGAGGAGTTCAAAGTACAAGATTTTGCCTGCCAATATCATGACCAATTTCAAGGCCAAAGGTCAAGGTCAAGGTCACAGAGACCTGAAATTTGTGTCTTGCACATCTACTACTCCTGAGTAACATTTATGCCAAGTATCAAATGAATCAGGTTGAAAGTGAAGGAGGAGTTTGCCGTACAAGATTTTGCCTGCCAATTTTAAGACCAATTTCAAGGCCAAAGGTCAAGGTCACAGAGATTTTAAATTTGTGTCTTGCACATCTACTACTCCTGAGTAACATTTATGCCAAGTATCAAGTGAATCAGGTTGAAATTGAAGGAGGAGTTCAAAGTACAAGATTTTGCCTGCCAATTTCAAGACCAATTTCAAGGCCAAAGGTCAAGGTCAAGGTCACAGAGACCTGAAATTTGTGTCTTGCACATCTACTACTCCTGAGTAACATTTATGGCAAGTATCAAGTGAATCAGGTTGAAAGTGAAGGAGGAGTTCAAAGTACAAGCTTTTGCCTGCCAATTTCAAGACCAATTTCAAGGCCAAAGGTCAAGGTCAAGGTCACAAAGACCTGAAATTTGTGTCTTACACATCTACTACTCCTGAGTAACATTTATGCCAAGTATCAAGTGAATCAGGTTGAATGTGAAGGAGGAGTTCAAAGTACAAGCTTTTGCCTGCCAATTTTAAGACCAATTTCAAGGCCAAAGGTCAAGGTCACAGAGACCTGAAATTTGTGTCTTGCACATCTACTACTCCTGAGTAACATTTATGGCAAGTATCAAGTGAATCAGGTTGAAAGTGAAGGAGGAGTTCAAAGTACAAGATTTTGCCTGCCAATTTCAAGACCAATTTCAAGTCCAAAGGTCAAGGTCAAGGTCACAGAGACCTGAAATTTGTGTCTTGCACATCTACTACTCCTGAGTAACATTTATGGCAAGTATCAAGTGAATCAGGTTGAAAGTGAAGGAGGAGTTCAAAGTACAAGCTTTTGCCTGCCAATTTCAAGACCAATTTCAAGGCCAAAGGTCAAGGTCAAGGTCACAGAGACCTGAAATTTGTGTCTTACACATCTACTACTCCTGAGTAACATTTATGCCAAGTATCAAGTGAATCAGGTTGAATGTGAAGGAGGAGTTCAAAGTACAAGCTTCTGCCTGCCAATTTTAAGACCAATTTCAAGGCCAAAGGTCAAGGTCACAGAGACCTGAAATTTGTGTCTTGCACATCTACTACTCCTGAGTAACATTTATGGCAAGTATCAAGTGAATCAGGTTGAAAGTGAAGGAGGAGTTCAAAGTACAAGATTTTGCCTGCCAATTTCAAGACCAATTTCAAGGCCAACGGTCAAGGTCAAGGTCACAGAGACCTGAAATTTGTGTCTTACACATCTACTACTCCTGAGTAACATTTATGGCAAGTATCAAGTGAATCAGGTTGAATGTGAAGGAGGAGTTCAAAGTACAAGATTTTGCCTGCCAATTTCAAGGCCAAAGGTCAAGGTCAAGGTCACAGAGACCTGAAATTTGTGTCTTGCACATCTACTACTCCTGATTAACAATTATGCCAAGTGTCAGATAGATTCTACAGTTTCTGCCAGACATAATTTCCTTTGTTCATTTTCCATTCTAAAAACTCATTTGATTGATGTTCATGAATATTGATTAACCCTTTCCTCCATAAATACGCCTTTCTACTCCTCTGTAAAAATCACCTATTGAAACCATTGTGATAAATAGAGCATCTGATCCTGTAGGAGCAAATGCTCTATTTATCACAATGGTTTCAAACCACAAAAGTCTAAAACTTTCCTTTTCTCTAGTTAGTGCTCCTTTTCGGTAGATTTATTCAAAGTGGTTGGATCTGAAAATAGCCTATGAAGGAATGGGTTAAACTTAAAGTAATCAGAATTATTTGTATAGATATGCCCTGTCAAAACCCCGTTTGAAATTTAAGGCATGGCTTTAACCATTTACTCCATAAATATGTCCTTCTACACCTACGCAAACAGAGTAGACCTTGATCAGATGACTCCTATAGGAGCCAAATGATCAGGGTCTGCTCGGTTTGCTTATGGAATAATATACCTGGTAGATGCAGTCTGATATGTCTTATTTTTTCAACCATTTACTCCAAAGATACTCCTTTACAAACAGAGTAGATATCTGAAGGAACTATCTGATCAGGATCTGCTCTCTTTGCTTATGGAATAATATAGATGCGATTCAATAGTTTCTGTTTAGGCAAAAATTTGATGTGTAAACCCATTCCCCCATAAGCTATTTTCAGACCCAACCTCTTTGAATTAATCTACCGAAATGGAGCACTAACTAGAGAAAAGGAAACGTTTAGAATTTTGTAGTTTGAAACCATTGTGATAAATAGAGCATTTGCTACAATGAGCAAATGCTCCATTTATCACAATGGTTTCAATAGGTGACTTTGGCATCAAAAGGCATCAATATGAGGGAATGGGTTAATATGCCATTTTGAAAATCAATCTGATTTATATTTATGATGTCATAATTTCTTACATAAATATTCATGGAGTAAAGGATTAACCCTTTCCTTCATATAAATGCTTTTTCACTCATATGAAACAGAGTAGATCCAGACCAGATGGCTCTTATAGGAGCCTTCTGATCAGGGTCTGCTCTGTTTGCTAATGGAATTTAATAGATCTGTTTCTTTACTTTCTGAAAAGGCTAAAAAGCTCAACCTTCCATATTTCATTACACATGTATTTTGTCTATGAATATTCAGAAGGCGCTGAAATTTTGAATAAACATAAAACAGGTAAAGGGTTAATTAGTGACACAGGTACATGTAACAAACTGTCCATTGAAAGCCTGCTCTATCAAGCTATACATGTATACTGAATGGAAAATACTGCTCGAGATTCTTACCGTTCCAAAAATGGATGTAGCTAAGTGTATTGCACATATCTGCACATGGCACTAGTTCCTAACATGACATATACAATAACAAACAAACTGCAGGCACAAAACACATTCAAGTTTACAAAAGTAGATACATGTACATTTTCCCAACTTTATCACTGATGACTAGGTCTAACGACATTAAAATTGTTCATGTATGAAATGTTTATTAGCTAGATTTTTACAATGGCATACAAGATGTATTCGTACAAACTGTAGAGTCAGATCTATTCATAAGCAAATAGAGCAGACACGGATCAGACCGCTCCTACAGGTCGACACTGTTGGCAAATAGAGCAGACACGGATCAGACGGCTCCTACAGGTCGACACTGTTTGCAAATAGAGCAGACACGGATCAGACGGCTCCTACAGGTCGACACTGTTTGCAAATAGAGCAGACACGGATCAGACGGCTCCTACAGGTCGACACTGTTGGCAAAGGTATTTCATTTCTATTCACATGAGGGACAAGCATTTGGATCCTAACATGACACAGATACAGTACACAGTACAAAGTTATGTAAGGAAATTGGTGATGCATAAATTTTGTACACATTCTATGTCCTCTGCTTTCATCCTTCAAGTATATTTTCATCTTCTTTTTTTTTTATTTCAGAAACACAAATAGTGTACAGTAAAACCTCTCCAAACAGGAAATTAAAATTGGTATCAAAGCCAGTCTTTATGACAGGTGGAAGCTTAAACTATTCCTTCATAGGCTATTTTTAGATCCAACCTGTTTGAATAAATCTACCGAAAAGAGCATTAACTAGAGAAAAGGAATATTTTAACTGTTTAGTTTTTAAACCATTGTGATAAATAGAGCATTTGCTCCTATAGGAGCAAATGCTCTATTTATCACAATGATTTCATAAAATGACTTTTATAGGTACGTAGAAAGGCGTACTTATGGAGGAAAGGGTTAAGACAGATGGCAGATTAATGCACTCTAAGCAACTGCTATTTTCCATTTGTGACCTGCTATTCTCAAAGAGGACTTTCTGCACTTTTCCCCATAAAAAATCACAATCTGCATTTAAATTGTCAGAATTTTATCTGGATCAAGATATTTTGAACAGGTTATCATGAATTAGCTGTTAGCGTGTTTGTACAACTGATCTTCTAATTACTCTAATTATGCCATGTACATGTAAATGTTTTAAGCAACACATGTTTACAAACCGCACGAGTTAAATTAGTATTCCCCATAGACAATAAAGTATAAAATCAGACTCTTTTGACTGCTGGAATTACTGATTCAATTTAACCATTTCCCTCAAATAAAAAATTTGTTTTAACACATCTGCAAACAGAGTAGACACAGATCAGACAACTCCTATAGGAGCCGTCTGATCAGGGTCTGCTCTGTTTGCTAGAGGATTTTGATCTGGTTCTTTACTTTCTGAAATGGCTGCAATGTTTCACCTTCCATATTTCATTATTTTGTCCATAAATATTCAGTAGGTATTGAAATTTGTAATAAACACAGAACAGGGAAAGGGTTAACCCTTTCCCTCATATAAACATGTTTTCACGCATTTGCAAACAGAGTAGACCCAGATCAGACGGCTCCTAGAGGAGCCGTCTGATCAGGGTCTACTCTGTTTGCTAATAGAATTTGATAGATCTGTTTCTTTACTTTCTAAAATGTCTACAATGCTCCACCTTGCATATTTCTTTATAACTATTTTGTCCATAAATATTCAGTAGGTATTGAAATTTGTAATAAACACAGAACCGGGAAAGGGTTCACCAGGTGAAGTTGTTTAGGGAACATACAATATGCAATTACACGGCCAGTACAAGAATTAATTGTAGAGGTCAGTAAACCTGTAATAATATTGGCATGCTTGCTTTAACTCTACTTATGTAAGAAATAATGACATCATGAATATTAATTAGCTGATTTTTTATAACAGTACATGTACACAGACACAGGATTGTTTGACCAAAGCAGAACTGTAGAACCAGAACTATGAATTTCTATAAGCAAACAGAGCAGACTCTATCGGGGAGCTCCCGTAAGTTAGGAGCTGTCTGATCTGGGTCTACCCAGTCTGCAAAGGTTTCTATATTGGGTAAAGGGTATATGCTGATCCAAAATAAATTATATGATAAAGCTTCTACATTGCTTTCATCCTGCTAACACTTTACTCCATAATGCTCCATAAGTCATGGGTTAACCCATTCCCGCATATTGACGCCTTTTGACGCTTCTGTAAAAGTCACTTTGTGAAACCATTGTGATAAAAAGAGCATTTGCTCCACAGGAACAAATGCTATTTATCACAATGGTTTCAAAACTACACAATTCTGAAAATTTCCTTTTCTCTAGTTAATGCTCCTTTTTGGTAGATTTAATCAAAGAGGTTGGATCTAAAAATAGCCTATGTGGGAATGGGTTAATGAATATTCATTCACTGAAATTGTTTTAGAATTATGCAGTTTTGAAACAATTGTGACAAATAGAGCATTAGCTTTCTGCTTAACTTTCATCCTGCTAATAACCCATCCCCTCCTACTGACGCCTTTTGATGTATCTGTTACAGGAGCAATCTGATCTAGATCTACTTTGTTTGCAAAGGTGTAGAAAGGCATG
Source organism: Azorinus chamasolen (assembly GCA_963576725.1). Lineage (NCBI taxonomy): Eukaryota > Metazoa > Mollusca > Bivalvia > Cardiida > Solecurtidae > Azorinus > Azorinus chamasolen. Next base: position 96,700,348 of record OY755235.1, on the reverse strand, counting down.
TTTATGGCATAAAGGGTTAACAGATATGTCATTTTATGCCTTTGCAAACAGAGCATATCCAGATTAGAAGGCTCCTATAGAAGCCACCTGATCTGAGTCTGCCTTGTTTGTGTTACATAAAAGAGCTACAGTGTAACAATATTCAATAGGTATTGAAATTTGTAATAAACAAAGAACAGGGAAAGGGTTAAACAACAAATTTTTATAATGGCACTATGTATAAAAGATTTTTTAACATGACAGAAACTGTAATTTAAGTTATGGTTAATGTTAAGATTTCGGACGACGAAGACAACGACGTGAATGCCGAAGTTACGACAATAGCTCGTGATTTCTTCAAAGCTTAAAATGAGAAGGCTCCCTAAATCTACACAGAGCAAAGGAACTAGAACAGGGTTTTACTGGACGCTATATTTTGCGTCCTATAGACATAGGACATCTGGGATCCCTACAACATAAGTCTGCATCCATTGGGATGCACAGATGCCAGTTTCTAAACAGTACAAATTTGAATGTAAGGCTTGCCAACATAATATGTGATCTGCTTTTGAATATATTCTCTGCCTTTGGTGATAGAGGAACTGATTAAATTGCGACAATTTACATTATATGCTAGCCGAGAGTATCCATCTATTACTACTAATCTCCCTTGATTAAATATTTCTAAACAGTAGACATACCCTCAAAGTTTAGAAATAGGAGTCCCAGGCATCCCCAAAAGATTAGTTTGATGTAAAACCCTGCTAGAATAAATTTCTGCACCATACATTACATTTTGATTCAGCTACGCTCCTGACATAATGTCAGGAGCATAACTGAATCCAAATGTAATGTACACACCTTGGCTATATAGGGGTTATGCTGATAATCAAGAAATTTAACCAGTTCCCTCAGAAGTTATTTTATGACTAATCTACCGAAAAAGAAGCATTTACTAGAGAAAAGCAATTTTTAAGAATTGTATTGTTCTGAAACCATTGACTTTTGTGATGATTTAAATAGAGCATTTGTAAATCAGTTTCGAAAGGTAACTTTTGCAAAGACAACTAGAACTACCACTAAAGGTGACGAATACCCCCACTAGCACATTTGACACAGAGATGGGGGTTATAGAAATAAATCACTACAATATCTGCTACAGTTTAGAAAAAAAAACTCCGTAAAACCTGAAATTTCCTAAAAATTTCTAAGTCAAAATGCTGTAATTCCGTTAAAAATCAATGTAGTGTAACAAAATTCAAATTTGATCTGTAACTCATTATTATAAAGCTACATACCATATATCACATCAATATCTCCAAGGGTTTAGAAAAAAAAACTCCGGAAAACCTGAATTTCCTGAAAATTTCTAAGTAAAATCACTGTATTTCCATCAAAAATCAATGAAGTGTAACGATATTTAAACTTGATTTGTAACTCATTATAATAAAACCACATACCAATAGAGTTTGTTTTTGAGAAAAACATGTCTCCCCCCGGTACCCCGCCCCCGCACCCATAAGAGGAATGAACGTTGTAACCAAGAGATACATAGATCCATACAGATTGGTTGTGCATCACATACAGATTGGTTATCTGTAAACTTTTGTAGACATCTATAAACACTATAGTTTTCCCTATAAATTTCATAATTGAAAAAAATCCAAACTTCTGTCAAAATTGTTGCAGCCCATATTCCAATCCACATGACCATCCTCACATATAGCTGGTTTATATGCAAAAGTTTGAAGTAAATCCCTCAAATAGTGTAGGAGTTAGCTGCACAAGATTTTTTCGCTATATATTCTATACCAGGAAAATCGAGTTGGCGGGATTTTTTCGCAATAAGGAGAAACTACAAAGGGCCATAACTTCTGTCAAAATTGTTGCAGCCAAAATTCCGAACCACATGACCATCCTCACATATAGCTGGTTCATATGTAAAAGTTTGAAGTAAATCCCTCAAATAGTGTAGGAGGAGTTAGCTGCACAAGATTTTTTCGCTATATATTCTATATAAGGAAAAAAAACAAAGGGCCATAACTTCTGTCAAAATTGTTGCAGCCAAAATTCCAAACCACATGACCATCCTCACATATAGCTGATTCATATGTAAAAGTTTGAAGGAAATCCCTCTGATGGTGTAGGAGGAGTTAGCTGCACAAGAATTTTAACAGACAGCACAAGATTTTTTCGCTATATATTCTATACCAGGAAAATCGAGTTGGCGCACAAGATTTTTTCGCAATAAGGAAAAACTACAAAGGGCCATAACTTCTGTCAAAATTGTTGCAAAATTCCAAACCACATGACCATCCTCACATATACAGTAAAACTCGGTTATAACGAATTCCAAGGGACTGAAGGATTTACTTCGCTATAAACATTATTCGCTATATTGATAGTACGAAGTTCGCTATAAATTATGACTTTGACACACGACTGTTCAATATTTTATTAAACCGTAATTCAGACATGTATGCGTAGCGATCAAACTCCCAAAATGCACATCATTCATCGTACAGCTTACTCTTTGTGGAAGAAATCGGTCAGTTGCTTTTGAACACACGTTGATGCTTGAAACTTGCCAAATAACTGTTTCATAAATGTCAGTGTTTAAAACAATCAGGAGCATTTGGTCGTTGCTCCGATGTCCGATGCAAATTGGGTATAGCGGACAAAGATTCCGCGTATGTGGGCAGGGGCAAATATTCCTTATAGATCTGTGTCGTCATCGGAGTCAGCGGTAGATTGTATTTTTAGCGGAAAATGCTAAAATAATATGCGAACGGGGAGGGAATAACACAACCAAAATAAAAAACGAACATCATATCTTAACAATGTTTAGCTATAACCCGTACTTTAAGTGCATATATATGCCCCGCGGGTAGCGGTGTTTAATTATACCTTACCACCGTGAAGAATACATGCTTTACGGATCGCTTCACAGTTCGCCCCCAACACTAGTGTGTGTTTTAACACCTATGCGACATGGTGTTAATCGTGCGAAATACACAGGTGCTTGAAGATAGTAGCAAGGTGAAACTTCGCTTTAATGAAGGAATTTTAAAGTGTTTTGTGAATAATGGTACTGGAAAATCAGTTCGCCATAAGCGAAAATTCGCTCTAACCAACTTCGCACTAAACATTATAGTCTGTATAGAATTAATGAAGATATCGACCGGGGAACGAAATTTAGTTCGCTGTAAGCGGGAATTCGCTTTATCAGAGTTCGTTATAAAAAAGTTTTACTGTAGCTGGTTCATATGTAAAAGTTTGAAGTAAATCCCTCAAATAGTGTAGGAGGAGTTAGCTGCACAAGATTTTTTCGCTATATATTCTATATAAAGAAAAAATACAAAGGGCCATAACTTCTGTCAAAATTGTTGCAGCCAAAATTCCAAACCACATGACCATCCTCACATATAGCTGATTCATATGTAAAAGTTTGAAGGAAATCCCTCTAATGGTGTAAGAGGAGTTAGCTGCACAAGAATTTTAAGACAGACAGACTTTCTGCACAACATCAATATGTCTCCCTCCCCTAAAGGGGGGAGACATAATATCTGTAAAGGTTTAGAAAAAAACTCCGGAAAACCTGAATTTCCGGAAAATTTCTAAGTAAAATCACTGTATTTCAGTGAAAAATCAATGAAGCGTAACGAAATTCAAACTTGATCTGTAACTCATTATAATAAAGCCACATACCAAATATCACTTCAATATCTGGAAAACTCTGGAAAACTGAAATATAGCAAAGTGCAGTAACTCCAAAAATACCGGAGACAGAGTTACAAACCTTGTGCACCGCACTTGCCGTCAATGTGATCTATCTATATATGAAGTTTGAAGTCAACAGCTTTAATACTTTGGAAGTTATGATCCGGACGGATGGACGAACGGACGGCCGGACAACCGGATGGACATGTTGACTCAGTATACCCACAAAAACTTCATTTGTGGAGGTATAATAAAGGCATCAATATGAGGGTATAAGTTAAAGCTTACATGACAGGACAGAACGTCTGTCAAAGTCTACCCCTCTTGGCCGTCGATTTTTGTTCTATTTTGGCCATAATAATGTTTTCACCTTTCAGATTGATGATACTCCTATAACTATCTACGCCCCTGAATGTCAACCAGTATTGTGTATTTCTGAATGAATTCAAACTTTCTTCAAAAACATGTTTCCATTAAGCTAGAATCGTAGAATAAATGCTTAACCCTTTTCTTCATGAATATTCATGGACTGAATTCTTGTAATTACACCTTACTAACAAGTAAATGTTTGGCTGTGATAGAACCTTCAGAATCAGATGTGAGGACTCTTATGTGCAAGACACAAGTCTCTGATGTCCTTTGCAAACAGTGTAAAAAAAGTACCTATTTATAGTCTACTTTCAGTCCGAATGACTGCTCAGCCGACTGTACATTTACTCCCCTGGTCATTGAGTCATTGGTCTACAATATTGAGCACTGCTAACATATGGCGCAATCATGCAGCCGCAGTTCCGGCAAGTGACCCTCACAGGTACCCATTTTAACCCCTGGGTGGAGAGGATGTGCGGATGGGAGACACGGAAAAGCATCTCTGAAATTTCCGGGAGGCCAGGACCAGGATTTGAACTCCGGACTGATAGTCAAGTGCGTTACCACTAGACCACCGCCACCTGCAAACCAGGAGCCCTCTCATCAGGGTCTGCACTGTTTGTCATGTTACACTTTTCTTTAGCAAATTCCCTTAATATTCACCACAGGCTTATTTGGAATAGTCCATTGGAAAACTCAGTGTTGTAAGGATTAAGGGTAAAACAGCAATGCTGATCCAACTACTTCAGGTTTTCTTTTTATACCCTGAATATCAACAGGAACCTTTTCAGTAGTTCTTTCTCTTTTCACCCTATATTCCATGAGATTCATGTCAGAAACAATGACATCATGATTATCAATCAGATTAGTTGTCATAATAGCAAATGGATTGTTTTGCCATAGCAGAAACTATAAAATCATATCTTTATTATATCAGAACCAAACAGAGCAAACCCTGATCAGACAGTTCCTACAGGAGCTGTCTGATCCAGGTCTACCGGTACTCTATTTGCAAAGGCATAGAAATGTGTATTTATGGAGTAAATGGTTAAAACCAAACTCCACACAATCATTTTCTGCCAGAAGAAAACTTAATGTGACAGTCTGTAAGGATGTCTATACACCTACTGGAGCACTATCATCAGAATTCTTCAGTGGTGCATTTACTGCTCTAAGTTCCTCTGTGTTCTTATCTCTGGCTCCAGCAGAGCATGGGCAGCGTGCAAACCATCTTCTATCATTTTTATATCCCTTGCACACTCCACACTTGCAGTAAAGGCAGATAAATTGCAGGGGACTTAATTCCTGCTTTTCTTTATCTACCCACTTAGAAGAACAAAAACATACACAAGGAGCAAGAATACATGCCAAAAGCAATAATAAAAAGATTAATACTCCACATGGAAAGGAAAAAGTGCATTCAGGCATTGAGGTTAACTTGCCATCATAACACATTATTGGCTGCAGTGAGGTTGTGATGTAACAGCTTTTACATTCATATTTTAACTTTTTATCATGCTTGGCTACCACATTTTCACCACTCATGCCAGAATATGGTTCTGGTTGGCAGTCACAGTAACAGGCCATTGTCTCATCTTCCCACTGGTCAATAATACATCTTGTCGACTCAGGACCTCTTCTTGTGACAGGAACATCATCCTTACAGACCATTGAAAATGTGCCAGTGGTCTTGTTATAATCAGTAGTTTCGATACAATGTGACTGCAGTCCTCGATAGGCAGGACAGCGAGTCTCCACACACTGTGGTTGTGTTTCCCATGACAGGTTCGGCAAGCATTTTACTTGAGGTGAACCACCCGTAATTGTATAGCCCTCATTACATCTGACTTCCACAACACTGCCAACAGAATTTTTCACGCCATTCTGGTATTTTGGAATGGTCTGCCCATTTTGCACATCCCCAAAATCTAGGCATTTATCCACGAGACACACTGGCTTCTGACTCATCTTTCCATCATAGCAAGTTATCTGCTTACTGCTCTGTTTGTGGTATGTTGCATCACATTCCCAGTTCAGCTGCTGGTTATGTTCGAGGTATCCCCCTTCATTACAGTTCTTAAAAATTACATTGGACATATTGGAGTCACACTTACAGTTACAATAACAGCCTAAATCCTTTTCCGCCCATTCACTGTTAAGGCATATAGTAAAGTCACTTGCTCCAGTTTTCGTTACCTCATTTGGATCATCCTTGCATTCTATAAAAATGAGATCATCATCAAGGTATGAAGTCTTGATACATGAAGTGTTAAGTCCAGGATAGTCTTTGCATGTGGAGAGCTCGCATGTAGGTTTTTCTCCCCATGAACCACTGGCCTCACATACCACCTTGGCTTTACCAGACAGAGTATAGCCATGGTTACAGGATACAAAAACCTCACTGCCATAATCATTAATAACTCCATCTAAGGATTCTTGAAAAGTTTCTCCATTTTGAATATTCCCGAAAGACCCACAGTCTTTAGGATCACACGTTTGTACTGAATTTTTAGGCAACCATCCATCTAACCGACATCTCAGTCTGCTAGTACCAGACAACTTATATCCTTCATCACAAGCAAAATTGACATAAGAACCTATTGAATAATCAGGATTACCAGATATATAGCCATTTCTTGGAGGATTCAATCCACTGCAAGTCATTTCAGTGCATGAAAAGGATCCGCCGTTCCAAGATCCTCCTTCACATTTAAATTGGTTACTATAATCATCAGATTCAAATCCAACATCACAAGTATACTTCACGATGGTGTCTTCTGGAAATGGGGCTTCACCAACAAGGTTGTTGGTGGAATGCGCTATCTGTGGAGGGTCGGTACAGTCAGTGTACACAAATGTCAACCCTGAAACATTAGAAAACAAGAGTACCGCATACGGTACATAATACGCCCACTTGCAAACTTTCTCTGATTCAACATGCCTTATAAGTGCTGACATTTTCTAATCTGTGCTTCAGATCTTGATTTCCATATTAAGGTGATACTATTTTTTAAAAAAATGAAGTGAATATCTTATTAAATAAAAAAGTTACAGCTAATCCTCATTTTTGCAGATTTTTGTAAAGTGCAACGGCCATAACTCTGTAAAGACAAACTGAATGAACCTCAAAATAAACTCAGCTTCAAATTTTGTTGCTTAAAACATTTGTGTTAACTTTCATTTATATCATTTTAATAGTTTTCCCAGAAAACAACAGACAAACTAAAAGTTGATCGACTTAACAAAGCAACGAACACACGAAGTTCAAGGACCATAACTTTAGAATAAAATGACATATCAAAACCCCCGCAATATATGTAAAAATTCACATTAAGGTTTAACCATATAAAAAAATTGAAGTAAATATCATTTCAAATGAAAAAGACTTAGCTTCAGGTCTTGATGCATTAAACATGTGTATGAAGTTTCATTAATATCTGTCAAACAGTTTTGCCAGAAAACAGCGGACAAACTATTTGCATATATTTGCATTTTTTTTTAGTAAAAGGGCAATAACTCCGAAACGAAAAATCAAATAAACCTCAAAATCGACTCAGCATCAGATCTTGATGCAGTAAACATTTTTGTGAAGTTTCATTAATATCTCTCAAATAGTTTTCCCAGAAAACAGCAGACAAACTATTTGCATTATTTTTTAAGGACAAGGGCCATAACTCTGAAATGATAAATCAAATGAACCTCAGAATCAACTCAGCTTCAGATCTTGATGCATTAAACATTTGTGTGAAGTTTCATTAATATCTGTCAAATAGTTTTCCCAGAAAACAGCGGACAAATTATTTGCATGTATTTGCATTCTTTTTTAAGTAAAAGGGCCATAACTCCGAAACGACAAATCAAATGAACCTCAGAATCGACTCAGCTTCAGATCTTGATGCATTAAACATTTGTGTGAAGTTTCATTAATATCTGTCAAATAGTTTTCCCAGAAAACAGCGGACAAACTATTTGTATGTATTTGCATTATTGTTTAAGTAAAAGGGCCATAACTCCGAAACGACAAATTAAATGAACCTCAGAATCGACTCAGCTTCAGATCTTGATGCATTAAACATTTGTGTGAAGTTTCATTAATATCTCTCCAATAGTTTTCCCAGAAAACAGCGGACAAACTATTTGCATATTTTTAAGGACAAGGGCCATAACTCTGAAATGAAAAATCAAATGAACCTCAGAATCAACTCGGCTTCAGATCTTGTTGCATTTAACATTTGTCTAAAGTTTCATTAATATCTGTCAAATAGTTTTCCCAGAAAACAGCAGACAAACAAAATGTTGACGGACGAACGGACGAACGAACGAACGGACGGACGGACAGGGCCACGACAATATACGACCACCTTTATTAGGTGGGCGTATAAAAAGCAATGCTAGCCATGTCTAAAGTGCATACAATCTTACTAAGCCTTTATTCCATAAATGCGCCTTTCTACGCCATTGCAAATAGAGGAGACCCAGATCAGTTAGTACATTAGGGTCTACTCTGGGTGCTTATGATATTATATAGATGTAATTCTACAGTTTCTGCCATGGCCACAAATGTCTCTATACTACAGTAAAACCCCTCTAAACCCGACGTTAAATTTAGTATAAATATCGGTATTGGAGACGGGTGGCAGCTTAATGCGTGGTGAAAGTCACGCTGAAAGCTCCTCTAGAAGCTTTCTGCATGACTTCACCCGGCATTAAGCAGCCACCTGCCTAGAAGTATCTAAATTCTACTCTACTAGAATTCCGGTTTAAAGGGGTTTTACTGTATATAGCCATCTGATATATAGGTAATGACAATTAATCTAAATAATATTCATGATATCATTATTTTTTACATGACCATTCATGGAGTAAAGGGTTAAGAGGCCCAGATAAGATGCATAAATTAAACTGTTTTCAAGAATAGTTCCTTTATTTCTCTTTCTTCAAAATCGAGGGCTTGGTGCAAAACTATTCTAACTCCACACAGTTAGAATAGTTTTGCACCAAGCCCTCGAAATGATTCTAAAGAGTGATCACAATACTTCTAAGGTCTGCTGGAGAAATGACAATTTTAGTATTTGAATATGCACTCTTAGTCTCTTATCTATTGCTCCGACTAATAATAAAGCTTTTAACCATTTACTCCATGAATATTCATGTAAGAAATAATAACATCACAGATATTATTTAGATTAATTATTCAAATAGCATATTAATTCATGAACATTTTCCAAAGCGGAAACTGTAGAATCAAATCTATATAATAATTTTAATTTATTCCATAAGCAAAAAGAGCAGACCCCGATCAGACGGCTCCTATAATCTCCTCCCACGTATATGTTAATGTACCATAATCTACAGTTAGCCAGTGTTTGAAAGAGAGAAATTTTAGAACGATCTTTCAGTCAGCAATCTACAGTTAGCCAGTGTTTGAACAATAGCATTTCAGAATGATCTTCCAGTCAAAGCAAAGGAGATCATCCAATTAGTTTGTGAAAATGCTGACTTACAGGGTGTACATATCGCACTGACAAAAATTGGAATGTGAATGAACGAAATCAGACACTTCATAAATGGGTCCTTATTCTTGTCATTTTTATAACCCTTTTAATCCATAAATATTCAAGTAAGAAATAATGACATCATGAATATTAATTAGATTAATTGTTATAATAGCAAATGAACACAAGAAATTTTAGCAATATCATAAGGAAACAGAGAATACCCTGATCAGAAGATCTGGGTCTACTCTTTTTGCAAAGGCATAGAAAGGCATATTTATGGAGGAATGGGTTAATAAAACCACTTCTAATCTATCACAAACCAGCAGACTGTTTAGAAGCAAAACATGAAGCTCCAGGAATTTTGTCTTGGGTGGTTTACTGATTAGGGCTGTCATTGTACAGAGAAAAAGATAAAGGTGCACACTCAAATACTAAAATCGTCCTTTCTCCACCAAACCCTGTGTTTTGACCACTCTTTAGAATCGTCTCGAAGAGACAATTTTAAAGAGTGGTCACAACACGGGGTTTGTGGAGAAATAAAGAAGTTATTCTTGAAAATGTTTTAACCCTTCTCTTGCTGAATTTTAAAACACATTTCTCCTTCTTTACCCATGCCCTGTTGTATAATTACATATATCTTCACTGTCTACAAGTATATCGCTGTGCATTCACTGCTGTGGAGTACATTTGTTGCACAATCAACTTGTAAAAAGTGCACACCCTGATGAGACAGCTCCTGCACTATTTACAGGTAGGTATATTGACGTGAATAGCAAGTGAAGGGTTAATTTAAGCATCTTAACTTGACCTCTGCAGTGGTGTGTACAGGTAATGACAAGAGGGCCATGATGGCCCTAAATCGCTCACCTGGTTACTATAGACTTATGCATACACTGTATTTCTATGTAAAAATAAGTCAGCTTCAGATTGGGGCCAATATGAAACCAAAGGCCATAATTTTAGGCCTGGAGGTTAAAATTTGAACAATCTTAATAAAAGAACTTTAGATGACGCCAGTGGTGGGGCAATTTTGGTCCTGGGGTCATAATTTGAACAATCTTGGTAGAAAATCATTAGATGATACTACATACCAAATTTCAAAGGTCTAGGCCTTACAGTTATGGAAAAGAAGATTTTTAAAGATTTACCTATAAAAAACTGATAAGCCATGGGGCGGGACTACTTTTGGCCTTGGGGGTAAAAATTTGAACAATCTTTGTAGAAAATCATTAGATGATGCTACATACCAATTATCAAAAGTTTAGGCTTTACAGTTTCGGAGAAGATTTTTAAAGATTTACCGATGAAAAACTGATAAGTCCCGGGGCGGGCCATTTTTGTTCCGGGAGTCATGATTTGAACAATCTTTATACAGGGCCATCAGATGATGCTACATACCAAATATCAAAAGTCTAGGCCTTACGGTTTCAGAAGAAGATTTTTGAAGATTTTCCTATGAAAAACTGATAAGCCCTGGGGCGGGGCCATTTTTGGTCAAGGGGTCATAATTTGAACAATCTTTGTAGAGGACCATTAGATGATGCTACATACCAAATATCAAAGATCTAGGCCTTATGGTTTCAGAGAAGAAGATTAATTTTTTTTTAAGATTTTCCTATGAAAAACTGATAAGCCCTGGGGCGGGGCCATTTTTGGTCCGGGGGTCATAATTTGAACAATCTTTGTAGAGGGCCATTAGATGATGCTACATACCAAATATCAAAAGTCTAGGCCTTACGGTTTCAGAGAAGCAGATTTTTTTAAAAAATCCTATGAAAAACTGATAAGCCCCGGGGTGGGGCCATTTTTTATCCGGGGGTCATAATTTGAACAATCTTTGTAGAGGACCATTAGTTAGTGCCAAATATCAAATATCTAGGCCTTACCATTTCAGAGAAGAAGATTTTTAAAGATTTTCCTATGAAAAACTGATAAGTCCTGGGGCGGGACCATTTTTTTGTCTGGGGGTCATAATTTGAACAATCCTTGTAGAGGACCATTAGATGATGCTACATACCAAATATCAAAGATCTAGGCCTTAAGGTTTCAGAGAAGAAGATGTTTAAGTAAATTGTTGACGACACACATATGCACAACGCCGGACACTGCCCCCTCACAATACCTCACCTGGCACTTTGTGCCAGATGAGCTAAAAACTGGAACTAGACTACTATAAAGGAAGGGCCCCGCCCACTAAGAGGTATCGCATACGCCTGCATATTGTAAGCCTGATTTTCCTAATGCAGAACTGCAGCAGCATAATTAAATATGCACATAATTTGTTAAACTTGGTACTCTTGCTAGGTACTTGAATAATAAGCATATAGTAAACAAGTTTGATAGAACTTGGACCAATCTTTCATCAGATGTGTCACAGAAACAATCAGCCAATCAGATTGTATCATCATCAATAAATATGTGCAGAATATGCCAACCACTAAACCTTGTAGATGACCTGCACATGATGCTATGTGCCAAATATGAAAGCTGAGAAACTTCCAGTTTCAGGAGAAGATTTTCAAAGTTCTTATGAAAACTTGCTTTCCCTCAGATGAGAAGATTTTCAGTTTCTAGGCATAATATATACAACTTTTGTAGAGGACCTGAACATGATGCTATGTGCCAAATATGAAAGCTGAGAACCTTCCAGTTTCAGAGAAGAAGATATTCAAAGTTTTACAATACATGTATGTTTCTATAGAAACGAAGGCACCCCTGAGTTGGGGCCAATTTTGACCCCATGGCATAATTTATAAAAAGTTTTTATAGAGGACCTGAACATGATGCTATGTGCCAAATATAAAAGCTGAGAACCTTTCATTTTCAGGAGAAGATTTTCAAAGATTTCACTATACTATGTACATGTATGTTTCTATTGAAAACTGGCCAACCCTGGGGTGGGGCCAATTTTGACCCCAGGGGCATAGTTATATAACTTTTGTAGAGGACCTGAACATGATGCTATGTGCCAAATATGAAAGCTATGAACCTTCCAGTTTCAAAGGAGAAGATTTTCAAAGTTTTTACTATGTGTCTCTATTGAAAACGGGACACCCCTGGGGATGGGGCCAATTTTAACCCTAGGGATATAATTTATATTTATATAACTTTTGTAGAGGACCTGAACATGATGCTATGTACCAAATATGAAAACTGAGAACCTTCCAGTTTCAGAGGAGAAGACTTTCTAAATTTTGACTATATGTTTCTATTGAAATCTTGCCACCCCTGGGGCGGGGCCAATTTTAACCCAAGGGACATAATTTATATTAGTTTTGTAGAGAACCTAAACATGATGCTATGCCAAATATAATCAAAGTACTGACAGTACTGAAGGTTTCGGGCCATATATATGTCGATTGTGACTATACAATACGAAAAAGCTTGGTAGGGAAGGACTGGTACTATTGATACATAGTAAGATGACCTCTAAAGCATTATTTCCTGAACTAAAATGGTGTTTAATGGAACTGTTTGTTAAAATTGACAGGTCATCTGAACATAATTGCTGTGAACTTTTCTGAAAATCCTGTCAGTGTTTTAGATATTGTTTAAAGAAATAATTTGATGACTAGTAGCACATAGTGCAGTTCCAATAGCTCAATTTGCCACTGTGTGCCTGAAGTTTACTTAAATTGTTATTTGAATGTAGTAAAGGGCCATTACTCTATTATTATTTGGCCGACGTTGGCGTCATATAATGTGCCTCATGCACCTATCCATGTAAATACCAGTCAAATTTATATAAAATCTGAGCAGGCTGTTCCAAGATATGACTTCTAACAGTCACATTTCCTATATGGCTATCTGAAAGAAACAAAGGGTCATATTTCTGCTACTAACTGGTGGATTGTAACAGTATTTGGCGTGCATCAATCACTTATCCATCTATACACTACAACCAAGTTTGGATAAATTATATATGTACAAAAATGAGTCATGCAGGAAACACCACATACAGAACAAACACTCGCCCGAACAGCAACACAAGGAAACAGCAAATGTACACAACTAGAAAAAACAACAAGAGACACACAAAGACAAAACAAACATACAATAGGAGGAAGATGGAAGTACCGCCTTGGAACGGTCAGTGACAAAAGTCACTGGGGGGTTAAACCGGTTTATGGGCGCCCAACCTCACTCTTATTCCATCCCCACCCTAAAAGACAAACAGTGTAAATAAACGTATCCCCTCTCCGACTAATCTACAACAACCGTGACGGCAAATACAATGGTAAAGTGCATGTATAACGAAACAAGAGGGCCTGAAAGGCCCTGATATCGCTCACCAGACAATCAGAGAAGAAGATTTTCAAAGTTTTCACTACATGTTTCTATAGAAAATTAGCCAGCCCTGGGCAGGGTCAATTTTAAACCCAGGGGCATAATTCTTATAACTTTGGTAGAGGACCTGAACATGATGCTGTGTGCCACATATGAAAGCTGAATACCTTCCAGTTTCAGGAGAAGATTTTCAAAGTTTTCACTACATGTTTCTATAGGGAGAATAATGGTGTTGTTAACACCCTTTCCTCCATAAATAGGCCTTTCAACCCCTTGGCAAACAGAGTATACCAAGATCAGATGGCTGATCAGGGTCTGCTCTGTTTGCTTTTGACATGATATAGTTCTGATTCTAGTATTTATCAGGTCACAGTTTTTGCTTATTCATCCACAATAGAAATTACGTTAATTAATATTCATGATGGCATTATCTCCTACATGAATATTCATTCATGGTCTAAAGGGTTAAGAAATGACTAACTCTACCCCACATAATTGTAAGCCACAGCACTCCAAGCTAATACAAAGTGAGTGCACCTGTCTGCAGTATACTGCTTGACCTAATTATCAGTGACCAGTAAAGGATCTGATTGTTCTAATCTGCAGTCAGCTATACAAAAATGGTCACCCCTGGGACGGGGTCAATTTTGACCCCAAGGGCATAATATATATAACACTTGCACAGAACCTGATCATGATGTTATGTGCCAAATATGAAAGCTGAGAACCTTCCAGTTTCAGAGGAGAAGATTTTCAAAATTTCACTATATGTTTCTATTGAAAACTGACCACCCCTGGGGTGGGGCCAATTTTGAACCCAGGGGCATAATTTATACACTTTTTGTAGAGGACCTGAACATGATGCTATGTGCCAAATATGAAAGCTGAGAACCCTGTCGATTCAGAAGAAAAGATTTTCAAAGTTGTCACTATATGTTTCTATTCAAAACTGGCTACCCCTGGGGCGGGGCCAATTTTGACCCCAGGGGCAAAATTTATATAACTTTTGTAGAGGACCTGAACATGATGCTATGTGCCAAATATGAAAGCTGAGAACCCTGTAGATTCAAAGGAGAAGATTTTCAAAGTTGTCACTATATGTTTCTAATGAAATCTGGCTACCCCTGGGGCGGGGTCAATTTTGACCCCAGGGGCATAATTTATATAACTTTTGTAGAGGACCTGAACAAGATGCTATGTGCCAAATATGAAAGCTGAGAACCCTGTAGATTCAGAGGAGAAGATTTTCAAAGTTGTCACTATACGTTTCTATTCAAAACTGGCTACCCCTGGGGCGGGGCCAATTTTGACCCCAGGGGCATAATTTATACAACTTTTGAAGAGGACCTGAACATGATGCTATGTGCCAAATATGAAAGCTGAGAACCTTGTAGATTCAGAGGAGAAGATTTTCAAAGTTTTACTATATATTTCAATAGAAAACAAGGCACCCCTGAGGCGGGGCCAATTTTGACCCCAGGGACAAAATTTATATAACTTTTGTAGAGGACCTAAAGATGATGCTATGTACAAAAGATGAAAGCTGAGAACCCTGTAGATTCAGAGGAGAAGATTTTTAAAGGTTCAAATTGTTGACGCCCGACGACGGACGACGGACATCAAGTGATCACAAAAGCTCACCCTGAGCACAAAAGTGCTCTGGTGAGCTAAAAACATTTAATTGAACATACTGTATCCACCTATCGCTAGTGTACTCAATGATTGAGCTGCAAACAGAGTAACTGTAGAAAAGTAATAAAGGGTACGACAAAAATGAAATACGTGTTGTACAGATATCCGACGTTCTCCTTCCATTTCTTGATTTAAGAGGTCGCCTTCATACAGTACTAAACCTTTCTTGTCGGCGTACATGCAAAGAGGCCAGCGTGATTGCCAACTGTAAAAGGATTCACAACCAAACATGCAGTATGTTGTAGTACTACTGGATCATATCCCTTTTTAATGAATTGTTTAACACATTTGATGAACAAAGTGAGAAAATGGGTATGTCCAATAATTTTACGAAGTTTGCAAATCACATTACCATAAAATTCAGGATGTGAAATACCGTGTCGCAGAAGCACTTTGAGATTACATTGGTACTTGCCAATAAGCGAGAGATTTCGATAGTAAAATTTAGAGAAAGTTTTTCTTAGTTTATGGTATCTATATCATTGCTTAAGCAGCTTTTCAGTTAAAATGAGATTTCGACTGTTAAAATCGTCAATAGATGAACAAGTTCTAGCAAAACGAATAAGTTGAGATATATATGTGAATCTTAATATCATACAGTTAACAAGATCTAATTATAACAGAATATGTTGCAGAATGTCCTCTAAACGAAACTTACAACTGGTATTGGTGAGCAAAATATCTAAATTTCAACCAATAACGGGCCATTAGTGATCACTTGGTTACCATGGCAACCAACACTTTTGAAACAACTGCATATAATATTCCTACTGACCAATTTTCCGAAAAATCCAATATGTAAATTGTGACTCATTCAGAGGACACCACTCCATTACCATGGCAACCAAGTATTTCAAAACAACTTAACTGAGTTTGGGGTACCCAAATACCCCTAAATGCCAATTTTCAGCAAAATTGAATATCTAAAACTTTGACCAATCAGATCCCACCATTCAGTTTCCATACCAACAAATCATTTCGAAAGACATACCAATCAATTCTGAGTGTCAAAATATCCTGACATACCAATTTTTGGGTAAAATCAAACAATATCTGAATTTGTCGAAAAAGATCTAAATCTTCGACCAATCAGAGCCACCATTCAGTTACCATGGCAACCAATTCTTTAAAAAGACCTACAAATTAGTCATGAGTGCCAAAATATACCGTCATACCAATTTTTAGCAAAATCAACCAATACATGTACTTTCGAAACCCATACCAATGGATTTGGAGTACTAAAATATCCCATGATACCAATTTTCAGCAAAAAATCGAATGATATATAACTTCGCCAAACAATATCTAAATTTCGACCAATTATAGCCAACCATTTAGTTATGGTGACTTTCAAAAAATAAAAAGTGGGATGTACATCTGCATGTATCAAGCAATATTCATATGAAGTTTCATTAGGATCGGACAATTACTTAGTCTTACTGAGAAATGCGTTGGACAAGTTCACGAGGGAAGAAGAAGAATTGGAAGAATCAGAATCGGAAGAAAGAACAAGAGATGTTTGTAAAACATGTATACCCCCAGACCCCCTGACCTTTGATCTAGTGACCTCAGCTATAGAGGTCATCTAGCGGTCATGACTAATCACCATAGCAACTTTGAAGATCCTAAGACAAACCACTGATCATTTATTGATCTGAAAACATTTCACATTTTAAGGTCATGGTGACCTTGACCTTTGACCTAGTGACCTCAACAACTATAGGGGTCATCTAGTGGTCACGACCAACTACCACAGCAAGTTTGAAGATCCCGACCCAAACCATTGAGCAGTTATTAATTGGAAACCATTTCATCAGTTAAGGTCATGATGACCTTGACCTTTGATCTAGTGCCTCAAAATCAATAGGGGTCATCTAGTTGTCATGACCAACCACCACAGCAAGTTTGAAGATTCTAAGCCAAACCCTTGAGCAGTTATGGATCGCAAAACATTTCACCAGTTAAGGTCATGGTGACCTTGACCTTTGACCTAGTGACCTCAAAAATAATAGGGGTTATCTATTGGTCATGACCAACCACCACAGCAAGTTTGAAGATCCTAAGCCAAACCCTTGAACAGTTATTGATCGCAAACCATTTCACCAGTTAAGGTCATGGTGACCTTGACCTTTGACCTAGTGACCTAAAAAACAATATGGGTCATCCAGTTGTCATGACCAACCACCTAAGCGAATTTGAAGGTCTTAAGCCAAACCCTTGAGCAGTTATTGATCAGAAACCATTTTACAAGTTAAGGTCATGGTGACCTTGACCTTTGACCTAGTGACCTCAAATACAATAGGGGTCATCTAGTGGTCATTACCAACCACCTAAGCAAATTTGAAGATCCTAGGCCAAACCCTTGAACAGTTATTGATTGCAAACTATTTCACCCTTTAAGGTCACGGTGACCTTGACCTTTGACCTAGTGACCTAAAAAACGATAGGACTCATCTAGTTGTCATGACCAACCACCTAAGCAAATTTGAAGGTCCTAAGCCAAACCCTTGAGCAGTTATTGATCAGTAACAATTTTACCAGTTAAGGTCATGGTGACCTTGACCTTTAACCTAGTCACCTCAAAATCAAAAGGGGTCATCTAGTGGCCATGACCAACCACCACAGCAAGTCTGAAGATCCCAAGCCAAAATCTTGAGCAGTTATTGATCGGAAACTATTTCACCATTTAAGGTCATGGTGACCTTGACCTTTGACCTAGTGACCTCAAAAACAATAGGGGTCATCTACTTGTCATGACCAACCACCGCAGCAAGTTTGAAGATTCTATGCCATGTCGTTTATTAGTTATCATTCGGAAACCATCGATCTACCGACCGACCGACCGACCGACCGACCGACCGACCGACCGACATGTGCAAAGCAATATACCCCCATTTTTTCAAAAGGGGGGTATAATAATAAGAATAAGAAACGGAGCAAACACAATATGTCCCTCTACTTCATTTTGGGATATTATTAAATACCAGGGGGTAAAAATAACAGCATGCTTGTATGTTAACACAGATTAATGCTGGGGGAAAAGCTTAAACACACACTACAAACAAAAATTTGTCAAGAATTATATACGTTCAGCATATGTTATAATTAACATTATGTAAAACATACAATAAAATAAGTCCACTATATCTCTTTTATAACTACTAACTCTCTATAATTGGAGTAATTATCCTTAAATGCTTACAACCTGGTACCAAGTCTCCTAAGACATTACACACATTATAAACATGGATCTTAGAGAACTGAAAACTCTATGATCAATGTTTACGATGTCTGTCACACATGATGTAAAAATATAATTATGATCTTCCAAACTCAACATAAATACTTCTGATGCATTCAGAATACAGATTGCTTTTGAGACTCAAGGTTATCCATATATCTCCGGGGCGTTTCACTACGGTCCGTGCTCCTTCGTGCCGATGGGTCGGTGCCGAATATTATGTGGGGTTTTTTTTAGCTTTCTTCAACTTCAGCTATAACTACTTATTATGCAGCAGCACTGAATATTAAATTTACGTATTTCAAATAATAAACATGGACAAGATAAGCCAATAAGCTCGATAAAAGGTTTTTCTAATAAAAAACAAGAGTACCGCATAGGGTACATAATACGCCCACTTGCAAACTTTCTCTGATTCAACATGCCTTATAAGTGTTGACATTTTCTAATCTGTGCTTCAGATCTTGATTTCCATATTAATGTGATACTATTTTTTAAAAAAAATGAAGTGAATATCTTATTAAACAAGTGGGCCAAGATGGCCCTTAATCGCTCACCTGATTACCATAGATTTAAGATTTTTGCAGGGTAGCCCATGGGTAGGGTCAATATTGAACTTAGGGACAAAATATGAACAATGTTGATAGTGGATCATGAGCAGTGGATCATGAGCAGTGGTTCTGCATAACAAGATTTTCAAAGATTTAGTATATTGATTTTATCAAGACAATGATTCTGACCAATGAAGATTGCGCTAAAAATGTGCTCTCTAAAGTATTTTTCTAAGATTTGACCTAGTGACCTACTTTCTATTCCCACCCAACCCATGATCACACTCAACCTTGATATCACCAAGACAAACACTCTGTGCAAGTTTGAGGAAGACTGGGCTAAAAATGTGGCCACTGTAGTGTAAACTAGATTTCTCTAAGATATGACCCAGTGACCTACTTTTTGACCTCACATAACCCACTTTCAAACTTGTCCAAGATTTTATTAGGACAATCATTCTGACCAATTTTCATGAAGATTTGGCTATAAATGTGACATCTAGGGTGTTCACAAGGTTTTCATACTATTTGACCTAGTGACCTAGTTTTTAACCCAACATAACCCACTTTCAAACTCGTTTGAGATTTTATCAAGACAATCATTATGACTAAGTTTTATGAAGATTGGACTAAATTTGTGACCACTAGAGTGTTCACAAGGTTTTTCTACTGTTTGACCTAGTGACCTAGTTTTTAACTCCACTTGACCTACTTTCAAACTAGTCTGAGATTTTATCAAGACATTCATTCTGACCAAGTTTCATGAAAATTGGACTAAAATTGTGACCACTAGAGTGTTCACAAGGTTTTTCTACTGTTTGACCTAGTGACCTAGTTTTTAACTCCACTTGACCCACTTTCGAACTCGTCCGAGATTTTATTAAGACATTCATTCTGACAAAGTTTCATGAAAATTGGGCTAAAAATGTGACCTGTAGAGGGTTCACAAGGTTTTCCTACTATTTGACCTAGTGACCTAGTTTTTAACCCAACTTGACCCACTTTCGAACTTGTCCGAGATTTTATCAAGACATTCATTCTGACCAAGTTTCATGAAGATTAGACTACAATTGTGACCACTAGAGTGTTCACAAGCAAATTGTTGACGACACACGACGCACACCGCACGACGCACAACGGACGACGGACATTCAAGTCTCCCAAAAGCTCACCCTGAGCTTTGCTCAGGTGAGCTAATAAAAAAGTTACAGCTAATCCTCATTTTTGCAGTGCAACGGCCATAACTCTGTAAAGACAAACTGAATGAACCTAAAATAAACTCAGCTTCAAATTTTGTTGCTTAAAACATTTGTGTTAAGTTTCATTTATATCATTTTAATAGTTTTCTCAGAAAACAAAAGACAAACTAAAAGTTGACCGACAAACAAAGCAACAAACACACAAAGTTCAAGGACCATAACTTTAGAATAAAATGACATATCAAAACCCCCGCAATATATGTGAAAATTCACATTAAGGTTTAACCATATAAAAAAATTGAAGTAAATTTCATTTCAAATGAAAAAGTTATGGCCATCCTCAGATTTGCATAGATTTGCATTATTTTTTTAAGTGCAAGGGCCATAACTCCGAAACAACAAATCAAATGATCCTCAGAATCGACCTAGCTTCAGATCTTGATGCATTAAACATGTGTATGAAGTTTCATTAATATCTGTCAAACAGTTTTGCCAGAAAACAGCGGACAAACTATATGCATATATTTGCATTATTTTCTAAGTAAAAGGGCCATAACTCCAAAACGACAATCAAATAAACCTCAAAATCAACTCAGCATCAGATCTTGATGCATTAAACATTTGTGTGAAGTTTCATTAATATCTCTCAAATAATTTTCCCAGAAAACAGCGGACAAACTATTTGCATGTATTTGCATTATTTTGTAAGGGCCATAACTCTGAAATGAAAAATCAAATGATCCTCAGAATCAATTCAGTTTCAGATCTTGATGCATTAAACATTTGTGTGAAGATTCATTAATATCTCTCAAATAGTTTTCCCAGAAAACAGCGGACAAACTATTTGCATATTTTTTAAGGACAAGGGCCATAACTCTGAAATGAAAAATCAAATGAAACTCAGAACCAACTCAGCTTCAGATCTTGATGCATTAAACATTTGTGTGAAGTTTCATTAATATCTGTCAAACAGTTTTCCCAGAAAACAGCGGACAAACTATTTGCATGTATTTGCATTATTTTTTAAGTAAAAGGGCCATAACTCCGAAACGACAAATCAAATGATCCTCAGAATCAACTCAGCTTCAGATCTTGATGCATTAAACATTTGTGTGAAGTTTCATTAATATCTATCACGTAGCGCCGATTAAACGATTTAGTTATCTACAGGTGTGCCGTATTTCTACTTTCATTTTGCCAAAAATTTGATTTTGATAACACCCCTAGACAAAAATATAGTTCCAAGTGCAATGCGTTGGATAAACGATATCGATAATTCTTCATTTAGTATTTGTGTCAATTATTAATATGCGGATGCAACTGTTTCAATTACCAATAATTTTGCCATGTAAAATTCTACGTTATATGATAAATTTGGTCGCGTACGAATATATACCACAGAGCACCGGTAAAAATGGCCCAGAAAGTAATCGACTTCTGAAAGTCGGGCGGATATTTTTAAATCTACAAGCATTTCTTGAATTTGTCGGATTGGTACAGACAATGTTACGGAGAAAACAGTGATGAATAATGGTCGGAACATTGTCAATCTCTACACATTACACACAAACTATGGGAATGAAGATAACGACTGGAAATTGCAGGATACAGTATAAACACCCGATATGACTCATATCCGCGGATATGAATTCAGCAGCCTAAAATCGTCCACAATTTAAGCATTATTTTTCTTATTAGAAAAACCTTTTATCAAGCTTATTGGCTAATATTGTCCATATTTATTATTTGAAATACGTAAATTTAATATTCAGTGCATAATAAGTAGTTATATTTGAAGTTGAAGAAAGCTAAAAAAAATCATAATATTCGGCATCGACCCTTCTGCACGAATGAGCACGGACCGTAGTGAAACGTCCCGGAGATATATGGATAACCTTGAGTCTCAAAAGCAATCTGTATTCTGAATGCATCAGAAGTATTTATGTTGAGTTTGGAAGATCATAATTATATTTTTACATCATGTGTGACAAGCATCATAAACATTGATCATAGACTTTTCAGTTCTCTAAGATCCATGTTTATAATGTGTATAATGTCTTAGGAGACTTGGTACCAGGTTGCAAGCATTTAAGAAAAATTACTCCAATTATAGAGAGTTAGTAGTTATAAAAGAGATATAGTGGACTTATTTTATTGTATGTGTAACTGTTACATAATGTTAATTATAACATATGCTGAACGTATATAATTCTTGACAAATTTTTGTTTGTAGTGTGTGTTTAAGCTTTTTCCCCAGCATTAATCTGTGTTAACATACAAGCATGCTGTTATTTTCACCCCCTGGTATATAATAATGTCCCAAAATGAAGTAGAAGGACATATTGTGTTTGCTCCGTTTCTTATTCTTATTATTCTTTCTTCCGATTCTGATTCTTCCAATTCTTCTTCTTCCGTCGTGAACTTGTCCAACGCATTTCTCAGTAAGACTAAGTAATTATTGTCCGATCCTTGGTTGCCATGGTAACTGAATGGTGGCTCTGATTGGTCGAAAATTTATATCATTTTCGACAAATTCAGATATTGTTCGATTTTGCCGAAAATTGGTATGTCG
Source organism: Azorinus chamasolen (assembly GCA_963576725.1). Taxonomy (NCBI): domain Eukaryota; kingdom Metazoa; phylum Mollusca; class Bivalvia; order Cardiida; family Solecurtidae; genus Azorinus; species Azorinus chamasolen. The sequence continues at coordinate 96,677,240 of OY755235.1, read as the reverse complement.
GGATATTTTGACACTCAGAATTGATTGGTTTGTTTTCCAAATTATTTGTTGGTATGGAAACTGAATGGTGAAATCTGATTGGTCAAAATTTTAGATATTCAAATTTGCTGAAAATTGGCATTTAGGGGTATTTGGGTATCCCAAACTCAGTCAAGTTGTTTTGATATACTTGGTTGCCATGGTAATGGAGATGTGTCCTCTGAACGGGTCACACTTTACATATTAGATTTTTCGGAAAATTGGTCAGTAGGGATATATATGCAATTGTTTCAAAAGTGTTGGTTGCCATGGTAACCAAGTGATCACTAATGGCCTGTTATTGGTTGAAATTTAGATATTTTGCTCACCAATAACAGTTGTAAGTTTCGTTTAGGGGACATTCAGCAACATATTCTGTTACAATTAGATCTTGTTAACTGTATGATATTAAGATTCACATGGCATATATAATTTATCCAAACATGGTTGTAGTGTTTAGATGGATAAGTGATTGATGCACACCAAATACTGTTACAATCCACCAGTTAGTAGCAGAAATATGACCCTTTGTTGCTTTCAGATAGCCATATAGGAAATGTGACTGTCAGAAGTCATATCTTGGAACAGCTTGCTCAGATTTCATTTAAATTTGACGGGGTATTTACATGGATAGATGCATGAGGCACATTATATGACGCCAACGTCGGCCAAATCATAATAGAGTAATGGCCCTTTACTACACTCAAATATCAATTTAAGTAAACTTCAGGCACACAGTGGCAAATTGAGCTATTGGAACTGCACTGTGTGCTACTAGTCATCAATTTATTTCTTTAAACAATATCTAAAACACTGACAGGATTTTCAGAAAAGTTCACAGCAATTATGTTCAGATGACCTGTCAATTTTAACAAACAGTTCCACTAAACACCATTTTAGTTCAGGAAATAATGCTTTAGAGGTCATCTTACTGTGTATCAATGGTACCAGTCCTTCCCTGCCAAGCTTTTTCGTATTGTATAGTCACAATCGACATATATATCGTCCGAAACCTTCAGTACTGTCAGTACTTTGATTTTGCTATCTGTGATTGTTTAATGTTGCTTTTATAAATGCTAATGTTAATGAAATGTCGACCGGTGTTAAAAGCTCTGTCGAGCGTATGTTATTTGTTAATTCTGTACCGACTGTACTGTCTGTCTATCTGCCTGTATGTCTGTCTATATCATTCTCCCTCTTTACTGTCTGTCCGTCTGTCTGTCTATCTGTATATATATCTGTCTTTATATATGTATCTATTTGTATATCTATCTATCTTTCTACATGTCTGCCTATCAATATGTCCATCAATATGTCTAATTATCTGTATGTTTATCAACCTGTATATCTGCCTGTATATCTAATTGTCTATCGATCAGTCTGTCTATTTGTCTCCCTTCATGCCTGTCAGTCTGTCTGTCCGTATATTGATTTTCTATGTTCGTCTTTGTGGCCTAATTTTTCTGCTTTATGCAATTTCTAGTTCTTCCTAAAATAATGTATATAGTCAGGTGGATCAAGTGTTAGTTTTTGTGCCGGGATCTAATCCTGCCAGAATTGTGACAGTGAACTGAGAGAAAGCCATATTCACCAAGACTAATAGGTCCTGGGTGCTCCGTCAAGACATCGGAGGAATCTATCGTACACTCACCTTCTATCGAACCTCACCTGTTTATCGAACCTTTCATTTTTTTTGTGTTTTTACACATGTACAAGTGCATACTACATCATAAAATCATGAGTACCATTGCTTTGTCTGTAAACAACGCCTCGTAGCTTTAAAAACGAAATAAACGTCATAAACAGGTCAATACAGTTTATTTTCCATTCAACTATGCTAAACATGAGAAAACTCTTAATACGTTATAGAATATGAATTGAAAAGTGTACCACATTAAAAATGTTTGACAGCTCTGACCCCTTCAGCTTATGCAAAGGTCGCGTGTCCATGATGAAATCACGTTACTATGAGTATTATGTTACAGTAAACAGTTTCTAAAATAAAGGTTCGATAAGCAGGTGATGTTTTCCTGGCAGCCATTTTTGTTTTTGTTATGCGGGTGGTGGGGAACACTGGATTGTTTGGGGATTAAAAGATGAGGATAAAAATATTTAATTGTTTCAAGGTATGTATAAAATATTATTTTGAACTGCCGATTTATTTTTTTCTTCAATATTCAAAGTAAACGTTTTCTGTTCCTGGTCAAAGGTTAAGAGGTTCGATAGACGGTGAGACCATGCTACAACAACAACAACAATGCTTTGTCAATTATTTTCTCTGTATCTTTGCTTTTCATGCTATAGTTTGGGTTCTCCGTGTTAATTACTTTTTAAGTGTGAGAACAGGCCGAGTTGACCTGGTCGCGTATATGCCGAGTTGACATGGTCGCGTATATGCCGAGTTGAACCGGACGGAAACAGGCCGAGTTGACACGGGCCGACTTGACCCAAGGCCGAGTTGACCAGGGGTGGTTGCCATTAAAAATGAACTCAAATAGTCCTTCCCGCAAAATTTACGTCTTGAAATAAATAAACTTGTCAATTACTACTTACTTGAAAGTAGAATGTATCCAACAATCGGCAACATGTTTGAAAGCAGTCAGTTTCTGATCCAACATTAATGACTATTTCTCTTCGCCAGCCTCAAGTTTGTATTACATGGCAAGATAGTGGGCGTGGCAAATGATTGAAGGTAGTCGATTGTTCCCGCCTCTCTATAATTGCGTCCTGCATAATCACAGAAAGTACTTGTTAAACCAGAGACATATACATACACCTGTATGTATTTATGTCTCTGGTTAAACGTAAGATTAAACTTTAGTCTTATAAACTGGTATCAATTTTAAGACTGCATGACCTGTCTGGGCAGAGTATACATTGTTTGTTTATGAAATAAGATCTATATGATTATATTACAGTAAGCAATTTTTGTGTCCATGTGTCATAATAAAAACTAATCCAATCATTCAGGCACGTACCCAGGTGGGGGGCTCGGGGGCCCGCCCCCCCCCCCCCCCCCCAGATGGCTGCCAAGATACCATTTTTATTAATGGCCCTTTTTTAGTTTTCAGCTAAATCTACCGTTTTAAAATTTTAAAAGCCGATAGGTTTGCTTTTGCCATTATAAAAATAATCTAATTAATATTCATGACGTTATTATTTCTTACATGAATATACAACAGGGAAAGGGTTAATGACACGTGGCGTTTAACCCTTTTCCCTGTTCTACATTTTCTTTAAAATTTAATATAACCTACTGAATATTCATGGAGATATTTTAACATGGAATATTTATTCAATTTAGGGAACTATACTATTAAATCTATCAAATTCAATGTGAAAATAGAGCAGATCCTGATCAGAAAGATCCTATAGGAGCTAGTGCGTTCATATTTACAATAGGCCTAAAGACTTTCAAAGATTAGCATAATAAGAAATCATATTTGTTTTAATTACCCATGATTAACCCTAACTCCAAACAAGCGTGTACAGTTTCTGCCGCCTTAATTACCTGTTAATACAATCAACCCCATGCTGGGACATATTGACCTTAATACACGTGCTACCTGCTGATAGCACGCGTGGACTAGCCATTTAAAATTTAATTACATGGAGCAAGTTTGGCACGGCATATTCAAAGTCAATGTGCCACCACGAAGTAAATACTGTATTTACTTCGTGGTGCCACTAACAAGTAAATGACCTTGGTAATCTTCCCCATTTGTCCATAACCAATTAGTGTCTACTTTTAACAAGGCCGACTGCTTTCACACTTGGATTTCATTAAGTTATTTCATTTAACAACAATGCGTTATGTCTTTAATCCTATCCACTGTTCTCTATAATAGGTATTTCCGAGGGTGTGAGATTTACTTAACAATTGCGTCCTTTATTGCGTCCTTTGATTGAACTCAAAATTGGAAAAAATCTATAATTGCAATATAAATACTAACACATTTTAACCGGTTCTACATTTATTAAAAATTTCATTACTTACTGAATATTCATGGACAAAATAGTTATAATGAAATATGGAAGGTGGAATATTGTAGACATTTTAGAAAGCAAAGAAACATATCTATCAAATTCTACTAGCAAACAGAGCAGACCCTGATCAGACGGATCCTCTAGGAGTCGTCTGATCTGGGTCTACTCTGTTTGCAAGTGCGTGAAAACACGTGTATATGAGGGAAAGGGTTAAACAATGACAGTAAATTCACGCTAATAATGTTGTATTGTTTCTATTTATTCATTACGTACATACAAACTTCACAAATGGAGCTTTCTTTATTTCCATATAGACATAAATATAAAATGGAACATTTATTACTGGACATATGGTGTGTCGTTTGGTACAATTCCAAACAGTTTACCTCATAACAATACTACAGGCATAAGAAATAAATGAGTACGCCTTTTCACCCAAACCTCTTCTATATTCTATATCGTCCGCATTTTCCGTTATCCTTCTTTGTTCTATGTCGTCCGCATTTTCCAATAATATCTATGTGGTCCGTTCATCGAGTCCGCGGACGATATAGAAATTAATAGGACACTAAGGACAGTATATATTTCATAGTGCATCTATGGTCGCTGTTCATTATGTACAAAGGAACATTATGATGATATTAGGGTGAAGGGACACTATGGACACTATGGACAACGTAAGATCTCTGCAGAAAATCAGGATTTCATAGGAATGGTAGGGACTGTATTAATTAGACTTCCTGAAAATGGTAATTGAAAAACATGGGGAAAATAATGTGTACACTAGTCATAATCAAAGCAATATTAAAAAAAACACTTTGAAGGTAATTAAAATAACGACAATCATACATTAGTATACTAATTAATCATGTATATTCATCATTAACATCACTCATGAAATAATTTCCATCATGCTAACACTTAGATTTTCAACAACAAAAAAAATTCTGAATATTTCTATTTGGATAACAATACTGTAGTAAAAAATTATATATCTTTAATTCTTATCCTAAAAAGGTGCCTGGATAGCAGTTATACAAGCGAAACCGTTTCCCTTCTTTATTCTATGTCGTCCGCATTTTCCGATATCCTTCTTTATTCTATATCGTCCGTATTTTCCAATAATATCTTTGTCGTCCGCAAAGCGCGTCCGCATTTTAGATCTCTCCCCGATATATTTTCCTCCCTGGTGGAGATTATCCGTTTGTTCTCTACACAGGCAGGACACCTTTAGCATGCTGTCATGCTGTGATCCACGCTTGGCCTATTTTGGTATGGACCAATCAAGGGAATCTCCCGCGAAGAACACCCGAATTACGTAATCACGGGTTGGTTCCTGTTTTCGCTATACTGGAGTTAAGCAAATAAATTGTTCAGGAACCAGTCGTGTCAAAATGCAAATTGCTACGCTGTCCACAAAAACATCGCAAAATTAAGACGAGTAACTAGTAATGCAAGAATAACTCCGAACATTCCGAATGATAAAAAAAGTGAATGATTCGTCCCCATACCGATTGTACTGAATAAATCGAGGTTTGTTAACGTTTTTCTTGGTGGTTTTTTTTTTAACTTGAAATTGGAAATTTTCTTCCAAAACATGTGTGAAAAACACACCTTTTGCCATTGAGAATATAGCCGAATAAGGGCTATAAAATCATAAACAAAAGCCCTGAAACTGCTATTGTAAAATAAGGTAAAATCTTTTTCATTGCATACATAAATCTGTTATAACCAGGTGAGCGATTAATGGTCATCATGACACTCTTGTTAAACTGTAACATATATTTTATGTTTAGGCCTATAGTTTTGATCAGTGTTGTTTTCACATTTAGAAGAAAGAAATATTTTGATGCTATGGTTAGGCACACATATTTAGTCATGAGCACATGCATGTATGTATGTCTGTCTGTCTGTCATTCAATGACAAACTCACTTTAACCAAGATCACGTCTGTCTGTCAATGAAAAAAAAATAATGATCACATGTCCGTCTGTCAATGGCAAAAAAACTTTAGCCTTGATCACAACTTTTGTCTTAGGATAATTTGTATGAAGTCCAATACATTGAAACATTGGTGGTCATTCATCATGCTTTAACCCTTTCGCTGCCAAATTATGTTGTCTGCTAACTTTGTCGTCTGTTACAAATTTTCATTTTTTTGATTTTCTTCATTTTTGTTTCAAAAACATAGTAACAGTAACAAACAGTTTGGATCCTGATGAGACGCCGAGTTACTCGGCGTCTCATCTGGATCCAAACTGTTTGCATAGGTAATCACAGATCCGGCATTGGCAGCGAAAGTGTTAAGTCTATACACTGAAACCCAGGTGTAAAAGGAGTCGATTTCCTATATTTTAACAAAAAAATAATTTATTAATTATATCTTGATAGAGTGATTCAGACAGCAGGAAATTGCACCATTCAATGCGACATACCAAAAAATTTCGGCTACCGGGAGGGGACACCCCTCCCGTACCCTCCCCAACTAGGCCCCCCCCCCCCCCCCATCCAGAAATTTCTGGGTACGGCCCTGTCATTGTTCATGATGTCATTATTTCTTACATGAATATTAATGGAGTAAATGGTTAAGTGTTAATTCTTCACATAAGAAACATTCATGTTTGAAATAGTGACATCGTTACTACTATTAGCTGAATTGTGGTAAGTTTATGGTATAGTTCACATAGCTTAATTGCCAAATATGGTCACATATGATGTTTCTTAGGCAATATTAATCTTCCCTCCTTGGAATGTTTATACCATACACGCATGATTTTACGATTCATGGGGGGGGGGGGGATATATTTGATACCATATGCATATCCAACGTATGAAAAACATATTCACAGTTGAACTTCGATATCTCGAACTTAACTTAACTTCGAGATAACTCGAAGTAAAAGTTCGGTCCTTCCAACATTTACAATACAGGATTGTTCTAAACTACATATCACTACGCATATCTAGAAACACGTGTGGCAGCTTTACCCTTTCCCTGTTCTATATTTAATCCAAATTTCAATACTTACTGAATATTCATGGGCGAATTAATTTTAATGAAATATGGAAGGTGAAACACTGCAGCCAGTTTAGAAAGTAAAGGAACACATATTTCAAATTCCATTAGCAAACAGAGCAGGTCCTGATAAGACGGCTCCCGTAGGAGCCGTCTGATCTGGGTCTACTCTGATTGCAAATGTGTGAAAAGATGTTTAAATATGAAGAAAATGGTAAATGTATGTCGAAAATAATGCTGAATAGCATTAGTTTAGCCCTGCATTAAGCTGTGAACTTGAGGAAGTGTTCAGATTAGAAATCGGGTGACTCGAACCTGTGTTATCTCGTAGTAATATATGTATGTTCCTTTGAAATACGAGACATCGAAGTTCAACTGCATTTACACTTGGTGAAAATATGGAACGCCATACCTGTCTCATGTTAGAAGAAAGTATTATATGGAACGCCATACCTGTCTCATGTTAGAAGAAAGTATTATATGGAACGCCATACCTGTCTCATGTTAGAAGAAAGTATTATATGGAACGCCATACCTGTCTCATGTTAGAAGAACGTATTATATGGAACGCCATACCTGTCTCATGTTAGAAGAAAGTATTATATGGAACGCCATACCTGTCTCATGTTAGAAGAAAGTATTATACGGAACGCCATACCTGTCTCATGTTAGAAGAAAGTATTATATGGAACGCCATACCTGTCTCATGTTAGAAGAAAGTATTATATGGAACGCCATACCTGTCTCATGTTAGAAGAAAGTATTATATGGAACGCCATACCTGTCTCATGTTAGAAGAAAGTATTATACGAGATCAATTGTTTTTATATTCAGTTATACAGAGATATAATGCTCTGTCTTGGAGTTCTTTTGTTGAGTTATCTGAACATTGCATTTAGTCAACAAACACTTTTATGCGTTATTATGATCAGTTAAATAGCATTATGTTGAGTAGGTATGATATGATGTTAGGTCACCGTCTCACCGATATATGATGACTGGTTGTCATGCAATTATGTTTTGTCACTTTATAATGATGTTGAGTGGTCATTTTATTATATTGAGTGCTCATAAAATGATGTCCGGTTCACTAATCATTCTATCTGGTCGCTACCATATATTAAAAGGTGGAGACTAGCTTTGTTCGGCTGCAGTAGATCTACTTAATGTTATATCCGCTTCAATTGTAATGTTTGGTGCTCTCATCATTATATTTTGTCGTATATAATCCATGATGTTCGGTCATTTTGAAATTATAAATATGCTATGTTTGGAATGATATCTTGTTAACGCGATAAATTATGTTCAGTTATGAGCCAATTATGCTGGGTGGTTTCAACGTTTTGCTTTGTCAATTTGCACTGTTCAGTCGGAACGGTAAATTACGTTCTGTTCAGCATGCTGCGTAATGATATCTGGTCATTTTGTCCTTATGTTCTGTTCATTCGTTAATTTGTTATTATATGTTCTGTCAATTCTTTATTATGTTCATTCGGGTTTCTCCGGTGTTTTCATTTTACAACTGTCAGTGTATGTAAAGAAATTGAATGAAAAAAAAAATTAACCCCGCTGGGAAAAATATTTCACATAACTTCTCTTATCTCCAGGCTAGAACAACGGGTTAAGATTCTGTTATCAGTAACACGACGTGTAAGAACACTTTAGAATATATAGATCTACACTGTTTGGTTATGTGGGAAAATAATCTGATGCTCGTTGTCTTTTAAGATCAGTGATGTTCCTAAACTCACCAACATAATCTCACAGTGAGTAAATAATGGTCATTGAAAAAAGCCGTATAAGGTCGTGCTGCGAAAGCAGCCTAATAAGCTGGGAAAAAACAGTGATCCAAATTAACCCTTTCGCTGCCAATGCCGGATCTGTGATTACATATGCAAACAGTTTGGATCCAGATGAGACGCCGAGTAACTCGGCGTCTCATCAGGATCCAAACTGTTTGTTACTGTTACAAATGTACTATGTTTTTTAAACAAAAATGAAGAAAATCAAAAGAATGAAAATTTGTAGCAGACGACAAAGTTAGCAGACGACAGAGTTTGGCAGCGAAAGGGTTAACATAATAAAAGAGAACAACATGACAGAATGACCCAACAGAATGACAAAGTATGCCGAACAGAATATAATAACAAGCCGACAGAACAACATTGCTGATGGACACAACAAAATATTGAAACCACCCAACGTAATAGGCTCATAACTGAAAATAATATCGTGTTAACAAGATATCATTCCACTACCACAGCATATAATTTTAAAATGACCGAACATCATGGCTATACGACAAAATATAATGCTGAGAGCACCAAACAACATTACAGTTGAAGATGATATAACATTATTGCAGCCGAACAGAACTAGTCTCTACCAGTTAACATACGGTAACCACCAGATAAAATAATTAGTAAACCGAACATCATTTTATGAGAACTCGACATAATTCAAATTAACATGTCAGCATCTAATTTGAACAAAACAGAACATCACGACTCAATAACATAATGAAATGACCACTCAACATCATTACAAAATGACAAAATATAATTACATGAAAGCCAGCCATCATATATCGGTGACCTAACATCACGTTAGACCTACTCAACATAATGAATTTTAACTGATCACAATAATGAGACAAGCGCATAAGAGTATTGGCCGACTGAATACCATATCTAAATAACCCAATAAAAGGACTGCTGCACTGAGTACCATATCTAAGTGACTGAATTTAACCCTTTCCCTCATATAAACGTGTTTTCACGCATTTGCAAACAGAGTAGACCCAGATCAGACGGCTCCTAGAGGAGCCGTCTGATCAGGGTCTACTCTGTTTGCTTATAGAATTTGATAGATCTGTTTCTTTGCTTTCTAAAATGTCTACAAGGTTCCACCTTCCATATTTCTTTATAACTATTTTGTTAATGAATATTCAGTAGGTATTGCAATTTGTAATAAACATAGAACAGGGAAAGGGATAAAGACAATTGACCGCAAATAATAATTTCTCCTAACATAAGACAGATGAAAACACAATTTACAACTACACTGTGTTCAACTTTCGTCACTGTTTTTATTTGAACAGACTGTTTCTCGGTTGATTATGATTTGAATGGTAACCGGTCAACTTAGTAAGTCTGGTCTCGGATTCCATAATCTTCCAGGTCGACCTCAAGAAAATGGAATCTATAAGATAGAATGGGACATGGGTTCCAGTCCTTCCGAATGCATGGTCATTTATAAATACACAACGCATTACAAAAAGTCTGAAATGAGGAGATCATTTAGAAGCAAAAACATTACTGCGAAAAGAAAAACTTGCAGACTTATTTTTATTGAGTCTGTTCACGAGCAGTTATTAAAAGTGCAACACTTCTGAGTCTGAATCTGGGGTCATTCTCAAGTATCTGCAAGCTCAGAATCTTATCGATCAGATGCTTGAGAATAATCTCAGACTCAAGCAAAACGTTTTATAACCTCGGGGCTAGATCTATTCACGCTCCCAAGCACCGACTTAACTTAAACAGTATTCAATTTTCTTAACTAAAATTACATATTTTTGGGTGCATTTAAAAGGGGACTACCTTCTTCCATATAAACACCTTCTCGCGCATTTGCAAACACAGTAAATCTAGATAAGACGGCTCCTGTAGGAATCGTCTGAGCAGGGTCTGCTCCAGGCGCGGATTAGAGGGGACGGGGCCGGCGTACGCCCCCCTAAAATCGCCAAAACAATTTTTTAGTAATATTTTCGATCTATATACAGTAAAAACTCTCTATAACGACCACAAAATTGTGTTGATTAGTTGGTATTTAGAGCAGGTGGCTGCTTAAAGCAAGGTGAAAGTAAAACAGAATGCTCCCATAGGAGCGTTCTGTTTTACTTTCACCTTGCTTTAAGTAGCCACCTGCCTTTAACACAAAATAATTGATGTAATTTAGTGGTCGTTGTATCTACTAAAATCAATAAAAGAATTATTTAGTAGGAGTGTTTTATTTCCCTCACCCAATTGAGCTCTTTTTCAACATGTATTACAAACACACTATTTATTTATGTCATCAAACATAAAAATCTAACACCCCCCCCCCCCCTCCAAAACAATTCTACGCCCCCCCCCCCCCCCCCTAATCTGAAATTCTGGATCCGAACCTGTGCTCTGTGCTCCGTTTGACAATGTTTACAATGGCTTAAACAGTTCTAATAGAAATGCTGGTGTAATAAGAGAGGAAAATAGATAGATAGAGATGTACAGATGAGAAGAAAAATGCGACAAATAAATTAAAACGAGTCGACAGTTAAGTTCACGGACGGACAGGCTAAGAATTGATCTGAACGGCATACCGGGGAAAATTGCAAATGGTTTTGCAGCAATGTATGTTTTATTTGTTTATGTTATTTCGCATTGTCAAATTACATCGAGCACAGCGGTTTCAGTTACCCACATAGTACAAACATGTAACAAAGCCATGACACATCATTATAATAGTTTACTAACAGTAGATCAACTAAAAGCTAAGACATATCTTAACTAGTAACCACATATACAAATTAACATTTTCCCTTATATTTATAAAGCGTGTTATCAAGCATTTGCAAACAGTGTAGACCTAGATCAGACAATTACTATAGGAGTTGTCAGATCCGCGTATATTTCCTGTTTGCTTTTCGCATGATGTATATCTAATTCAACATTTTGTCATAGTAAAATATTCACGCAATCTTTACAATGATTCAGCTAATAAGTATTCATGATGTAATTATTTCTAACATGAATATTCAAACAAGGAAAGGGTTAAACCGAAAATCTCCCTGTGTCTTTTATGAATTTATGAACTGCTTGTACTATCAATATATTTTCTTCATTATTTTGATCATGAATATGCAGTACGTATTGAAATTTGGAATGAACATAGAACAGGGAGAATGTTAGGACTGGGGCCGGGATCTTGGAAATAACTAATAGGGCCTATGTGACAGCTGTGCCCAAGTTTTTAACTGTCCAATGACATACTCATTTACAAACTCTCGGAATACGCTGTTTTATATCTTACCGATAGGAAGCAGCATATTATATAAACTAGAAAATGTCGTCAGCTCATGGGCAAACATTAAAAAAGGAGAACTGCGAGGACCTACACCAGGGCCTTTGCTAGTTAATGTCTTCATTAAATGATACTTTTACTTCATAAATAGATTGTCTTTATATAATTGTGCTGATGACATCATTCTGAAAACATCCTCAAAATGTCCGGAAATTCAGTATCCATGCTTATAAAAGCCATTGGCTCAAATCTGACCAATCAAAAACTTGAGAACAAACTCAGACTCAACTAAAAAGCTTTATAAGCATGGTCCCAGAGTGAAAACTGTGGTAAGACGTGTAAGGAAACTGTTAAACTTTAGACTGTAGATATTGATTTTAAACTGAAGTTTGACCATTATATTAGAAATGTTTGTGGAAAAAAAATGCAAAGTACATGTAATTAAATTTAATGAAAATATTAGGCAACAATCTAATAGGACTACTATTATAACATCTATAATCTAATTTCCATTTCTGTTCAGAATATAATGCAAACAATAAGATTGAAAACAACCCTGCAGGAAATGGCATTATAGCTAGATTTCTATATAAAAATGCCTTGATACAAAATAAGCCGTTTTTGTCGATCCTTATAACAGAGACCTTTTTACGGGGATTGGTAGCTGGTTTATATGTCTCTGCTTATAACTTTTTGTTGCCTTTTAGACGAAACGTCTTCTCATTCACTATATAAATGAATTTAGACGAACTGACATTTAGACGCCCGTAAATTCTAGATGTTCTGGCATACATGTTTGAGGTTGGCTACAACCGACATGTACATAGATCCTGTAAAACATTATAGGCCTATATTAGTCTGATGTCCAGCGTCTGTTTTCGAGAGTACGCCAACCCATATGTCCGCCTGCATTTTTGAAACGCTTGAGAATGGAGAATAATTATTGCTTATCCACCGTAATGCATGTCTAAACACTCAAAATAAAAAAAATAATCTTATCCTACTTTCGACATCAAGAGCAGTTGACAATATAGAGATAGATGAACGGCAAGCCACGCCTTAGGGCGTGACTTTGTCTTGCGAGTGTTGTGTGTGATACTTACGATAAGTGAGAAATTATGCTAACCGAGATTAAACAACAACAACAACAACCCTGCCCATCTCAATTAAGTTAAAAATTGTTGACATGTAAATTTCCTATAGCACATTTATATTGATAGAAATCGATGCCAGTTGACAGATGCAAATCATGAGGGTCTGTGTAAGTATCATATGGATTGCATGGAAATGAATATTTTCAACTGCAGAAACTTTTGTATTTGTAAAGTATAGTAGTTTTCGGATAAAACACAGTCGGATATATTTTTATGCTTTATGACCCAGTGTTCCAGGTGAGTTTTAGTGCACTTTTGGTAATTATTTTATAAATCAGCATTCACAATTTAGACTTGTTGCATATCATCAGGCAGATTGACACACATTTGATTGCAATTCTAGGTGTTTTTAATGTTATAATGTGTTTGAAAATTACTTTTCTCCACCATCAATTCTGAATATCAAGTCAATTGAAACAAGTTTAAAAGGAAATTCTCATGGAGTAAAGGATTAATCCAAATAAGACAAATTTATTTCACGGATAGTATATAACAAAGTAACATAAGCCCTAAAGGACTTTTATTCCGACAAACATAAGTATATATATAAACAGAAACCAAAGGAAAATAAAAATTAGAACAGGATCACATCATCACAGACTATTAAGTACAAAGCTATTTAAGCACATACAATAGTTACAATTAAAGCACAGGTTTAAGACCAGCTTAAACAAGCACATTTATATAGCAAAAAGTTTGATTTAATTCAAACTTAAAACAAAATTAAAAACTGTGAAAGGTGTTGATCTAGACCAGAGGCCTAAAAACTGCCATAAAAAGGGAAGATAAAATGCTGATAGGCAAAAAGTACACAAAAGTGTGACATATAAGAAAGTAATTAACCCATTCCCGCTATATTTAGATCCAACTACTTTGAATAAATCTACCGAAAAGGAGCATAAACTAGAGAAAAGGAAACTTAAAAAATTAAAAACTGTGAAAGGTGTTGATCTAGACCAGAGGCCTAAAAACTGCCATAAAAAGGGAAGATAAAATGCTGATAGGCAAAAAGTACACAAAAGTGTGACATATAAGAAAGTAATTAACCCATTCCCGCTATATTTAGATCCAACTACTTTGAATAAATCTACCGAAAAGGAGCATAAACTAGAGAAAAGGAAACTTAAAAAATTAAAAACTGTGAAAGGTGTTGATCTAGACCAGAGGCCTAAAAACTGCCATAAAAAGGGAAGATAGAATGCTGATAGGCAAAAAGGACACAAAAGTGTGACATATAAGAAAGTAATTAACCCATTCCCGCTATATTTAGATCCAACTACTTTGAATAAATCTACCGAAAAGGAGCATAAACTAGAGAAAAGGAAACTTAAAAAATTAAAAACTGTGAAAGGTGTTGATCTAGACCAGAGGCCTAAAAACTGCCATAAAAAGGGAAGATAGAATGCTGATAGGCAAAAAGGACACAAAAGTGTGACATATAAGAAAGTAATTAACCCATTCCCGCTATATTTAGATCCAACTACTTTGAATAAATCTACCGAAAAGGAGCATAAATTAGAGAAAAGGAAACTTTTACGATTTTTAAACCATTGTGATAAATAGACCATTTGCTCCTGCAGGAGCAAATGGTCTATTTATCACAATGGTTTCAACAGGTGATTTTTACAGAGGCATAGAAAGGAGTATTTATGGAAGAAAGGGTTAAGAACATATTTCACCCCAAATCAGATTTGAGAGGAACTGATCTGAAACTTACACACCACTAGGAGACATTTATTCAAATCAAGAAGTGGAAGCAATTTAAAAAAGTTGTGAGTTATAAAAAGGATAGGATACATGTGGTATGTAACATGCAGCAAAATAGTAAATAAATAAAAACGAAAAAGAAAGCAAACAAAGATGCTGTAAGCTGTATAACTAGGTCGAACATAATGAACATTCACACATGTTACCGTCCCAGCTGCGGATCAGCCTTCTGAATTGAGGGTAGGATTCTGCATTTCTAATCCTATTTGGAAGACTGTTCCACAGCTTGATGGCTGCATGCCTGAAAGACTTCAGTCCGTACCTGGTACCATGAACTTGTGGCTGTATCATTATGGCCAGGTTTTTCTTTCTGAAATTAAAATTTGAGTCTCAGAAATTTACAAGATCATGTATATAAGATGGAGATATTTTATGTAAAATCTTAAACACTTCTGAAGCCATAGTTTTTAGTCTTTCTACATGTAGGAAACCTTTACTATTTGTGGAATCGGTGGATAAAAGATCCCGAATAGGTGAAGAGAAGTCATCATTTATGTATCTCAAGGCCCGCTCCTGGATCCTTTCCATTTTGTTTGTGCTAGCCTGGTTACAAAAGGGCCAGGCTAAAGAGCAATAGTTAAAATTTGAAAGTATGAAAGAGTTAAAAACTGTGACTTACCCATGTCCCTTTTGTTAAAAAAATTCCAAACCTCTTAACCCTTTCCCGGTTCAGTATTCATGTAAGGAATAATGACATCATGAATATTTATAAGCTGATTTTTTTTAAAGTAAACTTTTCAGGGAAATATTTGGCCATGACAATAACTGCGGACCCAGATCTATATCATGACAAAGCAAACAGAGCATACCCTGATCAGGCAACTCTTACAGGAGCTGTCTGATCTGGGTCTACTCTGTTTGCAAATTTTGCGTAAAACACATTTATATGAGGGAAAGGGTTAGGTAAAATTTATGTTCTGATGTATGTTTAACCCGTCTTCCATAAATATGCCTTTCTATGCCTTCGCAAACTTGTATACAGAATAGATCCAGACAGAGACATATAGCTCTGATCCAGATCAGATGGCTCCTGTGGGAGCTGTCTGATCAGGGTCTGCTCTGTTTGCCTGTAAAATAACAAAGATATTTTCAACTGTTGTCCATGTACCATTGTAAAACATATAAGCTAATATTCTTTATTAGTCTTTATTTCTTATGTGAATATTAATGGAGAAAAGGGTTAAACATGTATTTTCAATCCTTCTGTCATGAGATTGTTTCAACCAGGACTTACTAAAGTCTAACACAAGAAATTTTATACATATTCTCTATAACATGTAATATGATGTATCAAATAGATTTCCCATCGAATTGTGGCTTCTGATTGGTCAAATGTGACACCTTTAATTTAGAAAGGTGTGCCCCTCTGAACCCTTTCCTCCATAAATATGCCTTTCTACGCCTCTGTAATAGTCACTTCTTGAAACCATTGTGATAAATAGAGCATTTGCTCCATAGGAGCAAATGCTCTATTTATCACAATGGTTTCTATACTACATAATTATAACATTTTCCTTTTCTCTAGTAAATGCTCCTTTTGGGTAGATTCATTCAAAGAGTTTGGGTCTAAAAATAGCCTATCGAGTATCGAGAAAAGGGTTAACTACAGTAAAATGTAAGAGTGAAAAGTTTTCACGGTGACTAGGCACTGGTTATAGTTTGCATAAACAGAACAGTCAAACAAATCTTTAACAGCAAAAGGCCTTTAACCCTTTCAACCCGAGAGACACATGCACTGTCATTTGCAAACAGAGAAGACCTAGATCAGAGGGCTCCTAGAGGAACCTTCTGATCTGGGTCTGCACTGTTTGTCTTTTAAAATCCTCTAGCAAGTTTAAGCCTTTCATACTGAGTAGACTCTGTAGTTAACCCATTCCCTCATATTAACGCCTTTGCAAAAGTCACCTGTTGAAACCATTGTGATAAATAGAGCATTTGCTCCTATAGGAGCAAATGCTCTATTTATCACAATGGTTTCATACTACAAAATTCCTTTTCTCTAGTTAATGCTCCTTTTCGGTAGATTTATTCAAAGTGATTGGATCTAAAATTAGCCTATGAGGGAATGGGTTAAACACTGATAGGTTATTCCACTCAGGGTTGAATTTGTAGAATTTATTATGTTTAAAATTTTTACTTTCATACATGTTTTGCAAGTGTTTATCATGTTTTGTGGTGTGCAGTGGTCTAGTGGTAATGCACTTGACGACCAATCTGGAGGTCTGGAGTTCAAATCCCGGTCCATCCCGGAAATTTTGGAGACGCTTTTCAGAGTCTCCCACCCGCACTTCCTCTCCACCCAAGGGTTAAAATGTGTACCTTGAGGGTCACTAGTCGGTACTGCAGCTGCATAATTGCGCCATATGTTAGTAGTGCTCAATATTGTAGGAGAATGACTCAATGACCAGGAGAGTAAATGTACAGTCTGCTGAGCAGTCCTTCGGACTGAAAGTTGACTATAACTAGGTACTTTACTTTCTTTTCTATTTTTTTTACTTTATCACATATGTTTATGTGTATTGTATTTATCATACACCCACAAGGAGGGAGCAGGGGGAATATAAGTGTTATGGTGACTGTTACTTTTTCACTATTTTTCTCAGCAATTACTGACAGGACTCAAAACTTTATAGAGAAAATTAACCCATTCCCTCATAGCATCAAGGGAAGATATGCATATTGTTACAATATACATGTTGGAGGTTTTTCTTACAGATGAATCCACTAGATTATTAAACATTCCACATACACGTATGTGTGATAGCATTAAGCACATTAAGTGGTAATTCTAGTATTTACCTGATGTTAAACATGCCAAGTTTCTGTCTGCACAAGGGTCAGTAAGAGCATAAACTGCATTGCCACTCAGCGGGAAACCACAGTTCAATGAGAAAATTACACCAATGCACTCTAGAGTTGAAATAGCAGTGAACAGGAAAGAAATGATTCTTATGTGACCGTAACAGATTATCATTAGTATATACATGTACCCCCCACATACAAAGTTTGAGTAGGTACAATGGAAACAACCTATTGGTTTGGTGGTCGGTCGATTCATCCGCATTTAAACAAGGGTAGTTGGTGTCGCGAAACGTTTTGCAAATTTTATCATCAATGTGCCCACAACAAATTTTATCACCAATTTGCCTACAACATTGAAGAATTTCTAATCTTTATTAACCCTTTCCTCCATAAATACGCCTTTTTATGCCACTATTAAAGTCACTTCTTTAAGCCATTGTGATAAATAGAGCATTTGCTCTATATATCACAATGGTTTCAAATTACAAAATTCTAAAAAATCATTTTCTCTAGTTAATGCTCCTTTTCGGTAGATTTATTCAAAGAGGTAGGATCTAAAAATAGCCTATGGAGGAAAGGGTTAATGTGTGCTTTATTTGCAGGACACATATGTTTAGGCGGTCTGAAGGAAGCTGCGACCATGTATGCTGATTGGGCCTCTCTTCAGGATGAGATTCAGTTTGACAAAGCCAATAAGAGTGTGCTGCACAAATTTCCCATCAGTGTTGGCAAGGATGTGGCCTGCTCTGTGGTCAAGCACATAGCTCAGAATCTGAGTATCACAGTCCAGAATTGTGATCCCAGCAATCTTGAATCAGATTCAGAAGTGAAATGGACAATGGAGGTACATGTTCAGTAAAACCTTGATAACTTGGAACTCTAAAACAAGTATTATTACTGGTCTTTAAGACAGGTGGCAGGTTAATGCAGGGTGAAAGACATGTAGAAAGCTCCTCTAGGATCTTTCTGCATGACTTTCAATCTGCATTAGCAGCCACCTGACTCAAAAGTTCTCAATTATTCTGTACTAAAAATTTGAGTTAATGAGGTTTAACTGTATATTCCTTTAACCCGTTCCCTCATATTGACGACTTTTGACGACTCTGTAGAAGTCACTTTATGAAACTGTGGTGATAAATAGAGCATTTGCTCCTATAGGAGCAAATGCTCTATTTATCACAATGGTTTCAAACTACAAAATTCTCTAAAAATTTCCTTTTCTCTAATTAATTCTCCTTTTCGGTAGATTTATTCAAAGAGGCTGTATCTAAAAATAGCCTATGAGGTAATGGGTTAATCCTCTCTCAGGCATTGACTAACTGACCATGTTGATATAATTAACCCATTACCGGTACCTGAATGGATATTAATATAAGAAATAATGACGTCATGAATATTGATAGGATGAACTTTTACAATGGCTTATGAACATAGAATTGTTTGGCCGTTTTAGAAGCTGTAGAATCAGATGTATTTAACCCTTTCCATGTTCTGTATATTGGCCAAATTTCGATACCTACTGAATATTCATTAGCCAAATAGTTATAATGAAATATGGAAGATGGAACATTTTAGATATTATAGAAAGCAAAGCAGATCTATCAAATTCTGTTAGCAAACAGAGGAGACCCAGATCAGACGGTTCCTCTAGGAGCCGTCTGATCTGGGTCTACTCTGTTTGCGAATGCGTGAGACCCGTTTATATGAGGGAAAGGGTTAATTCCATAAGCAAAGAGAGCAGACTCTTGATCTGACAGCTCATACAGGTACTTGGTCTGCTCCTGTTTGGAAAGGTGTCAAAGAGGTGCTTCTATGAGACTTAGGGTAAAACAATGACAAATTGGTCTGTTTTTAAGTTGTTGCTGCTATAATCTGTCTTGAGGTGTTTTATAGCCATTTCAAAATTGAAAAAAAGTGAATTAACCTTTGCGAACAGTGAAGATGCACATTAGAGGGCTCCACTGGGAGTCTTGATCAGGGTCTATGCTGGTTAAACCGTTATTATTCAAAATCTCTAAATCATCTTGCAAATTAACCCTTTCTTTCATATGAATGCCTTTTCACACCTTTAAAAACAGAGTAAACCGAGATTTGATGGTTCCTGTAGGATTCGTCTGATCAGGGTCTGCTCTGTTTCTTATGGTATTATATCTATAGATCTGATACTGCAGTTATTGTCTTAACCAAAATGTCCAGTGTTCATATGCTATCATAAAAGTTTATCTAGGTACATTTAATATTAACCCTTTCCCTGTTCTACATTTATTCCAAATTTCAATGCCCAATGCATATTCATTGACATAATAGTTATAGCAAAACATGGAAGGTGGAAAATAGTAGCTATTTTAGAAAGTAAAGACACAGATCTTTCAAATTCCATTAGCAAACAGAGTAGACCCTGACCAGACGGCTCCTCTAGGAGCTGTCTGATCTGGGTCTACTCTGTTTGCAAATGCGTGAAAACACGTTTATATGAGGGAAAGGGTTAATGATTATTTCTTACATGAATATTAACTCTTACAGTGAGGGACTAATGTCCTGTGCAAACAGTGTGGACCCAGAGGAGCCCTCTGATCAGGGTCTGCACTGTTTGTCATGTTACACCTTTCTTTAGAAAAATCCCTAATTTTCACCAAAAGCTTAACCTGTTTGAAATTTGAAAATTCAGCGTTTTAACCCTTCGCTTGCTGTTCACGTCAATATACCTACCTGTAAATAGTGAAGACCCAGGTGAGACAGCTCCTACAGGAGCTGTCTCATCAGGGTCTGCACTATTTACAAGTTTTTAATCCTTTACCTCATAATCCTGCACTTTCTCACCTTTTCAAACACAGTAGAACTAGATCAGACGGATCCTGTAGGAGCTGTCAAAATAGCGTTTGCTTATATGATACAGATTTCTACTGCTTGTCATGACAGTTAATTTTCTTTGTTATTATGTTTAACCCTTTCCTTCATATAAACACCTTTTCATGCATTTGCAAACAGAGTAGGCCTAGATCAGAATTAGATGGCTCCTGTAGGATCAGGGTCTGCACTGTTTGCACAAACTAAATAATATAGATCTGATTCCATAGTTTCTACCAATGTCAAAAGTTCCTGTGTACATATGTGGCAATATCAAAATTGGTCTAATAAATATTTATGATGTCATTATTTCTTGAGTGAACAGAGAAAGGATTGACCCATGCCCCCATAAGCTATTTTTAGACCCAACCTCTTTGTATGAAACTACACAAAAGGAGCAATTTACTAGAGAAAAGTAAAATTTTAGAATTTTGTAGTTTGAAACCATTGTGATAAATAGAGCTCTATTTATCATAATGGTTTCAAACTACAAAATTTTAAACTTTTCCTTTTCTCTAGTTAATGCTCCTTTTCGATAGATTTATTCAAAGTGATTGTATCTAAAAATAGACTATGAGGTAATGGGTTAAACATAATAACATCATAATGGCACATGAACACAGGAAAATTTGTTCATGTTAGAAGCTGTAGAATCATATCTCTATAATTCCATTAGCAAACATAACAGACCCTGATCCTATTGGAGCCGTCTGATCTGGGTCTTCTCTTTGCAAAGTAGTTAAAACGTGTATTTATGAATGTTCAATATTCAAGATGACCATTGGAGGAATGAACATCTATTTTCCCCCCACAGGTATTGTGTTATGGCCTCAGTTTGCAGCTGACTGAGAATGACACCATCAAAGACTGTGTTAATGTTTATTGTGAGTGGCTCTCAGCTCTTACTAGTCCAAAGTTGTCTGTCCCAAAACCAGTAACTGAAGATCCAAATCTGTATGCACAGGATATGCTGCACCACCTTCTCAATCTGTTTGTGCCGAGGCCAGGATCAGGTATGGTTAGACAGTGTTGTTTCGAAGAAATCACGAGCTGTTGTCGTAACTCCGGCGTCCGCGTCGTAGTTGTCGTCGTCGTCCAAAATCTTAACATTGACCATAACTTCTTTAATTTTTCATTTACAACCTTCATTTTTGGTATGCATGTTCATCTTGACAATGACGACAGACAAGCGTTGACACCCGCTTGGGGTGCTCTTGTTTATGCTTTTGAACTCTCATTGAAATATAGTCTGAAAGTGGGAGATCCTTCAAAAGCAAAAGTAGCAATGTAAAGAGAGAAAATTGCAGATTTTTATTGAGTCTGTTCATGAGTAGTAATTAAAAGTGCAACACTACTCACGCTTACTAGCACCAGCCTAAGCAGTATTCATTTTGCAAAACTAATAACATCAAAACTAACAGTTATAAAAAATTGAAAGCAATTGAAATTTTTAACTCTTCTCTTGCTGAATTTTAAAATACATTTCTCCTTCTTTATGCATGCCCTGTTGTACAATTACATATCTCTTCACTGTGTGCAAGTATTGCGCTGTGCAATCACTGCTGTGGAGTGCACTGGTTGCACAATCAACTTGTAAATAGTGCAGACCCTGATGAGACAGCTCCTGCAAGAGCTGTCTCATCTAGGTCTTCACTATTTACAGGTAGGCATATTGATGTGAATAGCAAGCGAAGGGTTAAGTTTCTAATGGACTCAGTGAATGTTCAAGATACTGATGAGTAGAAAACAGCATAAAACCTAAACAGCCAGCACGTTACTCGCAGGCTGTTTTGATTTATGCTGTTTGCACAGAGCAGTGGGTTAATACAACTACTGCCAACCGTCCTCCTGAAACTTATTTTCTATCATTCTTCTTTCATTGTCATCCAGTTTGAAACATCTCTTCGATTTCCCTGTAGGTGTCAAACTTCTAATGATCATAAACATATCATGTTTATTTACATATATCTCATCACGAATGTTTGGGAACATAAATGAATTATAGTACATGTATTTGCCTGACTTTTCAAGAAAATTGATTTGCATCTCATTTAGCTCCACTTTTGTAACACAACCCAGATACCACTTATCATTGTAAACAGCGGCAACCCATTCTCCTTCTTTCACGTTTTTTAGATCCAGATGTGTGGGCCTGTTTTGAAGTGGCGATTCTTTCTCTGTTTCAGGACCCTATTTGCTTTCCAGGCATTGAGTATAAAACTGTTCAGTAGTTTTACAGTAAAACTTATTTATAACGAACTCTGATAAAGCGAATTCCCGCTTATAGCGAACTAAATTTCGTTCCCCGGTCGATATCTTCATTAATTCTATACAGACTATAATGTTTAGTGCGAAGTTGGTTAGAGCGAATTTTCGCTTATGGCGAACTGATTTTCCAGTACCATTATTCACAAAACACTTTAAAATTCCTTCATTAAAGCAAAGTTTCACCTTGCTACTATCTTCAAGCACCTGTGTATTTCGCACGATTAACACCATGTTAAAACACACACTAGTGTTGGGGCGAACTGTGAAGCGATCCGTAAAGCATGTATTCTTCACGGTGGTAGGGTATAATTAAACACCGCTAGCCGCGGGGCATATATATGCACTTAAAAGTACGGGTTATAGCTAAACATTGTTAAGATATGATGTTGGTTTTTTATTTTCAAAATATATACTTGAAGTCTTTTGGTTTTGTTATTCCCTCCCCGTTCGCATATTATTTCAGCATTTTCCGCTAAAAATAGAATCTACCGCTGACTCCGATGACGACACAGATCTATAAGGAATATTTGCCCCTGCCCACATACGCGGAGTCTTTGTCCGCTATACCCAATTTGCATCGGACATTGGAGCAACGACCAAATGCTCCTGATTTTTTTAAACACTGACATTTATGAAACAGTTATTTGGCAAGTTTCAAGCATCCACATGTGTTCAAAAGCAAATGACCGATTTCTTCCACAAAGAGTAAGCTGTACGATGAATGATGTGCATTTTGGGAGTTTGATCGCTACGCATACATGTCTGAATTATGGTTTAATAAATATTGAACAGTCGTGTATCAAAGTCATAATTTATAGCGAACTTCGTACTATCAATATAGCGAATAATGTTTATAGCGAAGTAAATCCTTCAGTCCCTTGGAATTCGTTATAACCGAGTTTTACTGTATACTGCATCATTGTATTTGAGGACTCAGTGTGCTCTTTGTTTTTAACAATCCAACCTGGACATTGAGATGTTGTTACATTGAACATACAGTTGTTGCAATAACAACTGAGATCCCTTGTAGCAATCGATGTATTGTAAATGGGAACAATGGCGTGTACCTTCATTGTGCCCGACATGACCTGTGGCGTGTCCTTTTCATTAAGAACATCTTGTGCAGCCACAATACGACGGATTCATTGTACTTAATGAATTTCATCTTGCTACCATTTTCTTGTGCCCATGAGAAAAAGTCAGAAGCATCTTGGATGGAGCTTTTTTATGCCCCCGTTGACGATAGTCAGGGGGCATTATGTTTTGCACATGTCCGTCCATCTGTCCATCCATTGAATGGATTCCTCCGTCCGTCTGTCCGTGTGTCACACTTTTAGGTGCAGTTTGATGTCACAGTTTTTCATGTGTTATAAGTCAGTAATTTCTACACTTATACACATGAAACTTCACATACACATCAATTACCATCTGTGCTATCATTTGACACCCCACCAATGCTGCCGGCAAGCCCAAGGTCGAGGTCAAATGACTTGGAAATTTTACGTGCAGTTGGTTGTCACATTTACGTGCAGTGTTTTGTCACAGTTTTTAGCTCACCTGAGCCAAAGGCTCAAGGTGAGCTATTGTGACCGCCTGTCGTCCGTCGTCCGTCTGTCCGTCTGTCCGTCTGTCCATCTGTCCGCACTCACCAAAGGGTAGTTGTGTGACTTTTTCTAACTAGTCGCACAAGTAAAATCATTAACCTGGCCATCTCTTGTGACATTAACCTGGCCATTTCTTGTGACATTAACCTGGCCAGTTGTGGGACATAGGGTTAGGGTAAGGGTTAGCTTCCAGATCATTCTATTCCAAAGTTAGAGCCAAAAATAGTTTTACTTGTGGGACTAGTCACACAAGAAAAGATCAAAGGAAAAAGTCACACAACTACCCATTTGTTAGTACGTCCGTCTGTCCGTCCGTCTGTCCGTTCACTTTTATTTCAAATGACTTCTTCTCCTAAACCACTGGGAGGATTTCAACCAAATTTCACAGAAATGTACCTTAGGATGTCCTCTATCAGTTTTGTTAAAATCATGACCCCCGGGCAAAAAATGGCCCCGCCCCACTACTTTTACAGGGTTTTTTTTTAAATCTTTAAAAATCTTCTTCTCTGAAACCACAATTTCTAGAGCTTTGATATTTGGTATATAGCATCATCTAATGGTCCTTTACCAAGTTTGTTAAAATGATGACCCCCGGGCCAAAAATGGCCCTGCCCTGGGGCTTGTAGTTTTTACATAGACTTATATAGGGAAACCTTTAAAAATCTTTTTGTCTGAAACCACATAATCTAGAGCTGAGATATTTGGTATGAAGCATCACCTAATATACCACTACCAGGTGTGTTCAAATAATGACCCCTGGGCCATAAATGGTCTCACCCTGGGGTTTTATGCTACTTAACATCAGAATCTGTAACACTTAAAAGGTAATATTTCCTCACAGTTATTTCCCTTGTCCCATCAGCATAGCCATAAGGGACAAAGGGAAATAACTGCATTGGAGTGCTAGTATCATTCTATTTATAACTATTTATAGTAAAATGTTGAAGGTGAATCAGTGTAGCTGTTTTAGAAGGCATAGAAACATCTATCAAATTCCATTAGCAAATAACAGACCTTGATCCTATAGGAGCCACCTTATCTGGGTCTACTCTGTTTGCAGATGCATGAAAACAAGTTTATATGAGAGAAATTAAGGGTTAAATATCAACTCCAGATCCTAAACTGCAGACCAGCAGCAGTTCAAAGATAACAGCTGCTAGGCAGTAAAATCTCTCCAGGTCAATGCATGACTCTTAACTCTTTGCATGCTTGTGGTGAAACTGTGATTACCTATGCAAACAGTTTGGATCCAGATGAGAGGCCGCATACTGCGGCATCTCATCAGTATCCAAACTGTTTGTCATCTTAACCATATTTTTGCAAAAAAATGAAAGTAAGTTTATTTTAAGAATTGAAGCAGATGACAATAACTTTTTGTTGCAGACGAAACATTAAAGGCATTTTGACCCATTAACCCCAGTGTGTAGTGTGAGTGATGTTACATGGTGTCTTCCAATGTCTCTCAAATCAGATGTGAGAGATATAGGAAAGTAACAATTCAGCCAATCTAGGAAAATGATCACCATCTAGACTTTTGATCTGGGTCCAAACCCAACTGATGTAAATCATGGTAATGTTTTAGAAAACTGAAAACATGATTATGCAATGGCCCAACTGATATAAGTCATGGTAACTCTTAAGAAAACATGATAATCCCCCCCCCCCCCTAACAATGATAGGTGTTAAACTTACTACTGTGGATAAAGTCTGCTGCCCAAAAAAGCATCTTAAATGTAACTTTTTTTTATAAAATTTGATGACAACACAATAAAAAGTCCTAAAATGTCTGAATCTTGTATGATATTAATGAAATAACTGAGTAAATATAACTTAATTATAACAGTAGACGTAACTCTTCTCAATTTCAATTGTTAAAAATACTAATGACCCATTTAATTGAATTATCATCAGATATTCACACCTAGAGCTAGACCTATTTCTAAACACCTATTAACCCTTAACCTGTTTGCTTTGACAAAAATTGATCTGGGACTACTCTTGTTTGCTAATGCTTAAAAAAATTGTTAATGCCATAAATAGAAGTTTTAGCTTTGAAAAAAACTGTAAAATCAAATCGTAAAAAGAGCAGACCCTGATCAGACAGCTTCTATAGCAGCCGTCTGATCTAGTCTACTCTTATTTTTAATGTGTAAAACACATTATTTCTCTGAAGAGAAGTTTTTGCTTTGACAAAAACTGTAGAATCCGATCTATATTGTGTCAAAAGAAACAGAGAAGACCCAGATCAGACAGCTTCCGTAGGAGTCATCTGATCTGAGTCTACTCTGTTTGCTAATACATAAAAAACAGCTTTATATGAGGGAAAGGATTAAACCATTTTTAAAGATATTCTTATTGGTCATTTCACACAAAAACTGGCATGATGTACTGCCTAGCACTCTATTTGCCTATATACCTGGGTCAAGGTATAATTGCATAGCTTTATTGAAGTCATTTGAATTTCTCAAAGACCAGTTTTAGGCATTTTGAGCTAAGGCAAAAATGGCACAAGTTGTAAACAGTTTAGATCTTGGTCAACCAGTCACTTGGTATTAGTTCTGAATTCAGTTCAAGTTTATTCAGCAGTGAAAGGGTGAAAGCAGTGCACTAAGCTTATTTCATCTGCTAGAAATGTTGTCCACTGAAAAATTAACATGTCAATATACATGTATTACTGTAACTCAGGTGAGCGATATAGGGCCAATGGCCCTCTTGTTTCATTGTCTTATATCTCACTAACCGCTATAGCTATTGGCATGGAATTGCATATACACATTAAACACCATCCATACTTTCATTACGTACTTGGCCCATGCTGCCCTCAAGCCCAAGGTCAAGGTCAAATGACTTAGGAATTCTACGTACAGCTAGGCAAGCACCCACACGGGGGCATCACTGTGTCTTACAGACACAATTTTCTAGTTTGCTGTTTTACAGCCATGTCTGCCCCTGTTTCACACTAGCTCCTAAGCCGTCACATGGTCCCTTTCCATGTCCTACCTCAAGGTAGTTCCACCTGCAAGGGACTCCGAAATCTTGCTCATGGTGGCATATGATCTGGAAAATTGTTTTATTCCTATATTGGTTGGTAAGTGAGTCAGTTAAGTAGTGAATTGCTTTTAAACCTGGACAATCTTTTTTCAGAATAGGCACTACTTTTTGCAAGATGCAATACACAGTTGTGGCGTTGTGTGTCAGTGCATCTGAGATAGCCACATAGCTCTGCACGTTTTTACCACTGTGTGGAGCGATAGCATTTGGGCGTTTCAAAAAGCACTTTGAACTTCCTCCATGGATGAACAGTCATAGTTTTCAGCAAAATCCATCCATACCAATACTTCATTCTCAGGGAGGTTATTTCTTAGTTTTCTGTACAGATTTTGCACTCGATGAATGTGATTCCTAAATGCTGATAGGTCTGTCATTACACGGTTGATAAAATCCTGCATTGTTACATTCTCCTCTACATCTTTCCACCTATACTTTTCCCCATTTTGAATTTTTTTCCAGTGCACATACTTAACATTCTCCTTCCCATTCAATGAGTGATGTAGAGTGGATGCTACACTATCATCTACTTCAAACTGTTTGATGAAGACATTTGGGTCCATGCTTATAAAAGCTTTTAGTTGAGTCTGAGTTCATTCTCAAGCTTTTGATTGGTCAGATTTGAGTTCTCAAGCTTTTGATTGGTTAGATTTGAGCCAAAGGCTCAAATCTGACAAATCTGACCAATCAAAAACTTGAAAACGAACTCAGATGCAACTAAAAGTTTTATAAGCATGGACCCAGGGTTTGTACTACATGCTACTCCCTCTCTCCTCATTGCCTTTATTTTGAGCGCAAAATTTTGATGGTACATACAGAGACATTTCTTACGTGAAGCATAGCTTTTAAGCATTATGTGTGGCGGACGCAGCTTGCAGAACTCTCTTCTAGAAATCTTTATATCGGAATGTTCAAGCTGGAACTTGTCATGCAAGTTATGATGGTAGTCATTCAGCACAACTTTTTGTTTTACCTCCTTGTTCATTACCTTCTTATCTGGTTTACCTGGCAGTGTGGTGCAGTTGTCTTCTTTCTCCAAGAACTCGCTTTATACCATTCCCCCATACTTTTGCTTCACTGTTTTGCTGACACGTTCAATGTGCAAGTCTGACAGTTTCTTCCTTCCAACACCAAATTGTTTGCTCAAGGAATCAAAACATCTGTACTTCTTCAGGTAATTCAATGCTAATTGTTTGTTTGTGGTTTTACTTTTCTTAGTTTTCACAGAACATTTTAAGCATTCAATAAGACAGTTCCCAAGTACCAACTGCCTATGAACTCTGCTCCTTTGGACCAAAAAGTCGTTAAAAATTGGTACTAGTAGCTCCCTTGTCTACGCTCGACATTAAAGGGGTAGTTCTAGGACTTGTCGGCCCGGTGTCAGGATGATGTGACTGGGTGGGGTGCCCTTGCCATGTGCATGCGGTAGGGGTATTTCAGTGAGGCAGCACTACAACCTGTCTCATGTGGGTGCTTTCTGCAAATAACTGAAATACTGTAGGTCGAACGTAAAACCCAACTCACTCACTCTGCTCCTTTCACCAATTTTCACACCTGCCTTTTATAAATAGAATTTTTATACCCCCTACAACGAAGTTTGGGGGGGTATACTGGAATCAGGTTGTCCGTCCGTCCGTCCGTCTGTCCGTCTGTCCGCACTCACCAAAGGGTAGTTGTGTGACTTTTTCTAACTAGTCCCACAAGTAAAATCATTAACCTGGCCATCTCTTGTGACATTAACCTGGCCATTTCTTGTGACATTAACCTGGCCAGTTGTGGGACATAGGGTTAGGGTTAGGGTTAGCTTCCAGATCATTCTTTTCCAAAGTTAGAGCCAAAAATAGTTTTTCTTGTGGGACTAGTCACACAAGAAAAGATCAAAGGAAAAAGTCACACAACTACCCATTTGTTAGTAAGTCCGTGGACACAATTTTGTCCGGCCTTCTTCTTCTACAGTTTTGGTTCAATTTTGTTGAAAGTTCATGTATAGCCATATGACCATATAAACCTGTGCACCGCATATTTCCATTATGATCGGACCACTACTTCAGGAGTTATCTCCCCTTTTTAGTCCCCTACCAATGTTTTCCGGTTTTCTGGACTTTTTATGGAAGTGACTCGAGATATCAACTCTATATTTAGTACAAAGCTAAATCTTGATGGGTTACAGCTTATGTTACAATCTCAGCCAGGTTGAATAATTATTTCCAGACTTATTGCCCTTGAACTTTAATTTTTTTCTTCAAATTTGGGATTTTCCAGACTTTTTTTGGAAGTGGTTGCAGATATTAACTTTATATTTGGCATAAAGCTAACTCTAGATGAATTACAGCTTAATTCCCAATCTCAGTCTGGTTGAATAATTTTTGACAGAGTTATGGCCCTTGAACTTTAATTTTTTGTCAAATTTTCAATTTTCCGGTCTTTCTTTGGAAGTGGTTAGAGATATTAACTTCATATTTGACATAGAGCTAAATCTAGATGAGGTACAACTTCAGTTCAAATATGGGTCTGGTTGAATAATTTTTGTCAGAGTTATTGTCCTTGAACTTAATGTTTTTCTGAAAAGGTACCTAGCTTTAGAACTTTGGATTTGACAAAAACCTCATGAAAGGGTCTTGTTTCTCTGAATTATTCTTCATTTTTATTACATAAATTAGGTTGGGGCATGTATTGTTTTTAAATCTCTTCATTTTTCTGTATGTACATATGTTCAGATTGATGATAGGTGTTCTGACAAGCAGACAGGTGGGGGGTATTCGTTAGCCTTTGGCTTACAGTTCTAGTTGTTTTAGACCTCGATGTACTGATAAGAGGAAAACTCTCATTCCATTCAGAGGTACTCAAGCAAGAAGACTGATCTGCAAATGAACTGTCAATATCACTCTTTCTTCTGCTTCTCTCTATCAGTTTTTGCATCTTCCTTTTCGATTTTTCAAGCTCAATACACTGGTGATCCGTTATAACGCGGACCGTTTTACCGCGGTATCCGATATAACGCGGGTGGTCTGTGTCACCGAATTTTATTTTGTAAATACCTTATTTATAATATGATCGAATATCGCAATGAAACATAAAATAAACTTAGGTAAACTTATCCGCCCGCAGCAGGCTAAAGGATAAAAACAAACACCGGTCCCTACATAAACAATTGAAAGACAATCTTACGTGTGAAAAACTGACAACTATCAACTCGTATATAATATTATATGCCTCCATGAATGTAATACACACAGCTGATTACCGGCGCGTACCATGCACATGATGCCCGAATAACACGGGAACCAGTAAAATCTTAACTGCATAACTTTCGTTACCAATTAATTGTGTGTATAATTGAGATGCGCGTGTAATGAATTTTTTCACTGTCAAAGCCACAAAAGTTCGCACTTTAATTATGAAAAACAAACATCATTAGAAATCTAAACCCCTAACTCAGTGCGGGGTTGGAGGTTATATGCTAATACAGAAAAGGGTGTGTACCCTTTAACCAATCAAATGAAATATAAAACCCCAACAAATCACACGCAACATCACATGTGACCTTTCATTTTCTGAAAACAGTGACAGCCATGTTTATTGTTTTACAGAGCAGAACCGTTTAATAGGATTAGGGGTTTGACAGGCCCAGAGGCCTACTTCCCGTCAACAGGCTTGTTTTATAAAATATACTTGGTTGCATGAAATCATACTCGATTTAATTTGTAATTTTGTATAATTACGTTGAACCTTTCCAGTACGTGAGTGGGTGGGGAAACAAAGTAAACAAGTCAGTTTCGTTCGAAATTGGTTTATTGTAGGATGATTGGGGTTTATGTAAGTTTATGTAAGTACCCAGATAAAAAAACAACGTTACAACGCGGTTCCGTATATAACGCGGGTTGAATTTTATGTCCCCGCAGACCCGCGTTGTAACGGGTCTCCAGTGTAGTCTTTTGTTTCAAGGTTTCGATTTTTCTGTGTGCTTCTCGAAGGGCTCTCCTATACCGCTTTTGTACACCAGTTTTCTTAGTGATCTTTGGCAATTTTACAATAAGTGTTTCAGGTTTGCTTCTTGTTTTTCATCTTTTGCTTGGCGACGTAACATTCAATTTCAATGCAAGGTTTTTTTGGTAGCACTTCTTTGACTTTGCTCGATCCTTTTTATGCCCCCGTTGACGATAGTCAGGGGGCATTATGTTTTGCACATGTCCGTCCGTCTGTCACGCTTTTAGGTGCAGTTGGTTGTCACAGTTTTTCAAGTGTTATAAGTCAGTAATTTCTACACTTATACACATGAAACTTCACATACACATCAATTACCATCTGTTCTATCATTTGACACCCCACCCATGCTGCCGGCAAGCCCAAGGTCGAGGTCAAATGACTTGGAAATTTTACGTGCAGTTGGTTGTCACATTTACGTGCAGTGTTTTGTCACAGTTTTTTCATTGTCTTATATCTCACTAACCGCTATAGCTATTGGCATGGAATTGCATATACACATTAAACACCATCCATACTTTCATTACGTACTCTGCCCATGCTGCCCACAAGCCCAAGGTCAAGGTCAAATGACTTAGGAATTTTACGTACAGCTAGGCAAGCACCCACACGGGGGCATCACTGTGTCTTGCAGACACAATTTTCTAGTTTGCTGTTTTACAGCCATGTCTGCCCCCGTTTCACACTAGCTCCTAAGCCGTCACATGGTCCCTTTCCATGTCCTACCTCAAGGTAGTTCCACCTGCAAGGGACTCCGAAATCTTGCTCATGGTGGCATATGATCTGGAAAATTGTTTTATTCCTATATTGGTTGGTAAGTGAGTCAGTTAAGTAGTGAATTGCTTTTAAACCTGGACAATCTTTTTTCAGAATAGGCACTACTTTTTGCAAGATGCAATACACAGTTGTGGCGTTGTGTGTCAGTGCATCTGAGACAGCCACGTAGCTCTGCACGTTTTTACCACTGTGTGGAGCGATAGCATTTGGGCGTTTCAAAAAGCTCTTTGAACTTCCTCCATGGATGAACAGTCATAGTTTTCAGCAAAATCCATCCATACCAATACTTCATTCTCAGGGAGGTTATTTCTTAGTTTTCTGTACTGATTTTGCACTCGATGAATGTGATTCCTAAATGCTGATAGGTCTGTCATTACACGGTTGATAAAATCCTGCGTTGTTACATTCTCCTCTACATCTTTCCACCTATACTTTTCCCCATTTTGAATTTTTTTCCAGTGCACATACTTAACATTCTCCTTCCCATTCAATGAGTGATGTAGAGTGGATGCTACACTATCATCTACTTCAAACTGTTTTGATAAGTCAGATTTGAATTCTCAAGCTTTTGATTGGTCAGATTTGAGCCACAGGCTCAAATCTGACCAATCAAAAACTTCAGAACGAGCTCAGATGCAACTTAAAAGTTTATAAGCATGAACCCAGGGTCTGTACTACATGTACATGCTGCTCCCTCTCTCCTCATTGCCTTTGTTTTGAGCGCAAAATTTTGATGGTACATACAGAGACATGTCTTACAAGAAGCATTATGTGTGGCAGACGCAGCTTGCAGAACTCACTTCTAGAAATCTTTATATCCGGTTGTTCAAGCTGGAACTTATCATGCAAGTTATGAAGGTAGTCATTCAGCACAACTTTTGTTTTACCTCCTTGTTCATTACCTTCATATCTCATTTACCTGGCAGTGGTGCAGTTGTCTTCTCTCTCCAAGAACTCGCTTACCATTCCCTCATACTTTCGCTTCACTATTTTGCTGACACGTTTAAAGTCCGACAGTTTCTTCCTTCCAACACCAAGTTGTTTGCTCAAGGAATCAAAACATTTGTTGCATTCAATATTAAAGACAGTTCCCAAGTACCAACTGCCTATGAACACTGCTCTTTTCACCAATTTTCACACCTGCCTTTTTTTAATGTATTTTTGTTTTAAACCTCGGTGTACTGATAAAAGGAAAACTCTCATTGCATTCAGAGGTACAGTAAAACCTCTCTTAACCGGAATTCTAGTAGGGACGAATTTAGATATTTTAGGCAGGTGACTGCTTAATGCAGGGTGAAAGTCATTCAGAAAGCTCCTATAGGAGCTTTCTGCATGACTTCCAACCTGCATTAAGCTGTCACCTGTCTCCAAGACCGATATCTATACTAAATTTAACGTCCGGTTAAGACAGGTTTTACTGTACTCAAGCAAGAAGACTGATCTGCAAATGAGCTGTCAACATCACTCTTTCTTTTGCTTCTCTCTATCCATTTTTGCATCTTCCGTTTCGATTTTTCAAGTTCAATGTTTTTTTGCGTCAAGGTTTTGATTTTTCTGTGTGCTTCTCGAAGGGCTCTCCTATACCGCTTTTGTACACCAGTTTTCTTAGTGGTCTTTTGCAATTTTACAATAAGTGTTTCAGGTTTGCTTCTTGTAGATCTACTTTTGCTTAGCGATGTAACATTCAATTTCAATGCAACTTTTTTTTTGATAGCACTTCTTTGACTTTGCTCGATCCTTTTTATGCCCCCAAAGCTAGGCTTTGGCGGCATATAGTGATCGCACCGTGCGTGTGTGGGTGGGTGGGTGGGTGGGTGTGTGGGTGGGTGTGTGGGTGGGTGGGTGTGTGTGTGTGTGGGTGTGTGTACCTTTTGTCCGGAGTATATTTCCTTTGTCACATCAGCTACGGATACCAAATTTGGTGTGTGAGTTCATCTTGGGATGGGGGAGTGTCGCGTACCATTTTCATGTCACTGTGACCTTGACCTTTGACCTTGATTTTACAAAAAGCTTGTCCGGAGCATATCTCCTTTACCTTACCAGCTACAGATTCCAAATTTGGTGTGTGAGTTCATCTTGGGATGGCGGAGTGTCGTGTACCATTTCCAGGTCACTTTGACCTTGACCTTTGACCTCGATTTTAAAAAAAGCTTATGCCTTACCAGCTACAAAAAGCTTGTCCGGAGTATATCTCCTATACCTTACCAGCTAAGGATTCCAAATTTGGTGTGTGAGTTCATCTTGGGATGGAGGAGTGTCGTGTACCATTTTCAGATCACTGTGACCTTGACCTTGACCTTTGACCTTGATTTTACAAAAAGCTTGTCCGGAGCATATCTCCTTTACCTTACCAGCTACAGATTCCAAATTTGGTGTGTGAGTTCATCTTGGGATGGCGGAGTGTCGTGTACCATTTCCAGGTCACTGTGACCTTGACCTTGACCTTTGACCTCGATTTTAAAAAAAGCTTATGCCTTACCAGCTACAAAAAGCTTGTCCGGAGTATATCTCCTATACCTTACCAGCTAAGGATTCCAAATTTGGTGTGTGAGTTCATCTTGGGATGGAGGAGTGTCGTGTACCATTTTCAGATCACTGTGACCTTGACCATGACCTTTGACCGATTTTACAAAAAGCTTGTCCGGAGCATATCTCCTTTACCTTACCAGCTACAGATTCCAAATTTGGTGTGTGAGTTCATCTTGGGATGGCGGAGTGTCGCGTACCATTTCCAGGTCACTGTGACCTTGACCTTGACCTTTGACCTCGATTTTAAAAACCGCTTATACCTTACCAGCTGCAAAAAGCTTGTCCGGAGTATATCTCCTATTCCTTACCAGCTAAGGATTCCAAATTTGGTGTGTGAGTTCATCTTTGGATGGAGGAGTGTCGCGTACCATTTTCAGATCACTGTGACCTTGACCATGACCTTTGACCGATTTTACAAAAAGCTTGTCCGGAGCATATCTCCTTTACCTTACCAGCTACAGATTCCAAATTTGGTGTGTGAGTTCGTCTTGGAATGGCGGAGTGTCATGTACCATTTCCAGGTCACTATGACCTTAACCTTGACCTTGACCGATTTTACAAAAAGCTTGTCCAGAGCATATCTCCTATACCTTACCAGATACGGATTCCAAATTTGGTGTGCGAGATCACCTTCAGATGGCGGAGTGTCCCGTACCATTTTCAGGTCACTGTGACCTTGACCTTGACCTTCGACCTCGATTTTACAAAAAAGGTTGTCCAGAGAATATCTCCTATACCTTACCAGCTACGAATTCCAAATTTAATGTGTGAGTTTATCTTGGGATGGCGGTGTGTCGCGTACCATTTTCAGGTCACTGTGACCTTGACCTTTGACCTAGATTTTACACAAAGCTTGTCCGGAGCATTTCTCCTATACCTTACCAGCTACGGATTCCAAATTTGGTTTGTGAGTTCATCTTGGGATGGCGGAGAGTCGTGTACCATTTTCAGATCACTGACCCTGACCTTTGACCTCAATTTTACAGTCCTTTTTAACGTTGAGAATGACTTAGGGTCCTTTTTAACTAAGTTTTGACGCTTGGCTCTTTTCTTAGCTATCATAATCCTCAAAGGTTCTGTTTCTAATGTTAAGAACTGTCTCCTGTGTCATTTTTAACAGCATCAAAATTTCATGTTACACCTGCATTACATTGTATTGTTTTTCCGCCAAAATGCATTTCGGTGTCAAACACTTTGGGGGCATTTGTCACCCGTGACGACTCTCTTGTTTCTTCTTTCATTCAATTGTTTATTACTTAATACATGATGGGGGTATAGTGCAGGCGTCGTCTATGACGTTCCTTCAACCGATATGCTTCTAAAGTGGAAGCCTTCTGCTTTTCCCCTCCATTGCCTTTGTCTCTCGGCATTTGTTAAGGCCATCCTGTAATGATACAAATATTTTGGGTCGTATGACTTCCTTTTATTTTATCTTTGTGTATGGTCACGTCAACATGTTTTTAGTTCATTGCGTATGTTGATGCACATAGATGTACTCATTCACAGTTAGGTGCACTAATATTATTTAAAACACAAGCATGTTCTGAGGAATACATGTCACCAGCTGGGAGAAATGGTAGAATAAAGAAATGAAGGACAGACAGACGACGGAAAAGCGATTCCTATGCGTCAGAACGCCTCTCGGCAAGTGACACAAAAACCCAGTCATTGTATCAAAATAAATATTTTAACATCTGCAAGCAAAATAAAATTACTCTACCTACGCAACATTTTTCAAATGCTCTATTTATCACAATGGTTTCAAATGACAGAATTCTAAAAAATTTCTTTTCTCTAGTTAATGCTCCTTTTCGGTAGATTTATACAAAGAGGCTGAATCTAAAAATAGCCTATGAGGTAATGGGTTAAAGCGCTGAATGGATTTTCACCAAATTTCACAGGAATGATCTGCAGGTGACCCTTTATCAAATTTACATGTGTACCGGTATATCAATCATTCCGGTTCACTGCACAATTTGGTCATAATTTTGGTAACATGAGCTGAAAATAGATTTTATTGAATGTTCCCAAGAATGATCTTCAGACGACCCTGTATTGAAATGTTTCTAATCTTCTACATAAGAAAGTCACATGAGCTAATAATAGATTTCAACGAACAATTTCTTCTCTTAACCCTTCGCTTGCTATTCGCGTCAATATACCTACCTGTAAATAGTGAAGACCCAGATGAGACAGCTCCTCCAGGAGCTGTCTCATCAGCGTCTGCACTATTTACAAGTTGATTGTGCAACCAGTGCACTCCAGAGCAGTGATTGCACAGCGAAATTCTTGTACACAGTGAAGATATGTGTAATTATACAACAGGGCATGGGTAAAGAAGGAGAAATGTATTTTAAAATTCAGCAAGCGAAGGGTTAAACCATTGAATGGGATTTGACAAAATTCTAAGGCATGATGCTTAGATGGACCTCTATCAAAGTTGTATAAATGGTTTTGAGTGGCTGTATATTAACCCATTCCCTCATATTGACGACTCTGTAGAAGTCACTTTGTGAAACCATTGTGATAATGGAGCATTTGCTCCTATAGGAGCAAATGCTCTATTTATCACAATTGTTTCAAACTACAAAATTCTAAAAGTTTCCTTTTCTCTAGTTAATGCTCCTTTACGGTATATTTATTCAAAGAGGTAGTATATAAAAATTAGGGATGTCAATAATCGGTTTTTTCACTAACCGATTAATCGTTCATTCTTTCGACCGGTTAACCAGTTAATCGGAAGATTTGTGACTATTATACAATGACATTACAAATTTGACGAAATTCGTGTGTGTCTAGATACCTCATAACAGCGGACTGCACGTGTATTGGCCCCAGATGTTTAACATTTTGTTCTATTAAACGGGTTTTCAAAACAAACCCGACCAATGAATATATGTAATGACTATGGTTTTCTCAAAAATACGTCAACAGACCCAACAACAAAGTATCAGTATTTTAGCTGTCAGATTTTCATTAAGGGAGATAATACAAATGCACTTCCGGTGAGTTCTATTCGGTGACTCGAATCTGGCTTTGATTGCATTTGAAAATTATTATTTTCATTCTGCAGCTGTATCTATTAAAACTCAAAGGTATAGAGTTTAGTGTGTTTAGCGAAGGAATTCTGCCCACATGGCTACACAATGACAGCTCAGATAGTTCGTTGTTTCTTTCGTGCATTTGGTTAGTGGAGTGAATTCATCCTGCTTCACCACTCGGAACACCTCAGCTTATTTCCGAATTCTTGCGGAATACGACGAGTAGTTACGAATTGCTGCTTCAAATGTTCTTTAACTAAACACAAATTGATGTACATTGCGAGCGCAAAACAGATGTTGA
Organism: Azorinus chamasolen; assembly: GCA_963576725.1. Taxonomy (NCBI): domain Eukaryota; kingdom Metazoa; phylum Mollusca; class Bivalvia; order Cardiida; family Solecurtidae; genus Azorinus; species Azorinus chamasolen. Next base: position 96,639,039 of record OY755235.1, on the reverse strand, counting down.
TCCACTTGAGTGGATATTGTCATTCGACCGAAGCAATATGCAAACAACAAACTGCTCCAAATGATGCAGTGGTTATCAAAACAAAATGTGCTTGATTGGCGCTTATCTACTGGTGACACCTTAGACCTATGGATGCTATCACTAATCTGCCTTGAGGGCTTGTTTGTCACAACAGGGGGCAATCTTTATGATATGGATGGGAAGAGAAAGTTAAATTTTCGGGGTTTTAGTGTCATTATAAAATGAATGACACTAACATTTTTAATATTTACTTTTTTATACGCCCACCTAATAAAGGTGGTCGTATATTGGCGTGGCCCTGTCCGTCCGTCCGTCTGTCCGTTTGTTCGTTTGTTCGTCCGTCCGTCAACATTTTGTTTGTCCGCAGTTTTCTCGGAAAACTGTTTGACAGATATTAATGAAACTTCACACAAATGTTTAATGTATCAAGATCTGAAGCTGACTTGATTCGGGTGTAGGACAAAACCCCACTAGGACGTAACCCCACAGGACAATACCCCACTAGGACGAAACCCCAGCAGGACAATACCCCACATGGACAAAACCCCACTTTAATAAAAATTATGTATTTAATTAAGGATTTATATATACAAATGGCACTTCATAGCAATAGAAAGGGAGAATAAAACATACAACAAAAGAAATAAGTATAAATATTTAATTTCAATTTGAATAAAAGTAATAAATAACTATGTTGTTAAGCATATGGTAATATGGTAATAACCTGATTTTCACTAAAAGCATAAGTTGTATTATCACAAGGGGGATATTTTTATATCTTTTTACAAACAGAATAGATCCAGATCATACAGATTCTAAAACAAAGCCATCTGATCAGGTTCTAATCTATTTGCTCACTGACAAATAATGAATATTTATTAGGTGAACCACATTCTATACAAAAAAGGCATACATGGTATAACCAAAATTAACCAATTCCTTTTCTTAACTAACAAACAGGGTAAGCCCAAATCATTTTCACAATTTTATGATCTGGATCAACCATGTTTGCATTGGTACACTTAATATAGATTCAATAGATGTGGATATTGTAATATTAGCACACATTGCATATAAACTATTATAATATAACGACAATTAACTGATTCCTTTTCTTAACTTACAAACAGGGTAGACCCAAATCATTTTCACAATTCTATGATCTGGATCAACCATGTTTGCATTGGTACACTTAATATAGATTCAATAGATGTGGATAATGTAATATTAGCACACATTGCATATAAACTATTATAATATAACGACAATTAACTGATTCCTTTTCTTAACTTTCAAACAGGGTAGACCCAAATCATTTTCACAATTTTATGATCTGGATCAACCATGTTTGCATTGGTACACTTAATATAGATTCAATAGATGTGGATATTGTAATATTAGCACACATTGCATATAAACTATTATAATATAACGACAATTAACTGATTCCTTTTCTTAACTTACAAACAGGGTAGACCCAAATCATTTTCACAATTTTATGATCTGGCTCAACCATGTTTGCATTGGTACACTTAATATAGATTCAATAGATGTATAATCCTGTTTAATTAATTGTATGTAAAATTAACTTTGATACATCTAAAAACACATCACACATTCAATCAGTAGTTTAGTCTAATCCTCTTTAACGGAATTTAATATATAATTATGACTATTGAACATTGATACCACTAAAAACAATTATATTAAAAGTAAAATTAAAAGTAAACTAAAGCTCATTTAACTATGAATGCATTCTTTATTTATTCATAAGTTTGACCTAATTTTAAATATGCTTTAACTTCAATTTTTATTTGCAGACTGTAACTTTAAATTTGAAAATGTAAAGATCTTGCTTTGAATTTATATTCTGATTGAGTGTTTCTTCTTCAAATTATCTAAAAGTTGATTTATAAGCCAATTTAGTAAACTGAAGCTCATTTAACTATGAATGCATTCTTTATTTATTCATAATTTTGACCTATTTTTATGCCCCCATAGACGATAGTCGGGGGGCATATTGTTTTTGCCCTGTCTGTCTGTCTGTCTGTTTGTCTGTTTGTCTGTTTGTCTGTTTGTTTGTCAGCAACTTTAACATTGGTCATAACTTTTGAGCCAGTATAGATAGAGACTTGATATTTGGCATACATATGTATCTCATGAAGCCGCACATTTTGAGGGGTGACGTGTCAAGGTCAAGGTCATCCTTCAAGGTCAGAGGTCAAATATATGGGTCAAATCGCCGACTTTAACATTGGCCATAACTTTTGGACCAGTAGAGATAGAGACTTGATATTTGGCATGCTTGTGCATCTCATGAGGCTGCACATTTTGAGGGGTGACATGTCAAGGTCAAGGTCAGAGGTCAAGGTCAGAGGTCAAATATATGAGGGGGCATAGTGTTTCACAAACACATCTTGTTAAATATGCTTTAACTTCTATTTTTATTTGCAGATTGTAACTTTAAATTTGAAAATGTAAAGATCTTGTTTTGAATTTATATTCTAATTGAGTGTTTCTTCTTCAAATTATCTAAAAATTGATTTATAACCCAATTATGTTAACATGTGGGGTTTTGTCCGCCTTGACACATTTGGGTGTGGGTTTGTGTCCTATGGGGTTTTGTCCTGTGGGGTTACGTCCTAGTGGGGTTACGTCCTGGTGGGGTTTTGTCCGTACCCCACTTGATTCTGAGGTTCATTTGATTTATCGTTTCAGAGTTATGGCCCTTTTACTTAAAAAATGCAAATAGTTTGTCCGCTGTTTTCTGGGAAAACCATTTGAGAGATATTAATGAAACCTCACACAAATGTTTAATGCATCAAGATCTGAAGCTGAGTTGATTCTGAGTATCATTTGATTTTCCGTTTCAGAGTTATGGCCATTGTCCTTAAAAAATAATGCAAATACATGCAAATAGTTTGTCCGCTGTTTTCTGGGAAAACTATTTGAGAGATATTAATGAAACTTCACACAAATGTTTAATGCATCAAGATCTGAAGCTGAGTCGATTCTGAGGTTCATTTGAATTTTCGTTTCAGAGTTTTGGCCCTTTTACTTAAAAAATAATGCAAATATATGCATATAGTTTGTCCACTGTTTTCTGGGAAAACTATTTGAGAGATATTAATGAAACTTCACACAAATGTTTAATGCATCAAGATCTGATGCTGAGTTGATTCTGAGGTTCATTTAATTTTTCGTTTCAGAGTTATGGCCCTTTTACTTAAAAAATAATGCAAATATATGCAAATAGTTTGTCCGCTGTTTTCTGGGAAAACTGTTTGAGAGATATTAATGAAACTTCACACAAATGTTTAATGCATCAAGATCTGAAGCTAACTCGATTCTGAGGTTCATTTGATTTGTCGTTTCAGAGTTATGGTCCTTTTACTTAAAAAATAATGCAAATATATGCATATAGTTTGTCCGCTGTTTTCTGGGAAAACCATTTGACAGATATTAATGAAACTTCACACACATGTTTAATGCATCAAGACCTGAAGCTAAGTCAATTCTGAGGTTCATTTGATTTACCGTTTCGGAGTTATGGCCCTTGCACTTAAAAGAAATAATGCAAATCTATGCAAATATATATGAGGATGGCCATAACTTTTTCATTTGAAATGATATTAACTTCAAATTTTTTTGTATGGTTAAACCTTAATATGAATTTTCACATATATTGCGGGGTTTTTGGTAAGTCATTTTATTCTAAAGTTATGGTCCTTGAACTTTGTGTGTTTGTTGCTTTGTTTGTCGGTCAGCTTTTAGTTTGTCTCTTGTTTTCTGGGAAAACTATTAAAATGATATAAATGAAACTTAAAAGAAATGTTTAAGCAACAAAATCTGAAGTTGAGTTTATTTTGAGTTTCATTCAGTTTGTCTTTACAGAGTTATGGCCGTTGCACTTTTCAAAAATCTGCAAATATGAGGATATTTTTTATTTAACTTTTTTATTTAATAAGATATTCACTTCAATTTTTTTAAAAATAGTATCACCTTAATATGGAAATACAGTTCTGAAGCACAGATTAGAAAATATCAACACTTATAAGGCATGTTGAATCAGAGAAATTTTGCAAGTGGGCGTATTATGTACCGTATGCGGTACTCTTGTTAATTCAGGTAATCGAATACCATATTTAATAACCGATTATCGGTAATCCGATCGATTAACCGGTTAGCCGCTGACATCCCTACTAAAAATAGCCTATGAGGTAATGGGTTAAGTATGTCACATGAGCTAAATATAGATTTCAATGAATAATTTCTTTAAACAACATCTGCTCTTAAACGGTAATAAAACGGCAGAATGGACTTTGATCAAAGATCCTTAGATGGTCTTCCATCAAAGTGAAATACAGCAGCCTGGACAGTTTTGCTAGATGTACGTAATAGACCGTTTGGTCTACAAACTAGGTGAGCGACACAGGGCCATTATAGCCCTCTTGTATTGGCATACAAATATGGGATTTTTTGGCCTTAACAGAAACTGAAGAGTAAGATCTCTTTAACTCCATAAGCAAAGAGGGCAGACCCTGTAGGGGCCATCTGATTTGGATCTACTGTTTGCAAGGGTGTCAAAAGGCATCTCTATCAGGTAAAGTGGAGAAAATGCATTCTTAGGGTAAACTGTTCTGATTCTAATGAGACACCCAGTAATTTACAATCTCAGAAGAAATCCAACTATGTTCCAATGTGCAGTTTTGTTATTCACTTCAGGTGCTGATTTTATATGTAGTTTTGTTATTCTCTTCAGGTGCTGATTTTGTATGTAGTTTTGTTATTCACTTCAGGTGCTGATATTGTTATTCACTTCAGGTGCTGATTTTGTTAAGCGTCAGGCTCTGATGTGCCACAGAGTTTTGCGAACAATCGAGGGTGTTGCTAAGGAGTCGGCCATGTTGACTCGAGAAACATGGGAAACCTTGTTGAAGTTCCTGCTTGCTGCAAATGACAGTCTTTTGTCCCCACCCACTGAAAAAGGTAGTTACTGTAATACCTGGTATCTTTGCATACTACAGTTACTTCGTGTGCAAAGAATTAGATACTTATATCTCACAAGGGAACATACTAACTCCAGAATTGCATGAGATTCTTCTTCAGTGCTTTACTTAACCCTTTACTCTATGAATATTCATGTAAGAAATAATAACATCATGAATATTATTTAAATTGTTATAATAGCACATGGACACAGGAATTTTTGACCATGTCAGAAAAATCATATCTATATTATATCATATTAAGCAAATAACAGACCCTGATCAGATAGCTCCTGTAAGAGCCATCTGATCTGGGTCTTCTCTGTTTGCAAAGCATATAGCGTGTTTATGGTGTAAAGGGTTAAGGGTTATATAATGAAACATTACCCATATGAATATTATTTTTATTCTGATCAGACAGTCCCTATAGGAGTAAAAGGGTTATGATTTGTACCTAAGTTTTAGCTGGTCTATGTTTTGACGAAAAAAGTTGAGGTACTTTCATAGTCTTGTTTTAACCCTTTCCTCCATACATACACCTTTCTACGCCTCTAATAATCACTTCTTGAAACCATTGTGATTAATAGAGCATTTGTTCCTATAGGAGCAAATGCTCTATTTATCACAATGGTTTCAAATTACAAAAGTCTAAAACTTTCCTTTTCTCTAGTTAATACTCCTTTTCGGTAGATGCATCCAAAGAGGTTGGATCTAAAAATAGCCCACGGAGGAAAGTGTTCATCTGTATAGTCTTGAGGGTTGTTGTGAAAATATGTTTAACCCTTTCCTTTATACGAGCACTTTTGCTAACAGATAGATCCAGAACAAACGGCTCCTGTAGGTGCCATATGATCAGGATCTGCTCTGTTTACTTTTGACATGGTATAGGTCTAACTCTACAGTTAAACTACAAAAATTTCTTTTGAAAAAAGTTAACATTATAACTATTCATTCACTAAATATTCATGTTTGTCATTATTTCTTACATGAATACTTAACTAGGAAAGGGTGAATATGCTTGCTATCTACAGCCATGTAAAATATTTCTATCTGTTTTTCCCATCAAACTATCTGGTCAGTGCTCAGTAGAATGGTCTCTCTGAGGCACTTCTTATGGGTACAAAGAAGTTGGAGTTTGGCTGAGAAATAAGGGATTTATATACAGTAAAACCTCTCTATAACGGCCACTAAATTGTGTTAATTAGTTGGTATTTAGGGAAGGTGGCTGCTTAAAGCAAGGTGAAAGTAAAACAACGCTCCTATAGGAGCGTTCTGTTTTACTTTCACCTTGCTTTAAGCAGCCATCTGCCTTTAACACAAAATACTTGATGTAATTTACTGGCCGTTATAAAGAGGTTTTATATCACATCTGCAGCTTAGAAGCTGTGTAAACCGAGATGTAAACACACAGTGTGAAGTTATAGCATGGTCCTGCAAAGTGTGTAACAGAGTTGTTGTATATAAGAAGAATATTTGAGAAAGTTAGTTATAGTAGAACCAGTCTTAACCCTTTCCCTGTTCTGTATTTATTCCAGATGTCAGTACCAAATGAATATTCATGAACAAAACAATTAAATGAAATATGAAATGTGGAACATTGTAGCCATTTTAGAAACTAAAGAAACAGATCTATTAAAATCCATTAGGCAAGCAGAGCAGACCCTGATCAGACGGCTCCTATAGGAGCTGTCTGATTTGTGTTTACTCTGTTTGCAAATGTGTGAAAAGGCATCGCTATGAGGGAAAGGGTTAAGCGGTCATACATATACTGAACATAGGAGTCTTAAAAAGAAGGTGTAAGCTTAATGCAGGACAAAAGTGATGCAGAAAGCTCCTATAGCTCCTGCATTAAGCTACCACCTGTTTTAAAATCTCAGATTTAGACCTCATTCTAATGGCCACTTAACCCTTTCCCTCATATAAATGCCTTTTCATGCCTTTGCAAACAGAGTGACCCAGATCTGATGGCTCCTATAGGAGCTGTCTGTTAAGGATCTGCTCTGTTTTCTAATGGACTTTGATAGATCTGTTTCTTTAAATTCTAAAATTGCTACAATGTTCCAGCTTCTGTATTTCATTGTAACTAATTTCTCCATGAATATTCAGTAGGTGTTGAAATATTGAATAAACAGAACCGGGAAAGGGTTAACCCTTTCCCTCATACAAACGTGTTTTCACACATTTGCAAACGGAGTAGACTCCTCTAGGAGCCGTCTGATCAGGGTCTGCTCTGATTGCTAATGGAATTTGATAGATCTGTTTCTTTAGTTTCTAAAATGGCTGCAATGTATCACCTTCTGTATTTCATTATAACTATTTTGTCCATGAATATTAATTAGGTAATGAAATTTGTATTAAACATAGAACCTGGAAAGGGTTAAGACAGGTTCTGCTGTGACATACTTTCTATATTTCTCCAGGGCATTTTAACCCTTTCTCTGTTCTATATTTAGTCCATTTTTTAATACCTACTGAATATTCATGGATAAACTATTTATAATGAAATATGGAAGGTGGAATATTGTAACCATTTTAGAAAGTATAGAAACAGATCTATCAAATTCTAATAGCAAACAGAGCAGACCCTGATCAGACGGCTCCTATAGGAGCCGTCTGATCTGGGTCTACTGTGTTTGCAAATGCGTGAAAACACATTTATATGAGGGAAAGGGTTAAGTTGGTTTTGACTGAGAAAGATTAGGGGTGCATAGAATGAACCCTCTCCTTGTTCCGTATTCATGTAAGAAACAGTGACATCATGAATATTTATTAGCTGGATTTTTCAAATGTAAACTTTTCAATGAATGTTTTTACTTCTGACAAAAACTGTAAAATCAGGTCTATATCATGCCAAAAGCAAACACTGCAGACCCTGATCTGACGACTGCTATAGGAGCTGTCTGATTTGTGTTTACTCTATTTGCAAATACAGTAAAACCTCTCTATAACGACCGCTAAATTATGTTAATTAGTTGGTATTTTGGGCAGGTGGTTGCTTAAAGCAAGGTGAAAGTGAAACAGAACGCTCCTATAGGAGCGTTCTGTTTTACTTTCACCTTGCTTTAAGCATCCACCTGCCTTTAACACAAAATACTTGATGTAATTTAGTGGTTGTATAGAGAGGTTTTACTGTATATGAAAAGGTGTTTATATGAGGGAAAGGGTTAACCCTTTCCTTCATATCAATGCCTTTTCATGCTTTTGCAAATAGTGTAGACCCAAATCAGATGACTTCTAGAGATCAGTCTAATCAGGGCCTGCTCTGTTTGCTTATGAAATTATAATAGATCTGATAGTACAGTTTCTACTGATACCAAAAAATTGCTGTGTACATATGCCATCATAAAAATCCAGCTAATAAATATTCGTATATGAATATTCAACAGGGAAAACTCATTTTATCTACAGATCAGCCATCAAATCACTGATCTGATTAAGTTCTATACTAATGACGGTCATATGAAATTGAACATTCTATATGCATGGAAATATACTGTTTGCAAAATCCCCAAATTCCATTTTCTTTTAGGTGATACTCATTCCATGTTTGATTTGATTGTTGTTGATTTGTTTCAAGCATATGATTTGACAATGACTAATATTCCGTACACTGTAATTTGCCTAAAATATTCAGACATACAAACTTAGGCAAACTGCAGATCCAGATCAAATTGCTCATGAAGAAGCAGCTTGATCAGGGTCTACGCTATTTGCTTCTCCTTTAGTGTAATTTACAGTTTATCAAAACGGTGCCAACGTGACTTGCTGAGCTTTACAAACTGATGGAGAGATGAGACTGAGTGTCTGAATAATAACCCATTCCCTCATATTGACACCTTTTTGACGCCTCTCTAAAAGTCACTTTTTGAAACCATTGTGATAAATACAGCATTTGCTCCTATGTATTTATCACAATGGTTTTATAACTACACAATTCTAAAGTGTTTCTTTACCCTAGTAAATGCTCCTTTTCGGTAGATTTATTAAAAGAGGTTGAGTCTAAAAATAGCCTATGAGGGAAAGGGTTAAGAGTAAATACAGTACATTAGAAAGTAGATAATAATTCTTGTGCATATATCAGACTTAACTGTTCATTAACCCATTGACATTCCATTTGCACAGCTTGTCATTTGTTTAACCCATTCCCATTTGAAATTTACTCAACATTTTATGACCATATATGAATAATCTTTGACAGAAGTTTATAATGAATCATGGTCAGGATATTCCTCTTGGGCCAAAGAAAGTACCTCAGAAACTGTTTAACCCTTTCCTCCGTGAATACGCCTTTCTACGCCTCTGTAAAAATTAACCTATTTAAATCATTGTGATAAATAGAGCATTTGCTCCTATAGGAGCAAATGCTCTATTTATCACAATGGTTTCAAAAGTTCCTTTTCTCTAGTTAATGCTCCTTTTTGGAAGATTCATTCAAAGAGGTTGGGTCTAAAAATAGCCTATGGAGGAAAGGGTTAACATATTATCCATCAAAGTCCATATAAACAGAGCTGTCTGATTTGGGTCTACTCTGTTTACAAAGGTGTCAATAAGTGGGAATGGGTTATCTTTATATACATGTACCCCTAAGATCTTGATCATGTAGGATATTGTTTTTGGCCTGTCTGTTTATCTGTCGATCTGTCAGAGAAACTTTTGTCTTGCCATTTACGTTTGAACTACATGTAATAGACAAATAGTCTTCATATATGGCATACATACTCATCTTATCATGTCCATATCACACTTCAAGGTCAATAGTCAAAATTATAGGTCAGAAAGCCATGTTAGAGGCATAGTGTTTCACATGCACAGCTTGTCTAAAAAATTATCAGGTTTCAAACAATTTCGTTTCTGATGAGAATGTTAGTTTCTCAATGTTTCATCTGAACCCAGACTGTTGGCAAATGTTATAGAATGAGCCATAGTGATGAAAGAGTTAACCCTTTCCCTCATATGAACGCCTTTTCATGCATTTGCATACAGAGTAAACCCAGATCAGTTGGCTCCTATAGGAGCCATCTGATCAGGGTCTGCTCTGTTGATAGATCAGTTTCTTTTGTTTCTAAAATGGCTACAATGGTCCACTTTCAGAATTTCATGATAACATTTCGTCCATGAATATTCAGTAGATATTAACATTTGGACTAAATATAGAACAGGGAAAGAGTTAAGTGAAATGCATCATGGATATTTGACATTCTTTTATACATAGAAAGTAGAAGGAATACATTAATGAAATGCTCTAGCAATTATGTTTATTAACATTAACAATGTCAGAGCAAAACTTAGTTGACATAACTGTGATTTTGGTAGAAGTCCATTTATCTTTGAGTTGTTTTTTTTCTCTCCCAAAGTCTCACAAATGAGACATTTCAAAGCTTTATCAGTTTTGCCATAAATTTCCCTATGACAAAGAGTCCTCTCAGTAATCTCTATTTGTCTGTACTCAAGGCAGCTTGTAGTTTAATGCAGGATAAAATAATTGAGAAAGCTCCTACAGGAGTTTTCTGCATTACTTATGTTCTGTTGTAACCCAGGCCCTAATATACATGTATACCCATTTTGATGCATTTGCAAATAGAATAGGCCCAGGTCAGACAGATCCTACAGGATCTGGCTGTCTGATCAGGGTCTACTCTGTTTGCTTAAGAATTAATTTACAATGTAGATCTGATTCTATAGTGTTTGCCAAGGCCTAAATACCTGGAAGATATGTTGAGTACAATCTTTGTGAAAGACCTGCAACACAAGAGCTGTCTGATCTGGATCTACTCAGTTTGCAAAGGTGTAACAAGGCATATTTATAAATGGTTAACCAGTTGACCTAAGTTTTGCTCAGGGCAGTGAATAGAATTAAGCTACATGTATGTACTGTGTACTTTAGTTGGATGCAACTGACCAATATGGCCAGTGTCATGGGGATGAAAGGCACCCAGACATTTTCTTACAGTGTGGACCTAGATCAGACTTAGATATTCTTTATCTGATCAGAGTCTACACTGTCATTAGCATGTGTCAATTGACTCTGCTGACTGTGCAGGTTGTGTTCACAAGTTACGTCCAGAGGTCCAGATAAGATGCGTAAATTAAAATATTTTTAAGAATAACTTCTTTATTTCTCCACCAAATCCTATGTTGTGACCACTCTTTAGAATCGTCTCTTCGAGACGATTCTAAAGAGTGGTCACAACATAGGATTTGGTGGAGAAATGACAATTTTAGTATTGAGTACGCACAGGTATCTGTAGCTCTGTACATCTCCAAAGCACAGCTGATCTAAGTCTACCATGTTTCCCCATGATGCAGCCCTTATATATATATACATGTGTATTGCTATCTTTTATCTGCATGCCAGATGATACCGGATTAAGCTCATGTAAGTTTGTCCATTCACAGCATGCCTAATGTCTTTACTTACCCTGTCTGAGATGTTACCAGAGCTATAGATGAGAGGAGTATTTAGGAAACCTAGGTGCTTACATTTATATTTCTCTGCCCACGGGGCCTCCATGGTCAAATGGTTATGGAGACAATTACTTGGCCCCTAACCACAGTGCTTCGAATCCTGGGCATTTGGACTTTTTTATGTGAGGATGCCTTCCAGCTGGTTTGCAGTAGGTCGGCGGATCTACGCTGATGTTCTTCAGTGCACGAAACAATGCAATTTGTTCCATGCATGGAAAAACTTCTGAAGTCTTCCTCCGTCTATAATTAGCTGGATGTCGCAATATGACTTCAATGCTGTTAAAGCGATGTAAAAAAGAAAACAAACGCTATCTTGTTGGTACTCAGTAAGAATAACCCCAGTCTGAGTTGAGGGTTTGAATGAGAAATAAAGAGAATTGGATGGATTAGTAATTAATGTATACCTCTTATCTACACTTTGGATCAACAGTAGAACCTGTCCTAAGCAACCAGTCATTTATTAAACTTTAGAGTCGCAAAATTCAGGTGGTTGCTTAATGCAGCTCTAAAGTAATGCTGAAAGCTCCTACAGGAGCTTTCTGCATTACTTTTGACCTGCATTAAGCTACCAACTACCATACAGACCTTTTTGATGGTCACTTAAGACAGGTGTTAATGAAATAATAAGTGTTGCTGTGGCATAGGATGAAAAGGCCACTTGGACATAGCAAATAGTGTATGTATAAAATTTAGGCTGGTATGTAACCCATTGACACATAGAGAAGCAGCTTTTTTATGCCTACACAAACAGAGTAGACCAAGATCAGATGTCTCCTGTATGAGCTGTCTGATCTGGGTCTGCTCTGTTTGCTTAAAAACATGGCAAAAGGAAATCCTGTGGTTATACACCATTATCAACCCTTTCCTTCATATAAATGCATTTTCATGTATCTGCAAACAGAGTAGACCCAGATCAGATGGCTCATATAGGAGCTGTCCGATCAGGGTCTGCTCTGTTTGCTAATGGAATTTGATAGATTGGTTTCTTCAGTTTCCGAAATGGCTACATTGTTCCACATTTCATATTTCATTGTAGCTAATTTGACCATGAATATTCAGTAGCTATTGAAATTTGGAATAAATATAGGACAGGGAAAGGGTTAAAGTTTATCTAATAAATTTTCATGATTTCATTATTTCTTACATAAATAGTAGTGAGGAAAAAGGGTTCACTGTTGACTCTGACAGTTGACACATAATGGAGACTGTGACCAGAATCTACACTGTTTACTATATCCAAGTGCTTTTTCCCCTCTGCATTGCTCAATGTTGTTAAGCCTTTCCTCCATAGGTTATTTTTAGATCCATCCACTTTGAATAAATCCACTGAAAAGGAGCATTAACTAGAGAAAAAGATTTTTTTTAGAAATTTGTAGTTTGAAACCATTGTGATGAATAGAGCATTTGCTCCTATAAGAGCAAATGCTCTATTTATCACAATGGTTTCATAAAGCGACTTTTACAGAGGTGTAGAAAGGTGTATTTATGGAGGAAAGGGTTAAGCTTGAATCAGTCTATAAATTTCTTGCTACCCAGTAGGAAATTGTAGCAGTCTAAATCAAGAAGAATCACAAGAAAATGTGTCCTTTTTAATCTATGTTGACCTAGATAACAGCCATTGCTGAAACTGTAGATTAGAATCTTATATTATTTCATAGCAAACAGAGCTGTTCCAGATCAGAACTCATACTGGAGCTATCTGATCAGGATCTACCCTGTATGCAAAGGTACCAAAGGTTGTCTCTATGGAGTAAAAGGTTAAAAACTCTTTTTAAACCTTTCCTCCATAAATACGCCTTTCTACGCCTCTGTAAAAGTCACATGTTGAAACCATTGTGATAAATAGAGCATTTGCTTCTTTAGGAGCAAATTCTCCATTTATCACAATGGTTTCAAACTACAAAATTCTAAAATCCTCCTTTTCTCTAATTAATGCTCCTTTTCAGTAGATTTATTCAAAGAGACTGGATCTAAAAATAGCCTATGGAGGAAAGGGTTAAGCAAGAAATGAAGTGGACTATGGCTGATGCTGGCACATTTCTTCGTACACTGATTTTTTAATTTTTTAAAATGCTGCTACCTGGTTGTATAGAAAATCTTGGCAAAATCAGTTTGCAATCAGATCCTACCAAACATGAATCTAGAGTTGTGATAACATAGGATTTGATGGGGAACGGATGATTTTAGCATTTGAAACATGTCTGTTTATCTATAGCTCTGGTCAGTACTATGGTACAAGTTACCATTCACAGTCTTAAGTGTATGAGGAGAGAGCTTTTGCTAATGGTGTGATAGTAACTTACTGTGTGCTTTATAGCTTACACTTCCCAACAGAGCTCCAAATAAGATGTGTAAATTACAATATTTTGAAATAGAGCTTCTTTATTTCTCCACCAAATCCTATGTTGTGACCACCCTTTAGAATTGGACTCGAAAAGATCATTCGAAAGAGTGGTCACAACATAGGGTTTGGTGGAGAAAGGACTATACAGTAAAACCTCTCTTAACCGGCCGTTAAATTTAGTATGAATATCGGTCTTGGGGACAGGTGGCAGCTTAATGCAGGGTGAAAGTCATGCAGAAAGCTCCTAGCTTTCACCCAGCATTAAGCAGCCACCTGCCTTAAAGTGTCTAAATTCTTATCTACTAGAATTCCGTTTAAGAGAGGTTTTACTGTATAAAGTGGTCACAACATAGGGTTTGGTGGAGAAATGATGATTTTAGTATTTTAGTATGCACCTTTATCTGTTGCTCTGCTTCCCAGCATGTCAGAATAATCTAATTAAATTTATACTTGTTTTACAGTAACAGAAAAACTTCACTGAATAGAATTCTCAAAATTGTAGGTACATGTATTTAAAACTTTACCATGTGGGTAAACCTTTTAACACATTTGCAAATACAGTAGACTGGTCCTATATGAATCTTAACCCTTTCCCCCATGAATATTTATGTAAGAAATAATGACCTCATGAATATTAATTAGATTACTTGTTATATGAACACAGGACTTTTTGGTCATGACAGAAACTTAAGAATCAGATCTATATCACATATTAAGCAAACAGAGCTGACCCTGATCAGATGGCTCCTATAGGAGCCGTCTGATCTGGGTCTACTCCGTCTGATCTGGGTCTACTCTATTTGCAAAGGCATAGACAGAAGTATTTATGGAATAATAGGTTAATTCAGGAAAAAGGTATTTGCAGAAAGCTCCAAACAGAGAGAGTCCTCTGCATTACTTTTTATCTTTATTGAGTACCCACCTACTTTAAAGATTTCTGTAGGTATTCATTAACACTTTCCTTCATATAAATATTTGTTCATGCCGTTGCTAACTGAGTAGACCCAGATTAGATGGCTTCAGTACGAATCATTTGGTCAGGATCTGCTCTGTTTGCTTATGAACATAATATAGATCTGATTCTACAGTTTTTGCCATAGAAAACATTCCATACATTTATATATTTTAACCCTTCGCTTGCTATTCACATCAATATACCTACCTGTAAATAGTGAAGACCCAGATGAGACAGCTCCTGCAGGAGCTGTCTCATCAGGGTCTGCACTATTTACAAGTTGATTATGCAACCAGTGCACTCCACAGCAGTGATTGCACAGCGAACTACGTGTACACAGTGAAGATATATGTAATTATACAACAGGGCATGGGTAAAGAAGGAGACGTGTATTTTAAAATTCAGCAAGAGAAGGGTTAAGTATTCATTAATCTCCGGTAATTAATATTTATGATGTCATTATTTGTGATATGAACATTTATGGTGTGGAGGGTAAGAAAAATGCATGCCAGATTTTGACATAATTTAGTATATACAGTTGAACTTCGATATCTCGAACTTCTAGGGACTATATAAATTAGTTCGAGATAACAGAAGTTCGAGTTATCCAACATTTTCTCAAGTTCATAGCTTAATGCAGGTCTACAGTAATGCTGAAAGCTCCTGCAGGTGCTTTCAGCATTACTGTAGAACAGCATTAAGCTGTGAAGTGTGTTTCTAGATATGCGTAGTGATACATTTTAGAGAAATTCTGTATTGTAAGATTTCGGAAGGACCAAACTTGTAGTTAGAGTTATCCCAAAGTTCGAGTTATCCGAGTTTGAGATATCGAAGTTCAACTGTATGTTCGTTTCATTCACAATTGTTGACACTTTGTTGACCGAGGTGAGTGATACAGGATCATCGTGGTCCTCTTTTTGGCATAGCTTTCTTTTCTATGTAAAACTTAAGATTCTGTATCGCCATGCTTTATACGGTCACTAGCTTTCTTTTTTGCGTGAAACTTGAAATGCTTTATTCAGTGGCTCAGGTAAAATGCGTAAATTGACCCTTTCCTCCATAAATACATCTTTGTAAAAGTCAATTTTTGAAACCATTGTGATAAATAGAGCATTTGCTCCATAGCAGCAAATGTTTAATTTATCATAATGGTTTCAAAACTACACAATTATAAAAAAAAATCCTTTTCTTTAGTAAATGCTCCTCCTCGGTAGATTTATTCAAAGAGGCTTGGTCTAAATATAGGTTATGAGGGAATGGGTTTAAACATTTTCAAGAATAACTCCTTTCTGTCTCCTCTAAGCCTTAGGTTGTGACCACAACGTAGGGTTGGTAGAGAAAATGGTGATTTTAGTATTTGAATACACATCTTAACACATTGCTCTGTTATTTTTGGGTGATTTTTCCGAAAGTTAATAGCTTTCTTCTGTTTGTATATCTTGAAATGCTTTATTATTAGGCGATATCTTACCAAATAAGTACAGTGTAGCTTTCTGATATTTTTAAAGCTTGAAAATGCATTAAACTATAAGTAAATGCTTTACCAAATAAATAGCTTTCTTTTGTGCAGAAGTTTTGAACTGCTTGATTTTATTGGCTGTATCAAATAAAAAGGCTTCTTTCGTGTGTAAAACTGTTCTTCATTCTTAGATATATTTAAGTCTTATATCTTTCTTTTGTTTACTCCTTCCATAATGAACATTCACACAAGAAATGATCACTTCATAAATATTCATTAATTTGATTTTTAAAAAAGTAAAAACTAGAATGGAATTATTGGATGAGACAAAAACTATAGGATCATCACTCTACATGTAATTCCATAAGCAAATAGAGCAGGAGATATCCTACAGGTGTAATCTGATCGATCTAAGTCTACTCTGTTTGCAAAGGCTTTAACCCTTTCCTCCATAAATATGCCTTTCTACTCCTTTGTTAAAGTCACTTTATGAAACCATTGTGGTAAATAGAGCATTTGCTCCTACAGGAGCAAATGCTCTATTTATCACGATGGTTTCAAACTACAAAAGTCTAAACATTTCCTTTTCCTTTTCTCTGGTTAATGGTCCTTTTCGGTATATTTATTCAAAGTGGTTGGATCTAAAAATGGCCTATGGGGAAAAGGGTTAAAAGGAGTTATTAGGAAAGAAGAAACCAGTATACATTTTGTGTAATACACATTTCCTTTCTCTGTGTATTTTAACCCTTTATTTTATGAATAATCATAGAAATATTGATATCATGAATATTTATCGGCTACATTTTTGTAATAGTATATGAGCACAAAAATATTTAACCCTTTGCAGAAACTGTAGAATCTGATCTATATAATTCCATCAGCAAACAGAGCATACCCTGATCAGACAGCTCCTACAGGAGCCATCTGACGTGTCTATTCTGTCTGAAAAGAGGTCTCTATCAAAGAAAGAGTTAATTTTAACCCTTTCCTTCATATAAATGTGTTCCCACGCATTTGCAAACAGAGTAGACCCAGATCAGGCGGCTCCTATAGGAGCCATCTGATCAGGGTCTACTCTATTTGCTAAAGGATTTTGACAGATCTGTTTCATTACTTTCTTAAATGGCTGCAATGTTCCCCCTTTCATATTTCATTATAACTCGTTTGTCCATATGTACTCAGTAGGCATTAAAATTTGTACTAAATATAGAACAGGGAAAGAAAGCGTTTTCCTCAAATTACATACAGGATGATTTGATCGTCTGTAAACACATTACAAATGTGTTTCTATCCCTGTGGTGATCCAAATTTAACCCTTTCCTCCATCAATACGCCTTTCTACGCCTCTGTAATAACCACTTCTTGAAACCATAGTGATAAATAGAGCATTTGCTCCTATAGGAGCAAATGCTCTATTTATCACAATAGTTCACACTACAAAATTCTTAAAAAAATCCTTTTCTCTATTAAATGCTCCTTTTGGATAGATTCATTCAAAGAGGTTGGGTCTAAAAATAACCTATGGAGGAAAGGGTTAAAATCTCACTAATTCAGACACTCAAGTAAGTAACATTATTGGTCTATCACTCTTTTTTGCCTATTTGTCATATGTTGTCACGCATGACAGTCATGTATTTTTCCTCACACCTGTCACTTTTTTGTCACACTTTCAGATTTGAGCATATGACATGTGTTCCTTTGAATATAGGAATTTAAGTTTTCAGGATCTGCTCTGTTTGCTAATGGAATAGTATAGATCTGATTCTACAGTTTTTCCAGAAAAAATATTGCCTTTTTCATATGCCAATATAAGAATTAGTTAATCAGTATTCATAAAATCATTCTTTCTTCTATGTAAATATTTCATAAAGTAATTAGGGTTTGTACTTGTTTGTTCAGTGTTCGCAAATACGGTAATAGTGATACTAATTTTTTGCAATAATGATTCCATTCTGAAGCAAAAGTTATAAAGTTTTAATTTTCATCTATACGTGATAAAGGTTCTAGAATAATACTGCTACTAAACTTCAATTTAGTATTACTGTCACTAACATTTTAGCAGAGGTCCAGATAAAATGCATAAATTAAAAACATTTTCAAGAGTAACTTCTTTATTTCTCCACCAAAATCTATGTTATAACCACTCTTTACAGTCATCTCTTCGAGACGATTCTAAAGAGTGGTCACAACATAGGGTTTGGTGGAGAAATGACAATTTTAGTATTTGTGTATGCACTTTTATCTGTAGCTCTGATTTTAGCGATTTTACTTTAACCCTTTCCCTGATATTGACGACTTTTGATGACTCTGTAAAAGTCACTTTGTGAAACCATTGTGATAAATAGAGCATTTGCTCCTATAGGAGCAAATGGTCTATTTATCACAATGGTTTCAAACTACAATGGTTTCAAACTACAAAATTCTAAAGTTTTCCTTTTCTCTAGTCTTGAAGATTAAGTCCTGTAATGATCACTATGTTGATGGCAGATTTGACTCTTTTATTTTCAATTAGATGACATCGGGGACCATCTTTGTGAGCGAGTGCTGAGTGTGTTGTTTGAACTGTGGTTGCTTGCCTGTCAGCGATGCTTCCCTTCGCCATCCCTGTGGAAAACTTTCCGGAAGATGTGTATCTACTGGCGACACCATGAGGCTCTCATTACCCAGTGGCACAGAATAAATCATGCCCTCACAGCCAGGCTCATTAAGTTCATGTACGGACCAGACTATCCAGAACTTGTCATACGTATGTATACTCCCGCACTATTACCCTAGCTGTAGATAAGAGACTTACCAATTTATCCCTTTACTCCATAAATACGCTTTTGCAAACAGAGTTGAACCAGATCAAATGGCTCCTGTAGGAACCGTCTGATTAGGGTCTGCTCTGTTTGCTTATGATATAATAAAGATATGATTCTATAGTTTCTGCCATGGCCAAAAATTCCTGTGTCCATGAGCTGTTATAACAATTATATCTAATTAATATGCATGATGTGATATCTAATTAATATGCATGATGTGACTATCTCTTACATGGAGTAAGGGTTTATTCATATTTTCTTTCTTGTTGGTACACATTGTTATAGCCCTGAAGAATGTACAAGAAAAGAGTTTGTCAGGAAAATATACATCATGTATTCTAAATACTCTTATTTACTTCTCTTCATTTGACCTTGTGAAAAAAAAATCAATAGTACAATAATATTTTCATATCATGCTTATTTTCATGTCTTGATTCCATGTGCTGTACATAACACTTTAAACAATGAATGTCAGAAGTGTCAGAGCCCTCTGATTTGGGTCTACTCTTGTTTGCAAAGGTGCCAAAAGTTGTCATTATCAAATAAAGGGTTAAGGTAAGCGAAATGTGCTGGACCTACACACAATTCTAGCATTCTTAAGAATTTTCTTCTTGCTATTGTTTTCTGATAACAATCAATGATGGATAGATCCCAACAAAATGAACTGTTTTTATTTACAGCTGAAGAAGAAGGTGGTCTTATTGTGCCAGCTACTATGACCAATGACTGCATTGCCCAGAGCTGGTTCCGGTTTCTACATGTCATACAGAATCCAGTCGATCTGGCCAAGCCGGAACTCATCAGTCAAACCCCCATGTTTTTGAGACTGGCCTTGGAGAGCGAGACAGTGGTGGATCCTCGGCAGCATGAGTGCCTCAATAAACTACCCCAGATCTTCTACAAAGCCATGAGGGGTATCTCCATCATGGTCAATGCTTTTCTTGGTAAGCCAGTTTACAGACATTAGAGCTAATTTAGAAAGTAAAGAAACAGATCTATCAAATTACATTGACAAGCAGAGCAGACCCTGATCAGTCTGCTTCTATAGGAGCCATCCGATCTGGGTCTACTCTGTTTGCAAATGTGTGAAAACACATTTATATGAGGGAAAGGGTTAACCCTTTACTCCATAGATACACCTTTTAATGCCTTTGCAAACAGAATAGACCCAGATCAGATAACCCCTGTAGGAGCCATTTGATCAGGATCTGCTCTGTTTGCTGATTGAATTATATAGATCTGATTCTACAGTTTTTGCCATGACCAAACATTTTCTTTTTTCATATGCCATTATAAAAACTCATCATATTAATATACTTGGCCCGGAGGTTATAAAACTTTATGCTTGAGTCTGAGATCATTCTCAAGCATCTGATTGGTCAGATTCTGAGCTTTGACTAATCAGATACTTGAGAATGATCTCAGACTCAGAAGTTTTATAATCTTGGGGCATGATGTCATTATTTCTGACATGAAGTAAAGAATTAAATGTTCTGCAACTGATAGGTATTGCCCAGGATGTAAAAGAGGAGAACATGTTGACCAGCCTCAGCTTTCAGCCCAGCAGGCAGTCTGTCATGGGCCCTCCTACACCTCCAGGGCAGCGGAAGTCGGGGAGACCACTGGCTGTAATCACAGCACCACTAACACAAAGGGGCAAGTATAGAAACATGGAAAGCAGTGTCTTATCAGAATTTAATCATTAGGTTTTGAATTTCACAGACACAAATGTCAGGCTTGAGACTCAAGAATGAGGTGATCAATTCACATCAGCTCATTTCACACATAATTGTTCACTAGCACTTTCTCTGTTCAATATTCATGAATGTTTAGCAGCTGAACTTTCATAATGTAAACTTTTTAACCCTTTCCCTGTTCTGTATATAAGCCAAATTTCAATACCTACTGAATATTCATTAGCAAAATAGTTATAGAGAAATATTGAAGGTGGAACATTTTATGCATTTTAGAAAGCAAAGAAACAGATATATCAAATTCTATTAGCAAACAGAGCAGACCCTGATCAGACGGCTCCTCTAGGAGCCGTCTGATCTGAGTCTACTCTGTTTGCAGATGCGTGAAAACACGTTTATATGAGGGAAAGGGTTAAGCAAACTTTTTGCTTTGACAAAAACATTAAAATCAGATTAAGTCATGTCTAAAGCAAACAAAGTATAAGGGTATCTACAGAGTAAAGGGTTATTTATGTCGCACATGCCTGATATTGGAGGAGGGTATGGTTGTTGATGAATCAGTATTTTGCTTTATCAGATTGCCATAAAGATGTTTATATGGTAATTTTATGTACACCTTCCAGCTAGCAAGGCCGTGTCTGCTGCCACAGCCAAGTCCACTACACCTACTCCACAGTGTTTGCCAGGGCTACTGTCTCTGGATAGCCGCCTGCCATTAGCTCCGACACGCCCAAAGTGTAACAGTATACTCCATCTATTTGGCTCATGGCTTTTTGATGCAGCATTTGCCAATGTGAAGATACACCCAGTCCACAAAAATGCTGGTAAGGGAGTTATCTCTTTGTATACTTTTGCGAAACCCTTTACAAACAGTTTTGAATCCAGAGTAATTTCAAATCGTTTGACACTCATTTTTTATACGCCCACCTAATAAAGGTGGTCGTATATTGTCGTAGCCCTGTCCGTCCGTCCGTCCGTTCGTTCGTTCGTCCGTTCGTTTGTTCGTTCGTCCGTCAACATTTTGTTTGTCCGCTGTTTTCTGGGAAAACTATTTGACAGATATTAATGAAACTTCATACAAATGTTTAATGCATCAAGATCTGAAGCTGAGTTGATTCTGAGGTTCATTTGATTTTTCATTTCAGAGTTATGGCCCTTGTCCTTAAAAAATATGCAAATAGTTTGTCCGCTGTTTTCTGGGAAAACTATTTGACAGATATTAATGAAACTTCACACAAATGTTTAATGCATCAAGATCTGAAGCTGAGTCAATTCTAAGGTTCATTTGATTTGTCGTTTCGGAGTTATCGCCCTTTTACTTAAAAAATAATGCAAATACATGCAAATAGTTTGTCCGCTGTTTTCTGGGAAAACTATATGAGAGATATTAATGAAACTTCACAAAAATATTTAATGCATCAAGATCTGGTGCCGAGTTAATTTTGAGGTTTATTTGATTTGTCGTGTCGGAGTTATGGCCCTTTTACTTTAAAAATAATGCAAATATATGCATATAGTTTGTCCGCTGTTTTCTGATAGAACTATTTGACAGATATTAATGAAACTTCATACACATGTTTAATGCATCAAGACCTGAAGCTAAGTCAATTCTGAGGATCATTTGATTTGTTGTTTTGGAGTTATGGCCTTTGCACTTAAAAAAATAATGCAAATCTATGCAAATATGAGGATGGCCATAACTTTTTCATTTGAAATGATATTTACTTCAATTTTTTTATATGGTTAAACCTTAATGTGAATTTTCACATATATTGCGGGGGTTTTGATATGTCATTTTATTCTAAAGTTATGGTCCTTGAACTTTGTGTGTTTGTTGCTTTGTTTGTCGGTCAACTTTTAGTTTGTCTGTTGTTTTTTAGGAAAACTATTAAAATGATATGAATGAAACTTAACACAAATGTTTTAAGCAACAAAATTTGAAGCTGAGTATATTTTGAGGTTCATTCAGTTTGTCTTTACAGAGTTATGGCCGTTGCACTTTACAAAAATCTGCAAAAATGAGGATTAGCTGTAACTTTTTTATTTAATAAGATATTCACTTCATTTTTTTAAAAAATAGTATCACCTTAATATGGAAATCAAGATCTGGAGCACAGATTAGAAAATGTCAACACTTATAAGGCATGTTGAATCTTATTGCAAGTGGGCGTATTATGTACCGTATGCGGTACTCTTGTTTTTTTTCCTGACGAAATTAAAGAAAACCAAACACCAAGTTTTACAAACATAGTTTGTGAAGATTAAAACATTTTTAAGTGATATATATGTACATGTACTCATATAATTTTTTTTTTTCAAATTTGGCAAGAAATTCCAACCAAATACGATAGTCATGTTTATATTATAAAGAACCATTATGATAGATTATGAAGAGTGGCACACGGATATTGTCCAAAAAGTCTTGTTTCAGGAACTTTTGGACATGTTCTCTACCCTTATCCTGCCAAACACAACTTGGTAACATTTCCAAACAACTTGGATCAAGTAACTCAACATCTCATCAGGATCCAAGCTGTTTGACACTCAGGCAATCACTTCCTAAATGCATTAACCCTTATTGTGCGAGACACAAGTCATTAATGTCCTTTGCAAACAGTGTAGACCCAGATGAGAGGGCTCCTAGAGGAGTCCTCTCATCAGGGTCTGCACTGTTTGTCATGTTCCACTTTCCTTTAAAAATATCCTTACATATTCACCGTAAGCTTGACCCGTTTGAATTTTGGAATAGTCCATTTGAAAAGTTTGAGCTGACAAGTTTTTTTTCAGCAGGATAAGTGTTTAACCCTTTCCTTTATATAAATGCCTTTTCAAGCATTTGCAAACTAGAGTAGACCCAGATCAGACGGCTCTTATAGGAGCCGCCTGATCAGCGTCTGCTCTGTTTGCTAATGTAATGTGATAGATCTGTTTCTTTACTTTTCTAAAATGGCTACAATGTTCCACCTTCTGTATTTCATTTTTTGTCCATGAATATTCAGTAGGTAGTGAAAATTGAAATAAACATAGAACAAGGAAAGATTAAAGGTTGCTTTGTTACTTTTACTTGATTCAGGTCAGACACCAAGGCGGACTAACTCTCTCATCGATCACTCTCGCCCAACCTCCTTGGCTATTGACATGTCACCTGAAAAGACATCACAAGGTGACAATACGTATGAGTCTGGCCGGGCAGAGGCATGTGGTACACTATGCCGAATCTTCTGTGCTCACAAGACAGGGGAGGAAATTCTACCAGCCTATTACTCCAGGTTTTACTTTGCTATGTATTATGGACTACAGACTGATGAGGTGAGAACTTACATTGACACTAGGCCCGGGGTCATAAAACGTTTTGCTTGAGTTTGAGTTCATCAGACTCAGAAGTTTTGTAACCTTGGACCCAGGGCTATAGATATATCTAAATGTAGGAAATCTTATCATTATGTCTCCCCCCATATTTATATGGGGGAGACATATTGTTTTCGTGAGAGTTGTCTGTCTGTCCGTCTGTCCGTCCGTCCGCACTCACCAAAGGGTAGTTGTGTGACTTTTTCTAACTAGTCGCACAAGTAAAATCATTAACCTGGCCATCTCTTGTGACATTAACCTGGCCATTTCTTGTGACATTAACCTGGCCAGTTGTGGGACATAGGGTTAGGGTTAGGGTTAGCTTCCAGATCATTCTATTCCAAAGTTAGAGCCAAAAATAGTTTTACTTGTGGGACTAGTCCCACAAGAAAAGATCAAAGGAAAAAGTCACACAACTACCCATTTGTTAGGATGTCCGTCTGTCCGTCACACTTTTTGTCCGGACGATAACTTCAATATGCCTGGTGCCAGTTGATTGAAACTTCATATATGGAAAGAGCATAACGAGAGGAGGTGTCATGCACAAGGTCCATAACTCTGGCTTCACTAATATTGGAGTTATTGCCCTTTGTAAAAAAGAAATCACACTTTTTTGTCCGGACGATAACTTCTATATGGCTCATGCCATTGGATTGAAACTTCATATATGGAAAGATCATGACGAGAGGAAGTGTCATGCACAAGGTCCATAACTCTGGCTTCACTAATATTGGAGTTATTGCCCTTTGTAAAAAATATCATAATTTTTTGTCCGGACAATAACTTCAATATGCCTGATGCCAGTTGATTGAAACTTCATATATGGAAAGAGCATAATGAGAGGAAGTGTCATGCAGAAGGTACATAACTCTGGCTTCACTAATATAGGAGTTATTGCCCTTTGTAAAAAAATCACACTTTTTTGTCCGGACGATAACTTCTATATGGCTCATGCCATTGGATTGAAACTTCATATATGGAAAGAGCATAATGAGAGGAAGTGTCATGCACAAGGTCCATAACTCTGGCTTCACTAATATTGGAGTTATTGCCCTTTGTAAAAAAAATCACAATTTTTTGTCCGGATGATTACTCCTATGTGACACATGCCATTGGAGTGAAACTTCATACATGGAACGATCATGATAAGAGAAAATGTCATGCATAAGATCCTTAACTCGAGCTTCAATAAATATAGAGTTATTGCCCCTTGTACATTTGCTTAATTCTTTCTTGTCCGGACGATAACTCCTACATGGCTCTTGCCATCGTATTGAAACTTCATTCATGGAAAGAGCATGATGAGAGAAAGTGTCATGAACAAGGGCCATAATTCTGGCTTCAATACTTTTGGAGTTATTGCCCTTTGTTACATTTTTTGGCCGATCAATAACTCCTGTTCGACTGATGCTATTGGAATGACATTTTATTTTTGGAAAGAGCATGATGAAAGTAAGTGTCATGCACAAGGGCCATAAATCTGGTATCAGTATTTTTGGAGTTATTAGCTGTTATCATTTTCTTCTTGAAAAATGTAGTGTGGAAAACGCATAATGAGGGGAAGTATCATTCATCAAGACCATAACATTTTTAGTGATTTCCCTTTACATATTGTTTTTATTAGAGGGGAGACATCCGTTTTTTTGACAAAAACCTCTAAAAAAAATTTATATTTTTGGCTACTATTTTAAAAGACCTCTAGGAAAAATATACAGAGTAGACCCAGATATAGGAACTGTCTAACCAGGGTCTGCTCTGTTTGCTTATACAATTATAATTTAACGACATTACAGTTTCAACCAACAGTTTTAACGCCTTTGCAAGATCCACATCAGATGGCTCCTTTACTACCTTTAGGAACCATTGATCATGGTCAGCTCTGTTTGCTTATCCCTTTCCCTGTTCTAAGTTTAGGCCAAATTTAAATAACTACTGAATATTCATTCACAAAATAGTTATTAAGAAATATGGCACTTGGAACATTGCAGACATTTTAGAAAGCAAAGAAACAGATTTATCAAATTATATTAGCAAACAGAGCAGACCCTGATCAGACGGCTCCTCTGTTTGCAAATGTGTGAAAACACGTTTGTATGAGGGAAAGGGTTAAAGAATTATATAGATCTGATTCTACAGTTTCTGCCATGGCCAAATATTCTCCTGGTCATATGCTATTTTAAAAATTAAGCTAATTTATATTCATACATACTGGTGCATAATTTCTTACATGAATATTCATAGAGTAAGAGTTGAGTGAATGTTACAAATAAAATGCTACTTTTGTTGTTTTTGTGTTGATAGCATATCAGTGGGCCAGTGCTGTGTAACATACTGTTCAACTCCTGCGACTTACTGAGGGTGGACCTTGCGGGAGTACAGATACTTGTTCCCTATATACTGAATGCCCTGGAGTTGGTTCTACAAGATCTTACTCCAAAGTTCAGGTTTGTTCAAGGCTGTGGAATTCTTTACATGCTCAGAACTTGCTTCAAGTTTGGAAATTGATCCTTTCCCTGTTTAACCCTTTCCTTCATGTAAACGCCTTTTCACACATTTGCTGACAGAGTAGATCTAGATCAGATGGCTCCTATAGGAGTTGTCTGATTAGGGTCTGCACGGTTTGCTTATGGTATAATATAAATCTGGTTCTACAGGAGGCATCTTGTTTGTAAATTAGTGAAAAGGCGTTTGTATGGGGGAAAGTGTTAAGACTGCATGGTTTCTTGAAACTGGATTCGTTAGTTTGCATCTGCAGATGATGACAGAATTATGATAGTCGGAAAAAAAATGATCGATCTTATTCGTGATCTGATGCAGGAGTAAAGATTGCATACATGCAGATTTACAGTAAAAGGTTCCTAAAGCTGCCAGTCAATAGAAATGTGAATGTCGTTTTTTCTTACCTCTAGTAAATCTAGACATTTTGTATGGATTTATTTGTCAAACCTACTTATTCTGAAAGGTAAAAACTGAACTGAATTTGGAATAGCAAACACTGAAGACCATGAGCATACGATACAGGAGCAAATGCATTAACCCTTTCCCTCATATTTACATGTTTTCATGCATTTGCAAACAGAGTAGACTCAGATCAGACAGCTCCTACAGGAGCTGTCTGATCAGAGTCTGCTCTGTTTGCTTATGAAATTATAGTAAATCTGACTCTTCAGTTTCTGCCAATGCAAAAATATCCGGTATACATATGCCATTATTAAAATTCACCTATGATTATTTCTTTCATTGATATTCAGCAAGGAAAGGGCTAAAAGAATATTTTTTAATGTGTTTTGTACCTGTATTTTATGTTTGTATGATTTTAGACTTGTAACCATTTATATTATACTACTTAATTTGCATAAATCAAATTTCGTAACATTTGTATTTTTTGTACCCCCACAAACGAAGGTGTTTTTTTTTTGGGGGGGGGGGGGTGTTGTACTGGAGTCACCATGTCTGTCCGTCCTTTCGACTTGTCTGGATCATAACTTCCAAAGTATAAAAGCTATTGACTTCAAATTTCATATACAGATAGACCACATTGACGCCAAGTGCAGTGCACAAGGTCCACAACTCTGTCTGCAGTAGTTTTGGAGTTATTGCCCTTTGTTGTTTTTGTCAAAATCTGGCTTGTCCGGATCATAACTTCTAAAGTATAAAAGATTGAACTTCAGTGAGAATAGACTTCACGATTTACCGGCAAAGTTTTATTTATACAGCGTCATCTCTCTCATTATGCATTCTGCATATATGGGCCAGGGTTCAGGTCAAATTTTCCGAACTACACTTCATGAATATTCATGTAAGACTTTATGAATATTAATAAACAAAGTTTTGATAGTGGCATATAAACAAGGCACTCTTTCAGATCTACATGTGTATCATACCGTAACCCCTTCCATCATGTAAATGCATTTTCAGGAATTTGCAAACAGAGTAGACCCAGGTCAGACGTTTCCTACAGGAGCCATCTGTTCAGAGTCTGTTCTGTTTGCTTTTGGCTTGATACAGATCTGATTCTTTAGTTTTTGTCTAAGCAAAATATTTCCTTGAAATGTTTACATAATCAAAAAATTTCAGCTAATAAATATTCATGATGTCATCATTTCTTACATGAATTTTGAATAGGGAAAGGATTAAGCAAACAGAGCAGACCTTGATCAGACTGCTCCTACTCTTGTGTGCAAAAACATAATGCATCTACGTAAGGTAAAGCATGTCAATTTCACCTTGTATTCTGCAGATGATGACAAAACAAAGATAGTCAGACATTTAAGGCATATTATAATATTTTATCAATGATTGACTATTTTTCTTACCTGATGCAGAAAAAAGACTCAATACTGTCCAGATAATATGCTTAACCCTTTCCTCCATAGGCTATTTTTAGACCCAACCACTTTGAATGAATCTACCCAAAAGGAGCATTTACTTTAGAAAAGTAAAAATTTAGAATTTTGTAGTTTGAAACCATTGTGATAAATAGAGCATTTGCTCCTATGGGAGCAAATGCTCTATTTATCACAATGGTTTCATTAAGTGACTTTTACAGAGGCGTAGAAAGGCATCCTTTATTTCTCCTCCCAACTCTGTGTTGTGACCACTCTTTAGAATCGTCTCTTCGAGAGTGGTCACAACAAAGGGTTTGGTTGAAAAATGATGATTTTAGTATCTGAGTACACATATTTATTTGTTGCTCTGATACAGATTAATCTCATGGTTGACTGTCGTTTGGTGGCAAAGTTGGCTAATATGAGAGGACTGAATCAAGAGCCCTTAGGTCAGGACCTGCCTATTTGCAATTCCAGAGCTACAGATAACTGTGTGTACTCAAATTCAGAAATTGTCTTTTCTCCACCAACCCTATGTTGTAACCACTCTTTAGAATCGAAGAGACGATTCTAAAGAGTGGTTACAACATAGGGTTTGGTGGAGAAATAAAGAAGTTATTCTTGAAAATGTTCTCATTTACGCATTTTATCTAGACTTCTGAATTCCTGTTGTTTTTGGCAAGTTTCACCCCTTGAGAATGTATGCAATGACAGAATCCTTGAACCATTATATTGGACCAATAGAGCAGTCTGATTATGAAATAATATGGATCCTATTCTACAGTTTCTACCTCGGACAAACATAGTGGTGGCATATAGGGTTGCCTTTGTCCGTATGTACGTCCGTACGCACATTCTTTTTGGAAAGTATTTGTCCAATCCATACCAAACTTTACACACATGTTTGTGGCTATTATATCTTGGTCAAGTTTGATAGCCATGTAAATCGCTTTAGTCATTTAGGAGTTGCGGTCCTTTATCTGCAAAATTGACTTTTCTATGACAAAAAGTCTGAAGTGGGAGCATCAGTGTCCTATGGACACATTTCTAGTTCATAATTGAAATTATAAAAAGTCAGCTAATTAATCTTCATACATATACATTCAGTGTTCCTTAACCCTTTCCTCCATAAATACGCCTTTCTACGCCTCTGTAAAAATCACCTGTTGATACCATTGTGATAAATAGAGCATTTGCTCCTATAGGAGCAAATGCTCTATTTATCACAATGGTTTCAAACTACAAAATTCTGAAATTTCCTTTTCTCTAGTTAATGCTCCTTTTCGGTAGTTTTGTTCAAAGTGGTTGAATCTAAAAATAGCCTATGAAGGAATGGGTTAAATGAATATTCATCCTGTAAATCATCAAAGTAATAATTTTACACCAGGTCTTTGAAATCATTTTTAGTCCAACTCTTATTTGATCAACTACTGAAGGAAACCTGTTTAAACTTGTAACGTTTGCAGAGCTACAGTTAACGATGCATACCCAAGTACTAAAATCGTCATTTCTCCACCAAAACCTATACTGTGACCACTCTTTAGAATCGTCTCGAAGTGGTCACAGTATAGGGTTTGGTGGAGAAATAAAGGAGTTATGCTTGTTTAAATTTACACGTCTTATCTGGAGCTCTGCATTTGTGCTTTGGTGTCAGTTTGCAGATGATTAGCAAAGCAAAGATAGTCAGAATGTATCGTAGATACTCAGCCACTATTCCGTTTTTGAGGAATATGATCGAACAATACGAACCGCTGATGCAAACTGATACATAAGGGGTGCTATGTTCAAATATTATGGAAAAACTTTAACCCTTTACGTATTGCATATTCATGTCAAAAATAATCATGAATATTAATTACATGTAGCTGAATTTTTATGATGTCATATGTACACAGGATTTTTTGATATTGATAGAAACTGTAGAGTCAGATATACATAATATCATAAGCAAACAGGGCAGACCCTGATCAGACAGCACAGCTCCCACAGGAGCTGTCTGATCTGGGTCTACTCTGGTTGCAGAGGCATGAGAAGGGGTTTATATGATGGCAAGAGTGAAGCAAAATGCTAACTAAACTGTAAGACTGTATTATGAGTACTTGATACTTGAAATATTAAACAATACAAATGTGCACACTCTCCTATCTGAGTCAAGTTTTGCAGTTATTTACTGACATAAATTTGAAATGTGGTTTATGCTGGTGTTTTTGTTTTTTTTCACAGGTTGTGTGATCAGATCCCTAGTGTAGAGTTGAGGAAAGCCTGTGTTCATCTTCTTCTGTCCATGCTCTGTTTGCCGTTACACTTCAAAGATCTGGAAATTAAAGGTAACAATGAGTGTGTTAAGCCATTTACTTTATGAATATTCATGTAAGATGACATCATAAATATGAATTAGCTGGGTTTTTAATGACATATGCACAAATTAATTTTAGGCAATGGCATAAACTGAAGAATTACTGTTAGTACAACTTCTATGAGTCAACCTTCGACATATCGACTTTCTCAATGTGTCGATCTTCTTTCCAAGTCCCGAAATCTTTCCATATATCTGTATGAAATTTCATTTATGTGTCGATCTTATATGTGTGGATCTTTTCAATATGTCAACCATTTGGGGGTTTTTCAGTCCGGTGTTAGTGATCTAATGGAATTTTACCGTACATGAGTTGCCAGTTACCTGTGTAACAGCCTCGGGTGTTTTCACATGTTCTTGACTGACCGGAACATGCATGTTTCACAAATTATGCAAGTAAAGGGGTGATCAAGGGCCTCCAACATCTTTTATCCCTAGGCAGGGATAATGATGTGTTCTAATTAAACAAATTATCGTAATTAGGTGAACACACACTGCCATATTTCTACTCTGTTTGCAAAGGCATAGAAATGCGTATTTATGGAGTAAAGGGATAAATAAGTTGGGTCAGAATTGTGCCAGTGCTTAGATTCATATTTTGTACTTGTACATTGTGTTTTAAAAAAACTCTTCATCGTGCATTGTAGTGTTAGTAAGTTGAAAACCATCCTCATTTTGTTTCTAAACAAGGTCGAGAAACTCAATGGATCAGCATAGCAAGTGTTTGATTACGGTTGTTTATGCTGAGTCTGAATGAATGAGTCGCATGTTGCTACAAACAGCAGAAAACAAAATAGGAAGTTGATGTGTGCTATCATTGAACATCACCTGGTGTTAATATTTGATCTTCTATTGCATTTTAGTAGTTTATTTGTGTTGTTTTGTGACATAAAATATAGATTTATATGATGTGTCTTGTGTTTCATCCCACTTGCCTCAAAATTTTAGAAAGAGAATCATGTAGAGTTCTACTTGACATTTTTACATTTGTTCAGACATAAATGCATTTCTGAGATTGAAACCGAAACTCATATGCCTGTTTGTATAAAAATTATGTACAGTCGAGACTGTCATATGTGACCTTCCAAGGGACTTTGTGAAAAAGGTCACATATGACAGGGAGTCTCTTAATACAGACCTAGGAGATAATACATGACGTTTACCAAAACTGTACAAGTAAAGAAACCTACATAAGGGAAAAATAAAAATGTGTACTAATCCAGTCTGATACAATATATGTATATATCATGTAATACATTTGTACAACATTTATTATCACAAGTAAACTCTAATTTAAAAGTTTAATAAATTATTAAAACATTCATTTACCTAAAAGTTTTATTTAGAAGACAGATAAGATTGAAGGGATTCCAGAGCATCGGTGCATGTAAGATACAATGTACAAATGTAATATACATGTAAATAAATGCACTAAATTAAATATTTAATAATGATATAAATATAAACCAGGTACAGATTACCAAGCATAATTTCGAGTAATGATGATAGAGACATATATATTGTGTATACTGATTGATATTTATAAAGACCGTTCTGACCAAAAGTGCCGTAATAATCGCAAGCCAGATCGAATTAATTGCCTTGTTTGTTGTTCTTTAACCTTTTTGTCCCGGCAAATCTTGTATATGATGTACGCAGCTCCATGTTTGAATATTCCGTTCGCGTACATGAACCTGTAGAGCGGAAGTCGGGAACCAGCTAGTTCATGCGTGGTTTACAATCCCGAGTTTTCTATGGTGTGAAACACCTATGCGCTATGTAAACAAACAAATGAAACTGTGATAATTGAATGTCGTTTAATACAGAACGAAGCCTATGTTTGGTTCGCAAAATGAGGGTCGCTTGTCACGTTGGACATGGAGTCGCTTATTTCAGACTAAAATTATAGGAAAATATGTTGGGGGGGGGGGGGGGGATGAACTACAGTCGCATATGAGAGAGAGTCGCTTAATTCAGGGGTCGCTAAGGCAGTCTCGACTACTTAGTTTGACTTGACCTCTTGATAAGTCGATCTTGTCCCTATACCATGGTCCCCATACTGTAGTTCTAGTCAGTGTGATTGTCAAAAGCATAGTAGATTGGGACATGTCACCTTCTAGGAATGCTGTTTTTTGTATACTATACTTCATATTGACCACTGACTCAGATGAGCAATATACAGCAGAACCTGTCTTAAGCAGCCATTAACCTTTTCCTCCATAGGCTATTTTTAGACCTAACCTCTCTTAATAAATCTACCAAAAACGAGCATTTAGTAGAGAAAAGTAACATGTTAAAATTGTGTAGTATTGAAACCATTGTGATAAATAGAGCATTTGCTCCTATGGAGCAAATGCTCTATTTATCACAACGGTTTCAAGAAGTGACTATTACAGAGGCGTAGAAAGGCATATTTATGGAGGAAAGGGTTAAAAAAGAAATCTAAACCTGGATTTCTAAAACAGGTGGTAGCTTGATGCAGGAAAAAGTGATACAGAAAGCTCCTATAGCTCATATGTTCAATAAATATAAGACAGGTTCTACTGTATCACCACTATTAATACCCTTTTGTGTAATCTTTTTCAGATATTTTGTCCAGTCCAAATGTGCCAGACCACAGTTTGCCATTTATTTCTCTGAAACCAAGAATTGTAGAGCTGCTACTTAAAGCTCTGTTGATTGAGACAGACTCGACAAATACTCAGATGCTTCTTGGTAAGTGTTTTAACTGAAAACAATTGTATAACCCTTTGCCTCCTGAATAATCATATAAGACATAATGAGATCATTAACCCATTTGCGCCAAGTGGATTCTTCCATGCTTATATATTGGATTAGTTCATTTCTAATTTAAGGGGTGCCTGGCCTAAATTTTCAATTTTGTTTTGTTTTATATTGAAATTCCTATCAGCAAACAGTGTAGACACTGATCAGACGCCGCTTTATGCGGCGTCTGATCAGAGTCAACACTGTTTGCCTACGTCCCATATATGGGATCGTGGGAGCAAATGGGTTAACATTAATCACATGATATTGATAGTGCCATATGAATATAGGACATTTTGGCTCAGGCAGAAACTGTAGAAGCAGATCTATATTAATTATACCATAAGGAAACTAAGCAGACCCTTTAGAAGCCATATGCTGATCATAAGATAAGAGGGTCAATATTTCCTTAACCCATTCCCTCATAGACTTTTTAGGCCCAACCTCCTTGAATAAATCTACCAAAAAGGAGCATTTACTCTAAAGAAAAAGAAAATGTCAGAATTGTGTAGTATTGAAACCATTGTGATAAATAGAGCATTTGCTCCTATGGAGCAAATGCTCTATTTATCACAATGGTTTCAAGAAGTGACTATTACAGAGGCGTAGAAATGCATATTTACAGAGGAAAGTGTAAAGCCTTTACTCCAAAGAGATGCCTTTTGATGACCTAGATCAGATTGTTCCTGTAGAAGCTGACTGTTCAGTCTTCTCTGTTTGCTTATGGAATAAAATAGAATCTGATTCTACAGTAACTGCCCTGCCATGGCAAAACATCACTTTGATGATCTGCCATTTTAAATATTCATGTAATTAATATTCATGACGTCTGTACATGTATGTAATTACATGAATATTCATCAGGCGAAGATTAATTTCTCCAACATAGCCATAATTGTGGCCACTCATTTGAATCATCTTGAACAGAGAATTCTTATGACTAGTTACAGCAGAGGTCCAGATAAAATGCATGAATTAAACATTTTCAAGAATTGCTTCTTTATTTCTCCACCAACCCTT
The DNA here is from genome assembly GCA_963576725.1 of Azorinus chamasolen. NCBI lineage: Eukaryota > Metazoa > Mollusca > Bivalvia > Cardiida > Solecurtidae > Azorinus > Azorinus chamasolen. The sequence continues at coordinate 96,604,491 of OY755235.1, read as the reverse complement.
ATGTTTGTGTCCACTCTTCAGAATCATCTCAAAGAGACGATTCTAAAGAGTGGTAACAACATAGGGTTTGTAAAGAGATGACGATTTTGGTATTTGAGTACACACCGTTATCTGTAGCTCTGGCTACAGCTTAGAGTTTAGGTGAGAAATAGAACCTTTTATAACTGAAATATTTGCCAGGTCCTGAGTTCTGCATACATTTGACATATACATGTACCTTTCTGTGGAGTGTCAGAAATGGAATCATTATAGTTCACTCTCGATTGAATGAGATTCAATAGAACAGAATTTTCAGCTGACAACAGTTACATCTGATGTGAATGATTCTGTACAGTGTATTTTTCATTTGTTACAACAGATTTTTCAGATTCCAACTCCGACATGGAAATTTCAAGAGTTGAATGGTACACATTGATTGTTCACTGAAACTGCAATTTCCAGCTTCCCTTTCTCTCTACCTCCCTTTTCTTACATACTTATTATAATGCAATCATATGGAACAATCAATGTGTACCATTCAACGAATAAAGATGGTAGAAAATTAGAAGTAACACCTCGATTTGATCTTGATACATAATGTTTTTTATATATTCCAGATATTTGTCGTTCACATTTCTTTATATGGCTTTATTCATTCATGTTTTATGAATATGTACTTGTATAGTTTTGTATGAAGAGACATACCCTCTGTTACAATGATGTAATTCAAAATAACAACACGTTCAATACAACAACGTTCTTCCCGGCAACGAGCATGGTTATTGTATCGAGAGTTGACTGTATATCATATTTTGTGGATTTTGCTGTTTTTATGCCCCCCAGATAAGATCTGGGGGGCATATTGTTTTTGCCCTGTCTGTCTGTCTGTCTGTTTGTCTGTTTGTCTGTTTGTCTGTTTGTTTGTCAGCAACTTTAACATTGGTCATAACTTTTGAGCCAGTACAGATAGAGACTTGATATTTGGTATGCATATGTATCTCATGAAGCCGCACATTTTGAGGGGTGACATGTCAAGGTCAAGGTCATCCTTCAAGGTCAGAGGTCAAATATATGGGTCAAATCACAGACTTTAACATTGGCCATAACTTTTTGACCAGTAGAGATAGATACTTGATATTTGGCATGCTTATGTATCTCATGAAGCTGCACATTTTGAGGGGTGACATGTCAAGGTCAAGGTCATCTTCAGGGTCAAAGGTCAAATTGTCTGTTTTTTCTCTGTAACTTTAACGCAACTTTAACATTGGTCATAACTTTTGAGTCAGTACAGATAGAGACTTGATATTTGGCATGCATATGTATCTCATGAAGCCGCACATTTTGAGGGGTGACATGTCAAGGTCAAGGTCATCATTCAAGGTCAGAGGTCAAATATATGGGTCAAACATTGGCCATAACTTTTTGACCAGTAGAGATAGAGACTTGATATTTGGCATGCTTGTGTATCTCATGAAGCTGCACATTTTGAGGGGTGACATGTCAAGGTCAAGGTCATCTTCAGGGTCAAAGGTCAAATTGTCTGTTTTTTCTCTGTAACTTTAACGCAACTTTAACATTGGTCATAACTTTTGAGTCAGTACAGATAGAGACTTGATATTTGGCATGCATATGTATCTCATGAAGCCGCACATTTTGAGGGGTGACATGTCAAGGTCATCCTTCAAGGTCAGAGGTCAAATATATAGGTCAAATCACCTACTTTAACATTGGCCATAACTTTTTGACCAGTAGAGATAGAGACTTGATATTTGGCATGCGTGTGTATCTCATGAAGCTGCACATTTTGAGGGGTAAAATGTCAAGGTCAAGGTCATCTTCAGGGTCAAAGGTCAAATTGTCTGTTTCTTTGTCTGTAACTTTAACATTGGTCATAACTTTTGAGCCAGTACAGCTAGTGACTTGATATTTGGCATGCATATGTATCTCATACAGCCGCACATTTTGAGGGGTGACATGTCAAGGTCATCCTTAAAGGTCAGAGGTCAAACACATGGGTCAAATCACCGACTTTAACATTGGTCATAACTTTTGAACCAGTACAGATAGAGACTTGATATGTGGCATGCTTGTGTATCTCATGAAGCTGCACAGTGTGAGGGGTGAAATGTCAAGGTCACTCTTCAGGGTCAAAGGTCACCAACTTCAAATTGGCCATAACTTTTGAACCAATAGAGATAAAGTCTTAATATTTGGTATGCATGTGTATCTCATGAAGCTGCACATTTTAGGGGGTGACATTTCAAGGTCAATGTCATCTTTCAGGGTCAAAGGTCACCGACTTTAACATTGGCCATAACTTTTGAACCAGTAGAGATACAAACTTGATAGTTGGTATATGTGTGTTTCTCATTTTGCTGCACAGTTTGAGGGGTAACATGTCAAGGTCAAGGTCATCCTTCATGGTCAAAGGTCACAAACTTTAGCATTGGCCATTACTTTTGAACCAGTAGAGATACAGACTTGATATGTGGTATGCATGTGCACCCCATGAAGCTGCCCAGTTTGAGGGGTGACATGTCAAGATCAAGGTCATCCTTTAGGGTCAAATATCATATCGAGGGGGCATAGTGTTTCACAAACACATCTTGTTCTTGTGATGCATCTCTTACATAATTCTGTTGTGTTCTATTTTTTCAGGTGGCCTGATGCTGATGGTGCAGGACATGGCTCTGTGTGAGGAGGCCGACCAGACTACCATACAGCCCGGGCAGTATGAGCATGGAGAACAGGAGGTGCATGCTGGTAGGTGTGCTTAAACTGCAGTGCATGCTTAACCCTTTCCCTGTCTATATTTACGCCAAATTTCAATACCTATTGAATACTCATTAGCAAAATAGTTATAAAGAAATATGGAAGGTGGAATATTGTAGACTTTTTAGAAAGTAAAGAACCAGATCTATCAAATTCTAGTAGCAAACAGAGCAGACCCTGATCAGACAGCTCCTCTAGGAGCCGTCTGATCTGGGTCTACTCTGTTTGCAAATGCGTGAAAACACGTTTATATGAGGGAAAGGGTTAAACTGCAGTGCATGCTAGCTTTTGGTTCATTTTAACATGACTATTTGATGAATAAGGAGGACGGTTCTTCTCACACCAGCATCATTATTGTCTCAACATTGGTGTAGGTCTTTAGGCTAAATATGTTTTTGAAGAATCTTTTCTCAGACAGTATTAGTCAAGTGCTCAAGGTGAGTTATTGTGATAGTTTGGCGTTGTGCATCTGTCATTCATCTTCTTTATTTTAATTTGGTTTTGTGCATCTGTCATTCATCTTCTGTATTCAACAATTCACTTTAACATCTCTGGAGCTGTCTAATCAGGTTCTACTCTATTTGCTTAAATAATGTAGATCGGATTCCACAGTTTCTACCTTGTTAAATATTTCCTTTGTTTACTTTGCCATAGTGATGTGCCAATTAATCGCAGTACTCAGCAATCATGTCGCGACGGTTCCGATGTGATAATCGGCAAAGGACAGGCTATCATCAATGATTTATACATTATAAATTATTAGTCCCCCACTGGTTACTGGGTGGGGGACTATAGGTTTGCACGATTCCGTCCGTCCGTCCTTCACGCTTCATGTCCGGGCCATATCTTCTACAAAGTTAGGCCAAATTCATTATAACTTCACACATTGAACAAGCATGATGAGGGCTAGTGTCATGCACAAGGGCCATAACTCTAGCATTAATATTTTTGGAGTTATTCCCCTTTTTCATATTTTCTTGTCCGGACAATAACTCTTTATCTTCTGGTTCAGTTGATTTGAAACTTCAAATGTGGAACAAGCATGATGAGGGGTTGTGTCATACACAAGGGCAATAACTCTAGCATTACTAGCTATTCCCCTTTTTAATATTTTCTTGTCCGGACAATAACTAGTAAAGTTTACTTGGTGATCAGAATATGTGCCTATGATTGAGTAAAAGTTTTGGGTTCAATTCCCAATATTACTATGCCAGTATAACAGTTTAGTTAATAAATAGTCTTTATTTCTTACATGGATAATCATTAGGTAAAGGATTAACCAGTGTCTTGTCTTAGATCCAGTATTATAGTAAACTGACTGCAACACTATTGTATTTACTCATTCTCCATTGCAGAGCCAAGCCAGGCCAGTATGACGAGCACTGGGTCAACAGACTCCAGCTACCAGGAGTCTTCCTATCACAGATTGACCACACAGTCAGGTGACAATGGTAAGGCGTGCAGTTACACCTAGATTATTTGAATCATTTATGACAAGCTATAAATATTCAAATGACCATAGATAGGCCTTTTCACACTATTGCAAATAGAGTAGACCTAGAAACTTGGTGTAAATGTTAAGTACATGTAGTTAACCCTCTCCCTGTTTTATGTTTATTCTAAATATTAATACCTACAGATGTTGATGGACAGAATGATTATAATGAAATATCGGAAGGTAAAACCTTGTTTCCATTTTAGAAAGTAAAAAAACAGATCATTCAAATTCCATCAGCAAACCTAGCAGACCCTGATCAGACGGCTCCTATAAGAGCCGTCTGATCTTGGTCTACTCTATTTTCAAAAGCGTGAAAATACGTTTATATGAGGAGAAATGTGAATGGAAATGCGGCCCTGTTAAGTATCATTCAGTCAATAACTCTAAAATACTGAGGCCAGCACTTGTTTGGCTTGGGATATCAATTTAGGGAATTTGCATTTTCTAATGAATATTTATGAAGGCGTGAATTCTTGTATGAATATTCATGAAGGAAAGGGTTAAGTAAAGGGTTACTCATTGGTTTTGTATTACAGATACTGCATATGGACTGTTTGGACAGGCTACGTCCCTGGCATGTAACAGACTAATGGCCTCTTGGAGGTCTGAACTGAGCACTGCTCTCGCTGCCATGGAGCTGTTGTCTGGCCTTGCCAAGGTCACAATCAACCCAGCCAACATGCTTATGTGTAAGCGCACTGTCAAGTGGATCTGTGACTTCATTGTATTACAGTGCAGTCAACCTGCACCGTACCACTCCAAAGATCTACACTCGATGATTGTGGCTGCATTCAAGTGTCTCACCTTGTGGTTAGTGGAGCACAGCAAGCTTCTGTATGACAAGGAGTGTCTGCACAATGTCCTAGAAGTCGTTGAGTTGGGAATCTCCGGATCTAAGTCCCAGGTAATCTAACATGCTCTGACCCCAACTTCTAAAATGCAAAACTATTGTATTGTCACCTAGTGAACTGTGCAAACAGATTGATCTGGAAGATATGCAGTGGTAAAAAACTTCTCAGTTTGAATCTGTGTTAGGTCTTAACCCTTCGCTTGCTGTTCACGTCAATATACCTACCTGTAAATAGTGAAGACCCAGATGAGACAGCTCCTGCAGGGGCTGTCTCATCAGGGTCTGCACTATTTACAAGTTGATTGTGCATCCAGTGCACTCCACGGCAGTGATTGCACAGCGATATACTTGTACACAGTGAAGATGTAATTATACAACAGGGCATGGGTAAAGAAGGAGAAATGTATTTTAAAATTCAGAAAGCGAAGGGTTAAGTATCTGATAAGTCAGATTTTTACTTCAACTCCAGAGCTGAATAATCAGCTGCATGAGAATGAATTGACTTTTACAAGTATTTGATGTGGCATCTCAGCAGGATCCAAATTGTTTGCCACTCCTTATAGTGTATTTACATTTAAAATGAAACATTAGTGACATTAGGCACAAGTGGCCTAACCCTTTACTCCATAAATACGCCTTTCTATGCCTTTGCAAACAGAGCAGACTCATATCAGATGGCTCCTCTAGGAGCCGTCTGATCAGGGTCTTCTCTGTTTGCAGATATGTGAAAAGGCGTTTGTATGAAGGAAAGGGTTAAGGCCCTCTGGAAAGGAGTTCAGTAGTCTTGGTCTACAATGTTTGCCTACACTCCTTTTGTAGCGACATTATGCACAAATAGGTAAACCCATTACTCCATAAATATGCCTTTTAACCCTTTCCTCCATAAATACGCTTTTCTACGCCTCTGTAATAGTCACTTTTTGAAACAATTGTGATAAAAAGAGCATTTGCTCCTAAGGAGCAAATGCTCTATTTGTCACAATGGTTTCAGACCTACAGAATTCTAAAAATTAACTTTTCTCTGGTTAATGCTCCTTTTCAGTAGATTGATTCAAAGAGGTTGGGTCTACAAAATAGCCCATGGAGGAAAGGGTTAATGCCTTTGCAAACAGAGGAGAGCCAGATTAGATGGCTCTAATAGGAGCTGTCTTATAAGGGTTTGCTCTGTTTGCTTATGGAATGATACAGATCTGATTCTACCATTTTGCCATGGCCATTATTACCTGTGTTCATGTGCCATTATTATCCCCCACCGCATAGCGGAGGGGGGTTATAGGAATGGCCTCCGTCTGTCCGTCCGTCTGTCCGTCCGTCCGCACTCACCAAAGGGTAGTTGTGTGACTTTTTCTAACTAGTCCCACAAGTAAAATCATTAACCTGGCCATCTCTTGTGACATTAACCTGGCCATTTCTTGTGACATTAACCTGGCCAGTTGTGGGACATAGGGTTAGGGTTAGGGTTAGCTTCCAGATCATTCTTTTCCAAAGTTAGAGCCAAAAATAGTTTTTCTTGTGGGACTAGTCACACAAGAAAAGATCAAAGGAAAAAGTCACACAACTACCCATTTGTTAGCATGTCCGTCTGTCCGTCCGTCTGTCCGTCCGCACTCACCAAAGGGTAGTTGTGTGACTTTTTCTAACTAGTCGCACAATTAAAATCATTAACCTGGCCATCTCTTGTGACATTAACCTGGCCATTTCTTGTGACATTAACCTGGCCAGTTGTGGGACATAGGGTTAGGGTTAGGGTTAGCTTCCAGATCATTCTTTTCCAAAGTTAGAGCCAAAAATAGTTTTTCTTGTGGGACTAGTCCCACAAGAAAAGATCAAAGGAAAAAGTCACACAACTACCCATTTGTTAGCATGTCCGTCCGTCTGTCCGTCCGTCTGTCCGTAACAATTTCGTGTCCGCTCCATATCTCCTATACCCCTTGAAGGATTTTCAAGAAACTTGCCTCAAATGTTAACCAAGTTGAGACGATGTGCAGAACATATGTGGCAGATATGTCGGCTCAAGGTCAAGGTCACATTTGAAGGTCAAGGGTTTTAACCTTCAATTTCCATGGCATTTTTGTGTCCGCTCCATATCTTCTAAACCCTTTGAAGGATTTTCATAAAACTTGAGTCAAATGTTAACCAAATTAAGACGATGTGCAGAACACATGTGGCAGTCATGTCGGCTCAAGTTCAAGGTCACATTTGAAGGTCAAGTGTTTAAACCTTCAGTTGCCATTACAGTTTCGTGTCCGCTCCATATCTTCTAAACCCTTTGAAGGATTTTCATAAAACTTGAGTCAAATATTAAATGAATTGAGACGATGTGCAGAACCCATGAGGCAGTCATGTTGGCTCACGGTCAAGGTCACGTTTGAAGGTCAAGTGTTCTAACCTTTAATTTCGGTTACATTTTCGTGTCCGCTCCATATCTTCTAAAGCCTTTGAAGGATTTTCATAAAAGTTTAGTTAAATGTTAACTAAATTGAGACGATGTGCAGAACACATGTGCCAGTCATGTCGGCTCAAGGTCAAGGTCACATTTGAAGATCAAGTGTTCTTACCTTCAATTTCCATTATAGTTTCGTTATCTCCTATACCCCTTGAAGGATTTTCAAGAAACTTGCCTCAAATGTTAACCACGTTGAGACAATGTGCAGAACATATGTGGCAGTCATGTTGGCTCAAGGTCAAGGTCACATTTGAAGGCCAAGTGATTTAATTTTCAATTTCCATTACATTTCGTGTCTGCTCCATATCTTCTAAACCATTTGAAGGATTTTCATAAAACTTGAGTCAAATATTAACCGAATTGAGATGATATGTAGAACACATGTGGCAGTCATGTCGGCTCAAGGTCAAGGTCACATTAGAAAGTCGTGTTCTTAGCTTCAGTTTCGTGTCCGCTCCATATCTCCTATACCCCTTGAAGGATTTTCAAGAAACTTGCCTCAAATGTTAACCAAGTTGAGACGATGTGCAGAACATATGTGGCAGATATGTCGGCTCAAGGTCAAGGTCACATTTGAAGGTCAAGGGTTTTAACCTTCAATTTCCATTGCATTTTTGTGTCCGCTCCATATCTTCTAAACCCTTTGAAGGATTTTCATAAAACTTGAGTCAAATGTTAACCAAATTAAGACGATGTGCAGAACACATGTGGCAGTCATGTCGGCTCAAGTTCAAGGTCACATTTGAAGGTCAAGTGTTTAAACCTTCAGTTGCCGTTACAGTTTCGTGTCCGCTCCATATCTTCTAAACCCTCTGAAGGATTTTCATAAAACTTGAGTCAAATATTAAATGAATTGAGACGATGTGCAGAACCCATGCGGCAGTCATGTTGGCACAAGGTTAAGGTCACGTTTGAAGGTCAAGTGTTCTAACCTTTAATTTCGGTTACATTTTCGTGTCCGCTCCATATCTTCTAAAGCCTTTGAAGGATTTTCATAAAAGTTTAGTTAAATGTTAGCTAAATTGAGACGATGTGCAGAACACATGTGCCAGTCATGTCGGCTCAAGGTCAAGGTCATATTTGAAGATCAAGTGTTCTTACCTTCAATTTCCATTATAGTTTCGTTATCTCCTATACCCCTTGAAGGATTTTCAAGAAACTTGCCTCAAATGTTAACCACGTTGAGACAATGTGCAGAACATATGTGGCAGTCATGTTGGCTCAAGGTCAAGGTCACATTTGAAGGCCAAGTGATTTAATCTTCAATTTCCATTACATTTCGTGTCTGCCTCATATCTTCTAAACCATTTGAAGGATTTTCATAAAACTTGAGTCAAATATTAACCGAATTGAGATGATGTGTAGAACACATGTGGCAGTCATGTCGGCTCAAGGTCAAGGTCACATTTGAAAGTCATGTTCTTACCTTCAGTTTCCATTATATTTGTTTCCGCATCCTATTTTCTTAACAACTGGAAGGTATCACCTCAAGGTCAATGTCTTAATTTAGGTGGCGGCGGTGGGGGATATAGCTGTCCTTTGGACTGCCTTGTTGAAATTAAACTAATAAATATTCATGATATCCTTATTTCTTACAAAATATTTATGGAGTAAACGGTTTAACATTTTTTCACTGATTATTTTCACAGTAATTTGTTGTTGCAATATTTTATGTCACGGGGGAGGGAAGAATATTATTTCTGCTCTGTCTGTTTAAAATTTAAAGTTGGCGATCATTTTTTCGCCATTGCACATACATACTTCAAACTTGGCATGCATGTGCAACTTGTAGAGGCGAACATTTTATGTGGTGACTGATTAAGGTCAAGGTTATACATCAAGGTCTAAGTCGGGCATAGTGTTTCACAAACACATCTTTTTTATTATTTCTCTTTTGCATTGTTTGGTTCTAATTGTTTTATGTATGCTGTAGCTGTGTGTAATCTATTGTGGACTAGAGGTGATGATTTATCAATTTTCTCCATTTGCCATATCACTGCTTTACCTTGTTTTGCACATATAATTGTCAGAATGTAGTTTCATATCCATAAGCTCTAAAAATAATTTCAATGAGGGCCATTTTATTAACCCTTTACTCCATGATTACGCCTTTCTAATAAGACTATACCTTGAAACCCAGCCCTTTGCAAACAGAGTAGACCTAAATCAGATGGCTTGTATATGTAGCAGCCATGTGATCAGGGTCTCCTCTTTTTGCTAATGATATAATATAGATCTAAAAGTCCTTTGTTTATAGTGACATTATAAAGATTCAGTCAAATGACTTTTTCATACATTTGCAAGCAGAGTAAGACTAGATCAGTGGCAAATTTGAGTTCTGAAGCTTTTGATTGGTCAGATTTGAGCCAAAGGCTCAAATCTGACCAATCAAAAACTTGAGAACGAACTCAGACTCAACTGAAAGTTTTATAAGCATGGATACAGATGGCTGCTATAGGAGCCATCTGATTGGGGTCTTCTCTGTTTGCTTGTGATACGATAAAGAATTGATTCTACAGTTTCTATCAGAGCATAAAATGCCTTGGAATATTTTTACATTATGAAAATATCAGCAAACAGATATTCATGATGTCATTTTTTCTTACATGAATATTGAACAGGTAAACGGTTAATATTCATGATGTCATTATTTTTGGCATGAAGATTCATGGAGTATAGGTTTAAATTCTTCACTGTCATTTGCACATCTGTGATCACCTTTGCAAACAGTCTGGATCCAGATGAGACACCGAGATATTTGGCATCTAATCAGGATCCATACTGTTAGCTTTTTTATGATTTTTGAAAGGAAAAAGGAGAAAACTAAACAATGTAAATAGAAGCAGATGTCAAATTCTGCACCACTCTTTAGAATTGTCTCTTAGCCCATTACCTCATAGGCTATTTTCAGATCCAACCTCTTGGAATAAATATACTGAAAAGGAGCAATTATTAGGAAAAAGGAAAAGTTTACAATGGTGTAACTTTGAAACCATTGCGATCAATAGAGCATTTGTTCTCTCTTATTTATTACGTTGGTTTCAAAGAGTGACTTTTACAGAGGCATCAAAAGATGTTTAAATGAGGGAATGGGTAGAATGCACATCCATATATCCATTGGTACAAGCAGAAAATAGTTTCCTGTGAGTCTTTAACCCTTTCCTCCATAGGCTATTTTTAGACCCAACCTTTTTAAATGAATCTACCCAAAAGGAGCATTTACTAAGAAAAGTAAACTTTTAGAATTTTGTAGTTTGAAACCATTGTGATAAATAGAGCATTTGCTCCTATGGGAGCAAATGCTCTATTTATCACAATGGTTTCAAGAAGTGGTTATTACAGAGGCGTACAAAGGCGTATTTATGGAGGAAAGGGTTAAAGAATTGTTCAGTTCATATTAGACATGAAGGAATGTCTTTATAAATCTTTCTTCATGTTTTATTTGATTTCAATTGTAATCTATACATTTTCTTTTATAGGATATATTTTATTTGTCTTCATTTAGAATGGACATGTGGATGCCTTAAAAGATTTTCCCTTTGTTTGTTTTGTTTTCACATTTTTGTTATGTTGCCTTTACACCGTTGATTTTCAGAGAAGCTCATCTGAGCCTGACACGGCCTCAGTGTCCGTAAAAGAGGTTAAATCTGTCTATTACCAGGTACCTATTTTCACCGCTAACCTTTGTACAACTGAGCATACACTGACAAGTACAAACAGTTTGGATTCAGATTTCCCAACTCACAATCTGTATCCAAACTGGTATTCATTTTGCGAAGAGGGATGGACCTCAGTTAGCATACTCAGCTTATTGCATCTTGGCATACTCTCTGTTCTAGATTCTAGGAGTGACCCTTTGAATGTAGAAAAGTAGAATTTTCAAACAGTGTAGTCTCAGGTCAGAGGGGTCTTAAATGAATTCTTTGGTTATAGTAAGCTCTGGGTCTCAAGCTTTTGATTGGTCGGATTTGAGTTCTCAAGCTTTTGATTGGTCAGATTTGAGTTCTCAAGCTTTTGATTGGTCAGATTTGAGCGAAAGGCTCAAATCTGACCAATCAAAAACTTGAGAATGAACTCAGACTCAACTAAGAGTTTCATAAGCATGGACCCTGTTCTTGTTTTCCTTGAAAGGTCACCATCTAGTAAACTTTATACCAATATAGAAGATTCATCTCTGAAAACTCGACTTTCAATGGGTTAACTATTTGCAAGCTGAGGAAACGATGATCAATTAAAAACAAATTTTCATCTTCTTAACCCATTTGTTCCTACGATCACATACATGGGACGTAGGCAAACAGTGTAGACTCTAATCAGACGCCTCATGATGTGGCATCTGATCAGAGTCTTACATTGTTTGCTGATAGGAATTTCAACATAAAACAAAACGAAATTGAAAATTTAGGCCAGGCACCCCTTAGATAAAAAATGGACTAATCAACTATATTAACATGGAAGATTCCACTGGAGGCAAATGGGTTAAATTCTTTATATTTATTATTCTTTAATAACTTTTCAAAAGTACAATCAGATTATCAAATAGTTTTTATTTTAATGAGATGTGAAGTTATTCTCATATGAGTCCATTTGATTTTCATAGGCTTACATATATCTGCTGCTAGCATGCAAAGAGTGAACCTTTTTATTCCATAAATATGCCTTAGCACACAGAGTAGACACAGATCAGATGGCTTCTATAGGTGATGTCTGATCAGAGTCTGTTTGCTTATAATATAATATAGACATGATTCTACAGTTTTCGCCAAAGCATGGAATGTTCCCGTGTTCATGGGCCGTTATAAAAATTCATCTAATTAGTATTCATGACGTCATTTTTTCTTACATGAGTATTCATGGAGTAATGGGTTAACCCTTTACTCCATGAATATCCATGTAAGAAATAATGACATCATGATTATGAATTGGATTAATGTATATACTTTCACATGAACACAGAAATGTTTTGCCTTGGCAGAAACTGTAGAATCATATCATATTATTTCATCAGCTAACAGGAGCCATCTGATTTGGGTCTACTCTGTTTGCAAAGGCGTATTTATGGAGTAAAGAGTTATGGAGAATTATCTTGTAGAGTCAGTTGTCCAAAGGATCTACCTTAATTGCTGTGCATGTACAGTAGTACCCTTCTCAAATGGAACCGTAGGATGTAGTGTATGAATGCTTGAAATAATTATCAAAGCAAATACATGTACTTTAAAACCTGTCATAAGAGGTCTTATTATGTCTCCCCCCATATTTATATGGGGGAGACATATTGTTTTTGTGAGAGTTGTCTGTCTGTCCGTCTGTCCGCACTCACCAAAGGGTAGTTGTGTGACTTTTTCTAACTAGTCCCACAAGTAAAATCATTAACCTGGCCATCTCTTGTGACATTAACCTGGCCATTTCTTGTGACATTAACCTGGCCAGTTGTGGGACATAGGGTTAGGGTTAGGGTTAGCTTCCAGATCATTCTTTTCCAAAGTTAGAGCCAAAAATAGTTTTTCTTGTGGAACTAGTCACACAAGAAAAGATCAAAGGAAAAGGTTAGTATGTCCGTCTGTCTGTCACACTTTTTGTCCGGACGATAACTTCAATATGCCTGATGCCAGTTGATTGAAACTTCATATATGGAAAGAGCATAATGAGAGGAAGTGTCATGCACAAGGTCCATAACTCTGGCTTCACTAATATTGGAGTTATTGCCCTTTGTAAAAAAAAATCACACTTTTTTGTCCGGACGATAACTCCTATATGGCTCATGCCATTGGATTGAAACTTCATATATGGAAAGATCATGACGAGAGGAAGTGTCATGCACAAGGTCCATAACTCTGGCTTCGCTAATATTGGAGTTATTGCCCTTTGTAAAAAATATCATAATTTTTTGTCCGGACAATAACTTCAATATGCCTGATGCCAGTTGATTGAAACTTCATATATGGAAAGAGCATAATGAGAGGAAGTGTCATGCACAAGGTCCATAACTCTGACTTCACTAATATTGGAGTTATTGCCCTTTGTAAAAAATATCATAATTTTTTGTCCGGACAATAACTTCAATATGCCTGATGCCATTGGATTGAAACTTCATATATGGAAAGATCATAACGAGAGGAAGTGTCATGCACAAGGTCCATAACTCTGGCTTCACTAATATTGGAGTTATTGCCCTTTGTAAAAAAAATCACACTTTTTTGTCCGGACGATAACTTCTATATGGCTCATGCCATTGGATTGAAACTTCATATATGGAAAGATCATAACGAGAGGAAGTGTCATGCAGAAGGTCCATAACTCTGGCTTCACTAATATTGGAGTTATTGCCCTTTGTAAAAACAATCACAATTTTTTGTCCGGATGATTACTCCTATGTGACACATGCCATTGGAGTGAAACTTCATACATGGAACGATCATAATAAGAGAAAGTGTCATGCATAAGATCCTTAACTCGAGCTTCAATAAATTTAGAGTTATTGCCCCTTGTACATTTGTTTAATTCTTTCTTGTCCGGATGATAACTCCTACATGGCTCTTGCCATCGTATTGAAACTTCATACATGGAAAGAGCATGATGAGAGAAAGTGTCATGAACAAGGGCCATAATTCTGGCTTCAATACTTTTGGAGTTATTGCCCTTTGTTACATTTTTTGGCCGATCAATAACTCCTGTTCGACTGATGCTATTGGAATGACATTTTATTTTTGGAAAGAACATGATGAAAGTAAGTGTCATGCACAAGGGCCATAAATCTGGTATCAGTATTTTTGGAGTTATTAGCTGTTATCATTTTCTTCTTGAAAAATGTAGTGTGGAAAACGCATAATGAGGGGAAGTATCATTCATCAAGACCATAACATTTTTAGTGATTTCCCTTTACATATTGTTTTTATTAGAGGGGAGACATCCGTTTTTTTTTTTGACAAAAACCTCTAGTTATGGGTCTGTAAGGCAGGTGGTAGCTTTATGCAGGTCAAAATGTTTGCCCTGCATTATGCAGCCATCTGCCTTTTAAAAATCCTGTGTTCCTTAGGACAGGTTCTACTGTATAGTGAAACCTTGCTAAGCCAAACACTCAGGTATCATCACTATAGGTCTTAACCATTTCTCTGTTGAATGTTCATGTAAGAAATAATGACATCAGGAATTTTAATTAGATTAGTTTTTATTACACATGAATTTTTGGTATTAGTAGAAATTTAAGAGGCAGCTCTATTACCATTTCATAAGCAACCAGAGCAGACTGCTCGTACAGGAGTGGTCTGATCTTGGTCTACTCTGATTGCAAAGGCATGAAAAAGTGTTTATAAAAAGGAAAGATTCAAGATAAGTGGCATCTTATGGCAAGGGCCCCTTAACCCATTCCCTGATATTGACGACTTCGACAACTCTGTAAAAGTTACTTTGTGAAACCATTGTGATAAATAGAGCATTTGCTCCTATAGGAGCAAATGCTCTATTTATCCCAATGGTTTCAAACTACAAAATTTAAAAAAAAAAATCCTTTTCTCTAGTTAATGCTCCTTTTCAGTAGATTTATTCAGAGGTATCTAAAAATAGTCTATGAGGGAATGGGTTAAGCAGTCGTCTGCCTAAAAAGTCTCAGTTATTTTTTACTAAAGGTTTGGTTTAGATTGGTTTTACTTTATAAAATATTTTGCTGAAATTTTTTACATTACACCTCTATTTAATCCTTTATTCAGGTAAGAAATAATAAACATTGATTACCTGAATCTTAGCAAGTGAATATTTAACCCTTTACTCCATGAATATTCATGAAAGAAATAATTATATCATGACTATTTATTAGATTGTTATAATAACCCATGGATACAGGACTTTTTGTCATGGCATAATCTGTAGAATCATGCATGTATTATATCATAAGCAAACAGAGCAGACCCTGATCAGATGGCTTCTACAGGAGCTGTCTGATCTGGATCTACTCTTTTTGCAAAGGCATAGAAAGGCATTTATCTGCAGAATCAGATCTATATCAATTTATAAATAAACAAAGCAGACCTTGATACGACAGAATTTAAGTGCAATGCGTAATTTGTTTCTCTATCAGGTAAAGGGTTAAATAGCTTGGCTTGATGACAGTATCATTATGCTGAGTCACATCTTGCTGTGCTTGTGTTGATATTCATGTTGTGTTCATTCATGTTAGATTTTGACTGAAGAGGTTTGCCTTAAAATATTGTCATAAGTTTATATAGAGAGTCAGGACGTACCCATCCATTATTATACCCATGCAAACAGAGTATTAGGGGTATATTAGAATCACCCTGGTGGTCGGTTGGGCAGTCAGTCGGTCCATCTGCATTTAAACATGGGTAGATGGTGTTGCAAACTCCTCCTTCAATATGAATGTTTTTGAATTTATATTTTGCGTACATAATAACCACGAATAGTAGCAGAAGGCATTGTGGAATTATCTCCCCTTGAACTTTGAATAATTTTTGTGAACAAGGTTGCCATGGGAGAATATTCATCACCTTTAGTGATATATATATGAGAGTCCCTATATATATATTATCATTATTTATATATGAATACAGTAAAACCTCTCTATAACGGCCACTAAATTGTATTACTTAGTAGGTATTTAGGGCAGGTGGCTGATTAATGCAAGGTGAAAGTAAAACAGAACGCTCCTATAGGAGCATACTGTTTTACTTTCACCTTGCTTTAAGAAGACATCCGCCTTTAACACAAAATATATGATGTAATTTAGTGTCCGTTGTAGAGAGGGTTTACTCTGTATCTATATGCCCTAATTGCTGTATTAGGACACCCCTTGGTAGACACAGAATTTGTAAAACTGAATCTTTCAATTTGACTTCATTTTTAGCTTGTCTATTTTTTATCATTGTCACCATCCCAAAAACTTTACTGTTGGCTTTTACTTCTTTATTAGTCATGCAAATCTTATGAAATTTCACACACTTATTCACCGGCAAAGGGCTACAATCATGCAATGCTCATTGAAATACGTGTATACTGACGTAGTAGCAACTAGTGTAGACGCTGATTGGCTCCTTCAAGAGACATTTGATCTGGGTCTGCACTATTTGCCTTAGTTTGTTCAAAGACCAGGATTGCATTTGCAAATGTCTTCTTGTCTTGAGAGGCTGTATGTCTAGTTGTCAACTAAATTTGTTATATGGAGACAATGGTTGGATTTCTTTATGGGCAGTCAAGGTCAAGGTCGCTGTTGCTAAGAATAGAAATTTGTCTTACAGATTATAACTTTTATGAGGAAGGTTCTGCAAAACTTGGAATATGGATTACTTACATGAAAACAATGGCTGGAATTGCTTAATGGGTAGCTGAGGTCAAGGTTGCTGTTGGTAAAAGTAAAATTTGGTTTTCCTGACAATAACATTAGTAAGGAATGATGTATACAAAGGAAATTTGATTTTTTGTAAGTTTTACGCAGACAAAGAATGCTATGCCATGTGATTGAGTGTATGAAAAATCTAGTTTTGCGTGGTATTTCCACATCTTGTTTTATCATGGTTTCACTTCAGCAGGTGACACGTGTTCCTTTCGAATATTCTTGTTGTTTAAAGGCAAACCATTTTGGTCAGATATTTACTTTCACCTAGTAATACTTGAGATCCTTAGAGTTGAGATTCCATGTAAAAAAGCCTGCCTTTGTATCTAGCCTAGCCAAGCGTAGATACCGTGTGAGGTACTGTAGATGCTATGACATAAAACATACCTTTGTGTGATATTGTTATCAGACAAAATGGGAGTGAATTTGACGTTAACTAACATTGATTTGTGACATAAATTACAAATACAGTTGAACTTCGATATCTCGATCTCAGATAACTTGGAACTTCGGGATAACTCGAACAAAAAGTTCAGTCCCTGCAAAACTAACAATACAGAATTGCTCTAAAATGTATCGCTACAGGTATCTAGAAACACATATGACAGCTTAATACAGGTCTAAAGTAATGCTGAAAGCTCCTACAGGAGCTTTCAACATTACTTTCGACCTGTATTAAGCTGTGGCCTTGAGAAGTTGTTCAGATTAGAAATCAGACTCGAACTCTTATCTGGAACTAATTTGTACGGTCCCTTAAAGTTCGAGTTATCGAACTTCAACTGAAGTCCTGAACTATGTGAGACATCAAGTAAATTTGCATCTAATAAGAAATCCAAACTGCCTGAAATAGATATTCAAATTACCCTATACATGTATTTATTGGGACAGACATATTTAGCCCATTCCCTCATATTTACACTGTTGATCGGGACTGACATTTACATAATCTAGTGAGATTGTCTTTATTTGATTTCATCATATAGTTTTATTTACATTATTTATTCGGCTCTATATGACCATCAGTGTCGATGGGCCGTAAAACATCATTCATTCATTCATTCATATTTACACCTTTTGACGCCTCTGTAAAAATCAGTGTTTCAAACCATTGTGATAAATAGAGCATTTGCTATGGAGCATATGCTCTGTTTATCACAATGGTTTCAAAGCTACACAATTCTAAATATTTCCTTTTCTCTAATAAATGCTCCTTTTCGGTAGATTTGTTCAAAGAGGTTGGATCTAAAAATAGCTTATGATGGAATGGGGTGAAGCAAATACAAATGTAGTGCAGATCCACATGACACTGCTTCTGTTTGATTGGGGTCAACAGTATTTGCTAATACATCAGTCTAATTTAAAGTTTTCAACATTGTGCCAAGTTGACTTATGATACCCTACAAACGAAATGTGTGAGGAAATTAGGAGTCACCTTGTTAGCTTGTCAGTGGATCAATTGGTCTGTGGTATGCTTCATTGCTATAGAGTATACTGGCATGACACAGTTTTTGCTCACCTCTGTCCTAACCAAATTGAATTACTTGCCCTTCAACTCAGACGTAATGCTTTACTGTTATGTAAAGGGTACCCATGAGCATGTGGCATGAATTACTTCTACACTTTTCAACAGATTTCAGTTGATAAATGTAGTCTCTGTGAAGCATAGATGTGCATGACACAATTTTCATTTGCCTCTCTCCTGACTATAAAATTATGGAGTTACTTGCCCCTGAAATCAGATGTTATGGTATACTGTTGTATAGAGGTACATGTATCTGTGAGCTTGTGACATGAACTACTTTTACAGTTCAGCAAATTTCAATGAAAGTTTATACACAGTCATGCTCTCTATGAAATGTAGATGTACATGAAACAATATCTCGCCTCTCTACAGGCTGTATGGAGTTACCTACTCTTGAACTAGGAAGTATTGGTTTGCAGTTGTGTAGGCATACTTTTGACTTTATAGTACAGTAAAACCTCTCTCTAACGGCCACTAAATTGTGTTAATTAATTGGTATTTAGGGAAGGTGGCTGCTTAACGCAAGATGAAAGTAAAACAGAAAGCTCCTATAGGAGTGTTCTGTTTTACTTTCAACTTGCTTTAAGCAGCCACCTGCCTTTTACACAAAATACTGGATATAAATTAGTAGCCGTTATAGAGATTTTACTGTATGACCGACTTCTACAGTTTTTAACAGGTTTAATTTAAAGTTTATATGTATGTCTCTATGAAATATAGCTATGCATGACATAATTTATTTTCAGTTATTTAACTATTCATACAGGAATTGTCTCCCCCTGGATTTGTGCCAACTGTGTTCCTAGGCTATAAAACTTTTACTTTATATTTCAATAAAAGTTTATACACCTTAATTCTAGAAGTGTAGATGACTGATGTACATCACATAATTTTTTTCAGGATCCTAAAATTCCATACAGGAGTTATCTGCCTTTGGACATGCAATCAAGACTGCCTTGCAGAAATGTATAAAGTAAACCATGGCTAATTCGACCTCTAAAATCAAGAGCATTTTCAGTTTTAAAGTCAGTGGCAGCTTAGTGCAGGATGAAAGTCATGCAGAAAGCTCCTGTGGTAGCCTTCTGCATGACTTCCACTCTACATTAAGGTTCTTAATTCTTCTCTTGCTGAATTTTAAAATACATTTCTATTCTTTTCCATGCCCTGTTGTATGATTACATATATATACTGAGCCAAAAAAGAGACCTGACACTGCATAGTTGGCCTATTTTCGTGGAAATTGGTGGGCGTGTTATTTATTTTGAAGTAATAAACTTAAATTGGATGTGTTTTGAGCATATCTGTGAATTTTTAGCTTTCTTGCATACGTAACGTATGATTAAGACGCCAGTTTATATGGTAGGGGTGTAAAACGAAAATTTCAAAATGTGTATGTGTTTAACATGGTCACTGGATGCCCCGTAAGTCAGGTTTCTGTGCAGTTTGTCGTTTTCCATGTTGCCGTTAATATCGATTGTGACCACCCCTTGCCCGTATGAGTGCCAATATACGCCTCCTCATGGAGTTGACGTAGCGCTGGATCACATGATTAGGCATGGTGTTGCATTCTGCTGTGAGGGCGTTCGCCAATTGGCCGATGTTTTTAATGTTGTAATTGCGGCGAACACGTCTCCCTAACTCATCCCATACATGTTCGATGGGATTCATGTCAGGAGAGATGGCTGGCCACTGCATAACATTGACGTTAGCAGCGGCCAACCGAGCCCTTGTGACCCTCGCTACATGTGGACGGGCATTGTCCTGTTGCAGTGTAGCAGGAGCATGTCTTTGAAGGAATGGAATGGCTTCCGGAACTAAAACTGCATTGGTGTACCGTTGGGCATTCATGCCTCGCTGCCAAACCTATCATGCTCCCTGACACAACATTGGGCTAATCTTTCACCTCGACGACTGTAAACACGTTGCCGACCGTCGCGGCAAAACTCAGATTGAGCCTCTACTCGTCTGAAAAGAGGACAGAGTTCCAGTCCCGGCGACGCCAGTGACGGTGCCTACACGCCCATTGCATCCGTTCACGGCGGTGGCGTAACGTCATTACACTTCCAGTATATGGACGACGGGCTGTGATAGGGCGATTCTGTTCACGCAATCTGTTGCGGACAGTCTGAGGGTGGACGTTAAAATGATGTGCTGTCTGAGTTGCGGGTGTAAACCTGGTACGTAAGTGACGTAATACAATAGCACGATGTCCCGTTGGCTAGTTGCTCTTGGTCCACCTGACCTGGGACGATCAGTACCAGTATGCCAGAAATGTCTTGCCATTTTAAAAAATTGTATTTCTACTGCAATTTAATGTCCGGCTGACGTTTATCGGAGATACTCCACCCTGCAACATCCCATTTGCTCTATTTCTCTCTGCTTCTGAAAGTCTAGGCATTATATCAGTCTTGATTTTTTGTTGTGTTTGTGATGTCGGTGTAGCTTAGCTAACTTGTGAGACTTTTGTCGGCCTGCTATCTGACCGGATTCGTGCTGCACAATGTTCACGTGCGAAACAAGATAATGTGGTTTTGACCGAGTTTAAAAGATAGCACACAGTACAAATTGTACACACGTGTTGTGTGATGATAACCCGATACACTGGTAACCAAATAATATGCATATAGTGTTTTAATTAAAAAGTTAATTAATGTTATGTAGCGTCAGGTTTCTTTTTTGGTTCAGTATATATATCACTGTCTACAGATATTTCTCTGTGCAATCACTGCTGTGGAGTGCACTGGTTGCACAATCAACATGTAAATAGTGCATACTCTGATGAGACAGCTCCTGCAGGAGCTGTCTCATCAGGGTCTTCATTATATACAGGTAGGTACGTATATTGACATGAACAGTGAGGGAAGAGTTAATTCTTGTTTTCTAAAAATTTGGGTTTGCATGGTTATACTGTAGTGATAGAATGGTGTGTCTGTACTTTCAGAATAAAGCCAGTGACCCACCAAAATACAAGGGGGAGAAAGATTTGATGCCGGCCTCCATGAGAGTAAAGGACGCCGCGGAAGCGGTTCTCACCTGTATCATTGATCAAGTGGTTGGTTGATTTCTTGTGTTAGAATGTATATTACCTGAAAAAAAATAATGTAAAATCCTACTCTTTATTGTGCTGTTCCTTGACAAAACTAGTACAGTAAAAACTCTCTATAACGACCACTAAATTACAGTAAAACCTCTCTATAACGACCACTAAATTACAAAAAGTATTTTGTGTTAAAGGCAGGTAGCTGCTTAAAGCAAGGTGAAGCTTTAAGCAGCCACCTGCCCTAAATACCAACTAATTAACACAACTTAGTGGCCGTTATAGAGAGATTATACTGTATTAATGCTTTGCGAACTGTGTAGTCCTTGTGCAACTACCATGGCTCTGACAGGATGTGAGTATTGGTCAGTACTGTCTAATAGCAAAGTAGTCTGGAAACAGTGGAAATCCAGATCCAACTCCCTGATAGAGACATAGTAGCTGGTTTGGAGTGGAAAAGTTTAGTCACAGTTAAATAGATAGATGATGTGGAGTGCAATTTTAGATCAGCAAGTGTGAAAGAGACTTTGAAGATGGTCAAAAGTGGAAATTCAGATCAATCACCATTAACACTTTCCTTCATTTTTTAAAAGTCTTTTCATGCATCTGCAAACAGAGTAGACCCAGATCAGACAGCTCCTATATGACGTCTCCTCAGGATCTGCTGTTTGCTAGTGGAATATGATATATCTGTGTCTATAGTTTCTAAAATGGCTACTATGTTCCACCTTCCATAATTCTTTATATCCCCACATAGTGGTGGCATATTGGGTTGCCCTTGTCAGTGCGTCCGTACGCACATCTAGAATTTGTGCGGGCTCTTTCTCGGAAAGTATTTATCCAATCCACACCAAACTTTACACACATGTATGTAACCATTATGTCTTGGTAAAGTTTGATAACCATGTAAATCACTTCAGTCGTTTAGGAGTTGTAACTCTTTATTTGCAAAAATGACTTTAAAAATATCTTGTCCGGCCTCTTTCAATCCTCATCAAACATTACACATGTTTGTGGCCATTATATCTTGGTCAAGTTTGATAGCCATGTAAATTTCTTCAGTCATTGCATACATGGTTATGGCCCTTACTTTCTGTGACAAAAAATCTGAAGTGGGGGCATCAGTGTCCATAGGCATCAGTGTCCTATGGACACATTTCTAGTTTTAACATTTTTTTACATGGACAGAGTTACGTGTGAATTAGGTTTACCTTTTATAAATGATTTTCCATAAAAGGTTCAGAATTAGCCAAATGAGTTTTATTTTCTTCAGGGAGCATTTCCACCACCATGTGGTCCGGAGTCGCTGGTTTCCCTGTTGGATGAGAGGTCTCTACTCAAGTATGCGAAAGGTACAGGCCTACCAGAGCATGGTTCCCCCTTCAGATACTTTGTCTTGGACAACTCCATTGTGATAGGTCTACTAGAACAACCGCTTGGGAATTACGAAGGTACATCTGTTATTGAAAACAAATTTGTAACAAGCTTTCCAAAACTCGTCTTGACAAATGAAGGCTATTTTAGCCCTTTCCTGCATATAAATGCGTTTTTCATGCATTTGCAAACAGATTAGACCCAAAGTAGATTCAAATTGTTTTCAGATATTATCACTAAATTACATTTTAACCATGGTTTTAAGCAGCATTGCCAGTACTCTTATAGCTTCCTTGAAGATGCTTTAGTTCATACAAAATATATATATGTGGCACAACAAAACAAATCTTGCCTATATTGTAGATCCGCTGCCGACTGTGACAGCTCTGATTCGTGGACCTTTTGGCCGCCATGCTTGGACCATGCAGCTTAGACACTCTTCTAGGACAACCAACAAGGTAGCATCATGTTATTCTTGTCTGTTTTCATTCTCTTTGTCTGTAAATCTTACTTCATGCCAGTATAGTAAGCAGTAAAATCAGATCTATTTGAATCATAAGCAAACAGAGCAGACCCTGATCAGACGACTCTTACAGGCGCCTTCTGATCTGGGTCTACTCTGTTGCAAAGACATTAAGAGGCCTCTCAGGTGAAGGGTTAACCCTTTCCTTCATATAAACTATTCACTCATTTGCAAACAGTAGACCCATAGGAGCTTTCTCATCAGGGTCTGCTCTGTTTGCTAATGGAATTACGTTCAGTATTTTGGTAACTATTTTGTCCATGAATATTCAGTAGCTATTGAAATTTGGGATAAACATAGAATAGGAAAAAGGTAAAAGGAAACTGTATCTGTCCATCATAATTCATTGATCATCATGAATATTTATTAACCCTTTCCTCCATAGGCTATTTTTAGACCCAACCTCTTTGTATGAATCTACCCAAAGGGAGCATTTACTAGAGAAAAGTAAAACTTTATATGTTTGTAGTTTGAAACCATTGTGATAAATAGAGCATTTGCTCACAATGGTTTCAAGAAGTGGTTATTACAGAGGCGTAGAAAGGCGTATTTATGGAGGAAAGGGTTAATAGGTACAATTATATAAATATCTTGCTTATGATTTTCAGCTATCATCATCCAAAAGTGTCTTATCTGATCCTGGACGTCCTCTGCCTATGGACAACATCGGAGTGCACCATGTCGTCAAGCACAAATACTTCCCTGACAGCGTGGACAAAGTACCGCTGACCATGGCGTAAGTATTCCAAGACTGCCACAGCGTGTAATGAACTTGTGAGATAACTCACTACTCCACAGAAATGCCTTTTGGCACCTTTGTAAACAGAGTTGACCCAGATCAGACAGCTCCTTTGTTTGTTTATGAAATAACATAGATTTGGTTCTACAGTATTTCTTATGGCCAAAAAAATCTTGTCTTCATATAATATTTCAGCTAATTAATATTCATGTTGTCATTATTTGTCACATGTATATTCATGGATTAAAATGATTATTGCAGAGTAAAAGTCAACAGAATCTTATTATGTGTCAATAATGCAGTTGGTAGCTAAACCCTTTCCTCCATAAATACGCCTTTCTTCGCCACTGTAAAAGTCACTTTATGAATCCATTGTGATAAATAGAGCATTTGCTCCTACAGGAGCAAATGCTCTATTTATCACAATGGTTTCAAACTTACAAAATTCTGAAAATTTTCCTTTGCTCTATTTAATGCTCCTTTTTGGTAGATTTATTCAAAGTATTAGGATCTAAAAATAGCCAATGAGGGAATGGGTCTACTTCATGTATTACCCTTTACTACATAAATACGCCTTTCTACGCCTTTGCAAATAAAGTAGACCCTGATCAGACAACTCCAGTAGGAGCTGTCTGATCAGGGTCTGCTCTGTTTGCAAATGGAATGATAAAAATCTGATTCTACAATATCTGCTTTGTCAAAAATTCCATGTATTTATTTACACAGTGATAAGAGCATTCCGAGTTTGGAGTCCCTTGTCACTGACTCGAAGATGCAGTCAGACCTGGACAAATTGAAGCGACACATAGAACAACAGACACAGTTTGAGAACAATATCAGCCGCAGAAACCAGGTGGAGTCAGCAAGACGGCCATTTCCCAACCCATCAACAGAATGCAAGCCACCTAAACTCTGTCAGGAATTTCAGACAGCAAGGCTGTTCCTGTCACACTATGGCTTCTTGTCACTTGAAGCACTAAAGGTGAGCAATCTTTATCTATTCTTCTTCAATTGGACTTGTAATAATGCATTGTGTCGGATTGTGGTAATTATGGAACATTCACCTTTTTCATGTTTTATGTTTTAAACCCTTTTTATGCCCCCCAGATCAAATCTGGGGGGCATATTGTTTTTGCCCTGTCTGTTTGTTTGTTTGTCTGTTTGTCTGTTTGTCTGTTTGTCTGTTTGTCTGTTTGTCTGTTTGTTTGTCAGCAACTTTAACATTGGTCATAACTTTTGAGCCAGTACAGATAGAGACTTGATATTTGGTATGCATATGTATCTCATTAAGCCGCACATTATGAGGGGTGACATGTCAAGGTCAAGGTCATCCTTCAAGGTCAGAGGTCAAATATATGGGTCAAATCACCGACTTTAACATTGGCCATAACTTTTAGACCAGTAGAGATAGAGCTTTGATATTTGGCATGCTTGTGTATCTCATGAAGCCGCACATTTTGAGGGGTGACATATCAAGGTCAAGGTCATCCTTCAGGGTCAAAGGTCAAATTGTCTGTTTATTGTCTGTAACTTTAACGCAACCTTAACATTGGTCATAACATTTGAGCCAGTACAGATAGAGACTTGATATTTGGTATGCATATGTATCTCATGAAGCCGCACATTTTGAGGGGTGACATGTCAAGGTCAAGGTCATCCTTCAAGGTCAGAGGTAAAATATATGGGTCAAATCACCGACTTTAACATTGGCCATAACTTTTGGACCAGTAGAGATAGAGACTTGATATTTGGCATGCATGTGTATCTCATGAAGCTGCACATTTTGAGGGGTGAAATGTCAAGGTCATGGTCATCTTTCAGGGTCAAAGGTCAAATTGTCTGTTTCTTTGTCTGTAACTTTAACATTGGTCATAACTTTTAAGCAAGTACAGATAGATACTTGATATTTGGCATGCAAATGTATCTCATAAAGCCGCACATTTTGAGGGGTGACATATCAAGGTCAAGGTCATCCTCAAAGGTCAGAGGTCAAACATGGGTCAAATCACTGACTTTAACATTGGCCATAACTTTTGACCCAGTACAGATAGAAACTTGATATGTGGCATGCTTGTGTATCTCATGAAGCTGCACAGTGTGAGGGGTGAAATGTCAAGGTCATCCTTCAGGGTCAAAGGTCACCAACTTCAAATTTGCCATAACTTTTGAACCATTAGAGATAAAGTCTTGATATTTGGTATGCATGTGTATCTCATGAAGCTGCACATTTTAGGGGTGACATTTAAAGGTCAAGGTCATCTTTCAGGGTCAAAGGTCACCGACTATAACATTTGCCATAACTTTTGAACCAGTAGAGATACAGACTTGATAGTTGGTATATGTGTGTTTCTCCTTTGGCTGCACAGTTTGAGGGGAAAATGTCAAGGTCAAGGTCATCCTTCATGGTCAAAGGTCACCAACTTTAACATTGGTCATAACTTTTGAACCAGTAGAGATACAGACTTGATATGTGATATGCATATGCACCCCATGAAGCTGCACAGTTTGAGGGGTGACATGTCAAGATCAAGGTCATCCTTTAGGGTCAAATATCATATCGAGGGGGCATAGTGTTTCACAAACACATCTTGTTCTGTTCTGTATTCATGTTAGAAATAACGACGAAATGAATATTTAGTAGCATATGCCCTTTTCTAGGAATTCTTTTTCCTTTTGACAAAAACTGTTGAATCAGATCTATATAATGTCAAAAGCAAACAGAGCAGACCCTGATAAGACGGCTGCTATAGGAGCCATATGATCAGGGGCTAGAGTTTGCAAATGCCTGAAAAGGCATTTATATGCGGAAAATGGTTAAAATTGCAGATGACTTCAAAGAAATAATAAAAAAAAAAGCTCCGTAGACATTGTTCACCCTTTACTTCATAGATACGCACATTTAACGCTTTTGTAGAGTAGACCAAGAGCAGACAGTTCCTGTAGGAGCCATCTGATCAGGGTCTTTTCTGTTTGCTTTTGGAATGATATAGATCTGCTTCTACAATTTGTGCCATTGCTGAAATACCTGTGTTTATATAATCATTCATTTAATATTCAAGATATCATTATTTCTTTTCTGACAGGTAAAGGGTTTTTATCCAGTCACCAGGCTCCTCTAGTGACGTAATAAAGGGGGTGCAGATAAACTTAGGTTTATTAGGTTACTTCTGGTAGCAGAAGGTTTGTTAGGTTAGTAGACGCTGATTTCGCGTAAGAATATATAGATGTATTTTCGTAAGCTGGATCTATTTACCGAAAACTGAACTGATGTCAGAAAAATACTCATGCTATATAAAGATGGGTTGAATACATGCTAATAACTTCTCATCAGAGTCCATGCTGTCAGTCATTGGTCAATTAATTCTAAAAGAACTGAGAGAACAGTTTTCACATTACAATAAAGTTAACCCTTTCCTCCATAGGCTATATTTAGACCCAACCTCTTTGAATGAATCTACCCCAAAGGAGCATTTACTAGAGAAAAGTAAACTTTTAGAATTTTGTGGTTTGAAACCATTGTGATAAATAGAGCATTTGTTCCTATAGGAGCAAATGCTCTATTTATCACAATGGTTTCAAGAAGTGGTTATTTCAGAGGCGTAGAAAGGCTTAGGCCTATTTATGGAGGAAAGGGTTAATGTGAGTGAAGATATTGATAATTATTTACAGAGCTACGGATAAAGGTGCATACCCAATACTGTGACAACTCTTTAGAATCGTCTCTTCAAGGTGATTCTAAAAAGTGGTGACAGTTTTAGGTTTGATGGAGAAATAAAGGAAATATTTTTAGATATGTTCCAATTTACGCAGCTTATCTGAATCTCTGTGTTTATGTATAACAGGAGAGAAGCAACAGCAGCCTGCCGCCAGCTTTAGTCATGTTGGACACTAGCAATGTTGGCCTATTTACTGATCTGGAGCTACTTGATGGCATCCCAAGTCGAGACAGTGACACAGTACATGTGTTCTACGTGAAGAGCGGCCAGAAAACACCACAGGATATACTGAATAATGTGGTAAAGGGATTTTATAAACCTTTTCCCTGTTGAATATTTATCATAAATTTAAATACTTACTGAATATTCATTGACAAAAAGAAGAAAATATGGAAAGTGGAGCCTTGTAGCCATTTTAAACTGAAAAGAAACAGATCTATCAAATTCCATTAGCAAACAGAGCAGACCCTGATCAGACAATGCCTATAGGAGCCGTCTGATCTGGGTCTACTCTGTTTGCAGATGTGTGAAAACATGTTTATATGAGGGAAGGGTTAAAGATTATCTGTTTTTGATGTATCAGACTTCAGTTTGCAAATGACACTTTGTAGCTGTTGTGTTACTCCAGCTATAGCACACTGATCAGCAAGAATTGTCAGAGTCTTACCCTTTTACTCCAATGGGATGCCTTTTAAGGTAGACCCAGATTAGACACTATGGTTTGGTTATCTAGTAACTTGTAGAAACCATCTGATCAGGGTCTGTTCTGTTTGCTTAACAGGAAATAACATAGATTTGATTCAACAGTTTCTGCCATGGTAAAAGCTTGCCTTGTTCTTGATGATGTTATAAAATGACAGCTGTAAGAAATAATGACACCATCAATAATAATAATTAATGACAATAATTGTTATAATAGCACATGGAGACAGGAATTCTATATGAAATTATATGCAAACAGAGCAGATTCTGATCTGTCTGATCTTAAAGGAGCTGTCTGATCTGGTTCTACTCTGTTTGCAAAGGCATAGAATGGTGTATTTATGTAGTAAAGGCTTAATATTCATACATTCATTATTTCTTAACACATTCCCTTAACACATAACACCTCTTCGATTAAATCTTCCAAAAAGGAGCATCTAGAAAAAAGGAAAATGTTAGGATTGTGTAGTATTAAAACTATTTATCACAATGGTTTCGAGAAGTGACTATTACAGAGGCGTAGAAAGGCTATTTATGGAGGAAAGGGTTAAAGCTTGAGTAAATCATTAGGATCCAAACGGTTTGTTAAGTTGATAATATTCTATCCACTGAATATTCATAATGTCATTATTTCATATATGAATACCGGTATTCATGAGATAAAAGATTAACATGAATAGTGTACCTGTTATTAACTTATAGAGTTTGAAGGCAAGTGTCCAGCCCCAATTTCTAGAGCTGCTTCACTCCCTTGGTTGGCCAGTGGACATTGGTCGGCATGCAGGCTGGACTGGTCATATTTCCACCAGCTGGAAGATCATGGATGAAGAAAGCTCAGGTGGGTTAATAAATAATCAAACCAGCCTTCTGTACAAACCTTTGTATGTGTCTGTGTATTCTGTTTGCATACCAAGTTTTTCTTTATAGTGCCTGTGCTGTTAATTTTTATACAGTAGAATCTGTCTGAAGCGGGCATCAAAAAGAGGTCTAACCATGGGTCTGTAAGGCAGGTGGTAGCTTAACCCATTCCCTGATAGGCTATTTTTAGATCCTGCCTTTTTGAATAAATCTACCGAAAAGGAGCATTTACTAGAGAAAAGGAAAAGTTTAGAATTGTGTAGTTTTGAAACCATTGTCATAAATAGAGCATTTGCTCCATAAGAGCAAATGCTCTATTTATCACAATGGTTTCAGAAAGTGACTTTTACAAAGGCACCAAAAGGCGTCAATATGAGGGAATGTGTTAAAACAGAAAACTCCAAGTACTTTCGACTTGTATTAAATTAAACAACCACCTGCTTTTTAAGACTCATATGTTCAATAAATGAAAACAAGTTCTACTGTATGCATTATATGGCTTGGGGCATCTGTCCATCAGTCTGAGATCCATCAGTCTGAGAATAAGTTATGCATTGGGTAATACCATGCGACTCCATAGATTCAAAAAGTTTCAATTCTGAATTTTCTGATTGCATATCAAAATAAAAATCCTTTTTATTAACATAAGGTAACACACACTTTCATGAAATACATTTTTAGGCCCCCCAGATCAGATCCCCCGGGGGGGGGGGGAGATATTGTTGTTGCCCTGTCTGTTTGTTTGTCACCAACATTAACATTAATATTGTTCACAATTTTTGAGCCAGTTCAGGTAGAGACTTGATATTTGGCATGCAAATGCATCTCATTAAGCCCCACATTTTGAGGCGTGACATGTCAAGGTCATCTTTCAAGGTCAGATATATAGGTCAATTCACCAACTTTAACATTGGCCATACCTTTTGAACCAGTAGAGATAGAGACTTGATATTTGGCATACATGTGTATCTCATGAAGCTGCACATTTTGAGGGGCAACATGTCAAGGTCAAGGTTATCCTTCATGGTCAAAGGTCAAATTGGGCGGGGCATAGTGTTTCACGAACAAATTTTGTTAAATGTGCTTTTGTTTTTAGTGTCCAGAAAAATCTTATATACATTGAAGGCAAAGGTTTGAGACTTATTTTCCAGAAATGAAGACTTTCAAATTAAGGTCATTGCATGTTAGCCTGTGGGGAAAATAGGGGATTGTTGAAATTTTGTTGTGTATTTTATAGACCTCTTCATTTGGAATTGTCTTTCACTGCATATTGATTACTTCCAAAATCCAAACCTGTATATGTCAAAGATAAAGTATCTATTTCGGGAATGTAGGGGCCTGTAAAGTACAAGCATGAAATTACAGTCAGATAAGTCCTACAATTATTACTACATATATTACAGTTGAACTTCGATAACTCAAACTTCAAGGGACCATACATGTTAGTTCGAGATAACAGAAGTTCGAGTTATCCGATTTCTAATCTTAATAATTTCTCGAGTTCACAGCTTAATACAGGTCTAAAGTAGTGCTGACATGTGTTTCTAAATATCTGCAGCGATACAGTTTAGAGCAATTCTGTATTGTAAGTTTTGGAAGGGCTAAACTTTTTGTTCGAGTTATCCCTTAGTTCGAGTTATCCGAAGTTCAACTGTAGTTTCTTTCCATTTAATTTATACTGATTGTACTCCAGACACTGACTATCCCCGTGGCACAGGTGGAAGTGTATATGATGGACGACAGCAGGTGCTCTACTGGGCTGATGTTATGTCAGAGATAGCCTTCGTGGTTCCTTCTATTGAATTATACAACAGATATCTAGCTGATCCACAAGGAGGTAAAGTTCTTAACCCTGCTCTTGCTGAATTTGCTGAATTTTAAAATACATTTCTCCTTTACCCATGTCCTGTTGTATAATTACATATATCTTCACTGTGTACACGTATTTCGCTGTATAATCACTGCTGTGGAGTGCACTGGTTGCACAATCAATTTGTAAATAGTGCAGACCCTGATGAGACAGCTCCTGCAGGAGCTGTCTCATCTGGGTCTTCACTATTTACAGGTAGGTATATTGACGTGAATAGCAAGCGAAGGGTTAATGTTCATATCCACATAGATGACAGTTATAGCACTGCAGAAACTTAGTGCAAAACTTGTATATTTCCTTCTTTAAAAATAGAACATGGAAAAGGTTTACCCTTTCTCTCATATAGACAGCTTTTGGTACCTGTGCAAACAGTAGACCTTTTGACTGCTGCAGGAGCTGTCTGATCAGTGTCTGATTTGTCTGCTAATGGAATAATACAGAACTGGTTTCTGCCATGGTCAAACTTTCTATGTTCATGTCGAAAATTCAGCTAATTGATAATCATGGTGTTATTTTTTCTTCTAGAATAGGAATCTTCACAGAGTAAAGAGTATAAGACACCAGGGCTCCAGATAAGATGTGTAAATTAAAACATTTTCAAGAATAACTCTTTTATTTCTCCACCAAACCCTATACTGTGACCACTCTTCAGAATCGTCTTAAAGAAACGATTCTAAAGAGTGGTCATAATATAGGGTTTTGTGGAGAAATGACGATTTTAGTACTTGAGGTACACACCCTTATATGTAGCCCTGTATAAGCAATTTAAAAATTGCCCTGTATTTCAATATAACTCCTGTTGAATATAATTCTTGTCATTTTGGCATGACACATGGGTATTTGGTGTCACAAACGCATTCCATTTGAAAGATATTGAAATAATACTTGCCATACATTGTTAACTAGAATGATAGGTGAGCAAGATGCAATTTTCTTGTGTTTGGCACATTGCAGAATAATCTCTCCTTCACCTTTGAGTATATTTGGGCATATAATTTGATTAGTTGGATCAGCACTTGGATTTCAGATCAAGGCTGCCGTGTGGGCATATTCATCACCTGTAGTGATAGTACTAGTTTTGTATGTATTTGTCAGTGATACAATGTTTTTATAACTTCTGTGCATTTACTTCAGACAAGTCACCACAATCTATGAAAAGGAGCTCTTCTGTGACACTGACAAAGCCCCGTTCGCTGACTCAGGAGTCAATAGATAGGGGCAGACTAGATAGAGATCTCAGCTCACCAACAGAAGCTCCTGTTATGAGAAACAAACGGGGTCGCCAGCCAGCCCAGATGATGGGACCGGACACAAAAATATTTCTCATATGGCTGGAGAATTTTGAGGATCATGAGAATTTCCCTACAGGTATGAAAGATAGTGTAAGGTTTGTCAGCCATATTACTTACTTTCTCCATAGTAACAGATTGTATTTTATGTATTGATAATTTGATAGAAATTAAGCCACCTAACTCTTTGACC
Organism: Azorinus chamasolen; assembly: GCA_963576725.1. NCBI lineage: Eukaryota > Metazoa > Mollusca > Bivalvia > Cardiida > Solecurtidae > Azorinus > Azorinus chamasolen. Next base: position 96,571,780 of record OY755235.1, on the reverse strand, counting down.
ACTTTACTAATTTACAGTAGAACCTGCCTTAAGCAGCCATCAAAAAGAGGTTCCAAAAGTCACTTTATCAGGGGTGTCAAAAGGCGTCAATATAAGGGAATGGGTTGAAATAGGTTTCTACTGTTGTTCATGATAAGCGGCTTGTTTCAGGAGAGCTGTTAGGGGTGACAGGGACGGGTTTAGAGCACCATACCTCTGCCACATCTATCGTGCTGCCACGAGCCCCAGAGAAAGAAGTCTTCCATATATTTATACATGCCTTGCAGAATGGCCATTTTAGAATACACCTTCAAGGACAGACTGGGAAGTAAGTCATTCACTAAACATTCAAAACTCTCAAAACTGGAAGTTAAATTTGGTATAATTATCGGTCTAGGACCTTTCTGCATGACTTTCACCCTGCATTAATCAGCCACGTGCCTAAAAGTATCTAAATTCTTCTCTGAGAATTTTGGTTTTGAGGGCATTTACTGTACCGTAATTATCCTAAAGATTTGGTCAGACAAAGTTAATAAGGAAAAATAGTGCAGACCCAGTTCAGTTCTGAACTGTTTGCTACTCCAAGAGTCCAATTAGGCAATAGAGCAGACCCAGTTCAAACTACTGAAGGAGCAGTTTGATCAGGGTCTTCACTGTTTGCTGTTAGGTCAGCCTTGTGTAACACCTTACTCCATAAATACACCTTTCTACACCTTTTGCCAATGGCAGCAAAATAGTTTCTAAATATTTGCAAACAGAGTAGACCCAGATCAGACAGCTCCTGTAGGAGCTGTCTGCTCAGGGTCTGCTCTGTTTGCTTATGACATTATGTAGATATGATTCTTCCATTTGTTTGCGTATGGAATAATATAGATAAAACTATACAGTTCCTGCTATGGCCAGATATTCCTGTGTTCATGTGCCACTGGTGCATTAGCCCCTCTGACAGCAGATTATTTTTGTTCTGGCCTGTAACATGTCATTGCATTCCCAGTAAGCATGTATCAGTCAGGTGACTCATTAATGTACATGTACATGCTTTGGGTAATTTATTTTAACCATTTTTGAAAATCTTTTTCAGTGCATGTTTTGTTTCGATCTTTAATATCTCCAGAGTCTCTTGGGTGCCCAAGGGCTCTGGTCAGCAATCATGTGTCCTGAATCTGCAGATTTTAACCATTTACTCCATAAATATGCCTTTTAACACCATTGCAAAGATATTAGAACCAGGTCAGACAGCATCTTCAGGAGCCATCTGATCAGGATCTGCTCTGTTTGCCTATTGAATTACATAGATCTAATTCTACCATTTCTGAATTGGCAAAACATATCCTTTCTTCAATTCAGTTGATGAATATTCATAAAATCATGAGTTTTGGTGTAAATATTCATTAAACCTTTACTCCATAAATACACCTTTGCAAACAGAAAAGACCCAGATCAGATGGCGTCTGATCAGGGTCTGCTCTGTTTGCTTATGACATGATAGAGATTTGATTCTTCAGTTTCTGCCATTGTCAAAAATTCTTTTGTCCTTGTGCTATTATAACAAATCAATCTAATTAATATTTGTGACATCATTATTTCTTGCATGAATATTCATGGAGGATAATAATACTATAAACTCAAAGTTTGTTTACAAGGAATAACTTTAGCATAAGTTTTCTGTTGAAAAAATAATTCTGCAATATCTTTTCATTCCATATGGTATTGTTTATAGACTGACCATGGCAATACCCCTGGTCAATGGCATGGTGGTCAGTAGAAGATGTCTTGGAACTTTAGTCAGGCAAACAGCTATCAACATCTGCAAACGTAAACGCCTTGAAAGTGAATTGTGAGTACTCAATGTAAATAACTCCAGATGATTAACCCATCCCTTCGTTTATCTGACCTGAGTATGCTCAGGTGAGCTTATATGATGTCCAACTGTCCGGCATCTGTCCGTCCATCATTCTGCATCGATCATGAGTTACAGCTTATGTTGGAATCTCGGTCTGGGTTGAATAATTTTTGTGTTATGGTCCATGAACTTGATTTTTTTTGTGAATAGGTACCTAGCTTTTGAACATTCGAGTTGACACTAACAAAAAACCCAACTACTTGGCCTTATGAGATGACATTGTCTGGCAGCACTACGCTGAGTTTCTATATATATCTTCTGTAGTCTCCGTGAATTATTTATACCAGAGTGCATCAGATTAAATACCATTCACCATTGATTAATGCATTGACAAGACTCTACCTCAGATGGATTATATCGTGTCTCCCGTGTATTTTATTATGTACGATGTACTGGCGAGTATTGATACATTCTGCATCATCTCACTTTAATTTATTGTTACATAACGGTCAACGTCAGGTGAATTTTGTTGGACTATAATACTCAAATACTAAAATTGTCATTTCTCCACCAAACCATATGTTGTGACCACTCTTTAGAATCGTCTCTTCGAGACAATTCTGAAGAGTGGTCAAAATATAGGGTCTGGTTGAGAAATAAAGAAAAAAATGTTTTGATTTATGCATCTGATCTAGACCTGACTAGTAGAATACAAGTCAGACAGGAAATATGAAATGACACACAAAAGTGCACAGCATTACCAGAAGCTCAAATAAATTGCATTCTCGCACATGACCTTTGTCGATTACATCATAATATGCATGGCCCTGTTGAACCATTTTCTAAGCTTTTTTGTAGTTGTGTTTTGCAGTTGTGTTTTATCTTTTCTTGTCTGTAGGTATCAACCTCCACATGTCAGAAGGAAGCTAAAAATTCAAGAAATGGTGAAAAACTACAACATGAAGATGGATGTCCCAGAGTTTTACACTGCCCTTTTCCAAGATGTTGTCAAGGAATAAAAGAACAAAATCAAGCTGCATCAAGACTCATCTGTAGCCACAATTTCATGAATTAACGTGGTGTCTTTAAAAGCAGATGGCTGCTTATTGCAGAAGAAATGTTACACAGAAAGATCCTACAGGAGCTTACTGCATAACCTTTGTCCTGCATTAAGCTACCACCTGTCTTAACCCTTTACCCTAGAAACACATTTTGACACCTTTATGAACAGAGTTTACCCTGATAGATGGTTCCTATGGGAGACATCTGATCAGGGTCTGTACTGTTTGCTTATGACATGATATAGACATGATTCTACCATGGCCAAAAATTCATGTGTCCATGTGCTATCATATAAATTAATCTAATTAATATTCATGATGCCATTATTTTTATTTACCTTTGCAAAAGCAAAGAGAGTTGTGTTTATGGAGTAAAGGGCTAAACCTGACTGAGATTTTTGCGCCTTGCTCTATTAGCTATTGATAACCCTTTCAACACTATAAAGTAACTTTTGTCTGTATGACTAGTTGTATGCTATAACGATAGAGTATTACAGTTGAACTTCGATATCTCAAACTCGAGCTTCTGGATAACTCAAACTAAAAGTTCGGTCCTTCCAAAATCTTGCAATACAGAATTGCTTTAAAATGTATCACTATGCATATCTAGAAACACATTTCACTGCTTAATACAGGTCTACAGTGATGCAGGAGCTTTCACCATTACTGTAGACCTGCATTAAGCTGTGAACTTGAGAAATTGTCCAGATTACAAATCGGATTACTCGAACTTCTGTTATCTCGAACTAATTTATATAGTCCCTTGAAGTTTGAGATATCGAAGTTCAACTGTAATATGGATAAAGTTTTCATTCTGTTTCTTTTCAAAAAAATAGTTTCTGAGTGTCAAACAAATTGGATTCTGATGTGATACTGATTTACTTGGGATTTTCATCTGGATCCAAATGTTTTGCAAAGGTCATTACAAAATGGTTCATAGTGTTGGAAGTATTAACCCTTTCCTTGATGAATATTCATATAGGAAATAAATGACTATTTTTTATAATGGCTTATGAACACAGGGCATTTTGGCTCAGGCACAAGCTGTAGAATCAGATCTATGTTACACCATAAGCAAACAGAGCAGACCCTGATCAGACGGCTCCTATAGGAGCCGCCTGATCTGTGTCTACACTGTTTGCATATGCATCAAAATGCGCTTACATAAGGGAAAGGGTTAACCAGAACAAATTGTTTTCTACAAATAGGCAAAGTGTTAAAAATGATTAAGATGAGAATTTGAGCTACATTGGGTTTTATCTGGATCAAAACTGAAAACATTAATGAGATTATTTTTCCTACAGCATGATGGTACAGCCTGATGGTGAGATGTAGCAAATTGCAGCAAATAATCTAGTCATGTTGAATATGATGTTTAGAGTGAATCAACAGAAATACAGTCAACCGAATGTTCAAATTAGTTTCATTGCTGGTCTTTAAACCTTTCCCTGTTCTATGATTATTCCAAATTTCAATACCTACTGAATATTCAAGAACAAAATGGTTATAATGAAATATGGAAGGTGGACCATTGAAACCATTTTAGAAAGTAAAGAAACAGAACTATCAAATTTCATAGGAGCTGTCTGATCTGGGTCTACTCTGTTTGCTAATGCATGAAAACATGTTTATATGAAAGAAAGGGTTAAGATAGATGGCAGCTTAATGCAGGATGAAAGTCACCTGCCTAGAAAAGACCTAAATTGTTCTTTATAAAAAGTCTTGCTTGTTTAGAGGGGTTTTACTATTAAAGCAAATGTACATCTAAATAGTTTGTCATTGTTTAACTGAATAAATGTTAATTCTGTACATCACAGAAACGCCTTTTTATCCCTTGGTAGGGAGAGTTGTCCCAGATCAGACAGCTCCCGTAGGAACATTTGATTAACGTTTACTCTGTTTGCTTATGAAATTATATAGATTAGTTCTATATACAGTTTCTGTCTTTAGAAAAAATGTATTCATTCTAAAATTTCAGCTAATAAATACTCATGATATCTTTATGAATATTCATGAGATAAAGGGTAAATGTGTACTGTATTTTTTATATCGTAGAATTGATCAAGGTCTAGTTCAAAAGTAGATCTTCATTCAATTTCTTTCGAAACATTAACAGAATGTCAAGCATTTTAATTAGTTGATACCTCTTTAACCCTTCACACCATGACTAACATTATGATAGAAATGATGACATCATGAATATTCATTAGATGAATTTTTATGACTTACTTGACTTAATCCACTTCATCCCTGGTGGGATATTTATATAGGGTAGCTATTGTATGAAATTTTATAATGGTATTCAAACACATGAAATGTATGCATGGCAGAAACTATAGAATCAGATTTATATTATTTTATGAGCAAACAGAGCAGACTTTGATCAGACAGTTCCTATAGGAGCTGTCTAATCTTTATCTACTCTGCAAAGGCATAAAAAAATCTTGTTGAGTAATAAATTTGGATTTTTCTGCATCAATCAATTTGAACCCAATGAGAAGCGCTGTCACTGGGTTGTCTTATATCTGAATTCATCACTTCATGAGTATTCATTAAATTAATTTTTAAAAAGGAACTGTTGATTTTAATAGGCAAAAACTGTAGAATCAGATCTATATAATTCTATAGGCAGAAAAAACTGACCCTGATCAGACTGCTCCTAAATGAGCCAGTCTACCCCGTTTGCAAAAGTGTGAACGAGCATTTATATGAAAGAAGGGGTTAACCAAATCACTAATAGAGTTATAGTTAAGTTACAATAGTTTTGCGCTAAACCTTCTAAATAACTAAAGGAACAGTGTAACTATTAGATGCCATATGCTTCTTGATGTCAAGGAGTCCATACTGTTACAATAATCTCCAAGTGTGCAATATTTTTATGTATATAAACCGTGCATGTGAAGTGCTTGTTGAGTGCAAAAATATAGTTGTCTGCGTTAATATATGTTTAAAGTTAATTTACCGGTATTCTAGCATTTCTGTTCAAAATACAGTTAGAGTGTTAAATAGTTTGAAATGCAAAATTATCCAATTACTCCTTAGATATGCCTGTTTTAAAGAGAGGGACATCGTCATATGTGGTCTGGGTCTACACTGTATTTTTACCCTTATTCTTCTGTATAAATGAGAGCTGTATACATGTATGCTAAGTGACTTGGCATCTCATCTGGATCTAAGCTGTTTGCAAATGTTAAGTCTGATCAAGCTTGGAAGGATAAGGGTTAAAGCGAAATAAACCAGTTCCTGTATTTTCTCTAATAAGCGCTCCCAGGGGAGTTACATTTTGTAGAAGGAGCTTCTTGCATTTTGTACACAGGTGGTTCCTTAATGCAGAATGAAATCATTGTAGAAAGCTCCTAGTGGAGCTTTCTGCATTGCTATCAGTCTGCATGCATTAAGCTACCTTTTGTATTTGAAAAACCTATATTTTAATTTTATTGATAATTAGTCAACCTCTCAAAACAAACACACACACACAAAATCCCCCCACACACACACACATGTCCCACCCCGTAAGGGGATATTTATTAGAAAGGAGTGTTTATTAGGGAGAAAATGATAGTTTGTTTTAATGGAAAAGTCTGTATATTCTGACAGGTGCAATTGTTTTTTCAATGACACTGTTCCTTTAAATACTGGAAATAAGATTTGATATCAAATTGGCAGGAACACCCTCGTTACTGTCAGCAGTGTAATTGGATTTATCTGATAGGAAACCTGCAGATCAAAGCTCAAAGTAGCTATTATTTGTGTCCACCATTTTTAGTGTGAATATTGTTTCAGAAACGCATCTTGTTAAACTGCAATTGACAGATATCAAGCTTTAGATATTGTGGATGTATCATTTTTAGCTCACTTGAGCCAAAGGCTCAGGTGAGCTATTGTGATCGCGATCCGTCCGTTGTCCGTCCACATTTTCAAACGACATCTCCTCTGAAACTACTGACCCAATTTTAACCAAATTTTGTCAGAAGCATCAGTGGGGAGCGAAATATGGTTCACATTATGACCCCCGGGCCAAAAATGGCCCCGCCCAAGGGCTTATCAGTTTTCATAGGAAAATCTTTAAAAATCTTCTTCTCTGAAACTGTAAGGCCTATACCTTTGATATTTTGTATGTAGCATGATCTAATGGTCCTCTACAAAAGTTGTTCAAATTATGACCCGGGTCAAAAATGGCCCCGCCCTAGGGCTTATCAGTTTTTCATAGGAAAATCTTTAAAAATCTTCTTCTCTGAAACTGTAAGGCCTATACCTTTGATATTTGATATGTAGCATGATCTAATGGTCCTTTACAAAAAATGTTCAAATTATGACCCCCGGGCCAAAAATGGCCCCGCCCAAGGGCTTATCAGTTTTTCATAGGAAAATCTTTAAAAATCTTCTTCTCTGAAACTGTAAGGCCTATACCTTTGATATTTGGTATGTAGCATGATCTAATGGTCCTCTACAAAAGTTGTTCAAATTATGACCCCGGGTCAAAAATGGCCCGCCCAAAAGCTTATCAGTTTTTCATAGGAAAATCTTTAAAAATCTTCTTCTCTGAAACTGTAAGGCCTAGACCTTTGATATTTGATATGTAGCATGATCTAATGGTCCTTTACAAAAATTGTTCAAATTATGACCCCCGGGCCAAAAATGGCCCCGCCCAAGGGCTTATCAGTTTTTCATAGGAAAATCTTTAAAAGTCTTCTTCTCTGAAACTGTAAGGCCTAGACTTTTGATATTTGGCATGTAGCATGATCTTATGGTCCTCTACAAAGATTGTTCAAATTATGACTCCCGGGCCAAAAATGGCTCCGCCCAAGGGCTTATCAGTTTTTCATAGGAACATCTTTAAAAATCTTCTTCTCTGAAACTGTAAGGCCTATACCTTTGATATTTGGTATATAGCATGATTTAATGGTCCTCTACAAAAGTTGTTCAAATTATGACCCCCGGGTCAAAAATGGCCCCGCCCAAGGGCTTATCAGTTTTTCATAGGAAAATCTTTAAAAATCTTCTTCTCTGAAACTGTAATGCCTAGACCTTCGATATTTGGCATGTAGCATGGTCTAATGGTCCTCTACAAAGATTGTTCAAATTATGACCCCCGGGCCGAAAATGGCCCCGCCAAAGGGCTTATCAGTTTTTCATAGGAAAATCTTTAAAAAATCTTTTTGTCTGAAACTGTTAGGCCTAGACCTTTGATATTTGGCATGTAGCATGATGTAATGGTTCTCTACAAAGATTGGCCAAATTATGGCCCCTGGGCCAAACACCCCCCCCCCCCCCCCCCCCCCCCCAGGACTTATCAGTTTTTCATAGGAAAATCTTTAAAAATCTTCTGAAACTGTAAGGCCTAGACCTTGATGTTTGGTATGTAACATGATCTAATGTTCCTCTACAAATCTGTAGCTTGGCTTGTGGTCCTCTTCCAAGAATGTTGAACTTATGACCCTGGCATCTGGGCAAAACTTGACCCTGACTTGGGGCTTATCAGTTTTTCATGGAAAAAATATGAAATATTATTTTTCTCTGAAACCATTAGGCTTAGACCTTTAATTAATGGCATACTGCTTTGCCTTGTGGTTCTCTACCAATGTTGTTACAAATGATGACTTCTTGGTCAAAAATGGTCCCGCCCCTGGGGTTATCTCAGGTGAGCGCTTCAGGGCCTCATGGCCCTCTTGTTATTTGTTGTATTCATAATTAGGTAGATCTGTGAACATGTGATATATATATTTATTTGTTATTAAGCTGAATGATTACTTGTTAGTTATTGATAGATTTTCATGTGATAATAAATGCATGTACTTTACATACATTACATGTAGTTTGTTGTCTTTTTATGCTGCCCAAATTAAAAATTGTGGGAGAATATAGTTGTCACTTAGTCTGTCCGTCTGTCCCGTTCTCAGCCCAATTTCTCAGGAACTAATGATAGAAATTTCAATATTAAAAATGTGTGCACCTGACCTGACCATTCATGTTTTAATTGGATGACTTCCATCAGAGTTTTGGGCCTTTGATTAATCATATATCGACTATATAATACATATGGTATAAAAATGGTACATGATTTCTCAGCAACTTGCCATAGGAATTCAAAGAAACTTCATGGGAACATTCAATATCAATGTATATGCACCTAAGCATTCATTTTGGCAGGATTATTTCCCTTGGAATTATGGGCCTTTGATTAATCCTATATTGACTATACATGATGCTCCCTCCGAGGGAAGATGGGTGCATGCACATGCATGTTTCACTAACTCCGAGATCAATGTCACATTTTACTTTTTCTTATCCGCTCTGTATCTCCTATACCCCTTGATAGAATTTCATGAAACTTTGCAAAAAATGTAACAAACTTTACCAATTCATTTTCAAAGTATAATGAATGATAGTTCTAAGTACCTTTTGAATGCAGAAAGAAAAGAGAAATGAAAGGAAGAAAATGAAATAATTTGTACAAAAATTGAAAGCCTGGAGGATACAAAACATTTTGCATGAATATAAGTTAAATAGTCCAAATGAGTATATACAGATCTGTATACATGCAATTATACATAATCGTACAAAATGCTTCACAAATTAAAGAACTGTCTGAAACGGGTAAACTGTTTGCAACGACGTAAAAAGATGTCTGTACCAGTGAATGTGGTAGCTAGATAGTAGGAGTCTCATCTTAATCCAGGTTTGTTTGACAACCTGATGCATATTTTGCAAGAAGTGAGATGCGGACGACAGTAAAAAACACCATATATATATTTGCATTATAACTGACAGTAGGATCACGCTGACTGTAGGCTCATGTTGACAACCTGATGCATATTTTGAAAGAAATGAGATGCAGACGACAGTGAAAAACCCATGCTACAGATAGTTGCATTTCCACTGACAGTAGAAGGATCACGCTGACAGTAGGATCACTTGCATTTGAACTGACAGCATGCCCACACTGACAGTAGGACCACGTGCATTTGAACTGACTGCAGGATAATGCTGACAGTAGGATCACTTGCATTTTAACAGAAGTAGGATCATGCTGAACGTATGATTACTTGCATTTGAACAGAAGTAGGAACATGCTGACAGTAGGATTACGCTGATAGTAGGATCACGCTGACAGTAGGATTACGCTGACAGTAGTATCACGCTGATAGTAGGATTACGCTGACAGTAGGATCACGCTGACAGTAGGATTACGCTGACAGTAGGATCACGCTGACAGTAGGATCACGCTGACAGTAGGATCACGCTGATAGTAGGATCACGCTGACAGTAGGATCACGCTGATAGTAGGATCACGCTGACAGTAGGATCACGCTGATAGTAGGATCACGCTGATAGTATGATTACGCTGACAGTAGGATCACGCCGCTGATAGTAGGATCACGCTGGTAGTAGGATTACGCTGATCTGATAGTAGGATCACACTGACAGTAGGATCACGCTGATAGTAGGATCACTTGTATTTGAACGGACAGTAATAGGGTTACGCTTTTCCGAACCATCAGATTCATGATTACGATTAGCCTAAAATAACGTCTGTCCCAAGTCCGGTCTGTTACAATTTCCATGTTCTTCCGATCCGCTTAAGCTTGTGACAGGTCAAACAGCTTGGATCCTGATGAAACGTTGAGTTATTCAGTGTCTTATCTGGATCTAAGTTGTTTACAAATGCCTGTATGGGTCCATGCTTATAACGCTTTTTAGATGAGTCTGGATTTGTTCTCAAGCTTTTGATTGGTCAGATTTAAGCCAAAGGCTCAAATCTGACTAATCAAAAACTTGAGAACGAACTCAGACTCAACTGAAAAGTTTTATAAGCATGGATACTGATCGCGCAAAGGATTAACTCTTTTACCACAAAATAATTTCATCTGAAACAATGTCGTTTGCTTTAGTTTCAGAACTTCTTCTCTAGAGCGGAAGTGCTGTGTCTAACAGTTTGGATCCTAATGAGAACCGTGTTACTCAGTGTCTCATCTGGATCCGAACTGTTTGCAAATGTAGTAACAAATTCGCCCATTGTGACAAGTCTTGTCTTCGCGGCGAGCTAAGTATACTAAGTACAGTTGAACTTCGATATATCGAACTTCAAGAGACATATATCAGATATTCGAGACGACATATTAATCTGAACAAACATTTCTCAAGTTCACAACAAGTACAGTCGGCTGAGCGGTCATTCGGACTGAAAGTAGACTATAACTAGGTACTTTACTTTTTTTTACAACTTAATGCAGGTCGAAAGTAGTGCTGAAAGCTCCTGTACAGGGGCATTCAGGAATACTTTCGATCTGCATTAAGCTGTCAAAGGTGTTTCTAGATATTTGTACTGGTACATTTTAGAACAATTATGTTTTGTAAATTTTTGAAGGACTGAGCTTTTAGTTTGAGTTATCCAGAAGTTCGAGATATCACAGTTTAACTGTACATGTAGATTTACTTTTCGGCTGCAAAAATTGTCCTCTGCTACAATTCCCAATGCATTTCAAAGTAAAAAAAATTGCGAGTGCCAAATAGATTGGATCCTAATGAGAAACACGGCGTCTCATCTGGATCCAAGCTGTTTGACACTCGGTTAACCTTTTCGCTGCCAATGCCGGATCTGTGATTACCTTTGCAAACAGTTTGGATCCAGATGAGACGCCGAGCAACCCGGCGTCTCATCAGGATCCAAACTGTTTGTTGCTGTTACTATGTTTTTGAAACAAAAATGAAGAAAATAAAAAAAAATGAAATTTTGTAGCAGACGACAAAGTTAGCAGACGACAGAATTTGGCAGCGAACGGGTTAATAGTTTCTCAGGTGTTTGATTGAAATGGAACTAGCCATTGCACCAAATCCGACATCATTGTTTAATACCAGGGTAGGGTTTTTTAAAAACCCTTTACTCCATGAATATTCATCAAAGAAATAATGACATCATGAATATTCATGAGATAAGTTGTTGTAATACCACATGGACAGAGGATTGTTTGGCCAAGGTAGAAACTGGAGAATCCTGTCTATATTGTGTTATAAGCAAACAGAGCAGACCCTGATCAGATGGCTCCTATAGGAGACGTCTTATCAGGGTCTGCTCTGCTTGCAAATGTGTAGAAAGGCGTATTCTTGGGGTAAACGGTTAAAGAATTTCCTCGAAAGTAATTGTCGTCTGAAAAACAGGATTTTGTTTTCTTACATTTGTTCTAAAAATCGAAAAAAAATGTTAAACGGTTTAGATCGACACCTCATCTGAATTCAAGCTGTTAGGTTTTCACAACTCCCAAGAAATCTTCATATTGGCAATACTAGGTTGGTGCGGAACCTTTAATGGACATCGGTGGCTTCAACAAACAGTGCAGACCCTGATCATAGGGATCCTTCAGGAGCCCTCTGATCTGGGTCTTCACTGTTTGTACACGTCTCCTTTTAAGGGACGCTATGCACAAATGGAGTTAAGAGTCACGTGAATATATCTTGGCTTGGGGATACATCGAATAGTTTTTTTTATTTAGGTCGATAACTTATTACTCCAGGATATGTGTCCTTCCTGTGTTACTGTACACTGTATTTATACGCATGCACGGTTTAAATAAGCTTAATGCAGGACTAAAGTCATACTGAAACCTCCTCTGGGAGCTTTCTGTACATCATTCATCCTGCATTAAACAGTCACCTGCCTAAAAAGTTATAGATGGTTCTTTACTAAAAGTCCGTTTCACAAGTATCAATTTCCAAGCCGGAACAGTCATTTTGACAACATGGCTTTTGGTTTTCCACGATTTCTGTTGTGCAAATAACTTGGGTCCAAATAAATATCAGATTAACCCTTTCCTTCACATATACCTGTTTTCACACATTTGCAAACAGAGAAGACCCAGATCAGACGGCTCCTATAGGAGCCGTCTGATCAGGTTCTGCTCTATTTGATAATGGAAATTGATAGCTCTGTTTCTTTACTTTCTACAATGGATACAAAGTTCCTTCTTCCATAACTCATTATAACTTTTCTGCTCATGAATATTCAGTAGGTATTGTAATATGTAAAAGATATAGAACAGGGAAAAGGTTAAGATTGTAATCCATCAAAATACAAAGCTTTTGACACTCGACCACTATAGTTTCTTAACCCATGTCATGCTGATCACAGGTGCAGACGCCGCCTTTTTATGTCTCAACCTCTATTTCTATATACATGTATATGCATTATTCCTTTGAACTTTGCATTTATTTATCTCATTTCCTCATTGCACCGAATGATTTAACACAATTGGATTGCAGACGACAATTAGAAATTTGGCGCCGAAAGGGTTAAGCTTCTCTATATTCCGAAACATATACTTTAACCCTTTCATTCATATAAACGCGTTTTCAAGCATTTGCAAACAGAGTAGACCCAGATCAGGGTCTGTTCTGTTTGGCTTTTGACATGATATATATCTCATTCTACACTTTGTGTCAAAGCGAAAAAAAGTTCCTTGACGATTTTACATGATAAAAATTCAGCTTATAAATATTCATGACGTCATTATTTCTTACGTGTATTCTGAAGAGGGAAAGGATTACAAAGGATGTGCATACGGGAAATTATTAAGATGTAATCATTATTCCATGAAATATTTTTCTGCAAAGTGTGTTTCAATGTCTCATAAATAAAAATTTGTCAAGAGGGAATAGACGTCGATTATAAAGTCAAAATGCTGGACGAATAAATATATACACATTGAACTGACACAGAGACGCATAAGAAAATGGAAATGTTTAAGTGCATATGTTTAGTAATGGCAATATTAACGGTAAGTTTTTTGTGCATGTGTGTCAATGAGAGAGAAAGAAAAAAGAAAGACGGACAGAGAAACAGTCAGAGATGTAGAAAGAGTAAGAGAGAGGCGAAGAGAGACTGACACAGGGATGGAGTCTGGTTTGACCCGGTTCCTCATATATATACACATTTTCACGCATTTGCAAACAAAGTAGATCCAGATCAGGTGACTCCTGTATGAGCCGTCTGATCAGGGTCTACTTTGTTTGCTGATGAAATTATAACATATCTGACTTTAAAGTTTCTACCAATATCGAACATTCATATGTGCATATGCCGTTATAAAATAAAAACATTTAATAAATATTTATTATGTCTGAACAGGGTCTCTATTCTGTTTGCTCATGAACTAAGATAGACCCGATTCTACAGTTCATGTTATGATAGTACAATGTATGAGGGTCAGTGTTAAAGAAGCACCAGCTAGATCTAGATTCGGCTTACAGGTATTTGGACCACAGGTGTTTGTCGTGTGCTAACCCCCTCCCCCTATCCCACTTTTCTTTGAGATTGAAGAGGGGGTAGCATATGGGCGGGTAGTGTGTGTGTGTGTGTGGGGGGGGGGGGGGGGTAGCACACGACAAACACCTGTGATTTGGACAGACAGGGGTACCACTGCGTAAAATATGACACGATCAAAATATTTCATACATGGGTCCCTGCTTATAAAACTTTTAGTTGAGTCTGGGTACGTTCTCAAGCTTTTGATTGGTCACGATCAAAATATTTTATACACAATTTACTTCAGTATCAAACTACAAGTATATTTCTAAAGCTGTTTCATATGTAACAACTTGTAATACTGTGTCATATGTAACACAATCCAATAGTGTTTCATATGTAATTATAACATGCTATACTGTTTCATATGCAACAACATCTAAAACTACTGTTTTATATGTAACAACATGTAATACTGAGTCACATGTATCAACTCCGAGACTATGAAACCTATTGTTTTAGAAGCTGAAGTTCATGTTCAAGTATCTGAATGGTCAGATTTTGAGTAAAACTCACTCTCTGACAAATCAGATCCTTGAGAATGACCTCCATTTCAAAGTCAGCAGTTTTAAAATCTCCGTGCCTGGTTTCATATGAGAACAATGCTTCTGTCATAGATACTCGCTACACCGACCACGAGCGAGGGGACACTGCAGCTGAACCTTTTACGGTACAGATCTGCAGAAGTCTGTCGTTGCGGAAGCCATATCATTTGCATGGTGCACCGATCACTGTGATCCAATGTTCAAGATTTGCCTCCATGAAGCCAAAAGGTAATATTTCTTATCTATCTATCTATCTATTACATATCTCTATCTATCTATCTATCTATCTATCTATCTATCTATCTATCTATCTATCTATCTATCTATCTATCTATCTATCTATCTATCTATCTATCTCTATCTATCTATCTATCTATCTATCTATCTATCTATCTATCTATCTATCTATCTATCTATCTATCTATCTATCATCTATCTGTCTATCTGTCTGTCTGTCTGTCTGTCTGTCTGTCTGTCTGTCTGTCTGTCTGTCTGTCTGTCTGTCTGTCTGTCTGTCTGTCTGTCTGTCTGTCTGTCTGTCTGTCTGTCTGTCTGTCTGTCTGTCTATCTATCTATCTATCTATCTATCTATCTATCTATCTATCCATCCATCCATCCATCCATCCATCCATCCATCCATCCATCCATCCATCCATCCATCCATCCATCCATCCATCCATCCATCCATCCATCCATCCATCCATCCATCCATCCATCCATCCATCCATCCATCCATCCATCCATCCATCCATCCATCCATCCATCCATCCATCCATCCATCCATCCATCCATCCATCCATCCATCCATCCATCCATCCATCCATCCATCCATCCATCCATCCATCCATCCATCCATCCATCCATCCATCCATCCATCCATCCATCCATCCATCCATCCATCCATCCATCCATCTATCTATCTATCTATCTATCTATCTATCTATCTATCTATCTATCTATCTATCTATCTATCTATCTATCTATCTATCTATCTATCTATCTTTCTATCGTGCGTGCGTGCGTGCCTGTTACTCGGCGTCTCATCTGGATCCAAACTGTTTGCATAGGTATTCACTCATCCGCCTATAGCTGACTAAAGGTTAAGCGGCCATCACACAGAGGTCTAATCATGGGCCTGTAAGACAGGTGGTAGCTTAATGCAGGTCAAACTTAATGCAGAAAGCTCCTATATTAGCCTGATGTCCGTCGTCCGTCGGCGTGCGTCGTCAACAGTTTGAACCTTTAAAATTCTTCTCCTTTGAATCTACAGGGGTCTCAGCTTTCATCCTTGGCACATAGCATCATCTGTATGTCCTCTACAAAAGTTACATAAACTATATCCCTGGTGTCAAAATTGGCCCTGTCCCAGGGGTTTTCAGTTTTCAATAGAAACATATAGTGAAAACTTTGAACATCATCTCCTCTAAAACTAGAAGGTCCTCAGCTTTCATATTTAGCACATAGCTTCAACTTCAGAACTTCTACAAAAGTTATATAAATTATGCCCCTTGGGTCAAAATTGGTCCCGCCCCAGGGATTGCCAGTTTTTTAGTAGCTGATTGCTTAAACAGCCCATGGGATCACTAGTTATGCATAGGAAAAACTTTTAAAATCTTCTTGTCAGAAACTACATGTCCCAGAGCTTAGATATTTGATGTATAGATTTACTTAGCATAACTTTATGAGTTTTATAAGTATCATAGTTCTGGGGTTAAAATTGGCCCTGCCCTGTGTGTATTGACTTCTTCACATCAGAAACTACAGTCTAAAGGTTTCTCATTAATATCAGCCTGAGAGCCAGTGTGAGTTCTGATGTAATCACCCTTAGTCTGATCAGTAAAGTAGAAATTGTGTTTAGACAAATAACACACACTCATTTAAGATTGAGAAAACTGTGGATAGTTCTCAAAATGCAGAAAGCTCTTTAAGCTTTTTTTCATACCTATGCCCTGCATTAAGCTGCCTGCTATCAATATAGAGCGTATCTGTTGTGAATTTCAGCTTAACTCTTTGCATGCTGGGTAATTTTGTCATCTGCTAAATTGTTGTCTGCAGCATATTCATAAGTTATCTTTACTACACACTTTCTTTCTAAGCTTTTCAGAAGTTCAGTCTCATTGACAAACAGTTTGGATATCAGATCAGGCCCCACATTATATTGGGCCTGATCTGGATCCAAACTGTTTGCATAGGTCATTAGTGGTGGGAGAATCCTACTGCACACTTTCTTTCTAAGTTTTTCAGAAGTTCAGTCTCATTTACAAACAATTTGGATATCAGATCGGGCCCGTATTATGTTGGGCCTGATCTGGATCCAAACTGTTTGCATAGGTCATTAGTGGTGGGAGAATCCGCCTCTAGCATCCAAAGATTTAATACAAATTCCAGTGGTCTATGCTCTATCCATTCTTTCACTACATTCTTTCAGCATCATGTTCAGGTCTTCTACAAAAGTTATATAAATTGTGTCCCCGGGGTCAAAATTGGCACCGTCTCTGGGGTGTTAAGTTTTCAATAGAAACATATAGTGAAAACTTTGAAAATCTTCTCCTCTGATTGTCTGGTGAGCGATGTCAGTGCCATTCTGGCCCTCTTGTTTGCAATACTTTTGTCATGCATTAAGCAACCACTTGCATTTTAAGACGCTTATGCTAAATAAAGGAATGACCACATAAGACAGGTTTTAATTTTACAATGGCGTTAGAACAAAGGGATTTTTTGGTCAAAACAGAAATTACATAAGCAAACAGAGCTGACCCTAATCACACGGCTCCTACGGGAGTCTCTTATCTGGGTCTACCCTGTTTACAATGATGCCAAAAGTTGTTTATATGAGGGAAATGGTTAACGTGCACTGATTGAAGCACTTATACTGCAAACAGGACTTCAGTAACCAGTCCAAGTTCTCTTATAAAGATATCATAACAAGCAAACCATGAACTACAAAAGGCAACTGCATATATACAGTAAAACCCCTCTAAACCGGACATTGAATTTAGTATAAATGTCGGTCTTGGAGACAGGTGGCAGCTTAATGCAGGGTGAAAGTCTTGCAGAAAGCTCCTCTAGGAGCTTTCTGCATGACGTTCACCCTGCATTAAGCAGCCCCCCCCCCTGCCTGGAAGTATCTTAATTATTCTCTTCTAGAATTCCGGTTTAAAGGGGTTTTAGTATATTTGATATTAAGCTTCAAATGGTTGTAATGGTAAAATCCTGGCACAAACAAAGTTCTTCCAGTTAAATGATATTATTTACAGGAACATAAACGACTGCAAAGAAACATTTCTTGAGAGATGGGATACATACGCGTTTGATTTCTCCAGCACTCATAACTCATTTGACTTCGCCCTTGACTCGTTTGGGGTAAGTATAAAATTATATGATATGAAATATTACATGATAGTATATTAAATTTATATTATGAATTTATTAAATCTATACTATATTTTATATTACATGTGTATTATATAATACTATTACTACTTCTACTAGAATCTAATAATAATGATTACAATGATGATGATGATGATGATGATGATGATGATGATGATGATGATGATGATGATGATGATGATTATTATTATTATTATTATTATTATTATTATTATTATTATTATTATGACAAAATGCATGATGACAAACATTGAAATCCCAGTTCAAATGTCTTTTTTGTAAGGCTGTGCCCGATCTGATATATTATTAATTATATTTCTTCAGTTTAAATTTTTGAAATTTGCATATATTAATTAATTCAGTTATTAATTTTATCGAAATGTTAAAACTAAAAATGCAGACGACAATTTGACTCCAAAAATAATTAATAAGACAGTTTTTGCGAAACCCATCAATAATTAAAGCAGAAAAAACAAGTAAGATGTCTTCGTTCTATTGCATATGCTTTGTAAACTTTCAGGACGAACTGACTTTATCCATTGTTGTTGAAGATTTTGATTCAAAGCACAACGATTACATGGATACCCTAACGCTTTTTAACTTCACACAAAACCAATGGACCTGAACCAATCGTACTTTACGGCAGTCGATACAATATTTTCAGAATACAGTAAGTACAATGAAGTGACTGCAGTAGAACCCCTCTAATGCGACCACTTAATGAATACACATGGGTGTCTTTATATAAACAGGTGGTTGCTTAATGCAGGACAAAAGTAATGTAGAAAGCTCCCCTAGAAGCTTTCCGCATTACTTTTGTCCTGCATTAAGCTACCACCTGCATCTAGCACCCAGAATTATGCATCTATAGGTGGTCGCATTAGCGGGGTTTTACTGTATTTGACTACTGTAAAACTTCTCTAAACCGAACGTTGCAATTGGTATTAATGCCATACTGTTTGGGAGTCCTTTGGGAGCTGTCTGCATGCCTTTCATCCTGCAGCCACCTGCCTAAAACACATTAATTCTTCTTTATCAAAATTCCAGTTTAGAGAAACTTTACTGTATTTTGAAATAATTAATGCATTGTTACTAAATGTTTGTCCAGTTTAGAGAAGCTTAAAGAAGTGTTTCAAACTCTTTAACCCTTTACCAGAGATCCAGATAAGATGCATAAATTAAAACATTTTCAAGAATATATAGCTTCTTTATTTCTCCACCAAACCCTATGTTGTGACCACTCTCCTAGACGATTCTATAAAATAGGTTTTGGTGGAGAAGTGACGGTCCTAGTATGTGCGTACGCACCTTTATCTGTAACTCTGTTTACCTGTTCAATATTTATGAAAGAAATACAGTAAAACTTCTATATAACGCCCACTAAATTATGTTAATGAGTTGGTATTTAGGGCAGGTGGCTGCTTAAAGCAAGGTGAAAGTAAAGCAGACCGCGCCTATAGGAGCGTTCTGTTTTACTTTCACCTTGCTTTAAGCGGTCACCTGCCTTTTGCACAAAATACTTGATGTAATTTAGTGTCCGTTATAGAGAGGTTTTACTGTAATTTAGTGTCCGTTATAGAGAGGTTTTACTGTAATTTAGTGTCCGTTATAGAGAGGTTTTACTGTAATTTAGTGTCCGTTATAGAGAGGTTTTACTGTAGTGTCATCGTCAATATTTATTAGCTGACTGTTTATAATGGTGCATGAGCACTAGATTTATTTTACCTTGACAGACAATGTAGAATCATATCTACATACAGTTGAACTTCGATATCTCGAACTTCAATGGACCATACAAACAGAGGTTCGAGTCATCCGAATCATAATCTGACCAATATCTCAAGTTCACAGTTTGATGCAGGTCGAAAGTAATGCTGAAAGCTCCTGCAGGAGCTTTCAGCATTACTTTCGACCTGCATTAAGCTGTCACGTATGTTTCTATACATGTGTATACAATTCTGTATTGTAAATTTTGGAAGGACCGAACTTTTAGTTTTAGTTATCCTGAAGTTCGATTTATCTGAGTTCGAGATTCAACTGTATTTCAATATGGAAACAAAGCACATCTTGATAAGACGGCTCCTACATGAACCGTCCGTCTGGGTCAACTCTTTTTGCAAAGGCATGAAAAGAACAAAGTGCCATACACAGACATTGTCTCCTAATGGACATTTGGACGCAGACTTCCTTCAGTTTTTTTTCAAAGGCATAATTAGACAAAGTGCCAGTTTCACGAACATTTTTGAGTAATTATTGCTATTTAAAACAAACACAAGAACATGACTTTTCATAGATAAGTGTTTATCTGACAAACTGTTTTAAACTGTTTGCTCAATTATCATTTTGAGAATAAGTATTACTTTTGCCCTCCATTAACCCTTTCGGCGCCAAATTCCTAATTGTTGTCTGCAAACCAGCTTTGTTAGATCATTCGGTAAAATAAGGAAATGAGATAAATAAATGCAACTTTCAAAGGAGTAAACCGCAGATACAGAAATCAAGTTTGAGACAAAAAGTGAAATCCCCGATCAGACGCCGCCTTGAAAAGGTGGCGTCTGATCTCGGACTGCACTATTTGTCGTGGTGCATTTTTGCGACATTGGCGGTGAAAGGGTTAATCTACCACCGGTCCTGCCTTACACACTCATAACTAGACCCTTTTTGATGGTCGCTTTAGACAGATTGTACAGTAAATGAGAAAACCTCTTCCCTCATATCAAACACATTTTCGCGCCTTTGCAAACAGAATAGATCCAGATCAGACAGTCCCAGAAGCAGCCGTTTGATCAAAATCTGCCCTGTTATGTTCTGTTATGGAGAGAGAGACACACACACATACAGACAGACGTACAGACAGACAGAAACTGAGAGATGCAGAGAGACAGACAGAAACAGAGACAGGTAAACAGATAGACAGACAGAGGCAGATAGTCAGCCAGCCAGCCAGCCAGTCAGCCAGACCGACCGACCGACAGACAGACAGACAGACAGACAGACAGACAGATATTAAAACAGACAGACAGACAGACAGACAGACAATTAAACAAGTGATTCAATTTTCTAAGTTATTGTCAGCTGCTTTGTGCCTATATTCCCGAAATCTTGTCCTATTTCCTTTATGTAACCTGGTATCATGCAAGTGAAAAATAATAAATTGCTTACTTTCTGTACAGATACTATAAGGTGTGACGCCAACTATTACGGAACAGCATGCGACCAATTTTGTGACAACACCACTTCTAAGCACACTTGCGACAAAGACGGAAACAAGATCTGCAGAGAAGGTATTTACTGTAATAGATATGGTTCAACAGTTTCTGCCCAAGTTAAATATTCTATTGGTCACAATGCCATTATAAACCAAAGCGTTTCAGATGCTGCAGTATTCTCTGCCTTGGATCAGTGCATGGAATTGCGTATCTATAATGGAAAGGATTAACATTCTTTCAGTGGGTATTCCAGTTGCAGCTGGCACTTCAGTCGTTTTCCTGCTATGCTTATTATCATATTACCACTCGCAGTCTATGGGCGTGAAGTTATCCTACGCGCACTTCTTTTTCACTGCGTAACTGCCTCTGGGAGAATTCTTTCATTCATATTACGGTCACGTGATTTCGTCATGTGACTGATATTAGTATGTTCGTGGATTCACCTTACACACTTCTATATTTTGTGGACGTTTTCGCACATGTTAAACCAAAGCCAACGTTGCGGGGCCTTTTCGAAAATAGTGTACCTTGATTATTTTCGGATGACATGTTATTAAACGCCTTCCGTACCCGTCGAATGCACGTCAATAAATTGCACTAGACTACTGCGGAATGGCAGTTGTCAGGTATGTCAATGAAGCATAGGCTCGAATTGAGAATACGGCTCCTTAGTATTTATTGTTTATGCAAATAATACAAAATCCAGCTAATTAATAGTCATGATGTCAATATTTCTTATAAATTTTAACGAGTAAATAAGTAACATGATGCAATATTATTTATAACTTATTTTCAATAACTTTGAATTTAGTTGTACATGTAGTTGCACATTTTCATTGCAGGTTATGCGAAAAGCTCACAGGGAGACTGTTTATTGAGTACATTGCAGCCGACATTTGTTACACAGAATAGTTCAATGAGCACTTTCAATCCAGCGAATAAGGTATTACAAAACACATACATGACCACACACACAGTTTTACAGAATAGCACAATGACTACTGTCAAGCCCACACGTTCTACTCCAATGGGTGATTTTACTTCAACTGCCAGTTCCATGCATACAGTTACACAGAAACGTTCAGGCTCAAAAGTTAGCACAACAACCTCTGCGAATCCCATGACTATTGCACAGAATAGTTCCGCTTCACTTGTCAGTTCAACGACATCTGTCAATCCTACCACAGTTACACAGAATAGTTCCGCTTCGCTGGTCAGTACGACCTCTGTCAATCAAACCACAATTACTCAGAATAGTTCCACCTCACTGGTCAGTACAATGACATCTGTCAATCCAACCACAGTTACACAGAATAGTTCCGCTTCACTTGTCAGTTCAACGACATCTGTCAATCCCACCACAGTTACACAGAATATTTCCGCTTCACTGGTCAGTACAATGACATCTGTCAGTCCCATTACAGTTACACAGGATAGTTCCGCTTCACTGGTCAGTACGACCTTTGTCAATCCCAACACACTTTCACAGAATAGTTCCGATTCGCTGGTCAGTATAAGAACCTCTGTCAGTCCCACCACAGTTACACAGAATAGTTCCGCTTCACTGGCCAGTAAAAGGATCTCTCTCAATCCCACTACAGTTACACAGAATAGTTCCGCTCCACTGCTCAGTTCAACGACCTCTTCAGTCCCATGAGAGTTACTCATAATAGTTCCGCTTCACTGGTCAGTTCAACGACCTCTATCAATCCTACCAAAGTTACACAGAATAATTCCGCTTTGCTGGTCAGTTCAACGACCTCTATTAATCCTACCCTAGTTACACAGAATAGTTCCGCTTTGCTGGTCAGCTCAACGACCTCTGTCATACCTACCACAATTACACAGAATATTTCCGATTCGTTGGTCAGTACAACTACCCCTGTCAGTCCCACCACAATTACACGGAATAATTCCGCTTCACTGGTCAGTTCAACGACCTCTGTCAATGCCACCACAGTTACACGGAATAGTTCCGCTTCGCTGGTCAGTTCAACGACCTCTGTCAATCCTACCACAGTTACACAGAATAGTTCCGCTTCTTTTGTTAGAACAAAGACCTCTGTTAATTCCATGCCAATTACTCAGAATAGTTCCGCTTCACTGGTTAGTTTAACAACCCCAGTAAATCCCAAGAATAGCCAGGCAACGGCCACTGCAAACTCACAAATAAATGCAACAAGAGAAACTGACACAGGAAAGAAAAGGGGCGGTGATGTAAGTAAAATTTAAACATTTCGCTGTCAAAACTGTAAAAGTTTTTTAACCCTTTCCCTGTTCTATATTTAGTCCAAATTTCAAAACCTACTGAATATTCATGGACAAAATAGGCAAAATGAAATGTGGAGGGTGTAACATATTAGCCATTTTAGAAACTAAAGAAACAGCTCTATCAATGTTCATAAGCAAACAGAGCAGACCCTGATCAGATGGCTCCTCTAGGAGTCATCTGATCTGGATCTTCTCTGTTTGCAAATGCGTGAAAACACCATTTATATGAGGGAGAGGGTTAAGGTAGCCTACGATGCTTTCATAATGAAAAGAAAATCAACAGTACTCATGTTTCAAGAAAAATATTGAGTCAGGTAGTTTTATGTTACTTACACTCTGATCAAGCCACCACAGCAATGTGTATAATAAAATGATCCCCGCTATGAATAAAAACTTCAAGCAAACAGTTTAAAACCCTCTGTCTGATCAGGTTCTCTGCTGGTTATTTTCAAACCAGTCAGCCATACAGAATAAGCTTTTTGGATAACAAACTGTGAACCAGTCAGTCATACAGAATAAGCTTCTTGACAAACTGTGAACCAGTCAGCCATACAGAATAAGCTTCTTGGATGACAAACTGTGAACCAGTCAGCCATACAGAATAAGCTTTTTGGATGACAAACTGTGCTGAATCTAATCATATGCCGTATTTTCCTAAATCACAAGGAAATATACACCTCTGATACAAGCGTTAACCCTTTCCCTCATATGCTATTTTTAGATACAACCTCTACCGAATAAATTAACTAGAGAAAGGGAAAATTAGAATTTTGTAGTTGAAACCATTGTGATAAAAAGAGCATTTGCTCCTATAGGAGCAAATGCTCTATTTATCACAATGGTTTCACAAAGTGACTTCTCCAGAGTCGTCCTAAGTCGTCACTATGAGGGAATGGGTTAATTCGGGTCTATACTGTTTGCTAACACCCACCCACCAAAAATACGTATATTGAAACCTCGATATTCCGAACAATCAAATAAGAATCCTTACAGGTCTTTAAGACATATGGCAGCTTACTGCAGGGTGAAATTAATTTCTGGAAACCCCTCTGGGAGCTTTCACATATGGCAGCTTAATTCAGGGGGAAAGTCATTTCTGGAAGCCACTCTGGAAGCTTTCTCTGCGATTTTCAACCTGCATTAAGCAGCCATCTGCCTAAA
Organism: Azorinus chamasolen; assembly: GCA_963576725.1. NCBI lineage: Eukaryota > Metazoa > Mollusca > Bivalvia > Cardiida > Solecurtidae > Azorinus > Azorinus chamasolen. Next base: position 96,547,019 of record OY755235.1, on the reverse strand, counting down.
GAGTTCTCAATTCTTCTTTTTCTGTATTGTATTTTAGTTACGTGGCTCAAATGTGTGCTAATGAACTGACATGCAACAGAACCTCTCTATTACGACCACTTAATTAATAATACAGTAAAACCTCTCTATAACGACCACTAAATTGTGTTAATTAGTTGATATCGTGGGCATGTGGTTGCTTAAAGCAAGGTGAAAGTAAAACAGAACGCTCCTGTAGGAGCGTTCTGTTTTACCTTAACCTCGCTTTAAGATCCACCTGCCTTTAACACAAAATACATGACATAATTTAGCGGTCGTTGTGGAGAGGTTTTACTGTACTTGGGTCTTTTAGAGCAAGTGGTTATTTAATGTCGAAAAGGATGATGTTGAAAACTCCAGTAGGAGCTTTCTGCAGAGCGTTGGTCCTACACAAGCATCCTACTGTCCAAACACCGATACTGCTTTGAGTGTATTTCTAGGGATGTTTTATTGTAATTATATTTATCTTTAATCAGTTTCCAAATCAATATTCATGTAAGAAATAACGCTTGCATTAATATTAAAAAAGCTAACTTTTTATGCAATTGAACTTCGATATCTCGAACTTCAAGAGACTATACAAATTATTTCGAGGTAACAGAAGTTCGAGTTATCCGCTTTCTAATGTGAATAATTTCACGAATTCACAGCTTAAAACATGTCTAAAGTAATGCTGAAAGCTCATGTAGGAGCTTTCATAATTACTTTAAGATCTGTATTAAGCTGTCACGTGTGTTTCTAGATATCTCTAGCGATATATTTTAGAGCAATTCTGTATTGTACGTTTTGAAAGGACTGAACTTTTTGTTCGAGTTACCCCAAGTTCGTGCTATCCGCGTTCGAGATAACTGTAATGATATCATGAACAAGTGATTTCAAATATGACAGGAACTGTAAAATAGATACATGTATAACCTGTCTATAACTACCACTAAATTGTGTTAATTAGTTGATATTGTGGGCAGGTGGTTGCTTAAAGCAAGGTGAAAGTAAAACAGAACGCTCCTGTAGGAGCGTTCTATTTTACTTTTACCTTGCTTTAAGCATCTACCTGCCTTTAACACAAAATACTTGACGTAATTTAGTGGTCGTTATAGAGAGGTTTTACTGTATAGGGTATTGCTTAAAACAACGGAAGAAACTCTCGTCAGATGTCGCCCACAGGAGCCATCAGGTTTTGTCTAGTAGACAGTAAGCCCCATTAAACAGGGCGTTTAATTTAGTATACATATTGGTCTTGGAGACAGATGGAAGCTGAATGCAGGGTGAAAGTCATACAGAAAGCTCTTCTAGGAGCCCTCTGCATCGCTTTGACCCTGCATTAAGCAGCCACTTGCCTAAAGTATCTAAATTCATCTCTACTTGAATTCCGGTTTAGAGGGGGTTTACTGTATTCTGTTGGCAAAAGTAATTAAAAAAATCTTTATGGAGTGAATGGTTGTTAAATCCAAACAGTTCTTTAGTTTTACTTTTGACAGCTTAATGCAGCGTGAAAGTCGTGCAGAAATCTCCCAAATGAAGCTTTCTGCATGACTTTCATCCTGCATTAAGCAGCAGCCTACATGTCTAAAAGTATCTTAATTCTTCTCTACTAAAACTCCGGTTTAGAGTGTTTTTACTGTATCTGTAGTTTAACTCTTTTAGCGCTAAATAATTTCCGTCTACAAACACGGTCCTCTGATTGAAGTTTCACTTTGGACTTCCTTCAATGCTATGTCTAACAGTCACGTCAAACAGTTCGGAGCCTGATAACGCTCAAAAGTAATCACAGAGTTGTTCACTGCAGCAGGCATTCCTGATAACACTCAAAAGTAATCACAGAGTTGTTCACTGCAGCAGGCATTCCTGATAACACTCAAAAGTAATCACAGAGTTGTTCACTACAGCAGGCATTCCTGATAACACTCAAAAGTAATCACAGAGTTGTTCACTGCAGCAGGCATTCCTGATAACACTCAAAAGTAATCACAGAGTTGTTCACTGCAGCAGGCATCTGAGTCGATTTCCGACGGATCTGTTGTGTTTGCATGCGGAACTACAATATTTTAACCAGGGCTAAAACATTTTTGTTCAGATGTCATTACTAATATTAAGTCATTTAACCCATTTGTGCCCACGATCTCATATATTGGACGTAAGCAAACAGTGTAGATTCTGATCAGACGCCGCATTATACGGCGTCTGATCGGAGTCTACACTGTTTGCTAATAGAAATTTCAATATGAAACAAAAACGAAATTTAAAATTTAGACCAGGCATCCCTTAGATAAAAAAAGGACTTATCCAATATATAATCATGGAAGACTCCACTGGGTGCAAATGGGTTAATATTCGCGCATATATTGTTTCTTATGTGAATATACATGTATACTCATGGAGCCACAGTAGAACCTGCTTTATGTAGCAACCACATTACATACATGACTAAAATATGGACAACGATAAGTGCATATATAATAAATTAATGCAGAATGAAAGTAATGCAGAAATCTCTTCTAGAGGCGTTCTGTAGTTCATTTATCATACATTCAGCTACTGCGTGTCTTAAACACCCCAGAGTTAACTAGTGTTGTGTGGTCACTGTATATATACCCAATAATTTTGTATGATTTATATATTTCAGAGCTGGTTGAAGAGACATGCGACTGCGATTATTGTCTGCGTGGTCGTTGGAATAATTGCCGTATCGACCACTGTCGCCATACTCTATAAAATAAGGTACGGCCAAACTTGTAAAGCTTAATACAGGGTGAAAGTCATGCAGAACGCTCCCCCGGGAGCTTTCTGCATGACTTTCACCCTGCATAAGCAGCCACCTGCCTAAATGTATGTAAATTATTCTCTACTAGAATTTCGGTTGAGATGGGTGTTAGGCTACTGTATATTATTTAAGTATGTGTATTCTCCTCCTGATGTTACGCAGTCGATTTGTAAAGATACTCCGGATGTCTAGTCCCGAGTCTTAACTCTTTCGGCGCCAATGACGCCCGTTAGCACCATTGAAAACAGTGCAGTCCCAGGTCAGATGCCGCCTTTTCAAGGCGGCATCTGACCTGGAACTTCACTGTTTTCTTTATTTTAGCCCAAGCATACAGGTTTTTAAAAACAAATGTTTTACCAATATACCTTTATTATTTAGTTTAGAATTATATTTATTATGAAATTATTATGGCAGACGACACTTTTAAATTTGGCGCCAAAAGAGTTAATGATTACGTCATGTATTAGTAATTCTGAACATATTACAACGTCCTCAGTAGGATATGTACATGCATTAGCTATCACTTTGCTGAACAGTCGTGATCCAAACAAGTTATACTGCATCTAAACGCTTTTCATGTTCTATGTTTATTACAAATGTCGTTGCCTACTGAATATTCATGGACATATTAGTTATAATGAAATATGGAAGGTGGAACATTGTAGCCATTTTAGAAGGTAAAGAAAAAGATCCATCCAATACCACTAGCAAACAGAGCAGACCCTGATCAGATGACTAGAAGCCATCTGATGTGGGTTTACTCTGTTTACAGTTGCGTGAAACACGTTTATATGAGGGAAAGGGTTAACGTTTAGAAATACAGATGTCTCGAACTTCAAGAAACCAAACTAATTACTTCGGAATAACAGAAGTTTGAGTCATCCGATTTTTAATATGACCAATTTCTCACATTCACAGCTTAATACGGGTCTAAATAGGAGCTTTTATCATTACTTTCGACCTGCATTAAGCTGTCACATGTGTTTCTAGATATGTGTAGTGATAAATTTTAGATCAATTCTGTATTGTACATTTTGGAAGGACCAAACTTTTACGTTGAGTTTTCCCGAACTTCGAGTTATCCGAGTTAGAGATATCGCAGTTCAACTGTAGTTCCTCAACCATTAAGCATTTTAACGACGTTTACTGTTGTTGTTGTTGTGTTGTTGATTTTTTTGCCAACAGATAAATGGAACCCAGGTTGCAAAACTTTGATGAATAATTAGTACATTCATTTTATGAGAAAATGATTAACACTTTACTTCATATAATCGCCTTTTCACGCGTTTGCAAACAGAGTAGACACAGACAGACGACTCTTGTTTGGCATAATGTAAATGCGAGTCTACAGTTTCTGCCAGAATAAAAAAAAGATTGCTGTGTTCGCGTACCATTGCAAAAATCAGCCAATAGATACTGATGATTTCCTTGTTTCTTTCATGAATATGGTTAACCCATTATCTGTTCAATATACATATAAATAATAAGAACATCATGAATATTAATTAATTTTTTTTAAAATTGGACTTGAACACAGCAATGGTTTACCTTGATAGAAAATGTATACAGTAAACCCCCTCTAAACCGGATTTATAGTAGAGAACAATTGAGATACTATTAGGCAGGTGGCTGCTTAATGCAGGGCGAAAGTCTTGCAGAAAGCTTCTAGAGGAACTTTCTGCATGGCGTTCACCATGCATTAAACTGCTACCTGTCTTCAAGACCGATATTTACACTAAATTGGGTGTCCGGTTTAGAGGGGTGTCACTGTAATCAGATCTATATCATAACGCTTATTAAGCAAACAGCACTGGGGGGAAACGTATCCCGGATATTGCTAATAAATGAGCTTTATTTTGACACAACGGAGAGAACAGGATGGCAACGAGGGTAAGTAAATGCGTATTTTCTCTTAATTAGTTCTTTTTCGGCAATTGATAGGTGGTGCTTTAGATTCACCATACTCATATTATACACGCTATATACATGATTTGGAATCAAACAATGCAAACGATGGGAAAACCCACAAAATGAACGCCGTGCTCGCGAAAGAATGCATAACCATCTCCCAGATTTTTTTATGTTACTGAAAGATGGAATCAAAATATAAAATTCTGAATTGAGCGATCGCTTTGAATATCATTTAACTATGTATACTGAAAATTTCAGTCATATTGGTTCAAGTTTGCCCAAAATATGGCCACAAACGAATAGTCGGTTAGTCACTGTTAGTGTACTGGGGATTGGTAGCTCCAAAGATTTTAGTGTACTGGGTATTGCATGATAGTGTACTGGGTATTGCATTTCATTTGTTCTCTTTTTTCCGTTTTATTGAACGTTGTTAGATATTTCAGATATATTTCTGTCGTGATAAATACTGTTTCTAGTCAATCGCACATTCTAGATAGATCTATATGCATCTGTATTGAAATACTCGATGATCACTGACTTATTAAAAGCCATTATCTATAAGTACCTGTTAATAATAGTTTTTGTGTAGCAGTGCCGTAACATCCAACTCATCCATCCATCAATCATAATAGTCTTTTTACCTATTTCTTAATAGATCTGTTGTTTACTCTTCAGTTAATTGATATGACATAACATGTAGATCTATGTGTAGCTCTAGTTAACAGGCTCAGTACCATATTGAGTACTGACTGATGCAAAACATACTGTAATCAAAGGTCGAGCCAATATGTAAATATAATAGTACTGTATAAACATATACATGTAATAGGCTTTTATTAATAGCATAAACACTCAGAAATATTAGATCTATATCACTCAGTTTTTCCAAAAATGCTAATGAACGCTGTTATACATTACAGCGGCTTTAGCGCAGTGGTCAAAATAGTACTGTGATATAAGAAGTGATATAGCTAGGGGCACGTGTTTTTAACGACCCATTCTCAAATAAATTGGTCAACTCACCGAATGAAAACGTTAAATTTCAACTACGTCGTATGTCTGAAAAGTTGTGAATATTGAAATGTTTAATGTATCTTTGACCTTATTCCGAAATAGTTCTAATATTTATTAACAATTAATTATGTAAAATGAGTGGTTAATGTATAAGCTATAGAAATTTATTCCTTGTGTTCACAGTACCCATAACCTGATTTTTAACAGTTATACATAGAGCTCGGACAGTTATATAATTCAAAGAATCGGGTTATGTGTATGAACTGAGATTATATAGCATGCATTTATCCATTTCTGATGAAACATTTTGATATTAAGTATGAAAATTAGGAGTTGAACACCACACTCAACTTCATAAAAATATAGTTTCATGAATGTTGTATTTGAACTTTTACACAGTTAAAATTAGTGCAAAACAAAAAAAAAACAATTTGAGGGTCAGGAAACGTTCCCGATGTATTATAAACTCATACATAAGTACACAAAATCGTTAAGACAATTTGTAAGAAAATTTCTCTTTCGAAAGCCACAGTCCCGTAAATTATAGGAATGTGTCCTGTAAATTAGACTGACAAATAATATGATATACATTGCTTTATAAACAGCAGCATTCATCAAAACGAGCATTTAGGAGTATACAAATAGACCGAAAATTTCAAATTCAACTCTGTATGTCGTGTTCAACTCTGTAATTTTACTGTCTGAGTTAAAACATCCCTTTTGACTGAACTATGCACTGACCGCTGACAAATGTATGTAATGAAAATAGTTTGATTCAGTCGAACAATCCATTGTTAACTGTTTACAAGAGTTACTAATAAAAATAACAAAACTGATTACTACTTGCGTTCACATAACTCAGAACCAGCCATTTGCTGGGGGAAAAGTGTGTCATTGGATTGTCCCCTAAATCATAAAATTATGTTTAAGGACTATTGGTAAAAGACGTGAAGTTGAAAACTTTTTCAGGGACAGTGAACATTCTTCTCCCATTTCCTGTAGGTACCAGGACGCCTGTCTTGCGCATTACATTTTCTTTTTCAATCAATTTCATCTGCTTTAGATGGCCTTAAGTTTGTTATATTTTATAGTACAGTCAAACATTAATAAGTCTATTAACACGATTTCCTACATACTCGTAATTCAAAGTTTCAATTAGAACTAAAACTACACTTAATTGTTCACCTCTTTATTGACGAGTCTATATTATCTTTTTCAAACAGCTCAAAGTGCGAATAAATTCTCATTTTGAGTCATTTGAAACAGATATATGTTCCTCCCAGCTGTCATTGAATCTATATCTTTCATATTGATGATACATCGCTATATATTTTCAATGACAAGTATACATTTATCAAAGGTTGGTTGTACTTTCTTATTTGAATTATTGCTGCTTTAAATTATCACACTGTCACCAATGCTTTGCTAACTCATGGGCCGAAACTTAAGGTACACATGCTCAAATAATGCACGTTTCAACAGTCCGCTTCAATTAGTGTTTGAGTAATGAGTCACACAACACCTCGAGACGGATAAACACTATCACAACATATGAATAGACAGACATACTGACAGACAGACGAAAGTAGGGATGGACGAACAAAACAATTCAGCTATTTAATGGGATTCAAACCTGTTGATGTGAATAAAAATATTACTATAATTTACGGGACAAAAGAGATTATATTTTACGGCACACTTTGGTGACTGTATGTGTGGCTTTGTAAATGCCTATTTGAAAGGAGACATACTTGACTATATTTGTATGTAGATTGGGCAATAGGAATAAATGCAATGAAGTGAATATTTGCTCTTTTTGTAAAAGAAATACCAAGTAAACATGTTCGTGACTTAACAAAAATAAAAGTAAATATAGTAGTGAAAAGTTTTTTTTGAAAAATTCTACAAATAATTGCCATTAATATATTGCCAATCTTGTTTTTATTGAACCATTTATTATTTCTGAATAGATTTGTATTATACTGGCATAATTTAAACTTACTTTACGTTTGAAAAATTGTGTAGAAATACTTTGATATTGGCATCCTCATCTACGGGACAATTTAATCTAAGCTACGAGTCCGAACTTTCATGTGGAATATTTAAACAATGCGAAAAGTTATGTTGTTCATACGTCGATAATTCGGTATTCAAATCATAATTATGAAATAATATGTATACAAATTCAAGAAGGCAATCATGTAAGCTATTTCTGCAAAATGTCAAATAAATCACCGCTTTCTTAGGGAATTGTGTAGACGAATTATGTAGCAGACTGACATCTTCCATGAATTATTTACATGTGACTGTGGTTTAAGTATTGAATAAGATGTAATTGAGTGGCACGACACTCGGGAATGATGGAAGGGGCAACTCAAGAAAGATATTTGTCTCGTAAATTAGGCCTCGTAGATTAGGATTTTTTCTTTTCCGCTGTATTTGATTGGCCAGCAAAATTTTATATGCTTTCTCAAAGTACTTTTCATTAAATTTTGATAAACAATAGGTTATTTAGTACACAAAATTGGCAAAACATCCATAAAAAAGTTTTTCATGGGGAAACGAATATGCTTATTTGTGATGACTCGTAGATTAGAAAGCTAAATTCCCGAAGTGTAATTTAGAAACTTGGCCTCTGAATTTTTTTTCCATAGATGAATTTGGTAAAAATCTTTTTTCATACACATGATATACATTATTAAAGGGTGAATGAATAAGGCATTGCAGAATTATCGTGCAGTATGTGATATTCTATTTACCGTTATAGTTTAGCCTCATAGATTAGGTCAGGTTTGGCGACATTGCATTAGCATGTCAGTGTATTTTAATGTTTGGTTGCTTTAGCGCCGTTTTGTCTTCGTGAAAAACATCCATTAATAATAAATAAATGCAGGGGCTTAAATCGGGAATGATTACATTCTACACTATATTATGGGTACAATGAAAATACAAATTCCGCCACCCCGTGCAGATTTAAAGGCCTGGAAAGCCATTCAGAACAACATTTTATACCATAAAAATGTTTATGAAATAATCCTAATATAATGAAAAATAGAGAAAAACAATGACACGACGTTAATTGCTTTTAATTGGCGAAATATCAGTTGACTTATAACGGCGACATTGATTGTCCATTTTTTAGAATGGGTCCCCACCAAATAGGCTGCCCTATATCATTGAATGATTCATATAAACTGCATCAACTACAGTACAAGGTAAAGAAATGTCAACTTGTATACCCAACACAGGAATCCGTCTGTATTGTCCTCAAAGATAAGTTCATGCATTACTGAAAGATGCAAACACTGGGGTGTCATGTGTTATGTAAGAAAAATATCTTGCACTCCAGTTTCTTGACACTTCTGACAGAGGCACTGACTAAACAGGGACATTTTACTTAGGTTCACACAAGTTCTTCACAAACCCTTTCTAGAATAACAGACAAGCATTGTATCTATTCTCTGACAACCATGTATATCTACATGATAAACATAAAATGATGAAAACAGTGCTACTTTATTTTGAGGCAAAATATTTGACACTAATTCTCAGTGGACTTGTAACTTTTGACTACACCATGGGGCATTTGCGGCTAATTGGTGTTCTGATACCAGTTACTTCTACCCAGTTACTGATTTGTATCTGAAAAGGTGTATAAAGGGTATCTGGTGTCTCCCTCCACCAGTAATTAGCTGGACGTCGCAATATGACTGAAAAACTGTTAAAGAGGCGTAATATCTGAAACAAATAAACAAACAATTTTTAATGCATTTTTTTCATATGAAATAGCTTGAAAATCATTTTCTGTCTCAATATGACACTGTACATAAAGAATATGTATTGCTAGAATATTACAACTAACGTTTTCAGGCTATCCGATCCCTGCTGAATTACATCGATGGATAGGGCATATTTTAACAACGCTTAAATACCTATTATAGGGGTTCATAACTACCCCTTTACCGCAAGCCAGTTAGCACAGTAGGGTTCTAATTGATAGATGCTAAACCCATATCATGCAGCAATATATGTGCATATTTTAAATCAAAAGGTCTCAGAGACAAATGTATTTTATATCTAACAGCCTGGATCCAGATCAGACGCGGCATTATGCAGCATCTGATTTGGATCCAAAACTGTTTGCAAATAACAGTCAAGGCACGACCAACAGGATAAGGGTTAGTTGCAATTTATCCTTATCCTGCTGGTGGCCACTTGTCTGTTATTTGCAAACAGTTTGGATCCAGATCAGAGGTAGCATAGCATAGAGCATCTGATGTATGTACAAATCGTATTTAGATCTAAATATTGTTTTGCAGACGGCAATTTCAAAGCAGACGAAAGTACTGGAGGATATGGGTTAATATGATGCAATAACTATCAAGCATGGTGGGACCCAACCACAATAAACAATCCAATTAACACCCCATCAAGTCAAAACTAGACCTTTAAACACTACTTTATGATGAAAATAGAAGAATATTGCCAGAATAAACTTTTCAGAGGTCTTTTCAAATTATTATGCTGGTGAATAAGCAAAAAAACAACTAAAGTGTAATGTGCAATCCCCAGTACACCAAATTTTGACAATATGCAATACCCAGTACACCGTTTATCAATCCCCAGTACACTAATAGTGACTAGCCGACTTTTCGTTTGTGGCCATATTTTGGTCAAACTTGAACCAATATGACTGAAATTTTCATTATACATAGTTAAATGATATTCAAAGCGATCGCTCAATTCAGAATTTTATATTTTGATTCCATCTTTCAGTAACATAAAAAAAATCTGGGAGATGGTTATGCATTCTTTCGCGAGCACGGCGTTCATTTTGTGATTTTCCCCAACGTTTGCATTGTTTGATTCCAAATCATGTATATAGCGTGTATAATATGAGTATGGTGAATCTAAAGCACCAACTGTCAATTGCCGAAAAAGAACTAATTAAGAGAAAATACACATTTACTTACCCTCGTTGCACTCCTGTTCTCTCCGTTGCGTCAAAATACAGCTCATTTATTAGCAATATCCGGGATACGTTTCCCCCCAGTGAACAGAGCAAACGCTGATATGGGTATATACATTGTATATTCTTTTTGCGAATACGTGAAAAGGCGTTTATATGAATATGGTTATTTTAGCGTTAGCACGATGTGTGTGTGTGGACAGTTATCTATGCATGTTAGACGCATTCCTATCAGTACGCAAAGTACGCAGTTATAAGAAAATATAGTAAAGAAAAAATGTTTGTATCGATGAACATGTAGGTTAAGTTTTACATTTATCCTCGTCAGCCATTGTTTTTAACATTCATAGTGTTGAAATCGGAGATTAGCCGAACGTGTCTGTTGATTTCTGTGCAATCGACGATGTTTTCCGTTTCTTAAAAAGTCGGCGGTTTGTAAAGATTTAGCATTATTCAGATATCGTCAATACTCAGTTGAACATACAGTAAAACCCCTCTAAACCGGAATTCTAGTAGAGAAAAATTTAGATACTTTTAGGCAGGTGGCTGCTTAATGCAGGGTGAAAGTCATGCAGAAAGCTCCTTGAGGAGCTTCCTGCATGACTTTCACCCTGCATTAAGCTGCCACCTGTCCCCAATACCGATATTTATACTAATGTTAACGTCCGGTTTAGAGAGGTTTTACTGTATATAAAAACTGTTACAGCATGGACTCTGTGCATCATTTTAATGATATGAATTTGTGTAAAACTTGGTTTTGATTTTTACGAAATATGGACAGAATATTAGAAGACGTATAAATGGAGTAATTAAAACTCGAAATTATACCTCTTTTTTGGCGGTCGTTGTATATGGGTTGCACTGAATTAGCATAGGAGATTGTAACCTGTTATTGTCTCCATTTGTTTTCTTAGGGAAAAGAGATCTAAACGTCAGTACTGCGTCTTGTACACTGAGGAGCATGGAAATGAGGGCGATGCCGGTACGAAGTAAAGTGACCCCCATAGAATACTGACCCCCCGGTCAGTATTTTTTAAAAAATAGTGACACCCCGGTCATAGTATTTTGACCCCCCGGTCATAATATTACGACCCCTGCACACGAAGAAAACTGACCCCTTACGAAGATTTGTGACCCCCATAGAATAGTGACTCCCTGTCTTTGTTTCAACAAAACATACACCCGCACGCCTGCGCACGCACGAACGCACACACGCACACACACAACACGCATGTACACACACAATTACACACACGCACGCATGCACACACACATACCGGTACACATATGCACGCACGCACATATACCGATACTTACACATACACTTAGAAACACTCGCATACATGCACGCACACCAACACTCACGCACGCACTCACGCGCACGCAGGAGCACATGTACCAGCATGCATATATAAAGAGATCACTTAATAAATTGTAAAATGTTGTATTGACTTCTATCTGACGTAAATAGCTGTTAAAATTTCAATAATCTAAGTTCTAACTTAAAATTTCGTGGACGGAAAACTGTGTTAGTCACTGTAAAACTAAAAAAAACTTCATTTGGCAGTGGATTTTCTTATGGTCAATGCTGTGTGCAATGCCATATATCATATCCATATTTTGAAAACATTTGTAATTTATCACCTATTGAAATAAATCTCATCCAATTGAGGCACCATAGGGGTTCGACATCATGCCTTTTGAATTATTTTAGCGAAGTGGGAAATAATATTGGTTGTTGCTGTTGTGTTTGCTTCGTCTACCACCACCATCACCGTCACTAGTACTACTACTACTACTATTACTACTACTACTACTACTACTACTACTACTACTACTACTACTACTACTACTACTAATACTACTACTACTACTACTACTACTACTACTACTACTACTACTACTACTACTACTATAATTACTGCCACTACTACTACTACTGCTGCTATTAATCCCACTACTACACATACTACTCCTCCTACTCCTATTTCTACTCCTCCTCCTCCTCCTACTATTACCTACCTACCTACCTACCCAATAAAAACCCAAACCCACCCACCCACCCAAAACCCAGCCACCCACCAAAGCACAAACCCAACCACCCACAAACCCACCCACTTACTACTGCCGCTGCTGCTGCTGCTACAACTGCTACTACTACTATTCCTACTTCCTACTACCTACTACTACTACTACTACCTACACTACTACTACCTATACTTCTACTACCTATACTACTACCTATACTACTACTACTACTACTTATACTACTACTATCTATCTACCTATCTATCTGTCATGACTAAAGCGCGCAATACTAATTGAACCCAAGTATTTTGTACATAGGGGGTCACATTTTCTGAAGAATATCGACCCCCGGTCAGTATTTTTTTTAAAAAAGCGACCCCCGGTCATAGTGCTTTGACAGACACACGTTCATTATATGTTGAACAGTTCCCGCGACTTTAATCTACCTCCTGTATAATTTAAAGAAAGAGTTTAACTTTACTCGTACACTATTTAACCTTGGTCATAATTGTTACAGATGTAGTGCCCCCGGTCATAGCAAAATGTCAGCCCTGTTTATCATATCATGGCTAATGCGCACCTTGTTAATTGAACCCAAGTATTTTGTACATAGGGGGTCACATTTTCTGAAGAATATCGACCCCCTAGTCAGTATTTTTTAAAACATAGCGACCCCCCGGTCATAGTGCTTGACACACGTTCATGATATGTTGAACAACTCCCTGCGAACTTAATCTACCGCCAGTATAATTTAAGAAAGAGTTTAACTTTACTCGATTTTATCTAACCTTAGTCATAAATATTACAGATGTAGTGACACCCAGTCATAGCAATTTCAGCACTGTTTAACCTATCATGACTAACGCGCGCAATACTAATTGAACCCAAGTATTTTGTACATAGAGGGTCACATTTTCTGAAGAATATCGACCCCCGGTCAGCATTTTTTAAAAAATAGAGACCCCCGGTCATAGTGCTTTGACACACGTTCATGATATGTTGAACAGTTCCCGCGAACTTAGCAGTGTTGCACTTTCAATTACTGCTCATGAACAGATTCAATAAATCCGAGTCTGCAATTTTCTCTTTTTGTTTGGCAATTTTTGCTTTCGGGGGATCACCACCCTTCAGAATTTTTAATCTACTGCTAGTATAATTTAAGAAAGAGTTTAACTTTACTCGATTTTATTTAACCTTTGTCATAATTCTTACAGATGTAGTGACACCCAGTCATAGCAATTTCAGTCGTGTTTATCCTATCTTGACTAAAGCGCGCAATACTAATTGAACCCAAGTATTTTGTTCATAGGGGGTCACATTTTCTGAAGAATATCGACCCCCGGTCAGTATTTTTTAAAGAAAATAGTGACCCCCGGTCATAGTTCTTTGACACACGTTCATGATATGTTAAACAACTCCCTGCGAACTTAATCTACCTCCAGTATGATTTAAGAAAGAGTTTAACTTTACTCGATTTTATTTAACCTGTGTCATAATTCTTACAGATTTAGTGACCCCCGTCATAGCAATTTCAGTCGTGTTTATCCTATCATGACTAAAGCGCGCAATACTAATTGAACCCAAGTATTTTGTACATATGGGGTCACATTTTCTGAAGAATATCGAACCCCCGATCAGTATTTCTTAAAAAATAGCGACTCCGGTCATAGTGCTTTGACACATGTTTATAATATGTTGAACAGTTCCCGCGAACGTAATCTACCTCCAGTATAATTTAAAGGAAGGGTTTAACTTTACTCGTAAACTATATTTTATATCTTGTACATGGGGGGTCACATTACCTGAAGAATATCGACCCCGGTCAGTATTTTTTAAAAAATAGCGACCCCCGGTCATAGTGCTTTGACACACGTTCATGATATGTTGAACAGTTCCCGCGAACTTAGCAGTGTTGCACTTTCAATTACTGCTCATGAACAGACTCAGCAAAACCGAGTCTGCAATTTTCTCTTTTTGTGTTGCATTTTTTTCTTTCAGGGGATCACCACCCTTCAGAATTTATAATCTTCACAACAGCAGGTGTTAAGTGCTTGTGTGACGGCCGTAAAACGTCGCCCCGTACTTCATTCTCAGTGTTGTTATACCTTCTGATCCTTCGAGATCATGAATTTCAGTACTTCTTGTTCTGAAAATTGAATACCGCTTAAGCCGGTGCTAGGGGGCGTGAGCAGTGTTGCACTTTCAATTACTGCTCATGAACAGACTCAATAAAACCGAGTCTGCAATTTTCTCTTTTTGTTTGGCAATTTTTGCTTTCGGGGGATCACCACCCTTCAGAATTTTTAATCTACTGCTAGTATAATTTAAGAAAGAGTTTAACTTTACTCGATTTATTTAACCTTTGTCATAATTCTTACAGATGTAGTGACACCCAGTCATAGCAATTTCAGTCGTGTTTATCCTATCTTGACTAAAGCGCGCAATACTAATTGAACCCAAGTATTTTGTTCATAGGGGGTCACATTTTCTGAGGAATATCGACCCCCGGTCAGTATTTTTTAAAAAATAGCGACCCCGGTCATAGTTCTTTGACACAAGTTCATGATATGTTAAACAACTCCCTGCGAACTTAATCGACCTCCAGTATAATTTAAGAAAGAGTTTAACTTTACTCGATTTCATTTAACCTGTGTCATAATTCTTACAGATTTAGTGACCCCCGTCATAGCAATTTCAGTCGTGTTTATCCTATCATGACTAAAGCGCGCAATACTAATAGAACCCAAGTATTTTGTACATATGGGGTCACATTTTCTGAAGAATATCGAACCCCCGATCAGTATTTCTTAAAAAATAGCGACCCCGGTCATAGTGCTTTGACACATGTTTATGATATGTTGAACAGTTCCCGCGAACGTAATCTACCTCCAGTATAATTTAAAGAAAGGGTTTAACTTTACTCGTAAACTATATTTTATATCTTGTACATGGGGGGTCACATTACCTGAAGAATATCGACCCCCGGTCAGTATTTTTTAAAAATAGCGACCCCGGCCATAGTGCTTTGACACACGTTCATGATATAAGTATATGTATGAAGCATTCAGGAAACACCGCATACAAAACACACAACCGCCCAAACAGCACCAAAACGACAAACAGCAAATGTACATGAATACAAAAGACACAAAGTGACGCACGGACATAAGAAACAAACAATAGGGGGAAGATGGAAGTACCGCCTTGGAACGGTCAGTGACAAATGCCACTGGGGGTTTAAACTGGTTTATGGGTGCCCAATCTCACACTTATTCCATCCCCACCCTGTAAATAAATAAATCCCCACTCCGACTAAACTACAACAACCGCGATGGCAAATACAGTGGTAAAAGATGCAGTGACCTCCAGTTATAGCAATTTCAGACGTGTTTATTATATCAGGGCTAATGCGCGCCATGCTAATTGAACCCAAGTTTTTTGTACATAGGGGGTCACATTTTCTGAGGAATATCGACACCCATCATTATTTTTCAAAATATAGCGACCTCCAGTCATAGTGCTTTGACACACGTTTATTATATGTTGAACAGCTCCTGCGAACTCAATCTACCTCCAGTATAATTTAAAGAAAGGGTTTAACTTTACTTGTAAAATATTTAACATTGGTCATAATTCTTACATTTGTAGTGACCCCTGGTCATAGCAATTTCAGCCGTGCTTATTATATCATGACTAAATCGCGCAATGCTTATTGAACCCAAGTATTTTGTACATAGGGAGTCACATTTTTTTAAGAATATCGACCCCGGTCAGTATTTTCAAAAAATAGCGACCCCCGGACATAGTGCTTTGACACACGTTTAACCGTTCATGATATGTTGAACAGTTCCCGCGAACTTAATCTACTTGCAACCTGAATTGTAATAACAACCGGAATTGTAATAAAATTTATTACAAAACTGGTTATGATGCGAAAACGTTATTACAATTGGTGGTCAACCTGAATTGTAATAACAACCTGAAGTGTAATAAAATAATGTTGTGTCTGTATTTGTGTGTCTATGTGAGTATGAATGTGCGCACGTGCTAGTATGTTGATAGTATGTGTATGCGTGTAGTTTGTATGGGAAGGGCGCATGCGTGTGCGCGCATGTGTACATGTATGAAGTAATACATCAGATATTCTAGATGATAGTACAACGACTTAGAAATATTTATTACAAAACTGGTTATGATGCGAAAACATTATTACAATTGGTGGTCAACCTGAATTGTAATAACAACCTGAAGTGTAATAAAATAATTTTGTGTCTGTATTTCTCTCTGTGTATGTGTGTGTGCGCGCGCAGTGCTTGTATGTGTATGTGTGTGGTTTGTATGGAAGGGGCGCATGCGCTTGCGCGCATGTGTGCATGTATGAAGTAATACATGAGTTATTCTAGATGACAGGACAAAGACTTAGATATATTTATTACAAAACTGGTTATGATGCGAAAACATTACTGTGTGTAATATGTGAAGTAATACATCAATTATTATTGCAGTACATAAACTCTTATTCTTATAAATGTGCTACAATCAATATATAATATTGGAATACAGTTTGTCAGTGATGTTGATAAAATAAGAAGAATTTACATACAATAAAACTCTTCTATAGTTTCCAAAACAGTTTGAGGAAAGCCCTCCACTCAGAACATTTTCATAATGCATGATACCACACACACGCGCATGCGCGCGCACACATACTCACACGCATGGACGCACGCACGCGCGCGCGCACGCACGCACACACGCACGCACGCACACACACACACACACATACGAAGACAGACATGCATACAGACAGACAGATACACACACAGACAGACACATACAAACACACGCACACACACGCACACACGCACACACGCACGCACGAACGCACGCACACAATTTGTTATCATTACAATTCAAGTTGGCCACCAATTGTAATGATATGTTCGCATCTTAACCAGGTTTGTTAAAAGTTCTGCAAAAATCGTTTACATCACTTAGTCAACCGGAACTGTAAGAAACTCTGGGTATATTATAAGATATATTGTCTATCAAATTTCCTCTTCAATTTATCAATACCATCGAAAAATCGTATTCTACTACTGTCTGTATACTATCATCTGGAATAATTTGTGTGTTAGTTCATTCATGTAGACATACGCTAAAGCCACCCCACACAAAAACACACACAAAGAAAACGTTTTTATTACAATTCAAGTTGTTGTATCAATTCAAGTTTTCAACCATTTGTAGTAATATTTTCGAAACTTAACTGGATTTATAATTAATTTGTCTAATACAATCTGTTTACTATCATCTAGAATTATTTATGTATTAGATCTACTTCAAACATACACATGCGCAAGTCCCCCATCAAAAGCCAACAGTCATACACACACAACAGACACACATATACAGACACAAAACATTTTATTACAATTGTAATACTATTGTCGCTGCTAAATCAGTTTTGAAATAAATATTTCTAAGTCTTTATATTATCATCTAGAATAACTCATGTACTACTTCATACATGTACACATGTGCACACACGCTTGCGCCCCTCCCATACAACCTACACGCATACACATACAAACACGTGCGCACATACATACACAGAAAAATACAAATACAAAATTATTTAATTACAATTCAGGTTATTATTACAATTCAGGTTGACCATCGATTGTAATAATGTTTTCGCATCATAACCAGTTTTGTAATAAATATTACTAAGTCGTTGTACTATCATCCAGAATATCTGATGTATTACTTCATACATGTACACATGCGCGCACACGCATGCGCCCATCACCTGCACACTACACGCATACACATACTAGCACTTGCTCACATTCATACACAAACAGACACACAAATACAGACACAAACATATTTTATTACACATCAGGTTGTTATTACAATTCAGGTTGACCACCAATTGTAATAATGTTTTCGCATCATAACCAGTTTTGTAATAAAAATTTCTAAGTCGTTGTACTATCATCTAGAATATCTGATGTATTACTTCATACATGTACACATGCGCGCACACGCATGCGCCCCTCCCATACAAACTACACGCATACACATAATATCAACATACTAGCACGTGCGCACATTCATACTCACATAGACACACAAATACAGACACAAAATTATTTTATTACACTTCAGGTTGTTATTACAATTCAGGTTGACCACCAATTGTAATAATGTTTTCGCATCATAACCAGTTTTGTAATAAAAATTTCTAAGTCGTTGTACTATCATCTAGAATATCTGATGTATTACTTCATACATGTACACATGCGCGCACACACATGCGCCCCTCCCATACAAACTACACGCATACACATACTATCAACATACTAGCACGTGCGCACATTCATACTCACATAGACACACAAATACAGACACAATTTTTTTTATTACACTTCAGGTTGTTATTACAATTCAGGTTGACCACCAATTGTAATAACGTTTTCGCATCATAACCAGTTTTGTAATAAATTTTATTACAATTCCGGTTGTTATTACAATTCAGGTTGCAACATACCTCCAGTTTAATTTAAAGAAAGGGATTAACTTTACTCGTAAACTATTTAACCTTAGTCATAATTCTTACAGATGAAGTGACCCCCGGTCATAGCAAGTTCAGCACTGTTTATCATATCGTGGCTAATGCGCGCCATGCAACTTGAGCCAAAGTATTTTGTACATAGGGGGTCACATTTTCTGAAGAATATCGACCCCCCGGTCAGTATTTTTTTTTTAAAAAAAATAGTGACCCCCGGTCACTGCTTTGACACACGTTCATGATATGTTGAACAGCTCCCGCGAACTTATGTGTGTGGCTTTTCCTGCTTGACTTTACTACTTTTTCATTTAATCTACCTCCAGTATAATTTAAGAAAGGGTTCAACTTTACTCGATTTTTATTTAACCTTGGTCATAATTCTTACAGATGTAGTGACCCATAAGTATTTTGTACATAGTGGGTCATATTTTCTGAAGAATATCGACCCCGGCCAGTATATTGTCAAAAATAGCGAACCCGATATTAACTCTATGATTCACGTTGATGATATGTTAAACAACTCTAGTATTTATTTATTTTGTAAAAAGGGGGTTCACGTTAATCGAACAATACCTTTTCCTTTGTCATAATTCTTGTAGATGTAGTGACCCCAGTCATTGCATTTTGACCGTGTTTATTATACTATACTAATACGCACAATGTTAATTGAACCCAAGCATTTTGTACATAGGGGGTCACATTTTCTGAAGAATACTGACCCCCGGTCAGTATTTTTTAAAAAATAGCGACCCCCGGTCATAGTGCTTTGACACATATTCATGATATGTTAAACAACTCCCTGAAACTCAAATCTATCTCCAGTATAATTTAAGGAAAGGGTTTAACTTTACTCGAAACATATTTAACCTTGGTTATAATTCTTACAGATGTAGTGACCCCCTTTCATAGAGTATTTTTAGCCCCGTATATTATATAATGACCAATGCGCCCAATGCTAATTGAACTCAAGTATGTTGTAGAAAGGATGGATGTCATTTTTTTCTGAAGAATATCGAACCCTGGTCAGTATTTTTTTAAACAATAGTGATCCCCGGTAATAATGCTTTGGCCCACCTTCGTGATATTTTGAACAACACCAGCAACTTTAATTTGCCTCATGTATACTTTACAGAAAGGGTTTCACGTATTTCGAAAAAAGATATTTAACCTTGGTCATAATTGTTACAGATGTGTGACCCCTAGTAATATCATTTTGAGCCCCGTTTAATATATCATGACCAATGCGCGCAATGGACGCCAAGTAATACGACTTGTAATCATTGTTCGTACAGAATATCACACACACTCACGCAAGCAGGCACACACACGCGCGCGCATGCACACACACACACACACACACACACACGCACATGCACGTACACAATCACTTATAAATAAACATCCTTCCGCACGCACCCACACATTCACACACCCCTACACAACATCGGAATACAATTCCATTTATAGAGAATTTTGTCAATTATTGTCGAAGAGATGCTGTTGATTTTCTTATATAAAAGGTCAAGCACGTGTGACATATACCATAGAAATATAGTGTGTACATTTGCAACAGGCCATTTTCCTCTGCAGATAATAAACATTAGATTAGTTGTTCATAATGTTTTTACTTCTATTTTAAACGAGCTTTGTAGAAAACCACACATCAAGGATTTGGTGCGTGTTTATTTTTGTCTAAAAGGACGAGTTTAATAGATCCAATAAATCACGAACACGAGTCTTATATTCTATTCATAGCATAACCTAGAGAAGATAGTTTTCCTTGTGTGTTCGTCACCTATTTGTGGCTGCCTAGTAAGTCAAATGTATGCCATCGAAAATATCAGCACCTGTTGAGTTTCAAAACAGTTTGCCAATC
This sequence comes from Azorinus chamasolen, assembly GCA_963576725.1. Lineage (NCBI taxonomy): Eukaryota > Metazoa > Mollusca > Bivalvia > Cardiida > Solecurtidae > Azorinus > Azorinus chamasolen. The sequence continues at coordinate 96,525,865 of OY755235.1, read as the reverse complement.
AGACTGAGATTAATCGTCAACTTTTATCCTTTTACAAAATGTATATTCAATTGAACTTAATTTGCATTTGTGTTCGTTTATATTGCGAATTATTACTCAAGGGTACAAAATAAAATACACAAGTAGTAGTATTTGCCTTTATAAAAAGAAGAGTTTACTTACTGTAAAGATTTAAAAACATGATTTGACAAGTAAGGTCGGTCGCTGTTAGAAGTATAGAACCATTTATTAGATCGCACAGAAAAGGTTGTTATACTCAAAATGCATTGTAAATGTCCCCTTAAAATAAGTTATATTACCACTACTTCTACTAATACAACTACTTCTTTCACACCCTCTGTCACTTTTCTGCTAGTGTCAACATTTTTCAAAATATTGACAGTATCTAAATAATAAAGTGTTTCCGTTAAATTCCGTTTAACCCCCCTCCCCCCCCCCCCCCCCGCTACCACACACCACACACACACACATACCCACCCACCCGATGCTGCAGCAACAACAACAACAACAACAAAACTGCAGCCGCAACAATATTAGGTTATTTGCAATGGTAACTAATTTGTTAGTAATAGTTGGGGCGGGGGTCAATATTTTATAGATATCGCGGAGGGGGTCACTATTTTTCAGAGGGGAGTCGATATTTTTCAGAAAGGGGGTCGCTTTTTCTGAAGAATAGTGACCGGGGGGTCAGTATTCTATGGGGGTCACTTTACTTCGTTACACCGGCGGTGAAAGAAACAGTTCGGGGTTTACTAACAGATGTTTTGAAGGTGGAGAATACAAAATGAATGAACTACGTGAAGAACACTTGTAGATGTTTCTGTGTGTGACATGATTTTTGTAATATTCAACATGTATTATATTTCTCGTTAAAATGTCGTTTATATAATTATTCAAAATTAGAACTTTCATCCGAGCAACAAATAAAGGTGCGTACTCAAATACTAAAATCGTTATTTCTCCAAACAAGCCAATGCTGTGGCCACACTTTAGAATCGTCTCGAAGAGAAATTAAGAAGTTATTCTTGAAAATGTATAACTTATCTGGACCTCTGATTTTCATCATATATTTTCTAAAATATCGACCAGTGTGTCACGCAGTTTTGGAATCTGATGGGTCCCCGAGTTACTCTGTAACTCAACTGGGTCCAAACTGATTGCAAAGTACAGTAAAACCTCTCTGTAACGGCTATCAACTTACATCATGTATTTTGTGTTAAAGGCAGGTGGCTGCTTAAAGAAAGGTGAAAGAAAAACAGAACGCTCCTATAGGAGCGTTCTGTTTTACTTTCACCTTGCTTTAAGCAGCCATCTGCCCTAAATACCAACTAATTAACACAATTTGGTGACCGTTATAGAGAGGGTTTACTGTATATTGTGAAGAGTTTTAATAGACACCATCGACCCTTTCCCTGTTCCATGTGTTCCATGTTTATTTCAAATTTCAGTGCGTACTGAATATCCATGGACAAAGTTGTTATAATGAAATATGGAAGATAGAACGCTGTGCATTTCAGAAAGTAAAGAATCAGGCTTATCAAATTCCATTAGCAAATAGAGCAGATTCCTATAGTAGCCGTCTGATCTGGATCTACTCTGTTTGAAATGGGTGTGAAGAAACTGTTTATATGGAGTAAAGGTTTAACCGTTAGCTTATATGGAGATCTTTGTAAAACAGTTTGTATCCAGATTAGATGTCGAAACACTCCACATCTTATTAGGCATGGAACTGCTAGACACTGTACATAACTGTGTATAGAATTTAACCCTTTACCCGTTAGACACTGTACATAACTGTGTATAGAATTTAACCCTTTACCTGTTAGACACTGTACATAACTGTGTATAGAAGTTAACCATTTACCTGCTAGACACTGTACATAACTGTGTATAGAAGTTAACCCTTTACCTGCTAGACACTGTACATAACGGTGTATAGAAGTTAACCCTTTACCTGTTAGACACTGTACATAACTGTGTGTAGAATTTAACCCTTTACCTGTTAGACACTGTACATAACTGTGTATAGAAGTTAACCCTTTACCTGCTAGACACTGTACGTAACTGTGTATAGAATTTAATCTTTTACCTGCTAGACACTGTACATAACTGTATATAGAATTTAACCCTTTACCTGCTAGACACTGTACATAACTGTATATAGAATTTAACCCTTTACCTGCTAGACACTGTACATAACTGTATATAGAATTTAACCCTTTACCTGTTAGACACTGTACATAACTGTGTATAGAAGTTAACCTTTTACCTGTTCTCTAGTCCAAATTTCAATACCTACTGAATGTTCATGGACGAAATAGTTATAATAAAATACGGAAAGTAGAATACATGTATTATAGCCATTTTAGAAACTAAAGAATCAGATCTATCAAATCCCATTAGCAAATAGATCAGACCCTGATCAGACGGCTCATGTAGGAACTGACTGGTCTGGGTCTACTCTATTTGCAAATGCATGAAAAGGCATTAATAAGAAGGAAATTATTAACTGAAGGGCAGTAGCAGATGGCGTAACAGTAGTCCATGTGCTAAAGGGTCAATAAAGGGTCAATAAACATGTGAAGGAAATTTAATTTGTCTAAAATGTATTCACATATTCTAATCGTGGTGTTTATATGCCAAAACCTGTATCAGTCACCATCCTTAGTACTTATAAATCATGTGACTTATACGCCCAGTTGGCCGTGTGTCTTACAGGTCTATTTTTAACATGACATTCTTGTACTTGCAAACATGCAACTATAATTGTGTAAATATTGTACTTTTATTTGAATTAGTATATTCTGCAATTATCAGCTTTGTATATCATAAAATGTATAATAGAAGTATTCTCCACTTGTATTGTGTAACTGTTGTGTTGCATTGTGTTGTGTTGCGTTTTTGTTTTGTTCTTTTTGCTTTTGTTGTTGTTTTGCTGTTTTTGTCTTGTTTTTGTCTTGTCTTGTAATTGTCTTGTCTTGTTTTGTATTGTAATTGTTTGGCTTGCAAATGTCTTTTCTTGTCTTGTAATCGTTGTGTTTTGTAACTGTTTTGTCTTGTAATTGTCTTGTCTTATAATTGTCGTGTCTTGTAATTTTGTCTTGTCATGTAATAGTCTTGTAATTTTGTTGTCTTGTCCTGTAATTTTGTTGTCTTGTTTTGTAATTTCTTGTATTGTAATCGTCTTGTAATTGTCTAGTCTTGTCTTGTCATTGTCTTGTCTTGTAATTTCTTGTCTTGTAATTGTCTTGTATTGTAATTTCTTGTCTTTTCTGTCTTGTCTTGTAATTGTCTTGTAATTGTCTTGTCGTGTAATTGTCGTGTCAGTGTCTTTTCTTGTAAGTGTCTTGTCTTGTCTCGTAATTATTTTGTCTTGTCTTGTAATTGTCTAGCATTGTCTTGGAATTGTCTTGTCTTGTAATTGTCTTGTCTTGTCTTATAATGGTCTTGTCAGTCTCTTGTCTTGTAAGTGTCTTGTCTTGTCTCGTAATTGTACTGTCTTGTCTTGTAATTGTCTTGTAGTTGTCTAGTCTTGTCTTGTAACTGCCTTGTCTTGTAATCGTCTTGTCTTGTAAGTGTCTTGTCTTGTAATTGTCTTGTAATTTTTCTTTTCTTGCAATCGTCTTGTCTTCTATTGTCTTGCAATTGTATTATAATTGTCTAGTCTTGTCTTGGCATTGTCGTGTAATTGCGTTGTCTTGTAAGTGTCTTGTAATTGTCTTGTCTCGTAATTGTATTGCCTTGTAATTGTCTTGTCTTGACATTTTTCTCGACCTGTCTTGTCGTTTGATTGTCTTGTCTTGTAATTGTCTTGTAATTTGTCTTTTCTTGTAATTGTCTTGTCTTATAATTGTCCTGTCTTTCTTGTAATTGTCTTGTAATTGTCCTGTCTTGTAATTGTCTTATCTTGTAATTGCCTTGTAATTGTCTTGTCTTGTAATTGTCTTATTTTGTCTTGTAGAACTTACCGTTGATATTTTCTGTGATTTATGTTCAACCTATCATACTTGTTTAACCCTTTGCTCCATAAATATGCCTTTTCGACGCTTTTACAAACAGTTTGGACCTAGATCAGACCATGGTCTATTTTAACAATTAATGTAATAAATATTCATGAAGTCATTATTTCTTACATGAATATTCGTGGAGTAAAGGGAATACCTTCTGAGAGAAATGTTCATTTTAGCTAGGAAACTAGGTTTGTTCGTATGCAGTGTTCTTCAATTACCTGATGGTATGCAATGTGATGTAAGCGTTTGTTTGATATGACTGACCTTTAGATATGATTTTGCGATAAGAAATAAAATTCAATGCTACTTTAAACATGACGAGTATTAAACGCTTAAAATAAGTTGGCATGTATGTGATCAGGATTGTAAAACCTAAACTGTTTGGTTCTCTTATTGCATGGAACCGATTCAATGTACAGTAGAACATGTCTTAAGCGACCATCCACTTACTGAACACATGAGTTTTAAAAAGTAGGTGGTTGCTTAATACAGGGCAAAAGTAATGCAGAAAGCTCCTACAGGAGCTTTTTGCATTACTTTTGACATGCATTAAGCTACCACCTGCCTTACAGACCCATAATTAGACCTCTTTTTGATGGTCGCTTAAGACATGTACTACTGTAGTTGACTCGCTTTAGTCAAAGGTTAATTGTTCATTGAAAATATTCTAAAATGGGTTCAGTTATGTACACTAACAAGCCAGGCCAATTCCGGGTAAAAATTCCTCCGAATAATATTAACCTTTGACTTTAGAGGTCAGCATAATACCTGCATTCTGTACATTTAATAAATCATCTACTTGAAGTTATTGAAATTGGTTTTTACTTCCAGACCTTTTTCTCCTATTTCTTACATGAATATTCATGGAGGAAAGGGTTAACGCCTTTGCAAAGTACGAGCAGTCTGATCAGGGTCTGCTTTGTTTGCTTATGGAATTACATGTATATAAATATAATTTTACTGTTTCTGGCATGGCCAGACTTACCTTTATTCATATACTATTATAAAATAATATAACTAATATTCATTAATCAAAGTACTGACAGTACTGAAGGTTTCGGACATAATATATATCATATTGATTGTTTGCTGTGGATTTTTCTGAAAATCATGTCAGTAGTTTGGAAGACATTTAAAGAATTGTTTTATGAACATGTCACATACAGGGCGATTCCAATAGCTCATCTTGCCACTTTGTGCCAATAGAGCCAAAATTGATAGTTTATGTAGTAAAGAGCCATCACTCCGTTATTTGAAAGTAAGGGTCAAGTCAAGTCGTGCTTAGCATAATAGAATTAACGATTTCACCATTATCGTTGAATGAGAACACTGTAGGTCTAGACTGGACCCCGGATGATTCTGACCATTACTTGGTCAGTACCAAACATATGCAAGAAATGTCTGATTTATAAAAACCCTAATATCCTTAACCCTTTCCCTGTTCTATGTTTATTCCAAATTTCAATACCTACTGAATATTTATGGACAAAATAGTTACAATGAAATATGAAAAGTGGCAATTAGTAGCCATTTAAGAAAGTAAAGAAAAAAAGAAAGAACGAGTAGCCTATATATAAGTGTGTAGGCAAAAAGGGCATTTAACTCAGAATCCGACAACAATATATCGGACTTTTGTAAATACCACAGGAAGGGTATGGAACTTTCAGAATCCGACGACCTTATGTCGGACTTCTGTTGTAAAAAGACACCATGCTGTTTGAACAAAGGCGTTTGGATTGACAGTAGGTCATTGGTAAAATCTAATCATTTTATACTTGGAGATTTCATGAAAAATTGGTCTGTATAATTTGCATATTAAGTATGTACGTTCACTAGTCGTTGTTGCTTTTCACACCTTTGTAGCGTTTAAATAGAACCATGTAACACTTATATATTGGGACCCAAGCGGTGGCCGAGGGGAAAGAGCTGCGTCTATGAATCTCTAGGTCCTTGGTTCGAATCCCGTCAAAAGCAAATGCAAATAGAAAAAAGATTCTAATATATTTTTTATTCTTTATCTTTTTTGATATTCTTTTCTCTAAATACATGTTAAAGCAAACAAACTAGAACACATAAGCATGCCTCTTGAAACTTGCTATGGACTTTTTAAAGCATTATGCTATATTAACATACAGTCCTGGTGTCAATAGTATGCATTTCGATGAAACTTAGAGGCAGGATCCAGACTTTGTGCTAGGACAACTATGAATTCGAAAGTACCATGTTTAATTTAAAATTGTCACCTGCTCATTATTTTGTGTATTGCATATATAATTATTTATATTCAATTAGTCTATGCTTTGCATAGTTTTATTTTAAAAGTGTCAAACATCTAGGATCCTGACCACAGACCGACACACACAATGTACAACTGGCAATTAGGTCACGATAACCTGCATAATATTTGAAAACTTAGTTTGTTTCAAAAGGAATTACTGCACAGTTCAAACTGACTATAAAAATTTCCCTGAGAATTTGAACAATAATTACATCAGTTAAACAATAGTTTAAAAAAGTACATGTATATAGACACAGAGCGCAAATGGAACGGATCCATGTAAGAAACTTGATTCCTGTTCTATGTTTATTCTAAATTTCAATACCTACTGAATATTCATGAACAAAATAGTTATGATGAAACATGAAAAGTGGAAATTAGTAGCCATTTAAGAAAGTAAAGAAAAAGATCTTTCAAATTCCATTAGCCAACAGAGCAGACCCTGATCAGACGACTTCTATAGGAGTAATCAGATCTGGGTCTACCCTGTTTACAAACGCGTGAAAAACATTTATATGAAGGAAAGGGTTAAGTGTTCTAGCACCCAGTCTCTCCTCTCTACCAGTTTGTACAGCTGAATAAGTCAGTTTGGAAACATTTTTGCAACTTTAGATTATACAGACATGGCAGCAAATAGTGAAAACCCTTCAAACGGGCCCATTAAGGAGGTGTTTGATCTGGGTCTGCACTATTTGCATAAGTGTGTTGTCAAAATACCTAGGGTAATTAAGGTATCACTTGTAAATCTCTGAAATACATTCAAAAGTATAGATTTGTCACCTTTTACAATACAGTAAAACCCCTCTTAACCCGACTTCTAGTAGATAAGAATTTAGAAACTTTTTAGGCAGGTGGCTGCTTAATGCAGGGTGAAAGTCATGCCGAGGAGCTTTCTGCATTATTTTCATCCTGCATTAAGCTGCCACCTGTCTCCAAGACTGATATTTATACTGAATTTAAAGTCTGGTTTAGAGGGGTTTTACCGTACATGTATTTTTGAAATTCTATTTCTTTCAAACCAGATCTTAGCAACAACGTCGCACGACCATTGATAAAATTCATCAGGAAACATTGTAATGTCGCAATGGAATCGAATTTCTGCGTTAGAATTTTGATCTACCCTAGAAATAGTACCATTGATGTTCGATGGTTCATGGTAGTTCACAAAATGTTGAAAGTGTATCGAAATATCAACCGTGGCTGTTATAATCAAATAATTATTTTCGGTTATGTGTCCATTTCATGTACCTCCAACAATTCTATAATGTTCTGCAAAAATCTAACAATTATGTTACTTTGGTCTACCTAACTATTACAACGGTGAAATGGGCTGTTCCAAAATTCAAACTAAAATGAGCTTATGGTTAATATTTAGGGACTTTTCCAAACCGTGCAGATCCTGATTAGAGGGCTTCTCTATGAGCCTTCTTACCTGGGTCTCCTCTGTTTGCAAAGGGCATAAGTGACTAGGCAAAAGGGGCATTTAACTCAGAATCCGACAACAATATATCGGACTTTTGTAAATACCACAGGAAGGGTATGGAACTTTCAGAATCCGACGACCTTATGTCGGACTTCTGTTGTAAAAAGACACCATGCTGTTTGAACAAAGGCGTTTGGATTGACAGTAGGTCATTGGTAAAATCGATTCATTTTATACTTGGAGATTTCATGAAAAATTGGTCTGTATAATTTGCATATTAAGTATGTACGTTCACTAGTCGTTGTTGCTTTTCACACCTTTGTAGCGTTTAAATAGAACCATGTAACACTTATATATTGGGACCCAAGCGGTGGCCGAGGGGAAAGAGCTGCGTCTATGAATCTCTAGGTCCTTGGTTCGAATCCCGTCAAAAGCAAATGCAAATAGAAAAAAGATTCTAATATATTTTTTATTCTTTATCTTTTTTGATATTCTTTTCTCTAAATACATGTTAAAGCAAACAAACTAGAAAACATAAGCATGCCTCTTGAAACTTGTTATGGACTTTTTAAAGCATTATGCTATATTAACATACAGTCCTGGTGTCAATAGTATGCATTTCGATGAAACTTAGAGGCAGGATCCAGACTTTGTGCTAGGACAACTATGAATTCGAAAGTACCATGTTCAATTTAAAATTGTCACCTGCTCATTATTTTGTGTATTGCATATATAATTATTTATATTCAATTAGTCTATGCTTTGCATAGGTTTATTTTAAAAGTGTCAAACATCTAGGATCCTGATCACAGACCGGCACACACAATGTACAACTGGCAATTAGGTCACGATAACCTGCATAATATTTGAAACCTTAGTTTGTTTCAAAAGGAATTACTGCACAGTTCAAACTGACTATAAAAATTTCCCTGAGAATTTGAACAATAATTACATCAGTTAAACAATAGTTTAAAAAAGTACATGTATATAGACACAGAGCGCAAATGGAACGGATCCATGTAAGAAACTTGATTCCTGTTCTATGTTTATTCTAAATTTCAATACCTACTGAATATTCATGAACAAAATAGTTATGATGAAACATGAAAAGTGGAAATTAGTAGCCATTTAAGAAAGTAAAGAAAAAGATCTTTCAAATTCCATTAGCCAACAGAGCAGACCCTGATCAGACGACTTCTATAGGAGTAATCAGATCTGGGTCTACCCTGTTTACAAACGCGTGAAAAACATTTATATGAAGGAAAGGGTTAAGTGTTCTAGCACCCAGTCTCTCCTCTCTACCAGTTTGTACAGCTGAATAAGTCAGTTTGGAAACATTTTTGCAACTTTAGATTATACAGACATGGCAGCAAATAGTGAAAACCCTTCAAACGGGCCCATTAAGGAGGTGTTTGATCTGGGTCTGCACTATTTGCATAAGTGTGTTTGTCAAAATACCTAGGGTAATTAAGGTATCACTTGTAAATCTCTGAAATACATTCAAAAGTATAGATTTGTCACCTTTTACAATACAGTAAAACCCCTCTTAACCCGACTTCTAGTAGATAAGAATTTAGAAACTTTTTAGGCAGGTGGCTGCTTAATGCAGGGTGAAAGTCATGCCGAGGAGCTTTCTGCATTATTTTCATCCTGCATTAAGCTGCCACCTGTCTCCAAGACTGATATTTATACTGAATTTAAAGTCTGGTTTAGAGGGGTTTTACCGTACATGTATTTTTGAAATTCTATTTCTTTCAAACCAGATCTTAGCAACAACGTCGCACGACCATTGATAAAATTCATCAGGAAACATTGTAATGTCGCAATGGAATCGAATTTCTGCGTTAGAATTTTGATCTACCCTAGAAATAGTACCATTGATGTTCGATAGTTCATGGTAGTTCACAAAATGTTGAAAGTGTATCGAAATATCAACCGTGGCTGTTATAATCAAATAATTATTTTCGGTTATGTGTCCATTTCATGTACCTCCAACAATTCTATAATGTTCTGCAAAAATCTAACAATTATGTTACTTTGGTCTACCTAACTATTACAACGGTGAAATGGGCTGTTCCAAAATTCAAACTAAAATGAGCTTATGGTTAACATTTAGGGACTTTTCCAAACCGTGCAGATCCTGATTAGAGGGCTTCTCTATGAGCCTTCTTACCTGGGTCTCCTCTGTTTGCAAAGGGCATAAGTGACTAGGCAAAAGGGGCATTTAACTCAGAATCCGACAACAATATATCGGACTTTTGTAAATACCACAGGAAGGGTATGGAACTTTCAGAATCCGACGACCTTATGTCGGACTTCTGTTGTAAAACTTGACTCTTGCAATTTTATAGATACTTTCAAAGACAATGATATTGTGTTTTTAACCGAATCTTGGACTCATGACAGCAGTAACCTTGATTTGAACGGTTTTAAAGCCTTCAATTTTTACAGACGTTTTCAGCATAGAAGAGCTAAACGCCATAGTGGCGGTATAGTTATTTACATAAAAAGTTACTTAACTAAAGGTGTATCTGTAGTTAGAAACCATTTCAATACTATTATATGGTTGAAACTTGATAAACATTTCTTTAAATTTGATAATGACGTATACTTATGTGGTGTTTACATCTGGTGTGAAGACTCGCCAATGTATAATATTGAAAATGTTGATTTATTTAGCAAACTTGAAGAGGACGTGTTGCACTTTGGCAATCTAGGATCTGTTTTCATCACTGGTGATTTTAATGGTCGAGTTGGTAGTAGAAGTGATTTTATATTATGTGATAGGCTTATAGGTGATATTGATCCTGGTGAATATGTTCCGGACCGGCCTCTTTCCAGGGCCTCTCAGGACTCAGTGTGTAACACGCATGGTATGCGATTAATTGATCTATGCAAATCCAGTTCTTTGCGCTTAGCAAACGGTAGGCTTGGCGAGGACAATGCAATTGGAAAGTTTACCTATGTATGCACGAGAAGTTCGTCTGTTATTGATTACCTGTTACTACATGAGCCTCATTTTAAATATGTAAACAGTTTTAAGGTTGGTAGTTTCAATCAGTGGTCTGACCACGCACCGTTATATTTTTCATTATTGTGTTGTAAACCACCAGTTATACAAGACACTCAGGAGTTTGTTTCATACAAATGGGATAGCGCAAAGCGTGATGAATTTCGTAGAGGCCTTATTGCCAAATTATCCAGCTTAAATCGCGCTACTTGTAATATCGACTGTACAGATCGTTCATCTGTAAATAACTGTTTAAATGATATTGTTACAACTGTGCGTTCGGTTGCTGACCCTCTTTTTTCTAAACATGTACGCTTTAAAGACAATTATTTGAAAAAGGATAGTGAATGGTTTGATACTGAATGCAGACACGCTAGAAACGTGTACCTCCGTGCTTTACACAGTTACAACAGTAAGCCATCGCCTGAGAATAGAATAGTATTTTGCGAAAGCAAAATAGCATACAAAAAATTAATTTCTCGTAAGCGTAATAAGTATAATAACATGAACGTTAAACGGGTAGAAAATTTACGCCATTCTAAGCCGAAAGAGTTCTGGTCGCTCTTCCGGAAGAAGTCACATGATACTAACGAAATAAGCGTAGACGAGTTTTTTTAACTATTTTAAAACAATTATGGGCTCTTCTACACAGAACGTAAATGAGGACGCAGAGTTGTTTTGCTCTAACCATGATTTTGATCATCCTAATTGCAATTTTGACGAACTTAATTGTGCTATTACTGTTAAAGAAATTTTAGCAGTTGTTAAAAAACTTAAGTCAGATAAAGCGGCTGGGGTTGATGTTCTACTGAACTCATACTTCATTGAGTCAATTGATATTATAGCTTCACACTTGTGCGATTTATTTAACGCCATTTTGAATTCTGGATTTTATCCAGATTCATGGACCCAGGGCATAGTTATTCCATTATATAAAAAGGGTGATCGTGAAAACCCTTCCAACTACAGGGGTATTACATTGATTAGCTGCTTTGCTAAAATATTTACAGGGGTATTAAATAACAGGGTTTCAGCATGGTGTGAGGAAAATAATATTATATCAGATGCACAGTTTGGCTTTAGATCGGGTCGGTCAACTGTAGACGCGGTGTTTATTCTTCACGCTATTGTACAGAAGACGATAGGGTCTAATAAACGTTTGTACTGCGCTTTCGTCGATTTAAAGAGAGCTTTCGATAGTATAAATAGAAATTCTTTGTGGTTTAAGTTATATAAGTTGGGTCTTAACGGTAAAATTTTACGTGTTTTAAAGGATATGTACGATAAAGTCAAGACGTGTATTAGAAAAGGAAATACTTATTCTGAGTTCTACGATAATTATATTGGACTCATGCAAGGGGAGATAATCTCGCCCATAATGTTTGCCCTTTTTCTTGAGGATTTAGAGTTAAATCTTCAAGATCCAGATCTTATAGGAATAAGTATAGACGATATTATGCTTGCAATTTTACTTTTTGCCGATGACATGGTTGTCTTTGGTACCTCGCCACATGACTTGCAATATAAATTAGATAAATTAAAAGAATACTGCGAAACTTGGGGGTTAGAAGTAAATTGCTCGAAAACAAAAGTTATGGTGTTTAGGAAAAGGGGTGGTTTAAAGGAAAATGAAAATTGGTCATACGGGGATGAGATTTTGGAAACAGTTAGTGACTTTAATTACCTTGGGACGGTTTTCAATTACACTGGGAGCTTTGTTTTAAATCAAGAGTTTATAGTAGGCAAAGGGTTGAGAGCATTGAATGCACTCATGGCCAATATTAAAGGTTTGAACCTGAAAAGTAGTGTTACATGTCAGTTATTTGATGCATTTGTTAGTTCTATCTTGAATTATAGCTGTGAAGGTTATACAAAATCAAAACAAATAGAACGAGTACACCTAAAATTTTGTAAAAGGTTATTACATGTGAAGAGGTGTACATCGACATACAGTATATATGGTGAAATGGGTAGATATCCCTTGTATATTAATCGTTACTGTAGAATTATTAAATATTGGTTGAAACTAGTTTCAACACAGAATGTAATATTATCTACTGTATACAATACTTTATTAGCCGAGTGTTGGAATGGCGAATCAAACTGGGTTACAAATGTTAAAACATTACTAGTAACAAATGGTTTTGCTGATGTTTGGATGGATCCAATAATTGTAAACCCGAAATCCTTTCACAAAATATTTAAACAAAGATTAGTGGATGGTTTTATACAAGGGTGGGATGAGAATATCAATAGAAGCGGTGTACTAGCAACATATATACATTATAAAAGCTGTTTCGGATTTGAAGCATATTTAGATACATTGTCATATAAACTTAGATTTTATCTTGCTAGACTGCGTCTGTCTTCACATTCATTAAAAATAGAAACCGGGAGGTACGGTAAAAATAACACTCCAAGAAATGAAAGATATTGTAGCTACTGTGAAACTCATGATATTGAAGACGAGTTTCATTTTGTTCTTATATGTAGTTTGTACACAGATCTGCGTAAGAAGTATATAAAAAAGTATTTTTATGCTAGACCAAGCTTTGTAAAGTTTTGTCAGCTACTACAAAGTCAAAATCGACAGGAATTAGTTAAATTGGCTCTCTATATAAAGTATTCCTTTTGCAGGAGAAACGCACTTGTTAATGCTTATATGTAAGTCATCTCAAATCTGAATAGTCAGCACTTTATGCACAACGTAAATGTCAGTTTCCTTTCGAGTAAAGATTTTGCATATAACTAAACTGATTGAAATTGTAATATACTGTCAATGTGAAAGATCGTTTGACCTATGTGACATATGCTATGTATATGTATTTAAAACAACAATGTACATGCTTGTACACGTTGAATAAAGATATGTTCTGTTCTGTTCTGTAAAAAGACACCATGCTGTTTGAACAAAGGCGTTTGGATTGACAGTAGGTCATTGGTAAAATCTAATCATTTTATACTTGGAGATTTCATGAAAAATTGGTCTGTATAATTTGCATATTAAGTATGTACGTTCACTAGTCGTTGTTGCTTTTCACACCTTTGTAGCGTTTAAATAGAACCATGTAACACTTATATATTGGGACCCAAGCGGTGGCCGAGGGGAAAGAGCTGCGTCTATGAATCTCTAGGTCCTTGGTTCGAATCCCGTCAAAAGCAAATGCAAATAGAAAAAAGATTCTAATATATTTTTTATTCTTTATCTTTTTTGATATTCTTTTCTCTAAATACATTTTAAAGCAAACAAACTAGAACACATAAGCATGCCTCTTGAAACTTGTTATGGACTTTTTAAAGCATTATGCTATATTAACATACAGTCCTGGTGTCAATAGTATGCATTTCGATGAAACTTAGAGGCAGGATCCAGACTTTGTGCTAGGACAACTATGAATTCGAAAGTACCATGTTCAATTTAAAATTGTCACCTGCTCATTATTTTGTGTATTGCATATATAATTATTTATATTCAATTAGTCTATGCTTTGCATGGTTTTATTTTAAAATTGTCAAACATCTAGGATCCTGATCACAGACCGACACACACAATGTACAACTGGCAATTAGGTCACGATAACCTGCATAATATTTGAAAACTTAGTTTGTTTCAAAAGGAATTACTGCACAGTTCAAACTGACTATAAAAATCCCTGAGAATTTGAACAATAATTACATCAGTTAAACAATAGTTTAAAAAAGTACATGTATATAGACACAGAGCGCAAATGGAACGGATCCATGTAAGAAACTTGATTCCTGTTCTATGTTTATTCCAATTTCAATACCTACTGAATATTCATGAACAAAATAATGGCTACTTATTTCCACTTTTCATGTTTCATTATATGAAACATGAAAAGTGGAAATGAGTAGCCATTTAAGAAAGGAAAGAAAAAGATCTTTCAAATTCCATTAGCCAACAGAGCATATCCTGATCAGACGACTCCTATAGGAGTCATCAGATCTGGGTCTACTCTGTTTACAAACGCGTGAAAAACATTTATATGAAGGAAAGGTTTAGTGTTCTAGCATCTCTACCAGTTTGTACAGCTGAATAAGTCAGCTTGGAAACATTTTTGCAACTTTAGATTACAGCTTGCTTAATCCTTACAATGCTGAGTGATGTTTCGTTTGCAACAATTGACGTCTGCGTCAATTCTTCAATAAACTTTCTTTCATTTTATGCAAAAATATGATCAAGATGACAAACAGTTTGGATCCTGATGAGACGCAGAATATGACCTCTAGAGATTTTAGCATGATGTAACAGTTGCCCTGCACTACTGACCACCAGTGCGCTGTAACCTTTATACTGTAAAGAACGTACAGAACAGAAGAAGTCTATTTAACCATTAATTTCCCCATATAAACTTGTTTTCATGCATCTGCAAATAGATTCGACCCAGATCAGACAGCTCGCTCCCATAGATTCAGGGAATGCTCTGTTGCTAATGGATCCACCTTCCATATTTCATTATAAATATTTTGTAAGATTCCGGAACCGGATTGTAAGCCAAGCACTGCACATGCGCGTATTCTCTTAGGGGGATTCCCGCTAGGTAGCGCTCGTGCAATAGGGTTTTCCGCCATAGTTTGAGTCGCAATCCATTTTATAAGGATTTCGGCAGAAGCCGAAACCCTAAAAAGTAATTATAGGTCACGTTCTAATTTCTTATCGTTATAACATGAACTTAGAAGAAATTCAACAATTCTACTCCAGATTAATGCTTAACCCATTTCCTCATAGTGACGCCTTTTGGCACCTCTATAAAATACATGTTTTTAAACCATCGTGATAAATTATCACAACGATTTCAAAATTACACAATTCTAAACTTTCATTTTCTCTAATAAATGCTCCTTTTAGGTATATTTATTCAAAGAGCCTACGAGGGAATGAGCTATACGTACACGCTGCACGTATCGTCACTCAGTTATTATCCTCCCAACTTTTAGTTGGGTCTGAGTACGTTCTCAAGCTTTTGATTGGTCAGATTTGAGCCTCTGGCTCAAATCTGACCAATCAAAAGCTTGAGAACTCAAATTTGACCAATCAAAAGCTTGAGAACGAAACTCAGACTCAACTAAAAGCTTTATAAGCATGGACCCTGAGACTCGATTAAATTTCGACCTGTTTATCAGGATTGTTCGTAATACTCTGTGACAAAAAATAGCAAACCAAAAGCCGGTAATAATCATGTTTCTCGAGGATTGTAAAATCCCTCTAACACTGGGGGCCAACTACGTATTATCATCAAATGTTTTGCTATACGACAATTTATATGGGTATTTTAATAGATTTGTTTTCCTACGAAATTGGGAAATGTTTTCCTACGATAACAAAGTTGCTTTCGTAGGAAAACAAATCTATTAAAATACTCATATAAATTGTCGTAGCAAAACATTTTGATAATAATACGTAGTTGGCCCCCAGTGTCTAATGCGACCACTTAATGAATAAACATGACTGTCTTTATAAGCAGGTGGTTGCCTAATGCAGGACAAAAGTTATGCAGAAACAGGAGCTTTCTGCATAACTTTCGTCCTGTATTAAGCTACCACCTGCCTTTGTCACTGTGATTTATGCCCTTTTTTTCTGGTCACATTAAAGGGGTTTTACTGTATTCTTATAGCACATTCTTATACCTTCGGAAATTTATTCGAAGATTACCGACGATAATACACGGAATATGTATGAGTCTCAGGTCAAACTGGTAGGATAATACCAGCAGTGTTTAGTTTTTATTCACAACTCTTAGGTAACATGAATAACACAAAAGGTACCAATGCATAACTCCTCTAGTAGAGAAGAAATTAGATACTTTCAGGTAGGTGGCTGCTTAATGCAGGATGAAAGTCACGCAGAAAACTCCTCTGTGAGCTTTCTCTGCGACTTTCACCTTGCATTAAGCTGCCACCTGTCTCCGAGACCGATATTTATCCTTAATTTAACCCTTCACTTGCTGAATTTTAAAATACATTTCTCCTTCTTTACCCATGCCCTGTTGTATAATTACATATATCTTCACTGTGTACAAGTATTTCGCTGTGCAATCACTGCTGTGGAGTGCACTGGTTGCACAATCACCTTGTAAATAGTGCAGACCCTGGTGAGACAGTTCCTGCAGGAGCTGTCTCATCTGGGTCTTCACTATTTACAGGTACGTATATTGACGTGAATAGCAAGCGAATGGTTAATGTCCAGTTTAGAGGGGGTTTACTGTATGTACACTGCTGAATATTGGAATGAGTAAATAAACAAGCATGGCATAAAAAGGGATTCATAAAAATAACGAAGTTTCTAATATCATTCATACTCTGGCTTTCAACTTTAATAGATCACTTTTATTATCTGCTTGAAAGATTTGTTCCTTCTTACAAATGCATTTTCATGCAAACAGGGTTGACACAGATCAGATGGTGTGCTCTGGTTGCTTATGAAATTATAGGTCATACTCTACAGTTTCTATCAGCACCAATAACCCA
Organism: Azorinus chamasolen; assembly: GCA_963576725.1. NCBI lineage: Eukaryota > Metazoa > Mollusca > Bivalvia > Cardiida > Solecurtidae > Azorinus > Azorinus chamasolen. Next base: position 96,508,655 of record OY755235.1, on the reverse strand, counting down.
TGTGTACGATATACCATTATAAAAATCGGCGAAAAAATATTCTTTATGTCATTATTTCTTACATGAATATTCAACAAGGGAATGGTTAAAGTTAAACTGCCTGGTCTTAGGAATAGGCAATCTTGGCAAAGAGGCTCTTCTTTAATTTCTGAACTTGTTTCAGTCAAAGAGATAATGGAATTCATCGCTCAAAGCATTAGAATTGCAGAGACGACAGATTCTGAAATTGCAAATCAGTATCAAGTAACGTTATCTTTCTGATAAAGACTGACATCTGAAATTGTTCTATTTTTCCCCGAATATACGTACATGTATATTCATTACTTGGCCGATCTCTGAAGTTAGGGTCCAGAGTTGGGACCCAAGGAAACTATTTTCCGGACTAATTAACATTTACCCTGCTGTAAAAATAAATTATAATAATAATTAAAATGTCTGTTAAAATATGGATCGGTTCAATTTGTACTACTGTAATAGCCAGGCTGTTTGGTATATAAGCACTATAAACTCTGCTTGCCGAGGAGCTAGCTCTTTGGCTCTTTGGAAAGTAGCGAAGTTAACCTACAGACTGCACGGCTGCTTAGTGCCCTGGCGAGAGGGTTGGTCTAAAACACGCAATGGAAGAAATGGAAGAAATGGAACACAAAACACGCAATGGAAATTTTAAAGTCATTTCTGGGTCGAATTTAACAAAAAAAATTCAAGCAATATATGTACAATAAGTTAATTTCGATTGAATTAGACCAATTAAAACAAGAATTGTCAATAGATAACGATAAAATCGCGTATTTACTGAAAATTTCCATTTCGCCAGTGGAGAAATGGAGATTTATGGTAGAAATGTAGATGAAATAAGCATTTTTGTTCATTTTTTCAGACCTTATGACTTCTTTTACACAAATTCTATTGAACTAGACCAAGCTAAGCCTCTTTTATCCATTATTAACTGTGCAATCGTGTATTAACTTAATAAAGTCCATTGCGCCACTAGAGAAATGGAAAGAAAGCACGCAATGGAAATTTTAAAGTCATTTCTGGGTATATTTTAACCGTTGTTTCAAGCATTATGGTTACTTTAAGGTAAGATCGATTGAATTCAACCAAATAAAACACGATTTGTCAAAAGATAACTATTAAATCCCGAATTTCATGAAAAGTTTCCATTTCGCCAGTGGAGAAATGGAGATTTGTAGTAGAAATGGAAATTAAATATGCATTAATATGTTGTTTTTGTTCATTTTTTCCAGGCCTTACGATTAATTACACTAATTCTATCGAATTAAAACAAGCTAAACCTCATTTGTCCATTAATAATTGTGCAATCGTGTATTTACTTAATACAGTCTATTCCGCCACTATAGAGAATTGGAAGGAAATACGCAATGGAACTTTTAAAGTCATTTCTGAGTAGATTTTAACCGTTGTTTTTTCAAGCAATATTGTTTCTCTAAGATAAAACGATTGAATTCCAACAATTAAAACACGATTTATCAATAGATAACCATAAAATAGTGTATTTAAATTACTTTAAAAATTCCATTTCGCCAGTGGAGAAATGGAAAGAAAACAAGCAATGGACATTTTAAAGTCATTCATTTGGAAACATCCCTCCTGTTTTACCGGGACCCGCAATAACCTCATTTTGAAGAGAAGCAAACGAGAGAGACCCTGATCAATCGGTTCCAACATGAGCCGTCTCATCTGGGTCTACTATGTTAGTGTAATAAATAACGACGTTACCATTAATTAGAGTCATTTTCAGAAAATTGCAAGTATATTTCACAAATTCAGAAGCAAACAGAGCAGACTCTGATCATGAGGTCGGCTCCTACATGAGCCGTTTGATCTGGATCTAGATCTACTATATATTAATCCTAAGAACTAACGATGTCACTATTAATTAGATTTCATTCACCACGTAAATTGTTGGTCATTGCAAAATGTAAAGTGTATTTTAAAAACTCGGAAAAACATAGCAGACCCTGATCAGTCGGCTTCTACAGGAACCATATATGATCTGGATCTAATATGTTAATCCTAAAAACTAACGACGTCACCGTTTATTAGATTGTAATCATCGCGTATGGTCATTGCAGAAAATGTCAAGTGTATGCAACTTATGCAACAGCGACTAATGTCGCGATTAGCTGGATACTTAACCATTTACTCCATGAATATTCATGTAAGAAATTATGACGTCATGAATATTCATTAAATTAAATTGGCATACGAACAAAGCACATTTTGGCTCAGTCAGAAACTGTAGAATTAGATCTATAGTTTACCATAAGCAAACAGAGCAGACCCTGGTCAGACGGCTCCAATATATAGGAGCCGTACGTCTGATCTGGGTCTACTCTGTTTGCAAAAACATAGAAAGGCGTACGTATTTATGGAGTAACGGGTTAAATATTAAACGTTTTGTGACTGTGCATTCCTTTTGCATTTGAAACATTTTTTTACTACTGTAGATCTATTCTAGTTACACTGTACAGTAAAACGGCCACTTAATTACGTAAAATATTTTGTGTTAAAGGCAGGTTGCTGCTTAAAGCAAGATGAAAGTAAAACAGAACGCTCCTGTATGAGCGTTCTGTTTTACTTTCACCTTGCTTTAAGCAGCAACCTGTCCTAAATACCAACTAATTGATACAGTTTAGTGCCCGTTATAGAGAGTTTTACTGTTTAACCATTTGTCTGCTAATTGTGAACTCATTGGCATTTGCAAACATCTTTGATCCAGATGAGACGCCGAGTCACTCGGCGTTTCATCAGGATCCGAGCTATTAGACAATCTGTTAATAGTTTCTCAAAGCTTGAACGAATCAGAAGTTATTAAGAATTATAATAGACCGGAGACTTGGTGGAACGTTTTTTCATATATTGCAACCTAAAGGTAATCAAGAACTTGAGATTAAGTTAATATACAAGTGTCAAAAACAGAGTATCCTCCCTTTGTTCATGATAAACAATGTAAAGGTCGTTCATGTCAAAAATGTATTGCCGATCTTTACGGTTAGTTTTAGCGAGAAATTCCGTGCCTCTTTCTTCCCATTATCACAGCAAAGCAGGTGTGTATGGATATAGACCGATTGCGAAGGAGGAAAAAGTGAATGGTAAGAAAATAAATATTTATGACGATGTTTACTTTACAACCTTTGATCTCAATTTACCTCCCTTCCCTAAACGCTAATTGGTCAAGATTGAAGGTGTGTCATTTGTTGTCAGTCTGTATTATAAATGTGCTGATGAAGACATTTACTTCATACTAATCCCTTTACAACATCAAAGTTCCTCTAACTAGTGATATCGAGCTACTTTCGCTTTTGACTACAGACAAATAATCACAAAATTAGCATGCTGTCTAATCTAGCCCATTGATGAGACCACATACAAACACACATGCATACATTTTTTGACACATTATTCCTTACATAAATATTTATGGAATTCATTAAGTTCCTAGTGATACAACTTGCTGTCCTATACTTACATTTTATGTGGGTTTTTTTACAAATTTTATGCATCGCTAGCCTAGACTTGTCAACAATCTACTATCCCATTTCATTTTCTCTGACTTGTATTCTTTGCAAACTCTGGAACATATATATAGTTGCCTCTGATATATCAAAACATTCTTAGCACAACCTCCTCATAGCTCTCCAGGATAGACCAAGGATCCTATTAAGCTCTGTCAACTTAAAGAGCAACTAACCAGGGGTGGTGGGGGTGGGGGTTGAACTTTGACACAAGTAATTGTTCGACACAGCTGTGGCGTAGCCAGGACTTGAGAAATTATACACACAGTGTGGCACGGGGTGCCAAGCAGGGGGAGAGTGTGGGAGGGGGTGTCCCCCTCCAACTGTAGGGGGTCCGGGGGAAATTTGAGAAATTATAGGTTTCAAATGGTGTGCTGTGACATGTCTTGGACAATAATTTTTCATGGTCACAACTTGCAATTGAGCCTATTTTTTTCTCCAAAACTTAGATCTGTTTTGAACAAAGTCTTGTTAACACACAACTATATGTAAACATGTGCCTAGTTTCACTTTGGGATAATATCCAACCTCGTCATCATTCATAAATTTGTAATCTATAATAAATAATATTTCATATGCTGTTTGGATATAAATTAACCATTTAGATCTCTCAGATGGTCTCGTCAGGTGGTGGAATGGATTAAACTTAGGATGTGGGAATGGTTTAAACTAGGTACCCAATGGTAATGGTTTCAAAAAGTGACATTGACAGAGGCATCAAAAATTTTCAAAATGTATCAACATGAGGGAATGGGGTAATTTTCTGATTATTTGTTTTCAGCAGATGCATCAAGTTTAGCAAACAGAAACAGATACAGCAATGTCTACAGATTGGTGGAAGCGTACAGGACTCATGGACATAGGTCTGCCAGACTCGATCCCTTGGAATTACAGACCAGGAGGTAAATTGGTTGTTATGTCCAGACCTTTAACCCTTTCCCTGTTCTATATTTAGAATAAATTTCAATACCCACTGAATATTCATGGACAAAATAGTAAAAATAAAATATTGAAGGTGGAACATTATAGCCATTTCGGAAACTAAAGAAACCGATCTATCAAATTCCATTAGCAAACAGCAGACCCTGATCAGACGGCTCCTATAGGAGCCGTCTGATCTGGGTCTACTCTGTTTGCAAATGCGTGAAAACACGTTTATATTAGGGAAAGGGTTAATGCAGGTCAAACGTAATGCAGTAAGCTTTTATCATTTGCGAATGCATAAAATTGTGTCTATCAAGTAAAGGGTTAACACTTTCCATCATATAAATGCCTTTTCTTGCATTTGCACACACAGATTAGACAGCTCTTATAGGAGCTGTATGATCAGGGTCTGCTCTGTTTGCTATTTCCATGATATAGATCTGATTCTACAGTTTTTGTCAAAGTAAAAAGTGTTCTTGAAAAGTTTACATTATAAACATTCAGTTTATAAATATTGACATGATGTCAATATTTCTCAGATGAACAGTTAAGACAGGTGGTAGCTCAATACCAAAATAAATAGTCTAATTTAAAGATTCCCATGTTTGTTTACAAAGTGACTGCATTATTTAAAAGAGGTGCTGCTGGATAGCTTAACTCTTTCCCTCATATAAACGTGTTTTCACGCATTTGCAAACGGAGTAGACCCAGATCAGATGGCTCCTAGAGGAGCCATCTGATCAGGGTCTGCTCTGTTTGCTAATAGAATCGGGTAAATCTGTTTCTGTGCTTTCTAAAATGTCTATAATATTCCACCTCCCATATTTCTTTATCACTGATTCTTAAATGAATATTCAGTAGGTATTAAAATTTGAAATAAACATAGAACAGGGAAAGGGTTAACCCTTCGCATGCCTTTAAAATTGATGATAGCTGAAAATTTCATTTCAATCTTTTTTAAAAGTTATCCAGTTGACTGAAAGTTTGAGAAACTATTGGCCAAGTGGCAAACAGCTTGGATCCTGATTGAGATGCCAAGTTACTTTGATCCTGATTGAGATGCCAAGTTACATGATCCTGATTGAGATGCCAAGCTACTTTATATAAAATCTAAGGCAAATAAGGAAACAAAAGAGAGAGAGATACTTTCATAGATCATGAAATGTTTTCTGTGTTTATTAACAGCAATCCCATAGAACTGAATCCAGAGAATTATGGATTGTCGCTAAACTCACACGAAGTGATAGATGTTACAGGCATATACTATGGAGCGGAAGGTTCCCAGCAGATAACTGTTGCCCAGCTCATCCAGCACCTGGAGAAAACTTACTGTGACACAGTTGCTGCGGAGTATCAGCATCTACAGGTATCATTTACAGATTTATAAGATACAAGATTTCGTGATTCTCACATTCTAAATATAAAATTCCTTTGTAGTGCTTCTTGTCTAATTTGCATAATTCCATAAGCAAACAGAGCAGACCCTGATCAGACGGCTCCCACTGATCTTTGTCTACTCGGTTTGCTTTGCAAAGGTGTGAAAAAGCGTTTGTTTGAGGGAAAGGGTTAATCAGCAGAAAGTGTATCCATACATCTGTGATGTGACCACACAGACTAAAGTATTTAAGAAATTTAGCAATGCTTCGGCCTTCAGGTTCCAAAATGTCATTTTCTTCAATTTTTCTTACAAAAACTATGATCAGTATCAAACAGTTGTGATCCTGATGAGACGCATAATTCCTCTTGATCCAAACTGTTAGCAAAGGTTATCACCAATTCACCTATGGTGGTGAAAGAGTTAACACTTTAACTCCATAGGCTATTTTTAGATCCAACCACTTTGAATAAATCTACCCAAAAGGAGCATTAATTAGAGAAAAGGAAAATTTGAGAATTTTGTAATATGAAACCATTGTGATAAATAGAGCATTTGCTCCTATGGAGCAAATGCTCTATTTATCACAATGGTTTCATTAAGTGACTTTTACAGAGGCTTAGAAAGGCGTATTTATGGAGGATAAGGTTAAATATTTATGCAATAATTAATGTATGCATGAATATCAATTACATGTAGCTGAACCCATTCCTATTTTTAGACCCAACCCCTTTGAATAAATCTATCCAAAAGGAGCATTTACTAGAGAAAAGAAAATGTTAGAATTGTGTAGTATTGAAACCATTGTGATAAATTGTTTGCTCTATTTATCACAATGGTTCAACAGGTGACTATTACAGAGGGACGTAGAAAAGGGTTATTTATGGAGGAAAGGGTTAATATTTATAATGGGATATGAATAAAGTGTCGGGTCTAGTAGAAATTGTAGACTAATATCCATACAGATATAATTCCAAAAGCAAATACAGCAGACCCAGATCAGATGGCTCTTACAGGTCTACTCTGTTTGCAAATGAATTAACTCTTTGCACGCTGAGTAATTTTTCGTCTGCAATGATTATCGTCTGCTTCAATTCTTGAAATAATTCTTCTCTCATTTCTTTGCCAAAAAAATGGTCAAGATGACAAACAGTTTGGATCCTGATGAAACGCCGCATTATGTGGCATCTCATCTGGATCCAAACTGTTTGCAATTGGTAATCATAGCTTCGCCGCTAGCGTGCAAAGAGTTAACCCTTTCCCTCATAATGACGAGTTTTGGCGACTCTGTAAAAGTCAATTAGTGAAACCATTGTGATAAATAGAGCATTTGCTCCTATAGGAACAAATGCTCTATTTATCGCAATGCTTTCAAAATACAAAATTCTAAAAAATTATTTTCTCTAGTTAATGCTCCTTTTCAGTAGACTTATTCAAAGGGGTTGTATCTAAAAATAGCCCATGAGGTAATAGGTTAAAAAGCATATCTATTGAGTAAATAGTTCCACTGCAAATTTGACCCTTAGCTCTATTAACCCTTTCCCTGTTCTATGTTTATTACAAAGTTCAATACCTACCGAATATTCATGGACAAAATAGTTATAATGGAACATGGAAGGTGGAACATTGTTGTCATTTTAGAAAGTATACAAACATTGCTATCAAATTCCAATAGCAAACAGAGTACACCCTGATCAGACGGCTCCTCTAGGAGCCGTCTGATCTGGGTCTACTCTGTTTGCAAATGCGTGAAAACACGTTTATATGAGGGAAAGTGTTAATACGGCTTTGTACAACTTTGCAAACAGAGTAGATTCAGATCAGAGGGCTCCTATACTAGCCGTCTGATCAGGGTCTGCTCTGTTTGCTTATGGTAGAATATAGATCTGTTTCTACAGCTTTTGCCTGCCCCAAAATGTCCTGTATTCATATGCCATTGCAGAAAATAATCTAATTAATATTCATGATGTCATAATTTCTTACATGAATATTCATGGAATAAAGGGTTAACAAAGATATATTACCTACGCTTGGGGGGATGGGGGTGGGGCGTATTGTTTTTGCTCTGTCTGTCTGTTGGTTGGTTGGTTTGGCCCCAACTTCAACGTTTGCGATAATTTTGTAGCCATTGCTCATACATACTTCAAACTTGTCATACATGTGCAACTTATGAAGGTGAACATTTTATAGGGGTGACTTATAAAGGTCAAGGTCATACATCAAGGTCAAAGGTCATATCGGGGCATAGTATTTCACAAACACTATTGATGCGTCTTGAGTTGGAGTTGGAGTGTATTTGAGCCCTGCTATTTGAGACTACTGTCCTTTTATGCAAAAGCAAAACATTATAGGCTGTAAAAGGTGACAAACAGTGGATGCCATATTTAAACTATGATGACAGACAGAGCTATGGATAACGGTGCATACCCAAATATTAAAATCGTCATTTCTCCACCAAACCCTATACTGTGACCACTCTTTAGAATCGTCTCTTCAAGACGATTCTAAAGGGTGGTCACAGTATAGGGTTTGGTGGAGAAATAAAGAAGTTATTCTTGAAAATGGTTCAATTTACGCATCTTATCTGGAGCTCTGACTGATCTGGCTCTATATTATTTGTAAAGCCTAAAGGTTGATATCTCGTATAACTTGGTTCAGTTTGTTTTTGTTTTTTTCATCTTGCCAGTCTGCAGAAGAAAGGGAATGGTTTGCACATGAATATGAGACGAGTTTTGAAAATGAGCTGTCCGTGGAGAGGAAGATACAGCTGGCTAACCTCATGTCAAAGTCACAGGTATAGACAAATTGTGTGGAACAAACATCCTAAGTATGCCTTTGTTATCCCAATTACCTCATAGGCTATTTTCAGAAATCTACCGAAAAGGAGCATTAACATGAGAAAAGGATTTTTTTAGAATTTTGTAGTTTGAAACCATTGTGATAAATAGAGCATTTGCTCCTATAGGAGCAAATGCTCTATTTATCACAATGGTTTCACAAAGTGACTTTTACAGAGCTGTCGATATGAGGGAATGGGTTATGTGTGTGTCTCATTTTCAAATACATGTATGTAATGTAACAGAGTTGTATATTAGAGAAGTGCCATACATGTATCTTCCATAATAAATACCCCCCCCCCCCCCCCCCCCCGAAACTAGCAATCAATAAAGCAACTAAAATGTTATATGGAAACCATTAACCCTTTCACTGTTTAATATTCATGTATAAAATAATGACATCATGAATATTAATTAGATTAAATTGTATAACAAATTGTATAATGGTATACAAACCAAACTGTAGATCAGATCTATGGTATATCATTTCATAAGCAAACAGTGCAGACCCTGATCAGACGGCTCCTATAGGAGTCATCTGATCTGAGTCTACTCTGTTTGCAAACGCGTGAAAACATGTTTATATGAGGGAAAGGGTTAAGATGATAAACATGAATTGTTCAACATTTTATGTGAAAGTGAAGTGTTGAAACCCTTTACTCCATGAATATTCATGTAAGAAATCATTTCATCATGAATATTAATTAGAAGAATGTTTATACATGTAATGGCATATGAACACAGGAAAGTTTGGCCATGGCAGAAACACATTTATATTATCCCTTTACTCAATATATACACCTTTTGATGCTTTTGCAAACGGAGTAGACCCAGTTTTTTAGGGGCCGTTTGATCTAGATCTGTTCTGTATGCTTATGAAGTAGTATAGATCTGACCTTACAGTGTCTTGTCATGATAAAATTCCCTTGTCCATAGTGCCATTATAAAATTCAGTTAATTAATATTCATGATATCATTGTTTGTGACATGAATATTCATGGAGTAAAGGGTTATTCTATAAGCAAACAAAGCAGACCCTGATCAGACAGTTTGTACGGCTCGTACAAGATCAAAGGCCTATTTATTGAGTAAAAGTTTATTGTAACCCTGGAATCATACTGGGTATTCAACTCTTTGCATGACAGCTGTACTACGCAGGTTAGAACCAGATGAAATGCTGTACAAAACAGGTTAGATCCAGTGACAGCTGTACAAAACAGGTTAGATCCCAATGAAATGCTGTCAGAGTAACTTTGTCCCTGATCAGGATCCAAACTGTTTGACACACTGTTTATTGTTTTTCTATAGTCACAGGTTAATTCATTCCCTCCTACTGACCCCTTTTGTCGCTTCTGTAAAAGTTATTTTTTTAAATCATTGTGATAAATAGAGTATTTGCTCAATAGGAACAAATACAAATGTACTCTATTTCTCACAATGGTTTAAAAACTAAACAATTCAAAAATGATCATTTTCTCTATTAAATGCTCCTTTTTGGTAGATTTATTCAAAGAAGTTGGGTTTTAAAATTGTCTAGGAGGGAGTGGGCTAAAGTGTTATGCACAGATTGTTACCTGTACACTGATACTTGTTGTGTTTCAATTTAGACCTTTGATCATTTTCTTGCCAATAAATACACCACACTGAAGCGATATGGAGGAGAGGGTGGTGAGAGTATGATGGCAGTATTTGATGAAATCTTCAATAAAAGTGCTCAAGGTAATTTAGAGGAGAAAATACTGGGTCACGGTTGTAAACTGTTGAATCAGATTTGTATTATTACATAATTAACCCTTTCCTCCATAAGCTATTTTTGGACCCAACCTCTTTAAATGAATTTACCCAAAAGGAGCATTAACTAGAGAAAAGGAAAATTTTAGAATTTTGTAGTTTGAAACCATTGTGATAAATAGACCATTTGCTCAAATGCTCTTTTTATCACAATGGTTTCATGAAGTGGCTTTTACAGAGGCATAGAAAGGCGTATTTATGGAGGAAAGGGTTAAGCAAACAGAACAGACATAGATGTCTCCTACAAAAGCTGACTGATCTTGGTCTGCTCTTCTTGCAAATGTTTCAAAGGGTGTCTATCACAAAAGGTTTAAAATGAGTTATTTCTTTATGACTACAATGACATCTCCACCTTGTTAAGCAAACAACTTCTTTTCAAGAATACCAATGCTTATGCTTTAACCCTTTTCCTGTTTGCATATTCCTGTAAGAAATAATGACATATGAACACAAGACATTTTTGCTCAGACATAAATTGTAGACTCAGATTTATATTATGCCATAAGCAAACAGAGTATAGACCCTGTTCAGATGGCTTCTATAGGAGCTGTCTGATCTGGGTCTACTCTGTTTGCATATACATGAAAAGGTGTTAATATGAATGAAATGGTTAATTGATTGTTTTGCTGGGGTTTAACTGTATCATCTTACAATGACATCTCTGCCTTTTTAAGACTTTCCCTGTTCTATATTTATTCCAAATTTCAATACATACTGAATATTAATGGAAAATAGTTATAATTAAATGTGGAAGGTGGATCATTGTAGACATTTTAGAAAGTACAGAAACAGATCTATCGAATTCTATTAGCAAACAGAGTAGACCCTAATCAGACAGCTCCTTTAGGAGCCATCTGATCTGGGTCTTCTCTGTTTGCAAATGTGTGAAAAGGTGTTTATGTGAAGGGAACGGGTTAATTAAGCGACTATCTTATTTTAACCTTTTCCCTGTTGAAGTCAGAATTAGCTGAATTTTGTACTGGCATAATCTAAACAGAGATTTTTAGGTATTGTTAGAAACTGTCGAGTTAGTTCTTTTATAATTTCATAAGCAAACAGAGCAGATGACTCATTTATTATTTATCTGATCTGGGTCTAATCTGTATGCAAAGGCATGGGAAGGCAATTTTATGAGGGAAAGGGTTAATTGATAATTTTAAAGAGATATTACTATATTACCTAATATGCCATTTCTGCAAAAGTTTTATTTTGAGTATCAATCTATTCTGCAATAGCTGAGTATTGTGATTTCAATGTTTTTCAGTGGGTTTGGAGGAGCTTGTGATATGCATGCCACACAGGGGTCGTCTAAATTTCCTCACCAGTATGTTGAAGTTTCCGCCAGTTAGGATTTTCCAGAAGGTATGTACATGTACATGTATATGTTCTGGGTTTCTGATTGCATGATGTGATTAACCAGTTTGATTATTATACACAAGTGGTGGGGGCTATATAGGAATCACCTTATCCGTCCGTACGTCTGTCCGTCGGGCATCCGTAACTCACGTTTTTCCGAGACATTTGTTTTTTTCTTGAAAACTATTTATGATACCACCTTCAAACTTAAAACATAGTATAAGTGTTATGTGGGGACAATCTTCCCCATGTTTCATAACTCTTGCACAAAATTTGACAGAATTATGCCCCTTTTTATTTTCATATTTTGTCTCTTAATTGGGTTTTTCCAGGACATTTGCTTTTTAACTTCATATTTTGTCTCTTAATTGGGACATATTTTTTGGACATGCCATTTTCTCGAAACCTGTTTATAATATTGTCTTCAAACTTGGTACACATTATGAGGGTGATGAGAGGGTGTGCAGTCAACAAGGGTTGTAACTCTAAATTCATTTTTGAGGGAGTTATTCCCCTTAGTAACTTTTCAGAAGCATTTTTTTGTCCAGAGCATAACTTCTGAAGTATTGTAGGCATAACTGTGAAACTTTATATATGGATAGAGAGTGATAAGAGGATGTGCAGTCAACAAAGGTTGTAACTCTAAATTCTTTATTGAGGGAGTTATTCCCCTTTGTTACTTTTCAAAAGCAATTTTTTGTCTGGAGCATAACTTCTCAAGTTTTGTAGGTACAACTATGAAACTGTGTATATGGATAGGGGTGATGGGAGAATGAGCAGTCAACAAGGACTGTGACTCTAAATTCATTTTAGAGGGATTTATTCCCCTTTGTTACTTTTCATAAGTATTTTTTTGTCGAGAGCATAACTTCTCAAGTACTACTTCTACATTTCTTCACCATTGAACCTTGGATCTTTTGACAAGGTGGTGGGTGGGAGTATCATCACCTTTAGTGATAGTTCTAGTTAACTCTTCTCTTACTGCTAGTGTACATAGCTGCTTTGCAAATAATGTAGACCCATAAGAGACAGCTCCTAGTGGAGCTGTCTCTTATGGGTCTACACTATTTGCCATGAAAATTCAGAGGCTTTGTTTGATATACCTCTAATTATTATTCATAGTGGAGGAAAGGGTTAACATATAAACAAATACCAAGTTGTAGGGACTATCACTTGTTATTAGTGATGTCATTATGTATTACATGAACATTGATCAGGTAACGGTTAACACTTTCCCTCATGAGCTATTTTAAGATCCAACGTCTTTGGATGAATCTACCCAAAAGGAGCATTTACAAGAGAAAGGTAACATTTTAGAATTTTGTAGTTTGAAACCATTGTGATAAATAGAGCATCTGCTCCTATAGGAGCAAATGCTCTATTTATCACAATGGTTTCAAGAAGTGACTATTACAGAGGCGTAGAAAGGCGTATTTATGGAGAAAAGGGTTATTAGCATGGCGGCTGTGTTTTACATTTTGCCATATTCTGGTTTATTTTTTAGGTGTCAGGCATGTCTGAAATACCTGAGGGATCAAAGGGAACTGGAGATGTTGTCTCGCACTTCTGTAAGTTTACCATGACATTGTCAGGTTACCATGACAATAGTTGCATAGTTTAGCACCTTAATGTATACACATGTTTCTACATTCAGGTTTTAACCCTTAATTCACTCCATGAATATCCATGTAACAAATAAAGATGTCATGAATATTAATTAGATTAAATTGTCATGAATATGGATTGGATTCATTTTTAGCTCCACTTTTCAAAAAGTGGAGCTATTGTCATGACCCTCTCGTCAGCGTCGGTGTCAGCGTTGGTTAACCTTTTTGTGAAGGTCCATTTCTCAGAAACCATCGAAGATGTTTGGTTCATATTTGGTATGTATGTTTACTATCACAAGGTTAACCTATTTCACAAGGGTAGGTAACCCTAAAACTATTTTTACCATAGTTATGCCCCTTTTTCGACTTAGAATTTTCATTGTTGGTTAAGTTTTATGTTAAGGTTCATGTCTCAGAAACTGCCCAAGATATTTGGTTCAAATTTGGTATGCATGTTAACTATTACAAGGGGTCCCATTCCACAAGGGCAGGTAACCCTGAAATTAATATTACTATAGTTATCTGTCCTTTCTGACTTAGACTTCCACTACACTATCCAGCACTAAAGAAATTGGAGCGCACTGTCTGCGGACAGCTCTTGTTTTAATGGCATATGAAGACAGGGGGTTTGGTAGAAACTATATATCATTTCCTAAGCAAACAGAGGAGACCCTGATCAGATGGCTACTACAGGAGCCATATGAACTAGGTCTACTCTGTATGCAAAGGCGTAGAAAGGTGTATTTATGAAGTAAAGGGTTAAACTATTACACATGTTTTAACCCATTACCTCATGGGCTATTTTTAGATTTAACCTCTTTGAATAAATCTACCGAAAAGGAGGATTAACTAGAGAAAAGGAACAATTTAGAATTTATAGTTTGAAACCATTGTGATAAATAGAGCATTTGCTCCTATAGGAGCAACTGCTGTATTTATCACAATGGTTTCAATAAGTGAATTTTAAAGATGGCGTAGAAAGGCGTATTTATGGAGGAAAGGGTTAAGGGTTTAGTAAATTTCAGATTGCTTTTCTAGGTCTTGTTTTTAATGCTTGCTTTTATTTTCAAGATTCTTGGGTATTGAATGTACATAAAAACCAGTCTTAAGTGACTGTTTAAAAGAAGTAAACCTGGGTCTTAAATGCATGTAGTAGCTATATGCAAGAGAACTAATACATAAAACTCCCAAATGAGCCTTCTGTAATGCTTTTGCAACCACCTGCTTTTTTAGTCTGAAATGTTTTATCAGTAAGTGGTCACTTGCAAATGGTTTAACTACATATATGCAGGACTTCCATTTGACACAGGATTAAGGAGGAGTCCCAAGACCATTTGGAAACTTTATGAATGCCGCTATTGTGTTTTTTATACACATCAAAATGTACTCCTAAAACGGTCAAACTTTCTATTATGTGCAAAAGAGTCAAATTTGCTTTAACCCATTCCCTCATTGGCTATTTTTAGATACAACCTCTTTGAATAAATCTACCAAAAAGGAGAATTAACTAGACAAAAGGAAATTTTTAGAATTTTGTAGTTTGAAACCATTGTGATAAATAGAGCATTTGCTCCTATAGGAGCAAATGCTCTATTTATCACAATGGTTTCAGAAAGTGACTTTTGCAGAGTCACCAAAAGTCGTCAATATGAGTGAATGGGTTAATATGCCAAAGAAATCTGGAAAATATGTCACCAGTTAAATCTGTGCTCCAAGAACCAAATTAATTTCCACAAAATTAGATGATTTAATAAATTTAATCAAATTCCTATTTGATACTATTCATTGTTTTTCATATTTCAAATTTTAACTATAGTCTAGTTCTGATGTGTTAACCCTTCACTCCATAAATATGCCTTTAGAACTACGCCTTTGCAAACAGAGTAGACCAAGATCAGACAGCTCCTGTAAGAGCCATCTGATCAGGGTCTGCTCTGTTTTAGAAATGATATAGATATGACTACACAGTTTCTGCCATGGCCAATATTTCCTGTGTATATGGCATAATAAAAATTAATTTAGTTAACCCTTTCCCTGTTCTATATTTAGTCAAAATTTCAATACCTTCTGAATATTCATGAATTATAGAAGATGGAACATTATAGCCATTGTAGAAAGTACAGATCTATCAAATTTCATTAGCAAACAGAGCAGACCCTGATCAGACGGCTCCTCTAGGAGCTGTCTGATCTGGGTCTACTCTGTTTGCAAATGCGTGAAAAGGCATTTATATGAGGGAAAGGGTTAATATCCATGACATAGTTATTTCTCTCGCATGAATATTCATGGAGTAAAGGGTTAATTTGATTGTTTATAAATGGAATGGTTCTTTTTATTTCTCAGACACATCTGTAGACCTGGAATATGAAGGAAGAAATTTACATGTTTCTCTAATACCAAACCCATCCCATCTGGAGGTAACATTTCTTACTATGAGCAATTATTAGATCCTTCACATCATGAACATTCATGTTAGAAATAACGGCATAATTACATACAGCATTATGCCCCTCCTCCTCCTCCTTCTTCTCCTTGTTGTTGTTCTTCTTCTTTTTCTTCTCCTCCTCCTCCTCTTCTTCTCTTCCTCTTCTTCCTCATCTTCTTCTTCTCCTTCTCCTTCTCCCCCCTCCTCCTCCTCCTCCTTCTTCTTCTTCTTCTTCTTCTTCTTCTTCTTCTTCTTCTTCTTCTTCTTCTTCTTCTTCTTCTTCTTCTTCTTCTTGTCATTGCTGGTTAAGTGCAGATGTCCACTCCACTTTCTTTTTAAAGAAAAGCATTGCCATAGTAATATCCATACTCAGGATTGTTTGGTAGGGTTTTGAAAGCATTGGTTGCTATGGTAACCAAATGTGGCCTCTGATTGGTTGAAAGTTAGATACTATCTGACGAAATTAAGATATTGTTTGATTTTGCTTAAAATTGGTATGTCAGTATATTTCAGTATTCGGAATTGAATTGTGGGTATTTATTGTATCCATCCTTACTGTTTACAGGCTAACAATCCAGTAGCAGTTGGTAAACTTCGTTCTAAGCAGCAGACGTTACATGAAGGTGATTACAGCCAAAGTGGAGAATCACAGCCAGGGGACAGAACTCTGTGTGTACAAGTCCATGGGGACGCTTCATTTTCTGGTCAGGTAATGAAATATAGAAGAGTAGAAATCACAGTTAACTTTACTCTCATGTCATATATCAATGTTTTAATTGCAGTATCATATCTGAAAAAGGTGTTTGAAGCCATTTCCCCATTACATCAGGGTTTTCATTTTCAGCCAATTGCCGATTGAAACCATCGGCTGAAATGAGTTATGCATCGGTTGTTTTTCTAGAAACCTTGAAAATTCGATCTAAGAACATGTCAGTGCAATCTGCTATGTCCAGAAAAGAATCGGTTGTTATGAATGAAAATATAAACCCTGTATGTGATAACACGGCGTTTTCAGACCTTTGACAGAGTAGACCCAGATCAGACAGATTTTTGCTTAGTCTACAGTTTGTTTTTCATTCAACAGGCCTCATATTTACATACGTTTTTAGGGTTGATCATGTTTTTGAACATTAATTGGATGATTTTTTACAACAGCAAATGAACACATGAATTGTTGTCCATGGCAGAAACTGTAGAATCAGATCTGTATTATTCCATAAGCAAACAGAGCAGACCCTGATCACTTGGCTCCTACTTGTGCCATCTGAACAGGTGCTTTACCCTTTCCTCCATAAATACACCTTTCTACACCTTTGCAAACAGAGTAGACCCAGATCAGATGGCTTCTATAGGAACCGTCTGATCAGGGTCTGCTCTATTTGCATATTATATAATATAGATATGATTCTACAGTTTATATAGATATGATTCTACAGTTTCTGCTATTATAACAATTAATCTAATTAATATTCATGACATCATTATTTCTTACATGAATATCCATGGAGTAAAGAGTTAAACATGTAATAGATGTTCACCTTTCTTATTATATGTTTTCTTTTGTTCTAGGGAATTGTTGCTGAAAATTTCTGTATTGCGGAATGTCCCCACTACAATGTAGGAGGTAGTATACATTTCATTGTGAACAACCAGCTGGGCTTCACCACTGAGTCAGCACGTGGGAGGTACAACCTTTACTCCATAGCTGCTGAAAACAGATTTTAGTTAATCATTATACCCCCTCAAACTTGTTTGAGGGGGTATACTGGAATCAGCCTGTCCGGCGGTCAGTCAGTATACATAATAACCATGAATGTTAGATGTGCAAGACACAATTTTCACGTGTTTAGCGCTGGGCGTTGCAGAATTATCTCCCCTTGAACTTTGAGGTTTTTTTGTCAGTTTTTGCATGAAACTCAAATAAAGGGAGTTGATGTTGCAAACTTCTTCTTCAGTTTTAAAGTTATTTAATTTATATATGGTACACGTAATAACAACAAATGGTAGATGTGCCAGATGCAAATTTCATGTGTTTACCACTGGCCATTGCAGAATTATCTCCCCTTGAACTTTGAGTATTTTTTGTCATTTTGGCTTGTAACATGGGAAGTTGGTGTCGCGAAATCCTCCTTCAGTTTTAAAGTCATTGAATTTATATTTGGGATAGGTAATAGCCGCAAATGGTAGATGTGCAAGACAGAATTTTCATGTGTTTACGGGTGGCCATTGCAGAATTATCTCCCCCTGAACTTTGAATATTTTTTGTCATTTTTGCATGAAACGTGGGGAGTTGGTGTCACAAACTCCTCCTTCATTTTGAAACTTATTAAATTGGTACTTGCCATACATACTAAACACAAATAGTACATGTACAAGACACAATTTTCCTGTGCTTAGTGGCAACCATTATAGAATTTTCTCCACTTGAACTTTGGGTATTTTTATCATTTGGTCCTGCAGCTGTTACATGAGTAGTTGGTGTCACAAACTTGCATTTGCAATCAAGGCTGCTGTGCAGGGGTATTCATCACCTTTAGTGATAGTTCTAGTTTCCTTAACATCTCCTAAACTGCTGAATGGGTTTTAACCAAATTTCACAGAAATGATCTTCAGCAGACCCTCAAAAAATTGTTTCAGTCCATTGCATAAGTAGGTCACATTAGATTAAAAATCAATTGTAACAAACAATCATCAAAAGGCATCTGTATGAGGTAAAGAATTAACCCTTTACTCCACAAATACGCCTTTACAAACAGAGTAGACCTAGATCAGACAGCTCCTGTAGGAGCCGTCTGATCAGGATCTGCTCTGATTATGATATGATACATGTATAGATATGATTCTACAGTTTCTGCCATGGCTAAAAGTTCCTGCATTCATATGCAATCAGCAAAATTAATTCAATTAATATTCATGATGTTATTATTTCTTAAGTGAATATTCATGGAGTAAAGGGCTAAATATCAGGGTCCATGCTTATAAAACTCTTAGTTGAGTCTGAGTTCGTTCTCAAGTTTTTGATTGGTCAGATTTGAGCCAAAGGCTCAAATCTGACCAATCAAAAGCTTGAGAACTCAAATCTGACCAATCAAAAGCTTGAGACCAAACTCAGACTCAACTAAAAAGCTTTATAAGCATGGACCCTGAAGTTTGTTTACAATGTGAGAAGCTTTGATTATTTTTTTTTCATTTGTTTTTTGCCAGATCTTCATTGTACAGCAGTGATTTGGCCAAAATAAATGGTTACCCGGTGCTACATGTGAACGCTGACCACCCAGAGGTATAACTTATCACTAGCTCTGTTTTTATGCCACCAAAGCTACAGATAAAGGTTCATACTCAAATACCAAACTCGTCATTTCTCCACTAAACCCTATTTTGTGTCCACTCTTTAAAATCGTCTTGAAGAGACAATTCTAAAGAGTGGTCACAATATAGGGTTTGGTGGAGAAATAAAGAAGTTATTCTTGAAAATGTTTTAATTAATGCATCTTATCTGGAGCTCTGATGTCACTTTGAATTTCTCTCTCATTTCCTTTTTAACCCATTCCCTCATATTGACGACTCTGTTAAACTCACTTTGTTAAACCACTGAGATATATAGAGCATTTGCTCCTATAGGAGCAAATGCTCTATTTATCACAATGGTTTCAAAGTACAAAATTCTAAAAAAAAATCCTTTTCTCTAGTTAATGCTCCATTTTGGTAGATTTATACAAATACAAATTTGTTTGGGTCCGTTCGACGGACCCTTCACAATAAACTCAAAACTTGTTTCAAACCATTTAGACATATCTTTAGAATAGTCGTATCGTATAGCGTTATGTCGTCTATTTTGCATATTTTTTCCATTTGTCGACATTAATTTAGTTGTTGGTGCTGAGTTGGGTGCACAAACAAACATTTTCGTTTCGTTCCCGTGCTGTTTCGTAGTAAGGAAAATCGGGGCGAGTGACCAAATTAATTAATAACCGGAACACTCAGCTTTTTTCGTCTGACATAGTCTGACTGTCTAAAATTAGCAAAAATATTGCGAATTTCAAAGCACTACACGAAAAGCACTGCACTATTACAAAATTTAAAGCAGAAAGACGTTATATGGCACACATTCAGCGGCACCGAAAAAGCACTACACGTTTGCGAACGTATGCAAATTATGAGTGTGACTCTTTGTTTATTAAGACTTCTGTCTATATTAAATTATCGTCATTATTTACACCAAAGTAAAGTCTGCATTCAATGAATGTGTTATTCACATACAATGTATTTGGAAGATCTAATGCCCAATAGACGAATCTTTCAAAAGGTCACGACAACGTGTCGAGAAGGTGTGAATAATTACCTCGGAGGTGGGAAAACACTGTGCTCGAATTAAACAATCAATAAAGGGAACCAGAATGATCCGCGGGACCAGCACACATGCTCGAATTTTCGGATTATCGCTATTCGGATTAATGCAGGTATTTTCAATGAGATTTGATAGAATTTGAGCCGGGACCTCAACATTCCCTCGGAATAAGCGGGTATCTCGGAAAAACGAGAGTCGAAATAACGCCGTTATACTGTATGTTAAACCTTTCCTCCATAAATACGCCTTTCTACGCCTCTGTAATAACCACTTCTTGAAACCATAGTGATAAATAGAGCATTTGCTCCTATAGGAGCAAATGCTCTATTTATCACAATGGTTTCAAACTACAAAATTCTAAAAAATCCTAAAAAAATTCCTTTTCTCTAGTAAATGCTCCTTTTGGGTAGATTCATTCAAAGAGGTTGGGTCTTAAAATAGCCTATGGAGGAAAGGGTTAAAGAGAATAGAAGCTGTCTGCATCACTTTTGACCTGCATTAAGCTGCCACCTGACTTTAAGACCCAGCTTTTGACCATTTTTGATGGTTGCTTATTCCTTTTATTTACAGTTCTGTGTTTGTTTATGTATAGGATGTGGTCAGAGCTACTGCCATAGCGATGAATTATCGACAGAAATTCCGAAAAGAAGATGCTGTGATAGACTTTGTATGTTTCCGTAAATTTGGCCACAATGAACTTGATGATCCATCCTTTACACAACCAAAGATGTATGAAGTTATACGCAACAGAAAAAGTATTCCCGACAAGTACATGAACAGCCTGCTGGTAAAGTGATTTAACCCTTTCCCTTTTCTATGTTTATTCAAAATTTCGATGGACGAAATAGTTATTACGTAATTTTGAAAGTGAAAAATTGTAGCCATGAAAGAAAGTAAAGAAACAGATCTTTCAAATTTCATTAGCAAACACAGCCGACCCTGATCAGACAGCTCCTATAGGAGTCATCTGATCAGGGTCGGCTCTGTTTGCTAATAGGAGCCTATAGGAGCTGTCAGATCTTGGTCTACACTGTGTGCAAATGCCTGAAGGTTTAACTCTTTGCACATTAGCAATGATACCAGGTGAGTGTCAAAGCAGGTTGGACTGTTGTAAAACTTAAATCTTTGCATGCTAAGTAATTGTTCGTCTGCAACAATTGTCGTCTGCTTCAATTCTTAAAATAAACTTTCCCTCATTTCTTAGCAAAAATATGGTCAAGGTGAGAAACAGTTTTGATCCTGATGAGACGCCGCATTATTCGGCATCTCATCTGGATCCAAACTGTTTGCAGAGGTAATCACAGTTTTGCTGCTAGTGTGCAAAGATTTGAATTCTTAACCCTTTACTCCATGAATATTTATGTAAAGTAATAATGACAGCATGAATATTAATTAGATTAATTGTTATAATAGAACATGGACACAGACATTTTTGACCAGGACAGAAACTGTAGAATCATATCTCATAATCAATATTACATGTATATCATAAGCAAACAGAGCAGACGCTGATCAGACGGCTCCTATAGGAGCCGTCTGATCTGGGTCTACTCTGTTTGCAAAGGCGTAGAATGGCGCATTTATGGAGTAAAGGTTTAAATTAATATTCATGGCAGAAAGGGTTAATGATTGTGATTAGGTCAGTGTGAATATTTTTTGCCATGAAACTGTTCTCTGCATTGTAAACCCTTCACCACTTGTATAGTTTGACTGGCATTTGCAAAAACCTAGGAGCCAGATGAGATTTAGAGACACTCAGTCAATAATTTCTTAATAGTTTGATTGAATTTGAAGTAGTCAAAATTGTGCAGACATCATTTTTAGCTTGTCTGTTTTGAAGTTAAACATCGAGCTATTGTGATCACTGGGTTGTAGGCGCCGTCATCATTGTCATTGGCGGCAGCATGCAAAAACTTTAATGTAGCTCATTACTCGAAAAGTATAAGAGGTATCAACATGAAACTTCATAGGTTGGTATATCTCATTGAGGAGAAGGTCGCTATATAAGAACTATAACTCTTTATTTAAAAAAAATTCAGTTATTGCCCTTTTTTTTAAAAAAGTTTTAAGTTAGCTGACAAGCACCAAATCAGACGAGCGTTGGCGCCGCATGTGGCTCTTGTTTTCATAGTAGGATAAGGATTCAGGTTATGTACCTTTGTTTTAAAAAAAGTGTCTTACAGTAGAACCTGTTCTAAGTGGCCATTCATTTATTGAATATAGAAGTCTTAAAAAGCAAATGGTTGCTTAATGCAGGACAAAGGTAATGCAGAAAGCTCATATAGGAGCTTTCTGCATTACTTTTGCCCTGCATTAAGCTACTACCTTCCTTACAGACCCATAACAAGACCTCTTTTTGAAGACCACTTAAGACAGGTTCTACTGTATCTCCCATGTTTTACACCACGAGTTGTTGTTAGCTCACCAGAGCACAAAGTGCTCAGGGTGAGCTTTTGTGATCGCCTGATGTCCGTCGTCCGTCGTCGTGCGTCGTGCGGTGTGCGTCGTCCGTCGTCCCGCGTCAACAATTTGAACCTTTAAAAATCTTCTCCTCTGAATCTACAGGGTTCTCAGCTTTCATCTTTGGTACATAGCATCACCTATAGGTCCTCTACAAAAGTTATATAAATTATGCCCCTGGGGTCAAAATTGGCCCCGCCCCAGGAGTGGGAAGTTTTCAATAGAAACATATAGTAAAACTTTGAAAATCTTCTCCTCTGAAACCAGAAGTTTCTCAGCTTTCATATTTGGCACATAGCATCGTGTTCAGGTCCTCTACAAAAGTTTTATAAATTATGCCCCTGGGGTCAAAATTGGCCCCGCCCCAGAGGTGGGCAGTTTTCAATAGAAACAAATAGTGAAATCTTTGAAAATCTTCTCCTCTGTAGCTGGAAGGCGCTCAGCTTTCATATTTGGTACAGAGCATCATGTTCATGTCCTCTACAAAAGTTATATAAATTATGCCCCTGGGGTCAAAATTGGCCCCGCCCCAGGGGTGGGCAGTTTTCAATAGAAACATATATAGTAAACCTTTGAAAATCTTCTCCTTTGAAACCAGAAGGTTCCCAGCTTTCATATTTGGCACATAGCATCATGTTCAGGTCCTCTACAAAAGTTATATAAATTATGCCCCTGGGGTCAAAATTAGCCCGCCCCAGGGGTGGGTAGTTTTCAAAAGAAACAAATAGTGAAATCTTTGAAAATCTCCTCTGAAGCTGGGAGGCTCTCAGCTTTCATATTTGGCACAGAGCATTATGTTCAGGTCCTCTACAAAAATTATATAAATTATGGCCCTGGGGTCAAAATTGGCCCCACCCCAGGGGTGGGCAGTTTTCAACAGAAACAAATAGTGAAAACTTTGAAAATCTTCTTCTTTCAATCTGGAAAGTTCTCAGCTTTCATGTTTGGCGCATAGCATCATGTATAGCTCCTCTACAAATGTTATATTAATTATGGCCCTGGGGTCAAAATTGGCCCCGCCCCAGGGGTGGGTAGTTTTCAGTAGAAACATATAGAGAAAACTTTGAAAATCTTCTCCTCTGAAACTGGAAGGTTCTCAGCTTTCATATTTGGCACATAGCATCATGTTTAGTTCGTCTACAAATGTTATATAAATTATGGCCTTGGGGTCAAAATTGGCCCCGCCCCAGGGGTTGGCAGTTTTCAATAGAAACAAATAGTGAAATCTTTGAAAATCTTCTCTTCTGAAACTGGAAGGCGCTTAGCTTTCATATTTGGCACAGAGCATCATGTTCAGGTCCTCTTCAAAAGTTATATTAATTATGGCCCCGGGGTCAAAATTGTCCCCGCCCCAGGGGTGGGTAGTTTTCAATGGAAACAAATAGTGAAAATTTTGAAAATCTTTTTCTCTGAATCTGGAAAGTTCTTAGCTTTCATATTTGGCGCATAGCATCATGTATAGGTCCTTTACAAAAGTTATATGAATTATGGGCCTGGGGTCAAAATTGGCCCCGCCCCAGGGGTGGGTAGTTTTCAGTAGAAACATATAGAGAAAACTTTGAAAATCTTCTCCTCTGAAACTGAAAGGTTCTCAGCTTTCATATTTAGCTCATAGCATCATGTTCAAGTCCTCTACAAAAGTTATATAAATTATGCCCCTGGGGTCAAAATTGGCCCGCCCCAGGGCCGGCTAGTTTTCTATAGAAACATATTGTGAAAACTTTGAAAATCTTCTTCTCTGATTGTCTGGTGAGCGCTTCAGGGCCATTCTGGCCCTCTTGTTTTTCATTCTTATTAAGGTATGATGTGTATGACTATAAGATTTTAATCATATTTAATATCAGCTGAGACAGTCAATTAGGTGTAGTTATATGCCCTTGATTTGTAAAAAATAGAAAATACTTTATCCATGTTAGAAGCTGTAGAATTAGATCTCTATTAGTTGATAGGCAAACAGAGTAGACCCTGATCAGAAAGCTGCTGCTTGGTTTGCAAAGGCATGGAAGGGAGTAAAAGGTTAACCCTTTCCCTGTTCTATGTTTATTTCATGTTTCAGTACCTTTTGCATATTCATGGCCAAAATAGTTATAATGATATATGGAAGGTGGAACATTGTAGCCATTTTAAAAAGTAAAGAAACAGATCTTTCAAACTCTATTAGCAAACAGAGAAGACCCTGATCAGACGGCTCCTCTAGGAGCCGTCTGATCTGGGTCTACTCTGTTTGCAAATGCGTGAAAACGTGTTTATATAAGGGAAAGGGTTAACTGACTCAGTGGTCTTTGTATATTGCAGGAGAATCAGATCTGCCAGGAATCTGACATAACCAAACCACAACAAGACTGGGCCCAAGTACTTAATGACAACTTTGCCTCCATAACTAAACAACAGGTCCAGGTAGGTAGCCCTAGTTTCCTGTTGATTACATGGCGATAATGGACATTTTGATTGAATAACTTAATTTTTGTAATGGCACTATGAACAAGTGACTTTTTATTGTGACAGAAACTATAGAATCAGATCTATATTATGTCATAAGCAAACTGAGCAGACCCTGATCAGTAGGAGCCATCTGATCTGGGTCTACCCTGTTTGCAAATGTGTGAGAAGGGGTATTTATAGAGTAAAGGGTTTATGTGTTATCAACACTGATTAACTTTCATCAGTAAAAATTGTCGACTGCTACAATTCTCAATTCTTCCATTTCTTTTAAAAATATGTGTCTGAAAAAAGTCTGAATCCTGATGAGACACCAAGTTACTCATTGACTTATCTGGATCCAAACTGTTTGTAATATAGGTTATCATTTCATTTTTGAAGAGAAAATATCGAGGGCTTGGTGCAAAACTATTCTAACTCCTTCACAAAGTTTTGCACCAAGCCCTCGATATGTACTCTCAGAATTTCAGCAGACAATGATGTCTGCAGATGACAATTACTTAGTATGCAAAGAGATAATGATACTTAAAGTCCAGGTATGATTGAAATGGATACCAGGATTATCGTTCTTCCACATATAGAATCTGTGTCTACTTTGTTTGCAAAGGCATATTGAACAATATTGGTAATGACAATAGTGAACTTTGAGAATAAGGGCCAGATTTTGATACATACTATTTGATAAATTAATCCAAATGTGTACTTTTTGTGCCATAATCTATGGGGTATCTTTTTTATCATACGTTGTAACCCAGAAAGTCAGGAAATGTCAGCAAATGTTAACCAATTTGTGCCCAGTAACCTTTTAACCCTCTACTCCATGAATACTTGTGGAATATATCATGAATATCATTTAGATTATATTTTATAATGGCACCTGAACACAAGAAATTTTGACCATGGATGAAAAAGTAGAATCAGATCTCTGGCGTATTTATGGAGTGAAGAGATAAGGGACATAGGTAAACATTGTAGAGTCAGATCAGAAGGCTTCACAAATTATTTTCACAAGTCACACTGATAAAAGAAGTTTTGGAACATTTTGGATGAGTTCAGTAAAACATTTATGCTAAATTGACTAATATTGAATATTTTCTTTTTCAGCCATATGATCTTCAGCGACAGTGGAGTGGGTACCAACAAGCTTCTAGTGCAATTACAAAGTGGGACACAGGAGTCCAGCTTGATCTTCTCAAATTTGTAGGAGCAAAGTCAGTTATACTGCCTGAAGACTTTGTGAGTTTATTTCTTTTGTAGCCCGAAGGGAGTGTATTTAAAATTGCACCATCCATCGATGATAGTGTCTACCTGTCTGTCTGTCTGTGTGCGTGTCCACCCAGCTTCTTTCATGTGTCTTATATTGGTGGATTATGAAATAAATTGGCACAGTTGAAGATTTCAGAATGTGCATATACATGTATGCATATGAAGACAATATGTCCCACTTATGGGTCAAACATTATTTGATCCTGCACATATTATACTAATGTTCATGTCCGGGCTATAACATTGTCTTGAAATGGAGGATCTTGAAATAATATGCACAGTTGTTCACCCTGTGTCATATGTAAGGCCAAAGTCCCTACTCAGAAGGTCGAGGTCACATTAAACATTATGGGATTCTGCATGCAGGTATATGTACACTGTACTTGTGTGCACATTTCTATTATGGCCTCGACAGAAGACATATTGAGGTCACACCATGCATACATTCAAATACTTTTTTAGCTCACCAGAGTACTTTTGTGCTCAGGGTGAGCTTTTGTGATCTCTTGATGTCCGTCGTCGTCT